>CP106728.1:0-1428675 GCA_025506655.1 Gossypium rotundifolium
GTTCCTTGTTTTTTTTAAATATGAATTTTTTTATTCAATTATGAAAAGTTATAAAAAGTTATTTGACTATTCAATTTTGTCTTTCTTTGTTATCAACTTATTAATGTAAAATGAGAACACCTAAAAATTCAAAATAGTTGGGTGACCAAAAAAATTGAATAATTGAATGACAAAAAAATTAATAATTAGATGATTATTTTGTAATTTTTAGTAGCTTGGTGGCTAAAAAGAAAAAAAAATATAGATGGGTGACTACTAACATGGATTTTTTTTTAAAATTGCATAATATCAAATTTAGTTTTAACATTTACATCTTTTTAATTTAATCATTATTCTTTTTGAGTTAGATTTGGCCTTTAATATTTTAAAAGAGTTAAATTTGGCCATTAACATTTTGAAACAGAGTCAAAATGTTTTTTTAAATAAAATATTAGCTAAAATGTTAAATTTATGAATGCAATAGCTTCCATGGCAATCTATGTATATTTTATGTTAATTTTTTGAATTTTTGTGAACTTTTATATTTTTGAATTTTAATTTATTTTTTATTTTACAATTTTTAAATTAATTGTTGGTGTGACATATAAAAATAGAGCATGTAATCATAAAGTGTACATAGATGCAATGTGAGTTGTCATGCCAATATAGTTACAAAATTGATGTTTTAGTCTACATTTTCAATTAAAGAAACGTGTTTTGATTCTTTTTCGTAGAAGGTTAAAAGTCAAATTTAGCTTAAAAATAAAGCTCGAATTAATAAAAGCGTAAACATTGAGAGTTAAATTTATAATAAATTATACGTGTCGAAACCATTCTTTTGTTGGAAAAGCGGGCCGACTTTAAAAAGAAAAGCGATGCCACCAATCATTTTTGAAAGTGTGATTGGGTCACTTTTGAAAACGTTTTGGTCTCACAATTTTAAGAAAAGCGGGCTCGAAGTCGGTTCTGCGAGGAAGGATTAGCACCTCATAGCGCTCAAAATTGGTACCGTATTGATTGATTAATGTCCTTAATATCAAAATTAAAAATTAGAAAATACTTTAAGGTATGGAAAAATGTTTAGATGACTCAGTATTGGATATCAAAATTCTCTTGTTAGAAAAGTGAGAGATCACGTCCGAGACAATAGGACATAATGCCTCACACTTTCGATCCCAAGATCATGTTATAATTTCCAATATACATGTAGCGCAATTTGAAAGGGTATTTCACTATTTGGCTAAACTAAAATCGAAACTCAAAGACGATTGAGTACGATTCTTTGGATTTCAAACGAAATATTGCCCTTATTTAAGAAATATGATGAAAAAATCATGAAGGATATTTCGTTGTTTAGATGAGCAGAAAATCGAAACCCAACCGCGATTGGGCACGAATTTTGAACTCCCAAACACGAGACATTGTCTTATTTTCAAAAATATGATCAAGGTCTTTAAAGGATATTTAGTGATCTAGGCGAGCGAAAAATCGAAACAAGACGATTGGGCACGATTTCTCGAACTTAAATCTGAAATATTACATTCGTAAAAGCCCATTTTATGCATTTTCTTTAAAAACAAAAATAAAAAATCTCGAAATGTGACCACAGTAATAACAAGGGAAAAAATTTAATAATACCTAGGAATATAATAATAATAGGAAAATAACTAAAAAACTATAGTAGTGATAATATTAAAATAATAATAATAATAATAAAATAATAGTAATAAAATAACAATATATTAATAATAACAGAGTAATAAAAATACCATTAGAATAATAATAGCATTAACAACAAAACATAGTAATAATATAAAAACAAATAGCGGCAGGTGAGGGAAAAAAAGTAACCTTAAGGGTAATAAAAGTAATAGTAAAAAACAGCAATAGTAATAGTAAAGGAAATAAAACAATAATCATATGGGAAAATAATAATAGATATACCACATATATAATAAGATAGAAAAACAATTTTAATTATAATAGGAATATATGCAAAATAGGTCTCCGATAATAACAAATAATACTAAGAATAAATATGATTATAGCAATAATAAAACAAAATTATCATTAATAATAATGAGGGAAAAAAATACAAGAATAATAGATAACAATATTTACAATGATAATAGTAAAATTAATAAAAGGTAATAATAAAATATTAAATATAATAATATAGATATATAAATAGTAAAAATAACACTAAAAATGATAAAAAAATAGTAATAAAATAATAAACAAAAGAAAATAAGAAAAAGGGACCAAATTAAGCTAAAAATGAAAACTCGAGGCGAATTTTAAAGAAAATAGAAGAATTAGGGGCTGAATTGCAACACGCGAGAAACCTAGGGGGGCCAAAACAGCAATAAACCTTCTACTGAAACGGGGCGTTTAAACTGGGGACTTAATTGAAATCAAAAGAAATTTTTGGGGTCAAATCGGAAGGAAAAAAAACTTGATTTTAAAACCAGTAAAAAGCGGAGGGGCTAAACGCGAAATTAGCCCTCCAAGCAAAAACGCCGGATCCTATCCACATGCTTGGTAGGGTCATGGTCGGGAGGCCCAAGCGTCGTTTTGGCCTCGACCCAAAGCCAAAGCAATCGTGTTATAACCACTATAAAAGCACAAATTTTTTGAAAATTCTCATTCTCTCTCTCCTTAAAAAATAAAAAGAGAGGGCTCCAGGCGATTTCGGCGAGTCCACGGTGAGTCTCGAACCACCGTAGAAATCTGGAAAAAGTAAGTTTTTCCTTTTTTTGAAAAATTCGATATATTTTTTTAAAGCGAAGACCACACAAAGAAAAAGATTCAAAAAAGGAGGAAAGAAAAGAACAAATAAAGAACGGAAAAAAAAAAGAAAAAAAGGGACCTTTGCTCCTGTTTTACGTGTTTCTTTTGAATTTTTACATTTACAAGTATCTTTTCTTAGTATCTCTCAAAACCCTAACCAAAAAAATCTCTCCATTCTGATTTTTTCTCGGCTTTAGCTTTATTATTTTTTACAACCGTTTTCCTCTTTGCGAGACGCGTCAAGAGGACTCTCTCCTGAACGTGGCGGGCGTGGCTCGGTGGCAGTGTCCCGGTGGAGTACGATCTGGTGAAGTCTTTGAGTGAATGACGCGATGTGACCAGACGCGGGAGGCCAAGAGGCATGCATACTGGTCCAACGCTAGGTTTCTTCTTTTTATTTACATTGCTCATTTTGGATTTGGGGTGTGTTTTGGATTGTAATTTTGGGCTTCATTTGCTTTGGCCTCGAAAAAAATTGGGCCTTACAATTGCCCTCTTTGCTCATTGTCGTGCAACTAGAATAGAGCAAAGACTTTAAAAGGACCAATTTGCCTAGCTTGTTCGATCTTGACTTCTGATGCTTCCTTTTCGGGTAGCTTTATTCCACCCACTACATTCCCGAGGTGTGGGAGTTTGTTTCGATCTGTTATCTTGCTTTGCTCCCTCCTTTCGATTAGAGATAAGGCTTTGGTCTTTCGATCTGCTCTACCTCTGCTTCGATAGAGATAAGATCATTGCTTCAATCCACTCCTCCTACTCGGTGGAGATAGGATCTCTTGTCTTTAGCACTGCTCCACACTTTCCGGTGAAGATAAGGCTTGGTCTTTTGATCTGCTCTACTCACCTTTCAAGAGAGATAATATCTCATTATCTTCAATCCGCTCCCTCCTGCCTCGGTGGAGATAGGATCTACTATCTCTTTCTTCCTCTCACTTTCGGTGGAGATAAGGCCTCTTCGATCTCTTTCTACTCTCGCTTTCAGTAGAGATAAGATCTACTACTTTAATCCATTCCACTCGCTTTCGGTGGAGATAGGATCTCTTGCTTCGATCCGCTTCTACTCGCTCGTGAGAGATAAGATCTGCACTCTTCTGTAACTCCTATTAACCTTGCAACATTGTCTCTCGAGGAACCTACACCGTAGAAGTGATTTCATAGGGTCTATGCATATGTCAAATGATTAGGATGTCATGAAGATGTTCCTAACCATATATATCATGAATGTTATGAATGGATGCAATATGTCATGAGAATGATCCATTTCTAACATTTGGGTCATATTATTGCTTGCTACTTATTAAGGTGACCCACGACGTATATGTCTTCTTTGGTGATACTTACAACAACTAATCGAAGATGTAAATCCTTCTTAAATCCTTATCTCAAGCCTCTGAGCCCTTTTAAAGCTCAGTTAGTTCTAGACAATTGTCCTATTTTGGATTCTTGTATTTTTTGAAACTTTCGAGTAGTGCATAAAACTTCTTTTGTGAAAGTATTATTGGTTCAATAATCATTATTTCAAAGAAAAATGCTTGAAATAAGACGTAAAATGAATAAAAGCGAAATTTATTCGAGATAAAAACCCGTGAAAAATGGGTTGAATAAGGAAAACAAATTCCATTAAGAATGGTATTGATGCCCCAGATATCACAGATCTGAGCTTTTTCTATGTACTTTTGAAAACCACTGAGTTCAACATGTGTCAGAAGATCCACAGTACTTTGTAGATGCCCCAAGGCGTAACATATCTCCTAATTGTTGATTCAAGTATAGCGAGACTCATGTGCCCCTCACGAGTTGATCATACTTTGAGCCGCCTTTTTTGGGTTTTCAACTCAAAGCCCCTTTGGTCTCAAAGCGCCCTGCGGGTTTTCGCTTTGGCCTCCGGTGTTTTTACCCAAAATGCCCGCTGTGGGTTTTCATCTTGGTCCACTTTTAAGAAGTACTTCTTGGTGAGTCTGCGTTAATCGGATTTGGCGGACTTTTATCGTCCATCTCATTAGTATCAAAGCTCCTCCGAAAAGGCCGCCTTTACAACGTAGGTCCTTCCCAATTAGGCATCCACTTTCCTCAAGTCCTTTTGCATAGGTAGAATCTGTTTCAACACCAAGTCTCCTCGTGGAATACTGCAGGGCGGACTTTCTTATTGTAAGCTCGCATCATCCGCACGGTACAATTGACCATGGCGAATAGCTCTTAGCCTCTTTTCCTCAATTAGATTCAGTTGATCATATCGAGATTGAACCCATTCTGCTTCGCCCAACTTCACCCGACAAAACCGGAGTGAAAGGATCTCAACTTCAATTGGCAAAGCTGCTTCCATCCCATAAACCAACGAAAGGAGTTGCCCGGTAGAGGTTCTAACCAAGTTCGATAGGCGTAGAAGGCAAGCGGTAACTTTTCATGCCGGTCCTTGTAAGTCTCAACCATTTTCCCACAATTCTCTTGATATTTTTATTAGCGCCTCATTGCTCCATTCATCTTCGGGCGATATGGCGACGAGTTATGGTGCTTAATGTTGAACTGACTGCAGACTTCTGCTATCGCTTTATTGTTCAAGTTTAGTGCATTGTCAGACACGATCCTTTCTGGCATACCGTAGCGACAAATGATCTCCTTCTTCAAAAACTTACTAACTGCCGTCTTCGTGATATTAGCATATGAAGCTGCCTCTACCCATTTGGTGAAGTAATCAATGACCACGAAGATGAAACGATGTCCATTAGAAGCTTTCGGTGAGATCATTGATGACATCCATGGCCCGCATTGAGAAGGGCCATGGAGAGTCATAACATGAAGAGGTGAAGGAGGCACATGGATCTTGTCTCCATAAACCCGACACTTATGGCACCTCTTGGCATAACGGATCGATCTCCTTCCATCGTGGACCGATAATACCCAAATCTCATGATTTGCCTAGCCATCGTAAACCCATTGGCATGTGTTCCACAGACACCCTCATGGACTTCTTCCGATTTTCCTAGCTTCCACAAACATCCACACATCCGAGCAACACTTGATCCTCCTCTTTTTATCTGAGGGTCTCTCCGCTCAAGACGTAGTGTTGGCAAGTCTTCTCAATGTTTTTTATCATTCTCAGTCGCTTGATCGGGATATTCACGGCTCTTCACATATTGCAGAATATCATAGTACCAAGGATGATCATCTCTCTCTTCCTCTTTGTCAATATTAAAACAATGAGTTGGAGCCCCGCAAATACTCATTTGGATAGGCTTCATACCCTCTGCACCATTCACTTTGATTATAGAAGCTAGAGTGGCCAAAGCATCGGCCATCTGGTTTTCATCCCGCGGGAGGTAGAAGAATGTAATATCATCAAACTCCTCAATTAGTTCCAAGACTAATTTTCGATAGCTGATCAGTTTGGGATATCTTGTTTCCCATTCCCCTTTGAGCTGATATATGACAAGAGCAGAGTCTCCATATACCTCTAGCACCTTGACTTTGTGGTCTATGGCTGCTCGGATCCCCATGATACACGCTTCGTATTCTGCCATGTTGTTTGTGCAATCGAAGTCCAACTTGCAAGTAAATGGATAGTGTTCTCCATTTGGGGATACCAGGACTGCCCCAATTCCATTACCAACGGCATTTGATGCTCCGTCAAAGTTCATCTTCCAGAGACGATCTTCTAAGATATCTTCTTCAATTGTAGCTACAAACATCAGATCATCATTAGGAAAATCGAAGTTAAGGGGCTCATAATCATCTAGCGCCCTGCTGGCTAAGAAATCTGCTATTGCACTCCCTTTCACCGGTTCCGGTTCACATAGACAATGTCGAACTCGTAGAGTAAAATTTACCATCGGGCCATTCTTCCATTCGAGCGCGTGACTCTATCATGTATTTCGAGAGGGTCCAATTTGAGATTAACCAAGTCATGTGGTATAACATGTCTCGCCTCAACCTCAAGTTGTCCAAACCAATGCACAACACAATTTCTCAATTGGCGAGTATCTCATTTCACACTCGGTGAATTTCTTACGAGGTAATATATCGCCTTTCTTTCTTCCCCGCCTCATCGTGTTGGCTAGCACACATCCCATTGGGTTATCGAACACTTTATCGGATACAAAATCAAGGGTCTATCGGGACTAGGAGGCATTATCTTGGGGTGTTGGACAAATATTGTTTAATCTTGTCAAGCGCCTCGGCATTCATCATCCCAAATGCTCGGATTATGCTTCTAAGAAGGCGGAATATTGGATCACATTTCTCGATTAATTGTGAAATAAATCGGCGATGTAATTCAATCTCCTAGAAAACCTCGGACTTCTTTTCGAAGTGCACGGTAGAGGCAATTTTATACGGCCTTGACCTTATCCGGATCTACTTCAATTCCTCTTTGCCGACCACGAAATCCAATAGCTTCCCCGATCGAGCCCCGAAGGTACATTTGGTGGATTGAGCTTCGGTGAAATTTCCTCAATCTCGAAGCGACTTCCTCAATACTTGCACATGCTCCCCTTCCGATTCGAGACTTTGCGATCATGTCGTCGGCGTAGACCTCAATCTCCTTATGCATCATGTCATAGAACAAGGTTACCATAGCCCTTTGGTATGTTGCTCCGCATTCTTTAACCCAAATGGCATCACTTGGTAACAAAAAGTCCCCATAAGGTTATGAAGGTGGTCTTTACCATGTCCTCGGGATGCATCTTTATTTGATTGTATCCCGAAAGCCGTCCATGAAGGAGAAAATGAAAACCCGCAGTGTTATCCACTAAAGTGTCAATGTAAGGTAGTGGGAAGTTGTCTTTCGGTGGCCTTATTTAAATCCAGAATCACACACATCAGGACTTTTCCATCCTTTTTGGGGACAGGGAACCCGTTGGCTACCCATTCTGAGTAATTTACTTCTCGTAAGAACCCAAACATCAAATTGCTTCTTAACTTCTTCCCTTATCTTTCTTTGTGACATCGGGTCTCATCCTTTGAAGCTTCTGTTGGAACACATTCTCTTTTTATGGGGATACGATTGTACCGCAATATCAGCACTCAACCCTGGCATGTCTTGATCGACCACGCGAAGACATCTTTGAACTCTAGTAGAAGTCTAATGAGGTCCGCCTTGTTTCATGGGTTATCACGGTCTGATTTTCACTTCTTTCCCATCCTCTAGGAGCACATTTTCAATTATCTCTTCATGAGGTAGAATCGGCTTCTCCTCGCTCTACCATCCTTAACAAATCTGGGGATAAATCATAATCTTCGACATCAGTAAAGTCCCGAGATCCTGCAGGCACGTGTCTCTTCATAAGGGAATTACGAGTTCATAGCGTCACTCATGGCGTCGATATCACGGGGACCTATGGTAGGTATAAAAGAATATTCAATGAAAATGAATTTAAGGGCGACTTATTTATGCGTTATGATTATGAATGGAGTGGAGCAAGTAGAAGAATTATTACACGAAATGGAAAGAAAATGCACTTCTTATTGAAAATAATGATGCGTGAACATGCCTATTTCACAAGAAATTCTTATTATTCCTAGGCTTGAAACAATAAGAGTGTTTTGAACATTACTCTTTTATTCCTAAAAACTACAGAATTTCTTCCGCATTGATCAATTTGTCAGAACACTTCCAGCTTGTAAGGCGAATACCGCAAGTTTCCTCTCCTCGAACTTTCTTGAGACCACGGCATTGATGTTCAAACTTAGCATCATGTCTTGTTGTTTCTCATTCATGACCTCCACATCTAAATGAATAATCCCTCACGACACGAATGAATTAGTTATATGGGGAAAGGTCATTGAGCCCCACTCAATCTCGGCACCATTCAATCGTGCCTTCGTCTTTCACGCTTCTCTCTAGCTCCTCCTTTCTTTTGTGCGGTATCCGGTCATACCCAGACCAAAGCGATCTCGCTTGTCAACCAACCACAGCACTGACTAGACCACAGAGATATTTTCCAAGTCCCTCGGCATTGCTCCTTTCCCATTGTCAACTGTAGGCCCATCATCGTTTCTTGAGAGTTTGGGCAGGGATCTTCTTCTTTCACTTATAAAAGTCGCATTTACAAATTCTAACGACACGAAGGAGCACTCTATGGCCTCCGCATCATTCTCTATGCGGTGCATCACTAGTAGCAGACGCGATGATATCCTCCTCTGCATTTATAGTTATCAACCGGCCTCATTACTAATTTCGACTTTTGGTGCAATAGCGATGGTACGACTCATTGAGTGGATCCACCTCCCGATAAGCAATTATAAGAGGCTTGATGCTCATCACAAGGAAATCTACCTCGTCGTATTTGGCCCAATTAGGAGGGGTATTTCAATCCTCCCATTACCTCTCTCTCGGTGCCATCGAATGCTCTCACTATATTTTTGCACGTTTTCATATGAGAGCGTCTCTGGTAACTTCATCCGGTGTGAGCGAGGCAAAACATTCGATGTCGAGCCATTGTCAATTAATACCACGGCGGTGTATACCTTTGCATCGGGTAGTGATGTGCAGGCCTTGGTAGATCCCCGCCTTTGCCGGTATTTCATCATCGAACGAGATGAAATTATCTGCGCTCATGTTATTTACAAACGATCAACTTATTTTGAAATGTCATCAGCAACATAAATCGGTTCAATGCTTTCATTAATGCTACGGTGTCCTTTGAGTTTAGCGATAAGGTCAATCTGGAATGTGCGTGTCATTGTTTATTGTAACTGTTCCACCACACTTGTACCTCACTGCATGCTTGAGAACTTGAGAACTCCAAACCTCATCCTCTATTCTTTGGTTTATTAACCAATGGTCCATCTTCTCGTCTCCTTTCTCGTCATAGAGGACTCAACTTGGGTTGGGTATCTTGGTCAATTCTTTTCCCAGCGTCATAGTACAATCGTAATTCCAAGGTACCCTCTTGTCATCTTTATAAGGAAAAGTCACGGGTTTACAATTACGATCTTGATCTTTATTTTAGGAGCGAAATTACAGGTTTTCGATTATGACCCTCGGTGCCACCTTCACTTTCGGCCTCGTCGACCACTGGCAGCGTGATAATCACTGCGTGGGTGATTGACTTTAAGATCCTTTCTGTGACCCTCCTACATGGAACATACATCCTCTCTTTCCACCAAGTCAAAGAACTCTAGCTCTTTATTATCCATTAGCCCTTGTACTAGGGCTCTAAATTGATTACATTCTTTGGATTTCATGACCTTCCTTGTCATAGAACTCACGATAGTTCCTTGTATCGAAGACCGCTCACATTCTCTTGAGAACTAGTCTAACCTTACGCATTTCTTTCCAAACCATTCTCAGCGGGGTTCGACCTCGGCAATCTCTGTTTGAACCTCCTCCCCACTGTTTTCAACTATCGCGTTTACCCATTATCGGCGATGACTGGTATCAGTTCCTCCACCGGTGGGTCTTTGAAGTCTCGACCCCGCCTTGATAAGTCGCTCGACTAATCTCTTGAATGAAGTGCGATTCTCTGTCGAGTGACCTCTACATCCATGGTACTCACATGGCTGAGCGTTTGTGTCATACCACTTAGGATATGGAGGTTGCGGTGCTTCAAGTAAAATGGGGACCACGACATGCGCATCAAATAAAGTCTTATACAACTCTTATCGTCACCCAGTATAGGAGTAAATTGAATCTCTCGATCCTACTGTCTCGTATTGGGCTCTTATCTTGGTGAACTCACCGCCCATGACTCGACTTTCGGTTGGGTGATAATGTGAGTTTAGGATAACCCGAGCTTATATTCTTCACTTGACTTCTCTTTTCTTGGTGTGACTCTTTCATGCTCTCTCGGCCTCTATCTTCCCACACTGATTGCATTCTCTATCATCTCTTTGACATCACCATGTCCATGAAACTCTTAGTTGTGCTTCCCAACATGTGGTTAATGAATGGGGCCTTGAGGTATTGATGAAGAGCATGGTCATTTCCTTTTCTAGCAATGGTGGGCGGACTGCGTAGCAACCTCCCTCCATCTTCTGCGCACTTTCTGAAGCTTTCACTTGGCTTTTCTCCATGTTTTGCAATGTGATCTGTCAAGTGCTATATCGGTCACATGGTAGTAATGCTTGATGAAAGCTCGCGCCAAATCTCTCCACGATTTGATTTGGGTACAACTCAATTTGGTTGTACCATTTTATTCTGACCCAATCGGACTATCACGAAAGTAATGGATCAACAATGGTCATTGTTGACATATCCCGTCATTCTCCGAATATCGTAATATGGGCCTCGGCATTTGGTCTCGTTGTACTTTTCGAACTCGGCATCTTGAACTTTGGAGGAAGTACTAAATGGGACTAGACTCGAAACCTTAGCATCCACTTCGCATTGGTGATCAGACTTTCCAATGCTCGAAACTTCTCTTCCACCACTTGCATCGATTCTGAACTCTTTTGGAAGTTACGCTTTTACTTTCTCCCTTCTACCGCCTCATCAAGTTTGAGACCATTGGTTTTACAGTTGACCTCGGGGTTGAAGCTCGAGCCCACGGGAAATTTACGGTGTCGAAGCACCAGTTAGTCTTGAGGCTTGATATTGACCGACACTCTCGGCGGTTGCACTTGGGAACTTGTCGGGGCCAGGCCCGGAGGGCAAACAAAATTTTTATTATCCTCTCCAGTATCGACCATAGGCCTTTTTCCATTTTCAGGCCCCCCAGTCAACAACTGTGTTAGTTGGCTCATCATGCTTCTTTGGGATTCCAGCATTTGATCCCTCATATCCTGCTGGATCTTGGCTAACTGTTCTTGCATCTGAGCCTGCAGTGGTCTTGCATCTCCTTTTGCATCAGCTCTAACTTTTCTATCCTTTGATCCATTGCTCTCGTCTTTTTACGAGTGTAATAGCGGTGTTCGGGATAACTATAGTATGACCTCTAGTTAATAGGGTTGTCTTATAATATTTAATGCAAATGTAGTGATGCAGTGCCAATGCATAAAATGTAATGGAAATGAATGAATGCAAAAATAAAAAGAGTCGATTCTGATTCAATTTCTCTTAGAATACTCTTTGAAAAGACAAAATCCTTTACATAAAAGCGAGTCACATATACGACCTAGCCCTTATGCCCAAAGTTTTAACTTTCTCAAGAAGTGAGGCTAGCTCTAAACCACGATCGACTTTGACTCATAAAATATGCTTAACACATCACCGAATCGCTAAGGTTCGTAGATGATCACCACCTCCGATTCGAACCACAACTTACGCCCATAAGGTAGTTTCTTTCTCGACTGGTTACGAGATTGTTGAAGTTGTTCTTTCCTCATTGGTTATCTGCCTCTAATAGTTGGATCCGGAGCTCACTGTTTTGCAGCATTGTTTCGTGTTCCACCACCTTTCCCTTCAATTCTTCAATCTGGCTCAAGCTTGATTCCAACTTCACCGTAGAGTTGTGACTTTGACTCAATGCCTTCTCTAATTACGCTACTCGAGCCCTTAGTATCTTATTTTCGCTTTGGCTCTCCCCATTGTCTTTTTAGGGCATCCTTTTGTGCTTGAACCCATGAAATCTCTTCTTCCTTCGGTCGACTTTGGTCTTCTCTTCCGAAGTTCTTGACGCCATTGTTCCGAGGTTTTACCAATTTCGCCAGATCCTCATCGATAGATGCAACTTCTTATGTCGGTCTTGAGGCTATCCAAATCTTCTTCTGCCTTCCTTTTCCCTTTCCTTAGCTTCTCAGCCTCTGGTTTCTGGATATCAATATCTAACATCAGATCCATTTTCTCCCCTTCTAGTTGTTCTATCTTTTTCCCTAACTCTGAATTTTTACTTTCAAAGTCTTGCTTCATGATCTCCAACTCAGAAGGGACTACTTGCAGGTATTCTTCTATCGATCGAGCAGCATCCTGTGCCAGCCTAGGAATATTATCGTTCACTCTCCTGCTCCGCCATGTGCTATATTCGAGAGTTACCATTGGATTTATAGCAACTCTTTTCATTCGGTGAATCTGCTTCACGCATGAAACTTCTCAAACTTTTTCTTATAATTATTCCCACTATCGAGAATTCAAACCGAGCTAACCAGCGTTACCGATACAAAGCTGTCTCGATTGGTATTGTCTTGCACGAGCAAAGGAGCATACCCAATGACTTTCCGGATCCCTAACAGGAGAACCCAATCATAACTCCCACACCAGTAGAGGATTTCATCGGGAACAAACCAAGGAGCTTTCTATTCCACATCTTTTTCCGAAGATTACGAAGAAGCGATCCGATTCTCTTCGATATGTCATCCTCCTAAGTAGCGCATGCCAATTCCTTTAATGGGGAGTAATTCTAAAAAGACCCGACAAGAATTTTATCTACTTTCCGAAATGGCTATGGAACCACCCCAAAGAATAGTTATGCGCATCCCATGAATCTTCCTCACCGCTTCTTGGCACGAGCTCAAAGATCTAAACGTTTGGCGAGAATTGCTGATACCAAGCGTAACCCTTTGTCAAGACGGTCGAACAAATCAATAAGCGCCTCGTCCACATGCCTCAAAGCCTTGGGAAAAATCACCAAACCATAGATACTTAAGGCAAAAATGTCGACTTTTCTCTTCATATCCGGGTGTGCCACCATCGGGTCCTCAAGCTTACCCAAGGAATGCATTTCCTTCACCCTTTCCTTTGAATTCGTGCCATGACCCTTGTTCGCTCATCCGATGATGCTTTCATCGACTTCTTTACAAAAGAAGGTGCATTAGTAATACAAGTAAATTTTGTCGACTGAGCCCTTTGATTGCGAAGCAAAAGTCAGTACATTCCTCCACGGTGAGGCACTAAGTCTACTTCCCCAAATGTAAAAGCAGTATAAGCGGGATTCCAATATTGAGTCATAGCCAAAACAAGTGTTTGTCCACTCGATGTCGAGTAAGTGAGGTAGATCACCATAATTAGTGTAGAAACATGTTGCCTAGTTGCTTCGTCCCAACCAGCCCATATATCTCTTGGTTCTTGGAGCTCATTCTGCGTCACACCGATGCGAGTGAAGTCCAATAATTACGATGTGTAGCCTTGATTAGGCTATCCCCTCTCAAGTCGTGTCTTCTCGACCATATACGCATCAACCGCATTATCCTCTACTTTATCAAGGAATCCGTCCCCCATAACAAGTATTCTAACTTAGTAATTAAAACAGGAATCGACGCCTTTTAAGTATGAAATGACATGCAAATATGACCAAAATAAAATAAGTTAGTATCGGATAAAAGTAACCAAAGCAAGTGAAGGAAAACAAAATTTCTAACCACTACATAGGTAGCCACTAAGGTTTGGCATGGCTCTACCTAGGGTGGGCTCCTGGGTTCACTATATGTGGTTTGGTTCTAACGAAAGAAAAGGGTACCTGAACCAGCAGATTCCTCAATCTTCACCCATTATAGGCTCATATAGATCGAGTTGGGTTCAAGGGAATACATTTCCGATGGCCATGCGGAGGTGAAAACCTCACGGAACCATAAATACGGATGTACCGGAGCGGTCCCCAGCCCATGCGGAGGTGAAAACCTCACGAAGGCATAGTTTTCGCCCCACTTAAAGGATGTGACCACGGTCATGTAACATGAATGCAAAGGTATCTTATCGCTTCAAAACCAAAACAAATATTTGTGACACGAACTCATGCAAATGGAAAACGAAAAAGGAAAAAATATTTTGATAAAAAAACAATAATCAACTAATTTTCTGGCTTGACTCTCTTACCATAGGTCCCCAAGAGAGTCGCCAAGCTGTCGAAACCATTCTTTTGTTAGAAAACAGGCCGACTTTAAAAAGAAAAACGGAGTCGCCACCAATCATTTTTGAAAGTGTGATTGGGCCACTTTTGAAAACGTTTTGGTCTCGAATTTTAAGAAAAGCGGGCTCGAGTCGATTCACATGCGAGGAAGGATTAGCACCTCTCAACGCCCAAAATTGGTACCGTATTGATTGATTAATGTCCTTAATATCGAAAATTAAAAATTAGAAAATATTTTAAGGTATGGAAAAATGTTTAGATGACTCGTATTGGATATCAAAACTCTCTTGTTTCGAAAAGCTGAGAGATCACGTCCAGCACGATAGGACACGATGCCTCACACTTTTGATCCCAAGATCATGTTATAATTTCCAATATACATGTAGCGCAATTTGAAAGGGTATTTCACTATTTGGCTAAACTAAACCGAAACCCAAAGACGATTGGGTGCGATTCTTTGGATTTCCAAACACGAAATATTGCCCTTATTTAAGAAATATGATGAAAAAATCATGAAGGATATTTCGTTGTTTAGATGAATGAAAATCGAAACCCAAAGACGATTGGGCACGAATTTCTTGAACTCCCAAACACGAGACATTGCCTTATTTTCAAAAATATGATCAAGATCTTTAAAGGATATTTAGTGATCTAGACGAATGAAAAATCGAAACCCAGCACGATTGGGCACGATTTCTCGAACTTCTAAATACGAAATATTACCTTCGTAAAAGCCCATTTTTATGCATTTTCTTTAAAAAACAAAAAATAAAAAATCTCGAAATGTGACCACGGTAATAACAAGGGAAAAAAATTAATAATACCTAGGAATATAATAATAATAGGAAAATAACTAAAAAAACTATAGTAGTGATAATATTAAAATAATAATAATAATAATAAAATAATAGTAATAAAATAACAATATATTAATAATAACAGAGTAATAAAAGTACCATTAGAATAATAATAGCATTAACAACAAAACATAGTAATAATATAAAAACAAATATAAGAGTGAGGGAAAAAAAGTAACCTTAAGGGTAATAAAAGTAATAGTAAAAACAAGAATAGTAATAGTAAAGGAAATAAAACAATAATCATATGGGAAAATAATAATAGATATACTACATATATAATAAGATAGAAAAACAATTTTAATAATAATAGGAATATATGCAAAATAGAATCGATAATAACAAATAATACTAAGAATAAATATGATTTTAGCAATAATAAAACAAAATTATCATTAATAATAATGAGGAAAAAAATACAAGAATACAAGTAACAATATTTACAATGATAATAGTAAAATTAATAAAAGGGTAATAATAAAATATTAAATATAATAATATAGATATATAAATAGTAAAAATAACACTAAAATGATAAAAAATAGTAATAAAATAATAAACAAAAGAAAATAAGAAAAAGGGACCAAATTAAGCTAAAATGAAAACTCGAGGCAAATTTTAAAGAAAATAGAAGAATTAGAAATTTGAATTGCAACACGAGAAACCTAGGGGGCCAAAACAACAATAAACCTTCTCTGAAGCAGGCGTTTAAACCGGGACTTAATTGAAATCAAAAGAAATTTTGGGGTCAAATCGAAGGAAAAAACTTGATTTTAAAACCAAGTAAAAAGCGGAGGGCTAAAGCGAAATTAGCCTCCAAGGCAAAAACGCGGATCCTATCCTGTGCTGGTGGTCATGGAGGAGGCCCAAACAGCGTCGTTTTGGCCTCGACCTCAAAGCAAAACAGCGTCGTGTTATAACCACTATAAAAGCACAAATTTTTGAAAATTCTCATTCTCTCCTCTCCTTAAAAAATAAAAGCGGAGAGGGCTCCCAGCGATTCCCATGAGTCCACTGCTGAGTCTCCGAACCACCGTAGGAATCTGGAAAAAGTAAGTTTTTCCTTTTTTGAAAAATTACGATATATTTTTTAAAACGAAGACCACACAAAGAAAAAGATTCGAAAAAGGAGGAAAGAAAAGAACAAATAAAAACGCGGAAAAAAAGAAAAAAGGGACCTTTGCTCGCTTTTTTCGTGTTTCTTTGAATTTTTTACTACAAGTATCTTTTCTTAGTATCTCTCAAAACCCTAACAGAAAAAATCTCTCCATTCTGATTTTATCTCGGCTTTATAGCCTATTATTATTTTTTTACAACCGTTTTCCTCTTTGCAGAGACGTCTTTGAAAAGGACTCCTCTCACGAACGTGGCGGACGTGGCTCGATGGCGAGGTGTCTGGTGGAGCACGATCTTGGCAAGAAGTCTTCAGTGAACGACAGCGTGTGACGGACGGGGAGGCCAAGAGGCATGTTACTGGTCCAACGCTAGGTTTCTTCTTTTTATTTACATTGCATTTTGGATTTGGGTGTGTTTTGGATTGTAATTTTGGGCTTCATTTGCTTTGGGCCTCGAAAAAAATTGGGCCTTACAATACGAAAGAAAAAAAAATCAAAGTCATTCACCATTATAGAGCCCTAAACCTGAGCCAGATTTCATTGTGTTGATGAGGTTGGAGGTTTCCATGTGGTAGTCAGAAAAATCATTTACCATGATCTCATAGATATTATCAATCTACGTACTCCGACATGATTGCTTAAGACTCAAGGCAGAGGAGTAGTAATGAAGGCTAGTTCTTTTTTCTGATTCAGCCTGTCAGACATTTTGATAAGAACATTAAAATTGAAAAGAAAAGATATTGGGATAAGAACATTACCGTGCAATACGATGAAAGGAATAGCGTGTTTATTTCGGATAAGAATCAATGTTTGTTGAGGTGTGATCAGGTCACCTCGTAAAACGATTGTTTTTAATAAACAACTCGATTTATCAAAACAATGATTTTGGTCTACGAAACTCAAAAAATAGATTCGGGAGTCGGTTATTACGTGGAAGGGTTAGCACTCTCGATACGCCTAAAATTAGTACTTAATTGATTAATTAATGTCTTAATGTCGAAAATTGGAAGAGATTTTAAAATACGAACTCTTTAGAAAATGTTTGGATAATTCGAATTGGATATTAAAATTCTCTTGTTCCAAAAATATGAAATATAACATCTTGCACGATAGGACACGATTTTTCAACCCTTGATATCAATATCATTTCATGATTTCTAAAATTCATACATTACGATTTTAAAAAGGATATTTCACTATTTGGCCAAACCAAAAAATTGAAACCCAGCACGATTGAGCACGATTCATCGAATGTCCAAACACGAAATATTGCCTTATTTAAGGAAATACGATCAAAATTTTAGAAGGATATTTAGTTATTTAGACGAACGGAAAATCAAAACACAGCATGATTGGGCACGATTCTTCGAACTTCTAAATACAAAATATCGATCATTTTAAAACTTAATGTATCGAATAACAGTTAATGTAATAAGATTTAATAAAAGAGATAAATTACAAAGCTAGGTTACGTAAAAATAAGATCATTATTAATAGATTAACATAAATGATTGTGAAACCATTTTTTTGTTTGGAAAAGCGGGCCGACTTTAAGAAGAAAAAAGCGAGTCGCCACCAATCTTTTTGAAGTGTGATTGGGTCATTTTAGAAAACATTTTAGTCTACGGATTTTAAGAAAATGGGCTCGGAGTCGATTACGCACGAGGAAGGATTAGCACCTCATAGCGCCCAAAATTGATCCGTGTTGATTGATTAATGTCCTTAATATCGAAAATTAGAAAATATTTTAAAGTATGGAAAAATGTTTGGATGACTCGTATTGGATATCAAAACTCTCTTGTTAGAAAAGTTGAAATATCATGTCCAAAGACGATAGGACACGATGCTTCAAACTCTCGATACCAAGATCATTTTATGGTTTCCAAAATACATGTAGTGCAATTTGAAAAGGGTATTTCACTATTTGGCTAAACTAAAACCGGAACCCAAAGACGATTGGGTGCGATTCCTTGATTTCAATCATGAAATATTGCCCTTATTTGAGAAATACGATAAAAAATCATGAAGGATATCTAGTTGTTTAGAGCGAATAGAAAGTCGAAACCCAAAGACGATTGAGCACGAATTTCTTGAACTTCCAAACACGAAACATTGCCTTATTTTCAAAAATACGATTGAAATCTTTAAAGGACATTTAGTGATCCGGACGAACGAAAAATCGAAGCCCAAGACGATTGAGCACGATTTCTCGAACTTCCAAACCACGTAATATTACCTTTGTAAAACCCTTTTTATGAATTTTGGGGAAAAAAAGTAAAACGTTAAGATGTAATTCAAAATCATTGATCGACATGGGATGATAAGAACAAAAATATATAAATTTTAATAGTAAATTACCAAAAAGATAAAAATAATGAAGGTAATGAAATAACGAAAGTAGCAATATTAATATTGATAAAGAAAACATAAAATAATAATAACCATAGCAATAAAATGAAAATAATAGAGACATATATATATGCACATAATAAATATAATAATAAAATAATAGTAACCATATTGAAAATAACAATGAATATAATAGAAATAATAATAATGGATATAATAGAATATAATAAAACAATTTAATAATATTAATAATAATATATGTAAAATAGAGCCTTGTTTGATAGAATATGGATATAATAATATAAAATAAAAAAGTAAGTAAAATAATATATAATAATAGTAAAGATACTAGAAAAATATAGTTTAATAATATCGTAACCAAAATATTTAAAAATAATTGATTTAATGATAAAATAGCGAAAAATAATTAAAAGGGACTAAATTGAACAAAAACATAAGCTTTGGGCCAAATTTAAAGTAAAGGAAGGCGAATGGGCTAACTCATGATGCAGCGCAATTTAGGGGACCGACATAGCAAATAATCCCACCCTTTAAAATGCAAAGACCGAGTAACGAACTAAATTGAAATAAGGAGCAAACTTTTGGGCCAAATCGGAATAAAGAAAACTGATTATGAAACCACGAAAGCGGAGGGTTAAAGCAATTAGCCCCTCCCTAGCAAAAACATCGCGGATCTTATCCACATGGCTGGGTGGTCATGGGTCGAGAGCCCAAACGACGTCCACTTATCAAAACGACGCCAATTCTTCAAACACAAAAGAAAAAAATGATAATAACCAAGATAAAAGTAAAATGAAATAGAAGTAAAATGAAGCGAGTTATTACCAAAATAAGTAATAAGTAAGAAAGAATGTACGCGATAATATTAAGTCAATCGCCTCGATAATAATAATGGTGACAATAATAATGCGATAATAGTAAAATAAGAATGATAATAACGGTAATAATAATGCGATAATAGTAAAATAAGAATGATAATAGTAATAATATATCTTTAATAATAACAAGAGAAGAAATAATAACATAAATAGAAATAATAGTAATAATAATTATCATAAGAAAGTAATAATAGAAATAAAAATGATAGAATGAGAAGTAATAATAACAAAAATAATAATGGTAGTAATATAAAATAATGATGATGAAAAAAATCAATTAACAAACAAAATAATAATAAAATATATACATTATAAAGAAAATATAATGATAGTAATAATAATATAAAGAATGGTGATGATAATAATAATAAAAATAATAATAATAATAATAATAATTGGAACAATAATGATAATAAGAAATAAAATAATGGTAATGATAATAATAAAATAATATAGGATGTTTAAAAATAATAGGCAAAAAATAAAATAATAATAATAGTAGCAATAATAAACAAATAATAGTAAAAATATAACAGTGATAATAATGATAATAATAATAATAATATGATTTATAAGGAAAACAAATGAATAAATAAATTTATTAAGCAAATTCAGGGTTATATTGAAATCCGAATGAAAGTCAGGCGTCTAAAATTGCAATAAATCAAAGAAATGGCGATCAGGGATCACAACGTCGCGCGCAATAGCTCACAGGGATCAAATGGGTAAATAACTCACCTTGAAGCGCAGCGTTTCGGTGCAGGACTAAATCGGGACAGAAAGAAATATTTGGGGTCAAATTTAAAAGCAAGAAAAATGAAAAGGAGGTCAAATCGAATGGAGGCGCTGAAGGAAGGGGCCATTCTCGCAAATATCCCCTTAAAGGGATATGCGCAGTCTCCCTTGAACCAAACGGCGCCGTTTTACTCAATGTTTAAAAGACCCAAGCTTTCTGAAAAGTCAGATTTTTTACCCTAACGTTTTTTTAAAGAAACCAACAGCCTCAAAACCCTCTCTTTCTCCCATCTCTCCCTCTCTCCGGCGAGTAGGTTCCCCGATGATCCGTCGCACCACCACGTATCTGGTGGTCGGCATCGTGTGGAGGTGGGCTTTAACGCCCTGCTCGAAGATTTCGAAGGATCCAACAGTCGGCGCCTCGCAAGCGACGGAGAAAGGGGTCTTCGAGACCCACCCTCAGGCCAAATTCCGACGACGGGCGGTGATATTTTCGGTAAGTTCTGCCCCTTTTCTTTCATTATCGTTTCGTTTGTAAAGGTTTGAAACATCAAAATAAAAAAATAAAAAGATAAAAAATAGAAATAAAACGACAGTAAATAATGACAAAACTGAAAACGGTAGGATCTAAAATTAACCTTCAATTTTTGCTTTCGATTTTTGATAGTTCGTATTTTTTGTTTTTTTATTCCCAAAAAAAAAAATCCCCTCATGCATTCCTTTTTGATGGCTTTTATAGCCGAATAATATTACAAAATAATAGTATTACTTTTTTGCTTTTGCTTGTTTCTTGCTTCGTCGTCCTTTTGTGTGTTTCAGGTGGCTACGGGGGTCATTGCAGCGGAGAAGGCGCTGAAACCACGTGAGAAGCGGCGCGGCGCAGGAAGAGGGGAGCCCTAGGGTTCCGAAAATGTTTTAGGGTATTGGGCCATTTTGGTTGGGCTGTAATTTGTTTTTTTTAGTTTTGTGGGCCGGGCAAAAATGGGCCTGTACACCCCATACCAACTTGCCTTGATGAACCTGAGTCGCTTAACCCTTCTCCATTATTTTCTGATATGGAACTACTGAAGGAGAAAGTGGAAGATTTGAAGAATGGGGATAATAAAACGGAGTTGCCTATAACCCCTGTTAATGGGAACAACAATTCTGAGCTCTCATTTTTTTTGGATGACATTCATTTTTCCGATGGCAATGAGTCAGGAACAGAAGAGGAGCAATCAGTCTTCATGAAGCAACTGGAAATTTTCTTCAAAGAGAGAGGCATGGAATTTAAGCCTCCTAAATTTTATGGGGAAGGGCTGAATTGCCTTAAGTAAGTTTGTTGGTAATTGCATTACTGTTTTCATTTTGCAATTGCGATATGTTGGGAAGTTTCTATTTGACTGACATTTATACACCTTTATGGGGGATAAGGTTGTGGAGAGCTGTTACTAAATTGGGTGGCTATGACAAGGTATGTGTGTTTTGCCTTGATTTACTTTTAAATTTATAAATTTAACATGGTGTGTACCATTCTACTTCAATGAATTGTATATGGTTTTAGGGTGCCAAGTTAAGGAACGCGCTATGATTATACTCAAGTGGAATAATTTTAATTTACCTTGTGCTTGAAATATTCAGTCTTGGCTCCAATTCATTTCCTCCAGCAAATTTCTTTTGTATTTGGATCTTGTTTGGCATTTTGTATACAAACTGTTTGGAAGGTACGTATTGTTTTGACAATATGCTGTTTCAGTGGAATCTTAGTCCAAAATCTTGTTTTTGCTATTTTATGTGGGTTAAATTCTACTCTAGAGAATTGTTTTATCTTGCAAGTTATGCAAGGTCTTTGTTTATATTAGATGAGTCATTGGCAAATGCTACATTTCTACTTATATAAGCCATTACTTTTTTGAGAACTTAGGTCAGAAAAGTTCATACAAAATTCAGCATGGTTTATTGTACAACATATTCATTCTGAACTCAGTCCTCTTGGGAAACACGCGTGAACACACACGCAAATGTACCTACCCACCCACTCCCACACACTTGCACTCACTCACAAATACACACGCATACACACACACACTCACTCACATGCACACATGCACACATGCATGCACATACTCATTTTTAAAGAACTTCTCTTAAACTGTGTGCTATGTATATCATGCAACTGTTTGTTGTGTGGAACTGTGGACTTCTTAGGTAACAACACTCTATAAATTTAACTCTTCTTACGTATTATTTTTCTGTTGCAAATGTGGATTAAACGACTTTTTGCCTTTGGATAGGTAACTTCATGTAAATTGTGGCGGCAAGTTGGAGAATCTTTCAAGCCCCCAAAGTAAGGGGCAAGATGAAAAGTTATTTTTAGTCTTGTGTAAATATCCTTATTTAAGAGATTGATAATGTGGTTAAATCAATTACTTATAAAATCATTTATGAACTGTAGTTCTTAAAAATATTGCTCATTAAGAAGTGAAGATGTTGTATTTGCTATATTGAGTTCTCCCCCTTCCCCCCAACTTAACCCTGAATATCCACAATATTTATATCTTTTCTGCTTCCATTTATGCAGGATCTGTACTACTGTTTCATGGACATTTCGTGGTTTCTATGAGAAGGTATTTACATTGCAAATCATGCATGCTTGGGCAAACAGTTTTACTTCTCATCTTTTGTTTGTTTACGTTCCCTAATGGGTCTACACCTTTAGTTATACTGCTCTCTGTACTATGCAAATAATGTTGTATGGAATAAAAGAAAAAAGAAAAGGGGGGGGGGGAGGCAGGAACTTCTTTTCAGTATCTTCCTGCTCCATTACTGGCACATTGAATGGAGGGCTTTTTGGTGACATATCTTGGCATGGTATGGCATGTCATAAGCAGCTCTGTGACATCATAATTTTCTTTGTGACTCACATATATTCTATGCAGGATTAAGTTTTAAGCCTTGTTTCCTTCATATAATTTAGACGGGTCTGTGCCTTGTTTTAATGCTTGTTCGGGCACTCCTTGATTATGAAAGGCATAAGACTCATGGGGGTGAGCATAAGATACCTATTTCATCGCAATCAGAGGCTATGAATGTTGATAATCAGGTAATATGAACAATCTTTTCATCTCAATCAGAGTATATGGATGTTTTAGAAATCAGGCCTTTTTTTTTTCTTTCTTGAACTATGGCTTAATTCTTACAACAGGTGATGATCATTGTCATAGAAGACGAAGCATGCATTGAAGGCTAAGTATTTGAGAAGACGAATTTTGCCTTAAAGGCTAAGTGCCGAAGAAGACGAAGTATGCCTTGAAGGCTTTGTCTAAGAATAGCAAGTATGTCTCGTAGGTTGAGTGTTTGAGAAGTAGAAGCATGCATTAAAGCCAAGGTCCTGGAAATATTTGCTTGAACGTTGCACAATATTTTTCCCTGAAAAACTTGTAATTACTTATATAATTGTACCTTTATTGAGATATGTCTGAAAAGGTTGAAAGGTACTTACCAATGGATTATGCTCATGATATTTATCCCTGCGAAGCTTGAGGAATGTAAGTAATTATTTATAATATGCATAAGTTATACAACGCTTATCCTTTAGCTAGGTATGCATGGAAGTGAGCTTGGCATGTGTGGCGAGTGCCTTTCAACCTAACTGTGCTGTTAGTGATTATATTTACATTAAATATACACAAATTTATATTTATCACTGCCCTGCTTCAGACCTAACTGTGCAGTTTACACAAATTTATATTAAATATAATTTTTATATAAAATTTTCACATGACGCAAAAAGGCAAGAAACTAGGTTAGTGATTATATTTATAGATGAATGATGAATTAAAGATGAGCTGATTGTTTGTTTTGAGTTCTCGCTTGACCCGTTTGCCTCAAGCATCTTACCTTATGGCTTCGGAGAAAGAAGCTGTCCTTGCTGCTGCCCCCTCTGATTCTCCTACCATGTCAGCCCAGCCCTATGTTTCTCCTTCTCCTTCTATTCATCAATTTCTTCTTTTAGAAAAAAAGAATTCTTTTTGTTTAGAATAATTTTCGACAGTAAATGTTCCTTCCCTTTTCACTTCGATGTGAATTACCGGGATCATTCCTTCTCATTTACTTATTGCTTTTTTTTTTTTTTTTTTTTTCAGATTTGACAAAATCATGAACAAGGAAATCCCAGCTACCGTGGTGTATGAAAATGATAAGGTGCTGATCTTTTTTCTTTTTCTTTTTATGTCTGATTTTAAATTCTGCAGATTCAGTCCCTGCTTATTTGTACGCTGGAAGGATCTTTTAGAAATCAGGCCTTTTTTTTTTTTTTTTTCCCTTCTTGAACTACGGCTTAATTCTTACAACAGGTGATGATCATTTTATATATATTTTTACTATTTGTTTCTTTAAACAAATTTCCCTCCACCAAAATCTGGCCGCGACCTGGAACTTGGTCTGGCTTTTAACAATTCAAAAGGCACTACTTTTGAACTCGGTCTACTTTCGGTTAGGAGCTAATAAATCATGTTGGAAATTTTTTCTGTTTTGTCGTAAAGGATCGTAATGAAAAAGTAGATTTGTAATACACAATATATTCTAAGTAGTGTTTTCTTGTTCCCTCCAAAAATATAATGCATTCAAATATGGAGAATTTTATATTTCTAATAGTGCCTAAATAACTTCTTCATTAGTTGCTTTTTTTTTTTTTTTTTGTCTGGATAATATTTAGATAGAAGAATACTTTGTTCCGAACTTTCTTATTGCCCCCAATAGGACGACATTTATTGGAAATTAATTAACTATCCGTATATACTGGTCAGGTTTTTTTATGGTTTTTATTTTTGAGTTCTATGTTTCCCTCTGTTGTATTTTTGTTGGTTTGCGTCACAGTTCTTACATTATATTTTCTGCTTAGCTGAATGTTGTTGGGCTGGGGTTATTGGGCTTTCGTTTTTGTGTTTAATTCTGTGTACCGGTTCGGTTTTGGGTTAATGGGATATTGGACTTAGAATAGTTGGCCTTTTTTTTTTTGCGTGTGGTGGGCTTTTATTTTGGCGTTCGTTTTTGATTTTGTGATTTTTAGAATCCCTTTCATCATTGTGTATGGATCTTTACATGAGCATTGTCTTCGGCTTTCTCTCTTTTAATTTAATGTTTATGGTTTTTTACTTGTATTTTTGGGAGTATGGTTTTGATGTTTAGAAATTGCTCTTTTGCTATGTGTTTGAAATTTATTGATGTGGCCTGTGACTTTGTTGTTAAAAGAGGACCTATATTAAAAAAAAAAAATTAGGTGTCTAAAAAAAATGGCAGATACATGAACAAATAATATATGAAAAGAAAACATGTTACTTTTAATTATTGTTTTTCAATAAAGTTTACAATGAACGAAACGTTCTTTATGTAAACTCCTTTATATTAACTGATAAACCAGGTCGGATCCTATTTAATATTTATAAAATTATTTTTAGAAGTATTTTAATTAATTGTTTTGCAGCAATTTAAATAATACATATATTTCGCAATGTGAAAACATTATATTTTTTTAGGGAATAATAAAACAGTACTTAGAATATATTGTGTATTTAAGGGCCCTTCGCTATTTAATTTTCTACTTTATTCTGTTTGAGGGATATCTCAGGGATATCCCATCTTACATTAAGCTATTCCGTGTGGACGAAAAAATTTCATTTTAAGGCCACTTTTCTCTCCCAATCTTGGTATCAACCTAGGCACAACCATTTCCACGTTTACAAATCACAACAAGACCTTCAAGTCATCACCGCAACATCTTCAAATTCCAAAGAAAACCAATCCAAATAGGTACTGATTTTAATTTCAAACACAAATTCTATGTGGCTGAAGGCCTGTCTAGCTCTGTGTGTGTAAGAGAGAGAGAGAGAGAGCATATGAAGTGTACCGAAGAAGGTTCCATCTAATTTGAAGATAGAGATACACATGGCACTCCCCAGTTCAAGGTTGATTAGGGTATCGACATCAGACAAATTGGGTTTCTTAGGGACATCGGTGAGAATTGGATCATCAATGAGTGCAGCCAGTGTTGAAAGTAACGCAAATCGGCAGCCCTCTGCATCTCCGTCGGCAGCCCTCTGCTGCTTCTTCGTCGGCAGCCTGCTGCTGCATCTCCGTCGGCAGCCTCCTTTTTTTGTTTGGCATATTTCTTTTAAATAACCGGAAGCTGGGAGTTAACTTCAAAATTCGAAGGGACAAAAATGGTACGCCTATGATCTCTCTCTCTTTATCTCGTTTTACTTTATGTGCTGGTGCATTTTAATGTAAATTTTATTAAAAATAGTTTACTTAAAAATATTAAGTCAAGAACAAGATGCTGTTTTGTTTTGGTGAATTACTAAAGTGATTGTTGAACTTAGAATACTTTGTGGTTCCTTAATGAAGTAATCATACTGGTTTAATTTGGTATTTTCTTTATTGTTAAGTGTGCTTATTGATTGTCATTGCAATGTGATGATCTTGTTGATTATTGGCATTTCATGGAATTAAGATGTTGGCTTAAATTGTTTATTCATTAAAAACCACAGAATGTATGGTTCGGAAGTCTTATTGTCATATTTGGTCATAGGCTATGGTGTTAAAGGACTTTGATTAGTATGGTCCATGGAGTGGCTGCATATTTTTAAGTGTGCTTATCATCTATGCAATGTGATGATCCTGTTAATTATTGGCATTTTATGTGTTCTCTAAATGGATTTAGATGTTGGCTTACATAGTTTGTTCATTAAAAACCACAGTACATATAGTTTTGAAGTCTTATTGTTTGGTCTTGTTATGGTGTTAAAGGCGTTTGATTAGTATGGTCGGTGGAGTGACTGCATATTGTTAAGTGTGCTTATTGATTGTCCTTGCAAGGTTATGATCTTGTTGATTATTGGCATTTCATGTGTTCTCCAAATGGAATTAAGATGCTGGCTTAAATTGTTTATTCATTTAAACCCACAGAACGTATGGTTCTGCAGTCTTACTGTCACATTTGATTTTCGAAAAATGATTAGCATTTAGCAGTTATTAGTTACTCATTGAAACCGTCGAAATTGTAGTCTTTTACGTAAAAGATGCTATTGCCTTGGACCATGCATGTTAGAATCATTTTCTCTTGGGTCAACCAAGGTCTCTCATTAGAGAACAGAGGGATAGTAAAATTCCAATTTAATCTAGAAGTTTACTTAACTTGTGGGCCTCTATAGCACATTTATAATAAGTTTGTAATGCTACCCTATTGCACCATAACTTAGCTTTTAAGTTTATTTATGCATAATGATCCCTTTACTTCCTAAACAGGAGGCAATATGTCTTAATCATAAATTCTTTTGAAAGATGATCAATAATTATGCTTATAAAATTATGTATGGAATAATACTAATGAAAGAAAGCGACTCCTTTGAATTAATTTCAATAATTGTTGCTGAAGATGACATAAATTTAATTAATTTAATATTTTTTTACATTTAATGCATTATTATTATTCTAATTACTTAAGTATTATTTTAATATTTTGGTTTGGGTGTTAATTACCTTATCTTCATTGCTTACAGGTGTAATTTTATCCTTAACAATGTTATAGAAAAAGTTTTGTTCTTGACTCGTAGAAGGGAAAAATACTTAGTATTTGCTACAGTTTGCTTTGTTCGCACCATTCTCAATCGTAATTTTGCTATTTATACCCTTTTATTTTTCATTTATTTTATTATTTTCACTATTATGGAGTTTCTTTTTTATTCTTCTTGTAGCATCTCAAAAGTTTTGGGCGTGCTTTGGTCACCACAACACTAGTTGTTGGAGTCAACTCTACCATCCAATCTACAATTTCTAAGAGGTATGTATATTTAATTTGCTAAATTTAAATTGCACATAATATCATCCAATTTACAATCATATATTCCGTCCATTTTAATGGCTGCTTTTCCATTTTTTTTCTATTGATTACAAGTAAATTTAATGGCTTCTTTTGAAAAAGAATCAATATTTAATTAATCAAGCTTATAATTGAAAGAAAAAAAAGTATTATACAAACCCGTATAATACAATTATTAATGGTTAAGCTTCTTTTGATACTAAATATATTTATTCAATATTTAAAATGAAAAATGTTCTATTTAAAAGATTTTTGATTTTACCCCTAATTGTTTATGTGGTGGAGACACTATTTTCAATCAATACCATAATATATTTGGACCGATTTAAAATATAAATCATGAAAATCTTTTTCACTAAGTAAAATAATGTTTTAGTATATATATTGTTGGAGTGCTTTAAACCTTTTTGGATCTTACGCGTTTAAGGGCAGAATCAAGTTGTTGCTCCAAATTTTGAAGCTCTCTAAGACTCAAATTCTGGATATCTTCTCCTTCGTAATGCCTAGAAATATAATTAATTATTTTAGTAAAAGAGAAGATGCATGCCTTGAATGTATCTGAAATTTGAAGCCATTGGGGGTACCTCGGTTTCTTTGTAAAGTCTCTATTCCAGCTTTAAGTTTTGCATGTTCCCACGTCCAGTTTCCCTGTAAAAGAACATATTGAAATCATCCCAACGTCAACAAGTAGAACAGATTTTGTGTCTTCAAATTTTTCATGGTTTGATCCATGAACATCCCCTTTCAAAATGAAAGCAAAAAAGCATGTTTTAAAAAAAACTTAAAAAATTGTAAATTGAGTTTACATTTTGTTGAATTTCATCCGTCTTACATTGGATAAGTATACGAGTATCTTTCATATCATTCAAGGATCTTTTCCATGCTGCACAAGAAATAAAATATCGTCATCAAAGATTTAAAAATATAAAAAAACCTTAAACGGGTTCAAAAAGAAATACTTTTTCTAAAAAATATCAATTCATCGTTTTTTTTTTAAACTTGAATAAAATATCATTTATTGAATATATATTTTGTATTATACATTTTGTATAATACAATTATTGATGGTTAAGCTTCTTTTGATAGATATCATTTATCATAACTTACATAACTTACATAAAAATATATATAATAATTTAGTCCCTACTATGCAAAACTTATGGCTTACTTTACAATTTAATCCTTTAATTCTAACTAGAAAATCTATCAATTAAACCCCTAATTCAACAATTTGTTCAACATGAATTATGTCCAAAAATTTCAATAATACTTTGTTCTAAGACTTCTAACACATCAAAATTACAAGAAAAGGACTTAATTGACTTACCAAGTTAAGCTTCAAACCTTGAAACCCTAATTTTTGCTTTTATTTTAATTTCTTTTCTTTTCTTCTTTCTCCTCTGTTTCGTCTCTTTATGTTTCTTTCTAGCCCTTTTCATTTCTTTTTTTCTATGCTTTGTTTCTTTTTGTTTCCTTTTTGTTTCTTTTATTTGTTTTATGTATTATTAATAATAGTATAATATACTATATAATTATAATAAATATCTATTACTTAATAAGTAAATTAAATATATGTATTACAGTTGTATGCATATTTTTATTACACATGCATATCACTATTATCATACATTTGGCACAAAAATTTGATTTTTTATTAATATATTATTATATAATATTAATATAATAATAAAATAATATATTATAATAAAAATCTTAGTTAAAAATCTTGGATTTTTCAATGTTAAGCCGCCTATATCAACAAGAATGGCTTAATTGCCTATCTGTTCCTTCTTGTTTTTCTTTATGCTATAATTCAACTTTTACCCTTTATTCAATTTAGTTCTTTTTGCTAATAACCCTTAATTAAGTCAAATTCTCTTAATTAAAACCTAATTAAACACTCAACCAACCTTGTAAATATTTCTAATAAATATTTACTAACTTATTTTACTAAATCGAAGGCCCGATAATGTACTTTTCCGATGCCCGTGAATTTTGGGTCATTACAGACTATCACACTGATAAATTTGTTAATCCTCAGGAGCTACTCATAAAAATTTTAAACATTCTTAAAGAACAAGTATCACATTGATACTAAACATGGTTGTGCTATGAGATGATTTAGTGGTTGTAGTTCTCATTCCCATGCATCCCCCTTCATTTTAGCATATTGCATGGCCATATAAATGTGTGAATATAATATATATATCAAAGCACACATATTCAAATACATGATATATCGAAGCATATACTCAACATGAATTTGAATTTCAATTCATCGACACCATGTGCTAATAATTCTAATTGAGATCGTAGATGCAAAAGAAAAAAAAGCAATTCAAAATAATTACAAAATAGAAAGGAAAAGAAAAAGAAAATTGTACCCAGTGACCCAAGGGTTGAATAGCAACAATTCAAAGGTACAGGGATCTAGGATGCAATATTCTCCTTTTCTTATATACTCGTGAATATTGAATGTTCTCCCTTTTCACTATTAGAACATCTGCCCAAATTTGTTACAACTGTTGCTCATCTTCTTCTTCGTCTTCTCTTTGTCTTTCACCTTAGTCCTTTCTACATTCTCTCCTAAAACACGTTCCTCCCTTCTGTTGCCCTTTCTTACTTTCTCTTTTATTTCTATTCTTTTTTCCTTTTTTAATCTCTGTCCATCGGTCGTCGGTCAGAGTAAGGTCTCTCTCTCATTTTCGTGTTGCCGCTGATCAGTTTGCCTTTCTCGTTTCTCTGGTAATTTTTAGGGTTTCTTTTTTCTTTCTAATTATATTTGTTGCGATTTGGGGTTATTGATATTTGACTGAAATCGTTTCTTTAAGATGGACCTCTTCTTCATTTTACTAAAACTGTTTTAATTAAGTAGCATTTTTATTAGCCTTCAATTATGTTGATGTTATCAGCAATTTTGTGGGTTACAAATAGACTCAATCCTCCAGTCATATGACCTTTGAATCGAGTTTAAAGCTGTTGTTATCAGTTAACGTGTAAGAAGAACTGACTGTGCATTTTAAGCATGTGTTTCGAAAAGCCAATCAAGTTGCAGATTTTATGGCGAAGTCATGCCCCAGCAGGTCATATGCTGTTTAAGGTTTTAGATGACCTATTCCCTGAAGTTAAAAAATTATGCTTGAGTGATATGAGAGGTACCAATTATAAGGTCTGATAGAACTTACGGCCCCGTTTGCCGTCTTTTAATTATAAAAAAATAAAAATCTAAATTTGAAGCTGTAAACTGAATTTGTTAATTGCTATCGTCATTTTATTATGTTTGGAAAAAAAAAATTGAAGCAAACTAAACTCGGTTTGGTCAGTAACGGACTGAAACTAATTTGGGTTGGTTTTATCGGTTCTCCAACAAAGTCAGTTCGGTTTTTGGTTCCTTAAAAAGGGGAAGTCGGTTAAGTCAGTTTTTTATTTTTCTGCACTGACCCGACTGATTTCTCAGCCGTAGGTTTTACTTTTCTTGTTTTTAGGTAGTTGAGTATTGGTATTTGAATTGCAGGATTTGGGCTGTTGTTTTTTTTTTTTTTCATATTTTGTTTTTCTTTCGGTAGCTACCAGTCATTTCGTCTAAAATCTGGTCTTATTTTTCCTCTTTGTCATTTTTAGCTTTTGCTTCACTTTCTTTGTTCTTTCTTATTGTCTTAGATGGAAAGTGATAATCTTGCATACATGGAACTTGCAATTCACCAGGTAATCCCAATCATTCTTTTTCTTCCTTTCCGTAATCCAGTTTTCGTAATGTTGCTACTGTAATTCAGCTTCTTCCCCCCTTTCTTTTTCCAGGCAAAACTTGCTTCGGAAAGCTTTGAAGTGCCTGTTGGGTAAGTATTAATCTCATAAATTTCGTTTCTCCCTTAACCAACCTTCTCCCTTTATTGGATGAAAATATGAATTTAGCTTCTCTTTTGTTACTAATGTAGATTGGCATTGCTTTGCACGACCTGGGAAAAAAACTAAAATATTATATGAAATACAACACGACACAAATACATAAAGATACCAAAATCTATATAACAGAAATTATGAACTTATTAGGTTTTCTGGAATTTGGAAAAAAAGTATTATCCACATTTGAGATTTATGTAGACCAAAGTTAAGAATATATATTTTTTCTTTTTTATAGCCCAAGTTTATGCTATATAGCATAACCTTGGTTATAACCTATATAATTAACATTATTAGGATTTAGAAACACTTGAAAATGTTTTGAGTTGAGGAACTGTGCTGAATTTGGTGTTATGATTAATATGTTTGGATGAAATCTGCTTGCAATGGTAGACATAAAGAAATATACAACGGTTAACAAAGAGTTGAAATACCCTAAAAGGTTTATGAGGACCTATTTATAGTACATTCCATAGGATTAAAAATGGAACTCTGTAATAACTTAAACAGATTCTTGTTACCAAAACAAAGGCCTGCTTCTAAACAATGTAATTATTGCCTTCAAGGGTCACCTAATTTGAACATTTAAATAAAAAAGAAAAGAAGTACTGACTTTTCCGATGGGTGCATTAGTTCTACCTGGAAGATTGCAAAATTTAATGACACAAAGATTTGACCAATAAAACGAACAAGTTATAAACTTAAGACTAAAAGACAATAGCATTGTCAAGCACATAATTATTTTTTTGGTCTCATGATTAATCTATAAATCAAAATATCACTAAGTTCTTGGTCTTCATTGGTTGCACCATGTCATAGACTCGTGGGTTAAGTTTTATATTGTTGTGAGTGTTAAAGGATAAACGATTGTTAACATTCTTGTAATTGATTACCAAGTTTTGAATCATGTAGCAATTCCTCTATTGCTACAACCAGAATTTTATGTTGCTGTAAACTCCAGCAGATATTTGTTAACATAAATAGTTCCTCATTATCTTTGTCTGTGCTTTAATTTGGAGACTAAATTGTCTTCTTTTGCTCAAGTCGATGACACATAGTCCAAGAGCAAAATTTAAATGCAATTTTTATCTTTTCACCAGACCTTTTATCTACCAGTTGCGTAATCATCAAGGATGGGGAGGTTATAGCCTCGGGTAGAAATCAAACCACTGAGACACGAAATGTAAATAAATCTTGCCCTTTCTTTCATCAGTTTGACGTTTTCATATTATGCCTCCTTGATCTCTCTTTTCTTCTTGTGTGCATGCATGTTTATGGGAAACCTTTTTGCTTGTTTATGCATAATTTTCTTGAGACTTGGCTTTCATATGCTTTCCATCATTTAACAGTAATCTGTTGGTTGTTGCTAGTAACATAACTTATTATCTGGCCTGAAATTGAAGAACAATCCAATGTTGTTGATTATTCTTAAGGAAAATTTGATGTAAAGATGTACATGTCATTAAGCATGCATGAAATTAATTAGATTTGTTCAAGCAGCATTATATTCTTAGTCAAATTTAACTAAGAAAAATCCCTTGGTCTTTTTTTTTATTATCTTTCATTGTTTTAACTTCCACCAGGTGGAAGTAGATGATCTATAGAGATGGAAAATGAAAAATGATCTAATATTTCTTAGCCAAAAGTAGTACTACATTTGTTTATGTTAGCCCATCTTTAGCATGCTTAACTTTTTTTTAAGGATACTTATGTTGGCCTCAAGAATATACAATATCCTCAAATATTATTTGTAAAATTTTTGTAGTAGTAATAATGAAAGGCTTATTGGTTTGTTTATTTTGGGCTTCCTTGTTCTGTATCCGTGGATTTTTTTTGGTAGTCTTCCGAGAGCAAAACTAAAAATTGTGTTTCTTTTTTGGATCTCAGACAAGCAAGATAAACATGCCTCCTTTTCTACCTCCTCTTCTTGTTCACTTTCCTCTGTTTTTTTTCAATGGCTAACTTAAATTTGATCTCTTATTTTCTATTATCATTTTACTATGGGCATTTGCTTTATGTTTTTCCTTGGCTTTACAAATTTTTTCATATGAGGAAAATATTATATGAATCCCCACCCCATGGTTATGGGTGCAGGTTGCTGTCTCACAAAATAGTATTCATTTTACACAAATTTGACCACAAGTCAGTAAAGTTATCACTTATCATACTTTTGGTCATGTCCTGAATCTCTAGATCTCTGTTATAGTTTACTTTTTGTGTGTCGATGGACTATTAGTCAAAATTACTTCTTCCTTGTTAGCTCATGTAAATTGTACGACTTCATTTTTTATGGTGTAGGCAACAAGGCATGCAGAAATGGAAGCCATAGATAATCTTCTAGAGATGTGGCAGAGAGACGGACTTTCAAAAGCAGAAGTGGCTAAAAACTTTTCACAATGTATTTTGTATGTTACATGTGAACCATGCATAATGTGTGCTGCAGCTTTGTCATTTCTTGGTATGGTTCTTTTCCAATTACAATGCTTTAGTGTATCAATACATTATTATGAATATATATTTTTTTGTTATTACTTTTTCCATTATCTTGGTTCTCGATGGATATTTTCTCATTTAGGCATAAAGGAAGTATATTATGGTTGTGCAAATGAGAAATTTGGAGGGTGCGGATCAATTTTATCCTTTTATTCAAGTTACTCAGAGCCTTTCATCAGGTTTGTTTTGGAATTCATTCTTGCATGGAAATGTTTACCTTTTATTTTGTATTATTTTAATCACCATTGTTTTTCCATTGTCTTCATCTAGTTGAGTTTCAACATATTATTTTATGATGCTCTGAATTTGTTATCACTATAATTATACTGCATGTGATATTCTCCCGTGTCTTTTTGTCTTTTCTAAAGGGAAAAAAATCACCAATAACAAATGAAGTAATTCCAACTATTCATCACAGTTGAATTAAGGTAGCTAACTGGTAACCAGCATATATATAATCAAGTGGTAGAAACCTTCTGCAATCTGCATTTGTTGTATTCATACCAAACAAGTGAATTGATTCCATTTGCTTATTATCTAGTGGCATCATTCAATTTACTTATCCTTTTCTTTTTCTAGTTTCTTTGATGAGTAAATGTTAACATAAAATATATATACTATTTTCTTTTTGAGAAATCAATCTTATTTTCTGTTTGCTAAATGCATTAGTAGGAATTTTCTTAGAATTCTAGCACAACATCGTATCTTTGTATTTTGACTTTTTCTTCATTTTCATGGCCATTGCTTTGTGATCGTGCTTGTATGTGTCTTAAAATAAATTGCATTTTTTAGTTTTTGAAAATGAGACACATTGTGACCTTCCTAAAGTACATGAGCCAAGGTAATATAAACCAGATGTGATCTTCCTATCTTCAAACTAGCGATCTTTTGAGTTAAACTAGGTTCTTAGTATAGATTTGAGCTAATCAACGGATTCACCTCCTAACTGCCACTCTCGTGCGATCAATGAGGCCTCTTGGGTCATCATGAGGTGAAGTGATTATGATGGAAATCACTAAAAAGTTCTGTTAGATTGTCAGTTAAGCATAACTTTAATCGAGCATCGCTCTGAATTAGTGGAGATAAGCTCACTCTGATAATCACCCAAGACAATAGCATGTAATGGAATTAAAGAGTTGAATTTAAAAGAGAAATAGAATATGTAGGTTAGATCATTGAACCAACAGAAGGTTTTTTTGTCAGTTTTTAGGTATCCTGTTTTCAAGCTTTTCCTTGAAGTAAGACTAACCTCCTTAATGTTTGCATTGTTTTTTCACCCTCTCTGTCCTGCCTTGTCAATTCCACCACCTCTTTGAATCCTCCTACCCTTTTTGAAAAAACTTGATTTATCCATCTTTTCTCTGGCCTTTACATCACTAATCCCTTTTATTGCATTGCTATTTGGCTTTCATCTTGTCTTCTGAAAAAACTTGATTTATCCATGTTTTCTCTGGCCTTTACATCACTAATCCCTTTTATTGCATTGCTATTTGGCTTTCTCTGCCCCGACTATATCATTTTAATGGAAGGACAACATTTCTCCTCCCCTGTATATATATTGAATGTTGCTCTAGAAGTTGTCTCAGTGATTGTTACATTCACAGAATAAATGGCAATTCTGGTTGTTTTTCTAATTCTAAACTAATTTGAGACCAGACTCTGAAGGACTCTCTCTCTCTATAGAAATAGAGTGTGGGTAGCTTATAACCTACTAAGCTTTTTGAAAGATAAAACAGACCAAAAAGAAGGGAATGTCATCCTTGTTAATGCAATATTTCTTGATAATGTGCTCATATTGTCTCTTCATTGGACTTTCCTTTTTCTTTTTCTTTTTTTCTCTAATATGTGGAAAGTAATAACCCATTAATGCTGAAATTTCTTTCTATCTGCATTCATCCTCTTCATTATTGGAACATTTTGCAATTCAAATGGATGCCTTATTTTAAATTTTCTTTGTTCTTTTAGTGATAAATTTCCACAAAGAGGTTTCAAATGTACAGGGGGATTAATGGCCTCAGAAGCAATCTCTCTTTTCCGAAGTTTCTATGAACAGGGGAATCCTATTGGTATGTAATTTCTGCTTCAATGCGTTGGGGAATTTCTAGTCTATTAAGTCGGTTTATGAAAGAAAGAAATATAAACAAAGAGTTATCTAGGAATGCTAGGTTAGTAAGAAAATTCCAACCTCATGTCAAACATTGTCCAGAGTTTAAGACCGCTATAATAGTGGAGTTGTTATATAGGAAGTAGAGCTTGATGCAATCTTGGATATCATCTTAGCATATTGTTTTAATCCATATCCTTGTGAAACAGTACTCCTGAATCTGTAAAGTATACAATTCAGATGAAAATATGTTGAAATTGGGTAAAATTATGACAAATAGTTTGAAAGGATGGTGTTCGTCAAATCATATCTAAGACTAGACTGGATTTGGTGTGGCGTAAATATGCAATGGAAAAATAATAGTAGGCAAAATTATATTACAAGCTTATAATAAATTTTGTTAAGTCATTTGTGTAGATGTGATTAATCTCTTGTTAGGAAGGTATTATACCTGCTCATTTAGCTGATATGTTTTCTTTTGTTTAATTCATATATGTATTATATACAGAGGTCTCGTAACAGAGCGAGGTTTGGATTGTTGTTTCAGCATTTTTCTTTGTTTCTTTTTTTTTTTTAAGAAGAAAAAGAAAAATTATGTCATTCAAAAGAAAGTTGAGTGATAAATATAGGTTGGTATATTCTTTTCTAAGTGACTTCAAAATACTTCTACTCTTGCCTGGTTTCTTGAGTGATGTTCTTTGTTTCTAATTTCTTGCAAGGGTTTTGGTGCTGATCAAATGTTGGCGATAGAACTGCGAAGAGAAAAGCAAGTAGCAAGTCAAGAAAAAGCTGGTTGGAGTTTGATAATGGTAATGGCATCTTGTTCTAGTGTGCTGTCGCATGTCAGCGTCGGATTTGTCAAAGCCACATTATAAGTCATATTTAACTGTGTTAGTGGTAGGTAGATCAACAGTTTGATGGTTTGATAGGATGGGTAGCTTGAACATTCTTAAAAAACAAGTATCATATTGATAAATTCGTTAATTTTCAGGGGCTACTTATAAAAAAAAACTGTCAACTATTTTATAACAAATTTGGGCTTGAAGGGTTTCTATTAAGATTTTTTTCGGCGAGGTATTTTACTTGTGTATATGTACATATAATTCCAATGTATCCTATTTCTAAGGCTTTGGCGCATAATATTTTAAGTTATTTTGATATTCCTAAGGAATTTATAAATTTCACAATTCATACTTCTTATAATTTTCAAATATATATTACATGACATAATTTAAGGTTATTAAATTTTTTGAAGCTATATCTTATCCAATATTTGGTCAAGGAATCTATTAGCATATTCTAATGGAGGTGACATAATTACTTAAAATTTTACTTTTCTTTGGAATAAATTAGTTTTGACAAACATATCATCTATGTATATAATTGTAAATTGGGACTATGGATTAAAAATATGTTTCATTATTTTTGAAATTAGGTGGTTTTTTACTTCATGCGGTATTATATTTCATTCAAACTATCCAAATAGTACTGTGAATGCCCACCCTTATAGCTTTCATTTTCCTTGATTTAGATTTGTCAAAATTTTGAAAACAAAAAATTAGCTTCACACGGTTTTTGTAATAAATTTAATTTGTTTGAGATTGTGTAACTTATCCATTTTAAGGTTTAAAATTGTTTATTAATTTATATCTACCTCTTTTTAGTTTTTATTGAAAAGATCTTAAATTAATTTTTTTACAAAATTCTTTTGTAATTGTTTTAATATTGAAATTAGTTAATTTTTTTATAGAATTTACATATATAGTTTACAATGATAAACATAATAAAAATCTTAATTGAAATATATAGAGTTAGTTTTAAATCTTTTTTTTTTTCTATTCTTTGATTTTATATGAGAACATGTCTTTGAAGAAGATGGTTAATTTTGAATATCAAATTGACAACAAAATGATTCAAATTCTTTTTTGGATAAAGAAGCGGATGAAAATTTTATTAGAGAAGGTGTTATACTATTTAATATTATGACAAAACTTTTTAAAATCAGACAAAGACAGACAAAAACAAAGTTCAAGATTCATACCTTAAAACCAGTCTCCGATGAAGCAGGGGATTTCAAAAACAGAGTGTAGCGTGTGTGTGTGTGTTTTGGCCTTTGGTTACCCAAAGCTAAAAAAATAAGAGGAAAAAAATTCAAAAGAGACAGAGAGAGAGAATCTGTAAAGAAATGGGAGGAGATTTGGATGGAAGAGATATATTTGGGGATTTGTTATGAAAGCAGAAGAAATGAGGAAGAAAAAGAAAACAAAACAGTGAGACCGAGAGAGAGAGCGAGAAATGGCTAATAAATGGGTTTATTAAGTGTTGTAGTTTAAGTGTGGGATGAGGTTTCAATTTGGGTTTTTATTTCAGGTTTCGGTTTTGGTTTTTTTGGCTTACATTAGCTTCATCACTTAGAATTCTTTATATAGATGTTACTAAGTTATTTTTAGACTCTATGCATTCATCCGTTCCAGGTAAATAATTCCAGATAAATAATTAATACATTCATATATCCTAATTAAACGATTAGGAATTTTCAAAATTTATCCATTTTAGTCAAATTGATGGAATACAAAATTTAATTACAACACATTATTCATTAGGCTCATATCATAGCATAGCTTAAATTCAATACTAGACTAGCAGCTATAACTATAAAATGTAGACATTTCATTCGACAATAGAAATACAATACAGTAGAATACAAATTGAAATATTAGCCAAACCAAATAAAAAAAAAAAAAAAATTGAAAAGGCAAAGACAAGGCTCCTCCCTGTATATGGATGGCTATATCGTGGCATAGTTAGAGAAATGAATCATCAATCTGTGCAAGGTTTCTGGATAGAACTTTCTTGCGAATAAATAACAAGGTCTCTTCATTGAATTCCACAAGCATGGCTCACTTATCCCTCTCCTCTGCACCAACAAACAACACACTTATTTGTTCCTTCTTTCTTCCAAACAAACATGCATAAAATCTCAAATTCAAAACAAAAAACAGTAGGAAACAATTTTTTACCTTTGGACCACTTGTGAAATGTATGGTCTCCTCAATGAACTGCACAGTCAGTCAAACAACAGTTTCAAAGTTTGTACCAGCAAACTCACATTTGGGAATTTATATATAGGTGGACGTACCGTAAGGTTCTTGAGGAACTCAAATGTTATATCTTGGGCCCTAAATGCTCTGGGATGCCACTTCCCTTCTGACCAATCTACATATGTTACTGACCTATTTGCGACTCCACTAGGATCAATCATCTGTTGTATATAAAAATAATTGGTTTCACGACGTCACTTCTATATATAGTAAGTATTGATGCCATCAGAAGAAACAAGTCTGATGTACCAACATTAAAAAAGGTTGGCAAATAATGCTCGTCTGAATAGCAATTGCGTCCATCCATATGTGGCTGACACAACAACATGAGATTTTTGTTAACGAAGTGACACCCATCATATCAAGTAAGATTTATTTGTGGTTTAAATAAAAAAAATGAAAAGTACTGCGAGTTTAATAACAGAAACTTATAGGCAAGCAACATTCTAAGGTTATACAGTTGCTTCATTATAGTAACAAAGTAGCTCTGCTCAACAATTACCTTGCAATAATTCTTGAATTTTCTGTAATATAGGTTGTCCGCCATAACTATTATGGCATGCTGACGCTTCATGCTGAACCACTGAAATAAAATATGAATCAAAACCAACTAAACGTATGAGAAACATCATTGCAACGTTTTATTTTTTTAGCAAAAAAAAAAAATTTACGAAAGGTCCATGAAAACATATTCAGGCAAAACCTTACAATCTCCTTCCAGAAAACATTGTTAAAACTAAACACTTACAGTCAATTGTCATATTCTACTTACAAGATACGTAGGTAGCTATCTCAGAAACTATTTGGCTGGCTTAAATTATAAATTCAGAAGTTGCATGCCATAAAATCATAGAAATTAAGACATGATCATTTCATTTATGCACAATGCAAACCTTACCCTAACAAGTAATGTGCACAATTATCTGTGGCTTGGACTATAAATTTTACCGAGAGAAAAGTAGAGTAATACATGACGGCATCCTCACTGAAAAGGTAACTATCAGGAATATAGGATCCACTATACGATGCTTTTTATTCTTATATGTTATATAAGGAATGCCCCATGGGGAATCTATAATATAATTTTTTTACTAGAACTTAAAAAATCTTGTTTGATTCCTGTATAGAATTAACCATATTCCAATGTAATGCTTTCAGTTATTATACCAAAAATAAAGAATATATGTGATGTGATAGTTTAGAAAAAAAGCTAAGGCATCTGTTGCAGATAATTCTATTTTAGTATTTAAAATATTGTTTATTTTATTTTAATTAGATTTGTCATTTTTTGTGACTAATTATACTCCTTGAAGTAAATTTTGGAGAAGCTTTAATATAATAATATGATTAAAATTTGGATAAGGTTTATGTTTTAGATAAAACGATGATGTGGACATAAATGGTTGATGCATAAAATATAGTTTAGATAAGGATTTCTAATATAAATATGTGTTACATCTTTTCTTTAAGCCTAAACATCCGAGCTTGTTCTTATATTTCTCTTTTCTTTTTATGTTTTCCTCTCTAAGCTTTTTCTTTGATTCTTCTATCCCTTCCAAGAATTTGGTGTCAAGAACCTTATTTGATCTTAAAGGGCTTACAGATCTTTAAGAGTTGAGTAAGAAATTAGCTACCATTTTTCAACACCAAATGGTTTCAGATAGTTGTTTTTTGCCTCCACCACCTACCTTTTTAAGTGAAAATAATTAAATATGTTCTGTCAACATGAAGACACCTGAATGTTTTTTATCTTTGCAATGTGGTTGAAAATGAAAGAAAGAACACAAACTTTTGGTCAATCCAATTATAACTCAGACAAAGAATCATAGCGAAGAAAAGGAAAAGAGGTATAAAGCCACAAGCTGTAACAAATCATCCATTTCTGAATAAAAATTTAATTAGAATCATGATAAGTCATGCTCATGGAGGACTTCCATGGTAGTGACATTACTAGACAAATACAAGTGCTTAACCTCAAAAGAGAATTTTAAGTGAGGAAAGAGTCTGAAACTTTGAAAGAGTACAAAGACAGACTCATGAACATAGTGAATAAGCTCAAATTATTTGGAGAGGAGATGAAAGACAAAAGAGTTGTAAAATTGAAGACTTCAAATACTTGACTAAGATTTTTCTGGCAAAACTAATTTATACTTTTGAGGCTCAAGAGTAAAGGAGGTTTATTATGCAAGAGGATTCAATAAAAGGTGCATTTATGGTCAAAGGGAAAGGCAAAATGCAACATGAGTACAAGAACGAAAAATCAAAAGAGAAAGGAAACAAGAATAATGTAAAAAATGGAAACAAAGGAAAATTTACGTCATGTTCACATTGCAAAAAAAAAAAAAATCTGGAGAAATGTTGCTACTACAAACCAGACATACAATGCAAGTCTTGCAAACAACTAGGCCACATGGAGAAAGTTTGCAAGAAAAACCAACAACAAGATCAACAAGCTAAAGGATCAAATATCCTACAACAATAGGATGAGGAAGTTTTGTTTCTTCTTGCTATGCAACAAAAACCTCCTCAAGTGCATGGCTCATTGATAATAAAAGCACTCATCATATGTCATCAAATATCTACTTATTCGAGGAGTTGGAAAAACTTGTTCCAAAGTCAAAATTGGTAATGATGAGTTCATATAAGTTAAAAGAGAGGAGCTATGATAGTTGAGACACCGTCAGGTAAAACACCAATTAAGATGTTTTATTTGAACAAATAGATAAAAATGTCCTCAATGTAGGACAAATACTAAAAAAGAATTAATTTTTGGTGTTTAAAGACAAAACATGCATAATTTATTATCCATCAGGCCATGAACTCTTAACTGTTGGCATGAAAGACAAATGTTTCTCCTTAAACTTTGATTAATCTAGTTCATCAACTTATACCGATTCAATCAATGAATTTGAATTGTGGCATAAAAGGACGGGTTACTTTTATAACATCCCAAACTTTTCGATGTCAAAATTTGTGTCATCTCAGTGGTAGAGCGAATTAAAAATTTGTAATTATATTAGACTTAATAAAGGCTCTAGGGACTAACTTGTAATTATTTTAATGTGACACTAAAGAGTGGTAGCAATGTAATTATATTAGACTTAATAAAGGCTCTGAGGACTAACTTGTACGAGGAAGTAAAGTAACATGCCAAATCTAGAATGAATAACTGGAGAGCTTGGAGATTTCTTGGACTTATGTGGCTAGTTGCCATAGCCTTAATAAGCAATTAAACCAAGATTTGAGTGTAATTATCCCACAACTTTGTTGAGTTAGTGAAGAGCTTTAATCCTTTTCGTGAATTTCCACTAACTATTTTAAGGTGTAACCATGACCATTAAATGAAGTAATTAAGATTAATTATATTTCATTAAAGGAAATAAGAGCACTAAGCCATTTACTTCCCCACTCTCATCTTCGACTCCATAGCAAAGGAAAAAAAGAAAAAGTCTCGTGAAGTTCTCTTTGTGACGTGGGTCACTCTCCGAGGATTACCCCTTTTTCATGTTATAACATTGAAATATGTTAATTTGGCCATTTTTATATAAAATGAGAAGCATAGTTATATGAGGTCTAATGACCCCTTTTTCATGTTATTTTGATATAATGTGATGTTCATGAGAAAATATGGATTTGCTTTTAAGCCCACGTAAACTTGATAAAAAGATTAGGATATGATTGGCATGCCAATTAAAGTATTATATCTAATCTTTTCTAAAGTTTTGTATTAGTGTTATGTGGGATTTGGAGTTATGTATTCAATACTTAAAGTTCTGATGTGTTACCTTTTGGTATGACATGTTATATGGACCATTAGGCATACACCACCTCTTCGGAGGGTCTCATAATTTACTTTGAGTTCTGTTGCCTTCGGGCAAAACACCTTGATGCTCATACGGTGTATGTGAATTTCCTATAGTGTTTGAAGTCCTGTTTTACTAAGATTACAGTGGACAATGTCATTAAATTAATAATAAATTATAAAGGAAAAAAAGAATATTATTATAGAATGTTTGATTATAAGGACCATTACAAGACTTTATAATGTGAGTTAATTGGGAAGAGTGTATGCTAATGTATAGGAGCGAAGCCAAAACAATTTTTTAGGGGGGGCAGGATGAAATTTTAATTTTTTATAGTTTATATCTTTATAATTTGTAAAAGATTAAATCAAAACTTAAAATTTTTAAAAAATTTTAAGGACCTAAATAGTAATTTTACATTTTAGGGGGGCGAGGCCCATGCTAGCCCCCCTGGCTTCGCCCCTGCTAATGTATGCCTTGCCATGTTGGTATATTATTATATATGCTTATGCTGTGTGGGTTTTGCCTGTAGATTCTCGTTTTTGGATCCTTAAAGCTTGACTTGACTCAGAATCATCACACTATTAACAAGATCATCAAAAAAATGAACTTAGTGCATTTATGACTTGTGGCATGTAACTAAGGTGTCAGCATGTAAAAATGTGCTAGGTTCATTTCCTCTTGGTATTTTGAGTTATTTGTTATCTGACTTGTTATGTTGGGGGTTCCTCTTGGTATTTTGAGTTATTTGTTATCTGACTTGTTATGTTGGAGGCTCTAATGGTTATGTTTAACCATATTATGTTTGAAATTCTAGTTAACTATGCATTCATAGTACCATTTCTTTACTTGGAAAATGTTTTGTATGATATTAAACTTGCTTTACATGAGTAGTATGACTAAACATGTTTTGGGATGATTTATTTGTATTTGGGAATACTTGTATTTGGGAAATATCAGAGTATGTTTTATGCATGCTCTGTTTGGAGGTGATTTTGGGACAATATGAAGTGTTTTTGGGGTTGCACAAAGGTGATGTCTCGAGCTTGGCTTTTCAACATCACGACTTCACCTAAACCACATCGTGACTTTGCCTAACCAGCAAGTGACAACACGATGTCACATGGCCCAACGTCGTGACGTTATGTGTTGTTCCAGCATTTTCACCCATTCTGAGTTTCGAGGGTTCGTTCTTAACCTCAAACACTCCCAATCACACCCCTAAAATGATCTTAGTTTTAAAAAGTTTCTAAAACTATACAATGATTTTAAACGATCTTTTATGATTTTATGGAAATGCTTCAACAATCGAAATTATCAAGGAATTTATAGTTTTGTTGCATACGTTTTCCAGTAGCATCTCCTATCTGTACCGTCCATCAAGAGGATAAGGGTGTTACAACTTCAACTACAAAGCCCTGAATCACATGCATAAGAATGAAGTTGTGCTCAACAAGCTTGCAATTGCAGAGCATTCTAATTTTATGAAGTATATTAGCTTCGAATGATAAGCAAACTTCCTTTTTTCCAAATAACATGGCTAGAAAAGCTTACAAAAGCTGCAATTAATTCGATGTTTGTGGGTCGATAAAAATTATATCCTTGAATGGCAATAGATATTTCATCATTTTTATAAATAACTTTACCAGAATGTATTGAATATATTTTACGAAACAAAATCTGAGGTTGCAAATTTGTTTTGGGGTTCAAGGCCTGACTTGAAAATCAAGCAATTGCAAAATAGAAATAATTAGGTTAAATAATGGTATTAAATACACATGATAGATTTGACAAGTTTTGAAGAATTGCAGATATTGAACACCAATTGATTGTAATTTATACTCCAGAACAAAATGGTGTTAGTGATAGGAAACACAAAACCATTATGGAAATGCCTAGATGCATGTTATTTGAAAAGGGGCTTGTTAAGAAATTTTGGGCAAATGTAGCCAACACTATTGTCTACCTACTTAACAGGTTACGAACCAAATCCTTGAAAGGAAGGACTCCATATAAGAGATGGTATGACACTAAACCTTCAATTTATCATCTAAAAATTTTCGAAGCATTTGTTATGTGCATGTTCTCGAGTTTAAAAGAGACAAACTTGATCAAAAGGTAGAAATTTACATTTTCCTAGGCTATAGCTACATCACAAAAGGCTATAGAGCTTACAATCCACTCACAAGCAAGGTGATTGTAAGTAAAATTGTAAAGTTTAATGAACATTCAACATGGAATTGGGAAACAAATGAAGAACATGTCAAACAAAGTGTAACCTATTTGAACTCTCAACAATAAGAAGATTTCATTTTGATGAAGAAACCACTGATCATAATCCAGTAAGTGGAATCAGACCACTTACTGACGTATCAAAGGCCAAATGTTGATATACTTGAACCTGCAATCTTTAAAAAAGCCTTCAAATTTTAAAAATGGAGAGATGCCATGAAGGAAGACTTTCTAATGATTGAAAAGAATCAAACTTGGATGCTTATCAATAAACCTAGCAACAAGAACATTGTTGGAGTCAAATTGATTTATAGAACCAATTTGACTCTGGATGGTTCTATCAACAAACTCAACACCAAATTACACTCAACAGTATCATATTTTTTAGAAACATATGCTCTAGTCCCGAGGCTGGACACAATAAGGTTGTTATTAGCCTTAGCAGCACAAAAAAGTAAGAAAATATTTCAACTTGATGTTAAATCAACATTATTGAATGGTTATCTTCATGAGGACATCTTTTTGAAGCCAAAGTTTATCTTTTGGAAAAGGCTTTATATGGATTGAAACAAGCTCTAAGAGCTTGGTATTCTAGAATAGATGATCCTTTGCTGAGGTTGAGATTCAAAAAGACTCTTAATGAGGTCACATTAGATACCAAAGCTATTGACAAAAATGACTACTTGGTTGTTTCTCTATATGTTGATGACATACTAGTGATAAGGAGCAACTCTGAATTGGAGCAACAATTCAAAATTAAATGATGAAGGTATTCGAAATGAAAGACTTGGGAGATGAGTCCTACTTTTTTGGAATCGAGATTCCTCAATCCAAACAAGGAATATTAGCATTTCTCAACAACTATGCCAAGCAAGTGCAAAAAAAAAAAAAAATTCAAGATGGAGAATTGCAAAGTTGACACACCATTGGCTTAAAATGAAAAGCTCAACGAAAAGATACTTCTACCAAGGTTGATAAAACTAATTAGAGAAGGCTAATTGATTGCTTGTTGTATCTGACAACTAGACCAAACATGATGTTTGTCGTCAGTCTTTTTCCAAACAAGAAAAGAGTGTTGAGGTAATTGATTTTGGTGTTTTATTCCACAACTCACCTGAAGTGAAATTGTTGAGCTATATAGATAGTGATTGGACTGAATCATGTGATGGTATGAGAAGCACTTTAGGCTATCTATTTATGATTGGTTCAAGTATATTTGCATGAAACTCAAAGAAGTAATAAAATGTGGCAAATTAACTACAGAAGCAGAATATATTGCTTCATTGTGAATCAATAAATCCGGTTGAGAAAATTGTTGCCAAATTTGGGCTTGACTCAAAATAAGGCAACAGGGATAAATTGCGATAATCAATCAGTTGTGGCAATGGAGAAAATTCCAGTTTTCTATGGCCGAATCAAGCACATAAAAAGTGCCATTTTATTCGAGAAGTTGAAGCAAAAAATGAAGTAAAGTTGGTCCTCTTCTGCTCAAAAGGCCAACTTGCAAATATTTTGACTACGACAATTTGAAACATTGAGGAAAACTCTTGATGTTTCCATAGAAATAGCAAGGAGTGTTGAAGATATGTTATTTTTTAATGTTCAAATATTGTTAATATTATTTTATTTTAACTAGATTTGTTATTATCTTTTAGTGATCAATCATAATCCTTGTGAGAGGTTTTATATAAAGATGATGACTAGGATTTAGATAAGGATTATGTTTTGAATAAGAAAGATTATATGGACACAAATGATTGGTGTTCAAGATATAGTTTAGATAAGGTTTTCTACTATTTGTGTAACATCTTTTTTAGCAGTCAAGTAAAAAACAATCAAGTTTGTTCTACACTTCTTTCTTCCTTTTGAGAGTTTTTTTCTTGTATCCCTTCCAACAGCATCTTATTTTTCTTTCATATTTACAAGAAATGAGCATAGTTTCGATATCCCCATCCACCATAATATAACTTGTAAAAGCTATGGGGAGTAAAGAAAGGGGCAAGTTCAATTGCAAATCTATCAACTAGCAGTCTTCAAGGTGCGGCTCCCACTCAAGAAAAACATATCTAAAATATATCAGCAAAAAAGGCAGGAATAGCAATACCAGACAATGGGGCTATTCTAACAGACGGTAACTGGAAAGAGCTTGGTAATAGCCACACATAGCAGTTGGAGAACATGCCCACAGTTCTGAAGAGAGAACTACTAACCACATTCCACTCTAGAATTGAAATATTGGAATCGGTAAATAATATACCTGTGAACCTTTCCGAAAAGCGTTCTTCTCAACTTCGGGCATCATACGCTCTGAGTACCTCCCAGTTCCATGTGGACCAAGATCAACAAAACTGATCAAATGTGAAAAAGTAGTGTTCAAATACTCTTAATATTTACCACAATAAATGATAAGGGCTTTCACACCCGGTTATATGACAGGATAAAGATGTTGCTTACCAGTCAATAAAGCTGACATTAGTGAGCATCAGGTAGTTGTAAACATAGTCAAAATTGTGTAGTGGTACACAACTGCAGAAGAAGGTTTAACAAGGGGAAAAGTTTAGATGAGTAGTACCTATGATGAGAATCTTATGGAATGAAATGTGATGCCTTAACTACCTATCTGAAAGCAACACAAACTGCTGGTTATCAGGATCTAAAAGTGAACGTGCCAACAGTCTCCTCTCAATATCGACCATGGAAAATTTTCCCCAAACCACCTGCATTTTGATACCTGCTTCTTAGGAGGCACTATATAGTATATTCAAGCAGACGTGTGAATTTAATGATGGAAAAGCAATTTTAAAATAAAGAATGAAGAAGACTGAATTCATCAGAATTTGGGGAACAAAAGGGGGCATCATCAAAACCAAAATTGCACGTGCCCGCCCATCCTTTGAAAGTTTCTTTTTCTTTTTCCCTTCTTTGCGCTTGAGAACCTTTTAAGTAGGCAGAAGATTAAAAAAAAATGTATAAGTTCCCCATATATATTTCAGCCAAATAGTAGGAATAAAAACGAAGTATAGAATTTTGACAGAAACTAATTCAACAATTCCTTTCTTATGGACAAGAGGCCGATAACATTCAGTCAGAGTAAAATTCCATCATGAATCTCTTAACCCTTTTTAATGCAAGTCCTTACCTGACAAAATACTAAAATAATTAGCTCCACCTACCGTTTCTCTGTGAATATCTCGACCAATAAAATAATGACTTGTGTGTACTGCCTTTTCTCTGGAAGCATGTACATAAACAGAGAATCTATCCTCATGGCCCTGCAGGAAAATGTTAATTGATGTTATTTGAAATTGTTAGAGAAGAAAGGAGTTATAATATCGACTTCGAGAGGTTCAGAAATCGCACTTGATAGCAGAGACAGAAATTAAAAAAGATAAAAGAGTGAATTAAAACTTTCAATCAAGTAAGCATATAAGTTATTGAAGTTGGTATCCGGCCCCCAGCAAAAGCATATATTGATATGTTCAAATTTTGCTGTAATTTGTTGCCTTTGGAAACTTTAAAAAGGAAAGAAAGAAATCCCAGGCTAGCGAGCAATTAGAGTAGCTTGGAAAGCCTAGAAATAAATCTTGAAACTGTGCACGCATTAGGCACAAGAATTTAGGGACTTCTTTCGCACTTGCAAAACCTGATACCAAATTTAGAGCCCATATTTCAATAGGGATAGATCAGTCAAGAAGTTGGTTTTAGTTTTTTTTTTGTTTTTTTTTTGGTGGGGTCACTCAACAGATAATGACATTAAAAAAGCTCACTGCTACTTGGGTACTTAATCTAAATGTTGAATGCTAAACGCGAAGGAGTCGAACACACAAATCAAAGTCTATAAAAAAGTGGCGTAGTCGAACACACAAATAAGTGTCTATAAAAAATGCAAGTCAAATAATAAAAACAACAAAACCATGGCACGGAAACTCCTAGAATGAAATAGAAGAATTCTTATTGGCAATACTTGCAAAGGAGAAGTTGCATAATTGATGCAAAGCCAAGACAAAAATAATACTGATTGAGGAGCAAATTCTTACACGAAAGAACTTATCCCAAAGTGGCTCAAAGTGTAGCGTCCCTGGAGTCAAAAACAGGAAAGCAATTTTTGGATTCTTGGATTGGATGGGAGGTGTGTTGAGGATTTCCCTAAATACAACATGAGATCTTGTCTCTTCATCACTTAACTCCCTGGCGGTAACTACTGATGACTCGTTGAACAAAGTACAATCTCTAGAAGAAAAGATATAGCAGGCTGCCGATGTTGTTGGAGGGTAGAGGTAGGCAGTAATCAAGAATATGATCACAAAAGTTACCAATACAATAATCCAAACTGGCCTCTTTAGACGCGAGCGCTGCCTTGAACCAGACATGAGAAGAATATCTTTTATGCGTCGCTGCCATGCACGAGTTGCCTTCATTGCATCAGTCAGTTTCCTTATCTTACCATATCACTGCATCACTGTGGGAGGGAAAAGACCACTAATGGAATGCTGATCAGTTTATTGGAACCCGACCACAATCTGAAAAGGGCAAGATGGGAAACAAATACAGTATCAAAGTGATGGTACAAGCAAGCAAGCGTGCTTGATAAACCTTAAAAGCATGTTTTAAGATAGCAAATTGAACGTAGATTTTGAAAGGAAAGACTCAGCTGTATATTAGGAAAATTTTAGAGCGTCGAGTGATAGAAATAATCCAAATGAAAAACAAGGGTAGTGTAAAGAAGCGAATACACGAGATTTGAGGGTTCGAAATTTAAGGCTTACGCATTACTAACTGATTATAATGATTGAGCTACTAAGGTGGGATGTAGGACCAGAAATTTCATGCATAGGCAGTGCAGTGTTTATTACCAGATTTCAGGAAATAAATGTCTACCTAATAGGCTAATAGAAATAGAAATGTGAAAACAAACAGCAAATCAAATCAAAGAAAATTAAGGTTTGGCTGGCAATTCAAATACGACTTGAGAAAGGAATTTCAATGGGGAAGAAAAATGAGAGAATGGAAAATAATAAAAGACAGAATTGGGTGACAGCGGAAAGGGCAGAGCAATAGCGCAATGAAGGAAAGATAAGAAAAGAAGCAGCCTGCGGTTGATGCGGGCGTGCGTGGAAGAAAGAATGAGAGATCATTTCCAAAAGCATTGAAGAAAAGGACGAATGAAGAGTACCTGCAACTGCAACTGCAACTAATGAAATGCAGGAGATGGATTGGAGTGGAGATGATCATGCACAGCACAAACTAAGCGAAGAGAAGATACGAGGCCAAGTGATGAGACCTGATCCCGCAAACATTTCCACCAACAAATAGCAAATAGCAACGTACGTAACGTAAGCCGAGTCTAAAGAATTTTCTTCTCTTTTTTAATAATTAATTAATTAATACTACCATCAATAAGACGTCAAAAAAGAATACTAGTTATAAGAACGAAAATACCCATTAAAGCAAGTAAACCACATACCTATTTTTATCTCCACCAGGTAAATAAAAAAAACCTCATTTTTTGGGGCTTTACCAACTTCCCCTATTTTGCCGCCCCCACTCTTCGCTCTTTAATACACTTATATCAAATCATACTTGTAATATTCAAACTCCTCAGCATGGCCTAACCTCAGCACCCGGTAAGGGGCAAGAATAGAAATTTTCAAAATCCAAAATTAATTAAAATAAAAAAATGAGAAAATTTTTATTCTCTTTCTTTAAACTTCAAAATCCAAACAATAAAATAATATATCAACGAAGCACAAGATTTTTAGAATCAAACTGGTAGACGAACCAATTAGACCATCGGCACTCGATTCAGCCAGTTCAATCAATCCAATAAGTCTGGTTGAATAAATTATTAAAAATATAAATATTTAAAAATAGATAAAATCAATTGAACCAGTTTGACTAATGAGTCTATCAATCCATTGGTTCAGTCGATTCACGAATTAACCAATCTTATCTCTTATTTTGGATTGATACCCTAATTGATTCCCAATCCAATTAGTGTAACCGACTAATCTGATTTTTTTCTATTATAGGCCTTCATAGAAATCAAATCTATTTTAGCTAAGCTGTTTCATGTATGATATCAGTATAGTATATATTTGTACAATAATTTAGTTCATAATATTTTGCAATTTTGGCCTCAAATAATATTTAGATTTCTTCATATTACTTAAAAGAGTTCATGTTTTAGATATTTTTAATTTTGAAAGATAACATTGTTGTTATTATTTATACTATAATATCCATGATTATATAAAGTTTATATCAATTCAATTGCAAAAGAATTTGAAAATAAATTTTTAATAAAAATATTAAAAATAAAAAAATATGGTTTTATCCCCAATCAATTGGTTCATACCAATTCTCGAGTCAACTGATTTAATCCTTTTCTTTTAATCGGTACCATGATTGGCTCCCGATCCGACCGGCCCATCTAGTCAAGTTGAAACAACAATATTCAAAATCCTCTTAAATAATTAAATTAATGTTTTTAAATCTTAGAATTAGTTGAAATTCAAATATAAAGTATCCAAACAATGAATTTAGAATAATTCAAAATCTAGAAATTTCAATTCCCAAACAAAAAAAAAATTAGAAATAATGAATTCATAAATCATAAATTTCAAATTTTGAATTTTAAAATTTGATCCAAATTTAAAATATAATTGCTAAACACTTGTAACACATCAAACCCGACCATTTAATAAGATCCAAGAATGATTTATTACTACTTGAAAATAAACTAACTTAAAAACATTTCAATGGAAGCTTTGAAGAATTCTTACAAAGTTATAGATATAAATCATATTTTAGCTATTATTTTACTCGGTGAAAGAAATATTATTAATTTGAAAGAAATATCATCAATTTGAAAATAATATACAATTCATATGGCGATAAATTCAAATATGATATATTTATAAACATAATGTATTAGCTTAAACCCAAATATTAGTAGTTCATAAAAATCTCGTCAAAAGAGTCTCAAACCCGACCATTTAATAAGATCCAAGAAATGAAAATAAACTAACTTAAAAACATTTCAATGGAAGCTTTGAAGAATTCTTACAAAGTTATAGATATAAATCATATTTTAGCTATTATTTTAAGAAATATTATTAATTTGAAAGAAATATCATCATTTGAAAAAATATACAATTCATATGGCGTATAAATTCAAATATGATATATTTATAAACATAATGTATTAGCTTTATTAGTAGTTCATAAAAATCTCTTCACATCTTTTTCAAAATACATTTATGCATCACCTCAAAAACATGTATGATATAGAGAGCCTAAAGTGATAACTTACTAAAATATAATAATATTAACCAATTTAAATATTATTTAAATACATATTTATTCCTTTATAATAACATGTTCAAAATAGATATTTTGGTCCACTTTCAAGCCAGTACTTGACCGAAGTCTGCGTTAATTGATTTGGCGATTTTACCGTCCATCTCGGCTAGTATCAAAGCTCCTCCGGAAAGGCCTTCTTTACAACGTAGGTCCTTCCCAATTAGGCATCCACTTTCAAGTCCTTTTGTATAGGAGAATTGCTTCAACACCAAGTCTCCTCATGGAATACCTGGGCGGACTTTCTTGTTGTAAGCTCGCATCATCCGCTTCGTACAATTGACCATGGCTAGCTCTTAGCCTCTTTTCCTCAATTAGATTCAGTTGATCATATCGAGATTGAACCCATTCGCTTCGGCCCAACTTTAGCTCGACAAAACCCTAGAGTGAAGGGATCTCAACTTCAATAGGCAAAACCGCTTCCATCCCATAAACCAACGAAAGGAGTTGCCCTTTGGGTAGGTTCTAATCGATGTTCGATAGGCGTAGGAAAGCGTAACTTTTCATGCCACCTCGAGGTCTCAACCATTTTCCCCACAATTCTTTTGATATTTTTATTAGTCGCCTCAATCGCTTCCATTCATCTTCTGCGTATACGATTTGAAGTTATGGTGCTTAATGTTGAACTGATCAGACTTCGCTTATCGCTTTATTGTTCAAGTTTAGCGCATTGTCGACACGATCCTTTTCGGCATACCGTAGACATATGATCTCCTTCTTCAAAAACTTCTAATCGCCGCCTTCGTGATATTAGCATATGAAGTCGCTTTACCCATTTGGTGAAGTAATCAATGACCACAAAGATGAAACGATGTCCATTAGAAGCTTTCAGGCGATCATTAATGACATCCATGCCCCACATTGAGAAGGGCCATGGAGAGGTCATAACATGAAGAGGTGAATGAGGCATATGGATCTTGTCTCCATAAACCCGCACTTATGGCACTTCTGGCATAACGAATGCGCTCCTTCCATCGTGGACCAAGAATACCCAAATCTCATGATTTGCCTAGCCATCGAAACCCATTGGCATGTGTTCCACAGACACCCTCATGGACTTCTTCCGTGATTTTCCTAGCTTCCACAAAGATCCACACATCCGAGCAACACTTGATCCCTCCTCTTTATACAGATCTCCATCTAGGACATAGTCACCGCAAGTCTTCTCAATGTCTTCTTATCATTTTCATCGCTTGATCGATATTCACGGCTCTTCACATATTGCGTAATATCATAGTACCAAGGATGATCATCTCTCTCTTCTCTTCGTCAATATTGAAACAATGAGTGAGCCCACAAATACTCATTTGGATAGGCTTTATACCCTCCGCGCTCATTCACTTTGATCATAGAAGCTAGAGTAGCCAAAGCATCACCATCCGTTTTCATCCCATGGAGGTAGAAGAATGTAATATCATCAAACTCCTCAATTAGTTCCAAGACTAACTTTCGATAGTCGATCGGTTTGGGATCTCTTGTTTCCCATTCTCCTCGAAATGATATATGACAAGAGAGTCTCTCAGATACCTCTAGCACCTTAACTTTGTGGTCTATGGTCTCGGATCCCCATGATACACGCCAGATTCTCGCCATGTTGTTTGTGCAATCAAGTCCAACTTGCAAGTGAATGGATAGTGTTCTCCATTTGGGATACCGAATCGCCCCAATTCCATTACCAACAAAGATTTGATGTCTGGTCAAAGTTCATCTTCCAGACGATCTTCTAAGATATCTTCTTCAATTGTTGCTAGAAACATCGATCTTCATTAGGAAAATCAAAATTAAGGGGCTCATAATCATCTAGCGCCTATCATTGGCTAAGAAATTTGCTATTGCACTCCCTTCACCGCTTTCGGTTCACATAGACAATGTCGAACTCTGAGAGCAAAATTTGCCATCGGGCCATTCTTCCATTTAGGGCCATCGACTCCATCATGTACTTGAAGGTCCAATTCGAGATTAACTAAGTCGTGTGGTACAACATGTACGCTTTCAACCTCCGAAAGGTCTCGCACCAATGCACAACACAATTTCTCAATTGGCGAGTATCTCATTTCACACTCGATGAAATTCTTATCGAGGTAATATATCACCCTTTCTTTCCTCCCCTGCCTCATCGTGTTGCCTAGCACATCCCATTGAGTTATCGAACATCATGGATACAAAATCAAGGGTCTATCAGATCGAGGCATTAACACTGGGTGTTGGACAAATATTGTTTAATCTTGTCAAACGCCCGCATTCATCATCCCAAATGCTCGGATTGTGCTTAAGAAGGCGGAATATTGGATCACATTTCTACCAATTGTGAAATAAACCGAGCGATGTAATTCAATCTCCTAGAAAACTCGGACTTCCTTCCGAAAAGGCCATGAGGTAATTTTTGTATGGCCTCGACTTTATCCGGATCTACTTCGATTCCTTTTATCGACCACGAAACCCAATAGCTTCCGATCGAGCCTCAAGGTACATTTGGCTAAATTGAGCTTCAAATTGAAATTTCCTCAATCTCGAGAATGACTTCCTCAATACTTGCACATGCTCCCTTCCGCTCGAGACTTTGCGATCATGTCACGAGACCTCAATCTCCTTATGCATCATGTCATGAAACAAGGTTACCATAGCTTTGGTATGTTGTTCCCTGCATTCTTTAACCCAAATGGCATCACTTGGTAACAAAAGGTTCCCATAAGGTTATGAAGGTGGTCTTTACCATATCCTCGGGATGCATCTTTATTTGATTGTATCCGAAAAACCATCCATGAAGGAGAAAATGAAAACCCGCCGTGTTATCCACCAAAGTGTCAATGTGAGGTAAGTGGAAGTTGTCTTCTGCTAGTTTTATTTAGGTCCCTCGTAATCGATACACATCCGGACTTTTTCATCCTTTTGGGGACAGAACCACGTTGGCTACCCATTCGAGTAATTTACTACTCGTAGAACCCAAAGATCAAATTGCTTCTTGACTTCTTCCCTTATCTTTACCGTGACATCGGGTTTCATTCTTCAAACTTCATTGACTGGCTTGCATTCTCTTTTATGGGATACGATGTACCTTAATATCAAGATTTCAACCTCGCATATCTTGATATGACCACGGAAGACATCTTTGAACTCTAGCGAAGTCTAATGAGGTCTTGCCTTGTTTCATGGGTTATAAGTACCGATTTTCACTTCTTTCCATCCTCTGAAGTACACTTTCAATTGTCTCTTCGGAGGTAGAATCGCTTCTCCTCCCGCCTACCATCCTTAACAAACCGAGATAAATCATAATCTTCACATCCGAAAGTCCCGAGATCCTCCGCACACGTGTCCTTTCATAAGGGAATTCGGTTCATAGCAGTTGTCACCTATGACGTCGATATCTCGAGGACCTATGGTAGGTATAAAAGAATATTCAATGAAAATGGATTTAAGGACGACTTATTTATGCGTTATGATTATGAATGGAGTAGAACAGTAGTAGAAGAATTATTGCACGAAATGGAAAGAAAATGCACTTTTATTGAAAATAATGATGCGTGAACATGCCTATTTCACAAAAATTCTTACTGCTCCTAGGCTTGAAACAATAAGTGTGTTTTGAACATTACTGCTTTTATTCCTAAAACTACAGAATTTCTTCCGCAATCCAGCTTGTCCGAACACTTCCAGCTTTGTGGCGAATACCCGCCAAGTCTCCTCTCCCTAACTTTCTTCGATACGCGTTGATGTTCAAACTTCTGATCATGTCTTCACTATTTCCTCATTCATGACCTCTTGTCCGAATGAATAATCCCTCCCGACACGAATAAATTAGATATATGGGAAAGGTCATTGAACCCCACTCAATCTCAAAGACCATTCAATCGTGCCTTCGCCTTTCACGCTTCTCTCTAGCTCCTCCTTTCTCTCGTCTCGTATCCGGTCTATACCCTGCACTAAAGCGATCCTGCTTCAACCAACCCCGCACTCTGACCGACCACGAGATATTTTCAAGTCCCTCCTGCATTGCTCCTTTTCCCATTGTCAATCAGAGCACATCCTCGCTTCGTAGAGTTTGGACACCGGATCTTGCTTCCTTCACTTATAAAAGTCACATTTATAAATTCTAACGACCGAAGGAGCACTCTATGGCCTCCGTGATCGTTTCTATGTATGGTGCATCACTAGTAACGGACGCGATGATATCCTCCTCTCGTGATTTATAGTTATCAATCGGCCCTCCTTACATTAATTTCTGCAGGGTAATGACGATGGTATAGACTCCATTGAAGTGGATCCACGGCCTCCCAATAAGCAATTATAAGAGGCTTGATGCTCATCACAAGGAAATCTACCTCGACGTATTTGGCCCAATTAGGAGGGTATCTCAATCCTCCCATTACCTCTCTCTGGTGCCATCGAATGCTTTCACTATATTTTGGCACGTTTTCATGAGAGCTATCTAGTGTAACTCCGTCCAAGTGTAGACAGAGGCAAAACATTCAGTGGTCGAGCCATTGTCAATTAATACCCCGGCAGTGTATACCCTTTGCATCAGTAGTAGTGATGCAATGCCTTGGTAGATCCCCCGCCTTGGTGGTATTTCATCATCACCGAACGAGATGAAATTATCTACGCCATGTTATTTATAAGACGGTCCAAATTTTATTTATGAAATGTCATCAAGAACATAAACCGTTCAATGCTTTCATTAACGCACTACGTGTCCCTTCGAGTTTAGAAGAAGGTCAATACCGATGTGCGCGATGACTGCTTGTGTAATCGCTCCACCACACTGTATTTCACTGTGCTTTGTGAACTTCAAGAACTCTCCGCCTCATTCTCTCTCATCGTTTATTAACCGTGGTCCTGCTCTTCGCTCTTCCCTTCGCATATAGAAGACTCATTTCGGGTCGTATATCTGGTCAATTCTTTTTCCCAAAACTGCCATAGTACAATCGTAATTTTAAGGTACCCTCTTGTCATCTTTATAAGGAAAAGTCACGGTTTTCAATTATGATCTTCTGCATTCCAGAGCGTAAATTATAGGCTTTCGATTATGACCCTTGGTGCCACCTTCACCCCTACTCGCCGAATTTCGGTCATGTGATAATCACACGGTGATTGACTTCAGATCCTTTCTGCCGACCTCCTTCGTGGAACATACATCCTCTCTTTCCACCAAGTCAAAGAACTCCACTTTATTATCCATTAGCCCTTGTACTAGGCTCTAAATTCATACATTGCTGGATTTCATGACCTTCTTGTCATGGAACTCACAGTAGTTCCTTGTATCTCAAGACTGCTCACATTCTCTGCGTAACTAGTCCAACCTTCGCATTTCTTTCCAAACCATTCTCAACGGGTTCGACCTCAAGAATCTTCGTTTGAACCTCCTGCTTTTTCAACTATCGCTTATTCCATTATCAAGATGACTGGTAATGATTTCCTCCACCGTGGGTCTTTGAAGTCACGACCCGCCTTGATAAGTCGTCGACTAATCTCTTGAATGAAGTGCGCTTCTATCGAGTGACCTACTACATCCGCATGGTACTCTACACCGAGCGCTTGTGTCATACCACTTAGGATATGGAGGTTGCATGGCTTCAAGTAAAATGGAGACACGACATGCGCATCAAATAAAGTCTTATACAACTCCTTATACGCCACCCAGATAGAGTAAACCGAATCTCACTCCCGTCTGACATTGGCTCTTGTTTGGTCGTGCGTCGAAGCCCATGTTTCACACTTCGGTTAGGTGATAGTAACGGGTTTAGGATAACCCATGCTTATATTCCCCACTTCAGCTTCCCTTTTCTTCGGTGCAGCTCTTCTTGTACTCTCTCCAAATTCTATCTTCCCACACGATTATGTTTCTATCATCTCGCTGACATCACCATGTCCGCGAAACTCTTAGTCGTGCTTCCTAACATGTGGTTAATGAACGGTGCCTTCTGTGGTATTGATGAAGAGCATGGTCATTTCCTTTTCTAGCAATGGTGGTCGGACTCGTAGTGACCTCCCTTCATCTTTCATGCATTTTTCAAGCTTTCACTTGGCTTTTCTCCATGTTTTGCAATGTGATCCTCGCGGTGCTATATCGGACACATGGTAGTAATGCTTGATGAAAGCTTCGCGCCAAATCTCTCCATGATTTGATTTGGGTACAACTCAACTGGTTGTACCATTTTGTCTGCAATTTCAATCGACTATCTCGAAAGCAATGGATCAACAATCGGTCATTGTTGACATATCCGTCATTCTCCGATAGAACATCGTAATATAGGCCTCAAGACAAACTAGTCCCCTGTACTTTTCAACTCCGCATCTTGAACTTTGGGGAAGTACTAAACGGGACTAGACTCACTTCTTAGCATCCACTTCAGATTGGTGATCAGACTTTCCAATGCTCAAACTTCTTCCACCACTTGCATCGATCCTCGAACTCTTTTGAAGTTCGCTTTTACTTTCTTCCTTTTGCCGCTTCATCAAGTCCGAGACCATTAGTTTTACTAGATTGACCTCGGGTTGGAGCTCGAGTCATGGGGAAATTTATCGCCGAGCACCGGATTGGCCGAGGCTTGATATTGACCGACACCTGGTGGTTGCACTTGGGAACTTGTCGTACCAGGCCGGAGGGCAAACAAAATCTTTATTATCCTCTCCAAGATCGACCATAGGCCTTTTTCCATTTCCATTTCTCCGGTCAACAAATCGTGTTAGCGGCTCATCATGCTTCTTTGGGATTCCAAGATTTGATCCTCATCCCGCCGGATCTTGGCTAACTCGTTCTTGCATCCGAGCTGCAGCTTGGTCTTGCATCTCTTTTGCATCCGCTCTAACTTTTCTATCCTTTGATCCATTGCTCGCTTTTCTCCGAGTGTAATAGTGGTGTTCCAGGATAACTATAGTATGACCTCTAGTTAATAGGGTTGTCTTATAATATTTATGCAAATGTAGTGATGCAGGTGCCAATGCATGAAATGTAATACAAATGAATGAATGCAAAAATAAAAGAGTCGATTCGATTCAATTCCTTTTAAAATACTCATTGAAAAGACAAAATCCTTTACATAAAAAGAGTCACATATACGACCTAGCCCTTATGCCCAAAGTTTTAACTTTCTCAAGAAGTGAGGCTAGCCTCGACCCTCGGTCGACTTTGACTCATAAAATATACTTAATACATCACTGAATTGCTAGGGTTCGTAGATGATCGGCCACTTCTGATCTCGAACCACACTTCGCCCATAAGGTAGTCTCTTTCTCGACCGGTTCAGATTGTTGAAGTTGTTCTTTCCTCACGGTTATCTCGCCTCTAATAGTTGGATCCGAGCTCACTGTTTTGCAAGATTGTTTGAGTTCCACCACCTTTCCTTCAATTCTTCAACTGCTCAAAGCTTGATTCCAACTTAGCCGTAGTTGTGACTTTGACTCAATGCTTCTTCTAATTCTCGCTACTCGAGCCCTTAGCATCTTATTTTCGCTTTGGCTTCCCCTCACCGCCTTTTTCGTGGTATCCTTTGTGCTTGAACCCCATGAAATCTCTTCTTCCACTGGTCGACTTTGGTCTTCTCTTCCTGAAGTTCTTGACGCCATTGTTCTGAGGTTTTACCCAGCCCAGCAGTCCTCATCGATAGATTCAACTTCTTGTAATCGGTCTTTAGGCTATCCAAATCTTCTTCGGCCTTCCTTTTTCCTTTCCTCAGCTTCTCAGCCTCTGATTTCTGGATATCAATATCTAACATCGATCCATTTTTCCCTTCCAAATGTTTCTATCTTTTCCCTAACTCAATTTTTACTTTCAAAGTCCCGCTTTATGATCTCCAACTCGAAGGACTACTTGGGTATTCTTCTATCGATCGAAGAAGATCCTCGCGGCATGGGATATTGTCGTTCACTCTCCCGCCTCGCCATGTGTTATATTCGAGGGTTACCATTGGATTTATTGTAACTCTTTTCATTCGGTGAATCTACTTCCACGCATCGAAACTTCTCGAACTCTTTTCTTATAATTATTCCCACTTTACGAGAATTCAAACCGAGCTAACCCATGCTACTTCGGATAAACTGTCTTGATTGGTATTGCTTAGCACGAAAAGGAGCATACCCAATACCTCCCAGATTCCTAACAGAAACCCAATCATAATTCCCACACCGAGAGAATTTCATCGAACGAACCAAGGAGCCTCCATTCCACATCCTTTTCTCAAGATTCAAGAAGGTGATCCATTTCTTCCGCTATGTCATCTCTCCTAGGTGCATCGGCCAACTCCTTTAATGGGGAGTAATTCGCAAAAAGACCAGCATGTAAATTTCTATCTACTCTCAGAAATGGCTATGGAACCACCCCAAAGAATAGCCAGCGATCCCATGAATCTTCCTCACCGCTTCTTCGCACGAGCTCAAAGATCTAAATGTTTTACGAGAATTGTGTAATGTAAGCGTGACCCCTTTGTCAAGACGGTCGAACAAATCAATAATCGCCTCGCCTACATGCCTCAAAGCCTTGGGAAAAATCACCAAACCATAGATACTTAAGGCAAAATGTCGACTTTCCTCTTCATATCCGGGTACCATCATCAGTCCTCAAGCTTACCCAAGGGATGCATTTCCTTCACCTTCACTTGAATTCGCGCCATGACCCATTGCTCGCTCATCCCAGTGATGCTCATCACTTCTTTACAAAAAAGGTGCATTAGCGGCCCGAAATAAATTTTGTCGACTGAGCCCTTTGATCACAAGCAAAGTCAGATATTCCTCCACACAGAGGCACCAAGTCTACTTCCTAAATGTAAAACACTATAAGCGGGATTCCAATATTGAGTCATAGCCCAAACAAGTGTTTGTCCACTCGATGTCGAGTAAGTAAGGTAGATCACCATAATTAGTGTGAAACAGCTTGTTTAGTTGCTTCGTTCCAACCAAATTTATATATCTCTTAATTCTTGTAGCTCATTTTGTGTCACATCGACACGAGTGAAGTCTAATAATTTCGATGTGTAGCCTTCATTAGGCTATCCCCTTCTCAAGTCGTGTCTTCTCTCGACCATATACGTGACGCATCAGCATTATCCTCTACTTTATCAGGAATCATCCCCATAACAAGTATTCTAACTTAGTAATTAAAACAGAATCGACGCCTTTTAAGTATGGAATGACATGCAAATATGACCAAGATAAAGCAAGTTAGTATCACATAAAAGTAACCAAAGCAAGTGAAAAAATGTCTAACCACTACATCGGTAGCTACTAAGGTTTAGCATGGCTCTACTTAGGGTGGGCTCTAAGGTTCACTATATGTGGTTTGGTTCTAAAGAAAGAAAAGGTACCGAACCAGCAGATTCCTCAATCCTCACCCATTATAGGCTCATATAGATCAAGTTCGATCTGGGAATACATTTCCCTATGGCCATGCAGAGGTGAAAACCTCACGGAACCATAAGTACGGATGTATCCTAAGCGGTCCCTAGCCCATGTGAGGTGAAAACCTCACGAAGGCATAGTTCTCGCTCCCACTTGGGTGTGACCACAACGGTCATGCAATATGAATGCCAAAATATTCTATGTCTCACAAACCAAAGCCGATATATGACGCGACGCACTCATGCAATCAAAAACGAAAAATTTTATTTTTGATAAAATGACATTAATCAACCAATTTTACTATTGACTCTCTTAACATCCCTGAAGTCGCCAAGTCAGTCGAAACCATTTTTTTGTTTGGAAAACGGGCCGACTTTAAAAAGAAGAACGGAGTCGCCACCAATCCTTTTTTGAAGTGTGATTGGGCCACTTATAAAACATTTTGGTCTCGAGTTTTAAGAAAATGGGCTCTGGAGTCTACATGCACGAGGAAAGGTTAGCACCTCTATAACGCCCAAAATTGGTACCGTATTGATTGATTAATGTCCTTAATATCGAAAGTTAGAAAATATTTTAGAGTAGGGAAAATATTTGAATGACTCGATTGATATCAAAACTCTCTTGTTCAAAAGTTGAAATATCATGTCCAAAGACGATAGACACGATGCTTCAAACTCTCAATCCCAAGATCATTTTATGATTTCCAAAATACGTGGAGTGTAATTTGAAAAGGGTATTTCACTATTTGGCTAAAACTAAAACCCAAACCCAAAGACGATTAGGTACGATTTTTGAATTTCCAATCATGAAATATTGCCCTTATTTATTAAATACGATAAAAAATTTATGAAGGATATCTCGTTGTTTAGATGAATGTAAAATCAAAACCCAAAGACGATTGGGTACTAATTTCTTGAACTTCCAAACACGAAACATTGCCTCATTTTCAAAACAATCGAAATCTTTAAAGGTATGAACAAAAAATCGAAGCCCAAAGACGATTGAGCACGATTTCTCGAACCTCCAATCACGTAATGTTACCTTTGTAAAACTTTTTATGAATTTTGAAAAAAAGAGTAAAATCGTTAAGGTGTCATTCAAAATCATTGACCGATATGGGATAAGAACAAAAAAAAATATAAATTTCAATAGTAAATTACCAAAAAATAGAAATAATGAAGGTAACAAAATAACAAAAGGAGCAACATTAATATTGATAAAGAAACATAAAATAATCATAATAACAAAAATAAAAAAATAATAGAGACCTACATAATTAATATGATAATAAAATAACAAGAAACATATTGAAAATAACATACACATCATTTTCAAAATACATTTATGCCATCACCTAAAAGACATGTATGATATAAACAGCCTAAAGTAATAATTTATTAAAATATAATAATATTAATCAATTTAAATATTATTTAAATACATATTTATTCTTTTATAATAACATGTTTAAAATAGACATTTTATTTCTCAAAAATACTTTTTGATAGCAATATTAAACCTTCTCAAAAGCACTTTTCTAAACCATTGCTAACTAAACTTCTGAACAAACCTTGTTCATTAAACTCGTTGTTAATCAGAATATCGTTACCTGTGGCACCTCATGCTTTTAAATAACGCTAGCAAGTGATAACTTTGAGAGAACTGTGGCGCAAGGAATACCCAAATAGAGAAAATATTTAATTTATTTGGACGAGACTTGAATTGAATGGACTAATCATAATGCCTTTAAATCTTCAATAGAAAATCAGAATTTAGGTATCAACACTATCATAACTTCTCTATTATCTTATCACTTGCTTTCCTGCGATTCCCATTTGATGACTTCAAATAGATGGTTGTTAGTGTCAATATTAGTACAATCAATTAGTTTTTCACCAACAAAATGAGTAAAGCATATGGTTGCTGCAGCCTACCTGCTGCTAATGTTCAAATGGGATCTAAAAAAGAAGCAATTGAAGAGCAATTTTCATTTCTTTCATCAGAAACTAAGAACTTTTAAATGGTTATATCCAAGATCACAATCAGGCTAAATCAGTAGTAGTAATACTGGTGAGACCCTAAAGATGCCGCTCTGGATATATACTTGGACAAAAAAATCTTCTCTACTAGAAGAACTAGATTTAGACTGAAGGAATAGGTTAGAAACAGAAATATAATGGTTCGCCCTTCTCGTTAAGTTACTGGCCTTCTCTTCTGTTAGAGACTAGAGAGTTCGTGGAAAAGCTAGGAGTCCATTGCAACAGCTTTGGGAAGCAGAAGCAATTGACTTGTAGGGATGTAGGTCTGGGTTTGGGATTTTAGTGGCATCTTCAGAGGAGATCCTACTAACTGCTTCTCCTTGGAAACTCCATTCCCCAATGTTGCAAGCACCTTCCTTACTTCATTTGCCAGCTCTATAACCATGTCCTCCTCATGACCTATTTACAAAAACATAATGCAACCTTCAACGTATTGTTTTTAATTTGATGAAGAAAATAGAAAAATGTCAGAAAGACTAACCTATGTCAAACAAGGCCTTCTCCAGCAGGAAAAGATAATCTCTATTGTTTCCACAGGGTCCAACAGCAGTTGCAATTTGCCTGAAAAGCTAACATCCATAAGTAACATAAAATTTTCATCAAAAGGTTGAAAAAGGTCAAAAAGAAAGGATCAGAATATTACATAGCCATTTCCTCCAATGGAGCAGGCCCCAAATAATACTTGTTTAAAACTTTGTCTGGAGTAGATGTGAAACTGCACGGTTTAACAATTTTATTAAGAAAATTATGCACCAAGAAACTGCTTTCTGCAGATATCTATCAAACTTGGGAATAAGATACGATGGGAACATAGAAGCATGAGTGGTGACTTACACAATAACGCCGGTTAGAAAAGGCTGCAGGGGATCTGCTTCCTGATAGAAAGCAATCACATATAAACATAAGTACTAAAACAAACAAACAAACGTAGACAGATAAGCAAGACAAGAAATTGAAAACACCATCTTGTACCTTGTAAAACTCCACTAGATTCTTTTGATCATATTCACATTCTCTCCGCTCCAAGTACTACAAAATGTGGGTAAAAAGATCACTTTCCAAGTAATATGAAAACTCATCGAGACAAATAATACCTGAAATAAAGAGGATGCTTAAATGAAAGAAATAAAGCAATGTAGAGTGTGATGCAAAATACCTCCATTGCTGCTCTTTCCCTTTCAGAACTGCCCCGAACACAATAAGCAGCACCCCACTGGGAAAAGTACTTCACAGTTAGCAAACAAAGAAAACAAGCAGTTCTTAACAAGACTACTAATAATTAGCAATAATTATCAACACACAAAATCACAGTATCCAGACCTTTTTTTTATAATATGGAAGCAAACAAGGAGAGAAAAATGAAGGCACAGACTTGATAACTAGTGTATGCCATTTGAAATGAAAGAGTTACTGTCAACTGCCACTTACGCACACGGCTCCTTCAATGTGTTCCAAGGTGCAAGTCCTTGCAGGATTTTCTGGTGTACCTCTATGATCAATGCATGCTGCGATATGAAATAATCAGGATGAATAAAAAATAAAACAAAAATTCCGGCAAAAAAAAACCGACAACTAATCAATGTTGTTCTATACTGATAAAATACTTACCAAGGTCAAAAGCACGCTTGTAATCCTTGATGAAGCCTATGACTTTCTCATCATACTCAAACCCCGGGTTCCAAACCAGTGAACCGTAACCAAAAACCCAGAAAACCATAGTTGTAAAAAAAATCTGAGAAAAGGAAGTGGATTATGTTAATTCTTCATCATAGACAATGAGATGAAAAAAAGGACCAGCAATGACAAACAACCATATATTATGAAACGGTTATTGTACTAGATGTGGCAAGGAAATGAGTTAGGGTAAGCTCAATTTAATAGCAAAGATGTGTAAGTTTTTTTTCCACGGGCTTGGGTATCCTCAAACTGCAATTACAGTGTAAGCCCCAGGTCCTCATCAAAGATGTAAACCTTATGAGAAATGATAACGAACAAGTATGCAACAGTGGAGAGGACTTACAGTAAGAAAAGAAAGAGAGAAAGCTGAGGACGGCAGAGGCAGGAAAAGTGAGTACAGAGAGACGAATCCCCTCTCTCTCTTTCTTCTTTGATTCCGGCTCTTAGTGCATTTGGAATTTGTTTTTGGAGAATAAATGAGGGAAACAGATTATTTATAGCTCCTTCCCCCACCCCCCAAAAAAAAAAAAAATTCTCAATTACGTTGTTTTCCAACTAATGCCTGCCTGCCTGCCTTCCACTTGCCCACCAGTGTTTTACTTTTATTATAGGGATGTGCGTTGCAACGCGTGGAAAAATGTATGAAAACTAGATTCATTGAATCTGGACAGTACGGGAAAGAGGCAGGCAGTCTCGTTTTCCGCCAACAAATCTGATTAAAATTTAATTGACATGTCATTCATAACTCCAGGACTTAAGGTTTGAATATAAGGCAACCTACTCTGGACTTCAAATTCAATGAATCTGGACAAATATTATCACATTAGCAGTTAAGATCAGGAAACGAACCGAAAAAGATAGCAGTTGGGCCATTGACCAATTCTATTTACCATCCAAATCCAAAGGAAATAATACCCTACAAATCCAAATTTAGAGAGGGTAAATTCAATCTATAGTCATTTTTATATATATTATGTTATATTTTAATTATTTATATTTAAAATATTACGTTTTAGTTATTTATATTATTGTGTTGTAATATTTTAGTCATCGAATCGTTAGTTCTTTAATAAGATAAAAGTAAATTGACGTATGACGTTAAATTATCATTTTAAATAAAAAATTATGTTAAATTATACAACCAGTCTCAAATTTTTCTTTTTGAACACTTTAATTTTTTATGTTCTTTTAACTTTCTTTATTTTCTATTCTCTTCTATTTCTCTCCTTGTTTTTCTACCTTCTCTATTCTTTTTATCTTATCAAGAGTCGAATTAATAATGAACAAAGAAGCAAGGTATGAGTTTATGAATTTTGGTTATAGGTAATGATGGCTTTCGACTTCCTTCTTTTTTTCACTACCAAATTCAATTTCCTTATATGTTAAAAGAAATAGAGAAAGTAGGAAAACAGAGAGAGAAATAAAAGAGAATGGAAAAGAAAGAAAAAAAGAGTTAAAAAAATAAAAAAATAAATTATTCAAAATGAAAAAATAGGAGGGCCGATTGTATAATTTAACCTAAAATTTTGCTTAAAAAGATGATTTAATGTGCTACATCAACTTAACGTTACACCATTAATGATAATTAACTGCTTTGTAACTAAATATTACAACACGATAATATAAATGGCTAAATCGTAATATTTTAAATATAAATAATTAAAATATAATATGAAATAATTAAGAGTATGGGCGTAGTTTGCCATTGGAATTTGGATGTTCAAACTTCTAAGTTCGAACAATACATATGGGCGCATCGTCTTTCTTATGTTCAATTCGGTCAAATTCAAAGGCCTAAGTCACCTATTCAATTAAATTATTCCAAGCCCGAGAAATTTTTTAAATTCAATGTAGGTGAATACTAAAAAAATATTTCTATGTCGGTGAAAAACAATAAATTTTAAAATAACAAATATATTATTTATTTATATTTTGAAAAAGTAAAATTCACATTGATAAGACATCCTTATAAATCATTCGCTGACTAATTATAATCAAATTTTAACATTTTTTGTCATTTCAATGCTAAGTTAGTACCGTTGAGTCAAATAACATCAAACTCACCGGCAATATCAGAGACAAATTCAGTCACAATCTTTATAATTGTATATAAACAGACATCTCTCATGAGTTTTTCATTGTGATTTTGCTGCTACTAGTATTCCAAACCTAACTTAATTTGGTAGCCATTGCCAGCCGGCCTCTGAAATTAAATGAAATGAAAGTATAGCTGGATTATGGCTGTTTGTTTCAGCGGTCAAACCAAAAGCCATGGAAAAAAAAACAACCAAAAGGATTGTATTGTATAATATTTGTACTTGCAAAGTAGCAACATCGCAGTAACTAGGCAAGGTTATTAATAAAAAGTGTTTTTTACCAATAACAAAACAATGGTCCAACACCAAAACAACAACCCAATTACTCATTAGGCAAAGAAACATGCGACAGGCATTGCTTTACTAGACGAGTTCCAAGGTAACTGCAAAAAAGCCAGTTCAATTTAATAAAAGCATATAAAATCTATCTGCTCCGACCATGGGAAATTGAACACAGCGAAACAAAACAAAACAAAACAAAGAAAAATATTATAGACTAGACCACACACCATTTAATTTCTCACAATTAAAATCCCACAAATTGCTACAGAATACATTTAACTAATATAGACACTTTCTCCGGAAGATAGTTGGGGGAAGGCGGTTCAAAAGGTATCCTCAGGGTACAAACCCTATATCCTTCAAGTATTCATGCTCAAGAGCACTTCTTGCTGTAATTCTTTTGCTGGGATCCATGCACAGCATTTTCTGGATGATTTATAGACGGAATGTATCATCAGTTAAAATCGCAGAGATGCCATATATGGTTCTTAATTTCTGTGTATGAAATTATTCCAAAACCATCATCCTGAATAGTAATAATATGTTAAAGACCTCAAAAACTGTTCCATATCAGAAATATGGTAGCCTTTAGATAAGAAAAGTTCAAAAGAAAAGCCACTTTTCTAAAATTTATTAAGATCAGCCACTTTGAAGATGGAATGAGATTGTACTAAAATTTATCAAGTCCCGGGGCTTGGTCTCTTTTGCTTAATGATGTACTGAGTGTTAGGTACATGAACCTTTGTAATAACTAGGCTCAAGTCTGAAGCCTACTCTTCCATTTCGGGAAAAAAAAAAGAGCGGAGATAATAGTCCAAAGTCATCCGTGCCTACACTAAAGCTTTCAATTAAATTTTCTCAAATAGCATAAGAAAAAAATTGGCATGTCGCTTTAGCTCACAACTCTCAAGAACTATGAAAGATATTTCATCTTAAATCAATCTGACTTATACTTTGTAATTCACATTCGGGTGAAGCAAAAAATAAAGACACCAAATAAATACTTACAGAAAGAAGGTCAATGCCAGGAGATTCAAGATTTGGAACAACAGTTGCCAAATCCTACAAGTAAAAGGTGTATTGATTAGTTCAAACAAAATTGTCTCTCTGATAGGTTCACAACAGAACATACAACCTCTAGATGCCATAAACACAAATGTTACCTTAGCTGGCCACTTTGGAAAAGAAGACTTAAAATCAGGCAATGAAGTCACTCCAGGCCATGTATCCTCATTTGGAGTACCCAAGATTCTTCATAAAAAAAAAAGACATGTTATGATACTAGATCAGTCTAAAAAGAACACACAAGTTTTAGGGGGCAAATTTGCACCAATATTTTCCTACAATCTTACCTAGAAGACAATTCTTTTATATTCAATGACTTAAAACTAACAGCGCTCCATTTTCTTTGAACATAAATGTACAAAGGTATCCATGGTTATATACACCTCTTAAATACTGGTAAAGAGCCGTAATAGGCCATTCCTGAGGAGGAAATTAAAAATAATAATACGAAATAAATCCTGTTGTCAATGTAAGAATTTCTGACGTCATTCATATCTTCTAATGCCAAATGACTCTTCTTTTAGCCTCTAGTCAGTATAGCTGCAAGTTGCAGCCTAGCAAAATTCAAAACACATGCAGAGGGTTTTTTTGGTAAGGTGAGGAGACACTACAATCTAGTAAAACGAGATGTCGTGAAGAGATGGTCGAGAGGAAGATCGAAGCAGACTCAGTAAAACAAGTGCGGTGGCAGGTAGTGGTGATGAAGGCAATAAGTGGCTAAGAAAAATGAGAGTTACGTTGAAGGTTGTGACCCATGCTTTCCAGGACTTCCCAAAAGTGGAACAACCCAAGAATCCTGCCAACCTTCAAAGGCTGTTCTGGACGAGGTGCTCATGCAAAGAACGATATTTCCCCGAAACAACTATTGATAGAACAATTAATAACCAAAAAAAAGTATCTACAAGTATCCATGGCTATGACTTATTACAATGCATTGTCTTCTACATGTCAAGAATAAGGTATGAAATATCTGAAGAGCAAAATTGTGAGACTTAAAAAAAGGTTACTACAAAATTTGACCCTGAACTATACCACCTTTCAAGATTTGGAAGGTAAATAATTATTCAAGATTAGGCACCCAACTTACATTCTATCAAGCATTTTGCACCACTGACGAACAAAATTAGTCGAAATGCTGATGTGGCAATATTCACAAATAAAAATGTTCCAAGTGTTATTTATTTTTAATTTTTAACAAAAAATAAACAATGAAAAAACTAGAATAAAAAATCACTTCATTTTAAAAATCAAAAAAGAAAATTCCAAAAGAAGAAGATAAAGAAATGTCAAGAAGGAAGAGAAGAGAGGGAGAAGTGGGTAGGAGGGGGAGGGCAGCGGATGACCATCGCAAGGACAGTTCGAGCAAACTATAATTGCCATTGATTATCCCTCGCCTTCTCCCTTGACCTCTCTGTTGGTGTAAAAGCCCTACAAATCACTCATCATTTGCTTGTACTATTACAAACATGTAATATCATGTATACATACATTATATTTTATTTAACATATATGGTGTATATTGTTATTAGCAATAACTTATGCAAATATGTAGGAATTATCATCCCTTTAATAAAGGGATTCTGTAGGATTATCTTTCCTTAGTTAAGGGATTCTGCAAATATTTACAATTCCTTATTCTAAGGAATCATATCTCTATTAATTTCTTTCCTATCTTAGAGTTTCCTAAATTAGAGACATTGTTCTGTATAAAGATGTAATATGTTTTATTGTATTTGAATAAGTAAATACAGAGAATTACTCTAAATTCTACAAAATAAGCCAATGAAACAGTAATGGCCTTGCAAAGGAATTGTAAATAAGTTATGATCACAAGATCGTTATGCATTAAAGTCATGCTGCTACAAACGTTCCTAGTCGTTGCATTGTCCAGATTAGGCACCAGCAATGCTTAAAGACTAGCATATGCTAAACTTCCATGCATATAATGAATGCAACCAATCTCATAAGTTGAAGTATAAAAGTACTACAGAAAACATATGGCCACTAGTTAGTTAAACAAGTACAATGAATATGGGTGTGTTTAGCATTGCTTTTGGTTGGCTAGACTCTAGATCACATGACAGTAAAAGCAACACTAAAAAAGGGCTTTTGCCATCCAAAAGACCCTTAAAAGTGCTTTTGGAACCAAACCAAGAAGCCGGCCACTATATGCTAAACTAACCCAAAAACTTGTTATGAAAGTTCCATTCAGTAATTTACACTAGTGTGACACTACTTCTATGTGGATTGTGATGCTTGACTTTATCATGAATCAATCTCAAGGGATGCCCAAAGATTCATCAACCTAAGTGATATATGGGAATCCAGCTTGCTAATGGCCGGTAATAACCAAAAGTCCTTAGCCAAGGCATCACTTAAAAGATTAATATATAAGCTGCTCAAGTAATAAGGAAAAGGTTTAAGAGTAAATTCTACACCATGCTCTTCCCATCTCCAAGATATTTGATAAAGGGATCGAATTACACTAAGATACTCTTCACCAAAAGACTAGTCAAACCATATTGACTTTCCTAGCATTTCGGTGGCCTTGATGCATTGCTAGAGTTCACAGTTTATAGATAATTCTAAACCAAATTGATTTAATTCATTGACATGTTGGGACACACATAAAGGTGACTTGAAGAATTAAAATGAAATAGGACTCAGATTAAAGAAATAATGACTTCTCAAGGGCATAATAGAATGGTTCAATTAAGTATAAGGGTCACACTGCAACTAAACCTAGCTATAAAAGCTTTGCTTTGGCTCTCCCTTAATGTGTATGTGAAACATAGTTTGCTTCCATGTTCTCTTGCTAGGTGGACCTTTCGTTGAGAAAAAATAAAAATTTGTTTTTCTAAGTTCACAAAATAGACAACTGATAAAAGGCTAACGAAAGTTTTACAAAGCCTAAGTTACTGGTATAATTCTTGGCTAGGCAAAATCCTAATACCTTTTCAAAAGGTTTCTTGAGTCACCTGTGTGGATAACTATTAAAGGCTGGACTCTTAGAAAGCTTTGGCATAGGACAATGAGGTTAGGTGTGCAAGAAAGAAGAAAGAAGAAAGAAGAAATCAGATGAGAGAAATGGGCTTCAGCAGTTTTATGAGGTATGATATTTCAGTTTCATGCATCTATTAGAAGTAGATTGATTAAAATGAACAAGTGGATTTGATGGGAGGGATTTGGCTTCTCTATGGCATGCTTTCTTTCCATTGCATTGTTCTACATTTCACTTTTAATCAGATAAAAACTCATCATTCAAGCATGCTCCTAATTCCAAGACTCGCTTTACCAGCTATCTTTTTTTTTTTTTAGCTTCAAATGTTTTTTGAGGAAAAAAACACACTAATGTAGCTAACCATGTCAACACATTATTAACAAAGAGTACCTAGGGCGAAATGCAGGACGAAATGGAAGTTAAAGCACCTCATCAAGATATTTTTTTCTATAGGCACCAAATGTTAAAAGTGTAACAGCTTAGGGCCTGAAACCATATTGACCCTATCAATGTAGAACATAATCAAGACGACCAATTTATAATTTAAAAAAGAGTTCTACTAAAGAAAAACTAAAAGAGTTTGTCTAGCTAAGTTTATTTTTTTCTTGTTTATAAGGCAAGTAACATTTAAGAGACAGCTTAGCTCTTAATACCCAAATTCAACCCAAATTTACCTGAAATGCAAATTTAAGAACAGCCATGTTCACTACAAACCCATAGCTCAATAATATCCTAAATCATTTTTAACATATTCCAAGATTATCAGAGCAAAGACTTTTAATGAATGCAGTAGCAAAAAAGAAAGATAAAAGAACACGAGAATCAAAAGTAAGAACTTTACCACTTCAGCAATTAAAACTAAAATAAAATGGAGGCTACAATAAGGAGAGTACAAAACCTGAAGATCTTGAACAGCTCATCGATCTCAGAATCCCCAGGAAATAATGGCCGTTGATTCACCATCTCAGCAAATATACAGCCCACTGACCACACATCAACAGGAGTAGAGTAATGGCGAGATCCAAGCAGTATTTCAGGTGCTCTGTACCACAAAGTAACGACCTAGAGATAATGACAATTTTAGAAGCCGGGCCAATATTGGTATGCTTATGACTGAAATATTAAGCATGCAGATAATAGCCAAGCACTTCTCTACTAGAACATTAGGACATATCCAACTAAAAACTAATTTACTGATGCTCTAAAGGGGCCTAAAGTTGCATTAGAGACCCCCAGTAACAACAATCCTAAATTGATGTAAAGGAAACTATTTGATGCTACTAACAAATTGCAGTTCGTCAGACTATCTTTTCCTATTTTAAGCCTTAGAATTTCTTGTCAGAATTAGAAACAAAATACTTTTGTCCTACAAACATGCAGCAGAGTCCGGGCGTTTTGCCAGAAAATTGAAGTTTCTTTGTTCCAACTTGTAATAGTTATTATTTGTATAGAAAGAAGATGAAACATTACTTTTGAGACATAATCGACAATAAATGTCTAGCAAAACACAGCAACATAAACCAGATGACATTGCACAGCCCAAAAAACCACAAACTTGGTGATTCTTAGTACCTCATGTGTAAATGTTCGGACAGGAATACCAAATGCTCGGGCCAGACCAAAATCAGCAAGCTTTAGTGCATTGGTACGGCGATCTATCAGCAAATTTTGAGGTTTTAGATCTCGATGAAGAACCCTATGAGAATGACAATAAGCAACGCCACGGAGAATTTGATAAAGGAATGTCTGCAAGACGATCAAATGATAAAAGTACTATTATGAGTAATATTTATCATCAGCCAAATCCATTAGATAACCAAGGTCAACCAATGACTGATAATAGCTAGGTATTTATGCATTTGGAACAAGATGCTAACCTGGAATAGTTTAATTAATATGATAAAGAGAAGGGTTCTGCAATTAGACATTTCTTGAACAGCAGTTCAAACAGCACTATATTTATATTTAGTTTTGTCCAACACATAAAAGGTATAAGATCAAAGATGACATACTTTATGGCTTCTAATAGACACTTAAATGAAAAGATTACCAATGAAAGAGCTACAATTAGTCACACTTCAAAAAATATTTGTAAATCATCTCTACTAAACAGCAGAAAACCAACAGTAACCACTATATTAAGTCTTCCCAAATATAATTTCTATTCTTTTTTTTTTCCCTTCCTATTTCTTTTTATTTGCTTTTATTTTACTAGAGTAAATAACAAAAACGCTGGATTCTGCAGAACCCATTTTTATGTTATAACTAAGTCCTTTTGTTGAATACTATCTATCAAATATAACACAAGTCTTCTGACAAAATGCAGCAATGCTTTAATTTTCAGGATTTTTTCGGATCCTATCTTGTAATCCTATCTTGATTACACTCGATTCCCCTGTTCAACAAAGGGTCCTTTTATATACAATAATCGCATTGTAGCGACTATACTTTAGTAGTAAAACTGTGATTCATTCTACTAAGTACTAATCCCCTTAAGAGTTAAGGGTCCCTCGGTTTGATTCATACTCCAAACAAAAAATTTGTTTCTTAAAAGGATTTAATCCCTTCACAATTACCTCTCAACTAAAGATTTGACTAAGTATATACAGTCTCATGATCTGGATCCAAGGGCCAATTAAATTATATATAATTATATAATTATATTATAATTTAAAATTAAAAATTTGGATTATGAAATTACAAAACAAACAATTTTTTTTCACATTAGATCAATACTTTCAATAGAATGAGGAAATGATCCATGTATAAAGAGATAGAAAGGTGTATTTCTAATCATAACTAAATCTTCCCCTTTTTTTTTGATGGGATAGAAGCAAAATAGCTATTAAACGATAACGTTGGTTTACTAGAGACATTTACATCTTGTTTTAGCTTAATGGAAACAAAATGCTTTTCCTAAGAATTTTGTCAAATAGAAATAAAGAGCAAAGTAACTAGAAAATTGTATTATTCTAATCCCACTCTTCTAGAAGGATCATGTAGAATGCATTCAGACAAAAAAGCTAACATAGATGTTATGGGCCGAATTCTTATTTCATTTTGTTCCTGACTTATCTTATAAATATTATAATTTTCTTTTTTCTTTTTCTTTTTCTTTTTTTCTATTTTTGAATTTATCCATCTTACATAAAGGAGCCAAATGAAACCAAAATTTCATGTGATGCAGTGTGAAATTTTAAAACTATTAAACTCCAAAGAGGTAAACCTTGAGCTTATAAACTTTCAAACAGAAGAATAATCTGACTCACTTTTATCATTCGTGGCTCTTTCCCAAATTCTGGACATGAATCCATGTGCTTCTTTAAATCCAAGTCCAGATATTCAAATACCAAATATAAACGCTTCTCACTGTGCACTACATCCTGCAACCTGTCACCCAAGGAGCAATCAGAGAGGCTGAGGGAAAAACGATTAGGGGCATTGTACACAATGGAAGAATTTTGCTCATATTCTGAAATATGACCAGAATATACCATGGTTTCAAAACTTTGATATCAAAAAAAGACAATTCCTGCGCTTAACGAACAAGCCTATGTTGACTTACTTCTTAAAGAAAGTAGAGAAATACCATAAGCTTCTTTCCGCTTCCAGAAAAGTGTGGTATTGTATTTTTGTTTTTTGGTTGCCTTAACTTTTTAATAACTGATTCACACTTCATGTTATGTTAAAGTGGGAGGAGCAAAATTTAAATAATAAAAAAAAAAAAAAGAAACTTAAAATCCTTTGGCAGGCAAGACAAAATGAAGAACTAGCAATAGCACGAGTTCTGTAGTCTGATAAAACTGTATATGCCGAAGTTAAAGAGTAGCACAAGCAGAAGAAAAATCAGTGTAAACCAATGAGTGGTGAAACAGCAATGTGATTATAGGATGAGTTGTGCAGTGAAGTGCATTTGCATACCTGACGATATTACCATGTTGCATTTCCTTCAAGAGAGAGATTTCTCTAATTGCAGTGCTAGGTACACCCTCGTCTTCCTGCTCTAAGCGAATCTTCTTCAAAGCAATTGTTTCATTGGTGACACGGTCACGAGCCTTATAAACAACGCCATAGGTTCCCTCACCAATCTTCTCTACTTTCTCGTACTGGAAATTTCAGAAAAAAAGCGTAAGGGAGCAAAACTAGAGGTGAATTGAAACAAAATGGAATGACAAGGGTTGAGTCACTTACCTGGTCCATATGCAGCTCCACCAGACGAGAAGAATCAAAATGTACAAATAAGCTAAAACAAAGAGGGGAAAAAACAATTAACTCATCTCAAACATGAATCTAAGAAATATGAATTGATTGTAATCCTTGAAAAGCCCAACTATAGAAACGAAACAGGGAAGCAAGCAAATGAATAAGAATGCATCCAATTCAAACAAGAGAAAATATAATCAATAGAAGTAAAATGCAATGTGAGAACAGAAGTACTTCTAAGTGACAGTCGGATTTGATTTCAGGCGAGAGAGTGAGTAAGTTGTGGATAGGAGAGAAGAGACGAGATGTATGTATTTCTTATTACTATTTAAGTATTTAGAGTAAGAAATGATGCTCTCAAGCATCAACCCTAAAAGTAAAACCGAGACACTCGTTGTGACCCATTTTGAGTTGACTTCTCTCTCGGTCTCCCTTCCGATATTTTCTTTTCTGCCCAAATAATATTTTTATGGGATTTTTTATCTTTCGGAACAACAGTATTTTTAGTTACGATTAGTATAAAAATAATATTAATATAATAAAATTAGATATTGTAGTATACGAATCATATATACATATTTTATCATTCACTCGACTCGAGATTAAAGTATTTCACATATAAATGTCACAAGTGAATAAATCTATAAGTGGATCTAAAATCTATTTTATTTGGGTCTTGTCAGATGTATCTTCAATCTAGTCAATCACATCTAAGTTTTTATTTTCAATCCAATCAATCACATTTAAGTTTTTATCTTCTAATATTCATCTATTTCAATGCTCAAAACAAAATATCTTATCAATTAGTTTTGGTAGACGATATATTAATCATTCAATTAGTTTCCTAATTTCCGATTAGACTAAAGATATATTAGGTTTATCTATTAATATAAGTTATATTTTCGTATTATGATTTAACTACATAATATTTGTTAGTATTAGTTAAACATTAAATAACAAATAAGTCAATATTTGCTTCTATTTTGCTTAACATGCAAAAACCTTGGAGGACAATATACAAAAGGTAACAATATAATTAATTAATATTATTAAACCAATTTGATCGAAAAATATAAATATACAAAAGAATATAATACATTTAGAACACCAAATCCAACATTAAGCTCTCCTCTCAAATTCACTTAGGCATATAGATCTCCTCACGGTATCATTATTCGACACAAATGTATCAATGTCCAATATGATAAAATCTATTCTCGGTCTTGTCTCTCAAAGTATTTCACTAAAAACGTCAATTCTAGTGTAATACATAATTTAATACAATTGAACAAACAAATAATCAAGATAATTATCAACTTAGAATAGCAATTAGTTTTTCAACAACCGTCAACTAATTTAGCACATAATCAAACTCTAATCTCATACAAGCATTTTATTGAACACATAATAAGTAACATGTAAAAAAGAAAAATGGTTGAGAAGATGCTTATTTATAAATATGAATTTGATAAAGTGCAAGAGCATGATCGTTCTTTATTCACAAAGCTCCAACAATAGAGAAGAAAATCTAACAACAAAAATTTACTCTAAAGAAAAACAAAAGAATAGAGAAAATCTACAAAGAAAAGAATAGAAAAAGTTGCCTAATGTCCAACCTAGATTTTTACTTCGCCTAGCCACACTCAAATAATTTATATAAGGTGATATTTATAGGCAAAAAGTATTTATCTAACAATGACAATTATGTGCTCACTTAAAATCTGATTTGAAGCTTGTTTGTTTGTAAATTACCATTCAACTATTTTGCTTCGTCAAGGGTCAGTGTTGTGACATCCACGACAGTCTACACATTTGACTCATTGGGTCCTTCAATGTCGCGATAATGACATTCGATGCCACGACATTATCCTCAAGCAACTCAACTTCTTCATTCCTAGGGATTATGGCCGGTGTTGCGACATTGCAAAGTTGTTGTTGTGACCATGGAGATTGGTTTCGCAACATCAACCCATTGGTGTTGCAAAACTAGAGATAGATGACTTGAGTGTACAATTTTGTTGAAGCCCAACTCCTTAGTTGATGGGAAGTGCATTGGTGTTGTGAAACTCAAATTTAGGCTCATCTTTTTATTTTCGCATTAATCAAATGTCTGAAATAAGCTTAACTCAAGAATTTAGTTACTAATTGTATAAAATTGCCATTTTATTCAAAAAAATCAATAAAATGTGATTAAAACTAAAATTAAGTATGAAATCTATAAAATATAGAAACATAACAAAAAAAAAAAAATACACTATGAAATATTTGAGAATAAACTCTTTTAAATGTTTAAAGAGCTTAATTTGAAATATATAAATACAACAAATCACATGTATGCATGCATCTTATCCAAAGGCTGTGCACTCTCCATCAGGCTTACCGCATCATCCTGTCTGTATGTTTCAAGGAGTTCACTTCATACTAGGGAGGGCGGAGATTGTTTTGGCATATTCAAGGCATGGCAATGTGGGCAGTAATAAGTTATGGGAAATCTTTCTTCCTGGCAACTCCCAATAACACCCAAAAAAACATACTTAATATCTTCTGCAATAATAATCTGTTCATACTGTAATTGCAATTGTGTCGAATAGTGGATTGAGCGATATTCTTCATTTCATACTATAATTGCAAAGTAAATTCCACTAACCATTGTGCATATGGCAGTTGCCACCAATGAGTGCATAAGACTATATTGGATCTTCATCCAACACAGTTAGATCCATTTTATAAATCGTTGATTTCAACCACCTTAATTTGGGTCGATTTTTAGTTAGATAGGATAGCTAGGAAGTTAGGACTGTGGAAGGGGCCTGATAGGAAAGGATGAGGCCCAAAGGTTTAGCCTTAGCCCTAAGAGGTTTTAAACGGAAAGGCCGAAGGGAGGGAGACGGAAGGCTCATCATTCGATTCTTCTCCTCTGCTGGTTGTTTGTTGCTAATACTACTTTTAGTTTTATCCATTGTCTCTAATCCCTAATCCATGACCTGGCCTTGACTGGGGACTGGACTGAACTCACTCACTCACTTCGTTGGATATCCGGTAGATAAATAATCAATGGCGGCCACTGCAATTGCAAATGCAAAGCACATGATGCTGATGATGTTGTCTGCTTCCATTTCTCTTCCTGTATCCTCACGCTCTGGATCGTTATCAGCAAAGCGTCTCCTTTACAATCAATATCCTACAAGATCGCAGACCCTCGTAAGATCCGCTTGTACGAGTATCACCACCGATACAAGCAAGAAGAAGAAGAAAGAAAAGGGGCTAGCCAAAGAAAAGAGAAGAACCCGTTCGCTCAGGGATGGGGATATTCACATTTTAAAGGAGGAGGACGATGATTCTTCTTCTTCTTCTACAGTAATGATGCAGCAGTCCCATATCCCCGTTATGTTGGGTGAAGTGCTTGATGTCTTCTCTTCAAATTTAATGCCTCTGTCTTCTTTTGTCGATTGTACTCTTGGAGCTGCTGGTCATGCTTCTGCGGTCTCTTTCTTTCTTTTAGTAGTAGCTGTACTCTGTGTGTTTATGAATATGATATTCTATACAACGGTGGAATTGTCTTGTATTACTGAAAATGGTTGTGCTTGTGGTTGTTGTTGTTCCCAGATAATCCAGTCCCACCCTGAACTCAAGCTTTTCATTGGAATGGATTTGGATCCACTTGCACTCCGTATGGCTCGTTCTCGCATCAATGCTGCTATTTCCCATTCTCACCCTCATCCTAACTTCCAAGCTCTCACTTTTGTCAAAAATTTCAGACACCTCAGATCCCTTCTCACCCAGGTTGACCACATCTCTTCCGGAGTCGATGGCATCTTAATGGACTTAGGAATGTCATCCATGCAGGTCAACAATCCTGCCCGAGGCTTCAGTGTGCTTGCTAATGGACCGCTTGATATGCGCATGGATCCTCAGGTATTTCCCAATTTTTTGCTTTCTTTCCCCATGGAATGGATGATTATTCTTTTCTAACTATAACAGGCTGATGACAGGCTAGTCTGAAAGCGGAAGATATATTAAATTCTTGGCCAGATAGTGAAGTGGGTAGAATCCTCCGGGATTATGGAGAAGAAAGGAATTGGCGATTGCTACAAAACAAGATTGTTCAAGCTCGTCTTCAAGGTGGATTGCATTCCACTGGTGAATTGGTTGATGTTATTCGGAGTACCACTCCTCGGACAAAAGGTAGGTTCCCTCTCCATTCAATCCCATCATCCCATGTAGTCTTGTGCTATTGGATTACTAACGAGTTAAGGACTGTGCCTGTAGGAGGTAGGCAAGGTTGGATAAAGACTGCAACAAGAGTGTTTCAGGCTCTTAGAATCGCTGTCAATGATGAACTCAAGACCCTGGAGGATTCCCTGCACGCTTGTTTTGATTGTCTTGCCCCTGGGGGTAGGCTTGCTGTCATTTCTTTCCATAGTTTAGAGGACAGAATTGTGAAACAAGCATTCCTTAAGATCATCGGTGAAGAAGGGAGGGATTCCGTAAGGAAGGTCGAAGGCAGGGAGGATGAAAAGGAATTATGGATTAGACAGACGATACAAGGTTCTAATGGAACAATACTTACCAAGAGGCCAATAACACCATCTGAAAAGGAAGAAGGTTTCAACCGTCGCAGCAGAAGTGCTAAGCTAAGGGTAATTCAGAAGTTGTAGCTATTTAGGTAACAGCTGAGGGAAGTTATTCATAAATACACAAAAAGGCATTAACATCTCATGTAGCTATTTAGGTTCTTTCGACATGTAAGCCTCTAAGTTATACTGAACATTTTTATGTCATTGGAAAAACCAATTAATCCTGGGTGATTTGCCTGTGAGCATACGAGCGAAGAATGCCTACAAATTTGAACAGATTACCCTATGAGAAGAGATCTTTCCTCCATCATGCTGATTTCTGCTTGCTCACGCAGTACAAATGCCAAGCTTTTGCTATTATCATACTTTGTTGGTTGTGATTATAATGAAAACTCCAAAACTCAAATTTCTCTTAATCCCGATCTAACAATAAGCAAATTAAAGTATAATCTTTGGTAAGTTTTAACAAGGAAAATGATATTTTTTGGTCATATTCTGTTAGATGACTTGTGAAAATTGTAGTTGTATATTTTGTTACTAGCATTATATCAATATGCAGTTAAAGTTCAAGAGTCCGACGGTTGTCGAAGGTAAAAAAAGAATCATTTTGCCTTTGTATACCTTGGACATGACATTGATAAGGTTTTGATATAGTGTAGATAAACCAAAATCAGCACAAAGCTACCCCACTGTTTCAACAAAACCAAACATTTCAAACTTGGCAATTGGCACACTTACAATTTCAAAAACAACGGTTGCATTAGTGAAGCAGTAATCAGTAAAAGAACAATAATAAGAAATTCATTGCTTGAACTGGCTTAAACTAATTGATGTTGATTGAAAGAATAAAATCCAGAGATTCACGTAAGTTGATCATTTCCATTTAGTATGTACTCAAACTCGACCAAGTGTAAAAAGGTTCCTGATTCGTAGATTGAACATTGAATTGCCATATAAATCCATCCATCATGTTCAGAAACGACACTACAGTGCTGAGAATATCACAGCACAAGCACATTACACTAAGAATTTAAAACTGAAACCCCATCTAAATCCACCCAAAAAGGTAGTACAACTCTCAATTTACTTAGGTTCCAAGGCCACACATGAAACCATATACTGTCGCTGCCTGCTTTGACCTGTAATGAGGAAGCAAACACATCTTCCCTCTCCTCACAACCGAATGGTTCTAAAGTCCTACCCAGTATGATCGGCCATTGCTGTTGTGAATAGGTGATGGCCTAGGAGATGTCACGCACCATTCATACCAAACCTGCATCACATTTGTGCCCCACCCAACCAAACAGCCTTAACTTTTTCAATTTTACAACGAACTAGTAATTTGGTTTTAAAATAATAAAATTTAACACAAAAAAGGAAAGTCCTATGTTATAAACAATAAAAGGTAAAGGACTCACCTTGGTAGAACCACAACAACGCCAAAAATGTACTTCTAAAGGGGATCCAGGTTGAACACATATAGGTTGCCTTAGTGGGAAAAATATTGCAAACCTGCCCATCCACACCAGTCAAGATTTTCAATTTTATGGAAGAGCGGTTATAAAGGAAAGAAATTCGAGTAATTTTTGACAAAATTGGATATAGATGGTAAGGTGTGTCCCACATTCTAGCAACACTCGGTTATAAGCAATGTTCCCTAGTTCAACTTCTAAATAAACAGAGTGTCTTATTCTGGCAAACCAGTATGAATCTTCATTAAAATAGCTTTCACGACCGGAAATAAGTAAAATAAAACAAACCACCACTCTCGTGGTCTCTGAGCAAAACCAGAAATCTAATTGCTCCTCAAACAGTAAACAGAACCAGACATCTATAATAACTATGCATATGCTGAGACTATTACTGAACACCGAAATCATATTTTCAGTTCGTTGTGGGACTTTTCCAACAAGTCCACGCTATAGAAAATCAGATACAATTAAAAGCCAAAAAATGGTTGCATGGACATTTGTCAATCAATTTTCTGATCTTGTAGACACTCAACTAATAGATGAGAATATCTGACTCCAAATTTGTTCTCAGCTAAACAAGCTTCAAACTTGAGTCCTGGACAAAAGAATCCAAGAAGAAGAAAATTGCATACCAGCTGAACATGTTTGGTGTAGCCATTGACGGCTCAATACCTAGATGTACATCTTTGTAGAGCGTTGCATCAAAGTAACCAGCAAATCCTTCAATGAAGTTTTCAAACAGTCAGGCCTAAAAATGTATTATGATTATCATTCAAGTAAACTATTTTTTTAAGTAAACATGAATGCAAATTGAAATGATGAGCTAGAGAAACATTTCTCTAAGTAATTAGTTTCCTATCTACTAAAGAAATTTCAAGGTAGTTTAGCTTTCTACACTACACCCAATAGACCCGTAATGCTCTTATAGATAATGGAAATAAATTTTGAGCCATGTAAAATGCTCCTCCATTTGAGAATAGGACATTAGTACCCATCAACACCATACCCCAATTGAAGTACACAATCTCCAATACTCTAAAAAAACACTACTTGAAATTTAACATCTCTAAAATTTCATCAACATTAAGCACTTCATAAGTTACAAAACAATTTCCGTGAACCTAACATTGTAAAATTGAATAAATTGTTAAATCTGTGACAAATTGAATAGTAGCAAGAGACAAGATTCTCATTCTGTAATACCATTTTCTACACTTATTTTCAAGATTATTCATGGAATAGGTGTAAACCAGACTCCATGGACACTCAAAAGATTTGTCTGTGCACAACATGATTTTTCTAGAACTTTTAATTGAAGGAAAATTAAGTGGACTTGATTGCTACATACCATGTACAATAGCTGATCCAGTGTCACATGGTATCACAAAATGAAGCTTCTTGTACCGTTGGTTGCTTTTCTTAGTTGAGTAATCTGGATGATTAAATGTAAAAACCTGTACAAATGATAATAAAAGGGCAGGTTAGAACTAAAAAATTCTGGTGCTTCATAAGCATAGAAGAGTGTAGACCCACAGATTGTGAAGGAGCAAGCTTGGCAACACTGTGCAGTTTTACAACATAAGCAGTTTCAAAATGGACAAGATCTTTATGTGACTTGACCTGTGAAAACCGGAAAAGGGAAAAAAAAAATTAGAAGAAAAACTTCAAAGAATATACCAGGAAATAATAAAGTATAGGTACAAGGGAATACATCATTATATAGCTTTGAAGCAGTTATTGGTTGGATGAAACTTGTGTACCTGAGAGGCATAACAAAAAGAATGCATTTGAATTTTTTAGTTACCATGACTTTATGATATCAGACTGACCACTTAAAAATAGGTTTTAATACTATTAACAATCAGTTGCTTAGAAATTGAGAATTACTGCCTAATTTTTCTTTTCCTTCTTTTTCCTTTTGATGGTGGAATATAACCTGATACAAAGTGTTATAAACCGAGCATACTGGAAGAAGAAATATTGAAAACATTTTTGCAAAGGAAGACCAATAATAGCAATAAATAAAACAAACAAAAGGAATTAGTAAGAAAAAAGGACATAAATGCATTACCTCTTTGGTTAGGAAATCTACAACTTACATTAGAATTTTCCCATTCAGTAATTCACAACAGGGCAGTAACCCAATCGGAAAACTCTTTCTCAACAAATGTTTGAGATATTAATGTTTCAATTAAGACCATTATTTTCTTTAGTCTTACCTAATATAACCGATCTGAAGATTAAAACTCAATAACAAATCTTTGATAAATGTCCATCATCAAGTAATGCTTATAAGATTGCTAGTCCGTTTATAATGAGAAATCCAACAACCATTTAAGCAAAACTAATGAAACAATTATCAAAACATAAAGCCAAAGCTGAAGAACCATAACCAAAATATCCTAAGCTTGCCCATTTAGGATCCCACAACGGGGTGTCCATTCATAACCCAGAAAATTTCAGGTCATTTACACTAATGCTTACTGATATTGCCTAAATAGTTGTAAATTGGATCATCGAATTTAGATTTCTATCTATTGGGACATCCACACAGGTTAGGGTTCAGAATCATCAGTAGAGAATTCGGCTGAATCCTCTAGTGAAACATAATTGAAATGATCCACCGCCTCATTAAAAAGATAAAAGGAAAAAAAAGCATTTACATACGATGAGGGTATTGAAATTCCATCTTGCTTCAAAAACCGTTGGGCTCCATCAAGGCACTCAGGAGACAGCTCATTATCACCAAAAGATCCCAGCAATTCACTGACCTAGATACAAACATAGCTAAGTCAAAGAATATGGACGTGCAAAAGAAAAGAATATGAGATAAAAAAATGAAAAACGAAACACAATTAGTAAATACTCACATACCAGGATGTCAGCTTTTTCAGGAGCATTCCAAAGACGCATATCACAAGAAACTATGGTAACAACATTTTCCCACCCTTCCAGTTTAACCAGACTCTGTTTAAACAAATATGACATTATGTTCAAAATAAAAAAACTGATTGAATGTTCAACAAACTTGGGCAAGAAATGACAGTCCTCATTTCTAAATTGGGACTTCCAAAGAAAACCATCCATGATCAGAAGACAGGCTGGATGTTACCAAACTACCAATAACTGACATTAATTTAAAAGCTTTTACTAGCAGAATACTCTGCCAGCTTAAGGGTGAATTTATACAATATCTAATACTCATGAAGTTGATTTACTTCCCTAATCCATTAACTTTTTCACAGATGAAAAAAATTGCTATAGATGAATGATATTTTTACATGAGGTAAATTTAACAAACCAAAGGCGGGTGGTGGGACTCAATGATGACTGAAGCATTTTAAGTCTTTAACTTATACACCTATTTCATCCCTACAAATCATAAATTCTACAATCGTCAGCTACATCAAATGAAGACACTGATCTATATTTGAGTAATACTTCCAAATAGTACTTCTAAACAACGAAGACACATTTAATTGCAGCTTCTAGATCATAGGAGAATTAACTGAATCCCATTAATTGTAAAACATTGATGCACAATTTAATATTAGCAATTTCTCCAACTTACCTCTCAGTTAAACAAAGCCATTATAAAGGCCTTTTTTTACATATAAACTTCATAGTCCTGAATTTAATAAACAAGAATCAAAAGAAGACAGTAAATTTGTTAAGAGTGGAGTGTAACTCTTACTAAAATCAGCATGGGCTGAATATCCAAAAAAAGAAAAGCAAATAAGGAGCGTCATCCAAAGAACTCTATGCATAAACATCAAATAGTTCTTACAGTGCTAGAAGATTATTTTAGTGGAATTAACAGTGCATTATCCTAGCAACTGAAAAATATAACAATTTGAAACATAATAACTAGAATCTGCAACTCACATGAAGTGTGACCACAGCATTTGGGTTTTTTTCTACAGCATAAACTTTAAGCTTGCGTCCAGTTTCCTCAGCTGCCTATCAGATCAACAAACAGAATACAAAGACATCAGAACAGAGGTTGCAGGAATAAGTACATCCATTTGGAAAAATACATAAGAAAAAACCTGCAATGCTGCTCTCACTAGAGGTCCTCGTCCTGCTCCAACAACCATTAATACCTTCCCACAAGAAGAAAACACATCAATATCAAGAATGAAAAATCTTGTATGTGTGAAACACCAATGAAAAATAAGATCATCAGATGTTAACTAAAACAGACAAACTAGAAAAGCATGATAAACAGGTAGCTTACAGTTGTTATTGCTGATGCCTTCCCATCGGGGACCCTATCCAGTAAAGCTTTACAGATTGCCCTTTGATACTAGTAAAACATAAGCATACATTCATTAGGTTGCAAAATATAAAATAAAATAACACAAATAATGACGACAACTGTCAACAATAAATAATATAAGAGGTGAAAGGACAAAAAATGATACTAAAGAAATTATCAATAGGCAGAAAACTGCACTACCTGAATATATTTCACCGAGTCTTTCTCAAAAGTTTCATATGTTTGAGCCTCCAGATTATCCATCAGAGGCTGCATCGAAATAGCAGAATAAATCAACCTTTAACTTAAATAACAACAACAATAACAAAAATAATAATAATAGTGGCAAGGAAGTAGCAGAAATGTGATGCTATATCATCACACTGTCCGATACTTCAGCATTTATATTTTGTGTCAACAGCCAAACACATTTAGCTCTCAGCAGACCCTAAACCCTAAACAAAATGGAAAGTTAATGAATCAGAAGAGAATACAGACGAAGAAAACTCACTTGCAATGGAGCCTGTAAAAAATCCCTATAACCAAGCTGGCATATGAGAATGAATGAGTTAGAACAAGAATAACACTTTGGGGAAGAAATCTATCTTGGTCAAAAAGAATAAAAAAAGAGACCTCAATCCGTTCTTGCTCCGAGAGCGGTTCCATCCTTTGATAAAGATAACCAACATAATCCAAATATGACCTGAGAGGATGTCTTTCCACACCTGTATCCAGAAAGGTGAAATGCGAGCTTTTGCAACAATAGACTCACATACTACTCACCAAGAAATGCAAATTGAAAGAACCTAGGCACTTACTGTTCACATTTTTATCAATATGATTAGCAGCTGAACCTGTGCTTTCTGCAGGAATATTATGTAAAGGTTTTCCAGAAAGAACCATCTGTCAAGACAATGATAGGTGAAATTTAAAAAAAACCATAAATATTGAAGCTGAAAACACATTGGATGGCATGGGAAAAATAATAAAAATCATCAAATGACAAAAAGAAACATTTGCAAATGTTTCAATACCTGTACAGAATGGTTAAAAAACCCAGTAATTAGCTTCTGATGGCTCTTTGACAGGCATGGGTAACCTCGTGCATTTGTCAGGAAAGACTGGCAAAAAGTAGTACATTAGAAATCCAGGAAAACAAGGAGTGATCTGCATTAAAACTAAATAAAAAATCAAGACAAGTTTCACCCTTAAAGGATGCCGGGCTCTTTTAACAAAAAATGAACCCTCAGAATATACTTACATCAGTATGTACTATGGCTACTCTGACAGGCTCTCCAAACCACCGTCCAATTGAGTTCACAGAAGGTAGCATACTCCTAGAGAATACGCATTTTTTGTTAGAACTGCATTTCATTTTATTTCATAAGTGTGGTCAAATAATTAAAAAAAAAAAAAACTAATGACAGAAACTCACAGAATATCAATGGCAAGTGACAGTTGACTATGATGTTCACAGATTAGTCGAAATGAATTCCAGAGTTCCCAAGAGTCTCTCTGTACAAAAAAAAAGGGGGGGGGAGGAAGGAAGGTAACAAGTTAAAGAGCACATATTATATTCACTTCTTCATAACCATACTTAGTTGAAAAGAACTCCAAGAAATCCAGACCTCGAAGATATGCATAAAGTAGACAACAGAACAGAACTGACAATTTTGTTCTCATATATATTTATACATTATATATGTTTTAACGCCTAAGTTAGAATATAGGAAAAGGAGAATAGTAGCATAGTTGGATCCAGATCATTAAGGGTAAGATACCCACACCAAGAGTGGAGACTTCACTCACCAGATCATCAGAATCTACATCCAGTGAATCCTCATGAGTTTTTAATAGTGGAATCCTTAGCCACAGCTTAAGTGAGGAAACATTAAAAAAAGAAACAGTGGTTAGAACATGTTACAAAAATTAGCATTGGTTCTGACAACGAATCCAGATTAAAAAAAGGCACCTGCATATTGCTTAAGCCCTGCAGAATCTGATTCACACATCTAGCATAATTTGCGCATGAAGCTCGCTTAGGTGAAGGAAGAAGGCATGCCTACAGTAGACAATAAAATGGAAAATTATATGCTACCAATCAAAGAAGCAAAAATTCTTTCAAAAGCTACAGTAACTTTAACATTTCATCATACATATAGCAACCATCAACAAACATCTTACAATTTATTTAACTTCTGCTTTTTGTTATAGAACATTAAGATCAAACTTGTATTTAAAAACAACTTAACATTAGACTTACTAACAATTTATACAACACCAAAATAAAGGACTAATAAAGAAGAAAGGTGAGTGCCAAAAAGATAGAAACAGAAAAAGAGCCAATTATCCTACTATTAAAGCCCACAGAGCCAGCAGTATATATAAATCAAAATTTTTAAGAAGATCCAAGTAAAACATTCAATTTTTGCCAACAATAGCACCAGGAACAGAGCCATTTATTTATTATTAATGGCCACCAGAGTAATCAGTAAATAAAGTAAAATTTCTAAGGTCCATGTATATCATTCAATTCTAACCACTTTCAGGTTAGTTATGTTTCATTTCCAATAAAACTTACAATAAGTGGTGATTTTGGTGTAATATGGATAACCCATGCCTTCGAGTTTTATAAAATTAAAAACAAAAATCTTTCAAGGTGGCACATAGTTGGTGAAATTTTGGTGAGTTTCTCAAGGTTTATTGAAATTTATACCAGCTGCAGCTAAACTTTTAAGTAAAAAAAAAACTGTAGGATTATGATTTAGAATTGAATGCTAATGCAGGATAGCTCCTTCTTCAGATATAATAAGGTCAACCCAATTCATCAGAATTTGAAATTTGATTTCACAATAAAACATCAATTTACTCTTTGACTAATCTTGAACGTCAAGGGGGGAAAAAGGCCAAGCTGTCTGCAATTCTATACAAGCAAAACCTTACAACCCTGTAAAAACAGCTTATTAAAAGTATATACACCTGCAGAGATAGATGAGAGGCCCATGCTATTTCTTGCTTCAAAGTAGTCTCAGAATCCATCCGAAAGATCTCATCCTCTGAATCTAAGTCAATCCAGGTGCTGATTTTTCCTGGAAAATTTCAGGAAGCTGTTGAGGGCATTTAAATCAATTCTAGACAATAACAAACTCAGATTGACGTAAACATCCAATCAGTAGCAACTGTAAGAAGTGAAGCTAAAACATTTTAAAGGAAAAACTTTCACTCGAGCAACAGTGATTGCTGGGCTGAAGGATAAATATCTTTAAGATACATAATCTCTTTACAACAATAGAAAAAGAAAAGACAAGAAAATTAAGTGACATGATGTTGAAAATGTGATGATTAAAAAAATTGTAATGGATGCCAGTAAAAGTTCATACCAACAACATGACTACTCCACTGAGAAGGACTCAAAACTAAGTCTGACCCAGCAAATGGCAGAACGTGAGAGCTACCATTCTCTGCTTCCAACAAGCTTGGTCTGTAAGTAGGATCCATCTAACCATTACACAGACGCAAAAGGGGAAAGTCATAAAAGAGTCGTTGGGTAAATGCCTACTCCTAAGAAAAAAAACAAAGGCATTAACGAAATAACTAACCAAAGGAGCGACAACAAAATCAAAGCCGGAAGAGGAGAGATTGTAAGACAAAAGGCGAGGCATGTCATCCTCAAATTCAGTCTCCACTCCGCAGTACCTGGACTCGCTTTTATCCCATCCTCCTCTTTCTCCTAGACCCATTTTCGCTCTTGCTTTTACTCCTCTTCCACTTGGAAATGACAATATAACAAATGGAGAGAAAAGACAAACACTTAGACTAAAAAGAAAATTGAAAGTAGAAGCAGAGCACAGACTCCTCGGGAGGGTTTTGCTAGGGTTTCCTTGCTATGTCTGAACTAAGCACAACGCCTTTTTTTAGGTTAAAAAAATATGAATTCGAATACACTAACACTTGTTCTATCTTGTTAGTGGATGGGCCTTGCAGCCCATGAGAACCTGCATCCTATACAAGGTACAATATGCATTTCGGTGAATTAATTGGAATCTACGGGGCCGAGAGCCCGAGATAAAATATAGATTAAAATGAATCTATATGTATATAAATAGCATCCCCTTTGACATGGTATTCAGTTTTAAGAAGCGGAGCAGGATCACAACCAGAGGAAGAGTAGTGCTTACAATGCATGCAATGTTGATGAAAAGCAAGAAACTAGTGCTTTGAAAGAGGACAGAAATGGGAACAGGTTCTGCTTTGTATCAGAAATGCAACTAATAGGTAGCCCAGAGGCCAGAACCACTGATGGATACTTGCAAATACCCACATCTTTTCCACCTGCAGCTTGTTTTGACATATATATCAACATCAATAACATAAGCGTGTAAAAGATTGATGGTCACAAAATATATCATTTTGATTTTCATTTGATGATGCTCCGCATCTGCAATGAGATTTATGGTAGAGTATTAAGTCTAACAGGAATAGGGTTTAATGCATTCACTTGATAGGCAGTCCCAACTTGCTTCAAAGATCGGACTGGAAAGACTCAAGAGAGGTCGGGAATACATGTGCACTCTTCTCAAATCTAAAACCTTTATTTATAGTATGTTATAATATATGCAAGAGTAGATTCAGTTTCAGGCTCGAACTCTCCCTCCCCTAATAATATAAATATGCTTCTTCTCCCCGGGAATCTCTCCTTATTCTTTTATCATTCAATACTGCTCCTGCAACATTCCAACTCCAACATTTTATATTCCCCAAGTTAATTATGTCCCTTAAAATTAAACAAGAGTTGAGTTCTTTTGGAGATGGTTATTGAGTTATGTTATGATAATTAAGTTACACAAGGTGTTTGGTAGATTTTGGTGATGGTTCTCACCATACATAGTGCAAAGAGCAATTAAGGATGGAAGTTTAGGATGGTGTTTAAGAGTGACGACCAATGGTTGATCTTGTGTTATCTGGGTCTCATTTTCCTGTGTCTTTATTCTCGTCCCTTTGATCTTGGAAAAGGGGGTATTTAAAGAGAGAAAAGCCTTCACTTCAACCTCATGATATGACTGAGATGTATTCTGATATGGGGTTGGTCACCATGGTAAATCAAGAGTATTGATAAGATTGAATCTGATGTGACAGCTTTCTTTAATAGTGTTATGGCAATACTCTTTACGTGACGCATCATAAATAAATAAATAATTATAAAGTGAGCTTCTTTGAAACTGAAATTTTAGAGCAATGAGGCTTGTATTTTTTAGGCGGAAGTGTAATCTCCACGACATGTTTAAAGTATATAAAGGCCTTGAGTCTTTTTGGTGTTTAAAGTATATAGAAAGACTTCACTTCTGCAAACTTTGGGGAATCATCACTTCATTCTTTTGAGTTTCTTGCCTTTTTGGTGTTTGTCTCATCTTCTTCCAAAGTTCATCAATTTCCTTCTTTTTTTCTTGGTAAGTTTTTTTGTTGCATTTTTGCCCATTGCAAATTTTGTTTTAGGAAAGCTTACGTCTTTTACTTGTTTGTTTCCTCTCTTTTTTGGCATACTTTATAATCTACCATTAAAAGATGACTTCCTAGCTATTAGCGACCGTATTTCGTGTACAACCATGAAGGAGGATATGCTATGGGCTCTTCAATTTAGGAGGATTAGGGATCCCTATGATAAAATAGATTCGTCGTTAGAGACGTCATTCATCTATTGAGCAACATCGTAGACAATGAAAAGAGTATTTTTCTGCCATTATACATCTTTAAGCTGGATTTTCATTTGCATCTGCACCCATGGTTCGTAAGGGCATTCAATTCTTTAGCATAGCCCTAAGGCAATTGGTTGAGAATTCAAGGTTCCACTTGGCGGCATTCTTCCTAGATTGCCACAATAGTGGGAAGGAGCCCTGCTTGAGTAGCTTTTGGAACCTAAACTTCCTCCGATTCTCTCACAAACTAAGCCAACAATGACTATTATTTCCAACAATACAAGAATGTGGGCTTGCCAATTTTTGATAAACCAAACAACTAGTACCAAAATAAAGGTCAATTCATCTTTTTAGAGGATAAAATGGGTGTCTTTCCTTTTTCTTACACTGTAGAAGGAACTTGGTCGGAAATTGAGCGTGGTTCCCAACTTGGAAGATGACAATACTATGGGTTAGTATGATCATTACAAACAGGGTCTTGTTTTGCCCTCACCAGTCTGCTAAAGTTGAATCTTATTTGGGCGTATTGCCTAAAGAAAATGAGCCCAAATGGTGTGGCTCTATTTGTCATTGATAACTTTAGGGATAAGTTGGACATATATAGGTGCGGTTTATACAGTCTAAGGGTGGGCCACTGAGAACCACAAATGAAATTGGTAAAATGAGTATAAGCTCGCCGAAGAGGCTTGAAGGATTTTTTGAGTTCTCCTTTGTGGTTGCCCCAAGAGGAAGGCTTCGAATAAATGAAATGAAGTTATAACCTTATCTACGCAAGTTCCAAAAAGCATAAGGTTGCTGATCTTACCTCCCCAAGTTTCTAAAAAGCAAAAGGTGGCTCGCCCAATGCAACCTAACACCGGTATTGACATTCCCAAAATAAGGAGGTTCGCCAAGCATTAAGTGGTGTTTCTGTTAATGTTCTCTACAATGAGGAAGATGATGACTTTGACCGGGAAATTGACAATTATACGAGCCCCAAATCAATGCCTTGTATGATTGTGGAGAGTGTAGGTCCTTTGGTTGTCAAATAATCTTTTAAGATTGAGGATTCTGGTGTGTAGTGACACTATAATCAGTATGATCTTGACTGAGCTTTGTTTTCTATGTACTTACGACTTTGTGAATTTTTGCAGATACGTTAGCTAGCAGGTTTGACTGGTATAACTTTCTCCAAGAGTTGGATAGAGAGGACGGCCTATCCATAAAAAGGCAAAATGTTGGTGGTGGGGTTGACACTGGCATGTCAATCAAGACAACGCCAACTCCTACTCTAACAACCACTCTAATGGTTGTTGTTACGTTAACTGTTGCAGCCCCTTATTTCAACTATGCTTATTTCTTTATCACTGTTCCTTATGCCCTTACTACACTAGCTATTGACACTCCTCCTCCAACTATGCTTATTTCTCTATCATTGGCCCTTGTGACTGTCTTTGCGTCGAACCAACTTGGAGGCGCTACTAATGATACTGCTTCCACAGAGGCCTTTTCTGTAGTGTAAGGGTCATAATGTCAAAAAGAAGATACGGAGGTTCAGAAAAAGTCATTTTGTGATGTCTCCATGAGGAGTATTCCCATGACTTAGTCATTTGTTTATTGATAAGTTTCCACGAATTTTCCATATTTAGTTATTTAGGGAAACCATTAAACAAAAGTGTTAAAATGTGAAAATGATTAAAAAGAACAGCTTGAGTAAAAAAATGTTAGAAAGTTAATTTTATTCTTGAATACTTGATGTGAAGAATTTATTGTTGCATTTACTAAATTTGTTGATTTAAATTGTCATGAATTGCGTTGTACGCCGATTGTATGCTTATAATTTAGTTATTGTATATGGTATTTTTAAAGAATAGTTGATCATCACTGAGCTTTGAAGAAAGCTCAGCGTTCCAAATCACAAGTGAAGCTTTCAAGGATTTTGTTGGTTGAGTATCATCAATCTTAAAAGTCTTCATGAATTCCATTTTTCGTAGTGACTTCTTCTTGGTTTTAGCTTTGGATGTACTTAGGACCTTTTAGTTTAAGTTTTAGCACTTGTGGTTTATGACCTTGTGGTGTGCCTTATTTCTGAACTTATGGTATATTTTTTGTATTTTGTTTCTAAATCTGATAAAGGATTTGAATTGATAAGATTCCATGGTTTTGAGTTTTAATTTAGTCGAGGTATGATGCCTACCTAGCATGATTTTATTTGAGTGTGATTTTGGATGCTAAATGTCTTGGTTAAGGTTTGGGTTTATGTTTGGTACATTTTGTTTTACTTTGAGAAATGTTTAGCTGTATTGTTTTGGTCTAATTTTTTTCTTTTCAAGCTTGAGTATAGGTGCCTCTTAAGTTGAGTATAGGTATTCAGACCCATGGTTTTGGTACCTTTGAAAACAGTAGCTAAAATTGTGAAACAAGAGAGGCAAGTATCAATACATGTCCCCGAATATTGATACTCTAGATCAAGTATTGATACAACCCCCTAATGTATCAGTATTTTGAAACTTCAAATCTAATTTGTTTAAAAATTGGACCAAGTATTGATACCCACGACCTTAGTATCGATACTTGGGTCGTTGATTGCCTAGATAGGCCTTCAAGTGACATTTTTAAACTCATTTTGAACCTGATTTTCGTTTATAATGATTTATGAATGCCTTGATTGTTGTTTGGATGATTAAAACTTATGTTTGGAAGTGAATTGTTTAAAAGATAAAACGATCGGTGTTGATTCAATGATCAATGTGATGCTCATTGTTCGACCAAACATCGAGGCTGGGTAAAGGGTGTTACAATTATTGTGTCATGGAATATTATTTTGAATGGTGGGGTTCTTGGCCCCTTAAGGCTGTGATGATTGGTTGCCTCTAATAATATCAGGTTGATTCAAAGGTTGATTCAGATAGATTTGATAATAACTGGGTGATTGTTTTGCCTGAAGTTGTTGGTAGATTTCTTCTTTTTGGTTGTAAGCAACATAACCTGATATTCCACCTTTAGTTGTGGCTGATAATATTGCTGTACTCGTAATACTACTCCTGATCATGTTGGTTATCTCCTACCCATTCTGGTTTTAATATTATTGATCACCTTGCTCATAGTTGGTTTTGTTTTCTTGTACTTCTAGGATGTTTTGGGTTAATTTAGTCATAGCTTTTCATCTAGTTTCTCATAATCGGTGTCAATTATTATAACAATTAGGTTATACAAAATATTGTGATAGACTATGATGGTGGTTCATGATACGTAGTGTAGAGAGCTACTAGGATGGAGGCATAAGATGGCGTTTTATAGTGATGGCCGATGGTTGATTTTGTGTTGTAAGTCTCTCTTGTTTCTATGTCTTTATTCTTGCCACTTTGATCTTGGAAGAAGGGTAGTTAAGGAAACGGATAGTTTGGAGTGAGGCCTCTATAATATGATTATCTTTTTAGTAAAGTCCAATTTAGACTAAGATAGGGTATGACTTGAATGTATTTCAATGTAGGGTTTGTAAATTAGTTTTGTGTCTTTATTCTTGTCGTTTTGATATTAGAAGAAGGTATTTACAAGAAAAGGACAGTTTGGAGTGAGATCCTGGTAAGATGATTGACTTCTTAGTAGAGTCTAATTTAAATCAAGTTAAAGTATGACCCGAATATATTTCAATGTGAGATTTTTAAATTCGAAAAGTAGAGACTACTAATTTAATAACAATCGTCTTTAATAACGTTACAATGATACTTTCGTTATGGTGCAAGTGTCTCCTAGTGAGAATATAGCAAGTTTCATTTTTATTCTTTCTGAGAACTGGTGGTGGCATGAAATGCAATTGCTACAGTCAACTGAATCCAAAGTCAACCTGTACGTATAGGGAAATTATATCTGGGAAGCTAGCTGTTCCTATGTAATAGTTATGGGAAGCTGCCACAGGTACATACTCAATTGCATTGCATGATTATATAGCAAATATTCTCTAGATTTGGTAGTATCAACATTATATCCTAGTTTAATTTCACCAATGTTATCAAGAGCAGCTATAATGAACTAGTTTTTTTTAATCATTACGGAAGGGAACGAGTGACATATATATCAATGAACAACACTGCCACTCGATTTGTGGTTTCATTCCTCGCACAATTAGACAAATCTCAATATTATGTACTAACTTTAATTTAATGTATATTTTAATACATGAATCTTAATTTAGTGTAATTATATATATAAAATTTTGATTACAGTTTAGATGTATAAATACAAGTTTAATTTTGATTTAATCAAATAAATCATCAATTTATTTTTATATTAGATAAATGCAATTATCTGTTTATACATATATATATAAAATGATATTATATTATTAATTGTGTTAATAATTTTGAAAACTAGATCAAATTAAAATTTTATGTATAGAATTACAGATTAAACTAAAACTCATACATAAATTTGAGATTTTTCTCATGGAATTATCCTCCTAAATCATTTTATTATTAGTTAAAATTCAAAATTATGAATTTGAAGAAGTCTACAAAACTAAAGGGCTTAGAAATAAAATAGAAAAGTTGTGTGCCCAAATCCAACACTACTTAGTAATTAATTAATCGAGGAAAAATAAATAAAAACGAGACAAAAAATTTATTAAAAAAAAAGAGAAAAAAGAAAAGAAAAGAAAAGCATAGCAAAGGGAAAGAAAGACACGCGCGTTCTCACAGGATGGAGGAGGAAGACCTCCAAAAAGCAAAACAAAGAAAAGAATTACAGACACGTGTACACTAGATAGAGCGATTGGAAAAGTAGAGAGAGAAGTGGCGAGTAGTACTGGGTCAGGTCACAATTAAAACGAGGCTTCGAAAGTAAATGAGAAGCGTAGACTGACTGGGAGAGCTCCTTTCCTCCTCTTCATCTTCATCTTCTTTGTTGTTATTTTCATCCCTATCTGTGTTCAGCTCTTCTATCAAGGCAAAGGTATGTATCCCTTATATCTCTCCCATCTGAATCGGCTCTCTTGATCCCCTGTCTTCCCAAGGTTTTTACCTTTTCTTTTCTTCTATTTCCAAGCTTCCTTTAATTTGATCTGTGTTAGATTTACGAAGGAACATGTTATTCTTTTAATAATTACTTTTTGATCAAAATGGAATATTTTTATTCAATTTGATATTTAACTTGAAAAGGAAATAAAAGAAAGAAATTTTGAATTTCAATTTGTGTTTGGTTTGTGGAAAATCTGTAGCTGTATCGTTTTCGTTCTGCTTCCTTCTGTACGGTTGATCTAAGGACAGAACTGTAGGAAACCTTTTTTGCATTTGGAAGTTGAAAGATTTAATCCCTAGAAATTTATTATTTTTTAAGCCTAAAATTCACTTCTTTGCAGCTTCTGCATTTCAATCTCAGTTATCGGTGGTGCTTTGGAGGTTCGACTGTTTCGCGAACGGATATTTTGGTGTAGGTGCTCCGATTCAGCGTACACAATCTTAGATCCGGGTAATTGCATTTCTAGGGCGTGCTTGCAACTCCAAGGCTTTTTTCATTATCCTTTGTCAAATTAAGGTTTGTCTTATTTCTTCATTCTATTCTTTTAAAACTAAAGGTATGAACAAACATTTCGAAACGGGAAACTAAAGCTAGTTTGTATCTCCATTCTCAAATCGGTTAAATTATAACCAAACCAATAAAGAAAAATGTAAGCTCCGCTTACCTCCCAAAACAACTTCATCCCAATCTCTTCAATTCCTTTACTTGACAAATTAGGTACAACTTCTATCTTAAAATTTTAAGCAATGCTTGTTGTATGCCCCTAATATTTATCACTTAGTGTCAGGTGGGAACTCACGAGCTTTCATCTTGTTGGTTTTAGGTGATATCCTAAGCAATTGAACCATCAAATGAGTGTCAAGAGTTTGGGCTAAAGAGAATTGGTTATCCTGATTTTATCTTTTGGGGTTTCATTTATAATTGGGAAAATGGTCGAGGGGCCTAAATTTACAGGACTTATGGGAGGAACCAACAATAATGACAACAATTACTATGATTTTACTCAAGGGTTCTATCAAAAACTTGGTGAAGGCACAAACATGTCTATTGACAGTTTACAGACTAGTAATGCCGGTGGATCTGTGTCCATGTCAGTTGAAAACAGTAGTGTGGGCTCTAATGATTCTCTGACCCACATTTTAAGCCACCCTGGTTTAAAACCTGTGAAACGTAGCAATTACTCTGTCTCCGTGGGGCAGAGTGTGTTTCGTCCTGGTAAGGTTGGCCATGCACTTAATGATGATGCATTAGCACAAGCATTGATGGATGGCAGGTGTCAGACTGAGGTATTACAGAATTATGATGAGTGGGCTATTGATTTAAGAAAGCTTAATATGGGTACAGCTTTTGCTCAAGGTGCTTTTGGGAAGTTATACAGAGGTACATATAATGGTGAGGATGTTGCGATTAAGATATTGGAAAGGCCAGAAAATAGCCCTGAGAAGGCACAAGTTATGGAACAGCAGTTTCAGCAGGAACTTATGATGCTTGCAACACTAAAGCATCCTAATATTGTGCGATTTATTGGGGCTTGTCGTAAGCCAATGGTTTGGTGTATTGTCACGGAGTATGCTAAGGGAGGCTCAGTTCGACAGTTTCTAACAAGGAGGCAGAATCGTGCTGTGCCATTGAAGTTGGCAGTCAAGCAGGCATTGGATGTTGCTAGAGGGATGGCCTACGTGCATGGACTTGGGTTTATTCACCGGGATTTGAAGTCAGATAACCTTCTGATTGCTGCTGATAAATCAATAAAGATTGCAGATTTTGGTGTTGCACGTATTGAGGTGCAGACTGAGGGCATGACACCAGAGACAGGGACATATCGTTGGATGGCGCCGTAAGTCTTTAGACAAGTCTTTAGACAATATATTGCAGTTTCTTCCCTTTTATATGTGACATTCAGACTTTTCTTTTTCCTTACTTGATGGTTCTTTTCATCTTCTTTAGATTACTCTTGCTAGTTGGCAAGTATTCTCCAGAAACTTTAAAGAAAACCCCTATTGATGTTCATTCGTTCTGCATAGATTTCTTACCCTTTCGATTAATTAACTTTATCTTTTTGTCAATTATCTATTATATTCTCCCGTCGTGGATTACGTTAGGGAGTAAATCCTGCTGTCTAAGGTTCTGCTATTTTCTGTTTTTGCATATTCTTAGCTTTTAGTTCTATATTCATTTGAGGTTTCTTTTAAGGTTCTCGTCATAATATAGAACTTTCTTTACGCTTTGTCTGAATTCTGAATTTGATTATGCAGTTCCTTCTAAAATACCTTCATAAATGTGATTTGATTTAGAATTTTTTAGATCCCCATTTTCAACTGGAATATTGTAATGAAATGATTTAAAAAATTGACATGATTGTTATATATCCAGAAGAAAGTTGATTAGATTATTGTGGAACACAAGTATCATCTTAGGAGATTAGATGTTTGAGGCATCTCCCTAATGTAATTGTGAATGTTTGTATTTGGATGTCTTGCTGGTTAAATTGAATTAGGCTTCTTCTTGAAGCAAAATAAAGATGTAACATAACTATTAAGTGGGTACTTGATAAATAAAGTGCTTGTCAAGCATACATTTATGTCCTAGATTAGTTTGGAATGGTGAGTGTTCTTGTGAAAATTTGAACAATTGAGATTTTAATGATATGATCCTAATATGCAGAGTTGATGTTGTGCTTTCAAGCAATACAAATTGTGTATAGCTTGTCTTAATCTACTTCCACTATTTGAGGCCAGGAAAACATGTCTTCTACCTTTATATGTTGTCCCTATTTCATGTTTGGGTGCATTTTCAAAGTCAAATATAAAATTTTTTCATAAGAAACTAGTATTATTTTTTCCAATTATACTTCTACTATATGCTTGGTGTATCCAAAGTTATTTGTTTTTGTTACTCTCAAATGCCTTTTGATTTCATGATTTATTTGGGATTCATATACATCAAGTGCTCCTTTTTTTTTTGGTTTATGCCTTACTCTCCTCATTGCTGTATGCTGTCATGCTACACATCCATTAATTTGTTTATAATTCATAAAACTATATATAACTATTAGGAATAGGGACTGAGGCTTCCATGTGGCTCTGTGACTAGCTTTGCCTGCTGCATCTAAACTATATTTATTGTGCCATAGGACGATAGGAATTGCAAAAACTTCCTTGAGACTATTTGGAACTTATACATTATTATTTGCATATCTTCTTGCATTGCATTGAGGTTTGACTTACAGACAGTACTCACGACTTGTGTCTCTCTAAAGTTAAGCGTTATTGTTCTAAAGAGGCTAATTCTCAACATTCAAATCTACCTGTCACATCTACTGGAACAAAACCAGTTCATGATTGCCAAAGGATCAGTTGCTCTTTTCTTGAAGCTTGAGGCTTCATTTTTCCCACTTAACAACTTTTTGCCTCATTTGGTTATTTAGTGTATTAACACAAGGAAAAGCTTAATTATTACATAAGTATTAAAATAGTTTATCATAATTTAAAGAACAATTAATACAAATTTAAACTTGAAATTAGGAAGGGTGAGAAACTCAAGTAAAAGATAAAAGATCTCTTCTAAATAAGTAAAAACTTCTCCTTCCCTTTGCTGAAAACAAGTTATGTGAGTGACTAAAAATTACCAAGTGAAATTAGTTTATCGCTAACTCATTTTCTAAAAACGTGTTGAAAAAATTATACTCCTACCAAGCGAAGCATTAATGTTATTTGCAGCCTTTATATAAATATGACTGTGCATGGAATAGTAGTGATGTAAACAAATGGATGGGTTAAGAGTTTTAATTAGATGTCGGGAGGTTACTGTGTCTTTTGTGTCATGTGAATCAAGGTAGGAAGACAATTGAATCATCGTACTTAGTAATGGCCCAAGTTGTGTTGAAGCAAGGAGTTAAAAGGAGGAATCTGAGCAAGTCATTTATTGCACTCAGTAATGCCTACTCTAGAGTCTGCGCAAATAAGGAGGTCGGATGCAAGTCTGTTTTACCAAGAATTCCTAGCTTTAAAATGACTATAGCTAGGAAATTCGGAAAGCAATAATTATGAATTTGCGATTTGGCCAACTATTCTAAAAATTGGGAAATTTCTCCATGGGTTTTACATATTAAACAGATTGCTAAAGTGATTGTTGTATTTACTTGTTAAGATGATACTTCAAATTATCATTTTTGAAGTATTTGCTTTGGTCTTGTTGATAGTTTGGGGTGGGAAAATTGTCAATGCCTTTATAGAGGGCAAAGTTCTGACTGGCTTGAAGGATACATTTTTATGCGACAAGTTCCAGTTTCACAATTCAACTTTGATGTAATGTCAAAACTGTATACATGAGTTGATATAACTATATCTGATAAGGCAGAAGGCCATATCATATCAAGTTATTCCTACCATACCATATATATGCTTGTATTTATTACCCATCAATGGTTTTGAGCCTAACTTTTGTTGACTGGAGGTGCAGACTTAAATGCATAATGTACTCCGTATGTATTATACCCAAATAAATAGAATAATTTGAGGCATCGAGAATTGTGCATTTTTAATTCCTCTTTCTTGTGTGCTTGGTGTAATATGCACTGATAAGGTGATTCCCCATTGCAAGGGAAAGAAGCTGAGAAAATTGCATCACTTCATCTTGTAACTTTCTACTTGCCATGTTACATGCATGTTTCAAGTGGAAATACTTTCCTGTTTCAAATGGATTAGTAGGAACTGATTAGGAATCATATATCAATCATAACTACATAGTGATGTTCAATGGGTGTATTTGTTTTGGTATTTAGTTCATCATTAGCTTTCGCTAAATTACCTTTACATGAAACTGCATTAATTAGCTAACCGGTTGATTTGGTGTCCGAGTTGCCTATACGTTACGTGTTTCAGTTGAAATTTGTTCTTTATTCATGATAGTAATATTGTTGGTCACGTCCATCTGGAAATGAATTATAATTGAAGTGATTCTGTGCATGTCTTTTACATGAAACTGCATTAATTAGCTAACCTGTTGATTTGGTGTCTGAGTTGTCTGTGCGTTATGTGTTTTAGTTGAAATTTGTTCTTTATTCATATTGACTTGAATAAGGATGCTCACCCACACCCATGTCCATCTGGAAATGAAACGTAACTGAAATGATTCCGTGCCTGTCTTTTCACTTGCAGAGAGATGATACAACATAGGCCCTACACACAAAAAGTAGACGTGTATAGTTTTGGAATTGTCCTTTGGGAGCTCATAACTGGCATGCTTCCTTTCCAGAACATGACTGCAGTGCAGGCGGCATTTGCTGTGGTGAACAAGGGTGTAAGACCGGTCATTCCAAATGATTGTCTCCCTGTGCTGAGTGAGATCATGATCCGTTGCTGGGACACTAACCCAGAAGTTCGTCCTCCCTTCACTGAGATTGTAAAGATGCTTGAGAATGCAGAAACTGAGATACTGACAACTGTTCGGAAAGCTCGGTTCAGGTGTTGCATGACTCAACCAATGACAATCGATTGATCCTGAATAAAATAGCGAAGAACAGAAAGGAAAAGAGGATATAAATGAAAATGAAAAGAGCAAGCAGCAGTAAGAATTTAAATATAAGTTGATGTATGTATCAGTATTTCTCTTTTGGATTTGCTTTTCCCCTTTTTTATATTCTGAGATAGGAGAAGGTAACAGTTAAGACTGCTGGTGTTTGGATTTGGTGTGAACTGTACTTGGACTAGTGGTGGTCGTAGCTTTAGTGGTAGGAAGGGGAATCATTAGATGTGGTTTCTCCGTGTAGCTATATATGTGTGCAGTGCCTGCCATATCCGTTACTCTTTGATTGTTTAAATGCAGGTTCTCAGTTGGATCCATGTCTTATTTTGGTTTTGTTTCGGCATCTCTTCTTTCTTTTGCCTGGTGTTTTCTGTGTTAATATCTATTTCTGCCTCCTGGTCAGTTTTTTTTGTGAGGGTCTGCCCTTTGGCTTGCTGCCGATAGGTGAAAAGGCAAGAAGGGTAAAATAGAAATTTCCAGGAAGTAGTCTCTTTTTCTGGATATGAAAATGATTTTATCCAAATAAGCTTGTTTAACTGTTCCTTGTACAGTGCATGAAAAGCCCTTTTGCTCTGCTCTCACGGTTAAATACAGCTAAACTTATTACTAGACTGATGCACTAGTTTTAAGCCCCATAATGGCGTGGGTTAAGGTTTACAAGATCTGCAAGTTTCATTCTGACAGTCTCCTTAATCCATGCAACTCCGTATCTTGCATCTGATAACTAAGCAGTCGTTGCTGCAAATGCAATAGCTGTTGGCATATTACCAAGATATGGCATTGATGAGAGTAATAATTTAATTTCCCATTTTAGCTTCTTCACTGCGTTGGCATATTACAAGGATATGGCATTGATGAGAGTAATAATTTAATTTCCCATTTTAGCTTCTTCACTTAGTTGGCAAATGCAAACGACAGTTTTGGGTTGCAGGAAACAGCGCTCATCTCTTGATTCCCAACCTCAAGATTGGAATCTGTTGGGCATAGCTATTCAGGAAATAGATCCGTTGTTTGAAATATGAAGCCCAAAACAATTAGACTGAGTACCTGCCAAATGATAGTAACCGACTGTCGAGCCCCTTAGAAAGGCCAGAGTCAGACAAGCTCTCTTGCAGGCTTACTAGTATTAGAAAAGCTCTCTTGCAGGCTTACTAGTGAGTCAACTGGAGACCATAAAAGAGGTTCAATATGTTTTGAATAACAACCAGAGTCCAAAGTCCCCTTAGGGAAGGAAAAGAAACACCTTGACAAGCAATTGCATATAATCCATCTTGCTAGTGACAAACAATTCTCTTCAACAGATGCTTTACTATTTGTATATAGCTTTTGTTTAATAGCAAACTTTTACCTTTTTAATTTTTTAATACACGTGTCCTTTATATATTTACAAATAGTATAGAGTATAATTTCTTGATATATAAAAACACATTAAAGCATATTCATATTACGTCCAATAAGGGTAGCATAGTCGATGCTGTCAAGCGCACTTAGAATATTAAAACCATTATATTGCTTGTGTTGAGAAACGCCTTGCATCCCTCAACCGCCCAAATCGGCAGATATACCTCAGATTCAGGAACTGCTTATGCAGAGCAGAAACCAAGACCCAGTGGCATAAATAAGAAGATTAGTACTTTGAGCAACAGTTTAACAAATCATTACTACTTTATGCATGCCACCATCGGGAATGTTTAAGTTGACTAATATTGCTTGACATTCAAAAATCCATCCCTCCATTTGCAAAGTCTTTCTTTAAAATTCAGTAATCTGTTTTAGGCTCGGCTTATTCTAAACACGTCTCAAAAGTCGAAACAATTAGTAAAGAAAGGAAGAGTGTGCTGGGAAGAAAAACTAGCCAATATTTAAAGATAAAAGCAGAAATAAGATTCCTTTGATTCTCTATCCAAATAACACATTGAAATTCGGAGAAAATCCGAGAGTTGCATTGGCAGAAACTCAGCTCTATCATGATCATGGAGCGATTCTTTGAGGGTCACGAGGGTAAAGTGAAGTTTTACGAATGTTACCCAGAGCACAGAAGAGCATCACCACACGCTCCAATCCCACTCCAAACCCACCATGTGGTGGTGCACCATATCTGTAAAAGCGTAAAGAAATATTCCTGATAAGCACTTCTCTAACTAACTTTATCTGTACCCTAGACTTTAAGTTAAGCACTAGGATCAACCGCTTCATTTGGTCAGTAAAAATTCAGAATTGAGATTTACTACTAGAAGGAAAGTAAGGTTTATTGAGAAATTGTGTGATTTTTAAATACCTGAAAGAATCAATATAGGTTGAGATTGTATTGACATCAATTCCACATGCCTGTGCACGTTCTGCCAAAAATTCTGGTACATGGACACGCTGAGCTCCAGAAATTATCTCCTCACCTAAAGGATAGGAAACAGTTTAGCAAGTTCAAATCAATTGAATCACTCAAGTGAAAAGGGGGCAACCAAAAGAGATTTTGATTTCATTGATAACATAACCATCAATAAGTCCGAAGAAAATAACAAAAAAAAAAAGGTGGAAATTCCTAAAGCTTAAGACCACCCAAGGGGGAAAACATGGAGAATTCAAAAAAAATGCAAGCTGATAAGGAAAAAGAACGGAGCTTGAATGCCATTATTTCATAACACAGGATACAAGCAAAAAATGTTTTAGAAGGTGATTATTTCAATCCACTAAACCTGTTCCTTAATTATCACTTCAGTATTTGTGCTATCTTCTATTTACAACTTCATCTAGGCAAGACAACCACCACCACATCAAAAGAGCTCCAGATTTTCTTGGAGTTCATTTCTAGTTTCATTTAACATTGTCATTTATTAACAGACGAACAGCTGACAATTTCAATCCGTTCTTGTCACTACCAGTACCAGTGAACCCAAAATTCTCACATGAAACCTTTGCAGGAGAATATCAAGCATACAAAGAGAAAAAAGAAAAAGCACAATGCCTAACCAAGACACACAAGCGCAGAACAAATGTAGCCACACATAGATATCAAAAATAGATCAAGTACCCCCCCCAAAAAAGGATCGATCTAGCTGATTACCTCGTATGAAGACATCAAATGAATTACTGTAAAGGGCATTATCATAGCAAGGCATGGTGTAGAATGGCCTCACAGCCAAAGGATAGCGATGCAGAATATAAAATTCAGTGTCATACCTACAATAAACAGTTTTAAGTTCATAATTAAAAGGTCACAATCAGTGAAAGAAAAGAATGGCAAGACAAAATTGTACAAGAAATAGGTATAAGTTATAAATTACTTCTCCAAAACAAGCTGGCCCAATTTTCTCTCTGCTTCTGTATTTAGGTCCCCAAGAGGGTCAACTTCCACACCAGCATCCTGAACAAACACATGAAATTTGGGAGAAGGTGAACTACAATAAAGATCATCTAAAATGACAAAACCATTTCACAGGAAAAAATAGGTCTGAGAAATCCTTAGCATCAGATCCAAGTATAACAACTTAAGCAAGCTTCCTTCACCTCTTTATACCCTTTCCTACTAGCATTCTAATTATTTTTATTGCCCATGCATTACGTCACCTCATTTATTTCACCTATTTTCTCTTTAACATGAAAAAAAAAGAAAGAAGAGCAAATACCACAACATGTGACTTAAATTTAAATAACCAAAAAGCTTTAAGATTACCTTAAGCATCTGAATTCCTTCTTCAAATGTAAGTCGCAGGGTCTTTGGCTTGTACTGCATATTGCAAAATGTTAATAATAGAATATAGATTAAAAAAAGAAACAGAAATAATTCCACATTTGCATGTTTCATTCTATTCCAGCAATATTTCTCTGGCTAATACAAGAATATTTAATGGTACAAACTCCAAAATAACACAGAAGCTTAAAAGATATACAAGTATTGCAGAACTGAAGAATGGGTAAAAACCTTCAGAGGTTCAAAGGGATACTGCTTCCCTACAGCTTCAAGTTCCTTCCGACACTTCTCATTCAAACTATCAAACATGGTAACAAATAATCGGTCCACAATGTCCATCACCTGCATACAGAGGGTCAAATAGCCATTAAACCATAAAGAAAATTCAGGAGTTATGACTCAAGGCAACAACCAATCATACCTCAGAGTAATGCTTCTTGATCTCCATTTCAACATCAAGACCTGTAAATTCACACAAATGCCTATGAGTGTAGGAATCCTCAGCTCTAAAAACTGGGCCAACCTCGAAAACCCGTCCAAAGTCCCCACATATCGCCATCTGCTTGTGAAGTTGAGGGGACTGTGCCAGACACGCAGGTTGCCCTTTGTAGTCTAGCTTAAAAACAGCAGAACCACCTTCACTAGAGCCAGCTATCAGCTTAGGGGTGTGGATTTCAACAAAACCCTCAGACAGCAAGAATTGCCTAAATATCTGCACAAATTTTTGGACTTGTTTGAAACCATTTAGCAATTTAGATATAAGATAGAAATGAGAAAGTAAACAAACAGTTACAATCCTCAGTGATTGGAGACAACATAAAACAATGGATAATGAAAACCAAATTTGTCATCTGATGTGAGAAATGCAATGCCAAGACATATCCATATTTATTAAGTTAGAAATTTTGATAGACAAGCAAAAGGTAAAGGGCAACACAATTGCATGTAGTAACAATCATAGCGATGGACATAAAGAAAGAGAAGACGATGGCATGTGGCAACAGCAAAGCCTTTGAGACTTACAGTTCCAACTTGGCACTGGATGCGGAAAATTCCTTGATTAGCAGGGGTCCTAATATCAAGAACCCTAAAGTTCAAGCGTGTATCTTGATTGACACGAGGAAGCTTATCTCCAGCCTGTAGTAAGATTAAATGATAGATATATGATATGAGTGATAACAAACACGTATATATACAGACATATATGTATAAATTGCATCAAGATAAAGAGGTGTGTATTACATACTTGCAAAGCAGCTTCAATTTCAGCATCACTTCGAGCAGCATCCTCAACGTTAATGGGTAAGGTAGGCATAGCTTTATTCACACAATACAATTTTCTAACATGAATCTCGACCTGCTGGGTGGTTCCCTTGATGGGATTCCCAGGGACAGATACCATACCGATTACATCAATGATGGATTCTCGATTGAGTGCAGCTACAAACTTCACCATCTGACGACTCACTCCCGCTTCATGCGTAGCAACCAAGCACTGCACAGTAAATCCCCTCTCCCTCACCACCACGAACGCCATATTCTTCGACACTGGTCGTGTTGTGTGGACTCGTCCCCTTATAAGCACCTCCTTCTCCTTCAGCTCTTGGGTAAGGGCTCCGACACGAGTCCAGTCCATGGAAGAAATTGCCATGCTCCAATTGCCAGCATCTGGTTCGGAGCAAGATTTGAGCTCCGGGAGAGTGACGTCACCGTAGTTGGAGGAATAGGAGTCCTCCTCCTCGACGGAGAGAGAAGAAGCCGCTGAGGCCAAGGCAGCGGCTTCCTGGCGGCGGCGCATCTTCTCCAGCTTGGCAGCTTCTTTTTTGGCGGCTTTCTTGCTCAGCTGCTGCTCTTCCGATTCGGATGACATGTTGCCGATGATAATAATATTATACTTTCAAGTGTCAAGCTTATAATAACACTTCACCAAAAAGAAGAAGAAATTTTATGAAGCAATCAGTCTTCCAAGAGAAACCCTAATATTTAGAGGTTGGGGGCGCTGGGGCAATGGGAAAGGGCAATAAAGTCAAGTTGTTGAAAGTGAAACCGAAAAATGAAAACACTATATACGGTAATACAAGTAATTTGCCATTTTTATCCCTCAGAGAGTTCAAGTCCTCTCTACTGCCACTAATCCCTTTGCTTTCTATCTCATATGGAAAGTCAATTTCTTTTTTATAAATAATAGCAGAAAGAGGGCTACCCATTACCAATTCTAGCACTCAAACAAACTGCCTTTCTCAATTCAGAGAGAAGAGCAAGTGCAAACGAAGTCTCTCTCTTTCTTTTGCGCTTCAAAACAAAACCTAAGGTAAAGCCCCCAATTTTCTCACTTCTCTTTATTATGTTTTCTTTAAATATGGTTCACTAGGCAGCTTTTAATTTTGGTTGAATTTCTAAGCTTTTCTTCGTTTCACCCGCTACACATGGTTGCCTTCCTTTAATACTCTACCAATTTGGGTGTGATCCTTTTTTTTTTTGACACGATTTATTGCTCTCTGGACACTTTTTCCCCTTTTTGCTGAGTACCCAATTGATCATTTTGGTTAGTGACGAATCTGTTTGTTTTACTGCGCTATTTTTCTTTTCTTTTATCATTTTCGTTGTTGCCTATTCACTTTTTATTCTATTCATTTTCTATCGTTTTGGTATTTCGTTACTAACAGTTATGGCATCAAAGTTCAATCAATCTTTGCTTCTATTTATATTTTTGTTGTTTATTTCCGAAGTATGAAAATAGTATCCCTCTGGAAACCAGTTCGTCTCTGATTGTAGTATTGTACTAGTTGACTACAGATTCAAAATTGCTTGATCGCTGAGTCTCTTTCCATCCTATTTGACTGTTGAATTTGGATATTAGACTGTGATTAAGCTGTTGCCGGATGCAACTTAAAACTTTCTCTGCTATATGCAGCGCTTTAGTTGACAACATATAGTAGTTCAACGGTTGGTTCTACTTTTTGACACCTTGAAGCTTGGTGGGTTTCTTGCGAAAACTACTTTTCAGTTTTAATCTAAGTTTCTTGTATGAGGGAGGTGCATGCCATGTGCTTGTAAATTATTATTGCAATCTCTATGGAACAATTTCATGAAAGAGGGCACCGACGCAAAACTTCGTCTTATATGGAGGATGTTCAGTTGAATACAAATTGGGACGATGTGATTTGTCCTATATGTTTGGATTTCCCCCACAATGGGGTACTCCTTCAATGCTCTTCTTATGAGAAAGGCTGCCGCCCTTTTGTTTGTGACACGGATCACATGCATTCAAATTGTTTGGATCGATTCAAAAATGCACATGGAATGTCGTCCCTTTTGACGTCTGATACATCTTCTATAGCTAACATTCAGCTAGAAGTATCTGAAGACAACTGTAGGCCAACTTGTCCCCTATGTAGAGGGCAAGTCACTGGATGGGTTATTGTCGATAAGGCTCGTTTACTTCTAGATGAGAAGAAGCGTTGTTGTGAGGAGGAACAGTGCACATTTGCAGGAACCTACTTGGAATTACATAAGCATGCTCAGATAGAGCACCCTCATGCACGCCCTTCAAGAATTGATCCTGCTCGGCAGCTTGATTGGGAAAATTTTCAGCAGTCCTCTGAGATGGTAGATGTTTTGAGCACTATACATTCAGAAGTCCCACGTGGGGTGGTTCTTGGAGACTATGTAATTGAATATGGTGAAGATGATTCTGGAGATGAATTGGAGGACTTCCCTGGTGATGAGGGCAACTGGTGGACCTCTTGCATTTTATATCAGATGTTTGATAATTTCAGGAACTCTAGAAATAGAAGGAGATCAAGAGGCAGTGATACTCGAAGGAGAATTCACCGCTCTAGTTATGCTTCATCAACTTCTGATGAGGGTTCAATGCATTCTGTAGAATTTGCAGAATATAGAGTAGATGAGACTGATGATGAGTTTGTGAGCACAAGTGGCTCCTCAAGAGGTAGCACCAGCTATCAAAGGTCAGTAACGTTCCTTTCTGCTTCCCTTTCTCCTTCTTAGATGTTTTCTTGTTCTGTTCTTATCTAGTTTTTTGCTTATTTGTTTTAGAATTAAGATATCGTAAAGAACATCGAAGAAAAAGAGTTGCTTTACGTTGGGCTTAGATGGTTGAAAATCATCTAATAATTTATTGTTGGATTAATTGGCTTGGATTTTGAGTCCCCTGAAGATATCATAAAGACAATTTTTGTAGATAATCATGAGATGTTTGGCCTACATTAGTTAGAACAGCTTGTGTTGTTGGGCATTATTAGAATTACATGACAAGAGTTACTAGTTTCATGACCTCAATTTTCGTTCAAAGTTTATCCATTTTTTTGTTCATGATTTTCACAGTTCTCAAAGACGCCGATCCCGCTTTTATGATAATTAGGTATGTACTGTATGGATCACTGTGTCCCCTTGTATTCAGGCTTTACTTTACACAGCAAACTGTTGATGATGAGCCCAGCCTACCTTCAATTTTCACTGATATTTGACAACCCTAAAACCCATGGCTTTGCTCAAAGGGTTCTGGGGTCATAAACCAGTCATTTTCATTAACTAATTTGCTCAATTTTTGCAAGCAGCCGCATACCCAAGAAGTGAAGCTGAGGATTGATCCTGTCCATGTGGTGAGCAATATGGTAATTGCTGCTGCAGACAGTTTTAGATTCTTAAACATGTAAAAATACCCTTGGAGCCTGTTATGCTTGTTTTGTTTCAGACTTGAATTTCATGTGGTTATATTTTGTTCATTTTCGATAATATATATTACGATAGACATCCAATGGGAAACGATTATGAGTTTTTACAGGTTTTCTTTTTAATATTTTCATCATAAAATGATTACCAAAGAAAAAAAATGAACACCATTGCAAAAGATTTAGAAGTTCGAGTAGAATTTACATGCAGTAATGGTCTTGGATGTAATTTTAAAAAATGGTGGACCAATTTGCTCACACATCTGATTTCAACACATTCAGAAGTACCTAAGCATAAAGAACACTCAAGAGCCAAAAACTCTCGAGAGAGATGCAAAACAAAGGCATATATATTGTTATAGTGATGTAATTCATACAATATATTGGCTGTAAATAAAGAGATGTAATTCATACAAGGGAAATTTTAGATGCATACAGGAATATAAAGCACCTGATTTTTCAAGAAAACAAATACCACTCCAGTAGTTATGATATGGAGCTTGACTGCTTGAGAGTTACCAACTAATATGGGACATTCCTAGGCAAGTTTTGAATGACATTATTCTTCATGCCAACTTTTGTCCGCATTGTCTCCACTCCTGATCTATTCATTGCTTTCATCACCTTCATCCTCACAAATTGTTCCTTTGACTGCACAGTTGCTAAGCCCATACTCCTGTACCTGAATGGCAAAGCAATGATTTTAGTTGTGTTCCTTCTTATTCCAAAGGAAGAATTTCAAATCCTTGTACTTTGTTATGGTAACCATGGTCCAAAATACCAAAGTAAAGTAAGAGTGAAAGTAGACCTTGAGGCTAAGGAAGCAGTAACTGCCATGTTATTTGCAGGAGATGGGCGAGGACTCTGGCGATAGTAGCGCGAATATTCTCTACAACCAAGTGTTTTTGACATAATTCCTCATCAGATTTTCTGGTTATTATAAGCTCCGAGCCACCACCAAGTTCTACAGTGCTGTCCTTATCACCAACTGCAACCAACTGCTTCCCCCAATCATCCACATAGCTGTTTTCACACAAACAATAAGCAACAGTAAGTACTTATAAAAAGATAAACCTGATTATGGATGAAGAAGAAGCATACCTGCTGCTATAATCGTAGAATTCTTCGAACTCAGCTTCCTCATCTTCATCACCATCACCGTAATGCACTTTACAGTGACCTTTGGCTGCCATATGTTTCCGAACAGCTTCCAAACTAGTAAAAGGGTGGCACCGTTCATTACAATACAGACAAATGAAATCCCTCTTAACCTGAGGTAAATAAACCATACCATGAGCATTAACCAACGAAAACTTATTAATGTACATAATGTATAACATATTTATCCAAAAATATCATATAAAATATGTTACCTTAAGACCAAGGTAGATGAGCATGCCTTCAGGATTCTTCAAATACTCAACATCAGGGATGAAGAAACCATGAAACTTATGCATGTGAACCATGCAGCTTTCAATGGTGTCATGCTTCAGATCGCACATAAAACAACAACATGGATCTAATTCTTCTAGTCCTGTTTCTTCACCATTGTCAATATCCATTTCATCACCAGATGCCAAGTCCTCATCTGGATCAACCTCCACCCAATCATCGTCACTTTCCTCATCATTTGTATCCCTTGGTTGTGGAGGCTTATTTACAGCACGACGTATAAATGGCTTGATAATGGCTGCCTTCTCCTCTTCAGGGTGTTGAGAAGCCTGCGCAATATGAGCCCGTGACTTAAGATGCTGAGAGTAAGCCTTGGAACTTCGATAGCCCTTGCCACAAAGACCACAACTGTAAAGCATGGGGGTTTCATTCTGCTTATCTTTCTCTTCAGCAAGTGCTGTTTGCCTTGCCAGAAACAAAGCTTCCGTCACCCCTGGAACCCCAGCTACCTGATTTAATTTTACCATAATAAAAGAATCCCCATAATTAATCAAGAGCAATCATTGATTGCACAATCATTCAACAGAGACATCAAACTCTAGCATCACAAAAATTTCAATTTGTTTTATTTTAAAAAATGATGAAATTGATAACATTGAATTGCATACAATATATGATTAAAATAATAAATCATACGAATATTGTTCATTTATACGCAAAATAAAAATTTCAAAAAGTGACCTTTAAAATTACTATAAATCAGCTGCTGATGCAACTTTGATTTTGCAAACTAAATTAGATCAATATTTCTAATTTGCATCTCAAGATAAAAGATATTTCAGAAATTTCATCTGAAACTCAAAATATAATAATACTGGTAAGAGATATAATAGTAATAAAGGAAAAGAAAAAGAAAAACAATACCTTGCGCTTGAGATTGTAGCGGTGCCAATCGGACTTGTAATGGAGCTTCCGCTCGGCCTCGTCAAGGAATTCTCTGTTGCAGGCGTTGCAGGTTAGCCCAGGCATTTCCTTTTTTTTTCGTAATCGTTGCCGGTGTGAGGTGTCGGCCGATATATATTGAACGATGCCAAATCCCAATCAATTTGGGATTTCGTTTCCCACCTCATGGCCTGTGGCTGTATGATTGTTCTTGCATTGGATCAAAAGGAGCACCTGGGCTTCGGCCTTTTTTAAGTCATTAATTTCATTTACTTTTTAAAAAGCTTGCCATAAGTACTTAGACTTTTCTGAAAATTTATAATTTAGTCCTATATATATTTTTTAAAAATTTGGTCTTTTTATTTTTTAAATTTTTAAATTTAAGTTCAATGATTAAAATTATTCTTTTATTAAATTTAAGTTCATTACAATATGATTTTTTTAATTATATAACTATTAAGTAAATTTTTATTTTAAAATATCACATCAACAAAATTAATAACAAAAATTTAACAATGATAATGATTGAACTTCTTAAACATAGAAGTAAAAAATTAATTTCTAAATTTCCGAAAAATGACTAATACCATTACAACTCCAAATTATAAAGACATTAGCTCAATTATAAAAATTTCTATTTGTTTTAAACAAACAACAAGAATCACATTTATGTTTTGCAGTAATATATATAGAAAATTTAAAAATAATTAAAAATATAATAACATAGTTTGCAACTTCTAAAATGTATCAACCATTACTCATGGATGTTACATTTTAATTAAGATAAGATTATAAATATACATTATTTAAATTTTTCACTCAACCATGAAATCACATCTAGCATCAATAAATTTAATTATTAGTTTAAATATTAAATGTTGGTTTGGATTTATCATAAATAGTAATTAAAATATGTAGAGTCAAGCTGTAGTAATTTGGATTTGAAATAATTAAAAATAAAAAATGTTGTTAAATCTAAATTGTCAACATAATAATTAAATTTATCTTATAATTTAAATAACATGTTACATCTGATATTACACATCCAAATTAATGATTAAATTAAGAGAATAATGTCATGGTTTTGGTAAAGATATTTTGATAAATCATTTTAGAATATTTTAAATTCAAAATTAATTTAAAACCGAATTACGTAAGAAATTTCATTTTTATTTTTCAAATCATTAAAATATATTTCCAAAACATCAAATTTTCCTAGTATCCACTGCCAAAATAACCGCTAAAAGAAAAACCATATCATCCATTTATAAATCCGCAGCCTCTACTGCTTTCTCTCTCTTCTCTTTTCCATTTGTTTATGGTTGAAAAAGAAGGAATATTGACAAACCCTTAAACTTGTTTTCAACCTCTGCGCAATTGTAACTAGCAACTAACGACCCCCCCTTTCTTTACCTCCTTCCATATGGCCTCGATTTCTGGAGCAGCCGAACGCCGAGACCCCAGATCCGGCGGCAAGATTGTGCGGCCGCGGCGAACCTTGTTGCCTAAGACGCCTTACGACCGCCCAAGATTGCTCAATTCAACTCAGCAAAACCCTAATTGGATCTCCAGGCACATCTTTTCCCCCACTCGGGCCATCGTCTGCGGTGCCACCAGGGTGCTCTCCTCTGTTTTTGGCTTTGAATCTTCATCCTCCTCTTCTTCGTCGTCGTCTTCAGACCGTGATTCAACTTCAGGTTCCGCCTCTCTTTTTTTTTTTTTATTCTCACTTAAAAGCATAAAATTTTCGAAATCCGACTTTCCCCTTTCCCTTCCTCTCTCCTTTTGGTTTAATTATATTTGTTTTGTAGTAATAGCTTAAATTCTAGGTTTTTGATTGACGGGTTTCTACAATCGAAGTATATGCATATATATATTTTGGTTAACTTTGAATTCCATAAAATATAATATTAGACTCTAGAATGTTGATTGCAGCCACAGCATGCCGACAGTGTGGTAGTGCTAGTAATGATGTTGTCTGCTCTCGTTTTGCTTAGTACTTTGCTTGGCGGTTAAATTGTTTAAGCTACTTGTTTTCAGTGAGGTTACGTACTGTTATCTTGATTCTTGTGGCTTACATAATCTCTCATACCCTTTTTCTGGGCACTAACCTTTTAATATATGATAAGCATATTTCTTTTCGGTAGTAGATATGAAAAATCAGATTAATATGGGAGGGGATAAACATTCCGTGTTGTTACACTGTTATTCTTCCATAAGATTTCTACTTGCTCAGGTGGTGATCCGCAGTCACGCTGCATTCATTTTTACTCAATAGATTTTTTTTTTCTTCTTTTCGGTGCAGATGACACTGCTGGTACAAATGATCAGAATGTCTCGACTGAAGGGTTTAATAACATAGGACATGTAAGTATGACATCCTTTATGCTTTGCGCCATTATGCAAAAGGGAAAAAAAACATTTTTTTTTCTGGTGACACTGGTAAATTTGGTGCTGATATGATAATATTCTTCTTCACTGTTTTGTTTATGTACTGTGTCGTTATAATAGTGATGATCATAATGATCTTAGAGGGTTACTTAGTTGTTCCTTTGCGGGTTACCAGAGTGAGCCCCAACCTTTTGCAGGAAAGATTGAAACCAAACGTCTAATAGAGCAGCTTCTCATGCAGGAGTCATTCTCAAGGTAAGTAAAGAACTTTTTTCTTATGTGCTTGTTTGGATGTTTTGCCTGTTATAATCCTTTACTTCCTTCCTCCATAAGTTCTGATAAAAATATTTGGTCAAGACCAAGAAGCGCATGTATTGTGGAATTTATGGCGTTTGATTATTTGGTGAACCTTGCATCACATTTTGAGTTGGTTGTACATTCAACTGTTATCCCTGATTTGTATCTCCCGTTAAGCATAAAGTTCAAGTTGTATATGGATGCTATTTTGACCAGGGAAGAGTGTAATAAACTAACAAATATTATCAAGTCAAGAGTTGTGGATTTTCCAATGATCAAAGGCATGGGGCTTGAAAGGTTAAATGAAACGACTAACAGAACAGGTGGAACTGGTATGGCTTTGACAACCTTGAGAGAACAGATTTCAAGAATGAACTTCTCAGTACCTATATTTGACTGATTGTGTTTCTCATTTTTCAGATGTTGGTATTGATGATCTTTGTGACACAGCTGTTATAGAGGCCAAAAAGTGGTTAGAGGAGAAGAAGTCAGGATCAAATTCTAAGTCAGAGTTTCCCCATGGGACCTCTGCCCCAAATTTTGTTACGTTGGCACATGTCTGTAACTCTTTTCTGTGTGATGCTTGTGTGTTGCACCTTTTTTGTGAATTCTTTTCTTGGGAGGAACAAATGCATGTGAATATTGATGAGATAGGAACTTTTTCTTGGGAAAGGGGTAGATAACAAGGGCTTTGGTTAGATTATCACTATGATACTTACTGTTTCATCAATGGTGCTAGTTTCGAGTACAACTGTGTGCTTTTATCCTTTGCCTCATGATTTATGCTGAATGTTCTAGTTCTTCGACTTCTGCTTTTGGCTCTGTGCCATCTCCTTTCTGCTTTCCTGAGTTTCCCGATTTCTGTCTTCATTCAATTTTCAAGCTGATATTTTGTTCATGTATTTCCTCTTTGTCTTTTATAACTTATGTTTATACATGTGTGTATACATATAGATCACGCTTCTTGTACTTATATGTTTGTTTTACCTACATGGAAGGCATTATGCAGAAATTAAAAAAAAACTTAGGGGCAAGTTGAATATGAGCCATAAATGGATATAAGTTACCTATCCTCTGCCCCACTTTAGAATAAGTTCTTATAGAATTCAATTTGCTTATAATGGGTGTAGCTGTGCCAGTAATGGAGTACTATTGTTGAAAAAAAAGCTTATGATGAATGTTGATATTTAAGTACTATGTTAGTGTGAAAAATATATCAATATCTTAGTAAGCTTTTATTGCTGCAGAGTGTTGAAGGTGAAGCAGGATCACCTGTGGACATGGCCAAAACATACATGCGAACTCGTCCTCCATGGGCATCACCTTCTACAAACAATATTGAATTTAGATCTCCATCACCACTTGGAGTGCCCCTTTTCAAGGAAGAAACACCATATTCAATTGGGGGCAAGTATTTGTCCTCATCCAAGGTGCTCTTATATGCTTATTTCTCTGCTGATTGGATGTAATGATGCATATTTGTATTTTATGGGCTTTAAGATTTCTGGTCTTCTTTAAATTATCTATTATATTATTGTCTGGTTGCTTTTTCTTTTTTGGTTGAGCCCATGGTTTAGCTTTTTTTAGTTTCTATTTCAATTCAGGTTGCCAATATGCATAATTTCTTTATCATCAATGTCTGTTATTGAATACCATCAAATATTGAGAAGTATGGAGTTTGATACTATCCCTTTCTTACTAGTAAAAATATATGTAATGAAAAAAGTGAAAAATAAAAGAAATTAAAGAGAACTTCAATCAGTCGAACACTTTTTATGCCTGTTACCTTACAAGGAAACGCGCTTAGGTGCACCAGGTGTACACCTGAACAAACGGGCCTTGTCCAAAAGGGTCTGAGGCACTTTTGTTGCCTAGTGCTGAGGTGCTGGTTGCATGCCTTGTCATCACTGTTGCAATTATACCCTAAAAGAAATAATTTACAAGTTTCTTTGACCTCAAGGTTAAAGAAAATTTGTTTACAAGGTCAAAAGAATGCTTGCACTTATGCTTGTATATGGGTAATGTGCAGGGGAGTATAGGTATAATTGTCTGAGTGCTTTCTTTGGTTATGATTTAATTTGCTGCTTATACATTTGGCATGAATGCAGCGGAAAAGGGATTCTCCTGCCACTGGTTCATGGAACATCCAAGAGGAAATACGAAAAGTAAGATCTAAGGCAACACAGGAAATGCTGAGAACTCTATCATCCCCAAAAGTTGACTGGTCTTCACTTGCCTTAGAACATAAAAGTGTTCCTGATACTTTAGCTGCCAAAAACTTAGGCCTTGCCGAGGAAATTAACCTGCAGAGCTCTAAAAAAACAGTAGATGCATCTGAAGACTTGGCTACAAGACCAGGTGCGGTTTAACTTGTTGGAAGGAAGCTCCAATCATCTTCGATAATTCTCTTCAGATAGTACTTTGTACTTTTCAAAATTTGATTACTTTTTTAGTTTCTGGGCGGTTTTTTAAGACATTACATCTTTTTCTCATTTCAGTTTCACTGACTCCAGAAGTTGCATTAAATAGTGATGCTTTACCAGGTTGTGAAGAAAACCAGGTATCTTAGTAGTTGAATGGGAAGCTTACATGGTGCTTGCTGAAAAGTTGTTAATTATATAGTTATGCATATTCTTTTTCCATTAGTTTGTTACTGGAATCTTTGATTGTTCTTATAGGGTAGATTTATGATATGTTGATATTTCTATTAATTTGTTAAGCATTGTGATATTTGACATTTTTCTTCTTCCTTGCAAAGGATATGGAAGCTGTTCAAAGCAGTGAGGGAAAAAGAGGTATTATTGCAGCCTTTTTAATTTTTATCTTCTATTGTCAATTTTGCTTCAAACAAATATAGTGGCTTTATATATGCATTATGAATATTATTCTATTAACTTGAGGAGTGACAGTTATGTCTATAATTCTTATACTTGATACATGTTTGCCTAATTTATTTTTTTCATGAAAAAAGTTATGGATGGTGATTTGATTACGTGGTGTTTGTAAGTGTCCTGACTAGGTTATTTTTCGTTTAACTGAAGTTTTGCATTCATGCTTTTGGCATTGTTCATAAAGAAAGGTAGGAAAAGCCAGGCAGTCCTCAGCTGGAGGTCTGTAAGTCATGAATTTATGATTATTAATTTGTGGACAAAGTAAAAGGTCATGTGGTGTCCTACCGGTAGAAGAATAATGTGCTGGTTCCTGCAAGATCTCCCTGTGATTTCAATCTCAAAAGGAAGTGTTTTTATTTTCTAGACTTGCTCTTTGTCTAATGAATTTATGATCGAGGCATTATATGTTTCATCTTCCATTGTGGATAATTTCAGCCATTCTTGATTCCATTCTTTTCTGTTTTGTGTAGTCCTTATCATCTGATAAATCTTTTCCCTGTAGGCTTTATCAAATGTTTCTAAGTGAGTTTCTGGATTGTGCAGGTAAGACACTAGATGAGGGACAGAGACTTCAATCAGCAATAGACTTCAAAACTGCGTCAAATAGGTTGGTCTCACTCTATTAAAGAATCCCCTTCCAACAAAAAAAGGAATTTTTAGTTTTGATATCAAAGAGGTTTTACTGTTGTGGAGTTCCTCAATTGTCTCTTTATGAAGCGGCCAATGCTTTTTCTTTTTGTGGTAACTTTTATCCTTTTATGCCACAGTGATGTCGATCATTTCAAGGACGCCAATGGTTCTACCCTGCAGTTTGATTCCACTAGGGATGGAACTGTACAGGGTAAGAAATTACTTATTTGCTGTTTTTCTGCTTGACCTTCTTACTAAGATCTGTCACTATCCTTCTTAACCCCTCAAAATATTGGCTCACAAACACAGCTTTAAAGATTATATTATGTGGGTGTTGATGTGCACATTTAGAGGACAATGGTTGCATAAAGTCTCTTGTTGATTTCGTAATTACTGATGAGAGTTTTTCATCTGTAAACATATATCAGTAGGCTCACAAATAGAAGACAAAAATTGTTCGACATTAAAAGAAGTTGCTGAAACAGGCGGTGCTGCATCTACTGCCAATGGGTTACCTTCTTCAGGATACAGGTGAAACAGCTGCTAGCCTGAATAGTTTTGTTTTGCAGCGTTTGAATATATATAATTCAGTTGGTTTTCTCCCTCATTTCAGTATGCCAGCTGAAGTGGAAAAAGAAGAAAACCATGGAGCAATAAATGAGGAAGAGAATAATGCAGTTGGTTCAGGTGATGAGAATGCAACAAGAGTGGGTGAGGCTTCCATAGAAGTGGCAGTAGTAAATGAAAATGATGTCGCCGTATCCGATTCCCCACACAGTTCAAGCATGAAGTTTGAAGGTGAAGGTGAAGGTGAAGATTTGGCACAGAAGCCGAATACACGACACTCAAAAAGGAAGAGCAACAGTGTTTTGGAGAAGCAGGAGGTAAAGAAAGTGAGCAGAAACAACAGGAGAGGGAAGGGACGGGTGAGATGAAGTATGTTGTACTGATAATGTGCTCATAGCTTAGTGTAAAATGACATGTAAACTATGATAAGGATAATAATATGGCATGCCCGTATTATTTGTAGACTGTAGTATGTATTGTAATTCGGTGTTAACCCTTTTATGGCTGTCTTGTCTGTCAAGATGGAGGGGGATTTATTTTGGTGTCAGTGAGGTTTCGTCAGTTCAGGAATTGATTTTGTATGTCCATCATCACCCTTGTAAACCGATCGTGACTCTAGTGGGTACTAGTTGTAAGCACTTCTTTCTTGTCTCAGTATAATATCCACTTGAATACGTTAATCTATATGGATTACAAGAACAATAGTTACTATAACGTAAATTTTTGTAGTAATATATGTAATACATTACTACTTAAAGAACATTGATGATAATATAATAATGGTTAATTACAAGTTGATAGAAGGATTTGACTGATAATATAATAATGTTTTGCTAATTAATTAGTTTTGTTGCAAATTGAATATATTATAGAAGTGAAATAATAATTATAATGCGGAGGGTTTACAGCAAGTGAAATTAGAGATCAATCCGACATTAATGGCGTTAAAATCCAGGCTAGTTGAAAGGGGTAAAAGATCTTAGAATTGGTAATTGCGTGTTTCATTAGGCGTAAGAAATACAAGTATGGGTTCCACGTTAGCCTAGAAAACATGGGAACTGGAGAACAATATCCTTACGGTGAAACACCACACCTTTCATCAGGCACTATCTACGACGAGACCGCTCTAGCCAAGTTCCAACAAGGCAAGCCTTCGGCCAATGATCACCACTACTTCAAACGCGTTAAGATCTTTGCCCTTGCTCTCCTTAAGATGGTTGTCTATGCCCGATCTCATGGCACCATTGAGGTCATGGGGCTGATGCAAGGCAAGACTGACGCCGACTCCATCATTGTAATGGATGCCTTTACTTTGCATGTTGTAAGCACCAAAATTAGGGTTAACACTCAGGCTGATGCCTATGAGTATATGGTCGATTATTCCCAGACCAACAAGTAGGTTAGAAAAACCATCTCTTTTGCATTGTTTTTACCCTCAAACAATGGAAGTTTTCTTGATTTTGTGAAATTGATAATTATGGATGGAAACCATAAGAGTGTTGTGTATGAAGATCATTTCTCTTGAGGTTTATGTTGTTTGTTTCATACGTTTGACGATTGGAGAATATTGTTGGATGGTACCATTCTCATCTTGGCTACGGATGCTGGCTGTCCGGTATTGATGTCTCTACCCAAATGCTCAACCAACAGTTTCAGGAGCCATTCGTGGCAGTTGTTATCAATCTGACAAGGATTGTTTCTACCGGAAAAGTTGAGATTGAGTTTTCAGGACCTACCTTGAAGGATATAAGCCTCCTGATGATCCTATCTCCGAGTACCATTGATGACTTTGTTGGTTTAGCAGAGAACTAACAGAATTTAAATTCTTACTCCTAACAGGCTAACAACTCTTAGCTTCCTACTCCTACTAACAAACTAACAAATTTCCCTAGGACTTGCTCTTAGTAATGAAAAGAACTTCGCAACTCTTGAGACACTAACATTTCTCCTGACTCAAGTGCTGCAGACACCAAGTTTATTCTTAAAAAACTCAAATCGACTAGCATGAAAAAAATTTAATAAAAATATTTGTCATCCAATCATTTGATCTGTAATAAACCAGTTTCTTTAATATTTGCCTTCTATGAATTCCTTCTCGACTAGTGCATCTTCAAGAGTTGCCTCCAATTGCTCCTTAACATGCAATTCCACGTTTAGATCATCTAAATCAAAATTCCACAATTCAAAATCATCATCAGCTGCTCTAGAAAAATCATGAGAGTAACCAAAGTGTCACCCCTTCCTCCAAGGTCTTGTGTTGTCACTATACTTGCAATTTAAAACCACTTATGGTTTGTTCAACAGAACTTCTCGTAGTCAATAAATCCTTTTTCAATTTTGCATTTTGCACCGAAAGCTTGATAACCTCACCAACTAAATTCTTAAACTCAAAAACATTTACAGATGTGAATTCTCTCACATATGAAGCTTCTTCAATCGGTTTTTTATTTTGGAAATATAACCCACTATTCTCTTCTAAAAGTTGCACATGTTCCAGTTTTAGTTTCACTCTCGATTTCCTGAGATTGAATCTTTTTTCATAGTTCATCAGCATGTTCTACAAATATTTCATGTGCAAAAGATGATAATTTATCATGAGAGAGAGGGAGAGAGAGATGCCAATTGCTGCTCCAAGAGAGTTACCTTTGCATGCAATTTTTTATTCTCAGAACACTTGTTTTGCTGTTGTACTTGCAGGATACGATTATCTATTGATTTTATCTCAAGCTCAAAACTCTTTTCATTACATTAAGTCATCAATTTCATAATTGTCTTAACTTGCTCAGCAAGAAGGTTTATTTGATCTGCTGTCATTACTCCCTGACACTTGGATGCTACTTGCTCCTTGAGTGGATTCAATGAGAAGCTCTTCTTTTGCATCTTGATCCTAAATGATTCATTACCGCTAGAGTCAAGGATCAGACACATTTCCTCCTCAAACATCACCTTGATTCCCTTCTCTATCAATTGTCCCACACTTAGCAAGTTTTGATCAATCTCAAGTACAAATAAAACATTTGAGATCAATTTAGTTCCATCACTACTCTCTATTGCCACTGTGCCTTTTCCCTTCGCTTCTAGGTATTCTCCATCTCCTATCCTTACTCTCAACTTTAATGACATGTCAATGTCTTTAAACAGCTTCTCATCACAAGTTATGTGATTGGTGCAATTATTATCAACTAACCGTCACATAAAAGTGCTTGATGAGAAGTAAGAGACAAAAAATAGATGGTCCTTTTCTTCTTTAACTGCAGCATGTGCTCCACATTGCTGCTAATTTCTTGGTTCCTTACAAAACCTCTCAATGTGACCCATCAAGTTGCACCTTCTGGACTTCACATTTGGCCTTCTCCAACACCTAAAATAGGGATGATTCTATTTTCCAAAATACTTACATGAAAAATACTTGTTATAATTTCCAGTACTATTACCTTTTGCAGCAACTTCTGAACCACTACTACCACCACTCTTCTTCCCATGCCACTTTTGATCCTCTCCTACTTCGCCTTGCTGCATCTTAGCCTTCAATGCTCTTTCTATGTTTCCTTTCTGCCTTATTAGCCTCCTCTGCTTTTGTGCTTGTAAAGCACTAATCAACTCCACTAGTCTCAATTGAGTCCTACAAAGGGGCAATTGTTGCTTCATACTTCTTAGGCACAAAGACTAGTATTTTTTAGGGATGAGCGTTCGATCAAATTAAATGAAAAAATTCTGAGCTAATCGAGTTGACAAATCATATTTTATCATCTTAACTTAATTTGAAATTTTCTCGAATTTAATTGAGTGAGATGAAATTCGAATCAAATATATTTGTTCAAGTTAAATTTAAAAAAAATATTTTAGGTGCTTGTAATCATTGTCAACCATCGTAATTAAATTTGTCATTAACTTTCATTTCCTTATATTTTATTTATTAATCTTTTATGGCATTATCAATATTTCGATTTTAGCAAACATTTATAAAGATTCAATATGATTAAATAATTCAATAATATAAATAATACAAAATATGAAATTTAATTTAATAATATAAATAGTATATATAAATAAAATTATCATTTAGGTTTAGAATTTTTCGGATTATTTTAATTTTTTAATTGGGGGTAAAGGGTGAAGTAAAAGTTAAGGTTATTATGTAATCCCATCTACCTCTGTTTTTTTATCTTTGATGCCTGTTGTTATTAACACTTGTATGTTTTGTTGCAGTATTATGCAGTGGATAACACTTATTTTATGTCCTCTCTTGATTGCCACCTCTTGAATTTGTTATGGAATAAGTACAGGGTAAATACGCTTTCTTCTTTGCCTCTTCTGGGCAATGGAGATTATGTTGCTGGGTAAATTTCAGATTTAGGTAGTTGTTCTTTTGTTGTATGCATAGTATAGTTTTTCTTGTTTGCACTTGAAATCCAGTCCAAGGTTTTTTTCTTCATTTTGGATCCTATTGTTTCATTTTTCAGCTGAAAAGCTGGAGCAAGCAGAGAATCAGTTGGCTCAGTCTCGCATGCCCCACTAGGACCCCCTGGGAAGAAGGTCAATATAGTTTCTGTAATTTGTATAGTTGGCTCGAGCTATTTAGAGGGTAGCTTTTATCTTCTTTTTAACTAAATGCGATGTGGATACCTACTTATGAGTTGCAGGAAGAGTCACAACTTGCTAAGATTACCAGAGATAGTGCAAAAACAACTATGGAGCAAGTTCATGGTTTAATGTCACAGGTGACTAGCTAGTTTGATTGGATTCTTACAATTTCTCTATTTTGAAAACTTGGTTGGCATTTTTAAATCCACCCTCTTCTCTTACTTCAGATTTAACCATTACTTTTGAACTTTTAGGTTATCAAAGACATCCTTTTTTACTCTGTACGATAGTCGAGCAGATCTCGGAAGGAGCAATCTCTTCCTAAGCCTATGGTTGAAGCCTGACCCTAACATCCTGCATTTTTGCAATGCAGCAACGTTTGAAATGATTACGTTGCTGGTATTTCCTTTAGCTAGAGATAGCAGCTTTTACAAGAAAAAAAAAGAAAAATGAGTCCCGACTTCATTGTTTTGTAACTTTTTGTTCCCTTGCAAGTTACAACGTTTTAACACCAATGAAAGATGATGCCGAATCAATTATGAGATCTTGTTTAGAACAAAGCAATTATTCCTGATTTCATATTGTTTTCCTGTCTTGACCCCTATTCTCCCAAGCTTGGTTATGGCAGCTACAAAAGCCTCTTCAAATGCAGTATTGTTGGATGCGAATAGGTTAACAATATTTCTAGACCTTGCATTTGTGAACAAAGACTGATCAGAGGTGAAAAGTCCCTTCCCTTGTTGAAGGTTAATGTAGTACATGTTATCGAATATTCGGGGCGTGCTTGGGTCCATCTCAATGGCCATTCTCGGGTCAACATTTTCCGGGCACATCTGCTGAAGCTGCCTTGCATATGGCAGATTAAGTGTAGGATCAATTCTGCTCTTGCTTTTAAACTTGTAAATTCGTTTGGAGAACCGGCTGCAGTGTGAGAACCCAATTGTATGTGCTCCTACACACAAGTTTATATTTATTTATATAGCTAATTGATATGATGAAAAAGGTGGAACAATTTTAGTACCTGATAGTGCAACCAGATCTGTTAGAGAGAGACCATGAGAGGCAAACATGGCCTTGAGCTTGCCTAACTTGAAATCTGGATGAGGGAGATGATGACGCACGCTGGCTCTTGTTGAGATCCTACCATCAAGTCTTCCCAATTCTACTGCATAAGATGGCCCTCCAGTCTTCAAAACAGAAAAGATTTGATTATTTATAGCAGGCAGAGAGTATTAAAGTGGACAACGATGGATCAAATACCAGGTTTTATTGAAAAATACCAAAGCTATGACATCCCTTGTAGCCAGGGCTAAGATGTCAGCACATGAAACCTTGTTACGGCACTGAGGTACACTATCGACAGCAGCCTTGGCTTTCATCACTGTGTCGAATCCATCCCCAGCTAACGAAAGATTATCTGGATTATCCTTCTCTGCACTTTTGTTCCATGAAGAAGCTAGCATCACCGAAGCATCACACCCCTTTCAACATGCAAAATAAATATGTAAGTGCCCTCTTAATCTGATTCTGATTAAACATAGAAAACAACGGTGGCAAAGGCAAAGGACAAACCCGGACGAAACAGTCATGAAAGAATAGTCTAAGAGTTGCTGGAGCTGTAACAAATGTCTGCTCCAACTTCTGTTTAACTGCAGATTTGACTATTGATTCAACGTCAGGACACGAGTTGTGATAGTAACCGACCTCGAGTTGAGCATGGCTCGGACTCAAAGCAAGGTGGAGAAACAGAAGTAGGCAAAAGAGACTCGGGGTCTGAGAACTCATTGTTTGAGACAAGACAAGATGTTATCAATCCATTTGATGTTGTTCTGTTAATATATTGCAAAGATGGATCCTTGAAAGAATCTTACACAAAAGTCTAGGACAAGGGATTTCTGACAAGGACACTCTTTAGCACAAAGCTGGCATTTTTATGGGTATGGGAGGGAAGGAGGTGTTTAATAAATTATCAATTATTAATTAACAATGGATTGGATTAGCTTTTGTTTTGTAGTAGAGGAAGGTATGGTTTAGTGGGGAGAGGGGCTCACTTCCTTTATGAATGGTGATGCGCATTATATTTCATTCTGTTATTTTGTGTAGTGTGGACATGTGATGTGAGTGAGAGTCTGTGTGTTTTCCCAACATGAAAGCTTAGAGAATTTAGTTTTAGTGCTTGTACCACTCTATTGGACAGACAAGTATATTATAGTTTGAAAAAGTTAAAGAATATAAAATAAAATCATGGTCATGCAGCTGAAACTTGTGTAAGATATTATATTTTGTCTCTTCTTGTACTTTTATTAAAAAGTTGATTCATTTTACTATTAAAGTTTTATCCATGTATGTTAATATGAACTACATGTAATACATTGTGTCATTGTCTAATTATTCCATTTATCACACCATTTTTTTAATAATCATAAGTATTTTCATCTGTTTTAAGGTTTAAATATAAAAGGTAATAGTCAATGTTGACTCTCATATTCAATTTAATTCAAATATCAAGATAACTACAATTTTAACAGTATAAATATATAATTTTTTATAAATTATTTTCTATTTAATTTATTAATATTTTTAATAGAGGTACAGAATGCCATTTCCTAATACTTTTATGGAATGAAAGGAGAGGTAGGTCCTTCATGTCAACCTCATAAATATCAGGCACCTTTCTCCATCAACTTCAGTCTCCCACTAGTATACACTTCAACAACATAAACAACTGCTTTCAAACACTTAAATAACGCTTAGCCATAACCCATACCTAGCTAGTTGCTAATACCTCCCTCCCTCATTCATTCCTTTAGGGATAAAAAAGAATAAGAAAAAGGCAATTTCTTGTCAAAGTAGCAGACACCAACGAAGAAACCTCCTCATCCAACAATACATTCATTAACATTCATCAAAAAGAAAAAAAATATTTTTTTCTATTTTATGTTCATAAGATTGTCATAGATGAGATGCCATAGTAAATTATTAGATTCATAAATATAAACCAGAGAAAGAAGAAGTTTGAGCATCACTGGGACTGTGTTTGGCTTTAAAAGTCAAAGTCAACTTCAAAGTCAAAGTGGCATCACTCACTACAATATTACATGCACAACCTAGTTTTGAAGTTGAAGATATAGCAACACAACACAAACATAAACTCTAATCATTAATATAAAAATATTTTATTAGAAAGAAAAAAAAAAACAAGAAGAAGAGAACAGAGCTGAATCAAGACCCAGAAATTGAGATATTATTCATTCAAAGAGAAAATTCTTGAGAGGGAGGAGATCCAAAAAGAATCCAACAACGAGTTGAGTGAGTGGCTGTGGCACTCGATTTTTCTCTGCAAATTGGTCAACCGACTTTGTCTAAGGTTTGCTCTTTCTCTTTCTCTCAATCTTTTAACCCTTTCTCTGTTTTCCTTCTCTTTCGCTCTTCATACCCTCCAATTCCCCTGCTTCTGTTTATCCCATTGATATCTTTTTTCAACTTCAATTTCTCAATTCTATTTATTTTATTGTTTTCTGAAACAACAACAACAACTCTTTGCTGGTTTTAATTGCTGCTGTTCGTTTTTATTTACTGCCTTGCTTTTATTAAGTTCAGTATTAGGGTTTTGATTTATTCATTGACCGGTTAGGGTTTAGGGTTTTGGTTTTGGTGAATGTGTGAGTTGGGTTATGCATTGTTTGGTTTATAGGTGGTTCAATTTGTATTTTCTTTCTTCATTCTGGAAACTGAAATACAGCTATGTGTCTTAGGAATAATACTGGGATGAATTGCTATTTTATTCTCGATACCCATGAAAATTGGTGAATTTGAACTTGTTGGGTGCTGGAGAAATTTGTAATTTTGGGTGGAAACGGCTTTCTGAATGGTGTAGGAGTCTGTTTTATTGAGCAATGCAACCCCAGCAAGGGTTCAGAATTGATTTAGCTGAATTGAAAGCTCAGATAGTGAAGAAGATTGGGGTTGAGAGGTCAAAAAGGTATTTTTATGATTTGACTAGGTTTTTAAGTCAGAAGCTCAGTAAAAATGAGTTTGATAAGTCATGTTACCGCTTACTTGGGAGGGAGAATCTGCCACTGCATAATCAGTTGATACGTTCAATGTTAAAAAATGCATGTCAGGCTAAGACTCCACCACCAGTTTTTGAAGCAGCTACCGTGAAATCTTTTATACAAACTGCGAAAACTTCTCCTGCTAGAGAAGATGATGGACATCAACATATGGGGTCACATCCAAATACAGATAAATGGTCAAATGGTGTTTTGCCAGTGTCATCCCCACGAAAGGTTAGGTCTGGAATTCGGGATAGAAAACTCAGGGATAGGCCCAGCCCTCTGGGGCCAAATGGAAAGATTGTTGTTTCATATCAGTCAGTTGGGAAGGGAGACAATGGCATTAAATTGGGCATGGACAATGGGGATTTGACTCCATATGACTATCAGAGACCAGTGCAGCATCCTCTAGCAGTTGCCAGGCAGCCTGAAATTCAAAGAGAAGGTTTGGTGCATTCCACAGGAAGACCAAGGGTGCCTAGTAAAGATCAGAGTGAAGGAGCCTTTGTTGAAGATGGGGAGGAGGTGGAACAAATTAATCCCATTAATCTCCTCTCTACAAGTTCTTTGCTTGCACCACTTGGGATCTCATTTTGCTCAGCTAGTGTAGGTGGGGCCCGCAAAGCTCCTGCAGTGGCTAGCAGTGGTGGCTTTATTAGCTACTATGACAGTGGCGGTTTGTATGATACTGAGACATTGAAGAAACGTATGGATCACATTGCAGCAGTGCAGGGCCTTGGAGAGGTTTCCGCAGAATGTGCTAGCTTGTTGAGTAGCATGTTGGATGTCTACTTGAAGAAACTGATTAGGTCATGTGTTGATTTGGTTGGATCAAGGTCAACAAGTGAACCGAGAAAGCACTCTGCCCACAAGCAGCAGCCTCAAGGCAAGCTTGTTAATGGTATGTGGCCAAGCAATCACTGGCATATGCAGAGTACCACCGGGCCCACAAAAGTTTTGCATGAGCAGGGGCTGCAGCCCTTAATATCTCTGCTTGATTTCAAAGTGGCAATGGAGCTAAATCCTCAGCTGCTGGGTGAAGATTGGCCATGGCTGCTTGAAAAAATTTGTATGCATTCCTTTGAAGAATGAGTTCCCTGCAAAAATTTGTTTATCATGAAGCTGTGATTGGTTCAACGTGTTTACAAGATGTTGACAACTGAAGCTCCTGGTTCTTTTGGATTACTGACATGTACAGGATGGATCAGTCAGATGAAGCTCTGCCCTTTGCAAGATGAAATTATGGGTTTGAGTGTCAGGATGCCTGTACACCTGCTGCTGAGCCGGGATTGATCATATAATTAACTTTGAGCAACTGAAGTATGCTGCTTGAAAAGAATGTGCTTACAACTGGTTGCTCTGTCGTACGATTAGTAATTTTTGTTGGCTGTTTGCTGCCATTTCAACAGATCTCAAGTTTTTCTTGTAATTTACAGCCAATGAGGAGGAAAGGTAAAATTACTTATCTAAGAGATGCAGCATTGCTCTGTATGTAATTTTAAAATCTGAGAATTGAATTGAGTTATTAATAAAAAATCACATCTGTTAAATTGTCCATTCTGGTTTATATTTAGATTTTCCCACCAGATGCTCCTGAAAAATCTATTTGTTAAGCTCTGATTTTATGTTCTTGTGTAGCTTATGTATATATGCATATAGAATTAACATAGCAAGTCTACACATTAGTTTTGAGTTGCTCATGCTGAGCTTAAGAATGTCAAGCAGTGACTGTTCTTTTTGTAAAAAAGCAGTTCCTTTTTACTAAAAGAGGCGACAGTTTCTCAGTTTTTGGACCTGTTCTTTGGGAGTAGATACACTTACTAGTGTTGCCCTTTATTGTTGAGCTGATTTTCAGTACAATTGTTTTCTTGTTTTTGTAGGTACAATTGAGAGGCTTGGTCATGAAGGGCTTATGTTCGACATGAGGATATATCTGAGGTTTTGTGCTTATCAATGTACGCGCTTTAACTTTGAAGCAAGGGAGGATAAATGTAATTATATAAGTATTGTTTATATATAGTAAACCTTAGGCAATTGTAGCAATTAAGAGAGAAAACACTGATCAATTCAAACAGCGGCACCAGCAGTAAGTGTACTTTGATTCACATTTGTTTTTATTACCAGTGAATTGAGTGTTCCTTCCAGTGCAGAGTCAGTCCAAGCGCATCTGCCTTATTTGTTTGGATTTGATATTTACATGTGATCCATAAAATTAAAATTTAAAAATGCTGAAGAGAAAAGCCATCAATTTTGTACAAAATGAAACTCAGTCTGTTGCTTTCTTCTATTCAAATTCCAACTCAGTTCTGAGGTGAACAAGAAGACTGCATGGCTTCTGCTGATGCTTTGCAAATAGGGCACCAATTCTTCACCTGCAACCACTGCTGTATGCACCCAACATGGTACCTATGTTCACACAGCAACCTCCCTACTTCATCTCCAACAACATACTCTTCCTGCAAAACCGAAACCATTAACCAACAATGTTGGAACTGAAACCATTGCACTCACTAAATACCATAAGCCGACATCTCATTGATTGAGCTTAAAGTCATATAGGAGAGAACCTGGCATATACTGCATTTCACATCATCCTTTTCAACCTCACAGCTGACCTTTGCAACATCCTCCATAGATATTGCCTCGTAGATGCTTTTTTTAAGGCATTTTGACATTGCTTCTTCGGATAGTGCAGTGCTCACATTACCCATCCTCTCTTCTAGAGCTAGTAATTCCTATCATGATACCAACACAAGCTTAACTTGATACTTTACCTTTAACAACGAGAGCATATAGAGTGGAGAAACTTAAAATGCAAACATCACACCACCAAAGTGGAAATTAAAACAAACCTCGTATGACATATTGTCTATATCCAATCTCATGTCTCTATGTTGGTCGTAAAAATTCAGGCCATTAAGGAACAAGCTGGTCTCTAGAACAAGTAATTGCTGCAAGACAGAAACAGAATCAACAAACAGAGAACAATCAGGCCAAGTGGAACGCTTCAAAACTAGTTACCTCATACGTCAACTCTTCATCTTGTTCGATTCTCTCAAGAGCTAATAACACCTGTGTAAACATAAAATAATTGTAACAGATGAACCTTTAATAAGCAAGTTATACATCCATGCCTAAGACAATGCATTGAACTATACTGTTAATATACCTCTGCAATGCCATCCATATTGTAGCGCCGGAAACTATCCCCGGTCATTGAAGAGCGGTTGATGCCAGCTTCGGAAGGAATAGACGGTATGATACTGTGTAAACTATCACTTATTCTACCTGCTCGACCGTAAGAACTAGCACAAGTTGAGCCAGTTTCTGTGGAAACAGGTCCATTCAAATCGATGGTTACAGCAGCTTGAGGCACTTGCGGCATGACCACAGGGGGCTCATTCAAAGTTAATATACTCCCATTGTCCTGGTTAGGGAGTCTCCCTCTACCATAACTACTGCTTGATCTTCGAGTCCTAACTGAAGAAGCAACACCACTATCACTATTCGGGGACCAATTTCTAGCTCGCCTTGAATCAGAAATGGAGACACCGTGACTAGAAACATTGCTCCGTCCCCCCAAAGATGACCCACTCAACTTCTTTCCCTTTGTTGAAGAACTACCTTCTCCATCCGCATTTCTCTTTTTTACTGTGTCTTTCCTTCTGCTGAGGCTTGAATCCGAAGATGAACAACCAGAAGGAACAACATCAGAAATAGAGTTACACTTTATATTTCTCAAACTGTAGCTGCTTGTGTTGGCACGAGTTGCCAGGGAAGCACTACGAGAGGCCAAAGTAACCGATGGACTGGCAAGAGCATCCTGGTTGCCCGACCCCGAATGCTGACTAAAGCTTCTCCTCGGTCTTGTGTTTGATGCTGCACTAGAGCTTCCAACTTCCATTACTCTAACTTCCGTAGAATCAGCATCATCGGCTCCGGGTTGCAACCCTCTTTGAATCTTTCCCGGAGGGGATATGAGCTCTGACCCTTCTGGCTCATCCTGAACACTACTAGTTTCAGATGAATCTGTTTCCAGCTGAGATGATAGCTTTTTCTGAGGATTCGTAGAGGATTTTCTAGAGTTGATAGGTGCAGAGTATACCCTAGAGGAGCTTCCAATTATTTCCTTGCCACTCGATGAAGTGCGGTAAGAAGGCCTCGAAGATTTGGCTTTTTCTGAGCAGCCACTCAGAGTACCTTTCATTGAGTTCAGCCTGCCACTGCACCCAATTCGGTTGCAAAATTGAGCATTCCGTTCTCTGTTATTAACATGATCCTTCAAGATAATGCCGGAACCCTTGCCAGGTACAACAAGCCCATCAGCAGCTCTTTTACTAGTATATCCATCCATCTAGTTAACAAGTATCCTTTATATCTGAAAAAATATCAAAATCAATATATCATATGGTAATGAAAAAACCACTAAAACCATGAAATCCATAGGAGAGCACAAATGGTCATAACAATCCGACTTCAACACACCACTCGCCTTTTCCACTAAACCCGAAGTTTGTACCTTAAAATTATTTAGATATTTATAACTTATAAACAAGTCAAGATTTTACTTTGTTTGCCATTAACATGATCATGACCGATCAATCAGCAAGGCAATTGTCGATTAGATTCAAGAAATTCCCAAAAGGACAGTGACAAGTAACAATAGTTAAAAGGCTATTCAAATTTGGGACCATAAAGGTAAAGCTTTGCAATCTATTTTCAACATAATATAATCCCTATCGCTGTAACATATGCCAACCCCTCCTAAAGGGAAAAAGAATGCAATCCATTAACAAAGAGAATTTTGCAGAACCAAGTCCTAAACTTAAATTAGAAACCCAATTATATTTCAATATCTGCTTGACTTATTCACCAAGAAAGGAATTTTTATTTTTATTTACCTTGTATGAGAAACAAAGTATGCTAGAATTGCATGATAGGATTATGAAATCCCAAACAAGAAAATTCACAGAAAGAGTTGACAAAAAGAACACCTGAAAACTGAATGGAACCAATAAAGATAAGATAGATAAGCAAAAAAGGGGGAAGTCACCTTTGTTATCTAAAGATCAAATACGTTCAAACAGAGAAGCTTTGAGTTTTTTTTTTCTCAAAATAAAAAAAAAAGTAAATAAATAAATCAGAAAAAAAAAAAGAGCAAAACAAAGGAGAAATAGTCACATGCTCCCAGTACTGTATTTGATCCCAACAAAAGTGGGTTTTTTCTCTCTTTGGTTTTCGAAGGCCAATGTTTTGTTTGAATTGTTCTCCACACAATCATTTCAATTTTTTTTCCTAAAAAAAAAGAGGAAACTTGGTCCGTGATCTTAGGGTGAAAAAAAAGCTGATCACCACATTTCTTCGTTACTTGCCCATCCCTTTCCCCTTACAGACCACCATATACCCCAACTTCTTCAAAAGACCAGAATCATCATCGACCCATCCAAATATATAAATAATAAAAAAAATAAAAAAATCTTTCATATATATACAGTATATATAATATGTATGATCATGAAACAAAGGAAGACCCTTTTTTTTTTTGTGGGGGCATATAACAAAGACCCTTACATGCCAAAGATAATACCTTTTTACCTATTTGATTGCTTCACCGTCTTCTGTTATTGATTCTTTGAATATACAAAGAGAAAGAGTTGTGAAGTCCTAAAAAGAAGATGAGGTTGAAGATGAAGATGGAAGCTTGGTGTTTCAACTTTATACAGAGGCAGCCAACAGGAAAGGGAAAAAACAAGAAGCAAAAACGTGTGTGAAAGAAGAAAGAAAGACCCAAATAAATTGGCTGAGATTGTGAACCAAAACACCTAATCCTATTGTTATTCCTTTATAATCATTAATAAATGAAATAAGCAAATAATATTATTAAATAGTTTTTTTAAAAGGGAAACAAGCCACATATAAAGAAACAAAATAATGAAGAGAAGGGAAGGGAAGAGAAGAGAAAGAGAAAAGAGAGGCCTCTGTGTTTGTGCGGCCGACTGCTGCCTGCCGTCCCCTCCTAACACCAAATTGGGACCCCTTGTTTCTTTCCAACAAAACTTTCATTTTATTTATTATCAATAATATAAAAATGAGTTTCAAAGAACAATAAATTTTATTTTTGTGGACGGAAAAGGAACAGGGTACCCAAACCCCCATCACCAGCTCTGCCCCCTTCCTCTTATTTTCTTTCAATTTCCCTGTTCTATACTATAACTTAATACTTTAATTCAGGTTTTATACTTTTTCAAATTAGTCTTGTAAATGTCTACATGTACTCATGTTGGATTATTTTTAGTGTTTTTTTTCAGTCAAATTCTATTATTAGTACTTATATTTTGTATAAATTATAAAGTTAATTTTATATTTTAATTTGATCAATTTTAATTTCATATATTTTTTTGAATTGATTTATTTTAGTATTTGTATTTTCTAATTCTTGAAATTTTAGTCCTGATTAAATGGTAGAAGTTAAATTCTTCTATTAATTTTGTATTATGTGTAAAATTATAGATTTAGCATATGTTATCAAGTTGAATCATTGTTAGTCGTTATATTTCCCAAATTTTAAAATTTCAATTTCAATGCTAACAATAGGTATTAAATTTATTAATTAATTAATTTTTATGAGTAATATGTAAAATAGCATATTGCATAAAATTTAATAAATTTCAAATTAAATTTTATATCAAGACACAAATTTTATTCCCTGTTTCTTGATATTGAAATTCCCGTTAATTGGTCATTAGCTTAATACCCAAGCATCGTTTGTATTGTTTACATTTGATATTCACTCCTAAACTGCAAACTAGATATTTGGAATTTAGTTTCATATCAAACAAGGAAATTTGGTCTGGAGAGATTTGATTTTAAATTCTAGCATTTATATTTCATTTTTGACTTTCCAACCAAATCTGATATAAGAAGCAAAGTATTTTATTTTTATTAAGGTATAGCATATGGTAAGCTGCATTTAAAATGTAGATTATATTCATGGCCGCCTCCTACCTCCTTTTTTTTTCTTTACTTTACTTGCCTCACTGTTCGAGTTATTATTAATTTTAAATTATTTTGTATTTTATTCTTTTTCAAATTTAAATTCAATTTAATATTTTTATAATCAAATTGAATTGAATTAAATTTAAGCGTGATTTCACATCAAACCAATAAATCTTCCCGAAACTTATCTAACATTTCCTCATTTCTTCTTTTACCACTAGAATATAGATGGTAACGCAATAGGACAAGATAGTTTCTTTCCGCCCTAATAAACTCTCCACATAAATAAACTTCAATCCAACTCTAAATTAAATATTAATTTACTCTTATAAACCTAATTCAAAAAATTAAAATTATATTCGAATATGACATAATTTTTATTTTAATATTTTTATCAAAATAAAATAGTATTAAGTAGAATTATGGTATATATAAAAGGGCATTATAACAATTATCTCAAGGTAAGTTAGACCGACTCATGACGTCCCGAATAGATTTTGTATTCATCCATATATTAGAATCTAATATTAATACTTTTTTTCTTTTTAAAGGAAAAGGGACCCACAATTGCAATAAGGAACAACAATTTTGATTGGAATCAATGGTGAATCATCTAATTAAAAACACAAAAATTGTTCCAACAACTTAAAAAGGTAAATGATTAACCTTATGCATTGACACAAGGTTATATCCTCTCCTTTTCAATTTCTAAACTTATAATACCCAAAAACAAAACTATCATCAATTCATCAACCGCATCTACAATAATGATCAAGTTTTGGACTTGTTTTATTTGCAAATTTTGAGACTTGATTTTGATTTAGATAGAAGAAATGCGACTAATCAACAAACAAATGATGGAATCATTCCATTGCAGTAAATGGTTCAAAATGTTGACCGGGGGTGTGAAAGCATTTGATTTGAATGAAGAAAAGTCAGTCAATTTGCACTAACACATCTAATTCTCCACCAACTTTATTGTAAAGAAGAAAAATTACTACTCACTTAACCCTTTAATACAATAATGAAACCCCTTTCCCGCCTCACTCATCGATTTTATGTCACTTGTTGCTTTCCTTACCAAAAATAATATTATCAATAGCTCTAATTATAGATCTTGTTATATGTATCTCGTTGTATAGGCTTCACCCTCGTAATTTTATTGTGTCTATTTTAATTGCATCAACATCAATAATTTGTCAAATTTAAGTTTCGTGGACACATACGTAAGATGTGTACAACTTCTTTGACCTATATTGTTAAAAACTAAGTGTTAAGTCATTCTTTATATGATTTACACGTGGACTTTGTTTAACTCTTTTTTATCTCATATTCGCTTACTTAAAAGTTATTGTACTCATGTTAGAATCCAAGTTAATATAGGATTACCTTCACCTACAAATGCTTCACTCTAACCTTGGGTGGGACCTACATCATCAAAAACTTGTCTTGAGCCTTTCTTTGTATGGCTCACACGTGGACCTCACCTAGCTCTTCTCTATCCCTATCGGCCTTTCTAGAAGTTACTGTATCTCTTAAGTGGCTAACTATGATGAGACCTGCATCATACAAGTGTCAAGACATAGGTTAAGAGAGGATCACCTTCACCTATAAATACCTCGCTCTAATTTTGGGGTGCGACCTTTGTCTTTTTTACCTTAAGATTCTTTATCACTATCAGAATAAGACATTGTATAAACCGTCACTTAAAGCCATTAATATTTATTATTTTATTTCTTGTTAATTACTAAATTATTGAATTATTACTTTCCAAACTTGCAAATTAAAGATTAACTTTCTTAAAACATCAAAATAAAAAAATTGTAATTAATTGTAACGATGGAATTTATTTAGGAAATTTTAATTCCGTAGTGGGACATGAAAAGATTTGTGCAATACATCAATTTAATTTCTAAAAATATAAAATGACGAATGCGGCATGAATGATTAAAATGGGGAAGGCCAGCTAAGGCTCAAGCGTGGCTACTGTTAAACAACAGATATAATCAAAAAGTTATTATTATATTTGAAGTTAAAGTTATATATGAATTAACTAATGTTGTTAGACAAAATGAATTTCCTTTCTTCAAAATATGTTCATTTCTCATTGATATCATAATCAAATTTGTATTAGACAAAGACCTTAGTGGACTTTTCTTTATCTTTCTCTAAACTCGGTGCTTACATTAATTAAGAAATTGATTTCTTGAAGAGGAAAATGAGATAAGAATAAATGACTTATAAAAAGAAATAGCAATTTTATTTTTAAATATAATATACCAAAATTTTAATATTAAAATATTTTTATTGAGCTTGTCTCATAAATTAATTATAATTAAATATTAAATCAATTAAGTAATACTTAAATTTTTAAAATAATAAATATTATTATAATAAAATTTTATGTACTTAAAATAACCAAATTCAAGTATTAACCTAATATCAAATAAAATTCATATAAAAGACCTTTATCACTTTATTTATAGTTCATTTAATCAATAATTTCATTTTGTTGAGGGAGGTTGACCCTCCTATCAAAGAAGGCTTTGTTAGGTCAAGTTGTGCATGATGCACGACTACCTATCAAGGGGACAGGAGCATCCATACATGGTGAGGTTCGAACCCTTGCCCTTTGATTAATGGAAACTATGGGCACGTAAGGGTTTAATAGCTTTCGACAAGTTACACTTGGAAGATTTCTTTAAAAAGAGAATCGTCCTTCCCTCAATAAAAAAGATGTCTTTTTGTTTGAGGGAGATTGACTCCTTTCATAGTGCCATTCATTCAGAATTAATTAACCCCTCAATAGGTTCATGTTATCCCCAAGTTAAGTTGAAATTTTGTTTTCCGAGCTTAATGAGAGTCCAAATACTTGAGATATGATTCACAGACTGAGAATATAAATGGGTCAATCTAAACTCAAACACTCACAATTTTCTCCTTCCAACAATTGTATAAATATAAAATATTTTATTTCCAGCCATACAATGAAAGTGACGTAATGATATATAATATAATGCAAGAAAGTAAAACTAGAAAAGAAGGAAAGAAGATGCGTGGGCGGCAATTGTAAAAGAATGAGAGGTGCAAGTCCCCACCCAATTGAAATAGTGATGATCGATGTAGCTATAATTATATGTTTAGGTAAAGCTCATAAATATATATTATTATAAGATAAAGTTTGGGATATAAAAATAGATGCATTTAAATAAATATACTCTCTTCTTTTATCATTAAGACAACAATTTGACATTTATTAACTAATTAGTAATACAGGTTGGTTTTAGCCACTAAACGAACCGAGTGTATTGCTGTAGATGTAGAAATAAGGTGTGGCATCTCCTCAAACAATTAGCGTGCTAATTTTTAAGCATGGAAAACCTGCATATATATATATACACACAAAGTTAATTACAAATTAAGAAAAGCTAATAGCACCTTCTTCAAACTTACATAACAATTAAGTTGCCACCTCCTCATCACATCTCACTTCATTTCATTAAATATATATAAAACCAGCTCCCCCTTAGAGATATTTTAGAAAGTATAAAAATCATTAAGCATTGAAACTTAATAAAGGAAATTTAGGTATTTTGTAATAAAAGTCAATTAGGGTTACCAGTAAATAGATCTATAATAATCTTTCTCCTTTTTTTTATATATATTTTTTTACTTTTTATTATTAGTCTATATCTATAAAGCCAACATTTTGAAGCATCATCATAAGTTTTTCTCCTAGTCCTAATAATGATGCTGTTCACCCATACACGACCACTTGAAATCACCAACTTAACCCTTGAATCTCGATGGACAGTTAGTAATTTTTTTAATTTCATTATTATTTCATGTACAAATAATTTTAATTATATATGATATATTGTTTTAATATTTTCACTATTGAACATAATACAGAAGAGGTGGTTATCAGGTGATTTTTCTTTTATAAATATGAAAATATAAACATGCTTTCAATTTTCATCTTTCTCTACAATTTAAAGAAAGTTCTTTTAATACTTAATAGATTTACAAATTTGTAGTTTGTCTATCATGCATGTAGTCAATTGGTTTGACAAAACAACATCTGGACAATTACTTGCTACAAAAACTTTATCTCTATATTATATAAATTAAATTAAGTGCTAAATTAACACAATAATAATTATAAAAGTAATTGATTAAATATTGAAGATTAATTATTATAAAAAAAGAAAAGATATTATATATATTATTACGAGAATCAAAGAAAAATAAATATTTGAAAATAATTTGTTTGTATTATAATAATGAGTTAAATAGGTTTGCTTTTGCCATTGAGAATTATTATTACTTATTAAAATTCACAATTATAAATAAAATTTAAAAGCACACATAAAATTATTATTAGATACTCAAACTATTTTAAATGATTATTCAAATTCAATAATTAAAATTTGAATATAGCTTTTTGAAGTTACGATTGTTTATTAGATATTTATGTTACATGAATATTTCAATTCAATTAATAACTTTACACTAAATTTTTTAGAGATAATAATAATAATTGCAAAATGAAATAATATTTTAAAATTTCCTGTTTATTAAGATGTTGGAAAAATTCAATTAATATTTTGAGTAACTTAAATTTTTAAACAAGAGTGGCAAAATAAATTCCTTCAAATTATTTTTAAAACTTTTAAAAATTCCTTTGAATAAATATGATATTTATCTTTAAAAATAGCTCTTTGATCATCAAAATATAATAAGACTTTCATACTAATCAAATCACTTCAAGAAAGTCAATTAGAAAATCAAGTTATTTTGTCAAATATACCATATTCAAATGGTTAACTGAAACTTATACAAGTCCTAACACAATGGCCTAAGCAATAAATTAAACAAGTTTATTACAATACAACATGGAATGAGTAGCAGTAGTTTCTCCAACATATAGGTTTAGTTTAATCATTTTGAAATGGAGAGATTAATTTTTCTCATTATCGTTTACCATTTTCTATTAACGAAAATTTTGAGAATTTTATATTTTAATTTTTTAATGTTAATTGACTAACTTTAATATTTTAACTTTTATCAATCATTAATCTTCAATGGATAAAATAAACCTACTATTACCTTAATTCGCGCATATATACCTCTGACGGTGCTAATGCTAATAAAATAAAAACTGGATCCATTCTAGATTATGAATACGTAAAATTATGGACTAATTATGATATGATGTCTCATGTATTTGGTCCACATGGTGTACGTTGCTTGATGAGGGGCACTTGCTTGGGTCCCTCTTCCTAGCACCTCCATATTGATATTAAATATTGAAGGAAGTAACAAGTGGATGGGTATTTTGGATTTTGAGAGATGTCATTTTCAGGTGGAAGTTTAAAGAAACGGGTGATTAATTGGGTCCAAGCCAATGGATTGCAAATTTGCAAGCAAGTCCTTGGTTTACAATTTGGATAAGGACGAGGACGACTTCACATTGACGAGAACTCATTTGGTTTATTAAAGAATTAAGATTGTTCTAGTAAATAAATATATTTTTATGTATAGTCTCTATCATATGCATATCAATCGAAGATCAGCAAAGATATTATCATTCATTCACGTAATGCCAAGAAATTAGAAACAAACTATTTTTAGCTATGTTTGTTTTTGGTTGAAATAGTCAACATCCACCTCCCCATATGTCTCGGCTACTTTTTTGATGCTTTTTTACTTTTTTTAATTTAATTAATTAATTTCAATGGTCGTCTTCTCTTCTTCCATATATATGAAACCCCTACGTACAGGCAGCCACTTCTTCATTTAAGTTGTGTGCTCCTAATTTTTCTTTTTCATTCTAATAATGAAAAAACCACCTTTTCTTCTCCTTCTTCTTCCTCCTGTTATGTGCTGTAAATCTTAATCCATATTTATATCCTCCCTTTGTCCTTCATCTATTCCCACATTTTCACACTACATGAATTTGCTGTCATAATCAAGGTGAATATATTGTCTTTAATTTTAATCTATCATTTGCTTGTCTTAAGGGTGGTGCAACTTTATAGGAACTTTGCACGTTATTCTTTTCTTGTTTTCTACTTTCAATGTCGAATCCAATTGTTTCTTTATTCAATGTTCTGTAAGTGTATTTTCTATAGGGTGGTAAGCTGAAAGCCCAAAACAACAATGCCTATGTCCATGGCCTTCCTTTAATGCAGATCAAGTTTGAAGCAACATGGTCAAAGTTTTTTGGAAGTGTTTGGATTTAAAATTAGACTGCATTTTATCATTTTTAGACTATATTAATTTTTATATATTAAATCAAAAAGTAAATTGATAATTAAATAAAAAGTAAATCGATCATAGTGCCATATAAAGACTAGTTTTTAACCATAGAATTGAATGAAATTTTTAGCAGAATAATCAGTTTACTCTTTAATTTAAAATACGGGAACAAATTTATCAATTTTGTATAAGAGACAAAATGCAATCCGATTTCTATTACAAGTGACTCCACGATATTTTTTCTGAAGCAACACTCATTTAGTTGAGCCAGATTGGTTAGATGGTTAATGATTTTATTTTATGATAACAGTGAATGCAGGTTCATTGTGAGAGAAAGTTGGTAATGGAACAGGGCAAGGGTAGAGACACCCTGCGATCGATGGCAACCAAGAAAAAAGAAAGTAGCAGTTTGGGGAAAGAGAAAAGGGTCACTTGCCCTTCAAAACCAAATGCTTCCATTACTACCCACGGGGCAGCAAGCCAAGGGCTAAGAAGACCCACTATAGTAAGCCTTCAAGGGCAAGAGCAAAGAAGAGTCTCTCTACCTGCCACCTTACCCCCCCACATCAACAAGTCTACAATAAGCACATGCAGTGATGGTTCTGCCAAGACTGTTAAAAAAATTGGGGTTGTAAACAGCTCCACCAAATCCCAACCCCAAAGACCTGCATCGGCAGCTCCAGTCCAAAAGCCACTTGTTTCTTCGACTCCACGCAAACCAACAACAGCCAGAGCTGCTGCTTCTTTGAGTTCAAAAGTCACTGCTACTGCACACAGGCCCACCTTGGAAAGGCTTGCCAAAAACCCCATTGCAGGGAAACCATCCACATTATCATCTTCTTCGTCTAAGACTAGGACTAGGACTATGACTATGACTAAGAGCTTGAAGAAGGTCCCTACTACTACCACTAAGAGGGGAACTACTACTTTTTTGGCTTCAAAGAAACCTCCATTAACTAAAAAGGATGTCCAAAAAGAAAATTTGGATCATCAAGTTGAGGAGGTCGTGAAAGATGAGGTGGGTGAAGTACATGACGTTGAAATACCAAAAGCTGAAGAAACCCAACAACATGATGACCAAGTTGAAGTTTTGGATGCTACCCATCATGTCCAAAGTGTTGAAGAAGAAAAGGAAAAAGATACCCTTGATGATGTTCCCACAGTTGTGGAACAACATGAAGTTCCTCAGCTTGAAGAAATGGAAGAACATGATGGAGATAAGGAAAATGACAGCAAAGAGGAGGTCAACGATAGTGATGGTAACAAAGAAGAAGAGGTTCAACAGGAGGAAACTAAAGTAGAAGCCGAAAATGGAGGAGTAGAAGAAGGTTATAGAGCTGAGGAGGTGACTGGAAATGGAGAAGAAAAGGGTGATCATGAAGGGAAAGAACAGGAGCTTGAATTAGTTAAAGAAGAAACAATAGTAGAGGAAGCAAATGTGGTAATTGCCACAAGCCAAGTACAAGAAGAAGCGCTGCATGGGAAAAGGAAACCATTGAAGAGGAAGCAAATGTGGTAATTGCCACAAACCAGGAACAAGAAGAAGCGCTGCATGGGGAAAAGGAAACCAATGAAGAGGAAGCAAATGTGGTAATTGCCACAAACCAAGAACAAAAAGAAGCGCTGCATGGGGAAAAGGAAACCATTGAAGAGGAAGCAAATGTGGTAATTGCAACAAACCAAGAAGAAGCAGTGCATGGGGAAAAGGAAACCATTGAAGAGGAAGCAAATGTGGTAATTGCCACAAACCAAGAACAAGAAGAAGCGCTGCATGGGGAAAAGGAAACCATTGAAGAGGAAGCAAATGTGGTAATTGCCACAAACCAAGTACAAGAAGAAGCGCTGCTTGGGGAAAAGGAAACCATTGAAGAGGAAGCAAATGTGGTAATTGCCACAAACCAAGTACAAGAAGAAGCGCTGCATGGGGAAAAGGAAATCGCAACACCCATCATAAGTGACATGGTGATGGAGGAGAAAGCTAGTGATAATAAGGTAGTTGACGGGAGGAAGAACAGTGTTAGAGCACTGATTGGGGCATTTGAGACTCATAAATGAAAACAAAAAACTTACAAATGCGGGAAGCCATGGTTGAGTTTTTTTTTATTCATTTCAATTGTTGTAATCTTTCCCCCCACTTTCCTTTGTTCCTGTAAGAAATTAAATGTAGCAAGAATTTGTAATATTAATCGAAGATTAATTTAATATGTGTATATATTCTTTACCGAAGGGAGTGGTCTGCTTCAAACTTTTAAAGCAAATTAAAGCATATATTATATATATATAATATTTTATCCGTAAATTAAACAAAAGAATCTCCTTGTTCGAATTAAGAACATCAATCCTCTTTATATTTATAACATCGCCAGTACTTGCAAGTAGTAACTTGAACGGTAGAAATCAATTTCATTTCAAGGGCAAGGAGAACGGATTTGCATCTAGTACTTGCAGAAATATATGAAATAAAGAATCAACAAACACTTTATACCCAATAGTGTTTGCCAAATTCTTGACAATAAAAGTGTATAAATTCCCAACAACAGGTACATCTATCCACAAACATAAATAAAGAGTTATGTTTAAATTGGAAAATCATCAATAATTGGAGAAAAATAATTAGGGGTTTAAATTTATATGTTTAAATTTTTAATGACTATATTTTTAAGAGAAACAAATGGGAATATTATCTAAATTCTGTGTCAAGAGATAATTAATTTTTAGTAAGCAAAGGTCAAAGCTATCAAACAGGAGAACACGGATAAATTTGAAGATTTTACTGTACTAATTGGCTAAACTATAAATTTTGAAATTTTTATGGTAGAAGGATATATGAATCTAGTTTCAAAAACATCAAGCAGATCTTAATTTGGAGTTCTTTAGCTCAAGATAAAAATAACTTAGTGACTATGATACGAATGGATAGCTTTGAATATACATATAAGTAAATAGTGAAATTGTAGATAATGTTACTTATAAGCGTGATATATACATTAAGGATGTGGAATGGAGAGGAGGAGGAAAATATATGAATGACTTATGTATAAATTGATCACATGCCCAATTATAATCGATAAACGTTGAATTAGAAATGATATAATGTTTTATTTTAAATATTTATTATGAAACTAAGATTATCGTTATGTATAAAAATCGAATTGTAAGTTTGTGTAACTTGAATTGTATTCTTAAATGTTTGAAATGTATGTTTTATGTGATGAAAATGTGATTTGAATGCTCAATGCATGATTATTGATGAAATGTTCATGATATTCAATAAAAAGGGAAATAAATCCCGATTGAATGGAATGGAATGTAATTCGATGGATCACTGAAAAAATTTGACGGTAAAAAGGATCCAGCCCGGACGGGTGATCCTGATATAAGTCCTCCCGAAGAATATGTGTGAAATGGATTTAGCCCGGACGGGTAATCCAAAGTAAATGTGAGTCTGGATTTAGCCTAGACTGGTAATCCAGACAAAGCTCTATAGAGTATTTGTCATTGCAGGGGATTTAGCCTAGACTGGTAATCTCGACAATACTCTTTGAGCATATGTTACAGGGGATTTAGCCTGAACTGGTAATCCCGCTGCAAGAAATGAGGTTCGCAGGAGTGTACTCTCTTATAGGGAATTTAGCCTGGACCGATAATCCTGCTGTAAGAAATGAGGTTGTGGGAGTGTGCTCTCTAAAAAGGACTTATGTATATATGTGTACGAGTTTACAGATTATGAGATTGTACACCATGAGTGTACTACAGGAAATTCATCGAAATTTTAAGGAATTCAACGGGATAAATATGAAAAACGGTAAATACATGGGATTATGAAATTGGTGAGCGTATTCACAAGAATTTTTCATTTGAAATTGTGATTGATAGGAAGAAATAGCGAATTGCATACTTATGTATAGTTACAAGTATTTATCTGAAATATAAGAAAATGATGGTTATTGATATATGGAGACATGAGACTATGATATATGAACATGGAATATGTTTGATAAATATGTTCATTCATAATTATGGAATTATGTACCTTATGTTACTATTTGCATAAATATTTCAAAGACTTTGATGAGTAAAGCGCAAATATAAAATAGTATGAAATCAATACAAGTTGTTATAAAATGTATTTAAAATACAAAGATATGGTGCTATATGTTACATGATTATATAATGTGAAATTGTCTATATATATGAGAAATTTAATGATAATTGGGCTCATACATATTTCGTAGTATTGATATGAAGTGTGCGACTAACAAAGGTGATGAGGTAATGTGTTAGTGCTCGTGATCAAGATGATTGAATATACCTTGTATGTTTATATTAAATTTAAATGAGTGAGTTTTCGAAAACTCGTTGGTTAGGAAGCTCGACGGAGATCACTCATACTATCCATCTACCTATTTTGGTATGTATGGTAAATGAAATATGGTTATAATGGCATGTATAGGTTAATTAGTAAATATTGGCTTACAAATGATCTAACTGTAACTAGCCATTGGTATGGCTTGTATTTAGTAAGTTTTGAGTTACATATAATTATGATTTTATCATGTTTGATAGGGTTTTAAAATGAACAAATGATGAGATGGTATAAGTATAGGGATGAAGATGATGGTTAAGAATGCTATAAAAAAATTATAAATATGTTTATATATATATATATATGAATAGTTGATTGATAAATTTAGATATTTAACCATATAAATTGAATCTTGAACATATTTAAATGTTGGTGTAAGTAAAAGACCAATTGGGTGAGAAATAAGGCTTGGATATAGCCTTGTTTTTTCTACACGGGTAGACACGAGCTAGTGTTTAGGCCGTATGTCTAGTACATGGGCGTGTGCCAAGGCCGTGTGTCCCCTGTATCCAAAAATTACAAAACAGAATGCCTAAGATCGAGCACACGGGTTCCCACACGGGCACACGGCCTGGATACACGGGCGTGTGATACGGCCGTGTGAATCCTGCACCTAATTCGAAAATAAAAATTAACCACACGGCCTAGCAACACGAGCGTGTGCCTTGGCCGTGTGAGATCAATTTGTTCATGAGTTGCAAGTTTGAGAGTTACACAACCTAGGGACACAGGCATGTGAAGCCACATGGCTTGGAGCGAGGTAAGTCACATGGGTGTGTTGGTCACACGGCCTGAACCACACGGGCGTGTCCCTATAGCACATGGGCGTGTGACCCCTATAATAGAGAAAAAAAATATGGGATTATGCGAAAAATTCCCGATGATCCCGATTTAGTCCCGAATCATTTCTAATGTATGTTTTGGGCTTCGAGAGCCCAATAGAGGGACATTATAATTACGTTCGGAATATGAATAGTAAAATGACTCGGTTTAATGAAAAATGGTTCTGTAAACTCTGGTAATGCCTCGTACCTTATTCCGGCGACGGATATCGATAGGGGGTGTTACATAAAGGCATTGCACCACAACCAATCAGTCATCCAAACCCACCCATAGTGTTGTTCCCAAAGATAATTTTTCCCTAGGGGTGCTCTTGTAGTTGTAGAGAACGATAATACCCAGAACTACTATTAATAGAAATGTTAATAATAAAAAACAAGTATCTACATTTTGCCTCCTACATGAGAATTACCTTGGTTGAAAGGGATTCTCATGAATTGGACAAAATAAAAATAATCAGACAATAATTATATAAAACAAGTTGCATGAAAAGCACAATAGTGAAACAATTTGTTCCCTCCTGCCAAGGCATTTAATGGTAATTGCTTAAGCTATTTAGGTAGGAGCAATATGTACACAATTGGGATGAAAACAAGCTTCATCCAAGCAACCGGTATGTGCGCAAGTGGGATGCAAGCAAGCTTCACTTAGGCGGATGACAATGTAAGCAAGTGGGATGCAAGCGAGCTTCATCCAAGCAAGTAACATGTGCCCAAGCAGGATACAAGTGAACTTCTTCCAATTGAGCGGCAATGCAAGCAAGCCTGCTTCATCTAGACGAGTAGAATGTGGGCAAGCAGGATGCAAGCGAACTTCATCCAGGTGAGCAACATGTGTGAAAATGGGATGCAAGCGAACTTTATCCAGGCAAGCAGCATGTGCGCAAACGGGTGATACAAAATTTAATTTATAATCGCTAAAACTTTTTTAAGCAATTCATTTATTATTATTCGATAGTAATATTATTGGTAATATTATCAGCCTTACTTGAGTTTTATAATTATATAATTAATTTATAGGTAAATTACACTAGCAATTATCTAACTATTAGCATGTTTTTATTTTCAAGTTATGGCATTTGATATTTTGATGCATTTGATCTTATATGTTAGTTATAATTTAGTATTTTGATTATTGGTGTGAATTCTAAATATAGCATTGATAGTTAAAATTACTATATTATGTATTAAGTTGAGCTTTGTACTAAGGGGAGTATTGTTGATTGTGGTAGTTAACTTCCTATATTATTTGATTTTATTCATCAAATAGCCGAAATGGGAGATTGTTGAGGCAAATTGAGTTGGGAGTTGCTAAGTGGCACTCGACAGTCCCAATTGTAGACGATGGTTTTATACTTGCCTTATTTGGATTGGCAATTTAATGAAGAAAATCATTGAACCTGTTAATATTGTAACAGACCAAATTTGACCCTAATCGGAACGGTGGTTTCGGAACTACGAATCCGAGCCTGAGAAATATTTTAATATTTTATTTTGTGTTTATTATATGTGAATTAATGTGTGTGAAAGTCTCGTAGAAAAATTTTATTGTTTGTGTGTTTAATTTAGAAAAAGGACTTAATCGTAAAAGGTAAAAGTTGCAAACTATAGTGAAATATGCCAAATTGATTGTGGCTTTATAAATGGAAGTCCTAAAAGGGTAATTAGCCCATTATTCAAGATAGTGGACGGCATAGGACTAAATTACCCTTATTTTATAAGTTAGTTTTATTATTATTAAAAGGTTATATTAGTAATTAGTTTAATAAGTTAATATATACTAAAATATCACAAAATAAGCCATCATTTTTTTGCTTTCTCCTTGGCGAATGTTTTTTTTGATTAAAAGACCCAAAAAGGTCAGACTTATTTTATTGCATCATCTAAAATATACTTATGAATATCAAAGGATAATCAACATCAAAGTCAACATTACAAGGATTATTGAAAGAGTTTACACAATTTATCGCAACCTATTACAAACCCTTGGAACCCACGTGAATTTGAAAAATAAAAGAATCAATTTGCTTGGAGAGGTCCGCATATAGTACCCCATCACGGTCGGATCCACCGCTTTCTTATTGTACTTGTTCACAATACTTGCAGATCGGTTTCCATTTCAACTTTGGTCCATCCTTTCATGCGAGCGAACTTAACACTCTCTTCCAGCGCTTTTAGTTCCCCCCACTCGGCATTTAAAATTCTGTTGGCTTTACCCATGCGCCCTCCAACAACAAAACCATCACAGTCCCTAGCTATCAAGCCGAACCAAGCCTCGTTACCCTTAACCGCAACATCAAAGTTAATTTTCAACACACCTTCGCGAGTTTCGACCAAGCAATGAGCGAAGCGATGCGAACCGGAATCATCGGTTTTCCACCATATTATGGATGCGAAATCACGTCTAAGACTAGAAGCTTTCTCCCAAAGCGCCCTAGTGTCGTCCTCAACACCTTGAAAGACCTTATTATTTCTACTATTCCAAATGTTCCACAAGACGTGATGAGATCCGCCATTGCATTCTTATCCAAAAACCGCATCCCCTCCTCCAGCCAATCGATACAATGTGAGAAATTCTTCACGAGCAGTCTATTGTCAAAACCTCCATATTCCAACACCCTCCTTGCAAACGGGCAGTCCCTTAATGCATGTAAGTGGCTCTCCTTCTCTTGACCACACCGCGGGCAAAACAGTCAAACCCATCCACGAACCTTGCAATCTTGTCGTAAGTAGGCAGTAACTCATGGCTAATTCTCCAACAAAACATCCGAATCTTGGGGAAGGTATTAAGTTTCCATAACAATCTCCAGAAAATACGATGCGGCCCGAACCCAGTTTTCCTAAGAATCAACCAGAATCTGCGACTTTGTAGAAAGCGGCCGCACGGATCATGAAACCACACTGGTTCGCATGGCTTGCATGGGAAATAGGCAAATTGCAAATTAGGTCCTTCAAGCTTACTCCATATAACTCTTCAACCCTAGGCTCATTCCACCCACTCCCATACGCATTAAACAACTCAACAACCCTCTTTTCCGTAACCGAGCTATCATCCCCCCTAATAGAAGAACCCGATGACCCTCAAATCCCCAACAATCTTTCCATATATCAATACTCCGCCATTTCCAACACACCACCGAAACCATCCTTAAGCTCCTTCGCGCCTCGAGATGCTTTTCCAAGTAAAAGAAGGCATCCACCCTCTTAGCATGGAAGATATCCCCATCCTGGAAAGTACTTGGCACTAAGAACTTCATAGCACAAAGTCTCCTTACAAGTTAACAGACGCTACACTTGTCTTCCAAGAAGAGCAATATTAAAGAGGTGAAGGTCCCGGAAACCAAGACCCCATACCTTTTGGGTAGCATAAGTGATCCCAAGCCATTCTACTCCATGCCCCATGGTTCTCCTTCTTTGCCCCACCAAACCCGGCCTAGCATCATTTGAACTTCATCAATTACACCTTTGGGAGCCATAAAGACCGAAAAAAAGCAAAAGTAAGCGTAGCGTAAAACCGCCTTAATAAACACTTCCTTCCCAGCACTCGAGAGTAATCTCTTTGACCAGCTATTTATCCTTTTAGCCGTACGGTCCAAAATACCCTTGAAAGCAGCCCTCTTCTTCTTACCAACAGGAATCGGGAGCCCCAGGTATTTATCAAGCTCATCCACAACTCTCATTTTAAACATCTCGTTAGCTGCCCTTCTCTGAGAAATAGGTGTCTTAGGACTAAAGCACACCATGGATTTATCATAATTGATCTTTTGCCCCGACATCCTCTCGAATTCATCCAGGATCTTCATGCACTCTTGCACCTCTTCCCGATCATTCCTGACAAACAACAGTGCATCATCAGCAAAAAATAAATGGTTGATCCGAGGCCCCATTTTACTAGCACGGATGCCTTTTAATTTGGACTTAGCTTGGGCCTCCAATAGCATACGTGAAAGAGCATCCATGCAAAAAGAAAAGATAAGGAGATAAAGGATCCCTTGCGGAGACCCTCTCGGAAAAATAACATCAGATCTATTGAGTTACATTTAACTCTATAGTTAACCGTTTTAACACATATCATAATCTTAGTGACCCAAGCCTCGAGAATCCAAGCCTAAGCATGACTTCTTCAATGAAACGCCACTCCACCCGATCGCGCCTTGCTCATATCAAGCTTGAGCACACAACCTATGTTGGGGCCGTTTTAGAACTCCTCAAATAATGGACAAGTTCATGAGCAATAAGGGCGTTATCGTGAATCATGCGGCCGGTACAAAGCACTCGATGTTTACTAATACAAGTGGGAAGGACGACTTTTAAGTCGATTAGCCAAAGTCTTGGAAATGATCTTGTATATGACTCTACAAAGACTAATAGGCCGGAAGTTAGACATGTCGCTGGGCCTCTCGGTTTTGGGTATCAGCACAATAAGGGTGTCATTAACTTTTTGAATATTACTAGGATCCCTTAACGTCTCATGACAGAAATTCAGAACCTCCTTCCCCACAGTTTGCCAATGTTCTTTGTAGAAGCCACCTGGGATCCCATCCAAACCAGGAGCCTTTCTAGGGTCCATTTGATTAAACGCCTTCATAATCTCCGCATCCGTGAAATCCCTATCCAGCTCCCTGTTCATGCTATCCGTTATACAACACGGGACAAAATGTAAGTCAAACTCACTAGTATTATTAATAGAACTCTTAAAAATATTGTTAAAGTAATTTCGGGCAACTTCACAAATTTCCTCTCTGTCCTCATGCCACACCCCTTCCGAGTCCTTTAACCCTTCAATAGCGTTCTTCTTTTTCCGGCTAGTGGCACGCACATGAAAGAAACGCGTATTCCGGTCTCCTTCTTTTAGCCACTGAATGCGAGCTCTCTGAGCCCAATATCTCTCCTCAACATCAAACAGGTGACCCAACTTGCCCCTAGCCTCCTTCATGAGCCTCGCGGTATTTGTATTGCACGGACCGTCCATCAGCCAACTTATAGAATTCTCTAGCACATTGATCTTATTCCTCAACTCTCTGAGTCGCTTTGCTTGCCAGGGCCCCATCACCACCTTAACATCCTTTATCTTATCAACCAAACTTCTCTCCTTATTAGCCCATATATTATTAATGATGTCCTTGCCTTCCTTATCCTTCGCCCAACACATTTCATATCTAAACCACCTTTTAAAGGAAGATCCCCTCTCTTTAGTTTTACTCCGCCAGTGTCGAACAGGATAACATCGTGATCGACTTAGATTGACGCCCACGGCTTCCAAATAAGGCATATCTTCAATAACATCATCAGTGACCATAATTCTATCCAACCTTTCCTTCACCAACCCCGAGCCATCCCTATTATTACTCCAAGTGAACCAGCCCACTCTAGTTTTAACATCAACTAAAGCCAGTTCTTCGACAAATTCGTTAAACTCTCTCATTAATATCTTGGGCTTCCTTCTGCCCCCTTCCTTCTCAGCCTCGTTCAAGATATCGTTGAAATCCCCCCCAACAATCCAACCTTCACTAACCCGACTCTTAATACTTCTCAACATGTCCCAAGCTTGTTTCCTCAAAACCGGGTCCGATTGGCCATAAAAACCCGTGAACCTAACCTTCTTACCAGCTTCAACTTCAACCAATGCATCAATATGAAACTTGGAGTAGCTCTGGATCGTAACATTCGCTCCCTCTTTCCACATCAAGACCAAACCACCACTTTTTCCCTCCGAGCCCACCGCTAAGTAACCCTCCATCCTACAAAGAGAGCTAACACGATTAATAGCATTAACTGTAATCTTTGTCTCACTCACAAAAACCATCTCCGGGGAATGAACAGCAATAAGTTGCCTAAGCTCACGGACCGTCGCGGGATTCCCCAACCCCCGACAGTTCCAACACAGAATTCTCATAGCTCCTGGCGGGGCTGCTCTGCAGCCACCGCCTTACTAGGTGAGTTGTTCTCCAAAATCCTTCTCTTGGCTGATTTAGCAGGACTCTCCTCTAAGCACTCATCGTTAGACTCCCTCACTCTCTTCTTCTTATTTCTAAACCGGCCCATTCCATCACGCATAACTTTATGAAATCTTCTAACCACAGGCGAGGCCGACATTATCTCCTGTTCCCCTACCCTGTTCCTTTCCCTTCGATCAAGATGCCCACTTTCACTCCTTGTTACCGAATTACTCGCCTCTCTGTCCTCATTAGAATTGGCATTAGACGGAACCACTTCCACCCCATTTCTCCAGTTAACCCTACCTTGAGTCGATGGCAAGATTGTGGCCCTTAACCAATTCCCATATTGTGGGCACGACCCTACATGGTCAACCTCTTTATTCCTAGAAGGACAGCGTTCCATCTTATGACCAATGAACCCGCATATGAAACAAAAATTTGGAAGCCTTTCATACTTCAAGGCACAAATGATATCCCTTCCATCTCTATCCACCAGCTTCACAATTCTCCTCAGGGGTTTCATAATATTTATCATCACCTTAATCCTGATAAAATCAGTCCAGCCACCATTTCTATCCTTCCAATCAATGGCCACCAAATCTCCTAACGCCTTGCCCACATCTAATGCGGTTTGACGATCCATCATCTCCAGTGGGACATTGTAAACTCTAATCCACCAAGGGCTCTTGTGGAACTCATAGGACTCAAGCTCCTTTCCTCTCACAAAAGGAACCATAGAAAAGAGGCAATTATCAAAAAGCCAGGGCATCAAGTTCAGTATTCGACTTCGATCCTCCAGACACCCAAACTTCACGATGATCACCTCGTCCTTCTGGGCTACAAAACTAACTTCCTCCTTTGTAAACCAGAGAGACCTGAAAACCCTATACATGACTTCTCTATTAGGTTTTTCTACCGCCATAATTTTGCCAACTGCCCATGATTCAAACCCTTGATCGCAACCCTCGTCTTTAGATCTATAAACTCTCAATGACTCTTCCTCAGAAAATTTTAGATTTTCCATCAACGTACTGATCTCGACCTCCCAAGAATCTTTATCGTTTCCCATCTGCGTCTCCATTAACAGAATAGCAAGAAAAAAAACTAACAGCAAGGACACAAAACCCCAACAGAAACCATGCAGAAAGCGAGAATGGAAAAAATAAGACACGAAACCCGAACCCTAATAATCGAACAAGAGATAAAGAAACTGAAAACCTAATACAAAACTATTAACAAATCTACTCGAACCGTCTAAAAATAATCTCACCAAAACTCCTTCAGACCTCCCCGCACCCCGACCATGCAAGAACCTAACGAGAAAAGGGTGAAAAAACCAAGAAAACTAGCAAAAACCATGCAAAAGAACGTAACCAGGATCCACCCTACTAAGAGAAAACTAGCGTGGACCCCACCACTCCCTCGAAATATTCACAAAAACCATGCAGAAGACAACCCACGTAACTACCCCCTTCAAGAATCAATACGAACTACAAAAGAATAACAAGAAAAAAGAAAAACAAAAGAAAATAATATGAACAGATTAAAAGATAACACCAAGAAACCGATTGAAAAAGGCGCAGCTCCCGACCAAAAAAGATTGACAAGACGGCGACAGCCACACTTTCAAATCAAACCCCCAGCAAAAGGAAAAAATCTCACCAAAAGGAGGCACAAAACAACAAAACCGCCGAAAGATCACCAGAACAAGAGGTCAAGAACGAAACTATATGCCACTAACAAAACACCCACACTATCCACCCGCAACAATAAGGCAGAAATCGACAAAAAACACCGCACTCAGAATTGAAAGAAAGAAATCAGAATTCACCGAGACCATAAACCCCCCAAACACCACCGCTAAACTGCCATAAAAATCAAAGAAATTTTTAGGCAGACACTCTCTTCTCCACCATGCACCTCTAACACACAGCAACAATATTTTTACTTCCTTGGCCGAATGTTAATGAAAGAAGAAAGGGTTTGTTTCTTTGAAATTTCGGCATTTAGAAGCTCAAATTGAAGGTTAGTTTGACTTTGGTTTTTGTTAATTTTTACGTTTATGAGATCGTTGCTTCGTCCATGCTTGAATTTTTGAGAATCATGTGTATATAAGGTTCGGCCATTGATGTGTTCTTATGGTTTTGATATTTGATGGTTTTAGATTAAAGATGTGTTAAAGATTTACAAGTTTTGTATTAGAAATTTTGGTGAAATTTTGTATTTAGGGCTATTTTGTAAAAATAAAATTTTAGAGGACTTAATTGCAAAATAAATGAAATGAGAGGGCTTATAAAGTCCCTAGGAATATTCGCCCTTGTATAGTCTTGGCAAATTGTGTGTATTTTGTGTTTTGTACAATTAGGACTAAATAGTAAAATGTGAAACCTTAGGGGTAAAATGGTAATTTGAATGTTTATGTGTTTTGGGACTAAATTGAATTGAAATGGACTTGAATGAGCTGAATTTAATGTGTTTTAGATCAAGAGCAAAAAAAAGCGAAATTGGATCGGGGAAAGGCGAAAGTTCTCGAATAAGCCGATTGCGAGTTGTCCATCGACGATCGAGGTAAGTTCTTAAGTTAAAGTTAGTTAAGTTGATAATTAAAAATGTATGAAATCAAATTATGTGATTAATTTGGGTAAATAGTATGAGATAGCCAGAATGTGAATGTTTAACTTTGGAATGAATATATATTTTTGAATACAAGGTGAATTAGTATACTTGACATGACAGATGAATTGATTGTGTGAATACGATTGGATAGTAATGTATGTGTTGAGAAATGTGAATTGATGAATTGAGTTGATAAATATATCGGGCTTTGTCTTGGGTGTTGTATATCGGGCTTCGTCTTGGGTGACATATTCGAACCCTTCGCCTAGCGAGCTTAGTCTTGGGTGATATATTCGAGCTTCGTGCCTAGCGGGTTTAGTCTTGGGTGATATATATTCGAGACTTCGTGCCTAGCGAGCTTAATCTGCCGGTGATTTATATTAGATGAAAGAATTCGTAGACCATCGACAAGATGGAAATTATTTACTTAAAGAAACTAAATGTCCAGGTACGTGTAAGTTTTATAGTTGAGAGAAATGAGGTAAGTTGTTCTACCACTATTTGGTGTTGGTAAATTATTGTATAAGGAAAACATTTTGCAAGATTATGATATGTGCATATGATCTAATTAACAAAGTGTTTTATATATATATTGGTATATAATCTTGGTTGTATTATTGAGATTCGGCCATTCAGTTAAGTGTAATATGTGAGGATTATGAGTATGTTTGCATAGTTAATCGATGGGAATTATGTGGTTGTTATGTACATGGCATATGAAGTCAATTCAAATAGAGGTAGAAATTGTATTAAAACTTTGCATGGATTCGATGAGTTACGCATTAAAAGTGATATGGGTGAAATATATATATTCAAGCGTTGAGGACTATATTAATGCACGTAAGCTTTTATAAAACGTTTCAATATTAGTTATGAATTCATAATTATATGAATAACCATAGGTTCTAATCTTGTTGCTTAAGACTTACTAAGCTAGTGAGCTTACTTGTGTGATATGTTTCCTCTGTTTTATAGATTTCGTTCAAGCTACGGGCTCTAAGGATCATCAGAGGAATCAACCACACTATCAATCCCTTTTTGGTACATATATATACTTGGTTTTTGAATCAAAGGCATGTATAGGCTAGCTAAGTTTTCGAATGATATTATGATAATGTATAAAAGCCATGCGAAAGTGGCTAGTTCTTAATGTTAATGTTCGATGGTATAAATCTATCCTTGATGTGATATGCGTGTATGTTTTGTTTGGAAAATGAATGAGGATGATATATATATATATATATATATATATATATATATATATGTTTCATCTTTGAATGTATGTTTGTGCAAGAATGATAGCCGTGAGATCATTAGGTGTAAATTTTGTTAACTGTTGGAAATGGACATAGGTAGGAATTTATTAAGATGGGATTAGCCTTGATATATGTATATATATCTTTCGAATGTATGTTTATGTATATTAGTCATACGAAAATGATTTGAATTGGATCATTAAAATTTAGCGTGGTTATTATGAGTTCTTAAATCAAGATGATATATATATATATATATATATATATATATATATATATGTTTCATGCTGAACAGGTATGTTTGTGCAAGAATGATAGCCGTGAGATCATTAGGTGTAAATTTTGTTAACTGTTGGAAATGGACATAGGTAGGAATTTATTAAGATGGGATTAGCCTTGATATATGTATATATATCTTTCAATGTATGTTTATGTATATTAGTCATACTGAAAATGATTTGAATTGGATCATTAAAATTTAGCGTGGTTATTATGAGTTCTTAAATCAAGTGTTAAGAGTGTTTGTTTTATCAATTCAGCTATGGTTTAATTATTGTTAATATTTGGTTGCTATGTCTCGTAAGCAAGGTGGTGAACGAGTTGATTTATGTATATGATAGGTGTGGTGTCTTTGTAAATGGAATTTCATTGAAGTAATTATAGACTTGGGCATTTAAAGAGATGTTATACGTGTTTTAATGTTCAAGATTTGACTTTTGAATTTATGGAAAATATCGTACCATACATATATATTTGTATAAGTTACAATAATAGATTGAACATGTATAAGTTATCATAATTACATATGTGATTAATTTATTATTATAAAGAGGAAATTTTGTGAAGTTGGTTTTGTTATATGCGTGAATATTCGAAATAGAAAATAGTATGTCTTATGCATGCAATTATTTATATATTTGATATATATATATATATACATATTATGAAGTGTTATAAGATTGTAACATTTATAATTATTGACATGTGTTTGATTTGAACTCGGGAGTATTAAGGTTCGAAATTTTGAATAAGATCAGTGTATAAATGTATTTCATTTGAAACATGGAAGTAATGAATGTCTGATCGGAATGCCTATTTTTAAGTGCATGTTATTAGGCAATACCTCATAACCCAAATCTGGCGACGGATACGGGTTAGGGGTGTTACAAATATGTTGTATTATTGAAAATACTTGATCCATCTATGGAAAATTAATTCTTGATATTTGGAGATTAGATTAGATTCGTGTGAATCAATTAAATTCTGGAATTTAGAGATTTGATCAAGATAGTATTGTTGATTTTGGAGAGCATATCTTCGAGTGAATTTGTTTTGATTGTTATTGATTATATCTATTTTCAAAGAATTACTTTGTATTTACTTAGATTCTATGTTAGCAACCCAAAATTGAATATATGTTTTGAGGCTTGTATAGGTTTTGTAAGAGAGTTTATTTAATGCATTCTAATATGTTCAACATGGAACTATTTTGTGAGAGTGTAAATTGAATTGTAAACATTATTAAGTGTTTACTGTCCAAGTTATCCGGGGAGATTTGGAGGTGAGTGTTCTACTATTTAGGTGCAAAAGTGAGATCTCTATACTTGGGATAATGAAATACTCACTAAGCTAGGCTCCACAAACATAGGAAATTGAATTGCGTAAACAAACCTCTATGTTATTTCTATTTTGTTTGTACAATTTTTCGCATGTCAAACCGTTGTAATCACTGTAATCTCATACTTCTATTACATTGTTCATTTGGATGGCATTAATCAAATTAACTCTATTAAATTTTTTATTCATTTTTGGAGTAATTTGATAAATAATGTAAGTTCAAAAGTTAAAAGAGTTGGAAAAAATTAAATAGAAGAGTAAAATAAATTTTGTTTTAAAGTAGAGGGACAAATAAATAATGCTTTTTTAAATGATTGTTGAGCAGTGGCATCATCTGTGTCTTCTTCACCTAAGCCTCAATTCAAGAAAAGCAAAACTCAATCAAAACGGTTTTTGGGAAAGCTAATTTAGGGCCAGTTTTGTAATGCTTTTCAGGAGGGCTTTTGAGAAGTGCTGTGGAGAAGTGCTTTTGAGAAGTACTTTTGAAAATTTTAAGTGTTTGGTATTGCTGTCAAAAAGTACTTTTGAGAAGTAAAATGATATTATAAAATAATAAATAATTATTTAAATAATGTTTAAATTAGTTAATATTATGATATTTTAATAAAAATATAAAAAATAATTTATTATAACTTATTGTTAATATTTTAATATATAATATTAATTTTAAATATTTCTAAATAATTAATATTAATTATTTATTAAATTTAATTAGAATATATTAAAAAGAAAAAGAAAAAAGACAAATAACAGGAGGAAAAGAGTAAAGTGCAGTCCAAGACAAAAAAAGGAAAAGAGTAAAGTCCTCCTAAGGAAGAAGAAAGTTCTGCTGTGAAAAAAAAATCGTCTATTTGTAAAAATATAAAAAAAAGGTTAAACAAGTAAATATTCCATCCCAGAAGCACTTCTTGGCTAAAAAGCTAAAAAATTTTACGTTTTCAACGGTTACAAAAGCACTTCTTGGCTGTCAAAAATTTTCATGCACTGGAGGTTATTCTTTATTACTTTTGAGAAAAAATCACTTTTCCTCTTAAAAGCCCGGTGTAAAAGTAATAACGAACGAAGCGTAGTCTTTCTCAGGATTCCTTGCTAAATTCCATCTTCAATTCCTCTTCTTTTCTTTTTCGCCTTCTTTATACCATAAATAGTCCTTGCAATAACATTGCTCATCTTTTATTAAGATGCAAGTTGAAAGTTTTAGCAATTTTTTTAAAACAAATTATAAATACATAAAAAAATATTTTATGATTTTTATAAAATTTGTATGTATTTTTAAAATTGAATTAAATTGATAGAATGTTTAAAGTTGAGGATTAAATTTATTAAACTTTTTAAAATTAGGACCAAACTGATAAAATCTATAAATATTAGAGAATTAAATTTAGTATTATGTCAATGAAAGTTCCATTAATAAATTAATAAGAAAGTGATGAAAATATTTTTTTAAAATTGGATGATGAAAAATAAAAAGTACGTGAATAATTAGGTGGCGTGAACATATTTTAGCGTTAATATAAAATATTTATCCGATTCTTATTTTACATATCTAAAAGCATATATTTATTTAAATTGATTCCGATTTGGTTTAAGAACAAATACTTGGGTTTATTTTTCAACAATGGACTTTAAATACACGTTGATTATAATATAAACCAATTGAGGTTGAAAAAGTGATAAGACATGTAATGAACATTAACCAAGTACATGTAATGAAAACAGCTGAGCTATACTAAAGATTGAGTTACAGAGTAAATTAAAATAGAAAACGATAGCCCTCCTGAATAAAAGAAATTCAGTTGAAAAGTTTGTAGAATTATTAAGATATTATTATTGCTAATTTTCATCGTCATCACCAACCAACAATTAATTTAATTAACTTACTTTTTTCATTAGGAAAATTTATAAATATATCTAAAGAAAAAACAAATTTACATTCAGCCCCCTCAACCACTCTAAAATATTACAAAACTCTACGTTTATTTGTTTATCAAGTTGACTTGAATACCAGCCCCACACCTGGAGCCATGTTCTCCTGCGCCGCACCTTCACTGTGCCGGTGCTCCCCTTCGTATGTTACGATCAACATCGACGGATCATCGGTCGCTCGCTCCACGTGTTTCCTAGCGGGACATCCTCTGACCGTACTGCACTTGTAATATCCCCTGAAAATAAGTCAACGCAAACTCAGATCACGACTAATCCTAGAAATGCTCTGATTTCATGATTCTCAGGACTAGGGTAGTTACCGTGGGTATGGTGAGCCCTTGATCGGTTTTTGACCGTACTTCCTCCATGAATACTCGTCTGCCGGAATGTCGGCGATCTTAGAACTGATGGCTGGAACTCTGATTACTTTTTTCACCCTGTTTTTCCTGAAATCTCAAACCAAATTCAAATCAGTTTTAATCTTGACTCAATACTTTTTCATGACTCACAAAGTGAAGCTAATTTTGAAATTTTTGAAAATCCAGAAAAAAGCCTAGTATTTACCTTCGCTTTGAGCAGTGACACTTGCCGTTGCCGGAGACGTTCTCGGAGTGCTCATGTTCGCGGCACCTCTTCTTGAATGGAGCAGAGGATAGTGGTGGTTTTCCCGCGGAAACGGCCGCCGCTGGTGTCAAAAATAGAGATGATCCTTGCTTCCCGTTCGAAACGCTGCCGTCTCCGGTGATGGCAGAAGACATAAACGAAGAGTTCGACGACACGCTGAAGCTTTCTTTTGTGAACTCCAACTCAGCACTTTTAGTGTTAAAGCTAAACAAACAAGGTCTCGTAAAATCGAGAGTTAAACTCTGGGGTTGCGAAGGAACGAAACTAGCAGGAGCGGTACTTGGAGCTTCAACCAGCGCCGGATTTACGGTCAGCGGCGGTGTTTCAACCGGAGCAGGAGTTCGAGTTAGAGCCTTGTGGGAATCAGTAACAGTTAGAGAAGCAGCGGATGATGACAGTGAGGAAAAGGAAGAGGAGGACTGAATCGGTGCACGTCTGAACCGAGCGTGACCTGTTCTATTAATTAGTGAGATGACCTTTTTGAACTTAGAGACGGTGAGATCGGCAACCTCAGCGCAGTCGAATCGGTTAGACTGGTGAGAAAGGAGGCTAATCAGGTGCTCCATGCTCTTCATACCTTGCGTTGCAGCCTCTTGAATGGCCATCTGATCATCCATCTTAGGAAAACTCATCAGATCCACCGCCATTTTCACGAAAAAAAAACAACAAAGGAAACTAAGCAAGTTGAGAGGTCAACAAAACATTGAAGCCTGGCGAAAAGTAGAAGAGTTGAAAGGTTAAGGGGAGGTAGAAGGTGAAGGAGAAAGGGGTGATATAAGGGCTAGAGCCGGCTAAAGGATGACCAGATGACCGGGTAAAAAGAGGATTTCAATCCGAGGGCCTAGATTGATTTGAAAATTTCCATGAGAGAGAGTTGAATAAAGATTAAAGAAATCGGTGGGTGGTGGACGCCAGCGCAGAGGGAATATGAGGTAAGATTTGGTTTTTGTTTTGGTCCAAAGGAAGATGGTAGATTTGAAATTTCCGTTGAACAAACAACGTTGACGAGACTATAACAGAACAAACAATGCGCTGTTACAGATCAAAGTCAAAGTAACAATAGTAGCGGTTCATTTTCAATTCAAAATAATAATAATAAGAATAAATTATGCTCAAGGTCACTAAATTATTAATAAATTTATATTTAGTCATTTAATTTTAAAATATTATAAAATGATCAGTAAATATTTAAAAGTTTTTATTTAATCCACTAGACTGTTAAGTTTCTTTTTTTAAAAGTCTAGTTAGTGAATTTCAAACGACAATTTAACGATCAGTACGGTGGATTACTATCTATCAACAATTAGAATAACACACCTTAGGTCCAAGCCTATCTGGTGATTAGTGTTGCATATAGGAGAAGAAAATTGTTTAGATTTATTCGTAAATTCGTGACGTATAAAAAATTGAACTATAGAATAGAAGAGGAATGAAAATTTTCAATTGGTGTAGTTGATACAAACAAAAAAATATCATAAAACAATAATTTTAACATTTTAGTGATTTAAATAAAATATTTCAAATAATTTAAAATTATTTTATAACTTTTAAAATTAAATAAATTAACATATAAATTTATTAATAATTTAATAATTAGAATCTACCTGACAGCGGTTCAAAGATATGTATGGATTTATGTTATTTTTATATTTTGGTCAATCTTTTTCATTTTGCAAATTTAACGCTTAATGGGTTGACGTTTGATTAAATTTAAAAAGTGATGATATTACAGTAACTATATTTATTAGAAAGTCAATTTTTTTTTAAATTAAAATGCCATTTATTCAAATAAAACACATAAACACATGGGTTCGGTGCTCTTCAACTTTAACTTTTGAAAGAAACCAAGTAACTTCAACTTTAAATCATTTTCTAAAACAGTTATTAATAAAATCTTATTTTTAATTATTGTTTTTAAGTTTTGTTCAGCAAATTTATTTATTAGGCTCAATTGCACGTAATGTTCGCGAACTATGAGTCCTATTTTAATTTAATTTTAAATTCATCACTGTAACATATTTAAAACACAAAAATTAAATTTAAACATGTATATCCGTCAATGTATGAACAATTTGAATTTTACATTTTGAAAAGACAATATTATACATGACTGTTCTTTTTAATAGGTTAGATTCAAGTTTTAAAATGTATCAATATTAAATATGGACTAATATTTAACATTCAAATTGATAATAATAAAACTTATTTGATATAATATTAATAATTAAAAGATTTAATTTAAATATTTGAAAATAGGTTTAGAATATAAATCATAATTTAAAGATGTTGCAAATAATAGAAGCAGTCAATGTTTAGAAGAAAAAAAGGGTTATGAATTTATTTATATATATTGATTAATATAGTTAAAAATTATGAATTTTTTGGGGAACGACGACATTCACAGTAAAAGATGGAATGAAAGCTGACTGAAGTGGGGATCACGTGGAATCATTTCCTTTTTTTAACCCAAAGCTTTTGACCAACCTTTTTAGGTCAATTTTCTCTTCAATGTAACCGGGTGGTACCGGTAATTCCCTCCTAAACCGTTCGATTATCTTTGAATTATCCAACGGTTGTTAGATCACGAATGAGTTTTTAATAAATTAGTACGACTTTAATTAATTTTTCTAGAACTTCGAAGTGCGACGACTTTTGGATTCCAAAACGTGGCAAATTTTTAGTGACTCGTCAAAATTTATGAAGAAAGCGAGTCTATCATTTTTTTTAGGGTCAACTTTCTTTTTAAAATAAATTAATCACCTTGTTTATTTTGAAAAATAAATTACATCAAATAATTGGTAGAATAAGATGTAGAAGTCAATTTTGCGACTTTGCTTTATTTATAGGGGTATGAAAATTTGGAGACAAGAGTTAGCTTGGCTATTTTGAAACTTAAATGAAAGTTTTTATTTGTTGTTATACCTAAGTTTGTTTTTTGTTGTTATACTTAAGTTTGTTTGGAGTGCATATTTATATGTGATATGAAAACAGAAGAATGAGAGGCATTTTGGTGCATTACTCTTAATCGAAGATGTTGTCTTGGTGCAGATTAAAGAGATTGTCCGAGCTCGCTTAAGAGGAAGACCAATAAATAGAATTAATCCTATTAATGCTTCACTTTGTGCTTGTTGAGGTATCATTGGTTAATTTATTTGTAAAGCTTAAAGTTAATGTATAGTGTTTTTTGTTCTTTTGTAGCAGTTTAATTGTATTATTGGATTAATGAATTTTATCATTCATAAAAAAAAAAAGCATAGAGTAGAATTTGATCTAAGCATGATATTAACACATTTTATGTTTATTTAAGCTCGATCCAGTCCGAAATATAAGTTTATAATTTTGCTCAAGTCCACCCATATTTTTAAATGACTAACCTAAGTTTATTTTAACTCTTTCCATATTATTTTAAAAAATTGTTAAATTATATATTTATGTTAATTTTATTTAAAATTTAATAAATTTTATATTTTATTTATTAAAATTTTTATATAGTCATTTTAACTTTTTAATATTAACATTATAATAGTATTAGAGATTTAGTATATATTTATTTTTATGTTATAAATTATATAATATAAAGTATTATAAATTTTAAAATGAGTTGATTTGGACTCCTTTGAATCATATTTTAAACATGTTTAATTTTTTTCTCAAGCCCATTTTTTACATCTAATATTTTTACCCAAACTTTCTCAAATTTCAAGCAAGCCTTCGATCCTAGGTGATAGCACCTATTAATATGTCTAGTATAGGGCTCTCTATCAAGAATCAGATTACATTTTGTTCTATTTATTAGACAAATTAGTCTCTATATATCAAATTAAAGAATAAATTATTTATTTATATTAAAAAATTTATTCATTTTTAGTCAAAGATACTTTTAATTCATATTATTTAATAGAAATAATGGCAAAAAAGTTTTATGTTGCGATTAAAAGCACATATAAATGATTAAATTATAATAGAGGGTTAAGTAAAGGAAAAATATATAATATAAATAACTATAGGTTTTGACGTTAAAAAGAAATAATGGTGAGTGTTGGGGATTAAAATTGCTCTCTTGAAAAACAATTTCTATATAATTGACAAATTGTTTTTCAAAAATCAAGTCGGTCAATAAAAAAAGTAACAATTTTCAAACATTTTAAATAAAAAAGGAAAAACAATTTGTGAGGAATAGCACCATCAAAGCTCTTCCATCCATTAAAGTCAAACAAATTGTTTTTATTTATTGAATTAAAAACAATTAAATGGATCCGTGTGGGGATTTGATTGTGGTTAAATATGTTAGGGTCAACCAAAAAAAAAAAAGAGATTCCCAAATATGGGTTTGGGTTATTATTGCTAATAAACAAATCCAAACAACATTTGTCAACTTCTTCCATTGCCATGTCTTAATAAAAGAATCATGACAGATAGAGATGGCAATCGCAATGCTATTTTAATACTGTGTATATAAAATAAAAGGTAAACTATTAATATTCTTTTTCATCACTCAATTATCGATGTTTTTATTTGCTGATAAAAAATAATTATTTTGTAACAATTTTAGACCTAACTACTATTAATTTAATTCTTCCTAAAATAAATGAGGAAAAGCCAGAGATTTTGAGTTTGGATATATGATAAAGCTACTCAAAGTAGTTCTTTATCAACTTTGATGGTTTCTTTGTGTGTTTGGATCGCAGCATGGGTGCAGGGGCGAAGTCAGAAGAATTTATTAGGGAGGCCGGATAAAATTTTAATTTTTTATAGTTTATATTTTTATAATTTGTAAATGATTAAATCGAATTTTTATAATTTTAGGAGAGGCTAAAGTGTAATTTTACCTTTATTAATTTAAAATTTTTTAAAAATTTCTAAGGGCTAAAATTATAATTTTACATTTTAAGGAGGCCGGGGCCCATGCCACCCCCCAGCTACGCCCCTGCATGGGTGGGAACCACGAGTGCTTTGTGTTTTTGATTGATGAAGCTTATACAATTAAATCAGTTCATGAGTTGGGTAATTCACTTAATTTGATTTGGATCAGATTTACAAATGATAATTGATATCTTTATTACATTAGCTAAAACTTATTTGCTTTTGTTTATTTCTATCGGAACATGATGGATTTTACCTAGGTTAAGAATGGACGAATTATTAAATCTCGGATGAAAATTTTATTTTATCTATTTCTCTCGGTAATCTATTATTAATAACTTCCTTTCAACTTACCGTAAAGAAAAATGAATATGAAATTTATGACTTAGTTCAAATAAGAGAAAGAAACAACATAAAATTATTCGTAGATAATTGAATTGACTTAATTTGTTTCAAATAAAGTTTAAATAATAAAAATATTTTAAATTTAAATTTAATTATGGAAAATATAAAAAAATATTTTATTTTATTTTAAAACAGTAAAACAATTTTTTTGAACGGATTGAATTTTTTTTTGAAACCTGTATGAACAAATAAACTTATAACATACTTAAGGGGTCTATGAGGTGTGTTGGTTTTTGCAGTTGTGGTAAGCAAATTACAGACTCCATCATGGACAGGGGCAAAGCCAGAAGAATTTTTTAGGGGGGCTGGATAAAATTTTAATTTTTTATAGTTTATATTTTTATAATTTGTAAAGGATTAAATCGAATTTTTATAATTTTAGGGGAGGCTAAAGTGCAATTTTACCTTTACTAATTTAAAATTTTAAAAAAATTTTAAGGGCCAAAATTAAAATTTTACATTTTAGGGGGGGTCGGGGCCCATGCCAGCCCCCCTTGGCTACGCCCCTGATTATGGAGGGCGATGTTATGCTATGAGGATGCTTTTACCAACATACATAAGTTTCATGGAGGGTGGTGAGAAGGACTTATACAATAATTTCTCCTATATTTGAATAAACTCAAACAAAGGAAAGGTTTGGTTTACCTCAATTCCAAAAATAAGTTGGAGAAAAGAAAAAGTAATGCTTCATTTTAAGATGTGAAATGCGATTTTTATACCACTAAAAATTATTTAGTTTCCTTTCCATAATTTAACCAAATGAAATGGAAAGATAAAATAAACATAAGTTGAAGTTTGTTGAAGTATCATAGTATTATTTATTTTGGATGTTGTAAGCAACACACTCGAGATTTTGTTTCTTAGGAGAGTCTAGGTGTGCATATCAATGCTTGAATTGCAAGCAAAACAATAACTCTTTAAAAGCTTTACATATGATGGGACTAAAACATGTGACCTTCAGTATATAGAAATCATGTAGGCAAGTATAATATCAATGAAAATTTGGAAGACAAATTTTATTGATAGTTTCAGGAAGAGTACAATCTCTAAAAATTTCTTGAATACAAAAGAAAACTCTTTTGATTCTTCTATCTAATTGAGTTTCGATCTAAGAGTTATTTAAGCTTGATCTCGGATAAATGCAGATTGCTTCAAGTGTAATGGTAGCTTGCTCTTAAGTTGAGTTTAGACCTCTTTTCTTCAATTGAATTGGATCAAAAGGCAAATTTTTTCAAAAACGATTTTTAGCCTCCTTTCCTTGATTCAAGTTTCCTTATGCACAAAGCGAAGGAGCAATCATAATTTTGCTTATTCAAGCATTAGGTCCTTTTTGAATCCAACAGGCAAAACCTTAGGATGTACCACTCAACGTAATGACATTCCAAGAAAATAAATTTTTACTTATGTTTCGAACATTTACATATTTATATAATATTGTACTATATAAATGGTTTTAAAGGACATATGACCCGACTTATGTATACCACTTATCATGTTTTAATTAAGTTACAACAATTTGCATATTGGGTTTTTATTTCAATTTTTTTTTTTTGTTCAAAACAAACTGCTAAAATGCTAAGGAGTTATAGTGAAAGCAACACCTAAATCATGAGTGGATGAGTCACCCAATCACAAGGATAAAAGCCAAAGCGAGTTGAGCTTTTGAGCTTTAACCTTCCTAGCGGAGCCATGCGATACTGCACAATAGGTTGGAAAATAACTTGAGTGTGATGGGCTCTAAACTAGTACTTTCAACTATAGACCGAAGTGATTATATCTTACACTCATTCACAGTAAGAGACGAATGATACAAACCTTATCCCAAAAATGGACAATCAACAGCTATGGTAGGTGGGAACAAGGAGTTGTCATGGACGAATGTTAGTAGCCAAGTATATGAAAGAGATTTTTCTTACTAATTCCTATATCACCTGTAAAATGCATGACATGAGAGCCATATGCAGTCCTCCTTTTCACCTCTAAATTTTCAATCGTGAAATTGTTTGGTTTTTAGCATCATACTGAACAAAGGAGTCATTGGCACTGGAGTTTGATGTCCAAGGAACTTAGACCTCCCATTTTCTGTATAGGAAAATGACATTAAGACATTTCTATTTTTTGATGGAAACAATTGATGCACACATAGCTGGTGGATTAGGTATGTCGCTTTACATTAAAATACGTGCCAATAGATGCAACTAAAAAAAATAAAACAAAAGCTAATTTCCTTAGATCTCCTAATTTGACATTAAAAGAACAAGAATATATCCACCTATTGTTGTTTTGATTGAATTCAACAAGATGGAGACATGAAATCAACTGAAGATGCTATTTATGTACAACTCTCTAAACAAGCTTCAACTTCAAAAACTTGGCAGATTTAATGATCCAAAGGTAAATGAAAAGGTCTTCTGGATACGAGTGGTCATCAACTGTTACTGGGTTTATGAGGAAATGGATAGCATTGGTAAGATAATACCCAAAAATGATGATATAATCTCACGATGATGACGAAATTGTAAGGATTATTTTTGAATGCCCAACTTCGATGAACAGTTTACATATTAGCTTGCCCTATTGTTCATTCTAATTTCCAATTTTCCTTCTTCAAATTAGTTGTAAATATGATCCAATCGAGGCGTAGTTCTGTTTAGGAGAGAATGCACAGTACCTGGACTACTTGCTATACAACCAAACATGGCCATGTGTGCTTAAACAAAAAATTGAATGGGTACTAACAATTACTCATGCGCTTCTATAAATGAATCCAATTTCGTTTGTTTGACCAGTAGAATTACCACACTTGATACACTTGTTTCTTGATTAATTCCATTCCATGCTTGTGATGCTGCTAATTTCTATTTCCAATACTTACAAGGGATCTAGTGCTTTTATCATTTCCATGGCTTCCATTCTTTTTGGCTTTTTTAATTGTCCATCTATGCTTCATTTTGCTGCTATTGTTTTCTGTAATGATAGATGGTTGAATCGGTAGCATTTATTCAACATAATATCCTCTTTTGTTTTTGATTTACCTAAATGGATATCAATGTTAGTTATTTGTTAAATTATTGGTTAAATTAAAATTTCATACATATGATTGTATAAAATTAAATTTCATATATTACCTCGCACATTAAACTGAAAATTAAGTGTAGTTTTAAATTTATCCCTACATTAATATATTAAAACTCTTATTAACAATTATTTATTGTAACGGTTATGAAATTATATTTGATGCATTGAAAGTACATATGCAGCATCAACAAATTAAATAATGAAACATCATAAATAAAAAACTAATTTCACTTAGTTTTATTTCTAATAATGTGGCATAATTTGGTTTATTGATGATGCATAGAATTATAATACATCATCAATGCATCAAATATATATATTTAATATAATCACATGGAACTCATACGTTTTACGGCGACATAATGATGAGATTAATATCCCATAGCTGTTGAGGTCAAAAGTTTGGTAGAAATTAAAGAAATTAAGATTGAAAAGTGTTGAAATTTGATCGGAAATTGAAAATAAAATGTTGAAACTGAAATAAGAAGAAAAGTGTAGAATTTTCTACACTCTTTGGAGAGTGAAACGGAATCAAGCATCAGCCGAAGAAAAAAAATAAATAAAAGGGAAAGAAAGGAAAAGAAAGAAAATGAAGAAAGAACGCAAAATGATAAAAGTGACAATTATGTGTTTTGTGAATTAAACGCCAATTTGGATCGCATCACTCAATAAGATCCAAAGACAAGTTTTGACATATAAATTTTGGAATTTAGAATGACATGTACTTAAGTTTAAATATAGTATTTGTACGTAAGTACGAGTGAAAATAGTTGATAAATTTTTTAATATTATGGTAGCTTAGTGACTTAGTCAATTTAGTAACTTGATGACTAAGTACCCCTTTGGATGGGCGATGTGGTGCGTTTAACTCACTTTTTGTCTTATACTACAGTATCACTACAGTATCTAACCTCACTGACACCGTTGTTTTTACACTAATTTCATGTAAACGCAACACTAGATGTGACACCAATTACTTAGGTTATTGGTTTAACTTGGTTGAGAGGTGTTACACAAAGTTCTTGTAGTCTTCATATATTTTGAATTTAATCTCCATATTTTTATTTTTCAGAATTTAGTCATTTTGCTTTTTGAATTTAAAATTTAGGTCCATTTGTTAATATTGTTAAAATTCTTTTATTAAATTTGTTGCTGTGGAATTTTGAAATAAAAAAAAACTCAGTTGGTATCCATGTAACAAAAAAATAATATTGTAATGAACTTGAATTTAATAAAAGATTTTAACGGTGCTAACACTTCTTCTAAATTCACTTAATCAATTTAATTAGGATAAAGTATTTAGACTAACTAAAGACATTATAAAAATTGAGGTATCAAATTATGTCAAAATTAAAGTATATGGATTAAATATAAAATTTGAGAAAAATATAGGGATCAAATTGAAATTTAACCATTCTTCAAATCAGAGTAGGGAGTTTGGAATTGAAATTTACCCGTTATGCTCGAAATTGGATGTCTCTTCAAATCAAAGCCCTATTCTATAATAGACCAAACAGAACACTGAAATGGAGCAGTACCACCGGCCCACATGAAAAAAATGGAGCAGTACCATCGGCCCACATGAAAAAAATGGAGCGTAAATTAATCCTTGTCGCCATCGGTTTCCACTCCAAATCCAAAATACAAAAACATGTGAAAATTTGCGGAATCAGACATTTCACCAGCACAGGATTTTGAGAAGTTTGCGTTAGATCCAAGTGATAACCAAAAAACCAACACCAACAAAACATACGTACGCTACACAAATGCACCCTCGCCAATACTAAATAGCAATATCCACCCTCCTTCACGGCGCCACATTTTATCAACCAGATCTCGCCTTTCCAGGTATTTCAATATCGCAATCTTTTCTCCATTACTTTTTTTCATCGTCAATCGAATTCGCTTTTCTGTAATCTTTTACGGTATTAGGATTGGAACCTTATTGAGACATGAGAAAATTGTTTGAAAACCAAAAGCAATTTAAGTTATTCGAATCTTCAATTGACACATGGTTTTGACAGTGCAGCTGTTGGTTTTATATATATATATATATGACGATATTTATTTTTTATTTTTATTAATTTGTGTTCGTTTGTTTGTTTGTTGTGGACGTGGTTAATGGGGGAAGATCCTGATGGTGGTTGAGACTCGGTTTTGATTTCTAAAAGGATCAGAGTGGGGGGCAAAATTGGAGCGGATCGGATGGAGAAGAATAAGAACCGTACTGATCTGCTCACTGCCGGACGGAAAAAGGTTTCCCTTTTATTCTACTCTTTTCATATTTGATTACGGGTAGTTTGGCCGGTTGCCTCTTTTCTTCCCAGCATGCTCTGGTTATTGTTTTCAACGATTTTTTTTTCTTTGAGGCCTGTAGTTTTTTAACGCCTGCTTATCGTTTACCAACATGGTGTTTCTTATGTCGTTACTGATTTCTGATGTTCTTCAGTACCATGTTTACTTCTTTTGTTGAAGAATCAAATATGTCTAGGTATTCTGAACCTTAAGTAGAAGATTGAACTTTAGCTGTTTTAATTTCCTTCACTTCACTGAAGTAAAATTTTAATTATTATTATTTTTGTTTCCGTTATAAGAAATGTCTGAGCTCATTTTTTAGGTAATAGGATTTATTAGCGCTTAATTTTATGTCATCTTTTGTCAGCTTCAACAATTTCGTCAGAAAAAGGATGGTAAAGGAAGTAGCAGTAAAGGAAAATCTTCTAAAAAATCTAAAAAACCTGAGCAGCATGGATCTGATAGTGATGCAACAAACCCGGTTGCCAAACAAACAGCCTTGCTGCAGGTTTCTGAAGGGGAAACCACAGCTGGTGACTCAACAGTGTCACTGTCTGCTGAGAAGAGTTCATTCCCTTCTGGGCCTGATACTGCAGCATTTGTTTCACCAGTAGAGTCTATTGTGTCTGAGGAGACAGGTAACATCGAGACTCTAGCAGCCCATAATGCTGGATTACCCGCTGAGGTGGTCACACTTGTTGATTTTTCAGTCCCAAATGGAGAGCCAAGTACTCAGACTGTTGATAGTATGACGAGCACAGAAATACGTTCCTCAAGCACAGATATCCCAGTTTCGGAGGGGGAAATAAAGCATTATAATGTGCCACATCCTTCTGCTTCAGTTGATTCCAAAGACGGGACAGTGGTCAACAAGGAAATGGGGCAAAATTCACTGCTTTCAGCAGATGATTTGCCTGATAACTACTTGTCTCAAGCAAGAGGAGATCAGATAACAGATGTAGGTTGTGCTCTCCTCCTCTTGATTTTAGTTTTCTTTCCCTCTAATTCTGTTTGTTAGGGGATTGCATTGGGCAAAATTAGGATTAGTTATGTATGTATTTGATGTATAATTAAGTTCTCATTTGTTGCTGGGTAGGTGCAATGCAGGAAACTGATGGTTTGGGGATGAACCAGCTTGATAGAGGTGGTGAAACAAAGTTTGAAGTTGATGGTAGGCTTACTTTGTCTGAGCACGATGAATGTGATGAACCTCTTGAAGGGGCTACTCCAGGAGTAACTAGCATGGATGGGGCATCCAATGAGACAGAGGAGGCCATCAGCAGAGATGCTAGCATTGTATCTACTGGGGCATCTAGCAGTTCCTGGGCAGATGGAAGTTTGGCTGCTAGTTCTCAATTGACAAATGAACAGGCCCCAGATGTAATACCCTATTCACCTGTCAAAGAAGAACAAGAAATGTGTCCTTCATTTTCTGATTACGGCGAGGGCAAGAGTTTAGAAGGAAATCAACAATACTTACCAGAAGTCTCCTTTGTGTCTGAAGATCTAGGTCATGAAAGATCTCTTCAGATGACAGGATTGATTTCATCAAATCTGATTATGTCTCTTGCCAGAGGTGGTACTCCAGTCAAACTCTCTCAGCTAGTAGAGGCGATGAGAAGTCTTGATGAAGATGAATATAGGCTTTTGCTGAACTCTCACGAATCGGTTTCCCTTGAAATAATTGGGACCGATAATCTATCACCTTCCTACCATCCAGATATATTCGAGAAATTAAAAGAGGAGTTGTATCTCACAAGTTTTTCAAAAGATATATTTTACTTAAAGCTTTCTGAGCAGTCAGATCTGCATATGGAATCTGAACGGCATTGTCATCAGCTTCTTGATGAAATATCTCTTCTTCATTCTTCCATCATCAAGGTTCATGAGACGAATGCCTGCCTTGGAGAAGAGCTAGCACAATGTAGGTCTGAACTCCAGATTTCTGGAAGTGGAAGGGAGGAGTTGCAGAACGAACTTAATACTGCTTTGCTGCAAATTGAGGAATTTTCTTCTAGAGCAAATGAGTTGCAGAGCAGCCTGGTAAGGTCACAAGAGGATTTGTCAAGCCTTTCTTCTGAGTTGTCTGAGTACAAGAATCAGGTGGCCACTTTACAGGCAGATAATGTGAACTTGAATAGGACCGTTTATTCTCTGACTGATGAGAGAAGCACACTTGCACAGGAAAAGGAATCTTCTCTCCTTGAGAATGAAAAACTGTTACTGGAGTTAGCTAGATACAAGGACTTGGTTATCACTTCCCAGGTGGAGAGTGAGCAGTTAAACATGAATCTTGCTTCTCTGACAGAGGAGAGAAAGGCACTTGTGGATGAGAAAATGTTGTCCCTTCAGGAAAATGAGAAGCTACGGACAGAATTAGCTGATTGCAAGAGCTTGATTTCAGCTTTACAGGTGGAACATTCTAATATAATCAATCTTGCTATAATGTCGGAAGAAAGAATAAAGCTTGAAGAAGAGAAGGAGTTGCTTGCACAAGGGAAAGAGAAAGCTGTTCTTGATTTGGAAGAGTGTAAAGATTTGTTGGCTTCTTTACAACTTGAAAAATCCAAATTGAATGGTGAACTTGCTTTTGTTACAGAGGAGAGAAAGAAGCTTGAGGAGGACAAGGATTATTTCATCCATGAGAATGAGAGACTTGCTTCTGAGCTCCTTGTTCTTCAAGAGCAGTTAACTAGACAGAATGGGGAACAGATGCAACTTGAGGCTGAACTAAAAGTATTAACAGTACGCCAAGAGAAGCTAATGGAGGAAAATAGTTTTCTCAATGCCAGTTTGGATGTGCATAAGGCCAAGTTAGTGGAAACTGATAGTAGGGGAAACCAGAATATTGAAGCTGGGAGCCAAGTAAAAGGTCTGGGTGTGAGTAGGGAGGTCCTTGAAAATGCTGCCAACTATGAACCTTCCTGCTTCATACCTTTAAAGCAGGATCCTGATGAATCTACTGTGGTATCGGAGAAACCTGGACCTAATGATGTTGTTGGTGGGTCATCACTTGTGCTGCTTGAACAGGAAGTCTTTGATGATTCTTCTGGTTTTCTAGTCCTGAAGGGACACTTGAAGGAGGCTGAGAGAATATTGCAAAACCTTGAAATGACAATTGAACAGATGCACTCTCATTCAGTCTCATTACAGCACTCCATCAGTAAATCAACTGCACCAGGAGTATCAAATCTAACTAAAGCCTCAGAACCACAGGTGCATCATGATGAACCTGAGGTTGAGAGGAGAGATTTGCCTGAATATCAGTTACTGGGAGACCTGTTTAATTCAACTAAAGAGGTAACAGAAAATTTAAGAGCTGTGCTTAAGCTCTTGGGTCAAGATGCTGATGATGCCAGTTTTCTTTATAGAGGAGAGAGGGATTGTAGAAAATCTGCTAATTTCACATTTCAAGAGCACAGGGTTCTACATGAAACTTTGAAGGAATACAGCGACATTCTCCACGCATCCAACATTGAACTGGGGGTTCTGTATGAAGCTTCTAAGCAACATGCTTATGGCATTGAAGCTAAGTACAATGAGCTTAAGGTTCTCCATGAAGCTCTAAAGCAGCAAGAAAGTAGCCTTAGTTCGGAAAATGCTGAGCTTGGCAAGAAGTTGACTGAGTATCAGTTGAAACTTACTGAAATGCAGAGTCAATTCTCTGATTTAAAGCAAAGGTCAGATGATACTACTTCTACTTTAAATCAACAGTTCAAAAATTCACAGAAGGAAGCAGCTGAGAGGGCTTTGATGCCTGAACTAGAATCGAGATCTATGGTTACTCAGATTGTGGAGACAGTCAGGAGACTTGATTTGTCTGTTGGGCAAGTTTCCAACTTCAGCTTCTCAGATAACAGCTGTGATATCTCAGATCTGAATAGCCAGCTTGCTACTTCTGTTGATTCTGCCATTAACAATATCCGAGAGCTACAAGAGCAACTAGAAATTGCTCATGCAGGTCATGATGCAATATTGAATTCATACAAAGAAGTAGATGAGAAGTATAATGATTTGCATAGGAATAATGAATTCATGGTAGGGATGCTACATGAATTGTACAATGATCTGAAGAAACTTGTGATTGATTCATGCATTTTGGTGGGTGAGCCTGAAATGAATACGCAAGTTGAGAAGCTGCTTGATCCCTTAGACTACAGCAAGTATAAGATCCTCATTGAACAACTGGAGACTGTTTTGGGTGAAAGGCTCCAGCTCCAGTCTGTTAATGACCAGCTGAATTTAGAAATGATGAATAGGACAAGAGACCTTGTGGAAATGAGCAGAGAATGTCTTCATTCTAATGCCATTCAAAAGCTTATTGAACAGGTTGAGAATGTTGTAAAACTGGACGACTCTGAGACTGACTCAGATAGAACTCCTGGTTCCCACCTTGAATTGTTAGTTTGTTTGCTTGTCAAGAAATACAAAGACATTGATCAACAGGTGAGTAATCGTGGAGAGGATCTTGGATCTAAGATGTTTGGGTTGACAGAAGTAGAGGAAAAGATACATCAGTTAGATGCTCTGAGACTTCAGCAGGAATTTGAAATCCTCACTCTGAAAGAAAGTTTGCGCCAGAAAGAAGAAGCCCTTCAGACTGCACATTCTGAGTTACTGAAAAAAGTAAGTGAAATTGAACAGTCAGAACAGCGGGTATCTTCTGTTAGGGAGAAGCTTAGCATTGCTGTGGCAAAGGGGAAAGGTTTGCTGGTGCAGCGTGATGGTCTTAAGCAGTCACTTGCAGAGACATCTGCTGAACTAGAGAGACTCTCACAGGAATTACAGGTAAAAGATGCCCAGCTTCAGGAGTTAGAAATAAAACTGAAGACTTACTCGGAGGCAGGTGAGCGTGTGGAAGCTTTGGAATCTGAACTTTCATACATTCGCAATTCGGCTACTGCATTAAGAGAATCATTTCTTCTCAAAGACTCTGTACTGCAGAGAATTGAAGAGATTTTAGAAGACTTAGACCTGCCTGAGCATTTCCATTCTAGAGATATCATTGAAAAGGTTGATTGGTTAGCAAGGTCCACCACTGATAATTCTTTGCCCGCCCCAGATTGGGAGCAGAAAAGTTCTGTTGGAGGCTCCTACTCTGATGCGGGTTTTGTCACTGTTGATACCTGGAAAGAAGATGCACAACCAACCTTAACTTCAGGGGATGACTGGAGAAGAAAATATGAGGACCTTGAGAGCAAGTTTTATGGGTTGGCAGAACAAAATGAAATGCTGGAACAGTCCTTGATGGAAAGAAACCACTTGGTGCAAAGATGGGAGGAACTTTTGGGCAGAATTGATATGCCTTCACAGATGCGGTCCATGGAACCCGAGGAAAAGATTGAATGGCTAGGTGGGGCACTTTCAGAGGCTAATCATGATAAAAATTCTTTGCAGAAGAAGATTGATGACCTTCAAAATTATTTTGGGTCAGTAGCTGCTGATTTGAAAGAGTCTGAAAAGAGAATATCAGATCTTGAGTCAGACCTTCAATCAGTTGCCCTTGAGAGGGAGCACCTTTCTGAAAGATTGGATGCTTTGACGTCTGATAATCATAACCTTGCAGCAAAGGCAACTCAATTTGAAGTTGAGAATGAAAAACTTCAGATTAAAGTTAGTGGTTTGAAGGAAGAATTGGATAAGAGGATTGAGGAAGGGAGGAGAATCTTCTCAAGATGGAGGGTGACATAAGGAGATTGCAGTACTTGGTTTGTGATGTGTTACAGGATCCTGAAGCAAAAGATTTGCGTTCTGGTGGCAGTAGTACTGCATCCTTAGAAGGATTACTGAAGAAGCTTATAGAGAATTACACTAATCTCAAGTCTGTGAATCCTGAACCTGTGGATATTGAAATCGACCGGACCAAGCTATGTGATCCTACCCTTGATCAAGCTGGAAGCAGAGATGCTCTAACTAGCCAGGAGGATGTAGCTTCTTTGGAAAAAGAACTGGAGGAAGTGCGGCATGACTTGATGCAAGTGAAGGAGGAAAGAGATGAATACTTCGGAAAGCATCAATCTTTGCTTCATGAAGTTCAAGCACTTGAAAGGAAAGGGGAGGAGTTGCAAGGGCTACTTAATCAAGAAGGGCAGAAGTCAGCTTCTGTGAGAGAAAAGTTAAATGTTGCTGTTAGAAAAGGGAAATCTTTGGTGCAACAACGGGACGGTCTGAAGAAAACAATTGAAGAGATGAATGCTGAGCTGGAGCGCTTGAAATCTGAGCTTAGCAACCAGGAAAATGCTCTGGCTGATTATGAACTAAAGATGAGGGACTTCTCCACTTACCCCAAAAGAGTAGAAGCCTTAGAAGCTGACAATTTGTTCTTGAGGAATCATTTAACAGAAACTGAATGCATGTTGGAGGAGAAAAGACATACTTTAAATGGGATATTAAATGCAATAACTGACATTGATGCTGGTGATGAAATTGATACCTTTGATCCAGTGGAGAAGTTGGGACAAATTGTGAAAGTGTGCCATGAGTTGCATGCCTCTGTGTCATCTTCTAAACAAGAGTTGCAGAAGTCCAAGAGAGCTGCAGAGCTACTACTTGCAGAGTTGAATGAAGTTCAAGAGAGAAACGATGGTCTTCAGGAAGATCTAGCCAAAATTTCGGCTGAGCTTACAGAAGTCATGAAGGATAGGGAGGTGGCAGAGGCTGCAAAACTTGAAGTTCTTTCACGGCTCGAAGAGTTATCTGCAGTTCACTCTGAAGGAAAAAGAAAACAGTATTCTGAATTAATGATGCTACAATCCTGTGTGAATGAAGTCACAAAGGGCTTCAATGATATTCAAAATCTACTTTACAGTGCTTTTATGAAGGACTTGGAATTTTTGCAAAATTTGGAGGTTAACATTATGTCGTGCTTGGAAGGGGATGATGCCCAAGATGAGGCTGGCTTGCCATACAGTATCTCCAGTGATTTAGAGGACAAGGTAATGTTTTTCATGGCCTGTCTTTTGTTTGTGCATTGGCTTCTTTTTTTTTTTTTTTTGGTAAATCTAGTGGTTTGCCTTTCATGTTTTCTTTTGTATTTTCCTTCTGCAACCAGTTGATAATTATGCCTGCTGTATTGCCACCATAAATATATTTTATTTCTTTGAGTTGCATGCAAGTCATCTATATTGAGCAAATTTTGATTGGCCAAAAGAAAAAACCCTGAAAACCTCGTCTGTTTCTTGGGGTATTCTCTACGAATGGATTGTTATTCTAATTGTTTCTTGGTTTCCTCTTCAGGTGAACTTTCAATCCACAGATACTTCATCAATTGCCAATATACAGGAACCTGTGGATGACAATGCTGTAGTTGAAGTTTGCAGTTCAATCTGGCATCACCTGCAGGATTTGACAACTGAAATTACTGCACTCAAAGAAAAGTTTATTGGGTGCTCAAAATCATTACATGAACAAGGTTACCGTCTATGGAATGTAGTGGGAATCTTGCATAGAGAGAGAAATTCTCAGAAAGAATCTTTTGAAGCTATGAGGAGGAATATTATGCATTTAGAATCCATTGGGAAAGAGAAAGACATGGAGATAGTTGTCTTGAGAAGGAATGTTGCCTTGCTTTATGAAGCTTGTGCTAATTTGGTCTTGGAAATTGAAAATGGAAAAGCCGAGCTGTTAGGAAATAGTTCAACTACTGCAGATCTGGAATTAGCTGGAGCACTTGCACTTGGCGGACAAAACAGAGTTTTGTCCGAGGAACAAATCAAGACTATGGCTGATAAACTTTTATCAACAATGAAAGATTTTTTGAGCATGAAATATCAAATTGCTGAAGGAAGCCAAAGGGAGATGAAAATTACTGTAGAAAATTTACGGAAAGAGCTTCAGGAGAAGGACATCCAAAAAGATCAGATATGCGCAGAGCTTTTTGGTCAAATTAAGTTAGCTGAAGCTGCTGCCATGAATTACTCACGAGATCTTCAATCGTCAAAAACACTGGTGCATGATTTGGAAAAAGAACTGGAAGTGGTGAAGGAAGAAAATAAGTCATTGCAGCAGAGAGTAAAAGAACTGCAGGATGTGCAAGCCAACTCAGTGGAATTGCATAATAGAGTCAAATCACTGACAGATGTGTTATCATCCAAAGACCAAGGTATGTGTATTGGTTGAATCCTACTTTGTTTTACATTTAGTTGTGTTTGTGTGTATTAGAGTTGGGATCCTTATTTGTGAATGCTATTTGCTGACAGAAATCGAGGCCCTTATGCAAGCACTTGATGAGGAGGAGGTCCAAATGGAAGAGTTGACAAAAAAGAACGAGGAACTAGAAAAAGGCCTGCGACAGAAGAACATAGATTTAGAGAACCTTGAAGCTTCTCATGGGAAGGTTGTGAAAAAGCTTTCCATCACTGTGAGCAAGTTTGATGAGCTTCGTGATCTGTCACAAAGTCTTCTTACCAAGATTGAACAGCTTCAATCAGAACTACAAGATCGGGATGCTGAGATTTCCTTCTTAAGACAAGAGGTCACCAGATGCACCGATGATCTTCTTGCTGCATCACAAATGAGCTCTAAGAGAGAATCAAATGAGATACATGAGTTTTTGACTTGGTTTGAGGGAATTGTTTCTTGTGTTGGGTTACCCCATCTGCATTTTGATATGAAGGACATTCAGGTGCCTGAATACAAGGAAATAATACAGAAAAAGCTTAGCTCTATTACATCTGAACTTGAGGACCTACGTGTCGCTGCACAAAGTAAGGATGAATTGTTGCAAGCAGAGCGGACTAAAGTGGAGGAGCTAACACGCATGGAAGAAACCCTCAAGAAGACTTTGCAAGAGAAAGAATCCCTATTAAATTTGCTTGAAGGTGCAGGAGATGTGGATCATGCAGCTAGTGCAAACTCTGAAATTGTGCAAGTTGAACCTGTGGTAAGTTATTTTATGTGTTTGCAATTCCCTTTAACAGCAGATGGGGCATTAGGACCTCTTACAAAGCCAGTGAGAGGCAAAACTCTGATGCGAGAATACAACTTCGTTTTCCTTATTTCATTCTGTAAGGGAGAAGGCTTGGCTTGGTGCACTAGACATTCATAGATGCATGAATAGAACTAAAGAAGCTGACTCTTTATTGCAGATACATTGGCAGTTCATCCATATAATAATATATTTTGCTTATTAAGTGGCAGTTTGATAATTTCATCTCATCTGCGCACAAGAATGTGTTCTAGCTTTTGCATTGTCACTTGCAAAAAATACTTATATTGAGTAATCTATTTTGCTAAACATATTTGTAGATAAACAAGTGGGCTGTACCAGGGACCTCCACGGCTTCCCAAGTTCGTAGTTTGCGTAAAGTCAATAATGATCAAGTTGCTATTCATATAGATTCAGATGATGTTAGTAATAGTAGGTTAGAAGATGAAGATGAAGATAAAGGTACTCTTTACTGCTTTTCTGTTCACATCTTTTTCTGCTTCAAGTGAAGAGATAACTTTTTATTTAGAAGCATACATCCTATAGTTCTTGCATTTTAATTTCAATGTTTCTGCAGTTCATGGTTTCAAATCACTTACCACATCAAGAATTGTTCCAAGGTTTACAAGACCAGTATCTGACATGATAGATGGCTTATGGTAAGTGTTATTTTTCTGTTTTTGTTGATTTGAAGCACAAAACAAAGTAACTGAGCTGAGATTTATTTATTCATTTACGCACCAAAAGTAGCCCCTTTTATGTAACCATGTTATGTTTATGTAATCTGCCAGGGTTTCTTGTGATCGGGCACTCATGCGACAACCTGCCTTACGGCTTGCCATTATGATCTATTGGGCTATATTGCATTCACTGTTAGCAGCTTTTGTATTTTGACGAGCCAAACCTGGCAGCGGCGATTTTCTCCGATGGTTATCTACTCGTTTGTGTCGAAAGGAGTGGCAACCATGAATGCTTACTTGGTCCATAATCATTTTATTATTATCATTATTCTTTGATTTTTCCTTTGTAAAACATGGTCCATTAATTGATTATTTAGATAAACCAGGCAACTTTGATTTGCCCTTTTTATTTGTATGCATCTCAGGTTGCTCGGTTATGTCGTTGAATAAGAAAAATCTTTTTGTTACCATTAAGGATTGTTTACTTTGAACCTAACAAAGGTGATATGATGCTTACCCTTGTTATATAATGATATAAAGAGAGATGGCATTATGCTGCATCATGATTTTGTTCTGTTTTAGCTATTTTGATCCAAATCTGAAAATCATATCTAATCAACTTAAATTCAAATTAAAATGCGCAATACGAAATGAATCCAACAAAATTTGAAATTAAAATTAGTATTATTTTACTCGAAGCATTCTAACCTAAATTCTCGTTTCAAAGGGAATATTAGGTAGGACTTCGCCAATCGCCTCTCATGTGATTCAATTTATTTTTAAAATAAAATATTCCCTTTTTGTTCAAATTACTCAAAAGGCACCTATCTCTAACCTTATTAAGATTATAAAATTTTGTTTAATTAATAATTCCGAAGAAACATAAGCCCCTCCCAAATATTATCATCCAATCAAGTCTCTTTGAATTAATTAACAAAATTCTGTATAAAAAATTTGTTCAGTTACAGAGAGCATTAGAATATAATTTTTTTTAACATCCCCTAAAGCTGTAGACAATCATAGCCAACTTTCTCCTTTGCCATGCTTGCCTTTTACTTTATTTTTTTCCCTTTCATTTCTTCATTTTCCACTCTTCTTCTTCCTCCAGAAAAAAATTACATCACCTTTCAACAGATTCCTCTCTATCTTTTGAGACTTTCGCTGTGTTAAACAAGGAAAAGATTTCTTTACAATTTCCGGAAATCTTTTCTTTCCCAAACTATTTTCCCCCCTCTCTGTGTTCATCAAAAAGGGGAAAAAAAAATAAGAATGGGGACAGCGAAAGTCTCAAATTCCAGCTCCGAGGATCAAAATGTGAGTTCCTACAGTGAAACTGATGTGATTTTGAATGTTTATGATCTCACTCCTCTCAATAATTACTCTTATTGGGTTGGTTTCGGGATTTTCCACTCCGGTATTGAAGGTTCGTTCCCTGTTTTCTTTAATCCTTTCATTTTTTTTGGTATGGAATTTCTTTAAATCATATCTTTTGAAGATGTGGGTATTGGTTAGTTTAGGTCCTTATTGCTTGAAAATGGAGAATTTGGTTTCTCTTCATAGAAAATAGATATGGGTTTGCTGAATTATTTTAAAGGGTTTTTATCTGTTATTATCTCCAATATGTAGCTTAGGAATAAATATTTATTTGGGTTTTTCTTTAGTCGGAATATAATAATTTTATGGAGATCTTTTGAAGCTTACTTGAATCTTTGGATTAACAAATTAATTCATATCCAGTTTTCTATTACTTTTTGTTGGTGTATTTGCTACATTGGTCACACTTATTATGAGCTGGAAAAAAAAGGCAATTTGGGGTGGAAGTTTTTCAAATATGTATGTTAAAAATTGTTAATCAGAGTTTAATATGTTATATGAATTTAATAACATCTTTGCTTTTCGGTCCTAAAATTTTTCAGATTAAATGAAGATATATTGTGGTTAAGGACTTAAGTTCTATAAGTTTGAACTTAAGATTAGGCTGTTCTTGTTTAGGTGTTAATAGCATGCTTGAAATAAGACAGCTTTTTGCTAAATTCATCATGTCCATTTAGTCGTTTGAATTCGAAATTAAGCTGTTTTGACTAAAAACGAGAGATGGAAGACATTTTTTTTTTTGGTATATGACATCTATTTTAGTTCATATGTTGATTATCTTTTTTTAATCTAGGAAACTGAAGTTTCTATCTATCTCAATATTTATGAACAGTTCATGGGAAAGAGTATGGGTTTGGGGCCCATGATTTTCCGGTTAGTGGAGTTTTTGAAGTGGAACCAAAGAGCTGCCCTGGTTTTATCTATCGATCTTCCATCTTGTTGGGGCGCATAAACATGCCTTATTCTGAATTCAGAGAATTTATCGAGAATGTAGCTTCCGAGTATCATGGAGATACCTACCACCTAATCTCCAAGAACTGTAACCATTTTACAGATGACATGGCACAGAGATTGATAGGCAGACATATTCCTGGGTGGGTGAACCGGATGGCTCGACTAGGTACGTTGACCCTCCGATAGTTTATCACATTCTGTATATGGACACACACACACGTATATTTCTTTCCCTTACTTTATCTTTCTTTTCAAGAATTGTCTGTGACATTGGATGATATCAATGCCTTGCTCTTCCTCAAATCGTGCTGTAGCTTTTAGATCTTTTCTGGGTGGAACCTAAAAAATTGGCTATGTTTGGTAGTCGACACTAGTCCTTGACCCTCCATTGGAGGGAAAACAATCGGTGAATGTACTTGGTAGGTCCTTGTATTATAGGACTTGATCAAATTAGTCCCTCTATTAAATGGATCAATTTAGTCCCTTTACTATTAAAAGAAATCAAATAAGGCCAAATTGTAATAGAGTTAACATTTATTGTTTAAAATTTTTTTATCATTTACTGTTTAACACAGTTAATATTTTAAAAGTTTTTATTGTTCTGTAAATGAAATCTCTTGTTTGGAATTGAACCGCAATTTAAAAGAATAATTTTCAAGATAATTTTTTATACAGTAAATGTTAACCTTGTTACAATTTGGATATTTGATTCTTTTTAATAGTATAAAGACTAAATTGATCCATTTAATGATAGAGGGACTGATTTGATCTAATCCCTATAATACAAGGACCTCCCTGGTACTTCAACCGAAAACAATCACTAGGAGGAGGCCAAGCATGGATTGTCATTTAGTCTGCTTTTCATCATTGATATTATGCATACCTGGCATGGTCATGAAACGAAGGAAACACATCGAAAATCGTTAATTTTATTGTTTTGTCAAAAATGTAGGCTCTTTATGCAACTGTTTGCTTCCTGAAAGCCTTCAAGTAACTAAAGTAAAAGAGTTACCTGAATACCACGAAATAGGTACGCATCTGTATGTCTCCTGTATTGTTCTTGAAAAATAGAACCTGTCTTTTATTCCCCTTTGAGAAACTCCACTGATATTGAACATTCGTCTGCGTTTTTTTGGCTGCTGCTTGCTTCCAGAAGATGGAACTGAATCTCTCTCAACCGCTACCCCTGGCGATTCAACAGAAATTGATGATACGGATCAAGAGAAGCACTTGCTCTCACCAAAAGACGGAAATTCCGAAATAGCTTTCATCAAAGAAGCTCATTCGTGATTGCGAGACAGCCTTCACCAAATTGGAAGCAGATGTTCTTGTTAGTTGTTAAGACCATGAATGAATGCCGTTTTGTTTCGACGTATGTAATTATTTCTCCATTTTTTGGTGTCTTTTATTTTTTACCCATGGTTATTTGTTTGGAGAAGAAGAATTTGGCACTTGAAACATAATTTGTTGTTAATGCCTTTGTACGAGTGGTTGCATTGAACTCATGGACCTTAAATTGGATTTGCAGATAAATTTATTGTGAGCTTTTTTATTTATTTTTTCAACACGAACTTGAACATCTCAAAACAACACAATATTTTGCTGTATGTTTGTTGAGTATTATGTAATTTATGGAACTTTCAATGCTATTCTTGTTGATTATTATATTTTATGTTTGTTTCTTCTTAGCTTGAGAAACTTGACCTAGTAAATATATTATTTTAGACATTTATTCAGAGATTATCTTTCAAAAGGTCAAAAATCAATGTTCAACAAAAAACCTGGGTTTTGACATGAAAATCAGAAAGTTTCTAGGGAAAGTTCACCATGCGCCTAAGGCAGTCTCAGTGCAGTGGCTAATTTTTCCACCCTTGAATTGATTGAATTCGCGAATTGGATCAAATCAATAATTGGTGGTTTAACCGATTCGACTACTGACCCAATTACAAAATAGATGTTTTTTTTAAATCAAGATTTGAAATGTTAAGTTAGGAGTAAAAATACCATGAAGGCCTTTGTATTATAAGTCATATCACATTTTGTCCCCTCTATTAAAAATAAAGATAAATTAGTGTTTATATATTAGATCAAAGAGTAAATTGGTCCTTTTTGTTAAAATTTTCATCCATTTGTATTGTTAAAAACTGGTGTGGCTGATGGAATAACCTTATAGTGAGGCGTGACATATCATGTGTGCCTCATGCTACAAATGTCAATTTTTAACCGTGGAATTGGATGGAAATTTTAATAAAAGGTCAGTTTATTTTATTTGATCTAATGTACAAAGACTAATTGATTATAATTGACTGGAATTGGATGGAAATTTTAATAGGTCAGTTTATTTTTTGATCTAAGGTATAAAAATTAATTGATTATAATTAACTATTTTTTAGAGGAGACAAAATTATCTTAGAAGCAAAATGATAAATAATTGCAGTATACAGAGATATGTTTCAATACAAAGAAACCAGAAAAAAATGAATACGATCCTCCTGCTCCTGGATAAAGGCAGTATATTGTTTACATACACCCTTTTGCTGAGGAAAGAAGATCAAACACAGGGATCTCTTCAAAAATCTATTTAGTCAAATTTATATTTGCCAATTAAAAAAACAAAATAATAAAAAAAAAAAAAAAAACCCTCAAGCTGAATCAAGCTAATGATAGTATCTAAGAGGGAAGCTACCGTCCAGATAGCACAGACATTGAAAATGAAGATGAAGTTGAGGTAGGTGGATTGCAATCTACATCAGATCCCATCACAGTGATTTTTGGCCTGTAATGACGATGATCACAATCCCCACCACCACCATCATCATCATCATCCATGGATAACAAATCAACAACAATCATTTGTGTATCAGGTGGTTCATCTATAACCTCATGTCCTTCAAGCATCTCAACCACTTGTGCCATGTTAGGCCTTAGTTTTGCCTTCTCTTGTATGCACCACAAAGCTACATACACCAGTCTTTTCAATTGCCTTTCATCAACACCACCACCGCCGCCGGCTTCAACCAGTCTTTGATCAATAGCTTCTATTAATTTCCCTTCTTTTAGTTTTTTCCTCACAATTTTAGGAAAGTAATTCCATTTCCTTTGAGATCTGTCAATCCCATTTTCAATCAAACTAACATTTCTTTGACCACCGATCATTTCAAAAAGAACCATTCCATAGCTGTAAATATCAGATTTCTCTGAAACTCCATGTTGTAATAGCCATTCTGGTGCTAAATAACCTCTAGTCCCTCTTAATGTTGTAATAACCCGACTTTCATCTTTTCTTATTAACTTTGATAAACCAAAATCAGCCACAATTGCTCTATAATTCTCATCAAGCAATATATTTTCTGGTTTAACATCAAGGTGTAATATCCTTGACCTACAATCATGGTGTAGATATGAAAGTGCCTTAGCCACATCAATAGCAACTCTATACCTTAAATCCCAAGACAAGCAACCTCCCTTTCCCCTTTCTTTTCTGGGGAAAATCCAATAATCTAATGAACCATTTGGGATAAATTCATAAACAACGTACCTTGGTCCCGAAGGAGCACAACAATACCCCATAAGTCTCACAAGGTTAACATGTTGTACACTTGCAATAGCTGCAACTTCAGCTCTAAACTCCTTTTCACCGTGCTCTTCACCATCGATTCGTTTCACCGCGACCGATGTACCATCGGTTAGTATGCCTTTGAATACCGAAGCTGACGCACCTCGGCCTAACAATGCCTTGAAATTATCTGTTGCATCTTCAAGCTCCTTGTGTTTAAACTTTATTGGAACACCAGCTACTTTTCTAAGAAAACTGTACTCGATTCGAAGCTCTCGACCTTCGGCTACGAACTTGTTCTCCAACAGTTTCCTTCGGCAATGATAACGTCCTCGAATCACAAGACACACAAATACTGCAAGGATTACTGCAATATCTGCCTCTACAATGAGGAAAAATGCCTTGGAAAGTCTCAATGATACTCGAGCAACGACGATTAATACGATGAGGCCGAAGATTATTGTTGCAGCTATTATGTTTGCCTTCTTGTCCTCCATCACAACTTCACCATTGTATTCATCAACGTTCCTTGTTAGTTTCCCTTGACAGCAAGCAAGCAAAGCATTGAATTAAAATATATAATTCCAAAGACTTCAAAGCTATATTCTCTACCACTGGATCAACCAAATGATGGAGAAGCATGGGGCTGATATTATTTTATGTCTGCATCAAAAGAAAGGACCACGAAGTTTACCCAATTTTCCTTTTAAGCTCAGTTGTGTTTGTTTGATTTTTTAAGCATTTAAATGGTCAAAGTTTTGGTTCATAGTGCCAGGAACTAGTCATCTGTCACATTTTTAATTTAATCTTCATGCACTCCTTTCACCATTAAATACCGTAATTATGGTCATTTCCTTTGGCAGCAAAAAAAGTTCACCTAATTTCATGTTAAATTTAATTATTAATATTTACATTTTTTATTAATTTGACTCTTATTCTTATTCAGAGCTAAATTTAACTCCCGACAATGTTAAATTTTTAAACATATCAGTTCATGTGATAATCTAAGTGTATTTCAGCTTTTTTTAATGAAATTTTATAATTTTAATTTGTTTTTTATTTTTAATTATTTGTTGACGTGACATATAAGACAAATACTATTATGCCAATATAAAGTAAACACGAGTTGTCACGCCAACGTCATTAAAAAAATTAATATTTTAGTTGGTTATTTTCGTTAAAAAAAAGTGGTTTAACACTTTTTGAGATGTTAATGGTCAATTTTAACTAAAAAAAGAAGAAAGACCAAATTAATTAAAAATATAAACATTGAGAGTTAAATTTATCATTTATCTTTTTCTCTATAATAACAAAAGCTTATACAATTAAAAAAAAAGTGATTAGATTATCTAATGAAGGGATTAGTTGTACAACTCATCCAATCCACAAACGTTGACCAAGAACTTTCCCTTAGCAGCTTGTGAGACCAAAGATGGTATATGAGATTCTCCCTTTTAGACTATTATACTGGAAGAAATAAAATAAATTAATATAATGAAGGCTTCAACTAATACAATCATTCATAGACAAGCAACTGAGGGAGAAATTTTTTGAAAGGAAAGCTGCTATATGTTGACATTCAACTCCCATAGAAGAAGCTCCTCTACTTCCATTGAAATTTCCAACCACATGTGATCCAATTTGCATTGCCTAGCAAATTTCAGTTTCACAAATTTTTTAATAATCACAAAATCATCACATCAAGATGTTGAATGTGGAATGTCATTTTACGTCAGCATATATTGTATATAATCGTGCACTTAAAACTATATAATAATTTTGCTTTTTCTCGAAGTAAAGACAAATCTATGATTTTTATTGGAACTTTTGAGAAAAATTTGATGTAAAAAGAAAACGACAAAGGCAAGAGGAAAATAGAAGAAATTTCTGTTGAACATATACATTAGCTAGATTATTTTGTTATGGTGACTGGAACAAAATTTCAACACTTCTCCTTGTTTCAGTTGCTGCAAATTCCAAGTTCTCTCTAAGAAACTTCCACTACATCATCCTTGTTTCTTCCAACCACACGTCCTTTTAAAGATTCCAACACATCTCTAAGCTTTTTTAAGCAGACATTTCCCCAGTGGTGTTGCCTCTTCAGACAACTTAGCAGCAGTAGTTAACCCCTCCTCGAATTTATTAGTAAGGTCATGAATAGAGAGGCGATTTTGCTGATCCAACAACAATGTAGTCTTACGTGCAACAATCTCCTTCATGGACAGAACTTTAAGATCTCCTTTGACATTCGCAATATAATTATTTGTCCCAATTTTGTATTGGGAAAACGACTTGAAGCAAATATGACATCAGCTGATACAGCTGGAAGTGCTTTCTTTTGCACAGGATTGCTAAAATTCCGACTGACCCTCGTCATTGTTTTGAAACTACTTCTATTAAGAGATGGAGTGTTGTGAGGTTTAGCCACATCAGTGTGTATCAATTGCAACTTTTTAATAGCTCTCCAAGTTAATTGCTTGAATGGAAATCTCGATTACTTTCTTCGTTGGCGAGTTCTACAATCTAGAATTTCAGATTCAAAACAAGGGAGACTTTGAGTCAATTCCTTTATTTACAAATTCACAACAGCTGCATGATTGAAATGGCCAAACCTCTTATCCCAAACTTTAGCATGGACATTTGTCGCAGAGAATGTGGCTTGCTCCTCCTCCAAAGGATCAAGTGCAAAGTTCTTCCATTTCATTTTTTCTTCTTTGTCCCATGTAACCTCTTTCTCTATTAAAAAGAATGTTGGGGGGTTACTCATTATAACTAGTAAGTAGATCTTTTGAAGGATTGAATTTTTTGCCCGAGTTGAAATGAATATTTTGATGCTAATGCTATCCTTTTTTTTATTTCTATAGGAAAGTGTTGAAATAGTTGGTTGAATTTGAAGTAACTAAAACCATTCCAAACTTATCATTGCAATTAATAAATCAACTTTGCATTGAGTGTGGTCACACCAATGCCTTGGTTCCTATCTTCGGCCTCCCTCCTATGTTGTTGTTAGGCATTCTATTAAGAGTAATCTATGGGATTTGTATAGGAGTAATTTATGGGATTTGTATATTGTTTCCTCATTGCAGAAGATAGAATAAGTCAATAGGTTGCATATTTATACGCTGGTTTTTCTATTCAAGTGATAAGGCAATTGCCTTACTTTTACATGGTATCCGAGCCTTGACGATTCAAAACTTTGATCAATGGCTGGAGATGAAGACAAGCTGCCAAAACCATCACCTAAAATAGATATATCCTCACCTTTTTTTCTCGGTCCTCATGACAGATCTGGAGATTTTTTTACTCCGACACGCCTCAACGATGATAATTACGATGATTGGGCGGCTGAAATAGAAACTGCTCTTCAAGCACGGAGGAAGTTTGGATTTCTCGATGGCACGATCACAGCACCCATTCCTCCATATACAGATGTAGATTGGACTACAATTCATGCCATGCTTGTTTCATGGATTATGAACACCATTACTATCGAGGTAAAGCGTACTCTTTCGAAATATAAAGATGCAAAACGTTTATGGGATACTTTAAATAGAAAAACCAGTGTATAAATATACAACCTATTGACTTATCCTATCTTCTGCAATAAGAAAACAATATACAAATCCCATAGATTACTCTTAGCACATTCATTATAAAATTGCTAATATTAACTAGTATGTATACATGGTTTAATTTTTCACAACGTAATCTTTATATTATATTAATTTAATAGTTAAGTGCGATTAACATTTTAAAACAAAAATTACTCACAAAGTGTTACACCTGTGAAAGGTGAATTAAACAAATAAAATAATAAAGGTCTTTGATTCTAAATATGCGCTTCTGAACTTTTCCAGCACTATTTTGGAAGAGTAGTGTGGAGATTATTTTAATTTTTCTACATGAGACAGCTTTAAATATTCTATATCTTAAGAGAAGAGATTGTTTGAAACTGTGATTCCACATCATTCTTATCTTTATCTAATAAAAATGTAAAATCAGATTTTTTCTCATGATTTTCAACTTTTTACTCTTGGAAAAAATTAAATCTAACTAAAAATTCTAAAAATCATGAAGATAAATCTAATTTGTCATTCTCATATTAAAAATCGATAAGGATGACGTGGAATCACAATTTTATAAAATCCTTCAAACCATAATTGTTTTTATTCTAAAGAATGTCAGTATATTATCAATTAAAGTTCAATTATTAAAAAAAAAGTAAAAAGACTACATATTAAATGTGTGAAAAATATAAGAAGGGAGCATGATTAATATATATGCCCAAACATGTGCTACAACCTACAAATATGTATACATTACAAAATTTTACTATAAAACTTTATTACATTATAATACAAATTGGTGAGACAAAATGTATATAAAGAAGCCTATCGATAAAACCACCATTTGCCTAAAATCCTAAATAAACTCATAAAAAGAGACTAAAGGGTAACAAAACACATCAATGGTGAAAACCAAGATTTTCATGCCAAGTTTTTTGCCCCTTTTTCTTGCAAATCATCTCTATTTTTCTTTGATAATATGCTTTAAAAGGCAAAATGGAGAGGAGATGAAATCAAGGTGGCTCATCTCTATGGGACAAGGGCTTAAAGATAATCGGTGCTCCATGTTGTGGGTAAAGTAGCATTGAAATTGTGGGTGCATGTTGGTAAGTTGGGGCTAACTTAAAGGAGAAGCGTTGAAGTATGATGGAAAGGGTTAACTTAGCTTGTAAAATGGCGAGGTTTTGTCCTATACATGTACGGACCCCAAGGCCGAATGGGATGAATCCGATAGGGTGTTTAGCTGCTCGTGCCACACCTTCGGAGAAGCGAGGCGGGTAGAACTCATTAGCATTGCTTCCCCATATGGCTTGATCATGATGAAGGGCCAAGATTGGTAACAAGAGCTCGGTCCCACGAGGGATGATGTAATCCCCTAGCTTTACATCAACTTTGGCTTGTCTGATTGTGGCTATTGTTGGTGGATATAATCGTAAGGATTCATTCAAGATCATAGTCAGCTGCACACCACAACATGTGAATCCAATATGAAATGCGTTTTTCACATTGTGGACAAATATGTATGTATGTATGCATGCTCTCCATTTCTTATATTATCTAATTTAGACTTGTTTTCACAAAAAGAGAAGTATAATTTTGATCCCTCTACCATGCTTAAATTTAAGATTCAATCTATATACTTCAATTTAATATGATTAATGTCTCTTCTTTTTGTGTCATTAGTTAGTCTAAATAATTAACTATTGTTATTAAAAAGTTTAGTTTGTATTTTCTTCTTCAAAGCACCCGTCTTAACATTAAAAAAAGTTGAAGGTGTTTTTAAAATCTACATTAGAATTTTAATAAGAATATTTAATAGTTTTAACTAATTAGACTAACTAATAATATTATAAAAAATATAGTGATCAAGTTTATGCTAAATGAAAATAAAAGATTGAATCCTAAATTTGAAGATAATAGACGAAAAAAATCATAATTTAACCATAAAAGACAAAAATAAAACAAGTGAATTCTTCACTTTAATTTAGCATAATTGAGTCTTCAATTGAGTATCATCATTAAACATTATCACTTACATAGTAATTAACAATCCAACCATTAATATTTAGCAAAAAGTAACAATTTAAATTTATTTATTTATTTGAACTAAATTTTAATTTTCATAAAAAGAAATAATTTTAAATTTTTAAAATAAAGCAATCCAGAATAATAATAATAACCATATGGTTTTGATAGTTATATATGAGACAAGACATGATGTTACTTGTCTCTTATTCAGAGGGAGGGGGGACTTAGGGGCTTACCGTCTTAAGCTTAGCAGCATCATCTTTGGTGGGAACATCACGTGATCCGCACACCCTTATCACCTCCTCACGTGCCTGAACCTGCCACTGTGGGTGCGTTGCTAGAAGAACAGTGGTCCAAGTCAGCAAATTGGAAGTGGTGTGTTTGCCGGCGAATAAAAAGGTCTTGCATTCTTCAACCATGTCGTCGACGGTGATGTTAGAAGAGGATCGCATCATCAATCCCACCAAATCCTTGGCCCCATTCTCTTGCATTACGCCCCTCGCATCGATTTTCCGGTGCTCGATCAGCTTCATCAACGACCTCTTAATCTCCCTGTCCATTTTCCAACAACTTATGTTCCTCTTGGTCGGCAAATACCTGTAAGAATTCAATTACGCCAAATCAATATTTATTCCCTTTTCATGATAAAGTTTGATTTTTAGTCTTTCAAGATTTGCTTTTTAGACGAAAGGTTTATAAAGAAAAGTAGAAATAAAAAAAAAAATCAATGTATAAATATTGAGATTATTATTTTTAGAATTAATACTAAATTAACATTATATAAATGATAACGGTTGTTATTATACTAATTTTAAAAACTGGACTATAAAAAAAAAAATGGAATAGTTAACCGAGCAAAGAAAAACTTACAAATAGATGAGTTACTAGACGTGTAGTTTAGGAGAAAAAAAGGAGTATGATTTTTAATACCTATAGGCAGGTAAGGAAACAATTCGCAAAGCCTGAGCAGCAAGCACCATTTGTTGTGCTTGTAAACGAAAAATGGCTTTCCCATCATCATCTTCATACCAGCTCCCAAACACCGTACGCATTATCACATCTTCGGTAAGTCTCTGAAACCATTCGCAAACTTCAATTTCAATCTCTTCGGATCTGCTCCTACCCCATTTCTCTACCATTTCACTCACACTTTGTACCACCATCGGCACCAGCAGCTACAATCATAATAACAATAATAACTTAAAAGTAATCTTCATGCAGCAATTGCTAGCTGTAAGTGTATTAAATTAAATACTTACTTTAAGATTCTCCATATGGAAAATGGGAGTTATGGTTTTTCTATGATGACCCCATTTTTCACCATTGAGACTAAGTAAGCCATCACCTTCCAGCCGTTTTATCAAATGATGACCTTCCTTCTTTTCATACAATTCAGACTTGGAACTCAAGATTTCCCTTATCATGTCAGGATCCGACACTGTCACCCGAGCAGTCGGACCGAACCACACCAGAAACATTCCGCCTGCATTAACAACATACAGCAGCCATTACTACAAAAGAGACAAAATATAATGATAAAAAGAGTAAAAAGCGTACCATAAATTTTGTTCCAATGGTGGTAAAAAGCGAAGACTCTGGGGAGAATGTTGTGACATAAAGGCATAGGTTGTGAACAAGCCTTTAACATCATGGCCATAACTTCCTTAACATTTCCAGTGTAGAAATGATAAGGTGGTCCTTTGATCCCTTGCCTTAAGAAATGTTGTTCAATCTTCTTAGGTCTCCACCAAAGCAACACTGCTATTTTTAACACCAAAACTAACACCATCAAGCATATCATAACCAGCTTCAGCCAGTACTGCAAAAACACCTCCATAATAATATATACTATTTGGAACAAGAAACAAAAAACGACAAGGGGAAAGAAACAGCTTCGGTTTGGCTTTTTTTCTGATATATTTGGTCACTGTTTTTCTTCCTCAGTGTGACTGTGAAGTAGGCATTTTTGGTTTTGCTTCTATATCTTTCTTTGGCTTATGTTTGAATATCACTTGCTATTCTCCCCATGGCCTTTTATTAATAACAAGAAAAAGAGAGAGAAACAAATTTTTTAAAATAAAATAAATAATCAAGCAAGGCCAACGGCATAGGGGCCGTCATTGGAATTAGACTGAAAAAAATCGAAAAATTGGTCTTAAATTAAATTAAATTCTTTTTTATTTTATATATTTTATTTATCAGTAGCTTGATGCAGTTTCCAATACTAAGGCAGGATTGAAGGCAAGAGAGGTGGATTTATTTTATATTATAATAATATATAAAAAAAGTAAATGCTTAAAGGTGTGTATATATATATATATACATGTGTTTATATATGCCAACTGTAGATTTCTACATATAATGTTTTGAGATGCATTATTGAACTTTTCTATATAAATATGTTTTTATATCGAATGCCAAAAGTTTCAAGATTGTAGCGTGGGCTGTTGGAAATGCTTTTGCAAGTCCTACTGTTTATTTGCATGTTTGGTTGTTAATTTGTCAATCGTTTGTGACCAGGACTGCAAGCTTTGTTGCTGCAATTTTGAATTCATTTCTACAAAATTTAGATACAGCCCCACTTGTTTAATGTGAACATAAAGGAGGTATTTTGGACCCCCCCCCCCAATATATAAAAGCCAAGTATATCTCAAACATTTCTATGCGTGAATGTGTGATTACCCAATAGAAAGTAACACTGTTTGCTTGTTTGGTGATCAAAATTTTCCATCAGTCCTCTACTTGAATAATCTTTTATATTTAGTTCTTATGCTTAAAGAATTAAAAATCAATTTCTTTTACTTTTTCGATTTGAAAATTTTAATCCAATCACTAACCCTAATTAATATTTTTAGTTCAAATTTACCATCAATACATCCATGCAACAACACTAACTTTTGAAGAAAATCAATATACACTGAGGAAGTACACGTTATAATACGTGGGATAAGATTTTTAAATACAAAAAAGTAAAATAATTTGATTTTTAAGTATAGGGACTAAATATCAAACTTTTCTAAAGTATAAGGACTGCAACCATAATTTAGCTTTTTTTAAAACTCTATTAAACTAAGCCATGTGTGCTTGTCTGCACGTAGGATTACGTGAAACTTTAGAGTAAATGTTACACAAAATCTAAAGGTAAATGAATATATAACTCAAGTTTCCAATGTGCATGTTATGGTATATATATCCTAAACCAAGATAGAATAAGGATATAATTCTGGAGATTTTGAAGAAAAAAAGAGAAAAATAATTAAAGAAAAGGATGATTGGGGTTGTTTATAAAAACTAGTCCTTTTTTTTTTTTTTTTTTTTTTTGGAATGTTACATATAAATTGCAGCACATGCATAGGAACAAGGTTGTCTATTTCTAGGGTTTCACACTTGACTTAACCCAAACATTTTTACACTGGGGTCTACCCACTCAAACCCTCCTATACCCTAATCTTGTCTTAATACACCCACAACATGTTGGGACCATGTGCCAAGCCCTCATCCTTTGGCCTCAAAATTGTGTCCTCTTTGGCTTGAAATTAAACACCAAAAAGAAGAACAAAAAAAAGTTAAAAGAGGTTTAATTTCATGTGTAGATTAGACAAACTAACCTTTCAAACCTTCTTTTTATTTTCATGATTTTCAAACAGGATTACATTACATCTTGTGGATGTTTATGTATCAATTCAAATCAAAACCCTTTTTTTTAGGAGGATTTAGAAACATTTGGTGGGGTACGGTAATTGAATATTATTCTTATGTCAAAATTATAAACATGTTTATGATATAATTCTGTTGACATATTAAATCCATAAAAGAGGGATTGAATTGGAAAAATTGAGGCGGGTCACCTAGATTGGGCAAAGAGTCGTCGTGTTTGGTGGTTGAGAAGGGTGTATAGGATAACTAAGATAATGGAAAGGGTAGGGAGTGTTTTGACTAAATTGTTATTCTTTGCTTTCTTAATACAATGGGAAGGCTTATACACATGAGCTAGGGGTGTATCACGTGTCAAAATCCCGTTGGGTGTATCACATTTTGTCTCCTTATAAGGGTGATGACAATGTGACTCCATAGGTTGATGACGTGACATTTTAGGATGACCAAACAATCAATAGGCTCAAGGTTTCATGTGTTCACGATGGAAGTAGTCTTGTACGAAGGCCTAATTTTAAGTTTACTGCGAAACTATCTAATGTTAGAAGTTCGCCTGACGTGAAATACGTTCGAAGGGGACACATGTAAGACTAGCAAAGGTAATATAACAAGTTCTAAATTAATGAAGTTCAAATTTAAAGTTAGGATGGATGTCGTATCATGAAAATAAACAAATAGTCATTGCATTTTAGATAGAAGCTTGTAGATTGCTTTTCTCCATTTGCATCATTGAGGTCATACTTTAGTTTTGATCCTTTTATACCAGTAGTGAATCTAGGAGGGCTGCCAGGGGCCCCGGCCCCCCTAAAATGTAAAATTGTTATTTAGGCCTTTGAGATTTTTTAAAAATTTTAAATTAATAAAGGTAAAATTATACTTTGACCCCCTAAAATTATAAAAATACGATTTAATCTTTTAAAAATTATAATGGTATAAAATCTTGAGTTGAAGTGTTAAAATAAGTAAAAATTTTAGGAGATTCGCAATCATTAAAAATTTTAGGAGATTCGCAATCATTACTAAATCCAAATTATTATTATTGTGAATTTGGATTCACAATTCATTAGTTTCACATTATTCTTCTGGATTTTGCATTCTAAACCAGTATATATATATATATATAAAAGCATCTAAAATTTGTGTCTAAAAAGTAAAGTAAATTGTCAAGATTCATGAATTTATTGTGATTCATACATTCATTTGCTTTTCATTAATCTTGACAATTTACGTTACCTTTTCATGTTGCAATGAAAAAAAAATTAGACTTTTTATTTTAAGACAAATTTTAGATGTTTTTTTTTAAATGCAAAATCCAAAAGAACAATGTGAAACTAAAGAATTAATTGAAAAGCATTAATCATCCAAGAGAATTGAAAAGCTACAGGTTCAACAATTTAAAAGCAAAACATTGATGAAAGGTGTGGAAAATTGAAAAAAAAAAAAAATAGAAGCTTGCATTACATAGTTGAGTTAACAATATTTAGTAAAACAACAGCCATCACCAATTAATTTCTGTAAACAACTTGCAATACATAGAAAATTGAATAGGAAAGTCCAAATATATATATACCTGAAATTGGAATTCTTCAATATTTCACTCAACCTCTAAACCCTATTTTAATTATATGGCCACTTGGAGTGGCATGATGTGAAAAATAAATCTTTTTAACTTAATTTCATAATGAAACCCTGGCATGCATTTCCAAATTGATAAAACAGAAATTACCTCTCACTTCTCATTAGCCTCATAATATATATATTTTTTATTGTTTTTATCAAGGTTTGAAAAATAGCTACTTGTGTTTGAGAAAAAATCAGTAAAATTTTAGATTACATCATTTTAGAGTTTAATTTGGCTCTCATGGGATTTTTAAAAAAATTAATATATCTACCGAATACCCAGAAAAATCTAAAAATATAACTCTATTGACAAAATAGTAAATATACATACAAAATAAAATAATATTTGTTTAAAGTTTCAATTTTATGAAGGATCTTATTATAATGACAATGAGATGATCTTAGCTTTATTCAAACTGACCCAAAAAAGGTTCTAATTCTCATCATAGGTTGAAAAGATGCAAACCATCAACTCTTCCAATTACCATCAACAAAGATTACCCATTTCATCAAAATCACATCTTTTCAATGGAGGATTTTGTTTTCACACCAAAGTTGACTAAACATCATCACATCTTTGTCTCATCTATTTATTTATTTAATCAGATAATAATACATCATAAAAATTAAATGATTTTATTTTATGATTTGTCATCATCCGTTTAATTAAAAAATATATAATAATAATAATAAATGTTATGGTTATAACGTCTAGCACCAACATCAATTTTTATATAAGAATTAATTATGAAATAAAATTTCACATATAGAGAAATTATCCCTTGAAATAGTATTATTTCTATTTTGGTTATTTTATTTTTTATATTAGAAAAATTATGACTAAACCTGTTACATCAATATTTTTGTTACGTAATGTTCACGATATTCTGTGGAAAGCATTACAAAATGAAAATTTGTTGTTTTTAACCCTTTAAAAATTACAAATTTTTCCTTTCTCCTAAGTGCATCAAACCTCAAAAAAAAAAGATAGTACACAGAATATATTCACATAACAACCTTTGGCAGCGACAGGACACAGAATCCACAGACCAAATCACTGCAAGTGTTGTTCACTTTTTTAGTTATTTTTTAAGTTTACAATTTTTTTTCTCATTGCTATCTATATATGAGTATGATTACTATTTATCTTTATATGGTTTGTTAGTTTATTAATTATTAGTTTGTAATAAACAGTTACAAGTTTGTCTTGTTTAGGTAGCTTTATGTATATCAAGTGATGTTGCAATTACATGATGTCTGTTCATATCAATTGCAGCACTTCAACCTTTTCGTATCTTGTCTTGTCTACAGCTCGTAGTCATTACAGAATCAATGGGATTTTTCTTTTTGATTCCCTATATATATATATATATATTTCCTACTTTGCCATCATTGTGGGAATAAGATTAATTTTAAATCTTCTGATTGTAAAAAGATATCATTAAGTTTATATTTATATCCATCAACCTTGAAATTACACTAATGTAGCAAAAATTTATAATTGGGGAAAATGAAAATATGAAAAAGGGAAGGGTTTAATTGTGACCCCAGTTTTTTCTTTTTGTACTTTTTGGGTTTAGTCTGTTTACTTTTAATTACAATAATTTCATCATTTTGCTTGTCTAATTTTAAAATTAATCCAATTGTTAACACTAGTGATGATTTTTTGATAAATTGAATGTGTCTTTAACATTCAAAGGCCTAATTTAAAATTAAAGTCCAATTGATAACATATATTCGCATTTAATAGAATTTCATTAACAATGCTATCAATTGGACTTTAATTTTTAAATCATATGAGTAAAGGGACTAAATTTTTGGAATTAAAAACAGAGGGACTAAATTTCAAAAACTTGAAGAGTACAGATACCGCAAGCATAATTAAACCAAAAGAAAGCAAGTTGAGCATCAAAACTTTGTTTATATATATATATGATATATACCAACATCAAACAATAGAAAGCAATATGGGATATACAATGACAGTTGCTTCCTAATCCTATCCCACTATCACTCTATATATTTATAGCAAATGTTCCATATTGTAGAACATGTGCTGTTCCAAGTTTACATGAATATTGCAAAAGACCGCTCAAGCATGCATTCACGTTCCCTCTTATGTATGTCAACTTGAATTTTTGCATGGGCCATGTAGCATTATGTTCTGCAATCTGTAATATGTGCTCTCCCTCTCCCCCAATTTTATACTTAACATTTGTCTAATGCAAAAACCATATATATGCACCAATGTCTTTTTGTTTTGTCAGGTTGTAAAATCACTAGACGTTTTTAAGTAGATATTTTCATATGTGAATCAATAATCCAACATACATAAACATTGTCCAAGTACATTGATTCAACCATATCTTCCTCTATGTCATGTCTTTTCCTTAATATAAATGTTATCAGGAAAATAATTCATATGCTCAAGTCATGTTGCATTTTCATATCTATACTTGAATATAGTGTGTAAGCCGCTAGTTAATCTAAAGCATTTTATTTACATTATAATTTGGTCAATTCAATCAAGCATCTTGTAAACTATTATCTATATTTTAAATTGATCCACAAACTTCAAAATGTTATAAATTGAATCATCAAAGTAAAAGTATTGTATAAATCATACTCTTCTGTCAGTATAACCCTTAATTCGAACATTAAATTTTAGCTCAGATCTGACATGGAGCATATTTTGAATATGAGGATCAAATTTTAGATACTCATATGCCTACAATATAAATAACGTGAATCATGCCCAAACTAATATTTAATGCATAAATAGACGATTAGATTGTCAAAAAAATCTAATTGATATAACACTACTTTGAAGATTCAATTAAAACTTTTTAAAATTTAGAATCAATTTAGAATTTGATTTATAAATGTACAAATTTGAAGAATCATAAAAGATAATTATATATCGATTTTTCTTTAAAAAGAAGAAGCAAGCAATGAGATTGTATCAGAAAAGGACATTGTATTAGAGAAGGGAGAAAGAGCTTATAAATAAAGGAATCAAACTTTCAACCTTGTGCTAATTAATTTAAAACCTACATAAGTTTTGCCACTAAGCTAGTGCTTTGATTGGCTACCAACAAGTAAAAGATTATGATTGTACAAACCCATTTTGCCCCCAAAACTAACCCAATTACAAACCGGCCCAAAAGGCCCAAAATAATTAATTGGAGCCAGAGAGCTAGGGTTTCTAAAAACCCTAGCGCCAGAACCCACTAGCGACCTCCACACGCCCATCACCCGTGCGTCTGAGCACATCCACCGGCACCTCCCGCGCCTCGGTCAGACACCTCACGCCTCGACAACCGCACCATCTGCAAGAACAGAGAGCATGCACTAACACAAATCGACAAAAACAGCAGAAACAGATGAAAAAGAACAAAAAAATGAAACCTAGGCTTCGATGATAAGAACCGAAATGAACCCATTGTATGGGGGGGCCTCTCTTACGATTTTTCAGAGGAAACAAGCAGAAAAAAAAAAAAACAAAAGAACTCCTGTAACCCCTCCTCTCTTTTACGAACAACAAGCAATAAAAGCAAAAAGATTCTAGGGGACTCACAATCGGGGTTGTGCCGTCGATCTTAGTCTTCTCCGTCGCGATCGGAGTTTAGAAGAGGATCTCGGATCGATTTTTACCTTTGTTCTCTCCGTGGCAATAGAAATTTGGACGGTGGTGGATCGAGTCGGGCCTTACGCAGCGTTCTCGCTGACCAAGCGACGTTTCTGCAGCTGGGGAAAGGATGGATTGCGGCTGAGGGGAGAGATTAAGGGGGCTAGGGTTTTGGGTAGAATGAGGGATCTGGAATGTTTTAGTTTCGTTTAGGGGAAGGGTAATAGCCATCAGGCGAAACGATGCCGTATGGAGGACCCGTTTCTAGTCCGACCCGACGTCTTTAGGACCGCGTGTTTCAACGCAGGGAACATTCTGAGTTTGGCCCTCCTTGGTGGCTCCGTTCGATTAGGCCCCTTTTACTTTTTCCTTGCTTTTAAATTCGACCCCAAGTATTTCTTTTCTGTCCGATTTAATCCTTGACCAAACTGCGCATCGGGATGGGTTATTTACCCATTTGATCCCGTGAATTATTACACGTGACGTTGTGGTCCTCGTTCGCCCTTTTGATTTATTGCAACTTCACCCCTTGATCTTTATTCGATTTCAGTATAATCCTCAACTTTGTTTAATAGAGTTATTTATTTACTTATTTTCCTTAAAATTATATTATTATCACTAATATTTTTATTTTTATTATTACTATATTCATATTAGTATATTGTGTATGTATATTTTATTATTGTTATTATATTTATTATCATTATATTATTATTATCATTATTATTTTTATTTTTATCACTTTTATTATATTATTTATATATATATGTATATATTATTATTTATTTAACGTTCATTCGTATATTTATACTTATATTTTATTATTAATTTAACTAACTTTATTATTATTATTATTACTATTATTACCATATTCATATTAGTATATTGTGTATGTATATTTCAGTATTATTGTTATTATATTTATTATCACTATATTATTATTATCATTATTATTTTATTTTTATCACTTTTATTATATTATATATATATATGTATATATATTATTATTTATTTAACGTTCATTCAGTATATTTACACTTATATTATTTCACATATACTTATATTTTCATTCATGTCATCACATCTTATATATTCCTATTTATATTTACATCTCAATATCATTTTTGTTATCGTTATTATCATCATTATTATTGTTATCTTTATTCTCCATGCTTGTAAAGTCGTCATATCGCTTATAATTCTTTCGTTTTCATTTATTATCCTTTTCGACATATCGGTTTTACTCGTTTATATCTATTTTCGTCTTACTATCACCGCTTGTATTTAACATATGTGTTCTATATGCTTGCTAGCATTGTATTCTCTGCATGTTGTTAATTAATTGCTACATTTTACCCAATATAAAATTGATTTCTTTCATAAAGGCAATATTTCGTGTTCGAAATTTGGAAAAATCGTGCTCGACTCCTTTGGGTTCCGGTTTCTTCTCGTTAAAATTTGAACAACGGGATATCCTTTTAGGAATCACAATTTAAATTTTAAAACAAAATACTTAATCCGAAAGTTCAAATGTCGTGCCCTAACTTATTGGACTTGACACTTAGATACTTGGGATAAGTTTCTTTTCTGAAATAGAGGCAATCTTAGTATTTGAAATCTCGGGAAATCGAGCCCTAACTCACTGGGTTCCGATTTTTTCATTCGACGAATAACGGAAGATCATCTTCAAATAAAAACCCAGTTCCAAAAGGTGAGCTTAGTTTCGGGAGTTTAAAGTATTGTGCCCTAACTTACTGGACGTGATGCTTTACATCTTGAAAATAAGAAAACCTTAACGTCCTTCCAATTTTAAAATAAAAGCATTGTATTTTGAATCCTTTAAAGTTTTCAACAAATAGGACATCAATCAATCAGTTTGGTACCAATTTTGGGCGTGTCGAGGGTGCTAATCCTTCCTCGCACGTAATCGACCTCCGAACCCATTTTCTTAAAGTTCGTGGACCAAAAAGCACTGTTTTAGTAAATTAAATGTTTTATTAAAACAAAGATGATCCGATCACACCAAATAAAGATCGGTGGTGACTCCTTTCCTTTTCGTTTTCAAAAAAACGAGTCGACCGCGTCGTTTATCGTTTCACCCAAAAAATGGTTACGACAGCTTGGCGACTCCACTGGGGACGCGAGGGTCAAGCCAAAGATTGATTGATTTTTGTCCTTTTAATTAAAATGGTTTTGAAAAATCATGCTTCTTTTGACGATCTTCAATATTAGCCTTGTAAATACTTTGGCATTGCATTGCATGGCCGTTGTGGTCACACCCTTAAGTGGGAGCGAAGCTATGCCTTCGTGAGGTTTTCACCTCCGCATGGGCTAGTGGATCGCTTTGAATACATCCGTACCTATGTCTCCGTGAAGTTTTCACTTCGCATGGCCATAGGAAATGTATTCCCGAACCGAACTCGGTCCGTATGAGCCTATAATGGGTGAGGATCGAGGAATCTGCTGGTTCAGGTACCTCGAACTTTAGAACTAAGCCGCATATAGCAAACCCTAAGAGCCCACCTTAGGTAGAGCCATGGCAAACCTTAGTGGTCACCCCGATAGGTGTTTGTTTATTCTACTTGCTTTATGGTACTAACTTGTTGTGTTTCATTCTTTTTGTGCATATCATTTCATATTTTAAGAGGTATCGATTCACGGTCAGTTTCTGAGTTAGAAAGCTGGTTATGGAAAATGGATTCCTTGATAAAGTGGAAGACAATGCAGTCGTTCGTATAGTTAGAACCTAGGCATTTAGAAGGGTGTGGATCCATTTGAGCAAAAGGAAATGTGGCAGTTGGAAGAAAAGTGGTCGGCGGAGAGCAAGAGACCTGTGACAATAAACTGGCTGAAAAGGACTTCGCTTACAACGGGGAGAAAAGTTTATTTATTGTTGGTGCTCTTCCAAATAACAAGCATGAGTTTGTAGTTGTATTTAAGGATGTTACATCTAATGAAACAACAAGAATGCAAGGCTGATGTCCATGATGACTCAAATGGGTAAAACAGAAGAGAATTAAATGGCCTTATCATCAAATCAACCGTTGCATAGACACCCATGCGAGCAACTCAAAATGCTTGCGCGGACAGAATCTAAAACTCTCAAGAAGCATTGAGGGTGATGGATGTTATTTTAAGATAGCATCTTTGCAAAAGCAGGGATGCCTCTTGGTTTGTCAATCTTTCAAGATAATCAGAATAGCTTCGCAGACATTGGAAGAGGTGCCCTTGGCAATAGGGGCTTCCATTTAAATTTCATGGCCACTCAAAAAGGTTTTTCCCTGAATATTGATATTCGTCCTAGCCCGATTGTGGATCCTTTGCCAATCAAAATGCCATGGATCCTGGACTAGACCATGGCTAAGCAAAGCTTTAGGAACCTGAGGACAAAAGTCAGCCCATCCAATCACGAGTACAAGATCACTGGATTGAGCAAGTAGTTGTGCAAAGATCCGTCGTTTTTATTAAAGGGGAAAAGTGTGAAATAAGTTAACAGTGAAACCGAGAATCTAGAGGTTACTGTATATAATCATTTTGTCGACCATCACAACATACAGTCGCGCTTCTCTGCAAGACTTGCCATGCTTCAAGGAAAGCCGAAACAATCTACATTCTTTTGGAGCTCCATTCCTGAAGGTATTTGCAATTGACAAAGCACTAACTAGAGAGCTTCTTTGGTTAAGATAGAAGTCTCAGGAAAGAATGAAAGCCTTATCCAATGCTTCACAAGGGAGCAACCATAGTGCCAAGTCGATAATACGTTCTTGTAGTGTTTCTATCAGCGTTAATTTCACCCAAAGTCGAAGATCGTATTCTGTCAGTACCAAGGGGCAATGATAGAAATTTCTTTTCGAAGAATAGGCGTTGGATTTAGTGGAGCCATCTAGGAGGGAAAGTTAGGCTGTTGTGAACTTCTTGACTCATCGTTGTGATCCAAACAACATTGCAATGGATTGGGTTCGTGTGAAGAAGTGAAAGGAGTTTGATTTGACCCCATTTGATAGACCCAAAGAGATTAACTAGAATAGACGACTTTCACCTGCGGTTAGAATGAGAAAAGCTATTAAACAGGTACGATCTAAATGTCTGGAGCTCTGCAATTCCTTCTTCGTCTAGAAAAACTCTAATCTTTATGAGCCATGGAAGCGGAAGAATCCCTCAGAGTACGATGCTAGCTAGAGTAAATGATCGATACTTTTTTAGAAAATTGATGCTAAGCTGAGACAGCCTCCTCACTACCCTCAAAGCTGTAACCATACAATCGAGTTGAAGTTAAGTCTGAACAAGATTAAGGAAACAAAGTGTAGTTAAATTTAGCATTACACAATTGTGAAGCTGGATCGAGCTTCTTGAAATAAGAGAGGAGTGTTGAGAGAAGAACTTCATCATTCTTATGATCATCAAGTTAAAAAGTCAAGATTACCTCATGAAGGGAATGGTAGTTGGTCATCTGATTTTGGCATTACGGTGGATGTGATAAACATAAGATATGGGCTCTGGTTTGATCACGGTCAAGAGCTAGCTCCATTGCTTGGGAAATCAAAACCTTTAGGACTTGGGACGAAAGCATATAGTAGTCCATTTTATGTAAAAGAATTTGTTTTCTAATAAAGTTTTCTAAAATGAAGTTGATCGAATCGATACCTCTTTGCATTCATGCATTCAGACTACATTGCATTAGCATTACATTGCATTCATTTGCATTAGACTTTTACAAAAGGACCCTAATTAGGCAAAATGTTTGATTAACACGGAAAACATGGAACAAAGGTTGGCGAGGATAGAGTAAAGGCAAATCTGAGATGCAAGAGCAATTGATCCAAATTCAACAAGAAATGCGAGAGCAAATGCTAGACTTCAAAAGAACATGATGGGCGATTAACTCGATTACTAGCCGGAGGACTCAAAAAAAAGTGACCCAAAGGATGGCCAGAAAATATGGATAATGATGAAGACATCGTTTATTCACGATAAATATCCCAACTCAACCAGATGCACATTCTCGCTCAAATTTTGTCATTGTTGGATCTCAATATAGGCCGATACTTGGTATTCTTGAATCTTCGAGAGCCCCGATAACGAGCAAGTCAATCGCGTTGTTTTGGCCTACCGAGGCGAGAGAAAAAAGGAGAAGGGTTTCAAAAGCCCCGAAGAGGAAGGACAAAGATGGGGCAGGCACGAGTGTGTATACTAAGGGTTATTCGAAGCCGTTACAAAGACAAATCGACCAAAGAAAGCGATTACCGATCACGGGTCCCCCAAAGCAAGATCCCAATCCAGGAGCATATTCGGAAAAACCTCAGTTCACTCCCATTCCCATGACGTATAGGGAGTTATACCAGAACTTATTTGATATGCATGTTGTAGCTCCTTATTTTATAAAACCACTGCAACCTCCATACCCAGCATGGTATAACCCAAGTGTCCAGTGTGAGTATCACGCGGGGTTCTGAGGCACTTTCGATAGAAAATTGCACAGCTTTCAAGAAGTTGGTGGAAAAATTCATCAAAATGGGTGTTGTGGAGATAGGCGACGCACCAAAAGTAGAAGCATGAACCTAAGAGCATTTTTGAGCAATGAGACTACGGAAGAAATTCCTATACTATTTAGAAGCTTACCTAGAATAATGTGTGAAGTATACTTGCTGCTTTAAGCCTAGAAGCAATAAGATGTCTTTTGTGAAATAGGCTCATGTTCTGAATTACTACTTCAATAAAATGCATCTTTCGAATCAATATTTTCTTCATGCTATACATTCTATTGAATATTCTTTTATTCTTCATTCATAAATAATCATTCATTCTCTAAATTGCCTCCATATCGGATATGGGTCCCAGATATCAATGACCTGAGCGGCGCTGTTACGAACTCCCTTTCTAGCGAGATATGTGTCTAGAAAGATCTAAGGACTTAGAAGATGACAGAGATTGCAACTCATTTCCTAACTTGTTAAAAATGGCTGATCCTACCTCGCGAAATGTCAGCCGACACTACAAGCCAACGAGGGAGATGAAGATGGAAGCTTAGCTCACCGTAAGAATAAGGCAAGACATTATCGCATGATCACAGTTAGACACATTAGGGCCACTGAAACATGGATTCCTATATGTGAGGTATGGACGCTATCAAGCTAGTCTACTCAAGAGCTTTGAGCCAACATCGATTCATATTCATAGCCTTTGGTTACCTTACTAAGAGGGTAAAGGTCGCTTCACATGTCAAAATTACAAAGTCAGCAGTCGTCTACTCCAACTTCAAATCCCAAAAAAAAAATAAAAATAAAAAAATCAAAAAAATCAAAAATATAAAAAAATAAAAAATAAAAAAATCAAAAAAGAAGAAGAAGAAGAAGAAGAAGAATAAAGAGGGAATGGCGATAAAGAATGCCAGAAAGAAACGTGTTGGCACGAATTTATAGTCTGTCGAAAGATCAGACACCACATCAGTGCAGCAAGATAGCCAAAACCATTCAAAATTTTTGAAAAATGATTGAGACTTGTAAAGGTTGGCATAGAGAAGTTACCATTTACCTTCTAGGTTTCTTAAAAGTTGGCCAGGACTTTCACCGGGGTATCTTTCCCATTGGTTTTTTTTAAAAGGGAAACAATTGTTGGAAGATAAGATTCCTTTTCACAAACTTTGATTTGGTTGGGTGAAGCAGAACGTCTACAGTAAGCTTAATTGAAAGTACTCGTGGTCGAATGTACCAAAAATGTATGATATGGGCTTATGGCAAAAATGTTCGCTCAAAAGAATTTCAGGAGAAAGACCTAGCATTAAGAAGGGTTCTGCGTATTCAAGAAGACTCAAAAGAAAAATGCCTTATCGAAGAAAGAAAGTTTGTTCTAGGAAACATGGATACTAATCAAGATGGATGGCAATGACTGTCCAACCGGTGAGTTCAAAAAGAGTTTTGCAAAAAAAAGGTGAAAAGAATAAAAGCGAAAAATACGAAAAAAAAAAAAAAAGAGGCCGAGGCGAAAACCCAAAGGCGCCTTGGGATCAAAGGGATTTGAGTTGAAAACCCGAGAAGGCGACTTAAATTTTGATCAAGAGTAAGGCATACGGTAGTCTTACCATGCTTAAGTTAACAATGAAGAAGTATGTTGCGTCTTGGAGCATCGACAAAGTACTCGGATCCCTAAACACATATTGAGCCTATAATGGTCCTCGAAGTTTGAGCAGAGAAGCTCAGTGCGATATCCTGGGGCACCTAGTTTCTATTTTTTACCTTACAAGATTCACGCCAATAAATTTCTTTCCTGATTGCACTCGCTACTTTTGCTTAACCCATTGGTTTCGAGCTATGCTCCTAACTAACTTCGTTCTTATCCATAGTTATGATCTATTTCAGACATTTGCATTAAAATAACGATTAATAGACTAACGACACTTTCACAAAAAGGAGTTTCACATATTACTCTAGGAAACTTCTAACTAGTGTCGGAGTTTGAAACAGGACCATTGCTTAAAACTCCTCGAGTTTAGAGGACAGGAATAATGGTGGAGGAAAATTCTGAACTGAGGCTATCTCTTCGGATTGAAAACCGTGATTGAACAAAATAACGAGGTATTACGTAAATGGTATCATCTCGATAAAAAGGGGCAATGTATGAGTGGGGAATCATTCGCGCGAAGAATGATTTTGTATCCATGCAACTATCATGTGTGTACACCTGGTCAGGACCCACAAGAATGGAAAGGTGCAACAGACCAAATCAACAAATTCTATACCCCTGAGTCGTAGTGGGATTGACTGAAGAAGACATAGATTCTACACCCCTGAGTCATAGTGGGATGACACAATTACTATACCCTTAAGGTACAAGGGGTTGATCTGAAGATGGTATTGGCCTTAAAGTCCTATATGTGCCGTGGGGTGGGCCTTGAAGTCACGTTGGGGCAAATTGTTTGAGCAAAATATGATTGTTTCATTGAGTTTCTAGCAAAGATACCAGCAATAGCGAGATATCAGGGTTGTACGATTCTGGTGGGCGACGAGCAGTGACAACCCTAAGCATAAAAAGGGGTCATTTCATTTTACATTCATTCATCATCATTAGGAGCGTGCAATCATTGCATCATGATCTTTATATATTTTTAACAAAGAATTATTATCATGACATCCCGCATTCATGCAAATGTCCTCCATAATATCATTTAGCTAGGAGAATTCGATTTATTACAATCATTGCATCTTGATGGAAAATCATCATTCTCATAACATTCCGCATTCATGTAAATGTCATCCATATCACACATAGTTAGGAGCATTTGAGTCATTCCGACCATAGCATCCGCATCTTTTGGCATAAACACAAACATATAAAATCGAGTCTACAGGATATGTCCCCCAGAGGACGGTGTAGCGACACTATTGAAGATTTTCCTATTGCCATCAACCAGTGGTGGAATAGGTTGAAGATTATCTTATTGCCACTGACCAGCAGTGGAATAAGTTGAAGATTACCCTATTACCACTGACCAGCAGTGGGATAGGTGGAATACCGTCATATTACCATCGACCAATGGTGGAATAGGTTGGAAACCATCCTGTTGCCGCCAACCAGCAATGAAATAGGCTAAAGATTATCTTATTGCCACTGACCAGCAGTAGAATAAGTTGAAGATTTCCTATTGCCCTTGACCGTGATGGAATAGGTCAAAATTGTAGATCCGGTCGCCCTAACCGGTGAGTGGGGCAAGATCGAAGGCTAATCGTGGCTCCCTAACCAGTAGGGAACATGATTTAGGCCACCATCCTATTACCACTGACCAGCAGTGGAATAGGTCAAAATTGTAGATCTGGTCACCCTAACCAGTAGTGGGGCAAGATCGAAGGCAAATCGTGGCTCCCTAACCAGTAGGGAACATGATTTAGGCCACCATCCTATTACCACCGACCAGTGATGGAATAGGTCAAATTGTAGATCTGGTCGCCCTAACCAAGAGTGGAGCAAGATCGAAGGCTAATCGTGGCTCCCAACCGAAGAGGGAACATGATTTAGGCCACCATCCTATTACCACCGACCGGCAGTGGAATAGGTCAAAATTGTAGATCCGGTCGCCCTAACCATGAGTGGGGCAAGATCGAAGGCTAATCATGGCTCCCAACCGAGAAGGAACATGATTTAGGCCACTGTTCTATTACCACCGACCAGCGGTGGAATAGGTCAAAATTGTAGATCTTGTCGCCTAACCAAGAGTGGGGCAAGATCGGCGAATCTTGGCTCCTAACGGTGGGAACACGATTTAAGCCAATCCTATTGCCACCGACCAGTAGTGGAATGGGTCAAAAAAAAATTGTAGATCTTGTCACCATAGCCAGTAGTGGGGCAAGATCGAAGGCAAATCTTGGCTCTTTAACCAGTAGAGAACATGATTTTGGCCACCTCTCCTGTGACCGACCGCGGTGGAATAGGTCAAAATTGCAATTCTTGTCCCTAACCAGTAGGGAGCATGGTTAAGCTTTAGTCCTATTGCCTTAACTAAAAGTGGGATAGGCTGAAGACCAAAGACCTCATCTCTCTGAAGATGCAGCTGAGCAATCTAAAATAAAACAAGTCACATCCCATTGGAGTGTGAGAAGAGCAAATTGAAGCCACATAGCGGTGGAGTAGATCGAAGTAACAAGATGCGGTAGACTGGAATGAGGCTACCTGAAGAAAAGAACACCAAAAGAAGTTAAGGCCCACCGAGACCGGGCAAAATGGGTCTTTCTTATGTCTTTGCTCTATTGTTATATTACGACAATGAGCAAAGAGGGCATTATACAAACCCATTTTGCCCCAAAACTAACCCATTACAAAGCCCAAAAGGCCCAAAATAATTAATTGGTTTTGAGAGCTAGGGTTTCTAAAAACCCTAGCGCAAGAACCCACTAGCACCTCCACACCGCCCATCACCCGTGCGTCTGAGCCTGCCCACCAAGACCCCCCTCACAAGCATCGGTCAGACACCCTCACGCGCTTCTGACAACCGCACCATCTGCAAGAACAGAGAGCATGCACTAACACAAATCGACAAAAACAGCAGAAACAAATGAAAGAGAACAAAAAAATGAAACCTAGGCTTCGATGATAAGAACCGAAATGAACCCATTGTATGGGGGGCCTCTCTTACGATTTTTCAGAGGAAACAATCAGAAAAAAAAAACAAAAGAACTCCTGTAACCCCTCCTCTCTTTTACGAACAACAAGCAATAAAAGCAAAAAGATTCTAGGGGACTCACAATCGGGGTTGTGCCGTCGATCTTAGTCTTCTCCGTCGCGATCGGAGTTTAGAAGAGGATCCGGATCGATTTTACCTTTGTTCTCTCCGTGGCAATAGAAATTGGACGGTGGTGGATCGAGTCGGGCCTTACGCAGCGTTCTCGCTGACCAAGCGGCGTTCTGCGGTGGGAGGAAAGGATGGATTGGTGAGGGAGAGATTAAGGGGCTAGGGTTTTGGGTAGAATGAGGATCTGGAATGTTTTAGTTTCGTTTAGGGAAGGGTAATAGCCATCGGTGAAACGACGCCGTATGGAGGACCTGTTTCGGTCCGACCCGGCGTCTTTAGGACCGCGTGTTTCAACGCAAGGGAACATTTGAGTTTGGCCCTCCTTGGTGACTCCATTCGATTAGGCCCTTTTTACTTTTTCCTTGCTTTTAAATTCGACCCCAAGTATTTCTTTTCGTCCGATTTAATCTCAGACCAAACGTGCGCATCAGGATGGGTTATTTACCCATTTGATCCCCGTGAATTATTGCACGCGACGTCGTGGTCCTCGTTCGCCCCTTTTTGATTTATTGCAACTTCACCCCCTTGATCTTTATTCCGATTTCAGTATAATCCTCAACCTGTTTAATGGAGTTATTTATTTACTTATTTTCCTTAAAAATTATATTATTATCACTAATATTTTTATTTTTATTATTACTATATTCATATTAGTATATTGTGTATGTATATTTCGTATTATTGTTATTATATTTATTATCATTATATTATTATTATCATTATTATTTTTATTTTTTATCACTTTTATTATATTATTTATATATATATGTATATATTATTATTTATTTAACGTTCATTCGTATATTTATACTTATATTTTTATTATTAATTTAACTAACTTTATTATTATTATTACTATTATTACCATATTCATATTAGTATATTGTGTATGTATATTTCAGTATTATTGTTATTATATTTATTATCACTATATTATTATTATCATTATTATTTTATTTTTATCACTTTTATTATATTATTATATATATATATATATGTATATATATTATTATTTATTTAATGTTCATTCGTATATTTACACTTATATTATTTCACATATACTTATATTTTCATTCATGTCATCACATCTTATATATTCCTATTTATATTTACATCTCAATATCATTTTTGTTATCGTTATTATCATCATTATTATTGTTATCTTTATTCTCTCACATGCTTGTAAAGTGTCATATCGCTTATAATTCTTTCGTTTTCTATTTATTATCCTTTTCGACATATCGGTTTTACTCGTTTATATCTATTTTCGTCTTACTATCACCGTTTGTATTTAACATATGTGTTCTATATGCTTGCTAGCATTGTATTCTCTGCATGTTGTTACGAATTCGTGCTACATTTTACCCAATACAAAATTGATTTCTTTCATAAAGGCAATATTTCGTGTTCGAAATTTGGAAAATCGTGCTCTAACTCACTTTGGGTTCCGGTTTCTTCTCGTTAAATTTGAACAACGGATATCCTTTTAGGAATCACAATTTAAATTTTAAAACAAAATACTTAATCCCGAAAGTTCGAAATGTCGTGCCCTAACTTACTGGACTCGACACTTAGATACTTCGGGATAAGTTTCTTTTCCTGAAATAGAGGCAATCTTCCGTATTTGAAATCTCGGGAAATCGAGCCCTAACTCACTGGGTTCCGATTTTTTCATTCGACGAATAACGGAAGATCATCTTCAAATAAAAACCCAGTTCCAAAAGGTAAGCTTAGTTTCGGGAGTTTAAAGTATTGTGCCCTAACTTACTGGACGTGATGCTTTACATCTTCGAAAATAAGAAAACCTTAACGTCCCTTCCAATTTTAAAAATTAAAAGCATTGTATTTTGAATCCTTTAAAGTTTTCAACAAATAGGACATCAATCAATCAGTTTGGTACCAATTTTGGGCGTTCGAGGGTGCTAATCCTTCCTCGCACGTAATCGACCTCCGAACCCATTTTCTTAAAGTTCGTGGACCAAAAAGCACTGTTTTAGTAAATTAAATGTTTTATTAAAACGAAGATGATCCGATCACACCAAATAAAGATCGGTGGCGACTCCTTTCCTTTTCGTTTTCAAAAAAACGAGTCGACCGCGTCGTTTACCGTTTCACCCAAAAAATGGTTACGACAATGATAAAAGAAAAAAGGGGTAAACTGCACTTGTAGTCATCCAACTATTAGTAAGTATCTTTTATGACCATCAAATTATGAAAAGTTATAAAATGGTTGCCCAACTATTTGATTTTTTCTTTTATGGTCACTCGTCGTTAAATGGCTGATGGAAAGATGACATAACAACTTTTAAAACTGTCACAATAGCAACTTTAACCTTCAATGTTTATACATTGTGTCAATTTAGTCTTGGCTATAAAAAAGCAACTTCAACGTGTACACATTGTGCAATTTAGTCTTTTTTTTTTTAATTTTACTTTTTTGGTTGTAACCCTTCACCTAAAAAGCTAAAAAGAACAAATCTATCAGCTAAATTTGATCGGATATATACCAAAATAGAAACAAAAAAATCTAAGATAATAATTTCATCTTTTCTCATTTTTTAAAAATTAACCCTCAATGTATAAAAGTAAAACAAAAAAATTACACAAAGTGTAAATGTTGAAGATTATTTTTGGAGTCAATACTAAATTGATACTATGTATAAATGTTGAGGTTAAGGTTGATAATATTCTAATCTTAAAAGCTGCCAAATTATCTTTTTATTAGGTGGTTTAATGGCGAGTAACAAAAAAAAATTTAAATAATTGTGTGACAAAAAAATTTAAATAATTAAGTGATAATTTTATATCTATTTATAATTAGATGACCAAAAATATTACAGGTGTGGTTTAAACATAAAAGCAAAGGAAGCAAGTAGGCCCTAGCCAAGAGAGCCCATTTTGTAGATCATATCAATTGAAACCGACTTTTGAAGAGATAAGAAGAGCAGGGCCTGGTGCTCACTTGGCAATAGTCGCACAAGGCCTAAATCCGACCACCCTCCAATAGTAAGTGCCCACATCCTTGCTCCCTAAGGTAGAAACAGTATTAACCCAAGGCCTAAATCCGACCACCCTCCAGGAGTAAGTGCCCACATCCTTGCTTCCTAAGGTAGAAACAGTATTAACCCAAGGCCTAATCTGAAAATTAGGAAAATGTCCTATCGAGCACGCCCCTCTTGGTTGGTATGATGTGGAAGCCTGTTTTGTAATTTATATAAACATTGCCTACGACACAGATTGAAACAACTCCATTATCACTTGGTAACCTAGTGAAGAGGAACCCTTTTGATGATGTTTGGTCCACACCATAACTAGTGGCATATGATATGATAAGTGTGTTTATTTTCAAATTTTTTTTTAACTCTTTCAAATTATATTATTTATCAAATCACTTAAAAATAAATGAAAAAATTAATATTCGTTAACTTTGTTAACGTGACATACACATGAATTACCACGTGAACGTCACGTTATCAATTAATTAATTTTAAAATTAAAAAATTCATAAAAATATAAAATATTTTTTAAAAAAGTTAAAATTATTTAATTTTTAAAATTAATTAATTAATTACTAACGTGACATGCATGTAAATTGTCATGTGAATGGCAAAGTTAACATATGTTAACATTTTTATCTATTTTGAGATGATTTGACCGATAATACAAGTTTGAGAGCTAAAAAAGAAAAAAAATAAATGAATGACTAAAATAATTTTTTTTATAAAATTAGAAGTGAAAATAAGTTATTACAACTGCTTGCTTTCTTTATGAAATCATGGGGAAATCACAAAATAATGAAAATTGAAAATTATGAAATCACAAATTCAACATGTTCAATGATTTGTTTTGCAGGGAACTAACGAGCATGATACTTGAGAAGCTTCAACAATGAGAAGCATTGTTGAAATTTTTTAAAAATAAATTTTTATAATTTCTTTATATTATTATTATTTAATTAAATTGATATCTGTAGGATGAATCTGAATCTGAATTTTGAATTTTAAATAATTATTTAAAAATTATAGGAAATTTATAAAAATATTTAAACATTGGACGGGAAGAGGGTTATGTGCGTGATGGCCATTGGTTGTTTAAGGGTCACGGATTGGTTTCTAACTTTCAACCCCAAGCCCACCCCATATTGGTATTCACCCCTAATTTTATGGATAATATCCAACACATTCTTTTTGAAGCTTGTACATTTCATAAAAGTAGGTCGGGTGTAATGACTATTTTTTAATAGAATAAATCATTGAATTTGCATTAGAACCCCAAGTCCTATAAAACTATGTTGTTTTAAATTCAAAAAAGCTGTTGTAAAATAATTTTTAAATAAGAGAATAAAAGATATTAGCAATTAAGGCAAATATGATTAAAGGAGAAGGGTTGAAAATTGAGGAGGATTGATTTGGTAGGGTATATAGTATCCAATAATTAGAGATCTTAGCCCATCACTTTTTTTATCATCTAATAAATTTGTAAAGGATATACCAATTTATATACCCTATTATTGATATCTAGTATAATCCTATATTAAGAAAGTATCAATTGAATCCTTTGTTTATAGGTTTTGTAGACCATGACAAAGCATAGGACTATTTGCATGCTGTTTATTTAAAAATGCATCAACCCCTTCAATGAGTGTTTTTTCAAGTATTTTTAATTTGACTTGATTAAACCGTGTGATTATAAAGGGAAAAAAAGCATGAGCGCATAGAATTTTGACTCCCCCAACATGTATGTGTTCTTTAATTTGGAAAAGAAAGTGAAATTGAGGAGCTATTTTGTACGTTAATTAATCTACCAATTTTGGGTGAGTTGCCATCTCAATATTGGTCCAAGCAATAGAGGTTTGCATGCAGCCCCCACAACCACTTTTCTGGTAATCCATATCCATTGGACGTCTAAAAGTTTTTCCACTTGTTTTCACGCTCTTTGGACTCTAACTGATGCCTTCCTCCGTCCCCACACACAACTTTTCCTTTTTGTTTTATCAGCCATGGCCGACAATCAAACTCCAAACTAACTATGGTTTTTTAATAACCTTCTTGAAATTAGATCGAATCGATTTGATTGAGAATTAATTAATATATCAATTTAGAATAAGTCGAATTGAATTGTGAAATGACATAGATTAATTAAATTGCATTTTTTATGAGTTCTTTTTAAATAATTTATTTAATTGAAAGTCAAAATTGAAATCGGTGACTTAACCTATTCAACTATTAATTTAGTTCCAAGAACATTGGTTTTAATCTCTTTATTATTTTGAAATTGGATTTTATTTATTTTTACTTTAATTTGACATAATTTAGTATTTCTAATTTTACAATGTTATTAATAAGTCTAAATTAAAGCAAAAGATTAAATCTCAAATTTTAAGATAATGGAAAGGATTAAAACGACTATTAGACCTTAATTATAGTGCCATTGTTTTCACAAAGGATTAATATACTATTTAGCATTTGAGTTTAGTTTTAATGTATTATTCGCTTACTTGAGCTTTTTATTATTATTTCAATTTGATACTTGAGCAGTGGCGTAGTCAGGGGAGGTTGGCATGGGCCCCGACCTCCCTAAAATATAAAATTACTTAAAAAACTCTTAGAATTTTTAAAAAATTTTAAATTAATAAAGGTAAAATTATACTTCGGCCCCCTAAAATTATAAAAATTCAATTTAATCCTTTACAAATTATAAAGATACATACTATAAAAAATTAAAATTTTATCCGGCCCCCCTAAAAATTGTTCTGGCTTCGCTCCTATACTTGAGTTTGACTTCAATGTTAATTTTGGTACCTGAATTTTTCCAATTTGATATTTGAGGTTTTTGTTATCCTAGTTAAATACCTAAATTCAACTTCAATATTCAATTGAATATTTGGGTTTTTTCGTCCTAATTAAGTACTCATTTATTTTACTAGAGCACACGTATTAAATATTTATTGGACAAAACGACATCATTTAATTTGAATATCAAAATAAACATTAAAACTAAATTGTTATGCAAATACAAAATCAATTAGAGAGAAAATAAACCCCAAACCCTCACAATTCCAACTAAACTTCATGATCCTTTTCTTTCTCACTCCACTTTGTTTACAAGTGATAGTGGAAGTCCATAGCACAATATGTGTATATGTGAGTGGAGGATGATGTTTTAAATGGAGTGGGGTCTTCTTTGGACATCCAACCTAAAAAAAAGGGCAGATGAGACATTCAATTCAAAGCAGGCGTCTGTTGCCAGATCTTATATTTTGAGTCAAATTGGAAGCATGCATGCATGGCAGATGGCCATCCTTCATATGGTAGTTGAGACTTCACATTGATTAATTTCCCTCTCCTTTGGATCACAATCACAGGAAGTTGCAACACTCTTATTACTTATTAGGTTGCTTTCATCTAATTGTATCTTTTTAGTTCCATTAATCTATCCGTTTAGTTTAACGAAATAATCAGACAGTGAGACATGACGTGCCATGTGTAATTTATAGGTATCAGTTTTTAACAATAAAAATTGAGAGAATTTCTAAAAAAAGAAAGATTGATTTCTTTTCTGATCTAATTTATAGGGACTAATTTACTCAATTTTTTTAGTAGAAAACAAATTACAATATAACCTTTAACATAGAGTGTGGGATAATACTTTAACCTAGAAAAATATAATAATATTGATATAGATCTTTTCAGCAGCATTAGAGGAAAAAAACTCAAAACCTAATTAATGAGAAGAAATGGAAAAATCTTGAAAAGAAAGGAAATTAAAACAAATATGTAGAAATAATGAAAAAGGACAAAATATTTAATTAGTGTGTTTTATTGAAATAAGGATAACAAAGTAACTGGAATCTTATTTGTTGGTGTTGAATGAAGTATATAATTTGGATAAAATATGCAATTTATCAAAAATATTATAAAGTGGTCCTCTAAACCAAGTGTCAATTGGGACATCAATTAGTCTTCTGGTACACTCGAAACTTGTTGCATCTACTAAATTTAAGTCTGTCCCATGCATGATTGATGGTTTGAAAATATATAATATTTATATTAAATGTAAAATTGATATTTTTATGTATTTACGACAAAGATATTTCTATATGTAATATCGTAAGAAACGTGAAAAATGAAAATCAAAATTGCCTTCGAAAAGCTTTCGATTGAATTTCTGGTTAAATTCCAATTTTGTTCTGCTCAAATTTATAATTTAGTCCTTATAATTTAATTTTGCATAAGTTAATGATTCTACTTTTATGATGTTTTAAATAAATTTAAATTATTAATATTTTTAACTATTTTCGATAAGAAAATTTTTGAAAACACTTTGATTTATAAATATTTATTAGATTAAATTGTTTGATTAGAATATTTTTAGAAACACCCTTAAAGTTCTGGCTAACACGAAACTTTTTTTTTCACAAATTCAACGTCATCACCTTAACAAAAATAGTTGAAGGAATTTGGACCAATTAATAACATATTATAAAAAAAAATCATACCAAATTAAGTACAAAATTCATAAATTACCACATTAAAGGGGCCAAAACCATAATTTAACCAATCTTATTAGTCAATACCAGTGTGCTACACTTTCTACAGTGTCATCGCATTAGCACAGAAATTTACTTCAAAACCAAACAAAATAACCTTTGGTTCCTATATATACATAACCAAAAAAAGGTTCTTTTTTTTCTACTAAGAAAAAAAAAAAAAAGGTAAAAGGTGAAGCCTTTGGTTCCTCTATCACTGTCTATATAAGTGTTTACACAAGGAAAAGAAGGAGACGGCATTTCCAAAAGAGCAGCAGTAAACATAGGCATGTTACGAGGGTCAGTACTATGCGGGCAAGAAGAGATAGAGCATCTCTCAAGAGAGAGCAGCCATTACAGTCTAACTACAGGGATAATCCCTTCGCTTGGTGCCAGAAGTATCCGCAGGGTTAAGCTCAGGAGCTATATTATTTCTCCTCACGATCGTCGTTACAGGTTCGTCATTATATATATATATATATATAAACAAAGCCTTTGCCTTTTCCCACTTTTTTGTTTGTTTCCAACTCTGTGTTCTTCTTCTTCTTCTTCTTCTTCTTTCTAGTGTGATCAATGTGTAAAAAGTTCATTTCTTTTTCATTTAACGAGGACTGTATTGGGAATATCACCGCACTGAAAATGAAAATCTCGTGAGCCTTTGTTTTGGAAAAAGACAAAGTTAAAAATTTGTCCTTTATGAGATATGGTTCTCTTCGATCTTTGGGATTGCAAAAACTTGCTCTTTTCTAGTTAGTATTATGTATTTTTCACTATTTGGAAAAAAAAGGACTAGACTGAAATTCATTAAGAACAATTATTCTTGTTGAAAAACTGTTGTTAACTTTGTCTTTGCATGTGTTTTGAATAGGTATCTAGAAAGTGTCTTCTTTATTTATCACTTTGAATCTATGCTTTTTGCTTTTGCCACCAACCTATTCCTTCATGTTTATTATTCCATTTTTTTTACCCTATTGCTCTAAAAAAGAATGGTCTAAAATCAAAGTTGAGGGCTTGATGTGTTAGCTATCTTTAGAAACTTTCCACTTGTACAATGCCTTTCACATTTAGAGGGTGTTTGATGCTTGTTATACAAGGAACTTGAAAAGGTTTAATGAAATTTCTAACGCACAAGCTAGAAGGAATAAATGCTGACTGAAAATTTACATAATTGAATTGATTCATGTAGGGTATGGCAGACTTTTTTGGTCCTATTAGTCATATACACTGCTTGGGTTTCACCATTCGAATTCGGGTTCCTCGGAAAGCCGGATACGCCACTCGCTGTTACCGATAATGTCGTTAATGGATTCTTTGCCTTGGATATTATACTCACCTTCTTTGTTGCATACCTTGATAAAGCTACTTATCTCCTCATTGATGACCCTAAGAAGATTGCTTGGAAGTATGGCACTTCTTGGTTAGCTTTCGACGTTATATCCACTATACCATCGGAACTTGCTCGGAGAATTTCACCTAAGCCGTTGCGTTCGTATGGCTTGTTCAACATGCTTCGCCTTTGGCGCCTTCGTAGAGTTAGTGCCTTGTTCTCAAGGTATCAACTCTGTTTTTTTCCACATTGATTGGTGTTGAAATCTGTTTATTACCACTTTTTTGACATGAGTTATTGTTTGGTTTCTACAGATTGGAGAAAGACAAGAACTTCAACTACTTTTGGGTTCGATGTGCGAAACTTATTTGCGTGAGTAACAAGAAAACAAGGCATGTTCTTTATTAGTAATGCGGCTAGCAGTACCATTTATGGGAACTTGTATTGTCTTTTTGTAGGTTACCGTTTTTGCTGTTCATTGTGCTGGATGTTTCTATTACCGTATTGCTGCGAGATACCGTGATCCTGGAAGAACATGGATTGGTGCATCTATGGGAGACAATTTTCATGAACAAAGCTTGTCTATTCGATATGTAACATCGATGTACTGGTCCATCACTACACTCACTACTGTTGGCTATGGTGATTTACATCCTGTGAATACCCCGGAGATGATATTCGACATTTTCTACATGTTCTTCAACCTCGGATTGACAGCATATTTGATTGGAAACATGACAAACTTAGTTGTCCATGGAACTAGCAGAACTAGACAATTTGTGAGTGAATTCTTACTTATCAACTAGCTATATATGCTTCCATTTTTTTATCCATCCTTGATAATATTTCCTGTATTTGGATATTCACAGAGGGATACAATTCAAGCTGCTTCAAGCTTTGCTCAGAGAAACCAATTGCCTCCTCGCCTACTAGATCAGATGGTTGCACATTTAAGTCTAAAGTACCGCACCGATTCTGAAGGGCTGCAGCAGCAAGAGACTTTGGATTCCCTTCCTAAAGCCATCCGATCGAGCATTTCGCATTATCTATTCTACTCTCTTGTGGATAATGTTTACTTGTTTCATGGGGTTTCTAATGATTTGCTGTTTCAGCTGGTAATCCACTACTTAAAACATGCTAAGCTCTTGTACTGCAATTTACTTCTTTAGTTGACTTCTCATATATATATATATATATATATATGAATAAATGCTGAAGGTCTCAGAAATGAAAGCTGAATATTTTCCTCCAAAAGAAGATGTCATTCTACAAAATGAAGCACCTACAGATTTCTACATCCTTGTCACTGGTGCCGTGGTAAGAAAAATCACACACACATAATCTTTCTTATCCAGAAAAAGGACACTTTGTCTTAAAAAATGGCCCCTAATGTTCTGTTTTGCTTCTCAGGACCTATTGGTTCGAAAAAATGGAGTTGAACAAGTAAGTTGTGTATATATATATATATATATCAATTAAAACACTAGCCTTATATCAATCTTAAATGCTAACTGAGTTAAAACATTAAATGCTTTATGTTTAAGGTTGTTGGAGAGGCATCAGCAGGTGACCTTTGTGGTGAGATTGGTGTACTTTGCTATAGACCACAACTCTTCACAGTACGTACTAAAAGATTATGCCAACTACTACGGCTAAACCGTACTACATTCCTTAATATCATTCAGGCTAATGTTGGAGATGGGACCATAATCATGAACAATCTTCTTCAGGTAATGCATGCTGTACTTGACAATATAATTACCCTTTAGCAAATACATGCCAAAGACATGAATTTCTAATGTGTTCTTTTTTGGACAGCATTTGAAAGACATGGATGATCCAATTATGGAAGGTCTTTTAATAGAGATACAGAACATGATAGCTCGTGGCTCAATGGATTTGCCTCTCAATCTTTGCTTTGCAGCAGTCAAGGGAGACGACTCGTTGTTGAAAAAGCTATTGGAAAAGGGGCACAATGCTAACGAGTCCGATGACAATGGAAGAACACCTCTGGTTTGTCACATTCTTTCAGCTTTTTTTGTTTGATTTCAATGGAAGGTGATGCTAATCTTTTTAAGTACTTTTTCTTTTTTTTTTTTTTCTGTTTGTTTCCTACGAAAATTTAGCATATAGCTGCATCCAAAGGAAGTGAGAATTGTGTTCTTATCTTACTTGATCATAAAGCAGATCCTAACATTAAAGGTATTATCCTCATTCATTAGTATATCATTTGTAATACATGATATGGAAATAATTTATATAAGTTCTTTATATTATGTAGATTCAGAAGGAAGTGTACCACTATGGGAGGCAATACTAGGTGGCCATGACAATATAGCCAAACTACTAAAAGACAATGGGGCAAACATCAATGTTGGAGATGTTGGTCATTTTGCCTGCATCGCTGCCGAGCAAAACGACTTGGACTTACTCAAAGAAATCGTTCGTTACGGCGGGAACGTCACGTGTGCTAGGTACAACGGTTACACAGCTCTTCACGTCGCCGTATGTGAAGGAAACGTCGAAATAGTGAAATACCTATTGGAACAAGGCAGCGACATCGATAAACGCGATATCCATGGTTGGACACCAAGGGACCTAGCTGCACAACAAGGGCACGAAGATATCGAGACGATATTCAAATCATTAACCGAAAAGAAGAAAACTCAACCAATCATGACTATCCCAGAGAAGCATGAAGTACGTTTCCTCGGAAGGTTTACAAGCGAACCGGTCATATCTACGGCAACGTCTGGTGATGGTTTGGATGGATCATCAAGAGGCAAATCTCGACGACCGAGGCGTAAGAGCAGTAACTTCAACAACTCTCTGTTTGGTATAATGTCACAAAATGTCGAGAAGGATTTATTACTATCAGTTCATCAACCAAAAGGTATGAAGGATCCTTTAGTTAAATCAAGTAGAGTGATAATTAGTTGCCCTGAAAAAGGAGACACCATTGGGAAGCTTGTTTTAGTACCAGGGAGCATGGAGGAATTGGTTGAGATTGGAGCTAATAAATTTGGGATATTTGGTGGTAAAGTGATGAACAAAGGAGGAGGTGAAATTGATGATATAGAAGTGATTAGAGATGGTGATCATCTTGTTTTTGTGAGTGATGGTTACATGCAACAAGAGATTAATGACACCCAAAACCCTCAATAATGCATTGGGGTTTTTTTTGACCATTGGATAATGCATATATAGAGAGAGAGATAAGTGTACTTTTATGTCATAATTTGGTTAAATTTTACACTTTATAGGGTCAAAGGTCTTCGGCTTATAAGTTTTAGGGACCCAAGTCACTATCAAAATTCAAAATGGTTTCCTTTAATTGTATGCCAACTTTGAAAAGTGTTCATATCTAATATTTAATATACAATGTGTAATCTTTGTACAATGTGGAATGTTATTAAAGAGGCAAATAATTTTTTTAATAATAGGTTGTCAAAATTGTGAATGTTATTTAGACTCATATGTTATTTATTTATAACAATATTTAAAATTTAAATCATGTATAATTTTTTAAAAATTTTCAAATTATAAACTATAATATATTAATAATATTATTATTAATTAGTGAGATTTAGATAACATGTTCAATAAAATTCAAACATAATGATAAATTTAGCTTTCAACGTTTACATTTTTTATCAATTTGACTATTTTTTTTTTTGCTAAATTTGACCCCTCAATTTAGTCATAATTTCAAAATTTTATTTAAATTTTGTATAAGTTTCTAATAACTATAAGTATGTAATAATCTAATTTATTCTTAAAACCTTTAAATATCTGGGTAGTGAAATAGTTGGGCTAAATTGGGCTAAGAATGGTTAACAGCATGCAAGCCTGAGTTGAATCCAAAAATTTATTGTATCAAATATATTTTTTAATAAATACTTGGAAGAAAACTTTCGTCCAAAAAAAAATGAAGAAATTTTATGCATTCATGTCGATTTTAATAATATTTAGATAATATTAATTGTTAAGGCAAATTTTGATTCTCTAATTTATAAACGTATGTAGTTGTTAGACACTATTCCACGTAGCCATTCCCCCCACCACTTTCCGGAAAGACCAACAGAATCAACTATCCTTTTGTTGCAGTTTTTTCATTACATAATATTCTTGCCATTTTGTTAGAAGCCACGTGGGATATTACATGGCACTTTTTGGTCACAAGCATCACACGCTCCAAATTTCATCACCACGACCCTCCACATTTTTTTTCTCCCTATTTAAATCCTCCTAACCCTTTCTTATTTAATTTCCTCAACCAAACCACAAAACTCATGAGTAGCTCAAACCCATGTACCATCATGCATGGTGATGATAATATTATTAAGAAGTACATCCTCATGCATGAAAATGATGATAAAATCCACCGTCATCATGGATATATTTCATTGGCCAAAGGCGATAAAAGTTATGATCATGCTCCATCCGCATCCATAGATGGTGATGGAGACGATGACGATCTTGCTCCGGCAGCCTAGGACTAACATCATGTGGAAACCTAATCCATGTAGCCTTAAGAGTGCTTCACAAAACCCTTAGTTAGTATGTAATAGTTGTAGTCTGAGTTTCTTAATGTAGCATATGATGTAATCTCTTAATCTTGTATGACGTACGTTTGGACTTTATTATGTCAATTATAGAGATATGCTATTATCTTATTTTTACTACATACCAAGATTTTGTCAACTTCATAAGATAAAAAAAAAAAAAGTCCCTGCATCAATCTATCCAGCAAGGGTCAAAGAGACGTCAAAGAATTTATATTGTATTTTTTTGGAAAATTTTGCAATTTTTTTATATGAATGTAACGATAAAACTCGAATACAAACAAGTATTGAGTATGATATACAATGGTAGAACTGTAAAAGCGAACATGTAAGATATTTTAGTTTCCAAAAAATTTTGAGTAATTTGATCCAAAAATAAATAGAGGAAAAACACTAATTAGAGTATTGAGAGTGTCTAATTAATACCACGTGTCCTTAAGGTAATTGCTTAGATATGTATTTATAATTATATTGTATTTATACTTATAAATTCTAAAAAAAAATTACATATGCATTTTGGATCTAAATGTTGAATGAAATTTGTATCCATATATGAATATATTTGTATTTTATTTATGAAGAAAAGAAAAGAAATAAGAGAGAAAAAATCAGAAGTGAATAATTATAATCCATTTTCAAACAAATAAATCTAATTTTGTTTTGCAATCAGGAAACAAAATAGTAGAGACCAAACCTTTTGTTATGAAAATATTAAGAGTAATTAACAAGACTATGGTTTTATCTTTATTCCATCTAGATATGGTGAGACTTTAATTGCAACGGACCATGCATGTTTATCGGACTTAAGATTCCCCCTAATCACTAAAGCATCATCACGCTTTGCTTTAAAACCCTTTTACTGTGTAACGCAACTCTCACTCCAATGCTTTCACCCACTAATACACCACTCATCTTAGTGTTTGTGACTGTGAGGGTGAATTCTAAATATTTCATATCTATAAAAAGATATAAAATAAATGAGGATGTTACTTTAAAATTTCAACATAGCTCATTAATATTTTTTTTTTTTTGGATAAATGATGATTTTATTATGCAAAGAAGTAAAATTCTGCTATGTTAAAACATCAAACAAAACTCCTAAAAACAACATCACACTCCAATCAGTACATGATTGAAAATTAATTACATAAACTCTATAGCACTAACTCCAAGTGTTCATTCCTTTGCTGCTCTTTGAATTGTTTTCTGTTACGCTTTCCCCAAATCAAGTAAACATGCGCAATCCAATTTTATTGTTGAGAAAATATATAATAAAATTTGAAAGCACACGTTAAACATTTATATAATTTTGCAACTACGACTTAAATCTTTGCGTTGTAATGATGATGCGCCTCGCTTTACATATCATGCAAAATCAGCCTATATATGATTCGAGTCCATATTGGCATTTGCCACTAGCAGCTAGCTAGTCCACCATCCTGCCTAAAGACATAAACCATATTACCATAATATATATGACTTTGGGATACATCAAAGGCCATGACCTAGTAGAGATCCGAGTAAGAATTTGGTGAATTGTCAGCCTAGGTGGCTGGACCCTGTTTCCCCCACCAATGCTCGGCACTTGGTAATACTACTTTATGATCTTGATTCCACACTCTCCTCGTGCTTGCCTTGTGGCAAATAATGGCTATCCATGCCAAATCCACCATCTCTATACCAACATCTCCCTCTATATATTCATCTTCCATATTCACTGATTGAATCGCACAACAAGCCACAATTAGATTAGCTGACAATTCGGCAATATGTCTCCTGTTTCCAAGGTTGTTGTCTCATGGTACAAGAAGCATTCAGATGATGATGATGATGGGTATACCCATACTCCATCAACATCATGCATAGAGGGAAATGGCGACGGTGATGATGATGATGGAGACTATGACTATGCTCCAGCTGCATGATGATAAGCTAGTCACTATGCTACGCAATCATCAAAACCCTATACATGGGGGGTTTTATCCCAAAATTTTTTCTACTTCTTCTACTATATATGGATCGAGTAATATCTATATGTACTATGTATGTACATGCATAAGAGGCGCCAAACTGCAGACTTAAGGAAAACGTGAGAGGGACATATATTTTGTCATATAAGTTGGTAGGTACTTTACCAACCACTAACAGACGCCTAATCATATTATATGCTTGTAGCCTATAGGTTACTAATAGATGGCAATCACTGCATTGTTAATAAACTAGTAAACTAGCTAGAGCTTCGTGTTTTGGGGTAGTTGTCGAAGAAATTAATTGAATAATAATATTGTTGTCAGTTTTTTTTGTTTTTTTGTTTTTTTTTCCGAATGAGCTTTGTTCCTAATTAAGCAAGTTAACTACTAGTAAAACAAGTTATCTTAAAAATTAATTACCAAAAATATTGGATGCAGTTTCTACGAGAGAATTTAAGCTTAAACATTGAATATGACATAATTATAAAGCTAGAAAATTGTTTTTTGGAAATCAACCATTATACCAACTTATGATTTTTTAAAATTAAAAGATAAATAAATCAATTTTCGTTTTTATTGTTGCAATGTATACAACACTAAATGAAGCCCTCCTCAAATTGACTTTAATTTCCATTTGAGATCTCTGGTAGGTTAATTTGATTAAGTTTAGAGTGACGTTAGATGGTGTTTTGGAGTCAGCTATTTTTTTAATTCATAAAATTCAAACTCAATTTACTTAAATAATATCAACTTTTTATCATTGTTATATACTCAATTGGTATAAATTTTAAAATTATACATCAATTTTAATTTTGTTCAATTTTATATATAAATTTTTATTTGATTTAATTTTCACAAATTACTCACATAATGATTATTATAGAATTATTTTATACACAAATAAATTTTATCTAAATAACATTTGTTTCATGCACAATTGAATTAAAATTAAAATTTATGTATTAAATTATATATTAAATTAAGTGAATTGGTCCACACTTTAGGATAAAAAGCGAAAATCACAAAGAAAAGCTAAAAACAAATAATCCAATATTCAATCTTATTCTGAAACAAACATTGAAAGCAAAGAAAGTGAAAATCAATTGAGAAGTACAAAACAAACGATTGCTTTTTCTTTAATGCACTTTTTTCTCCTCGCTTCACATATTTAGAACAAAAGATATTAATTTTTTTATTTCAAAATAATATAGAGCATGAACCATTACTGAAACCCTAAACCCTAAAAACACTATTAGAATTTGAGAGTGATCTCACTTCTATTGCTTTCTTCACCTTCTTCTCTCAGTGCAGCTAGCCCTATTCTCTGATCCCCACAGCTCTCCCCTTTCCAGCTACCACTCTCAGACTTGCCATCTTCAATGCTCTCTGACCGATCTCCGGCTTCCCTGACGTCAGGTTCCGGTGAGTTTCGTGCATTGTACATGTTGTGGAGTTGGTGGTGGAAGGTGTGGTGAGGTGGAGGTAGAGCTGGGGTTGCAGCAGTAGTGTAGAACTCTTGTGGCACTGGTGATGCACAGAAGTGAGGTGGTGCATGGGGAACTGCTGGGTGGTGGTGGTGGTGAGCACCATACAAGGCGGGACCCCCACTGTGGGCGGCGGTTGCATACTCTGGTGGAACCCAGATACCACCTAAGACTACAAGCTGGGGTGTTGGAGCTCCTGCTGCTTGTGGAATTGGACTTGGTCTCCTTGTATGCAACCTATATTTCTGCCAAAAAAAATCCTAAGGCATTACAAGATCAGCCACCGACATATCTTTCCAGTGTTTGGCACTGTGTCAGGTTTACCTGCAGATGGCTTTTCACTTCGTCATTGGTCAAACCATCAACTTTCATTAGCTCCCTGATCTGTTTTGGTGTAGCAACTGTAACCATAACCATCAAAACATGATTACAAACAATGATATGATCTTCAAATCAACAAAACAAAGGCCAACAAGAAAAAAATGAGGATGTACCCTGAGAGCCACCAAGCATTTGGAGAGCATTGACAAATCTCCTATGCAAATCAGGTGACCAGCAACGCCTAGCTTTCCTATGAGGTTGATTAGTGTTAGAACCATTCGTTGTTTGCCCATCAGTTCTGTTGTTACTTGTCCCATCATCTCTCTGTTGACAAGATGTTCCGTTTTCAGTGTCTGAAGAAGCAAGTGATAAATCAGGGAGAGCAGTACTGCATGAGTTTCTGTCTTTGGAGAATGGAAGGAAAGCTCCTCCAATTCTTTGTTTGGAATCTAATGATGATCCCAACTTGGGACTAACAACATTCAGACCAATATCAGTGTCTTTAGGGGATGATGTAGTAATTGAGGAGGATTGTGGTTTGGTTGCGTAATGTCCTGCTTGGCTCCATAGTTGTGCAGTGGTCATCCAGTTGGCTTTATGATCAGATATGGTTTGGGACTTGTCTATGTTCTCCGACACTGAGGTTTTGAGGGGCATGAATTCTTCAAGAACTGGTGTTGGTCCTTGATTCGCTCGGTATGCCTGTAGTTGCTGTCTTGATGACTCCAAAGCTGAAAACAATGAAAAAATAACTATTACATTTCATTATTGCTTTAGTTCTTTAGAAAATGTATGCATATTTTGAACCGTATGAATTCATAGCTTATTCCAACTTTATAAATTGTATAATTCCGGTTTTAGTACCCTTACAATATTGGAATTTGGGTTTTAATCATTCTACATCAATTTTACTTAATTGAATTTCTTTTTGAAACTGATCAAATTGCTAGATGTTACTATTAAAGTGATTATGCAAATTTTTCTCAGTCATTTGGTCTTAGAGCCACATGCACAAAGGTGGATTGTCATTGAGATTTAAGTCTCTAAAATTTTTAAAATTTTTTATTATACTTTTTTTTTTTTTGAAAGTTTTGATTAAGCCTTAAAACTTTTTTTTTTTAAATTCTCATTAAGCCTTCCAATTTTCTAAAAGTATTTAGATCTATCAAAATTCTTAAAACTTTCATTAAAATCATTAAAATTTTAGTTTGTCCCTCCAAAATGTCAAGATCTGCCACTACACATGAGATATAATCAATCATATTTAATCAATAATAATATTTTAAAAAAATTAAATTATCACTTTAATAACTATAACTAACAATGTTATCAATTTTATAAAAATAGAGTCACCCAAAGTCATGCCAAATTTAACTTAAGAGGTTAAATCTCAAATTTCAAAATAGTAGCAAGGCTAAAATTAACTATAATTAAATGCCATAAATAAAAATGATTGTAATAGAAGGAAAAAAGGTAGGAACTTCTAACAAATCAGCTCTAGGAAAAAATATTTGAGTTCTTTCTTGTCATTTGGATCTCAAGGTGGTGATGATTCTATTATATATAAAAAAAATTTAAGAATCAAAAGGTAAAATCGATATCCTATAATATATATATATATATATATATGTAAAGTACCATTGGTGAGAAGTTGCATGCAAAGGGGAAGTTCACGTTTGAAAGCATCGATCTTAAGGCGTTCTTCCTCGAGACGAGAAAGGTAGTCTTCAAGCTTCAATGTATGATTAACAACAACAATCTGCTGCTGGTCTGCGTAATACTTGGACGGCGCCGCAAAATGGCTATGGGGTTTACAATCAAGGGTTAGTTCAGAAGAAGAAGATGATGCCATGTTTTGCTTTTGTAGGGGGTCTCTGACTGTAATAAAAGACAAGAGAAGCAGAAAAAAAAAAACTATCTGATAAAAGTTGTTGTTTGGAAGAATAGTGGTGACATGCTAGTTATAAGATCACACACCAACAAATAGAAAGAAAGGGAAGGGAAGGGTATTATAAGTGGTTTGTGAACACAATGAGGATTCGGTTCTTTTAAAGGTGAGTTTCAATTGGGGAATAAAGTAGGGTTGTAGAGAGGGAAATAAAGATAAAGGTAATTAAGGGCAAAGAGCAAAGGCAATTAAAAGAAGAAAAATAAATAAATAGAGATAGAAGGGAATCAATCAACATTCAATAACAAGGGTCCAAAAGCAAAAACATAAAGGTCATGTGCTTAGTCTTTGTACGAAATTCGAAATCACCCATGCAAAAGATTATTCTTCCTCTTCTTAGTTGCTTTCTTTCTTTTACCCTTTTTTTGCTTTTATTTTTGCTTAGGAAGATGTATTATCCTTTTGGTTCTTTTCCTAGATTTTAAAAACTTTTTAATTAACATCTTCTTGGGTTTATATATTATTTGGCACTTAAGTTTAGTTTCAATGTTCAATTTGATACCTGGACCAAACAACAGAGTGTGATTCAATGAATGTTTAACATGTGTGTGAAAAATATAACGTCGGTAATGACAAATATATCGCAAATAAAAGAGAAATAAAAAAAATACAAATTTTACGTGAAAAACCCTTTCGAGAACAAACTACTGGGAGAAGAGAATAAAATTCACTATGTCGAATTTGAATGATTACAAGAGGAGTAAACTATATCTATTTATAGGCTTGTAAAGCCATATTCTAACATGAATGTGGTAAAATTGAAACACCTTATTCTAATCAATATGAAATAAAATATTCGAGTCACTTAATTCTAATTGTAACATCCCAAAAATGGGGTTATTTGGAATTTAATCATTTATCTTATGTAAGAGCTGCCCAGATATTATTTATGGAATGATAATGATCAATTTAAGGCATTGTGTTGACTCGATTTGGTAGGAAATTTTAGTTTTTAACTGTTAAGGTAGGGAGCCTTAGCAAGAGGGTGTTATAAGAATAAATGGGGATAATTTGGACATAAAATAAGCCTAGATTAAGTGGCAAAGCAAGCCCACTTAAGAGCTACATGTGACGCCACCAAGGAGCAAGGGAGAGCTTGTGTTCGAGTCGCGGAAATCCCTCTTTTTGGCAATATGAGGGACGGCACATGAGGGAGAGTCCTATCTCTCTTTAAATTTTTATTTTCTTTAGATAATCAAGGATAATATGAGTTTTTTTTTATTTTATGAGGATAATAGGGGATATCACATGGATTGTTTGAGGATTAATACTTATTATTGGAAATTAAATCAAAATAGTTAGGATTAAACTAAATGGTTGGCCTAGAGTGATTCAAGGAGTTAAGATGAAACTTGGACTCCTTGTTGAGGAGGAGTGGACGGCTAGGACTTATGAAAGAGGGGGAGTTGCGAATGCTTATAAAAGCACCTAAGTGATCACCTTGATTCAGTTTGCTTAATGAAAATTCAAAGCACTTTCTCCTCATTTTCTTTTATCATTCCATTCCTCAAAACCATAGCGAACCTCACAACTCCTCCTTGCGAAACCACATTCTTTAAGTCCCTTCTCCTTTTATTTCCTACTAGCGAATCACCACTTCCCTATTTACCTTTCTTCTTTCTTTTTCTCATTAAAAATCAGCCTTGTTTAAAGCCAAATATAGCCGAATCTAGTACCTAGCAAAGTGCCGAAAATCTTTTCTTTTACTTAAAGGCACTTTGGCCGAATATCAAAGGTAACACAAGACCTTTCGGGACTACCTATTCAATCGATTATCAAGGCACTTCGGGATCTCAAAACAGAGAGATCGGATCCGGCATTCTCTGACATTCGGTTTTGGGTAGGTGGTGATTTGCGATTCGGGTGCCGAAGCTAGGATTCAAGCGATTAGGTAAGGATGCGGGTTACAAAATATGACCCCTTTAAATAATTTGGTTTGGCCGAATGGCCATATTACTAACCTTGATAGTTGGCCGAATATAGGGGCAGGGACTTAGAGTGTGGCCGATTGATTATCTTCAGGATTTAAGACTATCGTGGTAACAGGTGTGTACATACACACTATATAATATGTTAACTATGCTTAACTTTGTGAATGCTCATTTTTTTGTTAATGTAGCATTGGAACTAATACCAAATCGGTATAAGTGGTGATTCAGGTAAGTACCTGTTAATGTGATTTATTATTATTAATGCTTTTGGTAAGCATGATGTATTGACACATGAAATTTAAGAAAGTGATGGCATGAAATATATGTATGTTTATCATTGTGGGATTGATGAGTGGAGGGCGGTGATATTGTGCCGACGGGCACCAGTGTTTTGGTAACACACCGTGACTAAATGTCACCAGAGGTTTGGCACCTCCAGAGGTTTGGTACCTCAATAGCGACTTGTCCTTGTGGTTAACACCACCGTGGGTTGGCCCCACTTGAGATATGGGATCGTCTGCCAGTGATTTGGTATCACACGATGGGTTGGCCCCATCACCCGATTTGTGTCTACGGACACCAGTGTTTTGGTAACACATTGTGACTATATGTCACCAGTGGTTTGGCACCACCAGTGGTTTGGTACCACAACGGGGTAGACAGTGGCGTATGGTTGGCTAGGTTGGGTACACATTATTTTGCATATTAAATGTTATATGTTGTGTATGAAAAGCTGTTTTTAAAGCGGAGAAGGGTTACATCTTGAGTCTTGGTGACTCACCTTCTCCATTAATTTTCAGTGATGCTTAGATCATGGACGTGGAGCCGGAGGGACTTGAGGAGGCCATGCGGTGGATTTAAAAATTTGAATAGACTTGATTTTGTTATTTTAAATTTGGTTATTGGGTATTTTATTTTGGATGTAATAAGGCCTCATTTTACTCTACTTTAGGTATTTTCTTATATGTTAGATATTTTTATTTTTACTATAAAATCGAATCACATGTTTTAACAATTAACACGAAAAAAAGTTTTATCGTGCCATCAGACACATCGAAAATTTGTATAATAACTTGACTTGACTAAATTTTCAATTTGGGCTAAGTATAATTTAAGCAAGATAACTTAAATGAGCGTTTTCAACAAAACTTAAGTGGATTTAGAAAATGGGTTTCAAAACTTCTTCTTCAGTAACGACCCATATTCGGTCCTAACGATTGGGCGGGTTTGAATGTTACAAATTGGTATCGAGCCGGGTTCAAAACTCATTTGTGGGGCCCAAGGCCCAAAAATGTTTTAGTAGGCCTTATTAATTGATTTTGGGTTTTAAAGCAGCATGGCCCGAGTCTCCGGCACCGATCCGCCCAGGTAAGTACATCTAAACCTCTGTGTGAATTATATTCTGTAGAAGGGTAGGAAGCATGGAACGTAGATAGACTTATAGGAACTTGAACCCTAGGATTAGATTACTCAAACACACAGAACATAAGACTTAAAGAACGAAACCAACCTATGACTTAGTCACTGAGCTAGGGTGTGGTAACCCCTGTACGCATGTCTAGGATTGGAACCGGAAGAGCCTGGTATTTAAGCAGTCCGAGTGACTCACCACCTCTTCGCAGGTATCCTACCTGGTGCGTAGCTTGGGTTCACCCTGACTCAGAGGGCTCAGTGGTGTGGTAACCTCTGTGCGCATGTCTAGAAAGGTTCGGTGGGAGCTTGGTATTTAAGCAGTCCGCGTGACTCACCTCCTCTCCACACGAAACCTGCCTGGTGCGTAGCTTGGGTTCACCCTGACCAAGAGGGCTCGGTCATAGGCCAAACATAATGACTAAAACCCGAAAGGGAATTAGCCTTGATTTTCGAAAAAATGATGAAACAACAACACTTGGTTTTAAAACTTTTCAAATCACCCCTTCAAAAGTAAGAACAACTCTTTTTACAACGTTTTCCTCGAAAAGTTCTATTTGTGGAAAAATTACGAAAATGCCCTTAGGGGTAAAATTACTAAAATACCCTTGGTCCATAAAATATCAAATCAATGATTTTGTCCAAAAATTTTAACTATTCTATAATTATTCAACAACTTAGCCTTGGACATCATCAGCAAAATATTTGGTTTTGGAAAAATTACGAAAACGCCCTCAACTTATAAAATTACCAAAATGCCCCTGAGTACAAAATTTTTGCAACATCACCGTTTTAAGAAAAAAATTCTCAAAAGGGACCCTCAGAGTTTTACAATGGTTAAAACATCCTTGATTTACAAAATTACAAAATTACCCTTGGAGGACCAAATTACCAAAATACCCCTGGTTTTCGAAATAATGCCATAACTTCAAATCTTGTCAATTTTCAATAATACCCTCCAGTTTTGGGAACTTCAAACAATCTACTCTACTAAAGTTTTAAAATTTCTTTTATTACGAAAATACCCCTGTAGGAAAATGACGAAAATACCCCTGGGTTAGAAATGGGCAGAAATGTCCGAAGAGTGAATAGGTATGGAAAGCATTAGGGAATGGATGCAAGAACTTCTTTGTGTGAACTAGGATAGAAGACTGAAACCTTGTTTGCACGAAAGAATCTCTGATTAAACTTTATCCATAAAATTTCTTCGCGAGTAATAAAGTGGAACAAATGCTAACGCATAAAAATTTTCTTAATCAGATTAAAAGCGCAAGTAGATAGAATGAGTTCTAGAGGACGTGGACGCCGTGGGCGCGGTAGGGTAGGATGATGATGTATCGAACCCGTCAGTCGGGACAAGGTTCAACGATGTACCGCCACCACCACCTCCACTTTTGGAGCAGAGAGCAGGATCGACGGGAGGAGAGGCGATGCTCAAGCGGTATTGCGAGTCCTTGAATTGGTGGTGAAGGTGGTGGAAATTTAGGAGCTCGAAAATCTGTTCCGAGCGGATTCGGTCCAATGAGTGAGGTGTTCCGGTGTGTCGGTGGCACCCAGTGTAGCAGAGTATTGGTGGAATCTCTGAAAGGATAATGGATGATCTTGACCGACCGAGGAGGAAAAAGCGAAAGGCGGTGTCGCTTCTAAAGGATGAAGCGTACCAGTGGTGGCTGACAGTTCGGGATGGAGCCACAGCTGATGATCTTACGTGGGACTACTTTAAAACCGCCTTTCAGAAGAAGTATGTGGGCACCAGCTACACTGACGCGCAGAGGAAGGCTTTTCTGGGTCTAGTGCAAGGAACTAAGTCCGTGGCCGAGTATGAGGCGGAGTTTTTAAGACTGAGTAGGTATGCAAGAGGCATCGTGGCTACTGAACACGAGCGTTGTGTCCGCTTTGAGGACGGACTCCGAGATGACTTGAGGTTACTGATTGCGCCGCAGCAAGTCCGTGAGTTTTCATCTCTGGTGGAAAAGGCTAAAGTAGCCGAGGGGATCAAGGAGGCTGTGAGGCAGAATTATAGTAGAAATAATCAGAAGAGAGGATTTGGGACAGCTGGATCCAGTGGTAATGATCAGAAGAAGGCTAGGCAGAGTGGGCCAAATCAAAAAGACAAGGCCGTAGCTAATAATCGAGAGGCTCGGTCAATCGTTATGGGAAGTCCCATTGGGAGGTTGCTCGACCGTGCAATAGAGGATGTTTTGAGTGTGGGTCTTTAGAACATCGGTCGAGATTGTCCCTAAGCGAGCTCGAAATCAGCCAGGAGGGCGAACTGTACTCGGGGCCGAAATATGGGACCGCAGAGGGTCGTGGTAATGGCGAGAGGAAGCAATGGTCCTAACCGAGGTCGAGGAACTCAGGCGGAGGTTCAGCAACTGAGAGGCTAAGCGACTGGCTTAGTCTATCTGCAAGGCGTCATGAGGAGGGTGGCGACCGGATGTCATAACCGATGACGTTTCGATTTTGGTCTTCCTTATTATGCATTAATTGATGTGGGGTCTACACACTCATATGTAGCCGATGAGTGTGGTAGAGACTTTGAACCTAGACTCGAGGCTGCTGCTAGGGAGATGACCTGTAGTGAGTCCTTTAGGTCACTTTGTAGTGGTAGACAAACTTTTGGGACGTACCCTAGAACTCCAAGGGTCGATTCGGTCGATCGATGGAACTACCATTCGGGAGTTCGATTTGATCCTTGGAATGGATTGGTGGCTAAGTATCGGCGAATTTGGATTGCTGGCTAAGCGCATGGTTCTTAAGACGGTGAGAATGGTGAAGTGGTTATGATAGGTGATAGAAGGAACTACCTATCCAATGTGGTGTCTCGCCTTGAAGGCGGAAAAGATGGTCAAGAAGGGTTGTAAGGCGTATTTGGTTCGAATTTGTGCTTTGGAAGCTAAGGAGTCGATGGTTGGAAAGGTCCGAACGGTTGGGAATTTCTTGATGTGTTCGGAAGAACTTCCGGTCCGCCTCCGGATCGGAAGTCGAATTCGATATAGACTTGATACAGGCGGCACTGTGTCTATAGCACCTTACCGAATGGCACCAAAGGAATTGGTGGGTGAAGGCTCAAATTCGGGAGCTCTTGGATAAAGGGTTTATTCGACCTAGCATATCTCCGTGGGAGCGCTGTATTGTTTGTCAAGAAGAAGGGCGGTTCTATGCGAATGTGTATCGATTACCGTCGATTAAACAAGTTAACGATCAAAAACAAGTACCCATTACTGCGGATCGATGACTTGTTTGACCGATTGAAGAAGCGTCGGTGTTTTCGAAGATAGACCTTAGGTCGGGTTACCATCAACTTAAGGTGAAGGGGCCGATGTTCACAAGAGCGGCGTTGAACTTCGGTATGGGCATTACGAGTTTCTAGTAATGCCATTCGGGTTGACCAATGCCGTGGCGTTCATGGATCTCATGAACCGAGTTTTCAACGATGCTTGGACCAATTTGTCGTAGTGTTCATAGGCGACATATTGGTCTACTCAAAACGGAGGAGGAGCACGACAAGCATTTACGGATAGTCCTACAAGTGTTGAGGAAAACGGTTGTATGCCAAATTCGATGAAGTGCGAATTTTGGCTAAGGAGGTGGCTTTCTTAGGTCACGTAGTGTCGGTGGAAGGATTAGAGTGGATCCCGCAAGATTGAAGCGGTATTGGAGTGGAAACCGCCTAAGTCGGTGGCGAAATCTGAAGTTTTCGGGATTAGCGGTATTATCGGAGATTTGTGGAAGGGTTCTCTCCGATCGCAGTAGATTGACTAAGTTGCTAAGGAAAGGTGTTCCATTTGTATGGACGGAGAAGCAGCAGGAAAGCTTTGATAAGCTAAGGAAAATTTTGACGGAAGCTCCGGTTCTAGTACAACCCGAGGCGGGGAAATTATTCACAGTCTATTGTGATGCATCTCACACTGGTTTGGGGTGTGTGTTGATGCGAGATGGGAAGGTAGTAGCCTATCGTCCGTCGGCTAAGACCGCATGAGGTTAACTACCCAACTCACGATCTAGAGTTAGCCGCGATCGTCTTATACCTGAAAATTTGGAGACATTATCTTTATGGGGAGAAGTCGGTAATTTACACGGACCATAAAAGTCTGAGGTATCTTCTGACACAGAAGGATCTGAATTTGAGGCAATGTACCGATGGATTGAGTTGTTAAGGACTACGACTGTTCCATCGAGTATCATCCGGTAAGGCTAACGTGGTGGCGACGCGTTGGCCAGGAAGGTCGTGGCGATTTAAGAGCAATGTTTGCTCGTTGAGCCTCTATGACGATGGAAGCCTTTTGGCAGAACTTCAAGTTAAGCCAACATGGATCGAGGAGATTAAGAACAAACAGTTAGTGGATGAAGGGTTAAATGCGAAGAGAATACAAGTTCGAATGGTGGTGTAGAGAGTGCAGTGTATTGGTGATGGTGTGCTATGTTTTCGGGGACGGCCTTGTATGCCAAAAGATATGGAGTTGAGGCGAAAAATTCTCCAGGATGCTCATAGCAGCCCCTACGCTATGCATCCGGGAGGAAGCAAGATGTATGGAGATCTACGGAGACAGTTCTGGTGGCCCGGGTTGAAGCGTGAGATAACGGAATTCGTAGGGAAGTGTTTGACGTGTCAGCAGGTTAAGGCTGAACACCAGTTGCCATCAGGGCTACTTCAACCGGTAAAGATCCCTCAATGGAAATGGGAGAGGATCACTATGGATTTTGTCAGTGGTCTACCCCTTACACCCAGCAAGAAAGATGCAGTTTGGGTAATCGTAGACCGTCTGACTAAATCAGCTCACTTCATACCGGTGAGAATGGACTACTCACTCCAGAAGCTAGCAAAGTTGTATGTGGCCGAGATAGTCAGATTGCATGGTGTACCGTGTCGCTTATCTCGGATAGGGACCCAAGGTTCACTTGAGGTTTTGGAAAGCGTTACATCAAGCGTTGGAGTGCGCGGTTGGATTTCAAACCTGACTTTCCATCCTCGAACAGACAGGCGATCAAGAAAGGTCATCAGATCTTGGAGGATATCTTTGAGGGTTGTGTCTTGGAATTCGAGGTAGTTGGGAGGAATTCTTACCTCTAGCTGAGTTCGCCTACAACAATAGCTACCAAGCGAGTATTGAGATGGCACCATCTGAAGCCTTGTATGGACGAAATGCCGAACCCGAGCGTGTTGGACGGAGTTGGGTGAACGACAAGTGTTGGGCCCAGAATTGGTAGCAGAGACTAAAGACAAAGTTAAAGTGATTCGGTCTCGTCTCAAGGAAGCATCGGATAGGCAGAAGTCTTATGCCGATCTCAAACGCAAGGAAATGGAGTATGCTGTGGGAGACAAGGTTTTTCTGAAGGTGTCGCCTTGGAAGAAGGTACTAAGATTTGGGCGGAAAGGGAAGCTGAGCCCAAGATTCATTGGCCCATATACAGTACTGAAGCGAGTAGGACCGGTAGCTTATCAGCTTGAACTGCCGGCAGAGTTAAGTCAGATACATAACGTCTTTCACGTATCAATGCTGAGACGGTATCGGTCAGATCCATCACATGTGGTGCCCGTGACAGAAATCGAAGTTAACGCGGACTTATCTTTTGAGGAAGAACCGGTTCAGATCTTGGATAGAGATATAAAGGTTCTACGTAGGAAGTCAGTGCCCTTGGTGAAAGTGCTATGGCGGAACCATGGTGCTGAGGAAGCTACATGGGAACCTGAAGATGTGATCTGGCAATACCCTCATCTGTTTTAGTTATGTAATTTTGGACGAAATTTATTTTAAGGGGGGTAGAACTGTAACATCCCAAAAATGGGGTTATTTGGAATTTAATCATTTATCTTATGTAAGAGCTGCCGAGATATTATTTATGGAATGATAATGATCAATTTAAGGCATTGTGTTGACTCGATTTGGTAGGAAATTTTAGTTTTTAACTGTTAAGGTAGGGAGCCTTAGCAAGAGGGTGTTATAAGAATAAATGGGGATAATTTGGACATAAAATAAGCCTAGATTAAGTGGCAAAGCAAGCCCACTTAAGAGCTACATGTGGCGCCACCAAGGAGCAAGGAGAGCTTGTGTTCGAGTCAGGAAATCCTCTTTTGGCAATATGAGGGACGGCACATGAGGAGAGTCCTATCTCTCTTTAAATTTTATTTTCTTTAGATAATCAAGGATAATATGAGTTTTTTTTATTTTATGAGGATAATAGGGATATCACATGGATTGTTTGAGGATTAATACTTATTATTGGAAATTAAATCAAAATAGTTAGGATTAAACTAAATGGTTGGCCTAGAGTGATTCAAGGAGTTAAGATGAAACTTGGACTCCTTGTTGAGGAGGAGTGGATGGCTAGGACTTATGAAAGAGGGGAGTTGCGAATGCTTATAAAAGCACCTAAGTGATCACCTTGATTCAGTTTGCTTAGCAGAAAATTCAAAGCACTTTCTCCTCATTTTCTTTTATCATTCCATTCCTCAAAACCATAGCGAACCCTCACAACTCCTCCTTGTCGAAACCACATTCTTTAAGTCCCTTCTCCTTTTATTTCCTACTAGCGAATCACCACTTCCTATTTACCTTTCTTCTTTCTTTTCTCATTAAAAATCAGCCTTGTTTAAAGCCAAATATAGCGAATCTAGTACCTAGCAAAGTCCGAAAATCTTTTCTTTTACTTAAAGGCACTTTGGCGAATATCAAAGGTAACACAAGACCTTTCGGGACTACCTATTCAATCGATTATCAAGGCACTTCGGGATCTCAAAACAGAGAGATCGGATCCGGCATTCTCTGACATTCGGTTTTGGGTAGGTGGTGATTTGCGATTCGGGTGCCCAAGCTAGGATTCAAGCGATTAGGTAAGGATGCGGGTTACAAAATATGACCCTTTAAATAATTTGGTTTGGCGAATGGCCATATTACTAACCTTGATAGTTGGTAGAATATAGGCGGGGACTTAGAGTGTGGCCGATTGATTATCTTGAGGATTTAAGACTATCGTGGTAACAGGTGTGTACATACACACTATATAATATGTTAACTATGCTTAACTTTGTGAATGCTCATTTTTTTGTTAATGTAGCATTGGAACTAATACCAAATCGGTATAAGTGGTGATTCAGGTAAGTACCTGTTAATGTGATTTATTATTATTAATGCTTTTGGTAAGCATGATGTATTGACACATGAAATTTAAGAAAGTGATGGCATGAAATATATGTATGTTTATCATTGTGGGATTGATGAGTGGAGGGCGGTGATATTGTGCCGACGGGCACCGATGTTTTGGTAACACACCGTGACTAAATGTCACGGAGGTTTGGCACCTCCGGAGGTTTGGTACCTCAATAGCGACTTGTCCTGTGGTTAACACCACCGTGGGTTGGCCCCACTTGAGATATGGGATCGTGCGCCGTGATTTGGTATCACACGATGGGTTGGCCCCATCACCCGATTTGTGTCTACGGACACCGGTGTTTTGGTAACACATTGTGACTATATGTCACCGGTGGTTTGGCACCACCGGTGGTTTGGTACCACAACGGGGTGAGCAATGGCGTATGGTTGGCTAGGTTGGGTACACATTATTTTGCATATTAAATGTTATATGTTGTGTATGAAAAGCTTTTTTAAAGCGGAGAAGGGTTACATCTTGAGTCTTGGTGACTCACCTTCTCCATTAATTTTTCAGGTGATGCTTAGATCGCGGACGTGGAGCCGGAGGGACTTGAGGAGGCCATGCGGTGGATTTAAAAATTTGAATAGACTTCGATTTTTGTTATTTTAAATTTGGTTATTGGGTATTTTATTTTGGATGTAATAAGGCCTCATTTTACTCTACTTTAGGTATTTTCTTATATGTTAGATATTTTTATTTTTACTATAAAATCGAATCACATGTTTTAACAATTAACACGAAAAAAAAGTTTTATCGTGCCATCGGGCACATCTGAAAATTTGTATAATAACTTGACTTGACTAAATTTTCAATTTGGGCTAAGTATAATTTCGGCAAGATAACTTAAATGAGCAGTTTTCAACAAAACTTAAGTGGATTTAGAAAATGGGTTTCAAAAACTTCTTCTTCGTAACGACCCATATTCGGTCCTAACGATTGGGCCGGGTTTGGGCTGTTACACTAATAATGTATATTCTAGTAAAAAGAATAAACATAAGTACATATATGGGACAAAAAAAAGTCAAGTACCAAAATTAACATTTAAGTCAAACTCAAAGGGCAGATTTAATGGGGGATAGGCTCCCAAAATGGAAAATTAACATCAAACCACTCATAAATAAAAAAAATTATAAATTAATATATATGGTAAAATTGTATTTAGCCCTCAAAATGAAAAAAAAAAAATTAATCCCTTCAAAATGATAAAATTATAAATTAGTAAATAATAAATTATATTTTAACCTTTTAAAATTTATAATTTAATTTTAATCTCTCTAAAAGAATAATTTCTTGATTCGCCTAAATATCAAATAGTATATTAATCTTAGTATTTTACATTAAACTAACCCTATAAAATTATAAATATGTATACACATATGGTAGACCTGGCATTGATCCCACTTGTATATCGATTGGCTATTAAGTATCCAAGGCAATGCAACTTTGGTTATTGGTTTCGGAAGTTGCATAATTGCGCTATGATGGAATGCATGGAATTCAGCAGAGAGAAAAGAAATATCATATATATTTGACTCTTAAAGGAAGGAATATATCTGTAATGTGATTAAATTAAGGGGAGAAAAGGGTTAAAAGAAAAAACCCTGGGAATCTTCTGCTACTAACTTTAATGAAAGTGGTTACGAAGGTAACAAAGATTCTCTCCCAAATTACAACATGTTTTCTCTGCAAACTTAGGGATATTATGACAAGGAGCATCACTTGAAAACAATAAGAAATGGCTTTTTTTTTTAAAAACATTACATGAAAGTAAAAAAAAAAAAAAGACAAGCTCATGTCATGTGTTGTGAGAGACGACTGCATCGAATTCCCTTAATGATGGGTATTGCTCTCTTTCTAAAAGAACCCCCAAAATTAATATCTAGAAGCAACATCTCTTCTGGTACAAGACTCCAATCCATGCCCTTTTTTTCTCTTATCTGCACTGCACATTCCCCCACCTCTTTTAGTCTTTTAATTTCACTCTTATTTTTTTTTTTTAAAAAAAAAGCAAAGCATAGAGGAAAGGAGATTCTTCTGGTGACACGTGTTGAATATTCCTTTTGTTATACTTTTATTTTCAAAAATTTATTTTTATTATACTCTATTCATGTTAGAATACATAGAAAGTTTATAAGACACTTAAACAGTAAATCTGTCACCAGCATATCAAAAAATCACTTGTGAAATCATCCTCTCTAGAAGATTACCACTTAAACAACAGATGGTTTAGATTTCGTTCAAAATACCAAGTCATTTACCAAACATCATGTGAGTTTCAACTGTTTTATTTCATCAGATCAATTAGAATGAATAGTAAGATCTACCATGTTACAAATATTCTCGTCCCATCGAAAACAGTCCTCCCATGTACTTTGTAATGATGGCTAGATAGCAAGTTGAACACGTTAACACTTGTCATGTTACATCATATTCTTCCGTAATGATCACTTGGCAATAATGTATGATGTTATAAATCGTAATGAACCTTAATTTAATAAAATAATTTTAATAGAATTAATAATTGAATTTAAATTTTAAAATATGAAAAATAAAGGGACTGAATTCCTGAAATAAAAGTATAAGGATTAATTTTAATAGGATTCATCAAACATATATGGAAAAGAATTTTTTATGCCTAGTCTCTTAAAATTAATTCTAATAATACTGATATATGTCATATTATCAGTGTCTTTATGATCAGAAAACTCAATGAATATCGAACTATCTATCGATCTCCCTGTAATCACAAAGGCCAATGAAGATATACAAAGTAGCCCATATCATTTAAGGGAAAAAATTGAATGAAACAGTGACGCCATGTCATCTGTATCCCTTTCCAATAAATTTATGTCATATCAGTATTTTTATCCTGAATTTCAATATTTTTATCCTGAAAAAAAATCAAATTCAAATTAAAATCCTGAAATTCAAGATAAAATGCTGAAATTTAGGATAAAAATGCTGATATCGCATAAATCTATTGAAAAGAGATACAGATGACATGACGTCACTGTCCTTTCTCTATAATTTATATTCTCTTAAAACTCAAGCCTGACTTTTCATACCACCATTTATAGTGTGAACCTCCACCTCCTCTATTCTAGCAGCTTTTTGCATTCTTTATGATGCGAACCACCTCGTTATATCGTTTTCATTTTGGTGCAACTTAATTGTTACAATAATTTTATTAATAAACCAAATAATATAATTTTACTATTTTTTTAAAATTAAAACATTGGTTCACGAACCATAAATCATATAAATATATACATTCCATCAAATATAGTTGTAATAAAGGTAAGAGATTTGTTAATGCAGTTCGAATTCATCAATTTTACTTTGCGGAGCTTTACTTAATGAATTAAGTTTATTCTAACAATCAATCCAATAATTTATTGGTTAAAGCAATGTAGTTGGTTCTACACTAATTCCGATTGCAGTGGCATCAGGAATTAGTTCAGAGGCTGAAGTTAAAAAAGAGCTGCAATGCTTTTCGATATTGGTAGACCGGTTGTATGCAATGACAACCAAAGAATCAAGCACGGTCAGGTCGGTTTCGTAAGGTCGCAAAAAACCAGTTATTAGCACAGGCAATTCTACAAATATCCAGAGAAGAACAACAAAGAGTTGAACCTTCATTGTAGGATATTGCATTAGCACTGCACCCCAAGGCACCCCTTTTTATGCTTAAATAATGGTGCCAATTATCAAAAGTCAAATGATTACCCGAAGAAGAGTTGAAAGGTTCAAAGGAAGCTAACTGTAGCATCTTTTGTGGCGGCAAGTTTAAATATAATACATAACAGCTTACATGGCCATGTTGTTGGTAAGAGACAATCCCAAAGTCAACATTGGTATTAATCCATATTAGCTGGCAAATAATCTAATAATTGCAAACTACATTGGGTTATCTCAAAAACTATGGAAAGGCAAGGGTAACTATTATTTTTTTAGAAGCAAGTGTAGTTAGCCACACCTACCTGCTGATAAAACAAAACACAAGCACAAGCCTGTCTACCCATGGGCAGCCAACCTTTAGATATGCCTTGAATATTATTTAAGCATACTAAGGCGTACCTTGGGGTGCAGTGCTAATGAAATATCCTACAATGAAGGTTCAACTCTTTGTTGTTCTTCTCCTCTGGATATTTGTTGAATTGCCTGTGTTAATAACTAGTTTTACGCCACCTTACGAATTCGACCCAACTCTGCCGGATTCTTCAGTCGTCATTGCATACAACCGGTCTACCGATATCGAAAAGCATTGCAGCTCTTTTCTAACCTTAGCTTCTGAACTAAAACCTGATGTCAACAGGGGAAGTAGGCTCAAGAATGAACTCTCCTTCTATCTTGGTGATTGGGAGCAGGAAACTGATGACGCACCATTGATACAATTTGATGACAATGGCGACCTTGAGAGCAGTCAACCTCCAACTTCCCTACTTAAGTTAGCTTCCTTTGAGGTAAAGGATGTCAACTCCATCCAGCAACTTCAAAACACAGTAAGTCTTGGAGGGGTTCTATCTGTAGGCATATCCAAGGACTGGTCTTTTTCTTATGGTGGCATAGAGCCTAATATGAATCCAGGCTCATCGGTCGTGAAGATTGTTTTCGAAGGGGTTTATATGGAGGTAGAAGATAATGGAGAAGAACGTTTGATGTGCTTGGTAGGAAGTTCAACTTCAACCTTGCCTTGTACCGACACATGTGACCATGATGTGTTCTGGGCGCTTCAAACCGGCCATGTTCCCACTTATAATCACCGCCATATTCGTTTCTTGCAAGATGATCAAGTTTTGCTTGTTTTACGCTATCCTAAAATCTTCAACTTGACACAAAGAGCAATCTATGGAGAAATGAGAAGTCTAAATGAACAAGGAGGGCAAAGGTACTTCAGTAAAGTTCATATATCTTCTCAGTTGAGTGGCCACTCGAAATATCAATTTAGTTCAGAATTGGTCCAATCCACAACTTTTGATCCACCCCCTTACCAAGATGAGTTAATGGAAGATGGTGTCCATATGCTTACTGGTAGAGAGTTCTGCCGAGTACTTCACCATGAGTATCGAGAAATATTTTTAAGCATTGCTCCAAATTACAGGTTCAACAGCAGCTATAAGAACCAGATCCATGGCAAATTAGGCCCTTTCGTTCTCGAGAAGGAGATGCAGGCTACTGGTATTTCGAGCCTTGATGAGGTTAAACTCATTTTCCAGCATGTCAAATGCGAGCAAGATACAAACAGAGTCGGCAGTGCAAAGGTGACTGCAGTGCTGAGATCAGTTACCAAAACAAGTTTCAGACAATTGGAAATTTTACGAACTGGCCTTTCAGGGTCGACTTTAGCTGTTGAGGGTATATGGAATTCTTCTTCTGGACAGCTTTCCATGGTTGGATGTCAAGGGACGGTCGACTCAGGACTCGAAGGATGTGATTATGTCATCTCAATGTACTTCCCACGTTCATTTTCCATTAAGCAGAGAAGCTTCCTGTTTGGAACCATATCCAATGTGAAAAAGGATACAGGTTTGGACAATCCTTTATATTTTAGTGCAATGCAGGGGATAAACACCAGAGATTTCACTAAATATTTATCTTATAATTATTCCATGATCAAGTTGGTCAATGCATTTGAGAGGAGAACAATACCTCATCAAATTTTAAACATTGCCAAGCAATGGCTCTTCAAGTATCCAGCTCTAAAAGATGCAGAAGAGCCACTCTCTCAGTTATACCAACTGGCCAGTAATCTTGCTTTATATGGCTCTGTAGTCCCTGATGATCAACTGATTGCCGGACCGGAATCTCGAGTCCTTATTCATATCGAGGTGCTTTCTTTAGGTCCATTATCTGGATGGTCTGAACCCAATTTAGTGAAGGGAAATCTCAGCCACAAACCAGTCATTACAAAAGATGAGCTCACAAGTTGCCGGTTATGGAACGTATCGATGCATCTCGCATTCAAAACTGAGAAAGAACACGAGCAAACAACATATAAAGATGTTTCAGAATTGTCCCTGGAAGGTGTATATGATCCTAGCTTCGGTGAGATGCATTTGGTCGGATGTAGGAAGGCTTTGGTCAAGAGTATCGGCATAGAACGAGGCCAAGATTGTCTTATATCAGTGAAAATTCAGTATCCACCACTGAATTTACATTGGTGGAAAAAAACAACTGCTAAGATCACCATCAACAGCCAAAGGAAAGTAGATGATCCCCTCTACTTTAACTTGAACAACATTCATGTTCATTCGAGTTATTATCTAGATTGTTTCGAAGCAGATACTGAACGAGCATACTTCGAGGCGATCATAGGCAGTCTACTGCTCACCATGTCGATTGCAATCATATGGAACCAGCTGTTATACATGAAGGTAAATGCAGATATTGTTCCTTACATTTCTACTACCATGCTTGCTTTTCAGTTCCTTGGATATAGCCTTCCATTGATCTGTAATGCCAAAGTAATGTTGAAATCAGTGGGATCTCAAGATTATGATTTGCCTACTAAACATCCATCATATGGAATGTTGAAACTTGTTCAAAGTTTCGAAAAGGCTCTTTTACTGGTCATGTTACTACTTATTACAATACTTGTTTATATGGTAATAGAATCTAGAAGCAAGACCATGTCTGAAGGGTCCTCTAAACTAAGATATGTTCCTAGAGAGAAAAGGGTTATGTCGACTTCCATGGCCATATATGCTTCTGGATTTCTTATTTTGCTTGTTGGACATGAGTGGCAAACTTGGATGGCTGTAATGGTGGATCTTTTTTATTTCCTACAAGACTTCTTTTTGGTTCCTCAGATTATTAGCAATGGACTTATACCAATGCCTGTTAAGTGCTTGAAAGAAGGCTATTACCTTGGATTGACTTCAGTAAGGCTGTTTGTGCTCTATTTTGACTACATAATGGATCCGAAAGTAGAAAGATTTGATTTTTCAAGTTTAAGCAAAAAATATGCAAGATTTTCCCCAGTTGCTAGTCTGGTTATATTTGCAATTACTGTGTATATACAGCAGAACAAGAAACACCAGAAGCATAACTAAGTCTCCAAATTTTAAGTTGATATGTAGTTTCTATTATTAAAGCATTTAATATTATTCATTGGCTGTCTTGTTTATCTAATTTCATGTCAGAATCAATAATGATTGTGAGATTATTCATCTTTTTGAATCTGCTTATAACCTTTTTGTTTTTTTTAAAGTTGGGTAAATTACATTCAAGGTCACTAAACTATTAGTAAGTTTACATTTTGGTCACTCAACTTCAAAATATTAAAAAATTAACCATCCTAAAAAAAAAAAAAATTTACCACTCACCAACATTCCAACTTTATAACTCTTTATACGTGAAATTCCACAAACAAGTATAGAGTGTAATGGTAAGGTGTATTACACTCTCAATAGAAGAATTCGAGTTCATATATTGAAGGTACTATTGTTGAAAAGGGCAACTATGAATTCCGAAAAAATTAGTCTCCATAAATGGTAAAACAAACATAGAGGATAACTTGGTTCTACCAAAAATAAAATTGTACTAGATCCAAATTGAATTTAAATAATTTTACTTCTCTATAACCCTTAAATAAAATGATATAATACGTACTTAAGTATACTTTAACACACATCTTAATTGTTGCAACAACGATAGTGTCAATTGAGCTAAAATTTTGTCAAAGTCAATTTTGATTTATAATTGAATAATTTAATTTCATTCGTATTTTCTCAATTTTTAAATATATTTAAGACAAAAAAGGGTCTTGTTTATAATTTACAAATATGTGTTACTTAAAAAGCAATTGTCCTATTAAGAAGTGTTGTGTTCAGTGGTAAGATACATTTTAAGGAAAAATGTAGGTTAAAATATGTCTCTATAGATCAAAAAACAAATTAGTCCATTCTATTAAAATTTTTATTTATTTGTACAATTAAAAATTGACGTGCCAGACGGAATAATCAAATAGTGACATGTAATGTGTCACATGTACATTATGTTAACATACAGAGACTAGTTTTTAACAGTAAAAATAGATAAAATTTTTAACAGAATGACCAGATTACATTTTGATCTAATGTACAGATACTGCTAATTTATCCATTTTTTTGTAGAATGGACAAAATAAAATCTGACTCCTATTACAAGAACCTCCATACTACTTTTACCTAATATAAATATAAAATTTTATAAAAAATTAAAAATAAATGCATATATATTTTTAATAAAGTGAAGTAAAATATGTAAGAAAGAACAAATTTACAAATTATGGATTAATCAAATTACAAAATTGGATACAGCTAAGACAAAGCAGCTTGTAATAAATGATGTAATCCGAACAAGATTTTGTGAAATCACAAAATTCATCCCCTTAATTAATACTAAAAATAGGACAAAAGTATGCAGGGAGGTAATTAAGTTCAACCAACCCTAAAGTTTTTATTAAGAGAAAAATCTACATATTAACAAAAGCATCTAGATTTAATACATGCATCCATGTCAACAATATTTTAGTATTTTTAAAATTTAAATTAGAATTATCATTTCAATATTAGCTTGGTTGGTCCTAATATTTACTAAATTTTTGGCACAGTACTGTAAAAAATTATTACAATATGTTTATTTTGTAAGGGCTCAAATCTCATTAATTATTATCAAAATTTTATCGATTTATTATATATAAAAATATAACTTAATTTATATATACAAGGATAATTTAGTAATTTAATGAATGTACTTGAGAATCAAATAGATGGATCAATTTAGCCTTTTACTATTAAAAGAATCAAATAATGTCAAATTGGAATAGAATTAATATTTTTATAATTTTTATAATTTTGTAAATGAAACCTTTTGCTTAGAGTTGAAGTGCAGTTGAAAAGAATACTTTTCAAGACAATTTTTATACAGTAAGTGGTAACTCTATTACAATTTGAACTTATTTGAATCTTTTAATAGTATAGAGACTAATTTGATCTAATCTTAAAAATACAGAGACCTCACAAGTAATTTAATCAAATAATTTTGCAACTGAATCGATGCACAGGCGTTAGGATTTTTAAGGTAAGTTATAAAAAAATGTAATTGGAAAAAAAGGAAAGGAATAAAAGTGGTACAAAATTACTAAAGAAAGTTCATGCAAAGGATAAATAACAATTGCATAAAAGCGGCATAAAATCCATGCTGTAATTAAATGCAGATACTCTTTTTCTTTTAAACAAAACACAATCCCAAAATCTCCATATACGATTTTTTTTTCCCTTTTAATTCCTCCTTATAGTGGAGAAAATTAGAACAAAAAGTAACGTGTAATGTTGACAACGAGATCATTTTGTCTTGGTTTCATGTATTTGTGTTTTTAGGACAGACAGAGAGAAATATGTCGATGGAAATAGGACATTACAGGACATGTTCGACCATGTCAGGCAGCAGAGTGCAAGAAGAAGACGATGAAGAAGCACTGAAATGGGCAGCTCTCGAACGACTCCCCACCTACGACCGTGCTCGGAAAGGAGTTTTGCATGGGGTTTTGGGTGACTTGAAAGAGATTGATCTTCGAAAACTTGGGTTCCAAGAAAGTAAAGAGTTGCTTAATAGGTTTATAAAGAATGCTGATAAACATGAAGAGTTCTTGAAGAACATCAAACAAAGAATCGACAGGTTACCATTCTAACACCCCTTTTCTTACATTTTTTTTCCGGGTTTAGGGTCAAAGCATATCACCAGCTTCTTAGACGCTGAAAATGGTACTTATAAATCACTTGTGAAATGTGAGACTTGGATCTTAGTACTTATTGAAATACGAACGAATATTCAACTCGACCCATATTGTCCCATTTTCTTCGTATTAAATACGCTAAATTTTTTTTTTTTAAATCGGACGAATTAGGGTTTCTTTGAATTTGCCAACAATAGAAGTTCGATTCGAAGACATTAACGTACAAGGAGAAGCCTATGTTGGTAGTAGGGCTTTGCCAACAATCTCCAACTCACTTTTCAATATTATAGAGGTATACCGTGCATGTTTATATATACTTTTTTTTTTTTTTTTTTTTTACTTTTAAGAAATATACACCTTTCCATGTATGCAAGAATATATATATATATATATATATCATTCATATCACAGTTCATATTTGTACGTGGTATAGGGTGTTGGGCATTACCTTCATATACTCTCGAGTCACAAGAAAAAGTTCTCAATTTTACGAGATGCGAGTGGGATTATCAAGCCAGGCAGGTAATTAAATTGATTTTTTATTTTAGTTTTGGGTTAATATTTACTTATTTACTATTTAATAGAGTTAATATTGTTTTGGGCGTCATTGTTTCATACAATCTTTTAACTACAAGGATATTATCTATTTTTAATAATTTAATGCCACAACAGTAATTTCATCTTAAATTTTAAGATTTTCAGTTTCATTTGATTTTTTTAAACTATTAAAAAAAGAATACAGATGATATAGTGTTACTGTTTCATACTTTCACCTATCATAGTGAGTTTTTTTTTCTGAAATGAATTCTTTAAAGTATTGTGATTAAACCTCGAATTTGAATATAGTAGAGGGACCAAAACCAAAATTAGACCAAGTTAATACAGATTTTTATTTTATTTTATTTTCAGGTTAACTCTACTTTTAGGCCCACCAGGTTCAGGAAAGACCACCCTACTTCAAGCATTGACCGGTAAACTTGACCCACTAGTCAAGGTAACTGCAACAGTCTTCCTTTGTTTATATTATTTTTCATTTATTGACTTAGAATCAGTTATATTCACTGAGTTTTTTTTTTTTTAATACTATAGTTTTCTGGGAAAGTAACGTATAATGGTCACGAAATGCATGAATTTGTTCCCCAAAGATCATCAGCTTATATCAGCCAATATGATATCCATTTACCTCAACTGACTGTTAGAGAAACTTTGGCTTTCTCTGCCAAATGTCAAGGCGTTGGCACTGGTTATGGTAAGTAATTCATATATATACACATATACATATATTATATAATTTCGGTATATGATATTCATTTGGGTGCTTGTTTTGGCATTGTTCAGATATGCTTACTGAGCTCCTTAGAAGAGAAAAGGAGTTGAATATTAGACCAGATCCTTATATCGATGCCTTAATGAAGGTGAAATTAATGAAAACTGTCAAAGTAGAGGGATCAAAACCGAATTTGACCAACATTTTATGCATCTTTTGTCATGCAGGCATCAGTTCTGAAAGGACATAAGGAAGAAATTGTTACAGACTATGCTCTCAAGGTAGTATCAAGCTATCTTTATATTATAATGTAAACTACACTTAATGTAACTAAATTAGTTTACTTTTTTATCATTTAACTTAAAAGAGTTACAAAACGATTATTTAAGTGATGAAAAATTTTCATTTAAGTAATTGGGCGTTAAGGTTTTTTTTTTAAAGTTCAACCAACGAGCACCAAGCAATGATTCAAATATCAGTACGATAGATCAGTACCCATCAATAAGTAGAAGAACATGCCTGATAGTTGTTAGAAATTTGAAAAGAAAACTGTTTGTAAATTTGTAACCTTCAAAGCTATTTTATGAAAAAAAATTAACTAAACTATCAAAGAGAAAGGGAAGAAGAATTTTTTTTATTTTGTAGGTAGTGCAAACAAATAAGCCCATATAATAGCAATTTAAACAAATAATTGACTTAAATGAAAATTTTAATAGTTTAGTAATTATTTTATAATTTTTTAAAGTTAAGTTACCAAAACGTAAATTTACTAATAGTTTAGTAACCTCAGGTGTAATTTACCCTATATTTTATAACCAAATTTTATTCACTAAAAATTTGCTAAATTTTCATTTTCTTTTTGTTTTGCCCCAACAGATTTTAGGACTGGAAGTTTGTGCTGACACCATAGTAGGAGATGCAATGATGAGAGGTGTTTCTGGTGGACAAAAGAGACGTGTAACTACAGGTATAAATGCAAACTTAAAACATGTTTTAAAGGTAAAAATATTTTGGAAGTTAGATCTTATTCTTCCCTCTTTACTTAAAAGAAATGGGTAAAATAGTTCCTGCAGGTCAGAATAAAGAGTAAATTAGTCTTTTCTATTGTCTATTTTCTTAGTAGAAGGGTAAAATACAATCTGACGTTTAGTACAGAGACCTCTATGATACTTTTAGCTGTTTTAAAACATGCTAAAGATTCAATGTTGGTGATTTAAATGTTTGTGACACTGGCAGGGGAGATGCTTGTTGGTCCTGTAGGAGCACTTTTTATGGACAATATATCAACAGGTCTTGATAGTTCCACAACTTACCAAATTGTCAACTGTATCAAACAATCAATCCAAATTTTCAACAAAACTGCTATAATCTCACTTCTTCAGCCCCCACCTGAAACTTTTGAGCTTTTTGATGACATTATCCTTCTTTCAGAAGGACGAATAGTTTACCAAGGTCCTCGAGAATACATTCTTAAGTTCTTCGAATCCATGGGGTTCAAATGTCCTGAAAGAAAAGGCGTTGCGGATTACTTACAAGAAGTAAGTACATGTTATGAATCATGTTTTGTTTTATGTTCATTCCATTGAAATAACTATAAACCAACCCTGTTAACAGGTTACATCAAGAAAAGATCAAGGACAATACTGGTTTCGTCACGAAACACCGTATCGTTTTGTTTCGGTTAATGAATTTGCTGAAGCCTTCGAGTCGTTTCATATTGGATTAGACATCAAAAACCAGCTTGCTGTTCCATTTGACAGGTCAAAGAATCACCCTGCAGCTTTGACAAAAACTAGATATGGAGCTAACAAAATGGAATTGATGAAAGCCTGTTTGTCAAGAGAAGTTATTTTGATGAAAAGAAATGTTTTCTTACATGGTTTCAAGATATTTCAGTTGGAACTCGGTGCAGTTATCGTTGCTACCGTTTTCGTTGAAGCTAGAAAGCATCATAGTACAATTGCAGATGGAACAGTTTACTTAGGGGCTCTCTTTTTTGTCCTAAACACGATTAACTTCACTGGGTTTTTTGAACTTCCATTAACGATCGATAAGCTTCCGGTCTTTTACAAACAAAGAGACCGTCTGTTTTATCCATCATGGGCATTTTCATTACCAACAGCAGTTCTTGGTATCTTTATATCAATGTTTGAAGTTGCTGTTTGGATTGCTATAACTTACTACGTAATAGGATTTGATCCCAACATCACAAGGTCAGTATCAAACAAAACATCACTACTCATTTCTTACATTCACTTTCTTAACCCCCTTCATATTTGTGTTGCCACAGGATGTTAAAACAATATCTTGTCCTTGTCATGAGTGGACAAATGTCTTATGCACTGTTTAGATGCCTTGCTGCATTAACTAGAGATCACGTTGTTGCTAACACAGCTGGTTGTCTTTCAGTGATGTGGCTTTTAATATTTGGTGGATTTATTTTATCAAGAGGTATTATTAACACATCTAATAAATACAGTGTGACATATATGGCTTTTAATATGAGCTTCCACCTTGCAGAAAATATGCCCAACTGGTTGATATGGGGATATTGGACATCGCCTCTTATGTATGTTCAAACTGCCATTTCAGTAAATGAATTCCTAGGCCATAGTTGGAATAAAGTAAGTTTCGCTTTTATCTTAAGTTTTGAGCTTCAAAGTGTATATATAAAAATGTGAATGTGGAAATGAATACAGGCTCTTAACGGAACAAAAGAGACGGTTGGAGTAGCGGTCTTGAAAGCTCGTGGGGTATTCACTAATCCAAATTGGTATTGGATTAGTATTGTTGCATTGATTGGCTTTATATTCCTCTTCAATGCCATATCTGCTCTGGCTTTTGCTTACCTTGATGGTAATGTAACCTCACTTTTTAAGTCACTTTTTTTCCCCCGTTTTTCGAGTAACATTTTCATTTTCAATGAATGCCTGCAGAATATGGGAAATCGCAGGCAATGTTTTTGAGTGAAGAATCTACTAAAGAAGACACTACCATGGCAAGTGAAGGTGACGGAGCATTGTTAAACAAAAGCAACTCAAAGACTAAGAGAGCATCTAGAAGTAAGCCCTTTAAGAGCTCTCATTTTCTATATGTATTGCCTCAGATTCAACCTCATTGACAAGTACATGCACTTGCAGATGCCGTGGCGGTTCATAATTATCAAGAGAAAGGAATGCTTCTTCCTTTTACACCACTCTCAGTTACCTTCGAGAACATCACGTATTCGGTTGATATGCCAAAGGTAATTAATCAACATACAATGCTTGAGATGTTCTTGAAATCCTATCACATGACATGAAGTTACCATTTTTTTAGGGAATGAGATCCCAAGGCGTGTTGGATGATAGATTGGTGCTTTTAAATCAAGTGAGTGGAGCATTCAGACCAGGTGTTTTAACAGCTTTAATGGGTGTTAGTGGAGCTGGTAAGACTACACTGCTTGACGTGTTAGCAGGGAGGAAAAATAGTGGATATACAGAAGGAAACATCACTGTTTCAGGCTATCAAAAGAAACAAGATACTTTTGCTCGAGTTACCGGTTATTGCGAACAAAACGACATTCATTCTCCTCTTGTAACTGTCTATGAATCTTTACTATACTCGGCGTGGCTTCGGTTGCCTCATGACATTGATCCTGAAAGTAGAGAGCTTTTTGTTGAGGAAGTTATGGAATTGATTGAGTTGAAGCCATTGAGAGATGCATTGGTTGGATTTCCTAACGTGAACGGACTATCCATCGAGCAGCGTAAACGGTTAACCATTGCAGTCGAGCTCGTTGCTAACCCTTCGATAATTTTCATGGATGAACCAACCTCAGGTCTTGATGCAAGAGCAGCAGCTATTGTGATGAGAACCGTGAGAAACACGGTGGATACAGGAAGAACCGTGGTATGCACAATTCACCAACCCAGTATCGATATATTCGAATCTTTTGATGAGGTAAGAGATTTTAACAACTTACTCTTATATGTCTTTTTGAGAAAACTTTAGTGACAAGATATCTCTAATGTCATCTATATATAGCTCTTCCTATTAACACGCGGAGGTGAAGAAATATATTTCGGTCCTCTAGGCCGTATGTCAAGCCATTTGATCAAGTACTTTGAGGATATCAATGGAGTAAGCAAGATAAAAGAAGGCTATAACCCGGCAACCTGGGTGCTGGAAGTGACAACACGACCTCAAGAAGAGATTCTAGGAGTAAAATTTGCCGACGTGTACAAAAGATCCGATCTTTACAGGTTGATTATCTCATATATACATATATATATATATATATATATATAATGTAATCATAATCTTTGCTATTTCTTAAAACTTATACTCCAAGCTAATATTGCAGAAGAAACAAGGCCTTGATTTCGGAGTTGAGCACACCACCTCCTGGTTCACTCGATCTCCATTTTCCGACCAAGTATGCACAACCCTACCTTACACAATTCATAGCTTGTTTATGGAAACAACACAGATCATATTGGAGGAACACGTCATACAATGCAGTGAGGCTTTATTTCAGTACTGCAATGAGTATTATTTTCGGAGTTTTATTCTGGAACCTTGGAAGCAAAAGGTAAACATTTTAAGCTCAAGCTTGAATCGAAGAAAAGATACTAACTTTGATTATTACAGGGGAAGAAAACAGGATCTTTTCAATGCAATGGGTGCAATGTACACTGCAATTACATTCATGGGAACACAAAGTGCTGCTTCAGTGAGACCTGTTATAATAGCTGAAAGAACAGTTTTTTACAGAGAAAGAGCTGCTGGATTTTATTCTGCATTACCTTATGCTTTTGCACAGGTAATTAATTAATCTTTACCATTTGGTTTGCCTTGCTCACCAAGTAACAATTTTTTTCCCATTTTCAGGTTGCTATTGAAATCCCATATACCATAGCTCAAGTTGCTACATATGGGGTTATAGTTTATGCAATGATGGGGTTTCAATGGACAGCATCCAAGTTCTTCTTAAACACATTCATCATGTTCATCACAGTTCTTCTCTACATATACTATGGAATCATGGTTGTATCTGCAAGTCCTAATCAGCCAACCGCTGCAGTACTTTCTGGTATCTTTTATACAATGTGGAGTCTCTTCTCCGGTTTCATAATTCCGCGACCGGTAAGCTCTACTTTCCTCTCTTTCCATCTTTTTTACTAAGATTCTATATATATATATATATATATACATGATGATTGTATGGAATTTTTACAAATTTGTAGAGGATTGTTGTGTGGTGGAGATGGTATGCTTGGGTGTGTCCGGTTTCATGGTCCATGTGGGGAATGACAACTTCACAGTATGGTGACTTGCAGAACAAGTTAGAGACAGGAGAAACAGTGGCTCAGTTCGTGGAAGATTACTTTGGCTTCAGACATGACTGGTTATGGATAGTCTGTCTTGTCCTAATTGGGTTTACTTTGTTGTTTGCTTCTGTATTTGCTTTCTCCATGAAATTCTTCAACTTCCAAAAGAGATGAACATTTTTCATTTCATTATAACTATGATGTAATCCTATTTAATTGTAAGCCATTAGTTTTATAATTTATTAATTTGTTTATAAATTATATACAAATTTACCAGTGAAATTTCTAAAGTATCATTTGTTAGGCGAATCATAAATGCATAATTTCTCAATTAATTTGTAATATTTCTTCTAGTAAATTATGTTATGTTCTTAGTTCTATTATTTATATTAATATTATTTGATTTAGGGAATAATTGGTGAAAAGCGAGCTTAAAGTTTATTTTGATAAGTTTTTGCATTTCAACATGGTGCAGTTTCAGTATTTTAGCTTTAACTTGAGTTACAAATCTCTGCTTTAAGATTGTAATATACCAACTTGAAGGGAACTGAAAAATCTTATATATTAATGAAATAAATTTATTAGTAGCTTCTATAAATGTAACATTATTTGTTCTTTTCTATTAACCTTATATATTCAAGTAGGTTTTTATTTTTGTAGGTCTCGACAGCTTAACAATAGTCAACTAGATTCTTAACAATCAAAGGTATTGTCCCAAGCTCGAGATATTTCGGATTTATCTCTTGACTTCGCAAAGAGTCCCAAGGTACATAACTGAGGAATATGTGTAAATAATTAACTATAAAGAATACGTACACTTAGAGGTGAGCATGGGCCGGGTCGGGCCGGGTTCGGGTCGGGCCCAACTAAAAATTTAAGCCCGTTCATTGGGTTCGGGCCGGGCTGTGCCCAAAAAATGGGCCTAAAATTTTGCCCAAGCCCGGCCCATATAAAAATACTAAAACACAGGCTGCCCGGCCCACCATATTAATTTTTATATTATTTTATATAATTTTAAATATATATAATACATCAAAATATTAAAAATTAAAATAAATATTTTCAACAAATTGAAAATAAATTTTAAAAAATATGTAGACTTAAATAACACTAAAATAGATGCAACTTAACAAGGAAATACCTCTAAAATAATAACAAAATTAACAAATGTCTTTAAAATAATAACAAAATTAACAATAAAAGAAGTTTTATATAATATCTAAACAATAACAACAAAATAATAGAAACATAATAGTAAAATGGTAGCAAAATAAAGAGAAAAACAATAAGAAAATAATATTTAAAAAATATTTTTTTTTGCCTTTAATAATTTCGGGCCGGGCCGGGCCGGACCCGGGCTAAGAAATTCGTACCCGAGGCCCGGCTCATTTTTTAAACGGGCCTCATTTTCTGCCCAAGCCCATTTTTCGGGTCTATATTTTTATCCGAACCCTCCCAATTTTCGGGCGGGCCTTCGGGCCGGGCCAGGTAGCCCAGCCCATGCTCAGCTCTACGTACACTACAGATCAAACCACCAATCAAAATATAAGTAACCTTTTTAATGAAACATGGTACAACTTCACTAGCTCAAGTAACAAGTAGTTATTAGGAGAAGCAATAGTATCTCGAAGAGGTAAAATCAACGAAGGGATTAGAGTTACAGTCTTGCCGGGCTAAAGACACTTGCTCCAGCCAAGAACACATGTAAGAGACAATTTAAAAATAGACTAAAAACAATAGGTAGGAGAGTAGTATCGACTGGCACATAGACTATATTAATTAAAATTAAAATTCCTATTCACTAAAATATTATAATTTTCAATATTATTAAATATACATATTTAACTATTCATATGTTATTAAAAATATTTAATATTAATATTTTAATAATAAATATATATTACAATTATAAATTTTTTATTATAAATATTAAAATATATCATAAGTCTATATACTCTTCACAAATTTAAATTTTAGTCTCTCTATTTTCATATTTGAAAATCAAGTCTAATTGTTAATAATGTTAAAAAATTTAACAATTTTATTTTTGTCATATTTTAGATAAAAATACTCACTTAATAAATATGTAATTAAAAATAATATTGTAATGAACTTGAATTTATCTAATTGCAAACTTATATTATGATATGCAAATAAACTCAAGAAACGAAATAAAAATTAGAAAAACAAACTAAGACACAAACACAAATTTGAGGCAATTCTTCTTCCTTCACATTATGCTTTTAAGGTGTGGCGGATGTAGGTGGAGTCCTTGATTCGGTAAGCGGAGTATTAGCATCAGATGACTGTGGTAATCCGTCATCGATTTCAGCTCTATTCAGATCTTCAATCATGCGTACCACATCTATCATGGCAGGTCTTTGATCAGGTACCACCGATACACAAGTCATTGCAATTTGTAACAGTTGCACCATTTCCTCCTCAATATTGTGATATCTCATCAACTCCGCGTCGAAAACCTCAGCTGTCCATTCCTCGCGAACCACCGATTGGACCCAACGAGGAAGATCAATCCCTTCTTCCCCTAATGATGCTTGGCTAGGTGATTTACCTGTTAACAACTCTAACAACAAAACTCCAAAACTATAAACATCAGACTTGAACGTAACATTACGTGTTTCAAGTACTTCAGGCGCTCGGTAGCCCGTAACACGACTAGGCGGAGTGGTGTTGCCAAAGAGCGGGTTGAGACCGTAGTCGGAGATACAAGCTTCGCGGTTTGGTCCAAGAAGGATATTGGAGGACTTGATGTTGCCGTGAGCGACCTCAGAAAGATGGAGGTATGATAGACCCCTAGCGGTGCTTAATGCTATCTTAATCCGATTGTCCCAATCCAACGGTGTATGGCCTGCGCCTCTACTACCTGCAATATAATTCCATGTATGTAAATTTGATGAAAACATGTTTTACTGATGTGACATACCATTAAACATGGTGGGAGTAGAAGTGCATAATGCAATGGTAGTGGCAGAAATAAGAACAAAAATACCAAAAAGAAAAGACAAATATTACTTTTGTTTTAAACTTAAAATCCAAAGAAAGTTGAGGAATGATGCAAATGAATCCATTCCCCCAAAGGGAAAAAAATGTCTTAAATGTTTTATCAGTTCTTCTTCCATCATGAAATCCCCCACTATGACCTAAACAAATTAACATAATATCTTCCATAAATATTAATGTAGAAAAAGGGAAAAGAAACATAAAGGTAACAAGTGGAGACCCATTGTTGTCGATATCAACTTTTCAATTTTACCAAAAAGGGAAACCCAACTTGTCAAGTCATATTCTAACCAATATATTTTTTTATTATTCTTGACTTCTAAAATATTATGTATAAAACATGTTATCAAATTTTAAAATTAAATTCTATATTGTTAAATGGTAATTTTAATACTTTATATTTTTATAAGAGACTAAATAAAAATTCTATTATTTTTGGGTAAAGTATAATTTTATCATATACTAACTTAAAATTTTATATTTTTCTTTTTATTTAAAGGTTGAGGAGTGATTATAGGTAGAAGATGACATTGTAGGTAGGTTGAAACTCTTCAAACAATAGATATTGACGCATTTAAAATTTAATCCATGTACGCTCCATGTCAGATCTGAATTAACATGTAACATTTTAATTTACGGCTACACAGAAAAAAATATCCAATTGGTACGATATATTTTCAAGACTCAATTAAAATGTTTTGAAGTTTAAGGATTGATTTAAAATTTAAATCATAAATGAAAGACCTCTATTGCAATTAACCCTAATAAGGTAAGCCAATTTTTGCATGCTTATGAATTCAAATAAAAAAGAGAGCTCACCGTGAAGCAGAGCAGACAAGCTACCGTTAGGCATGAACTCGTAAACAAGCAGTTTTTCATCTTTGGAGTAGTAAAACGCCCTCAAAGGAACCACTTTTTCATGCTTGATTTTACCCAACTTTTCCATTTGCATTTCGAATTCCCTTTTACTAGCCGTCACGTCTTTCAACCGTTTCACTACCACCGCCGTCCCTTCTTCCAGCACCGCCTTGTACGACGTTCCTACGCTGCCTTTTCCCAACACTTCAGCTGAAGCCCTCAACAAGTCCTCCAAGTCGAAGCTGTAAACCCCACTTTCTAAAAACACCAGCTTATTCTTTTCCCTTTCAATTGACCCACCGGTCACGTCATCTTTAGAAGACGAAGTGCCCGCTTCTTCCGGCGGAGCTGCCCGTGTCTCTTCCGTAACTGGCTTCTCCTTTTTATCCGGCCGTCTTTGCTGTTTACAAAGAAAAAAAATGAGGCATAGTAGGAACAATAATGCAAAGAGTACAGACCCAACGACGATGGCAACAATGGCGCCGGTGGAAAGCCCGGAACTTTTACGGTAAGCTGGGTTACATGCCCGGAGTGGACCCCCACAAAGTCCGATATTTCCGGCGAATGAAGATGCCGGGAATTTAGATAAGGTATAGGGAATTGAACCGGTGAGGTTGTTATTAGAAACATCGAAATCATCTAAACCGTCAGAGTTGATAGCCGGAAGAGAACCGGAAAACTTGTTGTTTTGCAAGAAAAGGCCAGTCAAATGAGTCAAATTGTTGACTCCGACAGGAATTGGACCGGTGAAATTGTTAGAAGAAAGATCAAGCCGTACCAAACGAGTTAAACGAGTCAAGCTAGACGGAAACGAACCGGTGAACTGATTCTCTTGCAAATAAAGACTCCGCAACAGAGTCAAATTGGAAAAATCGGCCGGAACGGTACCGGATAAACGGTTCGCTCTTAAACTTAAGACCCGGAGTCGGTTCAAAAGACCGATCGTTTTAGGTGGAACGGAACCGACGAGTCCCACACCAGGTAACCGGAGAGTGAAGACAAAAGACCGTGAAGCATCACATTCGACACCGACCCAATCACAAGCTGAAGTTGATGAGTTCCATTGAACCCGGTTCTCATGTTTGACCATTGAAAGGAACGTAAGTAAAGCTTGCTTGTCTTGAACCGGTTCTGAGTTGACTCCATAACTCAGTATTAAAACTGAAACTAAAATTACAGAGCTGAAACTTAACAGCATTGTGGGATTTACAGACGAGAAACGAAACAAAAAGAAATAATTGTCGGCGGCTCGTAAGAAGTGATTAAGACAGAGCAGAAAACAAATGTCTGGTAAGAATCCATAAATAAATAAATAAAAGAAAAAGAGAGGTACCTCGATGTTCGAAAAAGTGCAAAAAAAAAAAAAAAAAAGCAGAGTTAAAACGGAAGGAGAGCGGGTCTAGCAAATGGCAATAATTATAATGTGGGATGCGTTTTTCCTTTCTGTTGGTCAATATAGAGGAACCGTTTTGTTTTTCTTTTCTTTGGGTTAATTTCACCCCCACTTTAATTTTTAAATTCATCACAAATTTCGTATCAATTAGGTCCTCTCTACAATTTAATCCTTACCTGACACCTTATATGTTACCTTAAATATCTATTAACATATGAACCAATGTGTAAACATGAACTTAACATGTTAAAAACTAACCCTTTAAACAATTGTGGATGTTGGGGTCTAATTAATTTTTTTAAATTGGGATGAACAATTCAAATTTTCAAAAAATTTAGGGCTTATTTAGAATTTTCTAAATAAATAGGGGTTTAATTAAAATTTTAGACAGTTCAATTAAAAAGTTTTAAATATTTGAAGGCCTTAAGGATTTTCATTTATTTATTTTGTAGGGCAAGGCCCCTCTAGCTCTTTCTAAGTTCTGCCCTTACTCTTAATTTATTGAGAGTTTCCCCAAACATGCCAATTTCAAATTATTCACACATTAAATACACCCTTTAAATTTAAACTGAAATTTAACACCTATCTACTAATAGATTTGATTGATATAATATTATTACTATATTTTGATACTCAATTAAAACATTTTAAAATTTAGAGACCAATTTAAAATTTAAGTGATAAACTAATATATTTTGTGCAATTAACCCTTTTCTCATTTTTGTCATTGCAAATGTATTAAAAACAAGGCTTAATTCAATAAGCAACCCTCAAATTATAATGCTTTTTAGAGTTAAGCACCTAAACTTTTTTTTTTTCTGTCGAACCAAATACTTAAACTATAATTTTGTAACCATTATATTGGCCCCTATCATTATCTCCGTTAAAGAAAAACTTGAATTAATAAAAACCTACCACGTGTCATTTTTTTATCTACATCATCATTTACATGAAATTAAAAATATATATTAAAATTGTTTATGTGCTCGAGGTCCTATGTTCAAATCCCTCCCCTTACATTTTTGTTATTTTTGTCCCAACTCTTAACTTGAACATTTGACTTATCTTTAAATTCTAGAGATTTGTTGACAAAAATGAATATGTTAGTTTAGTGGTAAGGATTCAATCAAATTCTGAGAAATCTTATAATGGTTAGTTAGGGGATTTAGTGGGATATGTGTAGTTTTCTTTTTCTTTTCTTTTTTTGGAAATTATCCCAAAAAAAATCTCTCCCCAAAACTTCACCAATTCTTCTATGTGATGTTGTCCAATGAGTAGAGTGTTTTTTTTTTGTTGGTAAATTACAATAATAGGAAAAAAGCCCGAAAAACCAACGCTATTAACGCGACTCGAACCCAGGTTACACCTAGGGCGGTGAACACCCTTGACCATTAGGTCATCACATGGGGTTCCGAGTAGAGTGTATTTCAATCTTGGCGTGAGTACTAATGTACCTTTTCTTTAATAAGGTTTTAACTCTTTCTCTTGAGCAAGATAGGTATTTTTAATTACGTTTAAATTCTCGCTTTTAATCGTTTTGGGTTCTTCTAAGTAATGATTGTGGGACATCAAATTCTCTGGTGGTTTAGGTGCTATTAAAAGTTGTTGCTTTGTCAAGGGTAAGTATTTGATACTAATTTAGGGGTTGTTCTTGTTAAGTGCGTAAATGTCGAATTGAAGTTTCGATTTTGGTTGTTTCGTGCTAGGTGGGTTGGTTGTGGTTGTCGTTTTTAGGTACTAAATTTGTTGTTGTTGTGTTGACGTTAAAAATCAATAAAGTGTGTACCTTTTTGTCTCGAAAAGCAACAAACAGTGCAAAATGGACAAACTCACTGTCGACGCCACACGACCATCTACCAAATCGTGTGGGTCACACGCCCGTGTGTTAGGCCGTGTGGGTCACTCAAGCTAGGTCAAGTAGGCCATGTGAGTCACATAGGCATGTGGGCCCATTTTCAGTAAAATTTAGTAGAGCCGTGTTTCATCCATGCTTTGAGGTTAGCTACTTCATAGGGCCTGTTTTGTGATAAGTGTGACATATATATATGAATAAAATTTGATATTCTGTTTTTATATGTACGACTTCTGAAAGCATGTTAGCATCAGGGCTGAGTATTCAATCGATTCGAGTCGAATCAAGTCAAAAAATTTCGAGTTAGTAGAGCTGACGAATCCTATTTTAGCAACCGAAACTCAATTTAAATTTTTTTCGAATCGAGTCAAGTCGAGTCGAGTTAACGAATCCTATTATTTATACTCAATGTTGTGTTTACATGAACCGATTATTTAACTAGTAAACGAAGTATAAAATTATTTAACTACATAAACAATATAATGGTTTTGCCTATTAACTTAATGAGTAAACATTTATCAAAACAACGTAGTTTTGACTTTTAACTTAATAGTTTTGACTTTTAACTTTACAAAAGGTAAACATTTATCAAAACAACGTAGTTTTGCCTTTTAACTTAATGGTTTTGACTTTCAACTTTACAAAAGGTAAACATTTATCAAAATGGCGTAATTTTGTCTTTTCTTATTTGGATTTTCGGATAACTCGAATTGTGTAATTCATATTCGAGTTAAACCAAAAAACTTAATTTTTTATTCGAGTTAATCCAAATAACTTGATTAACTCAAATAACTCAAACTATTTAATTCAAAATTTGAAAATTTTATCGAATTTTTTGAATCGAATCGAATTTTGCTCACCTTTAGTTAGCTTGTTTTGATATGTATTGTAACACCCCTAATCCATATCCGTCGCCGAAACAGGGTTACGGAGCATTATCAGAGTTTACAGAACAATTATACTTAATTCATGTCATTTACTATTTATATCTGAAACCAATCATATTCAATCATATTGTCCCTTAAATGGACCCTCAAGGCCCAAATTATGCAATAGAAACAAGTTGGGACTAAATCGGGAACTCAGAGAATTTTTCGCGAAATTTCAAAATTTTTCTTAGGTGCAGAGGACACACGCCCGTGTGGCCAGGCCGTGTGAAAGTGACATGCCCGTGGCCCAGGTTGTGTGTGCATTCGATGTGAGGCACACAGCCGTGCCCCAGCCCGTGTCCATACCCGTGTAACTCTCTAACTTGGGTCACATAGCCAGCCACACGCTCGTGTGCTAGGCCGTGTAAACAATTTAATTTTCGAAAATTAGGTGCAGGGGTCACACGGCCAAGTCACACGCTCATGTGCTAGACTGTGTGACACACACGATTAAGACACATTGCCGTGTCTCTGCCCGTGTGAGCAATTCGAAGCATTCTATTTCTCAAAATTTAAGATGTAGGGGACATACGGCTAAACTACACGCCCATGCGCATGACCGTGTGTCACACACGATTGATACACACGCTCGTGTCTCTGCCCATGTGGATAAAATAAGGTCATTTTCAAGCTTTATTTCTCACCCAAATTTACCTTGCACCTACATTAACATTTCAGCACATTCCCAAACCAATTCAAAACATTTAAATCTGGCCAAAACCAATTCTTATGCATGACATATCATCACATATTTTCAAGTGACCAACTTACCAAATTGGTCAAATATTCATTTAAGCATATTTATACCTAATATGTATATCAATTCAAGCACACAACACATATCAACATAATATGGTCTCATACACATATACATCAAAACATACCACCACTAGCCATTCCAATGGCTAATTACAACCAAATATTAATATGCCATCATTTGGTCAATTTAACCTATACATGCCATTATAACAAGAGAAATTTTACTAATTATACCAAAATGAGTTGAAGGATAGTGTGATCTTGCTCCGACCCGCTTCCAACCATTACGAGCTTCTGAATACTATAAAATAGAAGAAATAAAACAGAGTAAGCATATTATACTTAGTAAGTTCGTATAACGGAAAACCAACTTACCAATCATTTATATTTAAGATAAGCATACAAAATTTATCCAAAGAAATTTGGCAATTTGCCTAAACACATATAATCTCAAGAAACTTGTTAGTTAGATATTACATATAAACATCAAGAATCAAGGATGAGCTCATCATGTAATAACTTTCATAAACATATGCTTTTCATATCATTTTTCCATATAACATGTGCATTTCCATAACATGTATAGCATGTATGATTTGTGTGCATCTAGATATATGGTTAGTGATTGCATGTGCATTGGAGTGAGATAATTATGTGACGGAGGAAGTGGAGACAATTTAATGATTTGTCTTATTTAGTGATTTAACTACATATCTGTTTTAGCAGCTTGACTGCAATTTTGGTGGTTTGACCGCACCCCACCCCACCCCATATCCAGTGATTTGTCTTTTTCTTTTCAACTCTTTCCCACCCCACCCCACCCATTTTCACATTCTTTTTTTCCTTTTCTTTTTCTTTAAATTTGGGGTTTTTCACGTTTTTCTTCCCCACAATTTTTTTTTCTTTTTCCACTTTTTCTGCTGGGGAGATACAAAGGTGACAAAGAGAAATAATATTAAATAATAATTTACTTTAATTTAATTTTATACTATTTAAAATTTATATGCCAATTCTTAATTGAATAAAAGTTTTTTAATAGAGATAACAATGTTAGTTTTTAATAAAAATATTAACTAAAATATTAAAAAAAATTAAAATGGAAACCTTCATGGCAATACATGTGTACTTATGGATTATTTTTTTAATTTTTGTGAATTTTCTTTTGAATTTTTAATTTATTTGTTGATGCAACATACAAGAAAAACAGTGTCATGTTAGCATGAAATACACTTAAACTATCTTACGGGTTGCCACTCCAATATTGTTAACAAAATTAATGCTTTAGTCAACATTTCTGTTAAAAAGCAATATGTGTTTTTTTAAAAAGGTTCATGGTCAATTTTAGCTCAAAAAAAAATTATAATCTAATTAATAAAAGATATAAATGTTGAAGAATAAATTTTTCATTATGCATTTTTTAATTAAAAAATATTGAATATTCCAATTTTATTTTGTTTTTTTAGGTTCGTGACTCACTACTCCCAACAAAAGATTTAAATTTAAGTTTTTCTTTGAAAATATAATGTTTCCTATTAGTTTTTTTTTTTTTTTTTTGTTCTTACTTCATTATTTTTCAATCTCATTGCATGATATAATAAGATACATTATATTGGGTTTGTGGCCTAATTCAAAAGAGTAAAATGAAGTGAAGAATATGTTGGGATTGTGAGAGTGATGTGATAAAACTGAGAATCGGGGTTTAAGAACAATTCCTTGCTTCAGTATCATTAATGTTGATAAAGAATTAGGAAATGGTGAATATAGGTGTGGGGATCCAGGCTCCTCTTCTTTTACCATGTGCTATACCATCATTCTTCTAACGGACAACTCTCCACCTTTTTCTCTATTGTGTTGGCAATGGCAATGCATCAAAATCATAGCCTATTTTTCTTCATTTTCTGCTGAAACAAATGGGGAAGAATGAATCCAAGGCATGTGAGTCCTTTATTCCGATGGAGTGTTTAATTTCAACTTCAACCCCCCATTAGCTTCAAAACATGTGTGACTTATCTTCTACATTTTAATGATTTTTTATTTCATGTTTAGATGCTTGTCCCTTTCGATAATGTAGTCTTTTAAGATTCGAACCTATATTCTCTCTTTGAGAGTATAATTAATGTGTCTTATCATTACACCCTATATTTATCGATAAATTTCAAAATATAATTAACTTAATGATTTGATCCTAATTATAAGTAACTTAAATGTGTATTATTTGTGATTATAATTCTAAGTGTGGTTTTAACTAAAATTTGTATTAGATGGAAGGCATGTATGTAAATTTTAAAATAGGTTAAAATATGTTATGCTACTCTTCACAAATTCAGAATTTGATTCTTATTTTTTATTTGTAAAAATTAGACTCAGAATTTAACATCCAAGTCCAATTAACACTATTAATTTTTCTTTTTTTGGATAAATTTGTTGGTGACATTTTTAAATAAAAAAATCATTTGGTTTCAATGTAATTAAAAGAAATGGTGATGTAATAAACCTGAATTTAACAATATAATTTAACAATATTAACAGTTGGGCTTGAATTTTAAAATTTAAAAAGTAAAGAGACTAAATTCCTAAAAACAAAAGTATAAAGATTAAATTATAAATTTATGAAAAGTATAGGGACTTTGACATATTTTAAATATTGTTGAGATAGTTTAAAGACCTAAACAGGGAAAAAGGCCTTGAGCCCATTAGCCCGTATTAGCCCTAAAACCCAAAAAAGCCCATATCCATTCCCATTACATAACAAATCTTTCTACCATTTTCTTCCAACCAATTTCTCTTTCTCCCCTACCAAACAAAGGTTATTAAATTTATAAAACTAATCTTTTTATTTTTTAGCGTTTTAATTCAATCATTAAAATATCAATATCCTTTTTGTCAACCTACTTATTAGCTTAGAGATTAAGTGGTAGCATAAAGTATACATCAATACTTGGATAAAATTTTCAACATATTTATACCTATCTTTAGATTTGATATATTAAAAAAAAAAAAAAAAATAGTCCTCTTCTTCAACAACTAACCATGAACTTGGTTTCGTGTGTTTTTTATTGCAGAGTTTCCACGACGCTTGTTTTAAAAAGGTCTTGTCACATTTGATTTGATTGATTCTATGCTCCTTCTTCTATTAACAAAAAAAAAAAAAACATAGCTCTGTTAAGTTTTAATATACTTTTTTTTACCCCTTTTAAGGTGCTTTACTTTCAAAAAGCACATTATCTTTTTAATACATTAAATCTAAGTTATTTATGCAAGTATACAGATTTAAATTAGATTTAAAAGACCAACAAATAATTAGAAAAAGTGAAAGTGAACTTTTTAGTCAAATATTTAGACCAAATCTGAATCTTAAAGCCTTCATTGATGGTAAGATTTTACTTAAATACAATCCAGCTTCAACAAGATTAGTCTCTTGTGATTATAAAATAAAAACAATGAGTAAAAGACCTTGGATTCTTGAATGAAATGTCAAAATGATACAGATGGTGACAAATTAAAGATTTTGATTTAAAGTATAGTAGATAATAGAAGCATTCCTCGTATACAAAAATGGTACCATTTCACATGGCTTCCAATTTTGAAAACCTCTATCTAGACAAATAGCCAATTAGCTTGTCGGCCAACCGACAAGGTTTTTAGAAACAGCAAGGATAACTGGATAAGGCAAAGAACTTAATTACACTGAACCTTACAACTTTTCTTTTTTTTTTTTTTTATTTCTCAATGAAGACGAGTCAAAAGGAATATATAATATTATTTATATATAAAAAAAATATATATATATATATATATATATATATATCCATAGAACACATGATTAGATTCTACATAAATCATTGTGACACACGTCAATCAGACTATTGCCCCACTTCGGTCACAATAAGAGAAATTTTGGGATTTTTTCATTCTATGCACTTTCTGCTGGAATTTGACTCACATTACCAAAACTTTTGGCATACTTGGGCCTCCATTGAGTTCTCCCTCTCACAATCTCGGACCCTTCCTCGAGTTGCAGCAAGTGCTGGCACTCGATTTCACCCACATTCACCAAGTCTCCTACACTGGAGTCGGACACGGTTGTTAGCGACTGCAGTATGCTCTCCCTCCCACACTCCCTCCTATACTCCAGTGTCATGGAAGAAAGCTCGTGAGTTTCCAACACCGGCAATGGAGCACTCTGCAACCAAGTATTACTTTACGGTTAAAACGCATGGAATCGAAAGAAAATTGGGGGTAATGTTTTACTGGATCAAGTCTACCTCGAGGATCCAGCCAATGTACTTCACGTTATTGACATGTTGGTTGACATCCAAGTCACTCCATCTAGGCTGTAAATTAAAACATAAAGTTTAAATACGAATGCAACAAGTTATAAGACACTTATGAGTACCATCAGAAGGGTAAGCAAGGACTTACAGTTAAACCTTTACGCACGTGCTCAGCCATGCTTTTATCGAGCTTCACTAATTTCCGGCTATCTTCTGCCACAACAGGATCGGAATTCATAAAATAAGGTTCTATTTCTTCTCGGACCTCCTCAGGAATTTTAGATAGCCTTCTAGTCAATTTATTCATCATCACCCACACACTGCAGATCACCAAAACCGTAATCAAAACACCATTCAATAATGCACAGGCACGCATAACAGGATCTCTGGAACAAAACTATTAATTCATGCATCTAATGAAAACATTTTCTTGGGATGAACAAACTGGTGCAGATTATATCATGAAAGAATACAAATGATTGTGATCCTCACGTAAAGGTGTCATAAGATCATCTCATCATTTGTCCATAAGGTAAGAGTTAAACACAGCCATAAGCACGAGAAGAAACTTTTGAAACAATGCCCTACCTTGAGGCTCTTGTTAAAACTTCACCAGTTTTACTATCACTGACAAGCCAATCTCTTCGCATGCCATTCTTTCCTGATGCACTGACCCAAGTGTCTACTTGAACAACATCACCCCTGCAAAGCAGACATAACAAAGTCCAAGCGAAAAATAAGCGGATTTGAAGAACTCAACTAGTCAATAGGAAAAGACATGCCTTACGTATCAACAGAGCATCATGATGATACACATAAAACCATAACCACATGAGGATAGGCAAAGGTGTTGTATCATGAATTGTTGCTATAAGAGCAAACTATGAGCTTGAAAGTATGTCTTACCAAGTAGGATACCGATCAAACACAACTTGCATCCGAGTAACCACCCAAATTAGGTTCTTCTTGCACATCTCAGGGGTAGCACCAAAACCTTCTCCAAGCAGTCCAGCACTTTTACAATGATTAATCGCGGTTTCCTGCAGGTATATTAATTTCTTTATAAAAAAAAGAAGCTTATGCAATATATCCAAACATTCTAGCCAAATAACTGTTGGTGAACCTGTAAATGATTCATTAGCGTCTCTATGGATGCCGTACGATCAGCACCAATCTCATAAGACCTAATCGAGAAGTTTTGACGGAAAACAAGACCATCCTGAACAATCCTCCCTATACCAAAAGGATCAATAAGCATGTCAGGCCGCCTTGGCTTCCAATCAAGCATCATCCACTGCTTCTCAGCAGCCAGGAATATGGTTGTGATAGCGGCAAGAAGCATGCTCCAATCAGGTAACTGATTGATAAATGTCCGAGGATGAGGGGAACCTGCACCATCTTCGTTCTTGAAACCTTCAACCGGAGAAGTCGCAACAGTGGTACCATTTATCTTTGGAGGGGCTTGAGCATTTGCCTTGACTTGCAAACTTCCAGAAGAAGCAGATGGTTTCGACTTGATGCCTCCGAGGTTAGTAGATCCACTTCCAAGCTTCTTGTTTTTCGAGTCAGAGGAGTCAGGGGAAGAAGTTACGGGAAAGAATGAGGATGTAGCAGCAGTGGCAACCATGGTTTTGAGAATTAAAAAGAACTTCTATTATCCGCTAAAATTCCCTCTTTTGGAAACATTCTTTTAGAAAGGCAGCTGAAGTATTCTCCAACTGTAACATACATCATATATGATAATAAAAAAATCAGAATAATTCCAACAAAAAGCAAAAACGTTAGCAAATTCAGATAACCACAAAATCTACTTTTTAGTTTTCTCCGTAATTGAACCAGAAACAGAAAAAAAAAAAATAAAAGAAATCATTTATTTCTTGAAATCTGGTTTGAAAAGAAGGATTTAACAGAGGCTCAAAAGAAACTATAATGTTTCAATCATCTTTGGAAAAACATAGTAAATTTAACAGAGAAAACATTGAAAATACAACACACAGACTCCTAACTAGTGCGAAAACAATATGTCGCAAAAAGGAAGCTGAATGGGGGGAACGAAGCAGATCTAAGCAAGAAAAGTTTCAAACAACAAACCCAAAAAAAAAATTGAAAAGAAAGTGAGAGAAAAACAGCAAACAATTCATAAACACGTTTTAACTTTAATATAAACAACAGAACATTCCATTGACGATCTTTTATATATCCCAGCTCCATTTCATGAGAAAATTAAAATTAGCAACACCTAACACGGAAACAATTTCAAGCTGCATTTTCTTGCTCAGAAAATGAAAGAAAAAAAAATCTTAGATCTCTCGTGGCTTCCACCATTACTCAACAGTTAACACAACATAAAAACAAAGAAACATCCAATTTTTTTCCTCTGCTTTCTCTCAAACCAAATAGAGCAGCAACATTTCAACTATATATAAATATATATATAGATCAAACAGAAAATGCGAGCCTCCACGTCCGTACCTCAAGCGAAAAGAGAAACGAATCAATGAAGGTAAAAAATTTCCTCGAGAAAATTACAGCATGAATTAAGATCTGCAAATCCTTCTTTGTTTACTTCTACGGCTTGCGATCTACACACGAATTTTCTCTTCGTCTCGTTCTCTTGCTCTCCTAGCGTTTTTGAAATTTCGTTTCGAGTTTTCAAAAATATCAAAGTAGAAATAAAATAAAAAATTAAAAATATTTTTTTTTTAATTTTAGTTTTGATGAGAGAAAAGAGTATTTAGGGGATGGCAGCGGTTTAGTGCGTTGTAGAAAAGTAGAGTCCAGCGATTGTCTTTTATAGTGTACATCTGTCTGTCTCTCCCGCCTCTCCCTTGTTCATTTTTTTGGGTTTTGTAAATGGTATTTTCTGTTATTTACTCTTTTACCCTAAATTAATGTTTTCTTTCAATTATTAATTAAATTTATTGCTCACAAAAATTGTTGAGAAATTGGAAGTTTCATGGTAAAATTACTCTAGGCCCTTATACAGAATATCATATTGCATTTTTTTTCCTTTTACTAAATTAATCCCTGTATATGAAATTAAAAAGCAACTTAATTATTTCTATTAAAAGTTTCATTCATTTGTACTATTAAAATTAGTATAATTGATAGAATAATTATATAGTGACATGTGACATGCCGCATGTACCTCATGTTAAAATATAATGAGCAATCTTTAACAATAGAAATGGATTAAATTTTTAATGAAAGGCTTATTTACTATTTTATCCAACATGCCTAATTTTTAACAATAAAATGAATGAAATTTTTAATGAATAGTTAATTTGCTCTTTTATCTAACATATTTAATTTCTTATTTTTTAGTAGAAGAACAAAATACAAATTAGCTACTAATATAAACACCTCCATAATATTTTCACGAATGTTTCATATAATTTCATACATGTAAAAAAATAAAAATAAAATTATTTTTATAATTACAATATATTCATGTATAATTAAATTAATACAAACTAAGACAAATAAAGAATCGAATAAAATTTATTCATGATATATATATATATATATACTAAGACTAAAACTCACGTATCACAATTATATAACGTTATTTTGAACAAATTAAACAGTTTTAGCTATAAATAGTTGGGTATTATGATTTTCAATAGATTCATAATATTGTAATATTTAACAATAAATAAATAATATAAATTATAATATAAAATAATATTAATATTGTAATATTAAAATAATTTTCCATATATAATATATAATATATATTATCATAATTTAGGAACAAATCTTATAATATATTATTATAATTTATTACAAATCAAAACTTTTGAATAATTTAGCACATGTGGTTGAAAGGTCCTTCATTCATATATTTGTAGATATTGTTGTTTTATCATTTCTTCACTTTCACATGTAGTTTCTTCTTTTCTTCATAGTATTTCGATGTGCTTGTTCCTTAAATCTTTTATTTCTCTTGTTAGTTTTGTTACTGCTCTTTCTCATATGTTAAATTTGGTTATAACTAAATGGATATAACGTGCGAAGGATTTTATCTATATCTTCTTAATAGCAAAACATGGAAAAAAAATTGTGTAACACCCATACTCGGCCTAAATGTTACGATTGAATTCTGATGAATTACATATGTTCGTTTGGAAACTAAAAACTTACAAATCGAAAACGTTTTGTGAATCGATACTTGATAATGGTATTTCCAGTTTTAAGGAAAAATTCCTTATTCGATTAATTCATTTTAATTTTAGAAAAACATTTATAAGGTTAGTTAATTTTTTGCAGCGGAAATCTTAAGCTAAACAGAGTTTTGAAAAATCGTAATTTGGTATTGAAATTCAACAAATCGCAGTTCGAATTAAAAATAATCTAAAACGTTAAAGCAATTAAAAAAGAAAAATAAATTACAAAATATAAAACAATCCCCAAAAGTCCAAAAAATAGTCTAATTGAAATCAATGCTTAAACTTAATCAAAAAGTATGATTAACAAATTTTAAATCAAACTCTTGCTGCACCAATCCATCCTAAGTCTGTTGATTACCTAAGAAGAAAACAAATAGAAAGTGAGCTTATAAGCTCAGTGTGTAACATATTTCAATCAACAAATCAGATATAAATGATTTAACAGATGGTATTCCAGATATATGCTCAGATACCTTGTAAACTACCCTAAAATATTGAGGTGAACCTTGGATATTGATCAAATATGATGAAATTTGGCACATCATATAAGCAAACTATTTCATTGACGTAAAGTTACACAAGCTTATGAAACGAGTAATCAAATCTAACAAGTAGCCAATTAACAATCACTCAAATAGCATCCTGTTTTTTTTTTGTGACTACCATATTAAGGTACGAGATGTAAAATTGGCTTTAAAATTTTGGTGGCATCGTGTTTAAAATATAATGACATTGCTTCAAGGAACGTGTTTAATTATAATTAGTTTGATTTATTTTTAGGCGATGAGTTCAAGGAAATAAATGTATATAACTTGTGGAACGTAATTTATTTTCATGTAGAAGAAGAAATGAATAAAAATATATGATTTTACTTTTTCTCATAACTTAAACAAATCTGTATAGTAACGTTAGGCAGGGGCGAAGTTAGAAGAATTTTTTAAGGGGGGCTGGATAAAATTTTAATTTTTTATAGTTTATATTTTTATAATTTGTAAAGGATTAAATCGAATTTTTATAATTTTAGGGGTTGTCAAAGTGTAATTTTATCTTTACTAATTTAAAATTTTTAAAAAATTTTAAGAGCTAAAATTGTAAATTTACATTTTAGGGGGACACCCTAATTACGCCCCTGACGTTAGGTACATAAAATCATATTCAAATTTGTCCCTAATATGGTTAAATTTGACTAAGAAAATACGAATAATAATAATTTATTGGGAAGAGTAGTTCAACAACATGAAACTGAAATGCATGATGAACACGTAAATTTCATTTTCATAATCAATTATCTTATAGTTAAGAGTTGCTAAGCATTAAATAAAATGATGTTTAAACCTCAAATAACCTGCATGTGCCTTCCCTTTTATAAGATTATATATGAATTTAAATTTAAAAATATTTTTTATTGGAATTAGCTGCTTGGTCATTGAAAAGATGTTCTGATAAAATGTTGAAAAATTAAATTAATATTTTTAATCGTTATTTTTAAAATATGTCTGATAATTTAAATTAAAATAATCAAATAGAATTTTATTTTCTATAAAATTGTGAAAATGATAAGAGTATGTTTGATAAACCATTGAAAATAAACAAGTTTCAACATTTAATTTTTTTAATTGTTTTTGATAAACATATTAACAAATTTCTTAAAATAATGATAGTTCTAGAAATTATGTTAATATATATATAGGATTATTATCCTATCCACTAAAGTAAAAATAATCTCATAATAAAATAATTAAAAAAACATTTGACATTAACTTAAACCCACTTGTTCAGAATTATTTTATTCAATTTAAGCGTAGATTCAAGCTCAAATATTATTTTTATTTTAACTTTAAAATTTAAAATTTAAAAAATATATATATATAATTTGAAACAACATTAAATTTAACAAGATACAAAACAACGATGAATTAATCTATTTTAAACTCATAAAAACCAATTTTTATATTTGATATCTTTTTTAAAATTAACTTTAAAAACAAAGTCAAAAGGGTGCATAAAGAGGAAAAAAATATTGGAGACTAAAAGAGAAGAGTGGAAATTATATATTTATTTAAATTAAAAATTAACCAATTACGTGAAAGAAGTTAGATTGTGCTGAAGGGCAGGATGGTGAACTAATATATTTTTTAATATGGAAAAAGGGCTTTATTTTTATTATTTATTTTTTCTTTTACGGATAAATATTTTTTTAAAATATGCATAAAATTTATTCCTTTTATTTTTAAATCTAGTAATTTAAAACTTTACTTTTTAATTTCAAAATTTAAGTCAATTTGTTGACACTAATTTTATTTTGGTGTGATATTTTAAAATAGAAAGATTCTCTTGATAGTTATATAATTAAAAAAATAACGTTGTAATCGATCGTAATAAAAAAATTAATAAGATTAACTATTGGATTTAAATTTTAAAATCTAAAAAATAAAGAGATTAACTTACTAAAAATAAAAGAATAAGAACTTCTGGGGGCTTCTAATTGCACTGTCAGATGTTCTATTCGTTGTTGTTTTCAGATAGAGACTAGTGTTGTTATTATCAAAGGTAAAGAAGGACAGCATCGTAAAATGACAAACAGTTGAGGGACAGAGTCGTTAACGAGGGATTTGGATAAGTTAAAAATTGGGGTACTTTTTACGTTGCTAATGGTCCCCCGTTCCGTTGCCCATTGGTTCACTCGTTTTGTAGCCTTTAGGAGAGGGTGCCCCTCGCCCCTCATATTACAATTTACAACCTGTAAATTTATTACTTTGAATATTTGTTTTTTATGTTTATCTTGAATTTAAAGCCAAATTATGATATATTGGTGGCGGATTAAATTTAGAAGTGATTAATGGAAGATGGAACCATAATGATTCAAAGTCGTGGGAAGCAATAAAAATTCGCAATCTCCTATCACATCTCAATTTAGTTTTTTCCAAAGGCTATCATAATAGTGCAAAAAGGTTGGTCTGGGTTAATTATAATGATGATCACCTTTGAATCTCGCCATTTTACATATATGTGGCAGAGATAAGTTTTATGATGAACACTTACCAAGTTCTCCCCTTCCCTCCTATATCTTATATCATTTTCAATCTATTTTAGATTTACTTCATTAATCAATTTTAGATAATATTTTATTATTATTGAAAATTTGATTAGACGACATTCTGAAAAATTGTGGCCAACTGGCCATGAATGTTTTTGTTTAAACCCCGTTATAACAGCCGGCCTTATAAGCTCAACTGCAGCGATCAACGTGTTGTAGAGTTGCAAACTGACCAGAAATACTTTCACTCATAATTTCATTAGTAGCCCATCATTGCAAATGGCCTGTGGGCGCTGTCTGTTTTCGAGGAACAACCTCGTTTAGCCACTGGTTTTGTACCAGGGAGGTATGTGCATGGTTTGTACTCTGCCTGAGAGTAAGAGCTAGCAGAAGAAGATAACAAAGCCCCCGCAGATTAGCTTAGTTGGCAAAAAGAACCAGCTGCTGTTTTCTTTCACATTGTAGCATCAGTTTTCAGTAGCGTCTGTCGTCAGTTACGTAAAACTTTGCACACGTGTTTCTAATTCTAACATTGCCATGGAATCTTTTTGTCTCTGCCGCCGATATCTGGTTTTGATGTAATTGGTAACAGGTTTATTGTACAAGTGTCATCGCTCAGTTTCTTATTTCTTAAAACCATTAGATATCTTGCACGTACATTATACACATAATAAACGCAGTGTCCAATCAAGTCAAAATTAAGAAAAAAATATTTTATATTAATTTTTATTTACAATATTTAAATTCTTTTATAATTAAAAATATAAAAATAGTTATAAAATAAATAAACATTTCATAAATACATTAGAGGGTTGGAGCAAATTTTCAAACTTGATCCTAAATAAATCCAAATATTTTAATAAAAACACATCGATTCAACCATAAAATCCATTTTAAAAAAATCTCATAAAATTGAGCTGATTGTAACTAGATAAATTCAATTTTTTATCATCCTATATATTGATATCGCAAATTAATTAGGCATCAACTTAGTTAAAAATTATAAAATTAATTTTTATATTATATTATTCAAATGTATTTAAATTTTTATTTCAAAAATAAAAGAAAAATTATAATGGGATTTGAACTCATATCAATGTTTAAAATTTTAAATTTATCTTATTTTGAATTTTTATAATCCAACTTATGCATGAATATATAATATTTTTGGGATAAAGTAACATTTAGCCCATAAACTTGATAATTTTTTAACTTAGTCCCTAAATTTTTTTATCCACAATTTTGGTCCGATATTAATGCATATATTGATAACTTACCAATAAGACCAGCCTGGACCATTAAAATAGAATTAGTTTATAAGGGTTTAATTGCAAAGGTTTGCACATAATTAACTCTATGACGAAATGAGAAAGAATATAGTCTTTTTAAGTGATTCAGACATGGGATACTAAAAATTAGGTTATGGTCCTTCAAAAGGAAAATTAGGTAATGGTTGCATTAACTCAAAACAGTTGGTGGCTCCCAAAAATTCGTGGTTTACAAAAAAGAGTAAGCGACAAGTTGGAGCCCAACAACTAACTTTGCCTTGTGTAATTAACTCTCATTTCTTCCTTTATTTCTTTTTAGGTCGTGTTTGTTTAACCATAATCCTTGGAACCATACAAGATTAGATATGGCTTTAAATTTAGGGTACAAACTTATAGATCATTTAATATTCGCAGTTGTAACGGATAAAGATGAATTTTTTCAAAAAAAAAAATTACGAGGGATTATAATTAAATTATAAATTTTATGGAAATATAATTTTATTTATATTTTTAAAAGGATTAAATTATTTTTTAAATTTTAGGGGCCAAATTAGAATTACCCTTTATATTCGCCCCGGTAATGGATATTAACCTTTGAATATCTTTTAGCTTAATCCGCTTATTTTTAGGGATAATTAATATATCTTACATTTTGTAGATTTGGATATTTTAATTATTATTTAGAGTAGATGCCGTTATTAATCATCATATCTCTATTACTCGAATTTTTTTTTTTTTTTTGGATAACCGATTAGGATTATGCATTATCCACTTTATTTTAAAAAATTAAATGCAAATATTTAGCATATTTGTATATCTAACTAATAATTTAATTAATATAATCTCCTTATTTTCACCACTTTAATTTTTATTGTCAATTTAAATTTTAATTAAGATAATTGTTCAAATTGATAACTGTCATTGAAAATTTTATTAATCGGATTGTTAATGTGACATTTTTGTCACTTTTGACTAAAGCTAGATTTAGTCAAAAACACTTTCGTTTTTGTTAGACTAAAATTTGTAATTTTTCTCTTTTTCCTTTCTCTTCTTATTTGTTTCTCGAAAAAATTATAGAGAGAAATGAAGATACTTTTGATTCTTTTAAAACAACCCAACCCCACTCTCATGGGCAACAACTAGTAGACGAGGCCGTTACTACTCTTATTAGTATTACATGCGCTGGAAAAAAAAATTAAAATACTAAAATTTCAAAATTTTCTTTAATTAATATTTTAACTATAAAAATAAAGAAAAACTCTCTCAATTTATCTTCAACTTTATCAATTTCCTTTTAATTTTCAAATTATAAAAAAAAAAAAAGTTGAGAATGTGGTTGAAGATCATCTACGGAATTATCATTTACCAATTGTTCCGGCGCTTCTTCTATGGCAACAAATGTTTTAAATGTCAAAACCTCTTATTTTAATGTTATTTTCTCCATCACCAATCAATACTTTTTTTTGACAATTTTAATATTTTTTAAATATAGTAAAATTGTTAATTTGGGTACAATCTATTGTTAAGATGAATTTGATTGTGTAAATATTGATGAATTGTTAAGACTTGCTGAATTTTCCGGAAAATTGAATTCGTAAGATGAGCTTAATAACCAATGGCTAATAAGAACCCCGTGGCAAACAACAACGCTAGAACCAAGACTTTAAAGTAGTTTTTATTTTGATATAATGCGTACTTTTATCCATATTCTAAATTCGTAAATTAAAAAAATACACGTACTTAAACACACTTAAATTCACGTTTTCCTTATTATTACAATAATAATAATATCAACTGAACTAAAGGTGCAATCATCTTGCATGTTGAAATTTGAAATTTACAGAAATTGCAATTCTTTTTTACATGTTGCCATCATCAAGTATAACCCTCTCTTCTGCTTCAGCCTTACCCCATACTCATGTATCACAAGCCTGAACTTTAACCCGACAAATCGCACTACTTTGGATACAAAAATCGTTTTTAAGCTGCCTAAGTCAATCTAGAACACTTTTTAAGTTGTCTTTTAATCTTTGTTTGTTTGCCGACAAGCTAGATATGTTTTGAGTCTTTGCAGATGCAGATGCATATGCATATAGTCATATACAACTCATAATATGTGAAAATACCTTGTTTGTTCGTCCCTTTAGGTAAACCAAGTTGTCTTAAAGTATGAGCATGCACCAATATTTTCTCCTTTCTCATAAAGCTACGTCTTTATTTCGGCATTCAATTATATAGATGAACCATATTGGGGGCAAAATTATTACCTCCAATGTTGCTTTTAATTTTTTTAAAAATCACAATAAACTATTCGATATTACCAGTTCCGATACAAGCATTAAAATAAACGACGACTCAACAAACAAGTTTGTTTATAATTTCTTTTTTATATATGATTGAACTTGAACCTAAACATTCGATGGTAAAAGAAGAAAGATAGATGTGAAGGCCCCTTAGAATGGGAAATTTTGTTTTACTCTTAAAAAATTTATAAAATTTAATATATAGAAAATTATAATTGTCCTCCAAAAATGATAAAATTTTGATTTAATCATTCTAAAAACTATAAACACTATGTCAATATAATAGTGAAATTGTATTATATCTCTTATAAAAATATATAACTTAACTTTGACCTCTATATTTTTTACTTCGTCCCTAAATTAAGGACATTTAAACCAAAAATTTGTTGAATTATTAAATTAAAAAAAAAAAGGTAACAAGGTGCATGTGTTATATATAAATCACATTCAAATAAGCTAACAACAAAATATTTATAGAAAGAAAGGATATGATTTTCATTTATTGTGATGGAGATGGATTGATGTTACCTAATTTGTAGTTTAAACATTCGGTTTTAATTTTCGAATCTGTATAGCTAACTTGTAAACCACATTAATTAACCCAAACAATTAGATATAATTATTTTAAATAAAATAATGCAGGAAGAAGTAATAAGTGATGGGCTAAACTAATAGACATACGGCTATTGCTATACTTAAGGAGTTTTAAGTGGAATTATATATTCAATTAAACTCAATTTTATATAATAATACAACGGTTTAAAATTGAGAATAAAAATTCAAATATGATTATTTAACGTCTTAAAATCTTGGATCTTTGGTAATAATTACAACCAACGAGTGGTAATAAAAATGACATAACATTTATGGTAATAAAAGGGGATGTAGGAAAATGTTGATAAGCATGTGACATTCACAATGTATGGCCTACAAATTCGGTACCAAAATGTTATTTGATGAATAATAATTGTGGTTAGTACAGTACAATGACAGGCTTGTTTGGTGGTGTCAATTTGTTTGGTTGTTTTTAGTTAATTTCACTCAATTTATTATTTATTTTTATTTTAGAAATTTAGAAATTAATTTATTAAAAAAAGAAGTAAAAAGATTGATGATACGTGAGATTCTGAAATTTTAAAATATTATTATTGTGGCAATTAATATTTTTAATGTATGCGTATGTTTGACGTAATGATAAAAGAAGAAATACCCATTTTATTAGCAGTCTGATATTTGATTGAATGATTTCTCCAACTGAAGTTTAAATCCGAGCATCATTTATGGCTTTAAACAAGGCCAAATGTCCCCTCACTTTTCCTTTTATTTTTTTTTATTTTATAATTTAACTACCTAATTTCGACTTTAATTTATTAACTGCACCCAATACATATGAATTCGATTATAAATGTTTAAAAGATTAAAATATAATTTATTTATTTTTTATTTTGTCATTTTTGAAAGTAACGCATTTTATTTATTTTTGTACTTGAACTTTTTTAATTTAGTATTTAAAATTAATTTTAATATTTAAATTTGATACTTAAATCAAGCCATTTTATTGATATAATAAATATTTAACAAGTGTGTTTTAATAAAAAATATAAATATTTATTTGGGATAAAAAAATTTAAATATCAGATTGAATATTAAAATTAAATTTAAATATTTAACTGAAATAAGAAAACTTAAAAACTAAATCGAGGATTGAAATTAAACCCAAGTATTAAATTGAAAAAAAAACTAATATTTGAAATTGAATATGAAAATGTTTTGGTCCAAATAAAAATATCCACATTTAATTATTCAAATAAATTTAATTTTTCATATTAAATAGGTATATGATACAGATAAAATATTTGGAAATTCGACTAGGCAAGATAGCATCTAGTACTAGAAATAAGCGTAACTTATGGGCCATTTTCTCTGGCCCAATAACTATTATTAGCCATGTCCAAACTACTCCTAATCCTAAAAATGATTTAAACTGAATACTTAACAATTAGGAGAGACTAAAATTGTTATTAGTCCACTTAATCAAGAGGGGTAATCAACTGAGACTCCTGCTCCTCTATTTAGCTACGCCCCAACTATCTGTCTTTTGAGTCCAAATGTAACCCAGTAATTAATTTTTCGCATAATTTTTTTTTTTTTATAATTTCACTAGTTGATATGATTATTTTTTTCTAAACAACACTCCTAATTCATTATACCAAGCTATGTTCTAGATTTACAATTCGTAATCAATCTTCAAAATTTTCAAATTGAGTCGTCATATCAATCGAAATTTTTTACGAGCATAGTCATAAATTTAGGAATTAAATCTAGTTCATATTTGGTATGGAGCATATTTAAAACACGTTGAACAAATTTTAAACACATTTATACCTAATACATGGACATGTATCTAAAGTGTCAAAAAGATAGGTAATATCGACTTTTTATTAACATATCATATCATAATTGCACATGCGATAGGTACGCATGTTTAAAATTTAGTCCATGTGTTTTATATACGCTTCAACATCATATTCGAACTAACATTCAATGCTTAAGCTAATAACAATATTTATATTATAAAGACTCAATTAAAATATTTAAAAACCAATTTAAAATCTGAATAATAATTGGTGGACATCCAGCGAAACAAATCCTTAAAAATAAAGTCCAACTTATGGGCTATATTATTCATCGTCAAGAGGCCATTTCTCGTGGCCCAAAAAAATTATTAGTGATTCTCAATTACTCTTAAACCTTGTTATGGGGCCAAACTACATGGGTTTTGAAATATTATATATACAAAAAATTTCTTGATTCTCATTTTAAATTAGAAATAAGATCTAGATATTAATTAACTCCTTCTATTACTAAAACTCTTAACTTCAATTTCTATTTAAATTAATGATTTTAATAGTGAAATAAGATCTAGGACTTAATAATTAAATTAATGATTGATGTGATGTAACCACGATGGTTTAAGAATGTAATTAGAACATCTTGATGTTTAGGGATCAATTTAGAATCAAGGTTATGTTTTTGGGGCATCCAGTTCAATTAACTTTATATCCAAAAGCTATAAGATGATTGGATGTTGAGATTAAGTTATATATTTTGATCAAAGCTAAAATGTAATTTCATTATTATATTGTCATATAACTTTATAGTTTTAGATGGACTAAATCAAAATTTTATTATTTTTATAGATCAAAATATAAATATACCACTTATTAACTTAATTTATAAATTTTTCATTTTTAGAGGTGCCAGGCTTCGGCTTGCCCTTGAAGAAAACTCATTTCCTTTTTAAGTAAGATTATGGATTAAAAAACAATGGTGAGAAATTAGTATAAAAGAAAATTTATTTCATTTATTATACCAACAACTTATTGGGTTTCAAATATTTTATGCATAATTAATGCATATTAGTTGGGGAATGGGCTGTAACATAAGATGAAACAGGGGCGGCTTCATTAACATGCTGTTGAACTTGCATTTCATCAGCACAATTGCAGGAGCCATTGATGCAACGATATTCCCCTTTGCAATATTGCTTGCATTGCTCATCATGGGTGCAAAGAACCGGTATCTCTCTCCAACCTTCCACCTGTAGCACTTGCTGAAAGCTCATGCCTGCAAAAAGAAATGCCATGCTATTAAAGTTGGATGATAGTTTCAACAAAATCAAAAAATGGAATTTAACTTACATGAAACTATGAGCAAAACAGAAAGCAAAAGAGTAAGGCTTCTGGAACCCATGCCTGGCAATGAAAGAAAGTGTAGAGGAGGGTGGTAGGATTGGGAATTTAAAGGGAGAAAGAATGCATTCAATTTGGTAACGTATCCAATCATGGGTTTAAATTAAATACTACATTTATGATTTACAATCAATGAAATTTTGCTACATTAATTTTCCTATCTGGCACAAGTGGACACTAATTAATGATTTCTTAATAAGGTTTTATTATTAATAAATGATATGAAATAAATTAGAATCACCTTTTTAAGAAATCATTTAATATTAATAAAAATGGAATGGAATAAATTATGCACTGTCTTACAAATTCTTACAAATTCGACAAAAAAATATCCTATTTAGAGGAGTTCTCGTAACACAACTATCACTATGAAATGTGATAACTCTTGGTTAATAACCAAGTCATATAACTTTTCATTTGCAACGATAGGAACACTATATTATATTTTGAAAATGTTCCAATATACTTTTTCACTTTTTAAAAATTTCATTTTAAATTATGCCAAATAAGATATGACATGTCACTTAACAATTTTAGTAACAGAATGATTTGATTGATATAACCTCAACAGTTTAGGATGAACTTAGAACATTTTAAAGTTTAGGGATTAATTTAGAATAAGGATCACGATTTGAGACGTCTGGTGCAATTAACTCTATATTCAAAAGCTACAAGCTGATCCTTTGGCACTCAATGAAAAGAACATGGGGCAAAACCAAAAAAAGTTTTTTGTGTGTCGAGATTAACTTATATATTAACTTCAAGGTTTTAGAAGGATTAAATCAAAATTTTATCACTTTTGGGGTGCCAAATTACAAATTTAGTATATATTAACTTAAAATTTTATTTTAAGGGAGGTCTAATATTTTTTTTCCTATTTTTAAGGGTTCTAGGGCTTTTGTTTATCCTTTGCCTTCGTCCCTGAAAAGAACTCATTTCCCTTGGATAAGATTTTGATTAGGAACTTATCAATAGAAAAAACAATGCTTTTGCCTTACTATAAAGCAAATTTATTTCACTTGATATATGATGAACAACTTGGCATGCTTAATGCATATTATTTGGGCCATTGCCTCTAGAACAAGATGAAACAGGGATGGCTTCATTAACATGTTGAACTTGCATTTCATCGAAGCAATTGCAACAGCCTTTGATGCAACGATATAACCCTTTGCAGTAATCCTTGCAGTCTTCATCATGGGTGCAAAGAACTGGTTCCCGTCTCCAACCATCAACTTGTAGCAGTTGTTGAAAGGATATACCTACAACAAAAATGTCTTTAATTAGTTGCTTTGCTAGTAAAATTGGACGATAGTTTTGGATCCGTTAAATTTCAGTTTTGATCCTTATACTATGTCTGAATTTGAATTTTACTCTTTCTACTTCAATTTGGCACAGGTTGATCCTTTTACTTTTATAATGTTATTAGTTAGTCCAAATTAGGGTGAAGCTGAGAGTTTTATGTTAGGGAACTTAGATAAAACTATAAATTTTGAGGGGTGGAAGCAGAAAAGATTGCAATAAAAAGGCCTAAATTGAATTATTAATTTTTTGAGCAGGACCAAAATACAAAAATTTCCATTTAACCAAAGAGCCTGTCTCCCTTTGCATCTACCCCGGTCAAGGAAAAAGCCAGAAAATTATTGAAGGTTAAAGTATAATTTTATCATTATATTAACATGTAATTTCATAAAAATTTAAGCGTGTCAATAAAAAATCTACCATTGGGGAAAGGGGCCTTGCCTGCCGCTCTTTGCCTTTGTCCCTAACCCTGATCCAAATAGTTAACTATTAGAATGGACATAAATTAAAAAAAAAAAAAAAAAAGACACTTTCAACATACAAAAAATCTATATCAATATGATGAATTGGAAAGAATTTTTTAAGAAAAAATCACATCAGAATTTTATCCAAAATAATTGCATTGAAGTATTAAATTATATCAAATTAAAATATAGAGATCTAATTCAAAATTTAAGCATAATAGAAGGATTAAAATCATAATTTAACATATTTGGATTTACATCTAAATAAAAAAGAGAAAATAAACTTACATGAAACTAAAATCAAAACACAAACCAAAAGAGGAAGACTTCTCAAACCCATGTATTGTGAAAGGCAGTGAAAATAATAGTTTATTATGATGCAGAGAAGGGTCTTAGCAATGCCATTTTAAAGTGGAGGAAAGAATATACTAAAAATTAATAAATTTGGTAACATATCCCCTGCTTTATCAATTATGGGTTTAAATCCTATAAAATTGTGCCAAGTGGATACCTTAATTGTTTGACATATCATTACTATTAATATTATTAATTATCTATATTTAGCAATAATTTATTTTGATTTATGTTTAGTATAAATCATATATAGTATATGATATTATAAGGTTTTATCTAAATAGGAAATTTCTAACCATGTTCACATTAGGTTAGGATTGTGTTGCCTTCTTGAGGGTTGTCTCTAGTCCCAAGAGGAATCTTCTTCTTCTTCATTTCTTGGTTGCTCCTCACTCCTTCAGGCTTTCTTTCAGACATACTCCCAGAGTTGAGCCCAAAGGAATTTGTTTTAGGCTTACAATTCATGATATTATTGGATTGTTGGTCAAGGTTCTTTTTCTCCTTAAAACTACAATATTCATCATCGTGATGGTTTGTTAAGTGGCTGAAAGATAGAGGATGGATGTCACTGTTGTTCAATTTGAAGGTAAGATGGATGGTAGGCCTCCACCATGTTTTTTTGGCCCCATTTTTCAAACTTATTCTGATGTTAGCCATGGGGAATGCTCTGGTCTTCTTACTCTTGGTGGTTGTTGCCTTTTAAGGATAAAAAGATAAGCTTTTTGTTAGGCTCCCACTTATGAGGCAAATTAACACTAATGTTATACAAAATGTTGAATAGTATAATGGGGGCGATTCTCACCACTATAGATGGTGCAAGAACGACTAAAATGGTGATTTAAGGAGACTGAAACTATACTTGAGCAGAGTTTGGATAATGTGTCTTGCTCCTCCTCTTATACCCATGGTGTTTAAAGAAGTATTTGTAGAAGGGTGGGTGCGTGTGGGTACTAGCCATTAAGTTCCTTATTCTTTGGGTGACTTATTTGGGTGATAGATGTTAACTTAGAATATTGTTGGAATCAACTAGAAAGGATTAAACAATATGCTCGTTAAGTTATGATATGATAAATAGATGGTTTCCATCAAGAACTCTTCTCTATATATATTCTTTTCATTAAACAATATGCCCGCTTGGTGTGACAAAATGTTCGCACAAAACATATTTCTTCTCTGATGTGGCCATGAGGTCAAGCTTCACGAAGTTAATTATAACTTAATTAATTTCCCAATAAAAAAATTGTGACTATTTGCAACTTGAATAGAATGCCCACTCAACAAGAAAAACAACAAAAAAATAATTCAATGGAGGGCACAAGTATGATAGGATTTTTTTTTGTATATTAATGATTAAATATATATATTTTGAGAAATATGATTAAAATATATTATAAGTATTTTTACTCTTTTAAATTTAGAATTTAGTCTCTATAATTTTATTTTGAGGAATTTAGTTTCTTTATTTTTAATTTTCAAAATTCAAATTTAATTATTATTATTTTTAATTAAATTTATTGATGTGATATTTTAAAATATAAAAATCTCTTAAATTAAAAATTAAAATTATATGATAAAATGACAAAATAGTCTTAAAATTAACAAAAAAATATTAGTGAAAAACTTAAATGCTTGACTGATGTCTAAAAACTTATATTGATATAAAGAAAAACCAAATATTTTAAAATTATTAAAAACCTAAAATTGAACCAAGCAGAACAGACCTGTTTAGAATGGGATAAAGGGAAATTTGCACAGAAAAACCAAGCTTAAAACGACAAAATAAACAGGTGCATTACCGCCGTTTTTGCGTTCCTGCTTTAATTTTTTTTCTTCTTTGTCAACCAAAAATCTTACCTTTTGATCAAAATCTTTTGCTCCCTTTTATTATTTTGCTTTCACCAAACAGAGCTGATGGTCAAGTGGCTAAAACCCAAAAATAGATACTGTAAGTCCTTTTTTAAGTGTTGGGTTAAATATGTATAAACGTCAAGTTACTTTTTTTTTTTTTTAATCAATTTTGGTGATTGGTAAGTTCTTAATTCCTCTCTGCTTTCAAGTTGAAATTTTTAGTGCATGTAAGCTTGTTGCTTGATGTTTGGATGCTGAGAAAAAAAAATGGGAAAAAAACAAGAAAAAGAGATAATTTTGAATCCAAATATGTAAACAAAGTCTTGAACTTGAGAATTGGGATCACCCATCTTTAGTTTAAGACTACTTTTTTTCTCCTCTTTTTTCAGCCCTGAGAAATTGGAAATTGTTTGGTTGCTGGGAAAATAAAAAAGATGAAGACTTTTGCTTCCATTTGAATTATTATAACTAAAATTAATGATTCTCTTGTTCTTTGTGGCGGTTTTTCCAAGCTAATGGATGATTTGCTGAGAAAATCGAGGGAAGAATAATTTCATTATTTTTTTGGCTATGAATAAATTCTTTGTTTTGGAGTATTTGTTGGTTTTCTTATAAATTTTTGTATATGCAGCACAAATTGGTGGTTCGACCAAGGACTGATTTTTGTTGGTTTGCTAAAGATATTGACAAACTGATATGATGGCTTGAAAATGAAGAACAATTGATCAAAGGCCAAACAAAAGAAACTTTACCAAATGGAGCAAACACATGAAAACCTCCATGAAAGCAATGATCATGTTCTTGATATAGCACCAAATGATGGTCAAGTTGTGAACAATGTTGACTCTCATGAACCTGTGATTCAACCATCTTCAAGTCGTGGAAGTTTTATGTCATCATTTTGTTTTTGGGTTTATATTAGATTAGTTTTCAATATAAGTCAAATTGTTGCATCAATAACTGTTATAATGGTTTCTAGAAATGAAAAACCACAAGCTCCATTGTCTACTTGGATTATGGGTTATGCTGCAGGTTGTGCTGCTTCTATTCCAATCCTTTTCCAACATTGTTTTCTTCCATATCCTACGTAAGTGCTTACCTTTTTTTATGTTCGATGTTTTTCGATGCTCAATTGTTAGTACTTGATGGTTTATTAGTGTTATGTTCTTCTTGTTGTGGAACCATTTGCTTTAATTGTTGTCAACATTACAGTAGTTGGCTTCATGATGCATGATCCCGTTTACATGTCTCCGTTTCTGAGCTTGAAAGTTCGGGTCTTGTCCTTAGAATCAGTCAGTTTTCATATCGAAAAGTGCAATATTGATTATATTCGTGTGTTAGAATGTCTAGTATCGGAAGAAATTTTGCATTTGGCTTGTCTAGCAAAAGAAGAAATAAGCATTGATTGATTCCTAGGTGGTACAAGTACCATGGAGTCCCCTGTTCTGGGAATCAGATTGCATTTTGCCCCTTTACTAAAAAAATAAGCAAATTAGTCTCTGTATGTTAGATCAAAGAGCAAACTAGTCCTTTTTATTAAAATTTTCATCCATTTTTAATGTTAAAAATTGGCATGCCTGATGAAAAATCCACGTGTACCTCATGTTAATGTGAAAGGATCAGTTTTTAACAATAAAAATGGATGAACTTTTTAACCGGAGGACTAGTTTACTCTTTTATCTAACGTACAGGGACTGATTTATCCGTTTTCTGAGTAGAGGAGACAAAATGCAATCTGACTTATAGTACAAGGGCCTCCATGTTACTTTTACCATTCCTAGGTTCATATGAACATCTTTTATGTTCATTGTTACTGTTATTCTTATTGAAAGTACAATAAACATTTTAAAAATCATTTTTTGCTGTGCTCGTTTTAAGAAAGATTTTAGCTTGTTCCAAAGTAAATTGAAGCCTCAGACAGTATGCATTATGGGCCTTTTATGAGTTCTTTTCATTTTGGTCCTAAGATTTTCTTGTCTGTGTGTTTTATATGTAACTTTTATCAATCTTTACTTATATATGACCGCTGATGCATTTTGCATGACAACTTGGCAGGCTTAGCAGATTATTAGAGCACTTTAAATGGGTGCTAAAAGCTTACTTTTTTGTATGGTTTATTATTGGAAATGTTTGGTTATTTGGAGGTTACTCTTCCTCGGGGGCTTCGAATTTACACAGGTGTCGACACTTACCTGTATAAGTACTCGTTGTTTTTTCTCTGTCCGGAAATCAACTAGTTTCTTTGACTCCATTGTAGGTTATGTATAATGTTTCTCGTCTTTAGCTATCTCGAGTTTACTATGCCCTTCATCCTATGTGTGGTTTTAGCATGCTGTTGTGGAGACCTAGGCCTAATTAAAGGAGCCTCTTCGGAACGCATCGATTCATTGCCTACTTACACGTTCAAGTTACAAAAAGACGGTAGCGGAAGCATAAGGAAAATTAATTCGGAAGTTAGAGGAGGGGCTGAAACTGCAGGAACCGAAAAGGACTGCGCTATTCCGGGAGATGATGCTGTAAGTTTTAGAAAGTATTATAATCACATTGTTCTTTTTTCACCCGAAAACCATAAATCAACTTGTTTTATATGCACATTATGCAGGTTTGCTGCATTTGCTTGGCGAGTTATGCCGACAATGATATGCTAAAGGAACTCCCTTGCTCTCATTTCTTCCATACCAACTGTGTAGATAAATGGCTCAAGATGAAAGCTCTTTGTCCGCTTTGCAAATGCACGGTTTTGATTACGAAATGAGGGTTTGCCTTTTTGTTATTGATATTACGATAGTAGTTCTTAACCACCTTTCCAAGTAGGTTACTCCCCCGATTACCGACAACGGTGGAAGACGAGCAAAATGAGAAGAGGGAAACGGGAAACAAAGAAACCTAAACTACAAAGATTGTACATACAAGGATATCTGTAATATACTTGGATACAATCTGTTGATACCAAACCTTTTTACGCGCATCGATTTCACTGTTCATCCAAATATATCGGGAAAAAAAAAACCCTGAAATCAAATCAAAGAGAGATCATTAGGAATGGCTTTTAACATATTTCATTGGAATATGGGATACCATCTCTCAAGGCATTCCATAGGTATATTAAGTGTTTTCCCTTCCTTCACAATGAACTTCAGCTTCTGTATTTCAAGAGATTATAAAAAAAAAGTTAAATGCAAAGACAAGTTATGAATGAAGGAAAGGATTTATATGGTTATATTATAGAGATGTGATTAAATTAGTCTCTATTTTTAAATGGATCAATTTACTATTAAAAAGTCAAATAAGGTCAAATTAAAATATAGTTAATATTTTAATATAAAAAATGTCATTTATTGTTTCACAGAGTTAATATTTTATTGTTTCATAAATGAAATCATTGAACTGAAATTAAAAAGAATTTCAAGATATTTTTATACAATAAATGTTAATTTGTTAGAATTTGAACTTATTTAATTCTTATTAATTGTATAGGGACTAATTTGATCCAATCCCTATAATATAGGGACCTCTTAAGTACTTTAACCATTCATATGTTATACAATAACAAAATGATTGGAGCAGAAAGTGGCCTAACTCTCTATATATACCTAACTAGAGATGATCATGGGTCAGGCCGGGTTGGGTTTAGGTAAAATTTTAAACCCATTTTCTAAGCCCGAGCTCGACCCGGCTTAAAATATGAGCTTAAAAATTTATCCAAGCCCTGCCCGAAAGAAAATTGATAAACTCGAGTTCAACCTGGCCCGGCCCATATTAAATTTTTTTAGCTTTTTTATTAAATAAAAAATTTTAAAACAAATATTAAAACAAAAAAAACAAATAAAAAATATTTAAATTTAAAAAGTATATTTGATTGAAAATGAAATATATATTTAATATATAATTGGTGGGCCCGAGCCCAGCCAAAAAGTTTTACTTGAGCCTAGCTGTTTTCTAAACGCCTCTTTTTTTTGCCCAAATCTATATTTTGGACCTATATTTTACCCAACCTCCCATTTTTCGAGCGAGCCTTCGGGCCTGGCCGGGTAGCCCAACCCATGATCACCTTTATACCTTACCAATTCAAGCTAAAAAAAAAAAAGAAACCTTGACCCCAAAAAAAACCCCCAATTTGCATAAAACCAGAAAACAACAAAAACCCAGAAAAATTAAGAGAAGGAATTAGTGTTATAGGCTCAGTATTAAGAGTCAGATTGTATTTTGACTCCATTTATTTAAAAAATGGGTAAATTAATCATTATACATTAGATCAAAGAGCAAACTGATCATTTCTAAAAAAAAATTCATCTATTTCTATTGTTAAAAACTGGCATGGCTAACATAATAATTAGAAAGTTACATGTGGCGTGCCACGTGTACTTCATTCTAATATACTGGGACCTGTTTTTAACAATAGAAATGGATAGAATTTTTAACAAAAGGATTAGTTTGTTCTTTAGTCTAATATACAAAATTAATTTACCCATTTTTTAAATAGAGGGGATTAATTTAACTTTTAGTACAAAGGCGTCCATAGTACTTTTACCATTATTTTTTTACGGTGGTGGGTAGGTATTTTGAACCTATCACTAGATTCACCAGATGCAAAGATCTTTAAAGAAGTTGGTTCTTCAACTACAAGAAGTTCCCCATCAGCTACTGGGTCAACTTCTTCATTGGCCGGGACGAGTTTGGGTTGAAGTTTGAACTCGGTTTCGAAGGCAGCCCCTAGTAGCAGCAATGATACAGAGAAAGTGAAAGTATTTCATGGAGGAAATTGCATTGTGTTGATTGCTTTAATTGCATGGATTTTCATATAAGGGGTTGTTTGTGTTGAAAGTATGACTTAATGTAGGATCTTTTGGTTGTGCTTGGCTACTATGTTTTGTTTGTAGTTTTCAATATCAACAACAATGTTACAGTCGGAATGCCTTCCTTCAAAATTTTTTTTTTTTAATATTGAGGGCTAAATTTGTTAAATTTTTTTTATTTATCAAATTGATAGAATGTATAAACATTGGATGGCTAAATTAATTATTAGGCCAATAAAAAAAGCCCACGTTAGCTTTCTATGATTCATCTAAGGACAATTAACGGAAAATAAATAAAATATTTAATTTTGAAAAGCTGAGTGATTAAATTGAAAAAATAAATAGTTTGTTGGCAAAAGAGACTTAAAGGCATAGTTGGGTAACTAATTTTATAATTTACCCTATACTAAAAATGCCCTTAAATTTATAGTTAAATAAACATCTAACCTATCCTTTCACTCATGAAAGCCTTTGATTTTAATGTAAAAGGAAAAATTATTTTGAAATTTTAAACTAATTTACATTTAATGTTTACATGAATAATTTTTTTGAAGTGTTTATGTACATAATGCATATAATCACTCTTTTGAAAATTCTAATTATTCCTTTAAATTTTATGTTGATATTAGAGTGTATATATATAATTTCTACTGCATCGACAAAAAATTAAGATAAGAGCTTCAAATTCAAAATATTTTTCCTTTAATATTAAAATCAAGAACTTTCGTGGGTAAAAAATCATAGATAGTGTAAGGGTTCATTTAAATAAATTGTAGTGGTTTAAGAGCTTTTTAATATATTAGCTAAAATTAATTAAATAATTCTAAATTTTAACTATTTAAAAATAACATGAATTATCTTTCCATTTGCAGTTTAATTTTAAACAAAAAAAATTGTATTTACAGAAGTATAAAATTTTAAAATACTAATTAAAGGTTAAAAATATTAAAATTTGGTATTATAGTAAAAGGATGAATAGGATAAGATATCTATTATCGTGGAATCTGCCAAGTATTTTAACCAATTTCATGCCGACTAAAAGTAAATGTTTAAATTATTTTTAAATTTATAGTAATTTAGTCCCGACTTCAAGATGCTCCATATTCTTATAATCTTGTATATTTAGAATCTATTTTCTGACTTGTCTATCTGGTGGGTTGATTTGGAAATTGCATGTGCGACAGCGGGTTGGACGTTTCTTATGGCTGGTGCTCCGAGATCGGTTGATGACTAATGAGGGTTTACGGATAACGGACTATGTGGTGTTTGTCCGGCGGGTGTGGAAACAACTTTGCATGTCCTTCGGGACTGTCCGTTTGTTTCACCGATCTGGCAAAGTATTGTTCCACCAGACTTGCATTTGGTTTTTTTTCATGGCGAATTAGAGCTGATATTGTGCCCTGAAATATTGTTTTGGGTATCTTTTGTTGGAAATTTTGGTTACGCAGGAACCGTTGTGTGTTCTCTGATGAGTAGGATCAATTCCATCAACTTCAGTCTCATGGAGTAAGGCATATAACTCGGCTTTCGATACAACGCGAGGTGGGTACTGTTGATGCACAGTGGATGCCACCTGCTGTCGGGTGGTCGAAATTGAATACAGATGGTGCTGTCACTCTTTCTAATGGCCAAAAGCTCGATGCGTGGCCACTGGTTGTACGGCATCTGCCAACATATTGGTATAGGCTTGGTTCTTCAAGCTGAATTGCGCGCAATGGTGCTCAGTGCGGGAAGTGAGTGTAAGCAAGCGGTGGATTTGTTTCAGGAGTGCGTTCTGGAGGCTGTCCTTGGTTCGCATGATTCACAGTTTGCAGTCTCGCTGTAATAGTTTAATCTTTAGCCAAACTTGAATTTAATCAAATAATTCTAATAATCTCAATAATTAAAATTATATTTTCATTAATATTTTAATAATTCCAACTTCGAAATTTTATTTATTTTTTCCTAACTTTTAAATTTATTAATTTAATTATACAATCAAACCTATATATCTTATATTCACAATCTAAAAGATAGCATTTAACCATTGAAAGAATTTATATATATAAATAAAAGTAAAGTCCAGTTAATAATACAGAATATATTTTAAATAATTTTACAACAAAATTAAAACTCAATTCATAAATAATACCAACTCAACCAAATACATTATAATAATATAAATATTTAAATTAAATTTTACAAATGTACCATCGCAAACTTTATATTAGTAAATTAAATTACATTTTACTTCTCTACTAAAATATTAGATAAATTAATCTTTATATTGAAATAATGTTACAGGACATATAATTATCTGATTATGAATAATTTTTTAATAAAATAAATTAATATGCTGTTAATTAAAGATGATTTGATCATGGAAGCAATTATATGGAAGGATAGTGTATACATCACTAAATAGCTGCAGTTTTCGAGACACTATGGGGCATGCTCTGCAGTTCCTAATATACATATATATAAATGCTATGTAAGTTCAACCTCACACGCGCACACACTGAATCTACACTAAGACGAATCTAGGGAAGATCTCGAGCATTAATAAACCCACTTCGACCCCTGAAGCTACTGCTCAAGTTCCTAATATACTGCTATGCACAAATTACCAGTAAAATAGCATTGAATTTGAGCTTAAAATGAACATTTATATTTTTCTCTCTTAAATCAAAATGCCATGTTAAAACTCCAATTGACCAAAAACCATATACTGATGTTTATTTTCGCATTAACAAAAAAGGAACAAAGGGAGGGTAAAATGACCATGATGTTGAAAGTTATAAATGATAAAACCAAAAAACCCGAAAACCTTTCACCCACTTTACCGCACCGGCTGCTGATTGTAGTGATTCTTTTCCTTCTTCTTTGCAGCAGCAAGCCTTGCACTTCTTGCAGCAGCCTCGTTGGCGGCAGCTCGTGCCGCGGCATCCATCTCTTTACTCGATTTTTTCTTTTTAGCTGAAGCAACTTTTTTCAGCTTCTCTTTCACATCAACAGCAGGCGTCTCTTCTGGCTTATTGGTTTCACCGGCTTCTTTGGCATCATTTCTGACGTTAACACTGCCTTCACCTGGGACCTGTGATGATTCTTTCGCCTCCTTCGATGATTTATCCTTCTTTTTCTTCTTTTTGGCGCTCTTGCTCTCGGCTGGAGTTTTTTCTTTCTTTTCGATTTTCCCATTGCTCTCTGAAATTTTCCCCTCTTCATCACCTGCGATCAGTACCAGCACGTGAAAAACTACTAAGAAATCAACACACAGTGAATAATGAGCAACTCCACTCATAACAATCAATCAATACTTGACGTAAAGTCTCAGTTTCCAACTTCAACCTTTAGAAGTTTATGATTTCAACTCGTTACATTTTCAGATAAATGCTATTTGCCCCGTTGAAAGACTAAGAAGCACAAGTGCGTTGATATTAATTACCATGGGAATCATTCAAGCCACCTGTCTGCTGTTTCGTATATCCTAACTCAGCAAGAACAGCATCCAGTTCCTCGAGCCCTTTCTTCTTCAGTTCCTTCTTCGAAAGCTGTCTTTCCGCTTCTTTATTAACCGCGGATGCTTCGGGAGGCTTGGTAGTAACTGGCTGCACTTCTACTGGTGTCTCAGCTTCATTTTCATGCTCTTCTTCAACTTCATCATCGACTTCGTCAAGACCATCTTCCTCGCTTTCACTTTCCTGGAATGCAAAAACAAAATAAAATCAAATATATAATATCCTTATCGCATTTTTAAAAGTTTGTTTACTTCAAATGATAATATATGGTAGTAAAAGATATAGTTATACACAACATCAAACTTAGTAATACCATAAAAAGAACCGATATCCGAAAGATTCAATTTGGAAAGATATTCACTACTGTCAGCTGATTCGGAAGCACAAAATAGCACCAAGTTTACTCGCATAAACATTTTGTAACTTGATTGCCATTACGTTGAACGTTAAACCTAACCGAAAAAGACCAAATAAGGACTAAATACAAGTGCAAACAAAATTAATAGGCATTCAACAGTTAAACACAGGACATCAATCACACGTACATGTGTAAACCGGATAGAGTGAAACCTAAAATACACAACACCATACATGTGTTAGCTTCAAGAATCGAGTTTAACTTCATTTTAAAGTCTGAAGAATGATCAAATCAATAGAACCATTCATCAATATCCTATCAATCCGGAGTTTAAAATCAAAACAAACAAAAAGCGTCTAATTTAGCAACTACATAGAACATGTATGTTATCAAACATAATTAGTTCATCATGATTCATGAATGCCTTTGAAGACACTATGCCTAACAAGACATGGACCCTCCATACATACAAATTTCATCATGATGTTCATAAATCCACACAAGCATTGTTTCATTTACATCTACAAGATTCATAATCATCATCCACGAACAAAATCATCCCTTCCATCACCAAACACATACATACTTTCATGACCCAACATTATATCATACATAAACATATGTATATCAACAACATCAATAAAGCATCAAATCATCTAATGATAACCAAAAAAAAACAAGGTGCTGACCTCTAAAGTAGGTTCAGGTTCTTTAGGAATGCCCCAAGCAGAACCAGGAGGAGCCATTGAAGCATAATAATCATCATCATCTTCTTCATCAACATCAGCCCAAGACTTAACCTTTAGAGGTGATGGGGCCCAAAACACCTCTTTTTTCTCTGCTTCCTTTCCCAATCCTTTCAACCCTTTGCTCTTAGAAGATGAACCCAGATTTTCCTTTTCACCTCCCTTCTTCTTCTTCTTCTTCAAACTACCAAGAGCAGCAAAAACATTGGTGCTGTTAATCACCAAAGGATCCTCCTTCCTGCCTTTCCCTCCTCCCGCCATTTTTTTCTTTTTTATCTCTTATCCAATCCTTCCCCCACGCCAAAAAATAGAACTTTTTTTTTATAGAATTGTAAATATAACAGTAGTTTATCAAAGAAACGATTTTCAAGCACTGGAAAATTCTGGTGTTGCAGAAAGAAAGTTATAAAAAAGGGGGAATTTTGATATTTTTAGAGTGAAATAAACGTGAAACTGATAAAAAGGTTAAATTTTTTTGGTTGGGTTTTCAGGGATGATCTGAGAAATGCCGGAAAATATTGTGATGAACCACGTTTTTGGTTTCTGGAAATAGGGAAAACGAATATTATGTATATATATATATAAATAAAAAGAACAAAAGTGAAGGAAGCAAGGTGATCTTCAAATGTAGGTTAAGTGTTTACAAGTTTCTTATGTAAAAATAAATACAAAAAGGGAAAAAAAAAAAAAAACTGAGAATGAAATAAAGAACGAAAAGAAAACCCTTTTCTCTTCTTTTATGTTTTACCCTTTTAAAAAAAATTCCCCTTTTTTTTTCTGTTTGGAATCTGGGAAAATTTATTTTTGTTATAGAAAGAAACGTGGCGAATGGTGGGTCTTTCTTAGGGCAAATGCACGTAAATGGGTTTCAAAGGTCGGATTTTTTTTTTGTTTTGCTTTTTTGATATTAGGGTACTTAATGGTGGGTACTGTGGGATTTTAAGTGAAGTTGGATGAATATGAACCGTTAGATTTACTGATGATTAGATTGGACTTTGTGGTTGGGAAGAAATGGCCCATTGGACCTTTTGGCAATTTTTTTGTGAAATTAAAAAATAAAATAAATAAATGGTACTTATGGTGGATAGGAAGAAAATAAATTTTACAAGACATTTGGCTATCATTCAAACATTTTGGACCCACTTTATAAAATAAATGTAACGAAATTTATTTTTATTTAAAAAATAAAGATTAGATCATAATTTTTTAAATTAGATCATAATTATTGATCTCTACTCAAAAATTAATTAAGGTATTTGTTAGTAGTATCTTTCTTCTTTTTTTTCATACTTTAAAATTAGGTACCCTAATTATATTTTAGTGATAATAATATAAACATTTAATGTTATTAGTGGGTTTAAATTAATAAATAATTTAGTTGGCATTTAATATTATTGTTATTGTAACAATAAGGATGATATGAGTTAAAACGTATTTCAGCTCGTTATTTCTTTAATTTAAGGGGTTAAAAATTAATGAAATCATTAGTTATTGTTCTTGAAATGATGTGTCTCCTTTTTTTTTTATTTTTTGGTATTTAGTCGCACAATAAGGGCTACGTGAAAATTCAATTAATCATGTTAAATCAATAATAATTTTACAAGATAAAACAACATTTAGCCTTTGAACTTGGTAGCTTTTTTTCACTTTGGTCCCCGAACTTTATTTTGGACTACATTAATATCGAAACATGATAGTTTTTTTTTCTTAATTTGGTCCTAAACTTGAATTTATTGATTTATGATGACATGACACTCTGAATATTTTTAAATGATTTTTGTATTTTTTAGATTTTATATATTTGTAAAAAAAAAAGTGACGATGTGATATAATATTAAAGTGTCACATCATCACTCCTCAATAAAATCCCGATTAAAAATTAAATTGAGAAAAATTGCCAAATTTCTAGATAAATATAGACCAAAAATTGTTTGGAGATCAAGTTAAGAGACTAAATGTTGCTTTATCCATATTGAGTGAAGTTGAGTATTAAACCCTCAACGAAAGGTACTGTTCCACTTAGAGGTTTTGTCCCCTTGATATAATTTTGAATCTGTAGGAAGAGTAAAACTAAAAATAAAGTCGCACTCTAAATAAATTATCTTTGTTAAATAAAATACTTTTCCATGGACTAAGATGGGAAAAAGTCAACAATCACATGTTACCAAGCGGCAGTCATGGACCTTGATGTGCAAATGAATTTATGATTTATTATTTATTATCTTAGCTTTGTTTAGTGAGAGCACAGGCTTGGACCGTATTAATAAATTTTAAATAATAATTTATTGTTCGAAATATAAGTTATTTTTGCTCTGATAAAATGATTAACGAAAGGCAAAAAGAAATCCATATTTAATACGATTCAATTAAAAAATTACAATTAAAACACCTTTCAAAGAAATGAATGAAAGGGGGAGAGCTAAGCTAAAGGAAGATGCCTAAACTGCCGACACAAAGCTAAACTTAGTTGTGGCTTGTGGGAATATAGGCAAACTCGAGAATTTCGGTCAAACTTTGGTGATGCTTGGGCCCAAACGCATTCAAAATGTTCAACCTTTTCAATTACCTTTTTGGTTGAAGAATTTAAAAATTCCATTTAATTAATTTATTTTTGTTATAATAATTAAGTTATATAAGATATTATTGTTAACTAAAGGCAATGGTTTGGTATAAGGAGTTACTAAAAGTAATTATTTAAGAAGGTAAAAATTATATTTGAGTGTGAGTTATATGATTAATATTATGTCTTTTATCATTTATTTTGGTGTTGAGACGATATATTTATAAAAAGAGACTAGTTTGGCATGGTTCGCAGCTTGTAAATGCAAGAAATATTGGGGTGGATGTCAACTAACAATATTGTTGAAGTTGATATGAGAAGATTAAATAATGTGTCATCAAGCTTAAAGAGGTGATGAATTGAATTAATAAAAATTTTATCTATATATCTTTTGAGAAATGTATCGGTCTAATTTACGTGACGTGACATTTTTATTATACGAAGTTAAGACTATACTTTTAGTAAAGTCAAGATCAAGTTTCGCTAAGTTTTATCTTTAAAGATAGTTGTTTAGTGGCTCGATGAAGGATGATACGGTAAGTATATAGTAAATTTGATCAAATTTAATTATCTTAATAAAACTCAAATCCGGAAATAATAATGACCCAAAATGGTGTAAACTTGTAAAATCTAAATAAATAAGTAAAAATATTCCAAAGTTAAAATGACAAATTTAAAAACACTAGACTCGAAGATCTTGAACCAAAAATTCAAATCCCTAACCAAATTTCAAAAAGCACCGACAAAATGAATTTTGATATACCAAAACCATGCTATTTGCATTACTTTATGACATAACTTTTTATTCAGAAACCAAATAACTTAAAACAAATAAATAGACTAATAATATTCAATATGAGGATAAATGTGAGGAACTATCAAAAGTGGTACCCACATGCTGAATAACAAACCCATAGATTTTCCTCTTCAATTTCTCAACCATGTGAACCAATACCTCATCCCCTTTCAAAACCGCCCGGTCTAACCAATCATTGACCCGTTTCAATTGTGATAAAACCGCTGCAATGGAACCACAATCTAATACTAATGCTTTCAAGGACTCTTCGATGAAACCAATAAACCACATTTGCATCTCAACTTTCAAGTTCATTGCAAAGTGCATTGTCTCTTTCATCCCTTCACCTCTAGTCCACATTGCAGCATTATTATTTTGATGCAGCTGTGGGATTGAACTGGTTTTGAGTTGGTTTTTGGGTGAAGCATGCTGAGACAGATTTATTTGTAAAGCTGATAGAGATTCATTGTTTTGAGGGGTTAGAAGGGAGACTATTTCAAGATCAGTTGTCACTGCAGCTTCAACCCATAGAGAAGATGATTTCGAGTGTTCTTCGATGCCGGATTTGTAACCAGCTGCAACAGTTTCAGCAATTCCAGTGTACTTTACGACGTCGTCGTAAATGGATAAAAATCGGTCAATGGTTGGCAAAGGATTCCCAGCCTTGGATTTAGAGGAAAGTTCTGAAAACATGCTGGAACCAGATATGGTTGGGAGTATAAAATTAGGCACAGAATATAAGCCTCAAGCTATTTGCTACACTTATTTATATGCTTAATATTGCAAGATTTTACCTTAGATTCCTAACAAGAGACTCGGCAGTGATGGCCTCCTCCAATGCCTCTGCTGCAGTTTTAGAAGCAAGAACTCTCCTTTGCATAGCTTCCTGCATTCATACAATGTATTTTGTTTAACTAAATATTTTGTTCTCATTTGCTTATCATTAAAGTGTATTCAAGTATATCAACATTCCTGCAAATCCCTAGCATTAACCCTAGATTATGTTCTAGATCCAAATCAAACAAAGGAATGCAGTTTAAGACATCAACAATTGAAATGCATTGATCTATGATTAGAGTCATTTGCTACGGACAAAACTTCAATGCTACAGAATTTATCTAATATTTAGCCAAGAGTTTTAAGCACAATATCAGCAGGGAGACCTTGATGGTTTGAAATACTTGTGGCCAATATTTTTTTAAGAAGTTATACAAGTATAATTACAAATAATATTGTATAAAGCACAACTTAACTGAAACTGAAATATATCCTACTTGCGTCCAATACATATCTAAATATGAGTAAAGAGATATGATTCTCTAAAAACCCACCAAATACATGAAATAGCCTCACTTTCACAGAACATGTTTAGTTTAAATCTAAACTTTAGGATACTAACAATAGTTCAATGATGGTGACAAGCACTCATTAGTGGCGATACTAGTTTTTCCCACAATCATAGCATTGTACTTATGGGTGAATAATGAAACTTCATTACGGTTTCAACAGCATTGAAAATTTTGAATAACCAATGACATTTGCTAACAACAAAGACTAGCCACAATTAGTACTATTTACCAAGTGTTAAGCATGAAAGTATAAGAAGTTAATTCTTTACTAGAAACTGCAGCATATTTATTTCTACTCTACCAAATCCATCACATCACCTTTTTTTCAGTTTAGACAAGATAAAATCAGAAAGCAAGCATCTTAAACAGGAAATTCGAATCAAACAAGCACCATCTTAATTGGAAAGCAAACAGAAAAAAGCAAAAATAAGACGGATTTGATAGCTTCTTGATAATTCCCGACACAACCCCATACCTTTCCAAGCTTTGCAAGGTCAGCAGAAAGAGTATCCCATGAAACACTGCCATCAGTCCATTTCTTTTCATGGACGGTGATTCCCAGACCCCCACTCCCACGTGCTGGTTTCTCTGCGGCAGAACCATCTTTAGGTGAACTAACTTTTCTTTTCTCATTGCTTGAAGAATTTCCATCATTGGATTTCTGACTATGTACATCAGTTAAACGTCTTGAAATGGCCGTCTGGGAAAAGAAAATATATTGCCGAAAAGTTAGAAAATTCGGCAACAAATAGGCACATAAAACTCAAATTCTACATGATAATCTACTAGAAAATATTCCATGCTCTCATTCTTGATTCCTTGAAAGCATAATTGGTTCTGTCTCCAGTTTCCATTTTCTTTAAATAGGAACCTTAAAGACCATTGAAAACTTTTAACTATTTCTAAAAGAAAAAGAAAACTAATGTGGGATTTTCCATTAGTAGTTGAATGAGAATAAAGAGATTATCTGATGCAATTACAAATCAATTTTCAAATAAGCCTAATTTTCTTAGGATTTTAGTGATTAATTAATCAAGCTAGCAAATTAAGAAAGCCAATTTAGTTACCTGAGTCCGCAAAATAGCTTGCAGATCCGGCTTAGTCTTAACATAAGCTTTCTCCTTCAGCTCCCCTGAACCTTTCTCTGGTTGCTCATCCCAGCTCTTCCTACTACTCTTGGCAGAACCCACCAAAGCTTCGGACGCCTTAGAAATCCCAGCAACAATGGTTGCCATCTTCTTCTTCGAATCCCCTACAGCCGGCGAAACCTTCAACCCTCCGGACAACCTCTTCGCCGGAGAAAGTGACGGTCTTCGAGCACCTGGTGATGCTTGCTTCCTCCCGTTGGGAGAAGGTTGCCTATACCTCGAAGGTACCATGATCACCGACTCTCTCCCAATTTTCTTATTATCTTCCTTCCCTGCCATCAAGCTCGGTACCATGCATTTCGAAGGTAACGGAGAAGCGGATCTCTTTCCTTTCCCCGCCGGAGACGGATCTCTTTCCACAACCGCCGCAATGGTTTTCTTCACAGTCGAAACCGAACGTTTGGAAGCCACCGGAGACGAAAACCTTCCCGAATTTTCATTAACTTCGACGTTATCTCTAGGCACGAGAGGCTGCCTTGTTCTAGGATTTTCAATTTTCGAATCCTTATTTCCACTTTGAGTTCGTTGCTCCAACTTCTTATTAGACAAATAAGGTGCAACCGGATCCGAGAAGAATTCGGATACGGGTTGTACAACGAAATCCCTCTTGGAAGACGAAATGCGAGCAATGAGAGGGTCCGGTGAACCAACGAAAGCGTGACGACCAGCAATCGGTCGGATACCAGAGACACGTGGCACGGGAGATTCAAAATGGAAGCGATCAACGTAAACGAACTGACCTAGCTGGAGCCGATTGGAGAGTATCAATTCACTGTCGCGATCGGAGAGGGAGACGTAGGTGGAGTTAAGGGAATCGGAGAGTTGAACGTAGAAACCATGGTTGGGCCAGAGTTCGTCAGATCCGGCAAGAGCCGGAACGATGCCGATCACTTGGAGAAGGGCGGAACGGTGGCTGCCGGCGACACGGGCGGAGGAATTCATTGATTGGAGAAGCTTGAGGAGGATACCGGGAGTAAGCGAAGCCATAACGAGGGAGCGTAATACAGAGAAAGGGAGGAGCGTAAAGAAAGAGGAAATGGATTGTGGAGTATTTAACCGTTACGAATTACGAGATTCAAATTCAAAAAAGCCCGCTAATATTGTTTTTCCTAACTAAAGAGAATCGAACGGCTTATCAAAACTCGCCACGTCGCTTCTTCTCGTTGTACTATGATACCGAACGCAGCGAGATCACCTCGTTGAACAAAATCTCCTGCTAGATCGCAGCTTTGTTATTATTATTGATCAAATACTTACTGATTAAATTATAAGTAAGTTTTGGTTTCGATCACTAATTTATAATTTAGTTATTAAATTATTTAAAAAATTTTATTTAAGTCACTTGTTATTAATATTGATGTTTTATGATTTTTTTTGTTCGCATTACCTATATCAATAAAAATTCTCTTTTTTCATCTCTTATACAATTCATTTTTTTTTTCATAAAACAGCTTTAGACGCCACAAATCTACAAACTAAAATTCAGACAACTTTTTTCTCTTATCTCTAATCACTGAACGTTAGATCAATTTGAATCTAAGGTATGTTTTTCTATTCATTGACATAGGTCCACCGTACTGATCGTCAAATCGTCGCTTAAAGCTCGTTGGTGAAAATTAAAAAAAAAACTTAATAGCCCAGAAACTTAAACAAAAAATTTTGAATAGTTCAGTAACTTAAATAAAAAATTTTGAATAGTTCAATGACCAAATTGTAACTTTTTTTAGTTAAGTGACCAAAACGAAAACTTATCATAGTTTAGTGATTAATAGTATAGTTTACCCTAAAAATTAAATCAAGTTACTTCTTCATTTTAAAAATTAGGGTTCAATTACTATTTAGGGCTTGAACTGCAATTATTCCCATATTGGGGCATGATTTTCTTTTCTCTAAGTTAAGCCTTAAACTTGTCAATTGTTCTCACATTAAGGCTTAAACTAGGCAAGTGTTCCAAGTTAGTCCCTAAACTTTGCAATTGTTCTCATATTGGAGCCTATGCTTGACAATTGTTACCAAATTAAGGCATGAACTTTAGGGGTTTTAAGGAAACATTATGGACTAACTTGGACAAAATAAAGTTCAAGTCCCAATGTGGGAGCAATTGTCAAGTTTATGTCCTAATTTGGACCAAAAAAAAATATTTAAGCCTTAATATAAGAATAATTGCTAAGCTCAAGGCCTACCTTAGACAAAAAAAAAAATTCAAGCTCTAATATAGGAATAATTATCAATTTCATTGTTTAAAATTTGATTTAACCCTAAAATTTATATTACAATTCAATGGTTAATAAGCTACAAAACTTCAAGAAATAGACAAATGGAGAATATCAAGGGTTATGGGTTGGGTGATGTAGAATTTGGGTTAAACTTGAGTATAATATTAATATATTTTATATTTATTTAAGTTCGATTTTGTTGAAAGTATGAGTTTAAAAGTTTGTCCAAATCGCTCATATTTATAAATAGTTAACTCAAATTTATTTTGAACTATCCATATTATTTTTATTTTAAATATTTAGTACTTTTATATATTATTTTATTTATTAGAAATTTACATACAAACAATTTAACATTTTTTAATGTAAAATTTAATTTTATATATTATAAATTACATAATAATATAACATATTACAAATTTATAAAATATGTTAGGTCAAATTGGCCTCGACTAATTCATATATATATATATATATATATATTTGTACAAACTCATACTTAAGTTTAATATTTTTGTTCAAATTGTTTAAAATTTGAATAAGTATTTAAGTTTGAATAGATAGCTCGACTCTTTTCTTTCTATTTTGCGTTTAGTATACTTTTTGTCTTTCGTTACAATATTTAATCTCACCTCACCTCTGTTTTTATACTAATCACAAGTAAACACATCGCACATCCAAACTCACCCTATATCTTTATAGGTGGAGCATTAGCTAAACGTCTTCATCTTATAACTCATAAGTTCGAATTGTAGAGATTCTCTGTGTTGACAGTAATTTAATAGTGGTTCGTAAAAATAAAAAGAAGGGTCTCTGAGGAAAAAGAAAAGAAAAATTGTTATTTACAATTTGCTCCTTCCATTTTAGCATACAAATCATTAACATCCTTAATTTCAGCTATTTCTTCTTCTTCTTCTCACCTGAAACCTTGATGACAATTGAAGCTTGAGACCCAGCTTTGTCGAATCCATGTCTGGAAACAGCTTTTGTTTTTCTTTTTGGTCATAATTTACAGTAAGAACTACTTTTTTTCAATCTGAAATAGAATGAACATGCCAACACAAAAGCATGGAGACACAACGCCCGAGGATGTAAAACCGGGTTTTCTGCTGCTTTGCCATCGACGAACACCGTTTCCTCAAACTGGGTTTCCGAGATCGGCAACGAAGATTCCTTTTGGAGCTTGAAACCAAGTAAGGAGTTGCAGCCATGGCCGACTTTGCTTGGATTTTGGTGGTGGTTGTTGTCGATGATGAATCTACTTTGGAGTTTGAGGAGCACAACTACAAAATGACTACTTTTAAGGCCTACTTATATAACCACAACCTTAATTTCAACTCACTGGTTTGATTGGTGGAGATTTTAAATTTTAGTTAAAATATGTTCTAAGTCTCTATACTCTTAAAAACTTTATAATTTAGTCCTTATTCTTTCATTTTTGTTACAAGTTTTTTTTTTTTTTATTTCATTACTACAAAGTGAGTTTTTCTATTTTAATTTCAAATTTTCACACCAATAAATTTAACAAAAAAAATATTAACAGTTGAATCTAAATTATAAAATTTAAAAAGTAAAGAGACTAAATTCTAGGAAATAAAAAACTAAATTCCAAAATTTTGAAATGTACAAATGGCATATTTTAACCTTTATTTTTTTAATCAATTTGAGTTTAATTTAATTTGTTTCCAAGTTATTCAAGTCTTAATCACTGTTGTTGAAATTAGATTGGACTGGTTCGATTGAAAATTGATTAGTATATTAATTCAGACAAGAAATTAAACTGATCTCTAAGCGAACAACTCAAAAGTGATAAAAAACCAAAAATCGAGACAAAAAAACAACAACCATTAAACTTGTTTATATATATATATATATATTATTTTAAAAAATCTTTTAATGATTTTTGTGGATATTTTATTTATTTATTTATTTATTATAAGATCAACAATCGAAATGATTCAATCATCAATCTAATCTTTAAAATATGTGTATTTTTATATAATTTTAACATTATTTATAATATCCAAACTCTTAAATAAGAAGATAATATAAGTTAAACATGTTCGAACTCACATCCTCCTTATCATCGCAATAACAACAGTGCTAACTAACTCAATTTGCAAAATATTGGTATTAAAGTTTGGTAATTTCAAATTATTCTGTTTTTATTTAAATTATTTATAATGTTGAAATTAATTGGAGGTGGATGAAATTAGAAATCTGATATCCTTTATATTTGAGATTCTAGATGTAAGGAAGTTGATTATTTTCGGACATTGGAATTGTCCCTATTGATGTTTCGCATAGATTAAGGAAGCAAAGTCAAATAATCCAAACTACAATTAAATTATTAATAGTTGTGATTAGTGGACTAATTAACATTTTAAAGATAAAAAGAGAAGGAAAAAAGGAATTGTGTAGTGACATCAACACCCTACTGCAAGTTGTGTATTTCTTTAATGATATATTAAACAATGATTAAGTGCTCTAATCAATAATGGGTTGTTAAAGATGAAATTTGACCTGGAGGATTATGGATTTTTGTTATTAAAATAAAATATATATATTTAATTAATTATTAAATATATTATCTTAGTCGATTGCAGTTTTTAACGTATTTTTATCATAGTAATGCACGGGGAATGAATTATTAATCAAAATAAAAATAATCATTATGATTACTTCGTATTTTGTAATACTTCTAGAACTGTACACACTATGTTACAAAAAGAAAATTGCAATTCCACTAACAATCAACCATGACCAAATTACATTTTGATCTATTAAAATTTTATAATTTAATTCCGACTTTCAAAATATTTTTGATTCCACCTTTTCTTTCAAGGATAAAGTCAAAAATTAATTTTAAGATCTAATACTAAATTATAAATTTTAAAAGAAATTAAAATATAATTTTATCATTTTTATTAATAAATTATTTTGAAATTTTAAAAGGACTAAACAAATAAAATTATATTAACAATAAATAAAATTATATTGAGTTGCAATAATAATTATATTATATATAATATATATATATATCCTATTTAAATGCATGTTGATTGATTTGTCTCATAAATGTTATTATCCATATACCCCTAAATTTGTTCAAATATTAAGGCATATGGCTAAAAAGGGATGGGCATTTACCACCAGGGGCGAAACTAGAATAATTTTTTAGGGGGTCGGATGAAATTTTAAATTTTTATAATTTATATCTTTATAATTTGTAAATGATTAAATCAAATTTTTATAATTTTAGAGAATCAAAGTGTAATTTTACCTGTATTAATTTAAAATTTTAAAAAATTTTAAAGACCTAAATAGTAATTTTACATTTTAGAGGGCAGCCCTCTAACTTCGCCTCTAGGCCCATGTGAAAGTAGACCCTCTTAACTTCGCCTCTATTCATCACAATACCTGTGAAAGTAGACAACAACTATTTATCGTTCCTCATATCATGTACATCATGTAAGCTATTGATTTGGACTTTATTTGTATCAAGTGGGATAAAAAGGATTCGATTTTTCAACTTTATTAGCTTCACTCAGCACCTATTGAAATTAATCCTCTTATAGAGAATATGTCCGACAAAGTGAAGAGTATTACTTACGAATTAACTAAATCTTCTCATGATACCACAAATCCTAACGCCCTTTAACTTTTGATCTAATTATGATTTTAGTTCTTTTATTATATTGAAATTTGATATTTAATCCATCGATTTAAAATTTGACATAATTTTTATTTTAATTTTATATAACATTAAATATGAAGAGAGATTTATTTGCATTAATGTATAACCGATAGTTTTGCACAATTTCATAACTTATTCTATAATTGATATTTTAATAATTCAACCATTAAATTTATTAATATAATTGTATTTGTCATACATATAAAATTTTAAACCGATCCAATATTTCTATTATATAGATCTAAAATACTATCTATATTAATATATATTTAATGCTTGAAAAGTTTTTTACATAAAATAAATGATAAATATTTGGAACATGGAAAATTTTGAACTCCACAAGTGGAGTTGAGATTTTTTTCATGTGTCGTTAAGTTGTATTTAAAAAATTTTAAATAAATAAATGGGACATGTGGCAAAATCTTAATCCCACTTGTAGAGTTGAAGATTTCTATCGCCTATGTACCAAATAATTAATCTAAAATAAACAGTTATTTTTTTTCTTTACTCCAAACTTAATGCGTATGATCCATATGGATGAAATTAAAATATGATGATTAAATCGTTAAAACATCAATAGTATAAAAGATTATAAAATATATAAAAAAACCATGTTAATTTTATAGCAATATAAATAGATCCCTTGTTTAAAAAAAGATATGTTTTGCTTATATAAATTTTATAGGGTAAACGACACCTAATGTCACTAAACTATTAGTAAGTTCGCATTTTGATCATTCAACTTCAAAAAAATTACTAAATGGTCACTGAATTATTTAAAAGTTTTCATTTAAGTCACTAGATTGTTAAAATCGTTACTATATGGTATTTTTTATCCACACCGCCTGCATCAATTGAGAGCCATCATTTCACTTCTCTTCTACAATTTAGGTTTTTTTTTCCATGAAATAACTTTGAACATAATGAATTTGCGAACTAAAATCCAAATTCTTTTATTCTTCAATCTCTGACACTGACCATCAAATCGACTTGGATCTAAGGTATGCTGTTTTATTTGCTGATTGGTATTGATCATCGAATTATCACTTGAAAATTGCTAGCTGAACTTAAAAGAAAAAACGTAACAACCTAATGACTTTGATAAAATTTTTTAAATAGTTCAATGATTTAAATAAAAATATTTAAATAATTTAATAACTATTTTCAAATTTTTGAAAATTAAGTGCTACTGGTTGAATAACTTTAGGCCTTTACTCTAAATTTTATATAAAAGCAAGATAGAATAGACAATTTGAAAGAAAGGAGTATTAATCATAGTCAAAAAGGAACATCGGAAAATCTAGAGAAAAGGAAAAAAGAGAAAGCAAATGGGGCCACCACCACCTTCAATTCTCTTCATATCTATCCCCACACGTAGAATCCTTGTCATCATTTTGCACACGTTTTCATTTTCTTTTCTCGCCTGCCCTAAACCATAACTAGTAATAACTACCTCGAATTTCATGCGCTGGCAACTGGCGACATAATTGATTATAGGATATTAATAATTTTTTTATCATTGAATTATGAAAATTAAAAATATCATTCAATTATTAGTAAATTTTTTTTAATTATCTAATTATAAAATATTACAAAATCGTAATTTAATTATTTAATTTTATCTTTTTTTGTTATTTAGCTAATGGTGACAACCTTTAAATTTGATATAATAATAACTTTAACTCTCAACATTTATAAATTATGTCAATTTAGTCTTATTTTTTTAAAATAAACCTCAATATTTACACATAGTGTAATTTTATCCCTTTTTCTTTTACAGATTTGTTGTTCTTTGGGATATTGAAGGTTAATATTAAAAGAATTAGAAAATATGAAAATTATTATCTTGAATTTTTAGTATTTTATTTTTTATATTTTCAATCAAATTTAGCTGATAATTTTTTTTAGTTTTATAGGTGAAATGTTCACAAAAGAAGAAGTAAAACTGCAAAAAAAAAAAAAAAAAGACCAAATTAGACAATGTGTAAATGCTAAGGGTTAGATTTTTTTTAGAATTGGGACTAAATTGACACAATTTATAAATATCGAGGGTTAAAGTTACTATTATTCTAATTTTAAAAGCTATCACCTAGCTAGCTGATGACCAAAAAATACAAAGTTAAACAGTTGAGTGACTATTTTGTAACTTTTCATAGTTAGGTAACTATTAGTACTATTAAACTTTTTTGTTAAATTTGTCAGTGTGACCTTTTGAAATAACAATAATAAAAAAAGCTACTCACTTGGTAACATGTAACTAAAAAAATGAAATGGTAATAAACATGAATTTAACAAAAACTTAACAATATTAATATTTTGGATCTGAATTTTGAAATATAAAAAAATAAAGGGTCTAAATTCTTGAAAATAAAAATAAAATTAATATATATAGAGGTACTTGAACTTAGCAATTTATACCTACTTGATACCTAATTGGCATCTAAACTTGAAAACCATAAGCCAACTTAGTACTTTTTTCAAGTTCCTAACTAACATCGTTAAAAAATCTGACGTGGCATTGACAACTAAAAGTATGGTGGTACATGATAGTCTCACATTTTGATACATGACAAATATTTAAAATTTATAAAAAAATATAATTTTTTTATGTATTAAATATGATGCTATCACGTGTCACCATATTATTAGTCGTTAATATCACATCAACATCATCTCAACGTGTTTTAACAAGATTAATCAAACACCTAAAAGGTATCAATTAGCTTATAATTTTCAAGTTTAAGTGCTAATTAGATAAAAAATTTAAAATGCCAAATAAATATAAATTATCAAATTTAAATACTTTCATATGTACTAAATTTCAAATTTTCAAAAATAAAGGCGCTTATGACATATTTTAACTTAATATATATATTGATGAGAGTAAGCGGTAGGCCGTGGGCATTTAAGCAGCATTTTTCTGTTCTTTTTTTAAAACAAAAAGTATTTTAAATCTGTTTGCTGGGGGCAAACGGGCAACCATTCCACGTCATGAAGTAGAACCGACGACGAAGCTATCTGCCCGCAGAGATTATTATGTTTTGTCAACTTGGGCAATATATACAAGATCCAAACTGATAAGCTTTGTTTAAGACTCACCCACAATCATTTCTAATTACATAATTAACGTGGAATTTATATGGTTTAATTTAATATCATAATATTTTCAGCATTAATATAATTTTTAACGCTCTTTAATCTGACATATAGAAATTATTTTCTAGCTCCTACTACAGAGACTTTCATGGTACATTTACCCTTTTGATAATGTATAGAAACTAATTTGCTTAGAAGAAGCATGATACTTTATCTCATATTTTCCCCAAGTACTCTCCATCATCAATGTTAGAACGTAACCATCTATGTAATCTATAAACTTTTCAACTTAGAGTTGGATGTCAAGAATGAACATTGTAGAGATCATGGATCAATGATCATGATTGTGCTCCAGTGTTTCACAGTATTATTAAAAGCCTTCAAGTGCCATCTAAGTATATACTAAAAGCTTTTGAATAATCATTTGTTTATTTATTTTCTTCACCTCCAAATTTAGACGACTTGATATGTGAAGCTGGGAAACTTAGACTTTCAACTCTTCAATTCCTGGACCTAATGGTTCGAAAATTGCCTCCACATCCTTCGGGTCAACTTCGTTCAAGCTCGGAGGATTCCACTTTGGATTCTGCAAACAGAATAGAAAAATGATTCACAACTATGAACAAATAAACTGACCTAAACATGAAAACCCAAACTGACCTGAACCCAAAATGACCCAAATCTAAAAAATGATCCAAACTGGGGTGAAGCCAGAAATTTTGGGGGGCCAAAATGCAATATTACCATTGTACTAACTTATAATCTTCCAATTTCTAAAGGGACTATAAAGCAATTGTAACATTTTAGAGGCGGGGGTAAGGCCACTGCCTGCCCCACTCTGGCTCCGCCACTGCACCCGAACCTGAATACGTAACGGCTTGACTCGAAAAACCCGAAATGATGTGAAAACTTTGAAACCCAAATTAACCTAATCCAGATTAACCCATCCAAAATCTAATCTTACCACCCAATTGACAAGTCTGGGAATAAATAAGGGTACCGTCCTTAAGGCAAATAAGAATAAAACCCAGAAGCATGTAGGAACATGCACATCCACACAAACAAGTATGCACATTATAAATGCATGAACAACATGTACATTCCAAAGAAATAAAATTTGATATATTTGCGTATTATCAAAGTATAATAGCCCTAGCAAGCAGTGGATCGATATTGGAGAGAAAGGGAGCAGAAGCAAGAACAGCCAACCTGATCTTTGTCAACCAAGACAGCACGGACACCTTCGGCAAAATCATTTCGCAAAGAAGACCGTAAGGCAATGCGATATTCGGTTTTCATAACACCTTTTAGCTGGAAAATGATCAATGCAACACAAATATATAGATGTTACATGAAAAATATCACTACAAAAAAAATAAAATGGCACGAGAGAGAGAAAGGCAGTTGGGTTATACATCACCAAACTCACCGCTGTAAATTCATTGCCACTTTTACCATATCCGGATGCAACTCGAGAGAAATAATTTTTCGTTAAGCAAAGAGAAAAAGGAGCGCCCTTTCCCAGCCCCTGCAGAGCATCATTTGCCCACTCTGCCACTGCAGAAAGAAACAGTTAAAACATATCTATATTGACAGTTTCGGTGTCCTCAAACATCGAAAAGAGAACAATAATGATGCATATGCAGATCAATTCACTGTTTGGATTAACTGGTTTTAACTAAGCTTACCAGAAGCTTCTGTGCTTTGCAGATGTTTTTTAAGCTCTTCGATTGTCTCATTAACTGACTTATCTGCACTGAAGCATGAACTTATCTGAGGCAAAAGCAACTTCAAGTGAGCTTCAGACTCGGGGTTACTGCAGTACTTTGCCAACAATGTTGTAAGATCCTTGTCTAGATCCTCAGAACTGCATAAGCATATCGTTTGTCATAAGATCCTAAAAGAATTTCAATACCATTTGAAAAGAAAACTATTAAACTAGAAAGAAGATCAGAGATATACAAGGTAGTCGATAGAAGGGCTTCCTTCAGTGAACCTAGATTACCAGATGGCACGTAGTGTGTTCCAAGCCCTACATATAGTGCATCTGAAGGTGTTGATATCCTTTTCCCGGTCATTCCAAGATAAGCACCTGCAGAACTCCGAAATTGTAAATGGCAACGATAGAGGGGTACAACATAGTGAGCTGGAAAGAGGGTAAAAGTATCATGGAGGCTCTTGTACTAGGAGGCAGATTGCATTTTGTCCCTCTACTAAAAAAAAAAGGGCAAATTAGTCTTCATACATTAGGTTAAAGAGTAAAAAGGTCCTCTCTGTTAAAACTTTCATCCATTTCTACTGTTAAAAACTGGCGTGGCTAATGAAATAACCAAATAGTTACATATGGCATGCCATGTATACCTCATGTTCAAGTAGAGGGACTAGTTTCTAACAGTTAAAATGGATGAAATTTTAATAGAAGGACCAATTTGCTCTTTGATCTAATGTACAGGGCCTAATTTGCCCTTTTTTTAATAGAGAGAGCAAAATGCTATCCACCTCCTTGTACAAGAGCCCCAATGATGCTTTTACCTTGAAAAGAGCAAGAGAAGTAAACCAGTGGTTGTGCATATGTACAACAACTAAAGTTTAGCTTTAGGATTGGCATCTCCAAAACGTTCTAAAAGACTCACACGTCAACCCCAGTACTTCTGGTTCGATTTATAGCATACTGTACCAACCTGCTTTTGGTACAACTCTTTGAGCTTAGTTTTAGAGAAAAAGAAACATACCAACAGAACCCCCTCCAGGACCTTGTGCTGCTATATATGAAAACCCAACATCGGGAAATAAACCGATTCCATTTTCTGGCATGGCAAGAACAGTCCTCTGATCCAATGATTCATACAAGAACAAAACATTAGAGAGAATTTTAAAGATATTAATAATTTAAAATGCAAGATAAAAAATTTATGGACAGCAAAGAGATCAGTTTGTACCTCAGTTACCACTCTGTAACGACCATGACTGGATAGGCCAATGCCAAAGCCCATTGTTACGCCATCCATAAATGATATATAGGGCTTCTTGTACTCAGATATTTTGCATATTAGAGAGTACTCTGCAGTAAAAACCTGGAAAAACAATACAGCATAATCAGGTAAGTTACTTCAGAATCAGGGTAATAAAAATAAAGTGATAAAACAGCATTACAGTAATGAGAAAAAAACAAAATATACGAACAACTCCGTAATAAGAAAAAATATCTAGTACAATGAACATATCATGCACATATGAGGAAATCATTGCTGGTGCAGGGCAATCAGGGACGTGTAACAACCGATAATTTACAATCTTGATGCATTCACAAGATAAAACACTTCAAACTTATCTTACGAGTTAAAACCGCAAGCAAACTCGTCAACAGTTGTATTTTAAATTATGCTCCTACCAGTTATAAGCAAAAGCTAATTTCATCTGGACACAGAAGCCGAATTATGTTATTCAAGAAAGAAAAAGAGGGAATTCGATAAAAGTACCATGGAGGCCACTATACCAAGAGCCAGATTGCAATTTGCCCCCTCTACTGAAAAAATGAGTAAATTAGTCCTTGTACATTAGATTAAAGAGAAAACTGGTCCTTCCGTTAAAAATTCCATCCATTTTTACTGTTAAGTGCTGATGTAGTCGATGGAACAACCAAATAGTGACACTGGCGTGTCATCTCTATACCATGTGCTAACATGGAGGGACTAATTCAAGTAACCAGAAAGTAATACGACATCACTTAACAATATAAATCAATGGAATTTTTAATAGAAAGACCAATTTGCTCTTTGATCTAACATAGGTACTAATTTGCCCCTTTTTTGAGTAAAGAAAGCAAAATGCAATTCAACTTCTAGTACAAGGGTTTTCATGGTATTTTTACTATGGAATTCCTATTGCCTACAATTATCTGATCGCAACTATCCCCACCTGGGATTTATATAAAGTCCACATAAGCCCTAAACTCAAGGATCCTTGAAATTTAAGAATTGCATACAATTACTTGCAGGGTTTCAAATTCTCTTTAAGTAAAAATGGTTTCATTTTTCTCAGGAGAAAAGGTAAAGGATAGCGCTTTACTGACACCTAAAGGCGCAATCATAAATGGCTATCGGAAGTGGATCACATCATAGCCATGGTAAGAGTTGTATTTCGAGTTTGAAAACCATGATAGACATCTTTTGCTGACTTAAATTTTGACAAATTGGAAATGTTTATGATTATAATGGTATATAATATAACCTCAATTATATCTGATAGGTTGTTTTTCTCTGTTATCTGCTTCACATCACCACCTGCATATAAGCTAATATCTAAGTTACCAATGAGAAAAGAACACTAAACAGAACCCAAAAAATAAAAGATAAAGAAAACTAGAACTACCGCAACCCGCCCAAAACGAGAACAATGCAAATGCAAACAACTTATAGCTAGCAACAGTGGATATATCAAGAACTTGCAGGAAATATTTGTAGCACATAGCATGCATTTTGGATGGAAGGGAAAAGAAACCTTTGGCACAAGAGGTGTGTTTCTATCCTTTTGGATTTCAGCAACAACACCTTTAATATCCATTCCTGCATTATCCATCAATGGTTAGCCCCGAAAACGCCCCCTTAACACTAGCAACATACAAAAATAGCCTACTAATATAGGAATGCTAATTTTTCATTACAAACAACATCTAGAAATGCTATTGTAGAAGTATATTTGCCTTGACAAAGAAGAATCCTATAATTTGTTCTTCAAAGTACCTGCACAAAAGGCACGCGGTGAGCTGCCTTCGATCAAAACACATTTGACCTTTGGATCCGATTCCCATTCATCAAGAATTTGCTTGTACTTGATATCCATATCTGCATTTATCAAAATACACAAATGTTTCACCGACAATAATTCATATCGACGAAACAACAAATTTAAACTAGCAAAATATCCCATTAATTCTCAATGATATCAATTTTTTTTCTACACAAAAAGGATTCTTCTTTTAATATCTTGAAGAACCATTACATACATCTATAAATATACTCATTTCCAATATTACTACCAGCAAATCCTGAACAAGGTCTTCCTTTCTTGTTTTGCTATTAACTATTTTGATAGCTTTATCCCTTACATCAAATTTTATCCTTATTGAGTAGAGACCAACTCCGTAAGAAGAAGTCTGTAAAGTGTCGCCCACCAGGAACTTGCAAACCCCTGATATTATCCTTGGTGGGGGTTTTGTCCCTCGATTCTGTGAGAGCTTGAGTGCTTAAAGAGGCGGTGAGTTCAACAAAATGTGAACGTCTCATCCAATGCCTGAGAAGGCAGAGCATGCAGGCGGGTAGGAAATTTCTATATTTGCACTTGGTGGGTTTTACACCCGTGACCTATTGCATATAGTGCTTTTCAAGCATTCGGCCTCTCAATGGAGTCCGGAGGCAAAACTCCAGTGGCGACAAGACAGGAGCCGGTCTGCCGGCTCCTGGAGGACAATACTTCTCAGACTTCTCACAAAAATCAGCCCCCCTTCAACAATCCTTTATAAAGTAAATATTGTAGTTCAAAATCGAGCTAAAACAGATCATTCACTTGGCCTCAGCTTTAATACAATCAAAGGTAAATCTTTTAGCTCATACAATAACCATTTAAATTTTTAAATAATTAAAAAGACACGAATTTTGCATGTAAACTAAGGATAAATAACGAAAAGGACCTAAATTCATGGCATTGAGAGCTTTGGGACGATCTAGAGTGATGACAGCAACGCCGTTGGGGTGAACATTTCCTTTGACAAACTCATCAGCACCAGCCATGGTGGACAAGTTCCGATCACGACTAGATAAAGAAACACCTCCCCTCGACGACCTCGAGGCGTCACTGCAAATAGAGAACCGGATTGAACGAGGAGAAAGGCTTGGAAATCGAGCAGCAGCGGCAACCGCCGATGATTCGGGGTAGTTGGGGAACAAGGATAGCGGAAACTTCAAAGACAAAGATTTGGTGGTGAGTTTAGAGATCGAAAAGCATTTCATGCTGGTCCTCGGTTCAAGTTTTTCGCTTTGGTGACTGTGAACACTGAATTTCAAGATCCGAGTAAAAATGTTGGATAAATTGGATGAATGACGATTTGCCCATACATACCGTTCGGCAATATTGGGTCCGATGAGCCGATTACTTTCGGGCTGTATTGATTGGGCTGAAATTGGGGCAGGCTGACTCTCGATTGGGCGGATTAGGTTGGTTTTGGATAGGATAATGTTATACGAAAATTTTCATTTCGATACTTTTTCTTAATTTGATATCTAGACTTTTTAAACTAAATTTGTAAATTTTTCTTTTTGGTACCTAAACTTATTAAATATTATACAAATTACTCAAAACATTAAGGGTGTTAAAAAATTGTATCATGCTACAAAAGTATCATTAATATTAGAGGAAATTTGTGTTAAAAATAGGCATTAGCTATGCTTAACATATTAATATTGAATAAGAAAATAAAAGCTTTAAAATATAAAATAAAATAAATTTATTATTTTAAATTAATATATTAAATAAATAAAAGTAAATGTAATTGAACATTTCAACTACAAAAAAAGAAATATCATGTCATCTGTCACATGTCATGTCGATTATATATTGGTTATTCTTGCTGTCTCATAAAAAATAACATTGTTAGTATATTGGAGTAATTTGAAAAACATTTGACAAGTTCAGACACCAAAATTGGACCAAAAAAAGATTAGGTACTGAATTAGAAAAGAGTTAAGTTCGGTACTAAATTGGAACCCAAAAAAGACTAAATACTAAATTAAGAAAAAAATATTAAATTTAGGTACCATATTAGAAAAAAAATGTCAAGTTTAAATACTAAATTGGATCTAAAAAATTAGACACTAAATTAAAAAAAGTGTGAAATCATTTCAAATTTATCACTTAAATTTAATACATAATAACATCTTAAAGTTACTAAAACCTTAGCATTGTTATTCAACCAATGCTTCATTAATGTAATCTTTGTATGTTCGTAATTCAATAATTATTTTCATGTTTTATACAATAAATTGATCCTTTAAAAAATACAACAATTTAATTTGTTAAATTTTAAAAGTGAATAACCGGGACAATTAATCATGATATTAATATTATCATCAATTGTACATAATTTTGATTAATATAATAACAAATTTAACTTTCCCTTTTATGCATTCTGTAAATATTGTCATAATGTGTAAATGTTATGGGCTAAATTTATTAAATCAAAATAAAATTGATAAAATGTATAAATTTTGAGGGTTAAATTTGTTATGGTACCAATATAAAACATGTACAATTGACAAAAACATTAACGTTTGACTAATTTACCCTTAGCTGTTCACTTTTAAAATTGACAATAACTAAATCCTTTTACCTTCGACTTTCAAACTTGTGGCCCAATACTAATTGGTAACAAATGTACATTTGTGATTTTTAACCCGAAATTTAAACCTAATCCAATCGATCTGAATCCAATTCAATTAAATTTCTAAATACATATATTCCAAAATTATAAAACCTCAATTTAATTTCTATACCCCATTTCCTATAAAAGTGTTAATGAGAAAAGAGTAGAAGTGGAGGAAGCATTTGAGATGTGAAAACCTATTGATTTATGTTTTGTGTTCCATTGATATTCTAAGCCACATCTTTGTCTTAATGCATGCAACAAACAATATAAGTTGGTTTGATTGAATCTGTCATGCAATGGGTCCATCTCTGTTTTTTTTTTTTTTCTCATTAATCCAACTCTAAAATCACATGTCATGTCTTTCAAAGGTTAGGAGAAAAATCACATTAACAAAAAAAAAAAAAAGTGTTTTTAGGTATCAATCACCACTAGAATAGGGCCATGTTGGATCCAAAATTAATACCCCATTTAATATCTAATGCCATTCCCCCAAAAAAAAATCAATATTTTGATTTTAATTCATTTATTATACTTAAATTTGATTTTTTAATAATATTAGTATATCTATAAATACAATTGTAAATACGCTTTAAGCGCATTTAAACTCATGTCCTTCTATATTAATAATAATGTTGATACCAATTGAGTTAAGACTAAGTCGTTTAATTTAGTTAGTTGCTATTTTAAAATAATAATATATTTAAACATAAGTTTATTATTTGTTAAATATAGTTGACTAAATTTTAACTTGACCTTAATTTTCCGATCGAGTAACAATAAAAAAATTCACATAATTACTTTAATAAAATTAACGATGTTATTAATTTGAATCTAACAATAACACTATAAAAATAGAGGGACAAAATTATACCAAATTAGAGTAGAAGTGATGAAGTAAAGCTTAATCCCTAAACTTAGACAACATTATCTACCTTGGTCCCTAATTTTTTTTGTCCCCATTAATCCTGAAACTTAACAACTTGGATTTTGTTAAAGACGAGGAGTCACAAACACTCTTGGATGGTGTAGTATCATCACTTTTTTTATTTAAAAACCAATAATAATTTTTAATAATGTTTTTATATTTTACATAAATTTTTAAAATTTCATATAAGTACCACGTCATTTCACATCAATAGAATTCAAGTTCATGGATTAAATTAGAAAAAGTTGTCAATTTTTGGAATTAAATGTTGCTTTATCTCAAAGTAAAATGATTAAATCTCAAATTTTAACATTTTAAAAGGACTAAAACTACAATTAAACAAGGATCCCAAATAGTAATTACAATTTACAACATTATTTTTAATGTAATGGCCTAGATGGCTATGTTACTTCCTTTACTATCCTCTAAAAGGGCTAACAAGAACTTTGAAATATTTATGAACGAGTTGTTGGTAATCAAGAAGTCCAAAGCTCAGCATTTTTCACCTTTGAGACACTCTCAAGCACCTCAAAAGGGATTATATCACCAATAACAACCACCCTTTTGCTTTCCAAGTCTACTTTGTATGAGGTCACTCCTGTTTTTTCCAGTGGGACAGCTAAGAATTACATTATAGTAACCAAGAAAACAAAGGCAAAATTCATTGCATGACATTGACAAGCAATACAACAACAATTGCATTATAATATGTTTGGTTCTGTACATGGATGAGTGATGGCTGATGACTGTAATGCATTATGGTCAATATATTGCTTTTACTTCTGAGCTTGTTAGGTTTACTGTCAGAAATGGTTAAACTACTAAAATAAAAACATGTGTAAAATATATTTAAAAAAAAAAAGTAAATGAAAGGTTACCATACTTTTCTTTTTTAATATAATTAATCTTTTACTATTCATGAAAATTAATTATATTTAGGTTCATATTTATTCCTTTTAATAATATATTTTTAAGATTTAAATTTAGTTTTTTTTAAACTTCAATAAAGACCCTTTAACTAGGCATTTTGTCTCATCTACTAAAAAAATTAATAAATTAATTTTTATATATTAAATTAAAGAGTAAATTAATCTTTTTGTTAAAAATTTTATCTATTTCTATTGTTGAAAATTAATCTCTATAGTCAACATAAGATACACATGGCACGTCCAGTGGCATAGCTAGGAGGTTGGCATGGGCCTCGGCCCCCCCTAAAATGTAAAATTACTTAAAAGGTATTTAGAATTTTTTAAAAATTTTAAATTAATAAAGATAAAATTATACTTCGGCCCCCCTAAAATTATAAAAATTCAATTTAATCCTTTACAAATTATAAAGATATAGACTATAAAAAATTAAAATTTTATCCGGCCCCCCTAAAAAATTATTCTGCTTCGCCTCTAGGCACGTCAGGTGTAACTTTTTGGCCATTCTGTCTGTCACGCTAGTTTTAAACAGTGAAACTGGAATTAAATAAATTTTTAATTGAAATAATTAATTTACTTTTTAATTTAATGTATAAGAGCTTATATGTTTATTTTTTTAAGTAAATGAGTCAAAATATAATCTAATTTCTAGAATAGGGATTTCTATATTATTAATCTATTCTCAAGCAATAGAGTTCGAATCTCATTAGTATTCTTATTTGATAATAAGGAACATTTTCAATATCCTATGAAATCAATGATATGTCCTCACCCTAAATTAATGTAAAGTCGTGTTGGTTAAATTTTATTTCTCTCTTACAAGAACACTTAATTTCAAGCAATGGTATGAATCTTTTGATGGAAAACAAGGTGGAAAATTCCAAAAGATGGAAAAAGGAAAATATGTTTCTTACCATCCAGCTTGGAAATGTGTTTCTCCACTTTTCTTGCACAACCATGGCAATGCATGGATACCCTTAGTACCACCATCTACAAAAACCCCAAACAAAATGTAAAAAAAAATAAAAAAAAAAAAATCTCAAACTCTTTAAAATATAAAGAATTTTTTTTTAAAAAAATATCCAAGTATCGTTCATTAGGAAAAAATAACTTCAATCATTGAAGGTTTGATCCACTGCTCATCGGATAATACTTCAAAACAAGATAATATAAAGAGGACATTAGAGGCATAAAAAGAAATAACTCTTACCTTAGGCTTAAGTTGAAAGGCCAAGGTTTGCTTGCCAGAAACAACATCTTTCAATCTCAACTGAGTTTTTTCAGATACCATCAATGGCTTCCTCTCAAACTCATCATCCAAAGCATTGTTCATGCAGAAACAAGAACATGATGAGCCTGAAATTGATGACAGAGATAAACAATCCAACATCTTGCCAAAACTGAGCTTTCCCATTGTTTTCTAACACACCAAAGACAAAATATAATCTCACTTGGGAAACTCAAACCATAGCCAAAATGTCAAATTTATAAGAAGAAAAATCAATTCGAAAAAGCGAAACAGAAAGTCAAAGTTTCTTGGGGAAAACAAAAGCTACTATAATTCAGAAACCTATGAACCTACTGTGAAGCAAAATTGAAGAAGAAAAGAACCTACAGGGCCAATTTTAATTTTTTTTGTTTGTTTGTTTGTTTGTTTGGAGTTGCCAGTGCCACACTAGTCAAAGCAAAGGGCAACCCCAAAGCCAAAAAAGCAAAAGAAAAGAAGTTGCTTATGAAGACAGTTACCACACCAAGCATTCACATGAAAAACTATGCTACGCTGTTATAAAAAATGGCTTGAGTGAGGGAATGAAGGTGAGATATAAAACAAATTTCATGTGAGACATTGTAGTTGGTTTTTGGAAGTAAAGCAATAAAACAGGGGATCATATATAGTTAGCACTGCCAGAGATTGCGAAGGAGAAGCTGAACATGGCATGAGTTAAAAAAAAAATTCACTTTAGTTAAGTTAGCAAGTAATAATTTATTATCTTCATTCGATTTGATTTTTTTAATTGAGTTAAGTGAAATGAAATTGAGTCAAGTCGAATCAAATTAATTAAATAAAAATTAAACATGTCAAATTAAAATTTGTTGATAATATTATTAATTTCAAATTAGAAAAATAAATATGAAATCATATATATTTGAAAACCTTTTCAAACCAAAATAACAAGAAAAATATTATGATTTAGTATGATAAACTTGATTTGATATTTTACTATATAATTCTTAATTTTTTTTTGTTTATATAATATTTTAATAAATTTTGAGAACTTTTTTGAGAGGGACCAATTTGCTCGTTTTCAAAATTAAAAGGGACCTAAGGGCATTTACATCAATTTATTATTCAAGTCGTAATATTTAATTTGATTCAAATTCTAAAAACCGAAATACTTATTTAAATTTATTCAAAAATTATTTTAAAAAAAGTGATCTTTTCAAATCGAATTAGATTTTAGCATCTCGGTAATATAGATTTTAGTAAAAGAGTGGATAAAACAACTTTAGTAGGGTGTATAAGTATATTTGGTATAATATATGATCATGGCGCATGACCTTAAGCATGTATTAAAAAGATCAAAACAAGTTTCAATTCCAAAAGTTGAATATGGTCTATACACACATATATTTATACATGATAGGATGGAAATGAATTATTCAAAAAAGGGTTGAAATTTGTTGGCAAACCTTGTCTTCATCTTCATTCTTTTATTACTAATTGGTTGAATTTTGGGTTTCATCCTTCTACTATACTCGAATTTAAAATTTAATTTCTCTATTTTAATTTATTATAACTTGATCCTTCTATTGCTATAATGTTCTCGGTAGGCCCAAATTGATAATACCATTAGTTGTTGTCATTAAATTGATGATGTGAACTTTTTTTAGTGTTATTCAATCACATCATGTTCAATTTATAATAAATTTACATATCAATTGAATGCTTAAAGTTGTTTCCGTTTGTACAAAAAAAAAAAAATTAGTGTTCTAAACTTAGATTTATTAATAACATTATAGAATTTAAGAGATCAAATTATGCCAAATTGAATTAGAAGTGTAAATGAGACACTAGTGCTTGCAAGCTATTCGACTTCAACTCCAAAAAAAAATTCAAATTCAAATTGAATTCAATAATTATCGAGTCAAGTAATTGGAGTTATCAATCAAGCCGAATTCGAGCACTGTAATATTTGATTCGAATGGCTTGTGAGCCTAATCGAACCGTTTACTTGAATATATTTTTACCTTTATAATACCGTAAGAACTTAGAAATGAACGAGGTCGAGCTTGTATAGGAACAAGCTTATTTAAGCTCAAGTTGAATAACAAAATTGAATTTATTATTGAGCTTATTAGTATTTGAGTTCGATTTTACTCGATATGATGCTAAATTTTAGGATAGTAAGAGTAAGAATAGAATTATACCTTATTACTAATGTAAAGAAGAAGAGGGAGATGTGGCATTGAATTATTGGTGCCGTCTGAGGTGAGCAAATTATATTTTTGTAGCAATATGAGATAACAATGTGTAGCTATATTTAAAAAATATGTAAATGTCGTAATTTTGAACAAGATTAAGGGGACCAGGTTGGACCATGTGAATGATATTGGTTCCTTTTATTATAGTGGGTGGAAAAATAAAGGAATTCCTTTTGAAAAATAAAAAGAGTAAAAGTGAGTGGTGAATGGTTATGGGTAAGGCAAGTTAAGCACGTGTTAGTCACATGACGTACGGCCTGGATTCACCCTTCTTTTTCCTCTTCACATGGAAGCATTGAAGAAATGTGGGGTTACAGACAAGACAAGCAGCAAAAATGTCGTGTTTTTGGGCCGAAAAACAGCTTAAGAGCAGGCAAAGCACCGCCCCCCCCTCGACAAGTTATGGCAAATGCACCGTTTTCGCATCACATAAACATTGTATCAGTTCACCGCATAAAGCTGCAGACAGCACCGTAACTACGAAGAACCAACACTGGGGATATGATACACAACCACCACATTTTGAGAGTTTTATGGGAACCATGCGTTGGGTACAACCAATTAGTGAGGATATTTAGAATATAAAACTTAAATCACTGATTGTATTGAAAAATTATTTAATAGATTCAATCTTTTAAGCAATTCACTTATGTCAAAACTATTGGTAGAATATAATTTTCGACAAAAAATTTCAATAGCTATAAATTAGTTTAGTACTAGGTGTCAGGAGCAAAGCCAGAATAATTTTTTAGGGAGGCTGGATGAAATTTTAAATTTTTATAATTTATATCTTTATAATTTGTAAAGGATTAAATCGAATTTTTATAATTTTAGAGGGGCCAAAATGTAATTTTACTTTTACTAATTTAAAATTTTTAAAAAATTTTAAGGGCTTAAATAATAATTTTACATTTTAGGGGCTGAGGCCTATGTCAGCTCCCCCTAACTTTGCCCCTGCTAAGTGTACCAATAGTTGGAAGTTTACTTTTTGAATGACTAGACCTGAGTTTTTACTTAAATTTAAAATTCAACTTAATTAATTTAAATCTAAATTCGAATTAATTTAATTTGATTATAAAAAATTAATAGTCCAAATTCATTCAACATAAATTTAAAATTGATTCAAACTCGAAAAGTTGAGTTAAACAAAATAACCAATTGGATTCAACATGAATAATGATGCATCGTTCTTTTGCTGCTTGCTAGATCATGGAGGAAAATATTTGCTTTTGAGTGTATGCATGGTTATATTGATCATGACAATAAAATTTTGTATATATATATATATATGGTTAACTTTGCTTGTTAACGCAATTTAGACTTAACTTATATCTGTGATGTTTTATTCGAAAAATCAATCCATTAATATCACCACAACACAAAGAATAATGATTTAAGCTCAAGCCAACACTCACAAGTTGTAGCCTCACTTTGCACATGTAAGTGTAATTTTCACTATCTAATAACTTAATCATTTGGTAGGTAAGTAAAGTCATTCAAAAATGACGAGATACTAAAAAACATTAACTCGAACAAATATGTGAAATTCACTCAATTCTCTCACCCAATAATAGTCAACTTAATTATCTTAATGAAAATCATTCCTATTTTTATTTTTAAATTCAAACTCGTATCATATTTTTTGTTCGAAATGATTATTTTATCATTCATTATCTGCAAAGACATAGCTTCACGCCTTATCTATTTACGATGTAAAATAAAGTTTTCACTTAACATTTTGCATTCATTTGTTCTTTTTTCGCATAAATCTTAAATTTTATTCAAATGTAAAATTAATTAGATGTTATCATCATAAATTTTCCTGTATATAACTTCGATGAAAAAAAAAAGAGAGTGGGTTTTGGAGAAATTTACTAGAGAAATGAAAGGAAGTTTATATCTTCCTTCAATATGTGTATTAACAAATATTAATTAGGCATTTTGCTTTCACAAATTTTGAGTATAATTTTGTATTTTCCCATTCCCCCACTTTGATCCAAACATCCCCATCAAACCGATTGCCTACTATGCTTCAGCAAATTGTTACCATTTTATGTAACAATGGAATCCAAAGGACCCAATTGCAATAAAATACATCCATGACTGATCACCATTTCATGCAGATTCATTTGTTTGTCTGCACCTCAACAATATGACAGGAGCCACCAACATCCACACTGCAACAAATATCAAGTCCTTAAGGATCGTCCGAAACTTATCCATAATAGTCGAGTTATGTACTTACAGTAAACACAGACGGCTAGCCATTCGTTCACTATCCTCACCCAAGTACTTGTCCAGCCGACATCGATCGTCCATCTGCGAAATCAAACCATGTCACAACCAGTCCTATTATCAAATAAGTGATTCTTCAAATGTAATACATACTTTTTAATAATATGATGAGTATTCCATCCGATCAATAGCATCGCGAAATACATAGCACCAGTCGCGAAAACGAAGTGGAAGAAACCGTAACCGTACGGTACCGCATCTTCGGCAGGTGCTTCCTTTTAACCTGAAAACATTGAGAATCGATGCCGGTCGAAAACGTAGCGATAACCATAGCCAATAACGCGACGATAAAACTCTGGAAAGAAACACAAAAAGAGTTTAATCACCGTGTCTCGGCCCGTAAAACATTTTCGAAAGAATGAAACATTACTATGATTGTAAGCCAATCTGTTCTGTTTGAAGCCTCTGCTTTCCTAATACAATTTCCACCAGCTGGTTCACTGGAAACACATAAATGTTAATAGGTTAACATTTACTCGATCCAACGCCGGTTTTCAAAACTGCAAAAGGCTTAAAAAACTTGCCTTCGAATCGCACACCAACAGATGAATACTATATAAAGTCCCATGAGTCCCGGAGTTAAGATACCCGCGTTCACCTGTTTCACAAATCATGCACTTCATTAGGTTACAAATCATGCCATGGGATTATACCTTCCGGAGAAGTTTGAGTACGTACTTTTGGGTGAAGAGAAACACTCGTCATGAGTTGAATGAGTACCAGTGTCCATGTAATGAAGAAAATATTAAGTAGACAAGACGGTTCTGGAGCATACCATACATACATCATGATGATCCCAACTATACATATAATATATGCAGCTGTTGCAAGCAAGATCACATGGATATGGCTGAAGAAATAAAGTAAATTTTCATCAGCATTGTTACGATCACGATCGTGCGGTTCGAGTCGGGGACGAGACTTACCATTTATCTTCTGTTTTGTCTGATTGACAACAATCATTCAACCATGTAATGAAACTGATAACACTCACAAGCTGAACTAAGAGAAAGACCCTATAAGAACAAAGAAAACATTCTTAAAACAATTAAGATTTGAATGATTATAACATAGGAAGCATCTTCAACTTCCTCAACATACTATAACATGAATCTGTCATGTACCCGGCACCGAAATGCGCAATCTCCCCTACACGAGCAACCGGAAAACACGTGTTAAGACCATGATCGATGTCTATTAACAAAACAGAACTTATGAATAGAACACAAACCGTATATCTGTATGATAAAAGTAGGCACTAAGAACGCGGTTGCCGTCAAGGCAATCCAAAGACCGATCTTGACGGACCACCATCCTGAATGCCATGTGTCTCTGCAATTGTAAAGACTTGAAGTACCAGCAGTTGAAAGGAACATTACAAAATAAAATGCCTAACATATAAAGTTAAGGTAACAGATTAACAATGCAACACAAATTTAGAAATGGATCAAATGTGACATAATATAAAGGATACGAAACATCCTAAGCTCACTCGAAGGACACCTTCGGCACCTAAACACCCTCGGCCGCCTTGACAGTTCTTCAGTCCTGCAACCACATTGTGAAACATGTTATGTAAGGGAAATCAATGTCGGAGACAAAACAATTGAATCGAATCGTCTTACTTTCCATTTCCGGGAACGCGTTGCGGCCGTAATCTCGGACCGCCCAAGCTAACAAATTCGAGGCTAAGAAGATCAAACCATAGACATATCTAGCCATCCAAGGGTTGGAACCATTTTTGAACTGACCAAACCAGGAACCTTCCTTGAAAGCTATATGACTTTCATTGTTGTTGCTTGTTGAACCACTTTCCATTTCACTTTTGGACCTTCCAGTAGTACCCTCCATTCTTACATTACATTACAGGTTTCATTGTGTTCCAAGAAAGTAGCAAGGAAAAAAAACAATAGATTCCCAGTTCACTGCAAAAATGGAAACCTTGTTTAAATTTTTTTTTAAATAATCATTTTTTTGTCATAGTGGATCCATGATACCGTTACCAAAATGTCAAAAGGTGGGAGTTATTGAAAATCGTGCTTCCATAAGAAAATTGGGTTCTTTTCTTTTCAGATAGTTGAATTTTTTTTTATAAATTTATCATTTAATTATTTAATTTTATCATTTTGTTCACTACTGGACTAACTGTTGTAGCTTTTAAAATTAGTAAAATAGTAACTTTAATCTTAATATTTATAAATTATATCAATTTAATCTTGATTTTAAAAAATTAACCCTCAATATTTATACATTATGTAATTTTTTTTTTTAGTTTTTTTTTCTTTGTGACATTGATTATTAATTTTAAAATTAACCCTAAATTTGAGGCCCCAATGTGAAAATAATTGCCATATTTAAGCACCAATATAGAAACAATTGTCAAGTTTAAAATTAATTTAGATAAAAAAAGATTTATATTCCAATGTGATAACAGTTACCTAATTCAGGCCCCAATATAAAAATAATAGCTAAGCTCAAGACTGAACTTTGATAAAAAAAAATTCAGACCCTAAAGGAAAAATAGTTATGAAATTTAGACCCAAATAATGATTTAAACCAATTTAGAAATAAACCTGTTAGAAATGAGATCCTAAGTTGATTGCGTGCAATGCAGGGTAAGCTTGCAGCTTTTATCTTTACTTTAATAAGAAATTGATGCATCTAAATAAATTTGGCAGTGAATCTTTCTTTTTTCTTTGCTGTATGCAAAACTGAAAAAAGAGCAGTGCAAAAAATGCAAATTATTAAAATTTGTCACCAAAAAAAAAAAAATATGGGTTATTTATGCATCGAGAACCGTGCATGAAATTAACAAAACAGTGCAGGAATCTTGGAAATCTTTTTCTTCAATTGCAAGCAGTCTTTTTTACTGTTTTGGTACAATTTTAACCTTTGCAAAATCTGCTGACTTCACGTTTGATTTTGTTATTTTTTTATTCATCAATTAACCAACTTAAAAATTAAATATTTAAAAGTTTGGGTGATTAAAAAAATAATTTTTAATCATTAAATAATTATTTTATAATTTTTATTATAGTATCAAAATGTCAAAAGTAAGTTGGGAGTGTGCTTTTATACGACAATCGAGTTTTTTAGCTTTTAATTATGAATAAATTAAGTTTTTAGTAGTCACTTAATTATTAGTAAATTTTTATTAATTTATTATGAAAAATTATAAAATAATTATCTAATTATTAATAAATTATTTTTTATCGCACAATTCTGAAACGTTACAAAACAATGATCAAACTATTCAATTTTATTTATTTATTTTATCCTACTTTTAAAATTAGTATATTTAATCTCCTTCTAAAAAATCTAATATCAACCTAAGTAGTTGTGTTTTTCTTTTATTTGGTGATTGGTGTGAAATGAATGAAAATTAGTATAGAAAGAAACAAAACATTTTTCTTCAAAATTTGAAACACTTGTTCGTTGTCATATGCATTACTGCCAAAATCATAAACACACACCCAGAAACGCATGAATAAAAGTTACAGTTGTAAAGAAATTAACGTATATATATATACCTGAAAAATGAGATTAGTCTCCAAAGCTTTAAAATCGCAAAAGGGCAACGTTCTCTACAAAATAGAGAGCTCCTTCTATCTCAGATAAGCAAAAAACAGAGAGAAGATAAGAAGAAGAAGATGTAGATTGTGCCATTTCTTTAATATATCTGTGTGTATATATATATATATATATGAATACCATAAAGGGAAAAAGAGATGGAGAGCTTGCTTTTGGGGTATGTAATTTGGTTTCTTCATCATCATCTTTTGCTTTTCCCATGCCGTAAGCTTATTGTACCCCTCTCCCATAAATCGTAGCTTGCAAGGCTTATTTATAACTTAAATAAATAAATCTCGGGTTAAATATGCATTAATTATGATTTAATGTATAATATCATATATTTTATACATCAAACTTTAATTTATTTCAAATTTTATAGATTGTTAACAATATTATCGAATTAATATTATTTTACATCGATATATTGCATACACAAATAATTGTATTAATCAAATATGAAAATAAAATATATATATTTATTTCTTTAAAAATGTGGAATGATCATAATCAAAGTTTTATTTATACATATAAATCATATTTTAAATTTACGTGTACAATTACACTAAATTATTTTATATTTTAATACAATTAAACATGTATTTAATATTTAAATTTATAATTTTATAATTAAATTGATCACCCTTCGTTATTAAATTAGATTTTAGATAACAATAATGGCATAGATTCAAGCTTTATTGTTTGCTCTTCATTGAAATTTATTTTTAAGAATATAATTTGAGAAATTGGACTTTAATTAAGTAATTAAAATGTGATAAGAAAAATAACATGATATAATGATGTAGGTCACATGCCCAACACTGATCATTGATGTTTTCACTCAAGGAACCAATGATTATTAATTTTGTTTTAATAATAGTAATAATGTTTTTAATAAATATTTTCATAATTTCGAGTTGCTGAAGATCAACCAACAACAATACTCGAAAGCTAAAATTTAAAAAATTCACTTCATAATATCAAAGAATTTACTAAATATATACATCAAACATTAACTTTATTTACTTGAGCAAACATTGGATTAAAAAATAAAATGATTACATACTTGAAGGACTGTTGATTTGGTGAGGGAAAAAAGAAAAGGGTGAAAATGAGAGGTCACTCAATTAGAGTAAAGGCATGTCAATCTTAGTCACCTTTTAAGAATGGCATGTTGTCACCTTTTATGATAGTAAATTTTTGGCTCAATCCACCCCCTTGTAATCATTGGATATACGTTGTAATAATTCTTAATAAATATATAAATATGTATATATCTATCTTTATAAATTATATTTAAAATAATATTTAATTAATTAGAATTCAATTTTAATGATAGAGGTTAATATATGGTATAATATATATTATTAATAAATTATTATTGAGAGGATTATGAATAATTCTAAATATTATATTAAAAATAAAATTTAAGAATCGTAATACTATATTCATATAAAAGAAAGTAGATAAAATAATAATAAATTTTTTTAAATTCACTTAAATCCATTTTAGGTGATGTACCTACCATTCATTAAATATAAAATGATAATGCACATATTTTTTTATAAAAGAGAGATAAAAAGAAAAAAAAGGGAACAAAAGAGAGCAATGGTCCAATAAACAAGTAACAAAGCTATAATAAGATTGAATGATTCCCAGATAAGGCAATATAAAAGTTTCCCTGAGTGGGGTTTTATTAACTTTATTTTATTTTTCTTATTTCTTTCCTTTGATTTGGATATTGTATCAAACTATTTTAGAGGTAAAAATATTATAAAAATTTTGTATTAATAATTAAATTGTATTTTATTTAAAATATAAGTAAATTAATTTTATATGTTAAATCAAAGAGCAAACTAGTCATTTTGTTAAAAATTTTATTTATTTTTACAGTTAAAGTTAGTCTCTGTACATCAACCTTAAATACAGTTGGCATATCACATATAATTATTCAGTTATTTCGTTAATCACACTAGTTTTTAACAAAAAGAATAGGTGGAATTGTTAATAGAATGATCAGTTTGCTCTTTGATTTAATGTACAAGGACTAATTTACTCAAATTTTAAGTAAAAGGGGGCAAAATATAATATGACTCTTAATATAATGACATCTATGATACTTTTATCTTATTTTATAAGTTTTTTTTAATTTAAATTTGAAATCACGTGGATTTTTATCTGCACAATACAAAATCGAACATTTTTTTTCTTTTTCCCTCTTATGTTTAAAGGAGGGGACCTGGTCCATAATCTATACGCTAAAACAGCAATGAGACAATAAAATTTTGGGTTAATTCATGATTTAACTTCTAAATTATACTCATTTAATATTTTGGTATTTAAATTTCACATCAAATTTGAATATTAATCAATGTACTATACGTAAATTATAGATTTAGTTCAGTATACTTTAATTTGGTCAATTTTAATCTCTATGCATTTTGAATTGGTTAACTTTTAGTCATTTTACTTTTTGAATTTTAAAATTTCAATCTTGACCCAAACAATAGTAATTAAATTTATTTGGTTTATTATGTTATTAGTCATAGAAATATCAATATTATATCAATCAAGCTAATTTGTTTGCCTAGCTATCAATTTTGATGTTAAATGTTCACATCTAAAGTAGAGTATGTTTAAAACAATTGATCAAATTATAATTAGTATGTACCTACCGCATGGACAATTGAGATCTAATGTATCAAAAATGCAAACTATGTCATCACCATTTAAGAGGAGTATTTATCTTTCTTTTTTACCTATCAAATCCAAGCTATCCATGCTATAGATACGCGCTTATTTACAATTTAATTTATGTACTTTAAATATGATTCACTTCATATTTGAGTTGTTTGGTTTATACAATGATGATGCTTTCAAGACTCAATAAAATGTTTTGAAGTTTGAAGACTGATTTAGAATTTGAACTATAGTTCGAGGATGTACAATGAAATTAACCCTTCTTTTCTTCAATTGCTGGGTTCCTACGTAAGAATGTAATAAAAAAAATTGCTTCACTTTTCTTGTGATCTATGTTTGGATAACGTGTTTACCCTTGCTTTAGCTGTTTTGAACTTTGTTAAAATTTTAATTAACAAATGTCAGAAAACTTAAAGGAAAAAAGTGAAAAAAAAAAAAACAAAAACAGAATAACTATGTTTGTAGCTATTTGAAAAAAGAAAGAAAAAAGGGTTTCATTTTACGCAAATAACGTCAATCAAGGAGCCTTTGTTGCTACAAATCAATGGCTACCAACAAATATTTTGTATGTTCATTGCCCATAATTATAGACTGGTCTTCCTTTTTACAGAATTTAAAATTAAAAAAAAAGCAACAAAAAAGTTAACTTATGTTTGAATGGGGGTTCTAACAAAGGAATTGGACAGACAGGCTTAGCATCTAATCAGTTTGGTTTAGTAAATTAAATTACAAAGAATATTATTACAAACGATGTCTCTGGCTTGAACCAAGCATGTTAGGTACAACATATGTGGCTAGGATAGCGACCGGGCAAGCAGGTGCCTCAAAAATGGTGATGCATCTATGTTATACATGTACGCTCCGCCACTAGGATACCTTCGTGAAAGGCATCATAATCTCTTGACTTCGCCATACAAATTGTTTTGCTACATCACAAGCTAACCATTTCAGACAATTAGACTACTACCCCTGGACTGAACTAATCAATTAAATTGGGAATTAGCTGGTATACAAGTATAAATATAAGTGTTGAATCCATCTCTAACAGATGAATCGATCTTATAATTTTTTTAATAATTTATTTAATTATTGTTGGCAATGGAAATTAGTGATTTAATTGATTTGATCAGTAATGTTTGAATTGAATTAGGAAGAGTGGCTTTGAACTGGTCAGATTAAAAATTAATACAAACTAGTTGAACTAAGATTATTTTTAAAAAAAATTAAAATTTTTGAATTTACAATAATTTTGTAATCAGATCAATTGAATTGATTGAACCAATAAATTAATAATTTGACCGATTTGACCATCGTTTCAATTTAAAAAAAAATATTAAATTTACTGAGAAAATATCAATCACTTATCATATGTAATGTAATCATCTCATGTTACATAAGAAAGAATCAAGAAGTGGCCACCTAGCCTATTAGGAGGCGATACATGACAAGGGAAGCTGACCCATATTTATATCTCGCCACTGAGTAAGGGAGGTCCACACATCGACACTTTCCTTCAAGCTCCAACCCCCTTTTTTCATCCTCCCTACCTTCTTGCTCATCCTCCTTTCCAGCCTTACTCTTCCATCAAACCCTACGACTTTCAACCCAAATAAGGTAAATCGACTCTAACTTCCACGCCACTTTTTGGTATTAACAAAGTTAATACAATGAAAATTTTATACTTATACACACTAAAAATTTATAATCTAGTTTTGGCCCTCCCTAAAGAAAGTTTTGTCCCTTTATTTGGTCTTTATTCTTCCAAACATGTCCATCATGAATTGCCTAGATTTAGGCCTAGTTCGGAGAACAATTTGGCAAGAGACGTGGCACAAAATTATTAACGCATCTTTACATTGAATTTCTAAAATTTTGGAAGTGTTCAATTAAAAGTTCCAAAATTTTTGAAGGGCTTAATGAGAATTTTTTAAAACTTTGAGGTCTTAATTAAAATTTTCAAACGCCTAATAAAAATTCCCAAAAATATTTAGATAGGCCAAGGCTCTCGGCTCCCAAAAATTGCAAAGGCAAGTCGAACACAGTTTATAAAAGGATTTGAAGGTAGGGACCTTGGCCCCTTTGTTCCTTCCAACACTTAGGAGAGGATAAGTAGTGTCAGCTAAAAATATTAGTAAAATTACTTATGATATGTTTTATGTTGATTTTACGATCCGTGAATATTAAATTTTTTGATATTTATGATTATTCTTTTCAACGGCATCGTTTTTAAAAAGAAAAATTGAATTTTTTTGTTAAAATTATAATATACTTTACCATTACACCTTACACTTATTAATAATAAATTACATTTTAATCCTTCAAAATCATATAATTCAATATCAATCTTTAATATAAAATTTTGGCTTTGTCCTATTGACAAGAGATGGAATTGGAAGCACTTAGGGGATACATTCAACGGCAAAAATTTAGTAGGCATATTGCATTTTCAATAAAGAACAAAAGTTCAGATCTTGAAAATAATATTATTAAGAGGAGTAACCATGAACCTCGAATATAATTATAAAATAGAAAGGAAAAAAAAAAAGCTTATATGGTATCCTCACTTTATAGACATTCAATCATTTTATGGACCCAAAAATGGTATAATTACCATTTAAACTCTCCAAGTTTTGTGAAATTATAAATTAATATAATAACCATAAATCTATAATTCATTACTAACTTTTTAAAACAAATTTTAGTTTCTCCTTAAATTCACTCCAAAAGTCATATAAATTTTTTAGGAGTTTTGACTACTTTTAATAAGTGAATAATTCTAATTACATCCTCAAATTATCGATGTTATATTAATTAAGTTCTTTTGTTATTAAAATTATTAATTTAACTATTAAATGATATATCGGATCTTATATGACATAATTTAAAATAAATATTGTTAAAATGGATGTTGCCAAAATCTTGATTTTAAAGTTTTGAAACTTTTACGGATACTTTATCTTTCATTCTCTCTGTTTTAGTCTTTACTTTTAAAAATTATGTTGCAACATCTTTTTTAAAAAATATTTTAAATTGAGCTATATAAAATTTGACATTTCATCTAATAGTTTTAATAATAAAAGATTTGATTGATATAATTTAAATAATTTGACAACTAATTTAAAATGAGGTTTGAGAACTCGTAAAAAATAAAACTCGAAATTTGATGGTTAACATGTCAAACCCCCTTTAGAAATCCAAACAGAAATTAACATTGATGGCCCAACTGAATAGATATTATCATCTTGTTTAATGAACATGTATGTCATCACTACCTTCTCAAAGAGAAACTAATAGGCCCAAATATGAACACTAGGCCTAAATTACACCCATGGGCTTGTTAATGGTGGCTCATGTAAAATTTCTAAAAATTTTGGAGGCGTTAATTAAAATTCCAAAAATTTTAAGGGTTCTGAATGGAAATTTTTAAAAATTTTGAAAACCCCAAGGCACCCTGGCTCCATCATAGTCAGCCTCTTGTTATTATTACGACTTCTACCATATGGTTGAGGATAAATATTAAAATTATACATAGATTTTGATTTAATATGAAATTTAATTTTTTTAATTATAAATATTAAATTTTGATTTCAATTTAATTGTACATCGATTTATTTTTATGTTATAATTATTTATGTTTGTAATATGTTAATGTAAAATTGTATTATGTCGATAATAATGTTAGTTGTTTATAAAATTATATCAAACCAAAATGACATGCACAAACATAAAGTTCATGTATAACATTGTATTTTTAACCAAAGCTTACGTGTAATTTTAGGATTTATTCTTTTGTTCTTCCCCATAAAATAAGATGATACATTTGAAGTGTAAATTTTTTAATATGACCTCATATTTAAGTGATTCGCTTTTAGTATCAAATTTTACAATTCAATTTATATAGATCGGATGCATTCTAAAGACCCTTAAAATTTAAAACCCGAAAAGAGTTGTCAACTGAATTTAAGGTACAATCGCAAAAGATTTTCATTACAGTGAAGTTTTAATAAACATTAAGTCCTATGTTCGATCCTAAACACTACTATACCCTTTAAATAAAAGACTCCAAATAGAGTTAATAATTCCATTACCAAAATTAAAGTCCTAATTTTTTTTTTTTCTACATCAACGTCTTCAATTGTATTAATTTATGAGGACCATATTTCATTTACTAACTTGACTCAAATTATACCGATAGAGGGGTAACTTGACTCAAATTATACCGATAGAGGGGTGGCTTACTCTTCTTGTTGAAGTTGCATTACTAAGCCAACATCCCATCACCATCACAACAATTAAATAACCAAAAGGTTTTAGAAACTTGTATTAGTAGTTGAAAATTATGATATATTTAATTGTTGTGGTTAAAGTTATGACATGAAATTTGGATCAAGGTTAATACGGACGGCGCATGTGCCGGAAGTTGTCGACGTTTGTCTGTTGGAGTCCTGCGGGGCTCGGATGGGGACTGGCAGCTTTGATTTGCGATGAATATAGGGCTGCTTCGGTTTTTCAATTGGTGGCAAGGGCCTCCCGCTGGCTTGGGTGAATGGGGTATAGGAAGTAGAGTTGGAGAGTGACAATGTTGTTCTTGTCGAAGTTATTCGAGCCGGCTGTGCTGTGGACAGCAATCTTACTGAGTTACGCTTAGAATCGCAAATTAAAGTAAAAATATAAAAAAAATATATTAATTTCATTATAGTTCTTTATCATATCTACTACTTTTTGATACAATGCCTAAAACTATCAATAGTCCCTCCCTTTAATATCAAATATTAAATTTAATAGTGTAAAGCATAATTAAACCTAAACATGTTCAAGAATCGTGCTTTTCGTTCAAGCCCAAGATTTGTTCGAAATTTGGAAGAGTTAAGACATACATATTAGAATTGAAAAATGGGTTAGGATAAAAACATTAGACCCGTTTAAAATATGGGATGATTCGAATTCTAAAATTCAAAACATGAGCTCGACTTAACTCTTTTTGAAGTTTATAATTTTTCTTTTATATATTATGAAAAATAGACATAGTATACTATAATGTAAATAATAAAAATATATTAAATTATTTTTGTTTATAAATTTTAAAAATAATAAATATATAAAGATAGCAAAAGATATATTTAATTACTAAATGTATTAATATATCATTTGGTACTTGAGCTTGACACTTGTTTCTTATGTGGTACCTATGTTATTTTGGTCCAATTGAGTATCTATATTTGAAAAAAATTATATATTTTAGTATCCAAAGATAATGATACTAACATTTAGTACTTAATTCGGGTTTTAAGGTTGATTTTATGAAAGTTAATTGCTAATATTATTAGGTTTGAATTTTTCATGATTTTGTTGATATAATAAATTTAGTGCTAATTGCGAGTTTGTTAAATTTTGCATTTAATTTATCAAATATAGTCGATGGATGTGATTTAATTTGGATTTTAGGGTTAATTTGATGAAAGTTAATTGTTAATTTTATTAGCTAATTATGGATTTTTATGAAATCAACTTTAAAATCTGAATTGAACACCAAAAAGTTAACAATATTACCTTTAAGTACAAAATATATAACTTTTAGAAAATAAAGGTACCACATCAGCTAATAATATATTAAATTCGGATTTGGCCCCAATGATGCCTAGCTTTGGCCGGCTGACCCCTACTCTCAACATTAACTCATCTAGATCATCATAGGATACATAATTACAAATCCTCTTTTAATATCTTCATCAAAATGCATTATTTTTTTAAGGTTACCTATTTGTAAGGATGTGTTTGTTTTTAACAATACTTAGATAGCAAGTATGGGCAAAAAGATTACCATAAGAACAACACAAATCATTGGGGGTGGGATTTGGTAAATTGATGGGGAAATGCTTATTTTATTTAGTTTTCCTTTTTGCATTTGGCTGATTGGGGTCAAATTTTTATGATTTTAATATATAATTTTGTACTTGAATTCAATATATATATATAATATAATTTCTGTGTTATTTTTAGTTCAATGTAATATTTGTATTTAACAAAATTTATATATTATGGAGGTAATAATGATAATTTTTTTTTGTATTTAATTCGGGTTCTAAGTTTGATTTCATAAAAATAATTCTAATAATATTAGCAATTAACTTTCGCCAAATCAACCCTAAAACTAAAATTAGACTAAAAAAATGTCAAACTCCTATTTATGGGTTTGAGTGCACTAAAGCATATTATCCTCCTATTTACGGGTTGGGAATGAGTTATGGGTAGTTCTAAATATTGCATTAAAAAAAACAAATAATGAACACAACCTATAATAAAATTGTTAAAAGAAATCATATAAGTTATTATTCATAAGCAATTGGCTTTATATTCTTCCATCAATATATGAAACCTAATCACAGCCTGTCCAAACACTAATTAAATGATAGTTATGCCCCATTTTTGAGGTAAAATTAAACCCAAAATTCAATTTAAGTTTTATGATGTGCAAAGCTCAAACATCCCATGTGACTATCGCCTTTTGTAGGGCCCCAGTTTTTATTTTATTTTCCCTCTTTCTGCATCTTTTGGTGAGATATAACTTTGCATCTTTGTCATTCTATTTGCAAATGGGAAATGTACAAGCAGATGACTTGCTTGTTGGCTTTGCTTTTAATTTAATTTAAATATGAAATTCTTTAATGGCATCTCATTTTAATTTTAATTTTCTTTTTTACTTAGATTTGGTGTTTAATAGAATCTCAATTAAATATGATAACTATCACATGTTAAGAGCCTATTTGAAATTGCAGAGCAAGGAAGGTGACCCTAGATTGCCTTATGGAATGGTTCCTACATTCAACCACTGCTTTTATGGATAGTAGATTCTTCTTTTTATGGGAATATCTAACAATCATACATAAGTTGAGATGTTTTATATAATATATTTTTCATATTTTTATAATATTATTAATTAATAGTGTTAACAATTTTAATTAAAATGTTGATATAGTTTATACTCAAAAAAAAAAAAAAACCATGTCAACACGATAAGTTGGAAAATGTGTTTTGAGAAAATATTTTAATTAAACTTTAATTAGAAGAAATGTTATAAAACTAGGATGATCAAATTATCTCAAATTAAAATATAAGAACTTAATTTTAAAGTTGACCATAGCATAAGGACCAAAACCAGGATTTTCCCCTTTTTATCTAAACTTTTCGGATTTTTAGGGTCATGTACTGTCTATGGATTTCAACTCTTACATTCCATATTCCAAAAAGGGAAAGAAAAAAAAAGGAAAAAAGCCAAAAATAATTAATTGCACTAGTGGTTCTTAAATTATGATTGATATCAAATTAATCTCGAATTTAGGTTTAAAATTTAAAATTTAAATTAAATTTTAAAATATTAATATTACAACAACGGATATTAAAAGTCGACTTAAATCTAATTTAAAACACCGATAAAAAGAATACAAATATCAAACACGTGAACTTTATTTTAATATGTAATGTCATTTGTAAACTTGATTGGATACAATTCTATTCATGACATTTAGATTTTAATCGTTTTTACATAAATTACCGACATATGAGACATTACTTAATGTATACACAAATAATTATAACAATCCAATATAAAAATAAATAATTTTTGTTTCAAACGTATACAATTTAATTAAAATTAATTTTTTACGTGTATAATTAAAAAAATAAAATTTCACTTTGATTGTACCAAATCAAAATTTATTCATTAAATTATATATAAAATCAAATTCATATATAATTTGAAATATATCTTATCGAATAAAATTTTATCTAATTTACATTTGTGCTTATAATTCGATACACTTATTTTAAATATTTTTCATATCATATCGAATTATCATTCTACAATTAAATTGATGTAAAATCTTAATTAGCAAATTACTAATAGTGTGAAAACTGATTGTGCTCAAGCTATTCGGCAATTTTGGATAAGATCAGTGGACAATCGAATAGAGATTTGGTGATAAGAATTTACAAACTTTGCAGGAAAGATTGACGGGTGAATATACAAAAAGATTTCAAAAGAAGCCAATGTTACAATACATACTTTAGCTAGATTAATGAAAAATCTTTCTTATGATCTTAAAATATTTAAGGAGATTCAGACCGAAGTCATTGAACTAGTTCAAATAGAAGATCAGTTCATTCGTTCGTAATGGCATTGATTGATCTTTGTGATTGATATCTATTATCTCTTAAACCCACCAGCACTAAGGGTTGCACATGGGACTAAATCCCAACAACATTAATTAAATGCTTAAAAATTGATCGCAGATTGAATCTACCACCAGTTAAGGAAAGGGCAAAAAAAAAGACTTGAAAATGGCCCCCTTTTTAGGGTCCCACTAATCATCTCAATTACCACCTACTTCCTCGATAGAAATTCCAGGGAGCTTTTCATAATCCACACACACAAAACTAATTTAAAAAACCCAGAATTTTTTAAGCCAAAAAAAACTGGAAAATGCTCCCTACACAATGTTAAAAGAGTAAAATTTTTTATAGGAAAAGTCAAATTACATTGAAGAAGCAAAATCTCCATCAGCGTTTAGAATGTAAAAGGTATGAATGAAGCAAGGGAGAATTGATTATGAATGGCTAAATGATGATAAAAGTACATGAAAAATGTTCATGAGAATATACTAAAATAAAGAGAATAATATCAATAATAAAAAGAAAAAAGCCCACAAACTAGAAGCAAGATAGCAACATGAAGCAAGTGTTGCTTGTTGCTACCATTGTAAGGGCTTTAGATTACTATGGTTTTTCCTTTTTTGCAAATTCATCCCTGTACATACAACTTTCCTTTCAACCTACACTCTCCTCTTCTTTTATTTTTCACAACTCCAAATATCAAATAATTTATGGGAGAGAATTTCTCCTCTTTTTTGGGGGTTTTTTTTTATCAAGGTTAGAGGGAAATTCTTGAAAGAATCAATAGAAAGGTGGCGGTGGAGGTGAAGCGTATGATACTCCGATTACTGGTGGCAGTGGCCCTTCGTATACGGGAGCCGGTGGAGGTGATGGTGGTGGAGGTGAATTATAATGGATTGGTGTGGGGTGGGGTGGGGGTGAAGGTGATGGAGGTGGTTTGTAATGAATTGGGGGTGGGGGTGATGGTGACGGTGGGGGGTGATGGCGTGTACTCTACACACGGTGGTGGTGGTGGAGGTGGCTCAATACATGGAGGAGGTGACGGTGGTGGTGGTGAGTGAACTGGAGGAGGTGGGGAATAAACAGGCGGTGGTGGAGATAAGTATGGATAAATTGGTGGAGGAGGTGAATGTGGTGGTGGTGGTGGAGAATGTACCAGAGGTGGCGGTGAATGGTGTGGCGGTGGCGGGGAGTTATAGTAGTAAGGAACTGGTGGAGGTGGGGAAAACAATGGAGGTGGTGGAGGGGGTGAATTTGGTGGTGGAGGAGGGGAGACCTCACACAGTATACTGGTGAAGGTGGTGGAGGAGATGGTGGAGGTGGTGATGGATAAGTAGGTGGCGGGGGTGATGGTGGAGGTGGGGATGGAGGTGGTGGTGGTGGAGAGTAAACTGGTGGGGGTGGTGAAGGTGGTGGAGGTGGTGGGGTGGTGGTGGTGAATAAACAGGTGGCGGTGGAGATGGTGGAGGCGGAGGAGGAGAGTACACAGGTGGCGGCGGAGGTGGAGGTGAATATACTGGTGGAGGTGGTGAAGGGGGAGGGGGAGAGTATACTGGCGGTGGTGGTGGCGGAGGTGGTGATTGTGGAATAAAAACAGGCGATGGGGGTGGCGGTGACAGCACAACAACCGGCGGCGGAGAAGGCGGAGGAGGAGACGGCAAAGAAGGAACAAAAGGAGCACATCTAAATGAATTACAATCCACCGTTCTAGACAAGAAAGACCTACATTGAGCAGCACTCCGTTGTAAAGGCCTCGCCGGCAAACAGTTCCTCCTATCGTCAAAAGCACGTAACCCCAAACAAACCGGCGGTTCTCCGGTGAAGAAATTATACGAAAACGTGAAATTCTCCAACTTCGGCAACCGACAAATACTTGCTGGAATCTTCCCAGACAACATATTATGTGCCACATTAAGCTGTTCAAGACTCACCATTCCCCCAATTTGCTCCGGCAAAGTACCCATTAACTCATTAAAGCTAACATCAAAAACAGTCATATTTCTCAACCCCCCAATTTGCTCCGGCAAACAAGATCGAAACCCATTGTTCATTAAAATTATCTCTTCAAGACCCGTCATGTTCCCAAGACTCGCCGGCACACAACCGTGAAACTTGTTATTAGCCAAAACAATAACAGAAACCGGCGAGTTACCAAAATTATCCGGTAGATTAAATCTAAACCGGTTATGATTAATAAAAATAGCATCCAAATCTTTATCAAAAAGCTCTTTGGGTACAGTTCCTTCAAATTCATTAAACCTCAAATCCAAAAATTTAAGTAAAGGCAGCTTAAGAATCACTTCAGGGAACTTACCGGCGAACCGATTGTTGCTAAGATCCAACTCGAACATCAGCTTCAACTTTATAAACTTATGCGGAACCGTACCACAAAACCGGTTCGAGTTGAGATGAAACAATGCCAGATCGGTGAGTAACCCAAGCTCCTCCGGCAAGTATCCGGCAATATCTCCATGGTTTAAATCAATACCGGCGACGGTTCTGATTCTCTTGTTATCAAGCGCTGGAGCACAGTAAACACCAGTATAGTCACACACCCCGGGTCCAACCCAATCGGCGGTGAGATTAAACGGGTCGGAAAGAATCGCTTTTTTCCAAGCTTGTAAAGCTATATAAGCGTTTCTCAACCTCGAGTTTTCAAAAACCAGTGACGGGTCGACGGTGACGTTCTCCCCTCTGTCACCGAACTCATCTCTGTAATAAAGCAGCTGTCGTTGCTTTATGTACGATACTTCCTTGTCGGTAAGTCCGCCATGGCTGGAAACATAATGCTTATCGCATGAACATAAGGATACAAAAACTGAAACTAAAAGTAACAAAAGGTAACAAAAAGAAGAATAACAATGGAGGTCGATAATGTTCGTCTTCTTCATTTCACATGAGACATCTGATATTAAAAATGCCACCTTTTTTTGAACTTTTTTTGAACAAAAGCTTGGGTTTTGAAAATGGGGTTTGTGCAGAAAACACGAATTTGGGGTTTCAATTTGGAGATCTGAAGAAGAAAATGTAGAGAGAAGGAGACAAAAGAGAGAGCCTTTTTGGTTTTTTCGAGTATGGAGATGTGTGTCTGGGAGAGAAGATAAATATAAATGTAGGATTTTTGTAAAGCTGCTATATATAAAATATATTATTTAGATTTAAGGTCTAATATTATATTTAGTCCTTATATTATATTAAAATTTGATATCTAGTCCTTTTACTTCAATTTTGGGATAATTTTAAATTTACAATCTTATAATATTATTATAGGTTCGGAAGGACAACACTATTACTTCATACCATTGAAGTAACATTATAATTCTTGTCTTTTTATTCGATTACACGATTAAGATCATATGAAAATCAGTCATTGTCTTGATTTGGATGGAGTAGTGATTAATCATACATTTATTTAACATGGGTTCGAATGGTGTTATCCTATCCCTTGCCCCTAATATTATATTAAAAAATAAATTCAAACAGTCGTTAAAAAATTATAGGTATCCTATAAGAATGTGTCATATATTATGTTGTTATTAGCAACTTTTTATTTTGAGATGAATTTGAACGAAATTGATAGTTCAAGTATCAAAATAGATGAAAAAAATTCATGTACCAAAGTGAAAATATGAGTATAATTTAAAAGTTAAATCGTGACCTAAGCTTGAATAAACCACTTTATCACTTTTGACATATTTGTAACATCACAAAAAATGAATGACCAAATTATGTAAAATTAAAATAGATGGATTAAATTTCAAATTTAAACATAGTAAAAGGACCAAAACCAAAATTAGAGCTTTAAATTCAAAGTGAGAAACATAGAATAATAATAATAAGGGGACAGCTAAATCACAGCTCAAAGCCACCAGATCCTTTTATTTCTATCTCAGTGTTATAATTAATAATATTAAAATTTCTCTTTCATGGCTAGGCTGACGACTTTATCCTTTTTACAATCTAATTCCCATTTCAAACTTGAAACAAGCAAAGAACCAACCCATTTTAATAAAAAAGGGGAAATTGTCACCCAATACCTCCCCAATTTTTGAATTTTTAAAGTTTCAAATTATTTTAAAATAATATATGCGTTAGTAGGATTTTCCGACCACCACTGTTGACCACAAAAATAATATATCCACCGGGTAGACTGGTGATATCACAAGATTACGGTGAAAATTTTTGGGTTAACTGGTTTAAAGCTTTAATCTTATTTTCAGCATAGTTTGTAGTTTTAGACGTTAAATGTTAGCTTGTGTTTAGGGTTGAGTTTATTTTAGGTAAAAATATTATGAAGACTTTATAAGAGTTAGATTACATTTTGTCTCTCTTATTCAAAAGAATAGATAACTTAGTCATTGCATGTTAGATAAAAAGAGCAAATTGATTCTTTCTATTAAAAATTTCATCTATTTGTATTGTTAAAAACTGACATGACTAATAAAATAACACATGATATGTCACATGTATAGAAGATGATATTGAGGTAAAGTCCTTCCAACATTGTGAATTCCAAGTTTCGAACTTTGACTCTTCTAAATTTTAACGACATATATAAATTGTCCATGAAACTTGGTTCATACATTCCATGTCTGATCCAAATTAGAATTTAATGCTAAAATTGATAACTAAATAATTAAAAAGGATTAAATTAATACAATTATAATGCTTTGAGACCCCCATTGAAATATTTTACTATTTTTTTGTCCAGTATATGAACACTTTTCTTTCCATTGTTTTCATCTTCATTTTTTCCATGTGTTCCGGTGGGAAAATTGAAGTAATTCAGCTATTTGTTGGTACGTTACTTTCCGCTTTCAAATACAGTTCCGACCGTTATCCCACTATTTTGCTAGGAGTTATTACTAAGATTTTTACCTATTAAGAATATTTATCGTATTAATAAACTTAACTGTCAAGTAATTTTCAACCAGTAAAATTACAATTACACTAAATTCCTACTACATCATTCTGATTAAGATTTGTAAGACCTGCATTAAGGGCAAATTAAGAATTTAAGACATGCCTTATATTCATACTAGAATTTGATTTATTTAAAATTAACCCCTAAAATATATATATTTTCTTATCTTGATTTTTTTTTTGTTAATTTTTTATATTTTTTTTTGGTATTGTATACACTTACACAATATGAACATATTCATACCACACGAATATACATCGTGTTTAAAGCGAAGTTGTCCAAATAAAAATTTATCATTTGCTCTTTAGAAACTTAAATCTGTATCGATTTTACATACAAACAATTCTTGATCACTAACTAAACATGGAATTGATTAAATCTTTATTTTAATACATGACATAAAGCGACGCTTGTCAAAGTTTTTAAAATGTGTTTACATCGAAAGATCCATGCATGTTACTCGTCCGCATCAAGCTTGATGGTGATGGATTATAACCAAAGATCATCATTTATCATAACAATCCATTAGCATCGGACTAAGAAAACTGACCCCTTTCAAGGGCAATAAGATGAAGGGAAAAGTTTAATTTTGATTTTAGTCCCTCTACTTTTATAAATTTATAATAATATTATTAGTTGATACAACTCGATAACATCTTTAGTTATGTTGATACATAGATGAGATGGTGATACCTTTGGATAGTTCACCGTACTAGGCGGAGAGTCATTCAGTGGTTGGAGGTAGGTGGAAGGATAGTAGAAGAATGGCAGAGGTTTAATTAGACGAAAAAGTCAAGTGTTTTAGATTTACTTGTGCCCTATCGTTGAGGTATTGGTTTTATATATATATATATATATGAATATTTCATTGTCCTAAGGTGTCACGTGTCGTTCTGTGATTGAGGCATTGATAGCCTAGTGGTTTGTCCTAACTGGTTCAAGTTGAGTGATGCTATGATGTATATAGGGGCTCTTCAGAATGGACAAGATGATTAGTGAGTAGGGCTTACTTGATGTGGTGATGACTAATGTGGACAACTTACAAGGATCGATTGTGGGAGGTGTCTGCTCTTCAATAGGGGTTGACCTTGTGATACGTTCTCGAGTGAGGAGTCACCACTAAAGTTCAACGAGAAGAATTTAGGTGAAGTGTCTGCGAAGTTTAACAATTTATTAACGTCGATTTTCGAGCACACAATCAAGGACAACGAAATCTATCAAACCATGTTCAATTGATAATAAATTTTGATGCCAATTAAATGCTTAAGTTTATTTAGAGGATTCCACTTCACCACTTATCAAAAAAGCAACTAAGGTGCTATCAAATTGGTCCTGTTAAATAATATTTAAAAAAGCAGGGGAATCAAACTATGCTTAAATAAAAAAGGATTTAATGTTAAAATTTAACAAAATAAAGGGACTTAAATCAAGAATTAGACCAGAAGTTAGAAAAAGATTTGGTTCAAATTTAAGCCACATCAATCAAGCGAGTATTTAGGCCCTTTATAGGCCCCACGTGTCACGTCATTCACGGCTGGATCTTCGGTGAGTTGAGTTGGACCGCGTCCGCGACCGCATCATCTATGACGGACTCTAGCTTTGCATTTTTTTTTTCTTTTGTTCTTTTGTTGGGCTTTTTATTTTTATTATTTTATAATGTAACGAAAATTATTTTTGTTTGCTTTTGTTAATTGAGCTATTCATGCAATCATAACACATTGTCTTTCAAATTAAATATGGATTAACATCAATGTTTTGAATTCAATACATCTAGAGGTGTACACGGGTCGGGCTCGGCCCAACTAAAAATTTAGGCCCGTTTATTAGGCTTGGGCCGGGCCAAATTTAAAAAATAGGTCTAAAATTTTACTCGAGCCTAACCCATATAAAAATGTTAAAATTCGAGCTCAACCCAGCCCGTCCGTATTAATTTTTATATTATTTTATACAATTTTAAATTTATATAATACATCAAAATACTAAAAATCAAAATAAATATTTTTCAACAAATTGAAAATAAATTTTAAAAATATGTAAACTTAAATAACACTAAAATAGATACAACTTAACAAGCAAATGCCTCTAAAATAATAAAAAATTAACAAATGTCTTTAAAATAATAACAAAATTAATAATAAAATAAGTTTTATATAATATCTAAACAATAACAACAAAATAATAGAAACATAATAGTAAAATGGTAGCAAAATAAGGAGAAAATAATATTAAAAAATAGTTTTTTCCTTTAATGAATTCGGGTTTGGTTGAGGCAGGCCGAGCCAAAATGCCTTACAGAGCCTAGCCCATTTTTAAACGGGCCTTATTTTTTTGTCCAAGCCTATTTTTGGGCCTATATTTTATCCAAACCTCCCACATTTGTAAGGGCCTGCAGCCGCCCAAACCCATGTACACCTCTAAATACATCCTTTACCCTTTATTTTATATAATATATATGGTTAATTACATTTAGGTACTAAACTATTAGTAAATTTATTATTACACTATCTGGCATCTGCACCATCGAAAGTCCTCTTTGTTCTTCTCTTCTACAATTCAGTTTTTTTATTATGAAATAATTTTGAATGACATAAATCTGTGAACCAAAATTCAAACCATTTTCTTCTTCGATCTCCGATATTGATTTTTCAGATTGACGTTGATTTAAGGTTTGTTCATCTACTCATCAACGAGGTATTAATCCATTGCACCGCATGTCAAATAGTTTCTTGGAGTTTGTTAGCTAAATTTTTTTAAAATAAAAAACTTAACAGCTCAATAATTTAAATAAAAATTTACCAATAATTCAATATAATATTTAGACGTTGTGTTAGAGTAGTAGTTATCTACTAGGACGCGGTTGCTTCTATAATGATTGGATTTCAAGTGGTAATAAACAAAAACCAGCCATTTTATCATATTGTTTGGCCCTTTCGAGATAGTTGAATTAGTCATTTTTTTCAATCCATTTTGTTTAAAGTACACGTTTTAATCATTTACAAAGTATTTCATCTACTTATACTGTCTACCACCATATAAAATAACTCAATTTGCATTCATAGAAAGTGGTTAAGAATGAATAAATAAGTTTTCTCTTCCATTTGTATCTAGATCAGTTCGCGTAAATTTTATTTTTCTTTGAATTGTGCTTGAATAAATCTTTAATAAACAATCAAATTCCGGAGATGTTTAAAAAAAAGTCTTCAAATGGATCCTTACTGTGTAAGAAATAATCCAAGATTTCTTTAACAAACTAATGGGCAATGGCAATTAGAGGGACTAAATCTCAAATCTTACCATAGTATAAGGATTGACCATGGATTTTGACCGAAATAAATAGATAAATAAAGGGGTGTGGAAGTTTGATTTTGTTGTTTGATGTTTACATCAATAAAATATTCTAAAATGACTAGCAGTAAGTATGAACAAAAAGAATATTATAAAATGATAGTAAAACTTATAATATTAAGCAAAATGTGTGACCAAAAACATGGGAAATTGAAACTTTCAAAATTAACAAATTGACCCCATTTATTATTGTTTTCAATAATAACTTTTTCATTAATTTTGTCAAATTATTCATATGATTTATTTAAAAAAACATATAATGACATAAATTTTAGTCTAATATGTAATCTTATAAATAAATTTTGATTTTGTGCAATTTTATATACTAAACGTTATAAAGTTAATATCATTTTATGTTAACATATTACATACACAAATAATTATATTTATTCAATATAAAAGAAAATCTGTATTTATTTTTTTAAATGTATATAATTGAATTAAAATAAGAGTTTCATGTATACATTTTAACCACAATCAAAATTTCATGTTTATAACGTAAACAATCAAAGTTTATGTATCAATTTACACATTATACCAAAATTCATGTATAATTTTTATCCATATATATATAATATCAACGTTGGGTGCAATTTGAAAAATATTATAATTTTTCCATTTTAAATGTACAAAAAATTGTCTAATTATACAAAAAGTTTAAAAAAAACGAAATTAATGAAAAAATACCTAATGAATGAAAGAAAGGTAAAAGGATGAGATTATAAAGAAGAAGTAAATACAAAGTTAGAAGGAAATTTTTAAAATTGACCAATTATTTTCGATAAGTATTGAAATTATATATTAGAATATTTTGGCTACATTTAACAACTAAGATATAAAATACATTGTATTTTTCATGCTAATATTGAATTATGATACTTATTATTTGACTGTTATAAAATTAAATAATCACCGAAAAATATAAAGTCAATTTGTCTTTCATTATTCATTTTCATAAAAAATAACACAATTCAATTTTTTTCCTTCTAAAATATCATTATCAAAGACAACTTAATTAGGAGCGTAGCGTATGAACGGCGGGATGGTACAGGTCAGCATGGGACCCTTTAATGTCACGTAAGAAGGTGGGACTTTATTTTAGGTTTAATTATGAATTTCATCCTTCTATTTTATAAAACAAATTAAGACATTGGTCCCTATACTTTAAAATGTTAGAATTTGGTCCTTGCACTTTACAAAAGTTCAAGAGTTAGTCTAAAGTTAAAATATGCCATAAGTCCCTGTACTTTATAAATTTATATTTAGTTCCTATACTTTTTATATTTCAAAATTTAGGTCTAACTGTTAACATCAACATTATTTTTTAGTTACATTACTACCAAGTGATTGTTTTTTTTAATGCAAAATGTCACCCCAACAAATTTAACAAAAGAATTAAACGATGTTAACGATTGGACCTAAATTTTGATATATGAAAAGTAAAGGAACTAAATCATTTGAAATAAAAAATATTAAGTATTAAATTTTAAATTTATAAAGAGTATAATGACCTATGACATATTTTAATCATTAGTCTAATTAATAATTTTGATAATTTAGTCTGAATTGCTTATTTTCAAATTAGGGATTTAATGGGAAGCTTTAACAATGTTACCCAATTGGGTTAAAATTTTAATTTTCACAAAATTCGAAGATTAAATTGGAGGGATTAATTTCTTAATTTTCATAAAATATAGGGATGGATGTCATAGTTGAACCTTTTTTTTATAACCTTACAAAAATGCCAACCGGCAATGCCAGCTATACTTCTCAAAACGACACGTTTCATGTGAAAGTTGCCTTCGTGTCGTCGCGGATTTTTGCTGAGGGGTCGCACTTGCTTCTGGTTTTGATGGGAATGGTACCCAAGGAAAGTTAAGTTGTAAAAATAATAATAAGTTATCGAGCTGAGCTCAAGCTTGAACACCGTGAGCTATCGGTCGAGTTGAATTTGAGCTATTCGAATGGCTAAGACTAAACAAGCTTTTCCTCTTTAGTATATTTTTTATATTATGAAATCGCATCTTTACTCTTATTGTATAGAAATAGTTTAATTATGAATAAACATAAGCTTAAAAATGAATGTGTTTAATCAAGTTCGATTATATCTTAAATTGAGCTCAAATTTAAAAATTGATATTCAAGTTGAGCTCAAACTCGCTATTATCTGAAGCTCGGCTCAGCTCAACATTATTACACCTACAAATGATTACGTGACCCAAATTAAAAACAATCGATAAAGAATTAACTAAAACCCTGAAATAATTGATCTAAATTTTGTATGGTATTGAGAGAAGGAAAATTATATAAACAAGGTTAAGGTATCATCAAATATATTAGCAATTGCTTTCTTGTATAGTTGACAATTCGATTTAGAATCGAATAACCCAGCTGAATTGACATTTCTACGTGAATGCCAAGGTGGGTAAATTGCATGTGAGGGCTTATACCCTAAGTGGACCAAGATGCTTAAGCTAGGGAAGGCAATGCCAAAAGCCAACGGCAGTGGGTTGGTCCATTATAATGCAACATGCCATGAAAATGGCAGCGTACTTACATTAAGATTTTTCAACTAGAATCTTGTTCAGCTTTTCAATAATCCACCAAAAAAAAGTGAATGGACCTGAAAAATAGTAAACTTTGTCCTTGAGAATGCAATAGAGGGACCATATGCTGGTTCCTCATCTTATCAAATTCAAATGCACAAAACTTGGTTCCATTGGAGATAAGATGCCCTATTCCTTCCTTCCATAACATCATTTTTTTCGACTACTCTTTAAAAATAAATTTAGGTTCAATTGTTGATACTGTTAATTCATTTTGTTAAATTCAAGTTTATTATTAGGTCATTTTTTAATTACATGACGAGTATTTTTTTTTAATTTTAAAATGTCATACCAATAAATTTTAACAGTCTTCATCGTTTATAGCTAAGCCAGTTTTGATATGGACATTTCAAACCACTCCAAGCCACTAACAAAGGCATAAGGGGTCACATTTTCATTGCAAGTAGCAATGAAAGGGGAAAAAGGAGAAGAATCAAATTCTTTTACAATTGGGGCTTAGAGTAGATGAGGAGTTGTTATTGAAACTGTTGAATTTAATTGAATTTGGGTTCCATTTAAAACTCAAGGTGTAAAAATTTATATTTTTATGAATAATTATAATGTACACCAAAATAGTTTGACTACCAATGTAGAATATAATAATCCTTTATTTATTGTGTTTAAATTCTATCAATGGCGAAGGGGAGAGAAGATAGGGTATTGGTTTTAAAGTTATTTATAAATTAGGTTTGGCCGATTTTGAATAACATTGTAAGTTAGACTCTTGAATTCTTTTTAGAGAAAAGGATTGTATGAAACAAGGATATTATCCATTTCCAATAGTTTTATGCCACATCAGTATTCTTGTCCTAAATTTTAGGATTTTAATTTAGATTTGATTTTATTCAGGATGAAAATACTAAAATTAGGATGAAAATATTGATGTGGCATAAAGCTATTGGAAGAAGGGATACAGATGACGTGGTGTCACTGTTTCATACAATCCTTTCCCTTCATTTTATTGTTCAAAATTTTTAAAAAAAATCTCCTTTACTATATTTTATGATTAAATTTAAATTTAAAAATATTTTTTATTATTTAATTTGGAATTCGAGTTGGATCGACTTGAGGCATGAAAATCTTTGTCGAACCCCGGTCCAACCATTCAAGTAGGCCACCTAGGCCATGAACATTTCAACTTGACTCCCTTGATTAAATGATCTAATTGCACTTTTAGCCCCTCTAAAATATAAAAATTCAATTTAATTTTTTTATTTTTTTTCTTAAATACAAAATTTTCATTTTTGGTGTCTCTAAAAAATTAATAATGCAATTTAAGCAATTTCAATATAAAATTTTTAACTTTGATCCCTCAATTTATCTCAGCCTTCCAAAAAATTCTTATCTTTACCCCTAAGCTCTACATACAATTTATTTGAGTTGCAAATTTTATGGAGTTTACAAGTACAATCACAAATAATACATGTCTGATAAACTAAAATTAGTGTGAACACAATGCAAAGCACAAACAAATTGAAAACCAAAATATATTTAAACTTAAATCAAAATAAATTTAAATAAAACTCGACTTAAACCTAAAAATTTAAAAGAAAATCCACACTGCATAATCTAATTCAAACTTCAACCATCAAAATTCCGAGATAATTAGCTAGATACAAACTAAAGGCTCCTAATTGTCGTGTTTCCAATCTCTCAAATTCCTCGAAGGTCATTATATATATATATATATATATATGTGTGACAAGAAAAACCTCCCCCACAATAACTTCAAAAGTTAACATGTTCCAAATCTTGTTTGATTTTCTTTTCGAGTCCCAAAAACCTGCTGGTCACATTTATAGATTTTTGGACCTTAAATAGAAAAATATCATCATAAGTTTGATGTGTTGGTTTCTAACACCATGAATCAACCTGTCTTAGAAGTCCCTACGCCATAAGTATCATTGTCCCACGGCAACATATTTTATATATCTACATGCATGAGATGAATCTAATTAATATCTTGAAATCATCTAACACAAAACCCTGTTCGGATGGTAGGAAGGTACAATGGGCTCGAATCTCTTAATATCTCATATATATATATTTTAGGACCCACGAATGAATGATCTTTTTAACTCTAAAAAAAAAAAAAAAAAAAAAAGTGTATATTAATTATGTTCTAGGTATAATTATGTCACAGCTAATATTAGTATATATTTTATTATTATTTATTTTAAATTAATATTTTATAAGTAATTATCTCGAGGCAAGTAAATTTTATCTAAACTTAACCTAATTCAATTCTACTAATTTTAGAATTAGACACGCTCTTTTCAAAAATATATTCGACCTTATTAAATCGGGTTGGATTAGAATCTATTAAGTTCAATTGTTTTTTATCATCTCTAAATTAATCATTAAACTTGACAATCTTTCTCGATTTATATAAAAGATAAAAGCAACTCATGGGTTATAACCTTTAAATGCATAATAAAATATTACAAAAATATTGGACACCTGAACATTATAAATATTGAACAGTTGGTGACCTGTTCAATGCTTTTGATGAAACTTATTTTTATACATAAACAAACAAACAAACAATCATCTCATGTGAATTTCAGAGGAAGCAGGGAAAAAGTAAGGTTGGGCAGAAAACTCGAAAATCTATTCCTTTTGCTTCTTTATTTTATGTCCCTAAAAGCTGTCAGCATATGAGAACAAAGCAAAGTATGGTCCATTCTACTTAACATAAACTAAAGTTAGATTTGCTTTTAAAACCTTAGAATTTGAAAATGCCACCTTCGCCTTTTTCTACCTTACCCTCTTAGCTACAATAATAATAAAAATAATTCAAAATACATTAAAATTAATCTATTAAATTCATTAGTACGATGTTTTGATATAAGTAAAAAAATTATCGAGTAATCATGTAACAAAAATAAGAAAAGAGAGGATGGTATTAACAAAATATAAATTTATCATCATATTAACTTATATTTTTACAGTTTTCAAAAGAATTAAATTAAAATTATAATTTTATCAGTATTAACTTTTAATTTTACAATTAAATTATATGAAAGGGTACAAAATTTAAAGCAAGTTTTACCTAAAAGAATAATAACAGAAAAGGATGTGAAAGGATTTTCTCTTTATTCTTTAACTCTTTTCTGGGTGATAATGTTTAATTCTAGTCCCAAATAATGTTTAACAAAAGGAATATTAAATGATTGCTCATGATTGGTAGTTTTTCTTCTCATAAAGGATTTAATTAAATAAAAAGATTCATTGTTAGACAGCTTAGGGTTATATTATATGCCTCAAACAAATATATAAAATAATGGTTTTAGGAGAGAGACTCATGGATTAGGGGTTTGCAAGTGGTTTAATCTTTAAAATAAAATAAAAATACTTTTCGTTCTTTGAAATTTTATAAAATTTAAATTAGTATATGATAAAATTATACTTTAATAAAATAATAAAATTTTAATTTAGTCTTTTAAAATTATGAATGTATAAACTATTAAAATAGTGAAATTACATTTTAACTCTCATAAAATTGTATAGTTTAATTCCAGCCCTCCAAAAATTTTCTTACTTCACCCCTATTATAAATTCTAAAAGAATTAGTTTTATTCATGAACAGCCAAACCAACATCAAATATACATTTATTCTAAAAAAAATACATTTAAAAACTATAAAGGTAGAAGATGAAAGGAAGGAACTTGATCCAAATCTTTCTAAACAAGTATTCATGTATAACATTTTGTGCTTTATCCCCCACCCCCCACTTTTTTTGCTTTGCATCTATAAAAGTGTGAAGGATCACATGAACAACAGCTAGCTTTGTAATAAAAGGAACAAACATCAATGGGAAAAAGCTTCTACTTTTTTGTTAAATTGATAACAATTTCAAAATTTGATTTCATAATTCAAAATTAAATAAATTTAATCGGATTTGGTTATAAAAGATCAACAATTCAATTAAAAAAGAGTCTAAATTTAAAGTAAATAAAAATATGAAATTACTTGAACTTGTAATGGCTCGAGTTTCAACCCAAATGATTGATCTGAAATTTTAAAATTTGAATTGAGGTGACGTAGGTTGACATAACCCAAAATCAACCAGAATGCCCAATTAACAAGCTTATTGTATATAGATACAAGAGAAATGTGAAATTCTATAAAAGGTCCTTGGTTTATGTGTTTTCTTTGCAAATCATTTCCAATCTAATTAAAACTTAAAATTTAAGTTTAGCTTTTAAATAAAATTAATTATTAGATATGTTCACTAAGTAGCATCTAAGAAATTGTCGGTATAAAAAGAATGGTTTGCATTATTAAGTTAGAATTATCAAAAAAAAAAATGGAACGTTAAAATAAAGCTAGCTAATTTATATATTATAATTATATTTTTATAATTGTTTAGATAATTTACAACTCTGGATAATATTTGTATTAAATATGTTATATACTTTTATCTTTTATTTAAAAATAAACGTATATACTACTTGCAATGCAAGACTAGCTATATATATATATATATGACACATCACCGTATGTTTTAAAACCAATGAGAAAACGTTGGTGTCAAGATTAAAAATACGTATTTTCAAAAGGTTAATATAGTATTTGTTACATGAGTTTAGTTTTAATGTTCAATTTAATACATGAAATTGATTTCAATATTCAAATTGGTAATTGAGTTTTTCCAATTTGATACACTGAATTTTTTCTGTCTCAATTAAGCACTTGAATTTGGCCTCAATGTTCAATTTTAATATTTGAGCTTTTTTTCATCTCGATTTAGTACCTATATATATATATATTTACTAGAACACACGTATTGAATATTCATTAGGTCATATGATGTCATTTAATTTTAATTCTGATTTTATATTGAACCAAACTCAAGTAGCAAACCATAAATGAGAGGGGGAGAATGTTACTAGAATTGGTGATGTTTGGGGTGAGTCTGTCAAGTGTTGGCTTTTATTGACTAGTCGCAGCTTAGCGGAAGATGGGGTACTTGTTGCCCTGGGATTCCCTGTTTTGCTGGACTGTCTTCAATGGATGTGTTTTGGTGGTGTTATTGGTAGATGAGGTTAATTTTTGAGTGTTGTGATGTGACACAAGTGCAACAGGATCGATCTCTTGCTTGGGGTGGACATTGTTACTCGTTCTTGTGGGAGTTTCCCTTTTGTTTGGGTTGATAAAGAGTCCTCTAGTGATTTTGATTTTGAATTGTGACTGTTTTTGTCCTCTTTATTTTATTGCATGTATTTGTAGGCAAAAGCTATTTTGTCCTTCACTTGTTTTTAGGCAAGTTTTGTATTTGATTTCTTGATGTTTTCCGGGATATCTATGCTGCCATTCATATCCCCTTTTCTATTCCTATTTCGTAATCAATAAATTTCATTGCCATCAAATCACTGTAAAAAATACATACAGTTTGAACAAGTAAGAGTAAAAGACAACTGAGGTCAATTTCTATCATGCAAATGGAAACTATGTCATAAATCTCTTTATTCTTCCTAAATTTAATTTAATCTCTGTTATTTTATTTTAAGAATTCAATCTCTCTATTTTTAAATTTTAAAAATTAGGTCAACTATTAACACTATTAAAATTATTTTGTTAAATTTAGATAAATTATAACTTATTTTGTAAACAACATGACTATAAAGTGAATACATATATTTTAATTTTAAAAATGTCACACTAATAAATTTAGTAAAAAAATAATTAATAATTAGACCTTAAATTTAAAATTTAGAAAGTGTAATAACTAAAATTTTAAAATAGAAATACAAAGATTAAATTCCGAAAAATATAAAGACTTATAATATATTTTAATTTTTACAAAAGATGCTGTTTATAAATGTCCTACCATGGAAAGAACATGCAGTGGCAGGCTCCTATATTTGTACAAATTGTTAAACGATGCAGTTTTCAAGCATGGAACCAGCTTTGATATTTACTGCAAATGTGGGTCAGGATATGTTTTCATGGCCGTTGATAGTATCAAATAAGCTCATTGGGGCTCCACCATGGATGAACAACCCCCAAAAAATATCGTTAGTTTTTCGATTGTATGAACTATGAACCACACAAGTTCAAAGCATCAACCAACCGAAGTAGATGATGGTCACAGAGTTAGCCGTTGGAACATCTTTGGGAAGAGATATTAGGTAAATTATGTGTGAATTGTTAATAAATTTTTGTTGAGTTAAATTTTATCATGTGGATCTATTTAAGAACTATTTTAATTTGGTTTTAGATATTAATTCAATTGTGTTTTTGTAACACTTCATGATAAATCTCAAGATTATGTTTGTTAATTTTGATTTGATGTGAGTAAAAGTATCATGGAGGTTATTGTACTAAGTGTCAGGTTACATTTGATCTCATTCACTTAAAAATTTTTTCTGTTAAAAATTTTATCCATTTTACTGTTGAAAAATAGCGTGACTGATAGAATAACTGACAGTTATACGTAATGTGCTACGTATACCTTATTATAACGTACAAGGACCAAGTTTTAACTGTAGAAATAAATGAAAATTTTAACATAAAAATATATTTACTCTTTGATCTAATATATAAATACTAATTTACTCATTTTGAATAGAGGGAATAAATTACAATCAATCTAACTTGTAGTACAGTGACCTCAATGGTACTGTTACCACCATAATATAATATTATACATTAACTTTAATTTAATTCAATTTCCACAAATCGATAACATCATTATTGATATAACACTGTTTTGTATTTACATTATATACACAAATAATTATATTTATATAATATAGAAATAAATTGATGTATTTATTTATTTAAATGTATACGATTAAATTAAAATCAAAGTTTAATAAATATAATTATACAAAATCAAAATTTATATATCTAATTTTAGACTTTTGTCATCAATTTTAAATATAATTTGATAGGAATATATGTTATCGGTGGTTATAAAAATGTGTGAATTAAGTGAAGAAGTAGAAAATTAGTATATGATAGCTGGAATTTGCTGTCCGGATTAGAGTTAGTGATGTGACAAAGTCACTGCATGCCCTCTGATCAACCCAACAATTGAGAAGGAGAAACAGATGAAGAAACAAGAAATCAGCAACAATGACATCATTTGCCCAAAATATAATATATATATATATATATATATATACACACATATATTATAATGCATATTTTAAGGAGGGTTACATAGTGTAGTTTAAGTAGTCGTTGAAATTAACCCAAAGCCAATATTAGTAAAATATAGAAAAAAGACAAGACAAACTTCCTAATCCACTTCTTCAAATTGGAGTAAACAACTAAACTGAAACACACTGACTGATTAGAAGGTGATACTTATGTACGGTACTAGAAGCAATACACAAAACTTGTAATAATATGTGCAGGCCTATGTCCATGCTACCGAAGCTGACGCCAAAGAAGGCGGCCATGCAGATGGCGAAGTCGAATTTATCGACTTTATAGAGGTGATACATCTCCTCATATTTGATTAGACCAAGCATTGCGGACGTGATAATGGCAGCTAATGCTACCAAAGGTATAACTAAAGATTGGTGCCAAGAACAATAGTGTTAGCATCATGCAAAACCCTTGTACTACATTGGCCATTGGTGTCTTACATCCAGAATTCACATTCACAGCTGTTTTGAGAATGGACCTACAAATATAAATCATTTAGGTATACACAAATTTATAATTTGATCGACATGTATTTTAAATATGTTTTTGTCAGATTTAACGGACATTTAATGCCCAAACTAATGATTAAGTTGAAGGAAAAGTTCGATTGATACGGTTAGAGACGAAGAGAAGGAGGCAAGTAGGGCCTTGGCCTCAAAATGAAAAATTAGTGTTTTAGTTCCTCAAAATTAAAAAACCTACAATTAATATACGGTAAAATTATAGTTTGACCTCAAAAATATTAGAATTTTGATTTAGTCCTTTGAAAACCTTAAAGATATAAGCCAATACAAGGTGAAATTGCATTTTAGCTCTCGTTTTATATATAACTTAATCTTGGCCTGAGCTAACGGCTAAGTTGAAGGAAGGTTCGTTAGGGCGAAGAGGGAGGCAAACAGGGACTTGACCCTTCAAAATGAAAAATTGTTGCTTTAGTCCTTCAAAATTTAAAAACATGAAGTTAGTAGTCCTTCAAAATTTTAAAAATCTGAAGTTATTATATAGTAAAATTATAGTTTGCCCCCAAAATGCTAGAATTTTGATTTAATCCTTCGAAAACCATAAAGATATAAGTCAATGCAATGGTAAAATTATATTTTAGCTCTCATAAAATATATAATTTAATCTCAGCCTCACTAAAATTTTTGGCTTCACCCTTGGATACAATACTAATACTTATAAAAAATCAATTAGAATGTTTTGATAAGAGACGTGGGAATATCCAATGATACATCAATAAGCAAACATAAAAAGATTAAACATATGAAAGCTGTTAATGTAGTTCAGATTTAATTTATTTTGTAGGGTCATGCTTTTAAGGAAGAATTCCAATATTAAATACAATGATAAAGTGATAATTTAAATCCTATCTTAACCGTTAGATAATTGTAGCATCATCCAAATAAATTTAGTATGAACTCTCTCATACTCACTTTTCCTATTGAAAGTAAACACAAATCACCCATACTATATTTGGTTATTAATGTAATAACATGAATAAAAAACATAGTTAATTCATATGTTTTAAAATAGCTAGACATAAAATAAATAATAATTCGGACAATTAACTTTAGAGATAACTTAAGTTGTCTCTAACATTTGTTGTTTAAAATCATGTCTTTAAAAAGGTTTATGATGCTAGGGACGATAGCTTTATTCCTCCTTTTAAGTTGGTCTCTAATACTCATTGATTTTGTACCTAGTATGGAGTCTAAATTGCTCCCTTTAATCTAAAAGAGATCAAATTGCTCGCGGACTTAATAGTTTATTGATCATTTATTATCAATTATCAATTTTTCTTTAATTTCTAATAACAGAGGAACTAAATTGAAGAATCTCTCAAGTATTCATTACATATATAAGAGATAAGTATACATGTTAATTATCGGGCGAGTTGATTAGTTTTGGGTAAAGTCTAGATCAAAAGTCAATTCAAATTTTACAACTCTCCAATCTATTTAGGTTGATAATTTTCGAATTATTACGAGGTTTTGACCATTTAAATTTAAGTTTAAATATATTTTTCAATTCGGGTTATTTTAAGTTCCACTCATTTTAAATTTTAATTACTTCAAATTTTAATAATTTCAAAGTATTTGTCTCAATTATTTCAATTCTTAAATTTAAATTGTTCTGAATTCAATTTCACAAACAATGATTCTTTTTATTCAACAATGGATTACCTCAACAATTCTCACCATTTACATTATACATACATCGGTCGATGTTTTGTAAGAGTAATGGTCGAATTTTCAGGACAAAAAAAAAAAACAGCCTTCGTTTTTATGTTTTGCTAATCGATCCTTCACACGTCTTAAATTTGTGCTTGTATCTTCTTCTTCTTCTTTTTTTTTTTTTGTCTTTTAATTAAACAACATCTTCAATCTTCGAGGATCCCCATGCTTCTTCCTTAGTACTAGTATCCATTGTAAACCGACAACTTTGTATTGCTTCTTCAATCGACAAGTAGAAAGCTTGTTTGCCAAGAACATCAACAAATTTGGCTAATGTCATTTTCTCTAAAACTTCAATCCTAGGGTTCACCATACCTAACTGAAAAAACAAAACAAAACAAGGTTTAAAACACAAATTTTTGTTTTTAAATCTTTCATGTCTATTTTACAATATATGTTCAAGATTTGTGATTGCTTCTACCAATAATATTGTCTCTGATGTTTGAACTTGTGTTATTCCTTGAAAGTGTAACGTGCCTTATCATTGCACCCAACTTTTGTTGGTACAAATTTCATTTTTAATTTTTGTTATGGTTAAGGTTAGTAATCGATGCGATGACAATATGTAATTTGGGTGAATTTGGTCACTTTAGAAATTACAAAATAATCATTGTACTATTCAAAAGTTTTTATTTAAGTCACTAGGTTGTTAAGTCATTTTTAAAAAAAGTTCAGCTAGTGAGCTCCAAGTGACGATTCAACGATCGGAACTGTGGAGCATACCTTAGATCCAAGTAGATCTGACGATCAATGTCGGAGAATGAAGAAGAAAACTATTTGAATTTTAGTTTGCATATTTATAATGTTTGAAGATGTTTTGTGAAAAAAAAAAATTGAATTGTAAAAGAGGAGAGGAGTAAGAGCTTTCGATTGATGCAAGCGGTGTTAATAGATAATAATTTTAACAGCCTAATGACTTAAATAAAAATTTCTAAACAAAGTAATTTCGTGAACTTAATAATAATTTAATTACATTGTGAGTAATTTATCAGTATAATTTTTATTGTGGATAAATCAAATGAATGATAGATGTTTATAATTTTAAAAGAATAAATTTAATTAATTTTATTTTAAATGATGCAGCATGTTTAAGTTTTTATTACCTTGATATGCTTTCCTTTCAAAACTCTAATTAGTTCTATGAATGTGTCAATGCCTGACATGTCAATGGAAGCAACTCCTGCAAAAACCCCATAATCAGTCAGATGCTTAATGCATAATTTAGTATATGAATTTCACACCTTTTTCTAATATATACAATTGTTTTTCCTGAAAGTAAATTATATTTGGTAAAGGATTTAGCATGGAAAATGATAATTACCTGACAAATCTAGCAAAATATGCTCAGTACGATACTCTGTAACAGCATCTTCTTCATTAATGTACCTCAAAACCCTGCTCAAAATCCATCCAATGGCAATTGGTACTAATTACTTCTAACATTGTATGTAGTTACTTCTCCAATACATGCATGCATACATATATACAGACACAGGGCGAATACAAAGAGGCGAACAAGGGTTTGATCCCTTCAAAAATGGAAAATTACAATTCAATTTTCTTAAAAATCTTTAAATTATAAATATTTATATTTTGGCCCCCCAAAAAATTATATAATCATTTCAGAAATGATGAAATCATAAATTAGTACATGTAAACAATCAATTCACTCTTGTACGTACCTTTCTCTAATATAACTGCAGTTTGCAAAATAAACAGGGGAACCAAGTTGAAGCACAAGGATCCCTTCTAGCGACATCGTTTCAGGGTATTGCTCGGTGTCACGGTATAAACTTGTATTTGGAAGTCTCCCTAGTTTACAAGCTGCTGGCCTTGCCACATATAAAAGTGCTCTCAATAATGACAATCCCACCTGCAATGGTAACACATTTTATGTATATGTATGTGTATGCGTATATGTTACATTTGTATTTGTTCAGTGAAAGTACCATGGAGTTTCTTATATTAAGATTCAAATTATATTTTATCCCTTTCACTCATTTACTCATTTTTTTTGAGTAGAAAGAACAAAATTCAATTCAACTCCTGATACAAGCATCTCCATGGTACGTTTACTGTATTTGTTCATTTGAGTTGCTATGTATCTTGTAGTTACCGAGAGCAAGAGGCCTATGTCCATGCTACCGAAGCTGACGCCAAAGAAGGCGGCCATGCAGATGGCGAAGTCGAATTTATCGACTTTATAGAGGTGATACATCTCCTCATATTTGATTAGACCAAGCATTGCGGACATGATAATGGCAGCTAATGCTACCAAAGGGGTATAACTAAAGATTGGTGCCAAGAACAATAGTGTTAGCATCATGCAAAACCCTTGTACTACATTGGCCATTGGTGTCTTACATCCAGAATTCACATTCACAGCTGTTTTTGAGAATGGACCTACAAATATAAATCATTTAGGTATACACAAATTTATAATTTGATCGACATGTATTTTAAATATGTTTTTGTCGATTTAAGCGGACATTTAATGCCCAAACTAATGATTAAGTTGAAGGAAAAGTTCGATTGATACGGTTAGAGACGAAGAGAGAAGGGAGGCAAGTAGGGCCTTGGCCCTCAAAAATGAAAAATTACTGTTTTAGTTCCTCAAAATTAAAAAAACCTACAATTAATATACGGTAAAATTATAGTTTGACCTCAAAAAATATTAGAATTTTGATTTAGTCCTTTTGAAAACCTTAAAGATATAAGCCAATACAAGGTGAAATTGCATTTTAGCTCTCGTTTTATATATAACTTAATCTTGGCCTGAGCTAATGGCTAAGTTGAAGGAAGGTTCTAATTGATACGGTTAGGGGCGAAGGAGGGAGGCAAACAGGGACTTGACCCTTTCAAAATGAAAAATTGTTGCTTTAGTCCTTCAAAATTTAAAAACATGAAGTTAGTAGTCCTTCAAAATTTTAAAAATCTGAAGTTACTATATAGTAAAATTATAGTTTGCCCCCAAAATGTTAGAATTTTGATTTAATCCTTCGAAAAACCATAAAGATATAAGTCAATGCAATGGTAAAATTATATTTTAGCTCTCATAAAATATATAATTTAATCTCAGCCTCACTAAAATTTTTTTGGCTTCACCCTTGGATACAATACTAATACTTATAAAAAATCAATTAGAATGTTTTGAAGTTTACGAATGGATTTAGAATGCAGACTGTAGTTTGAAGTTATCTTAAAAAGAAGATTAGATTTTGTACCTGTTGTTAAGTAGCATGAAGTGAAAGATCCGATTATGTTCATGAACCCATAGGCAATCATTTCCTTGTTGCCATCAATTTGTTCATTTTTAGTGATGGCAAAACTTCGTCCTATTGCTATTCCTTCCTGAGATTTTCATTTTGAAAGATGATTCAATTTATAGGAATTTTTCCGAGTTAAAATTATATTAATATTTTTAATTAGAATCAATCATTACACGTACTGAATTGAATAACTAACGCAATAACTAAACTTAAACAAACTAACTATAAACAGAATAAGTTTGGAGAAGAACCCACCCAATTATATAGGGTGAGACTCGAATTTGATATCTCAAAGTTTCTAAAGCCTCAAACATACTATTGAACCAACAATTTATAGGATTTTTAAAGCTCGACAAAGACACTAAATTGCTCAGTTTATTTTGATGTCATATATGAACTTTGATTCAATGTGCAATGCCATATATGAACTTTGATTTTATACGATTTTATACATGAAATTTTGATTTGATTAAATTTTTATAATAATATTATAAAATTAGCACCATTTTGCGTTCATATATTGCATACATAAACAATTATATTAATTCGATATGAAAAAAACTTATATATTCTTTTCTTTAAATGCATACAATTAAATCAAATTCAAATTTTCATGTATATATATGAATCACAATTCAAGTTTCATGTGTAAAATTGTACCAAATTAAAGTTCATGTATAAATTTGATATTTATACTAACAAGTATATTATTTGCTTCAAAATTAAATGTAGAAAGACAAAATGCTATTTATATAGTTGAGGTACTAGTTTGCTCTTAAATCTAAACTTTATGAATCCATTATAAATTTACCCCATAAAAATTAAAATTGTAGGATACTTACCACCATTGAAATAAGCCCAGTGACAACACCAGCCCTAATAGTTGCTGGCCCCCCCCCCCCCCCCCCCCCCCCCCCCCCCCCCCCCCCCCCCCCCCCCCCCCCCCCCCCCCCCCCCCCCCCCCCCCCCCCCCCCCCCCCCCCCCCCCCCCCCCCCCCCCCCCCCCCCCCCCCCCCCCCCCCCCCCCCCCCATATAAAATAAATTTGAACACAAAAGTCTGATTACTCACAAACTGTTTGAATCAAATATCATGGTGCTTGAATTTAACTCGATAGGTAACTCAAATTGCTTGAGTTGGTAATTATCTAATCGGATTTATTTTTTTTCGAGATAAAAAACAAGGGTTTGATCCTTCAAAATGGAAAATTACAATTCAATTTTCTTAAAAATCTTTAAATTATAAATATTTATATTTTGGCCCCCAAAAAATTATATAATCATTTCAGAAATGATGAAATCATAAATTAGTACATGTAAACAATCAATTCACTCTTGTACGTACCTTTCTCTAATATAACTGCAGTTTGCAAAATAAACAGGGGAACCAAGTTGAAGCACAAGGATCCCTTCTAGCGACATCGTTTCAGGGTATTGCTCGGTGTCACGGTATAAACTTGTATTTGGAAGTCTCCCTAGTTTACAAGCTGCTGGCCTTGCCACATATAAAAGTGCTCTCAATAATGACAATCCCACCTGCAATGGTAACACATTTTATGTATATGTATGTGTATGCGTATATGTTACATTTGTATTTGTTCAGTGAAAGTACCATGGAGTTTCTTATATTAAGATTCAAATTATATTTTATCCCTTTCACTCATTTACTCATTTTTTTGAGTAGAAAGAACAAAATTCAATTCAACTCCTGATACAAGCATCTCCATGGTACGTTTACTGTATTTGTTCATTTGAGTTGCTATGTATCTTGTAGTTACCGAGAGCAAGAGGCCTATGTCCATGCTACCGAAGCTGACGCCAAAGAAGGCGGCCATGCAGATGGCGAAGTCGAATTTATCGACTTTATAGAGGTGATACATCTCCTCATATTTGATTAGACCAAGCATTGCGGACATGATAATGGCAGCTAATGCTACCAAAGGGGTATAACTAAAGATTGGTGCCAAGAACAATAGTGTTAGCATCATGCAAAACCCTTGTACTACATTGGCCATTGGTGTCTTACATCCAGAATTCACATTCACAGCTGTTTTTGAGAATGGACCTACAAATATAAATCATTTAGGTATACACAAATTTATAATTTGATCGACATGTATTTTAAATATGTTTTTTGTCAGATTTAAACGGACATTTAATGCCCAAACTAATGATTAAGTTGAAGGAAAAGTTCGATTGATACGGTTAGAGACGAAGAGAGAAGGGAGGCAAGTAGGGCCTTGGCCCTCAAAAATGAAAAATTACTGTTTTAGTTCCTCAAAATTAAAAAAAACCTACAATTAATATACGGTAAAATTATAGTTTGACCTCAAAAAATATTAGAATTTTGATTTAGTCCTTTTGAAAACCTTAAAGATATAAGCCAATACAAGGTGAAATTGCATTTTAGCTCTCGTTTTTATATATAACTTAATCTTGGCCTGAGCTAACGGCTAAGTTGAAGGAAGGTTACGGTTAGGGGCGAAGGGAGGGGAGGCAAACAGGGACTTGACCCCTTCAAAATGAAAAATTGTTGCTTTAGTCCTTCAAAATTTAAAAAACATGAAGTTAGTAGTCCTTCAAAATTTTAAAAATCTGAAGTTATTATATAGTAAAATTATAGTTTGCCCCCCCAAAAATGTTAGAATTTTGATTTAATCCTTCTGAAAAACCATAAAGATATAAGTCAATGCAATGGTAAAATTATATTTTAGCTCTCATAAAAATATATAATTTAATCTCAGCCTCACTAAAATTTTTTTGGCTTCACCCTTGGATACAATACTAATACTTATAAAAAATCAATTAGAATGTTTTGAAGTTTACGAATGGATTTAGAATGCAGACTGTAGTTTGAAGTTATCTTAAAAAGAAGATTAGATTTTGTACCTGTTGTTAAGTAGCATGAAGTGAAAGATCCGATTATGTTCATGAACCCATAGGCAATCATTTCCTTGTTGCCATCAATTTGTTCATTTTTAGTGATGGCAAAACTTCGTCCTATTGCTATTCCTTCCTGAGATTTTCATTTTGAAAGATGATTTAATTTATAAGATTTTTTCCGAGTTAAAATTATATTAATATTTTTAATTAGAATCAATCATTACACGTACTGAATTGAATAACTAACGCAATAACTAAACTTAAACAAACTAACTATAAACAGAATAAGTTTGGAGAAGAACCCACCCAATTATATAGGGTGAGACTCAATTTGATATCTCAAAGTTTCTAAAGCCTCAAACATACTATTGAACCAACAATTTATAGGATTTTAAAGCTCGACAAAGACACTAAATTGCTCAGTTTATTTTGATGTCATATATGAACTTTGATTCAATGTGAATGCCATATATGAACTTTGATTTTATACGATTTTATACATGAATTTTGATTTGATTAAATTTTTATAATAATATTATAAAATTAGCACCATTTTATGCTCATATATTGCATACAAAACAATTATATTAATTCGATATGAAAAAAACTTATATATTCTTTTCTTTAAATGCATACAATTAAATCAAATTCAAATTTTCATGTATATATATGAATCACAATTCAAGTTTCATGTAAAATTGTACCAAATTAAAGTTCATGTATAAATTTGATATTTATACGCAACAAGTATATTATTTGCTTCAAAATTAAATGTAGAAAGACAAAATGCTATTTATATAGTTGAGGTACTAGTTTGCTCTTAAATCTAAACTTTATGAATCCATTATAAATTTACCCCATAAAAATTAAAATTGTAGGATACTTACCACCATTGAAATAAGCCCAGTGACAACACCAGCCCTAATAGTTGCTGGAAGATAACGACTATCGAAGTTCAAATAATGAATTGATGAAGGATTTAATCCCTTCTTTAAATCACCCACCTTAATTAAAACCAAATAAAATAATTGTGAGTAAAAGGAGTAATTTGAAAAAAAGAAGAAGTAAAATGAACAAGTAATGAAAAAAAATGAACTGACAATGGCGATTCCATGTTGTTCACCGTGTCCGAAATATGCATAAAGACAACCAACCGCGACAACCGCCATGGGAGATATAGCTGATACCCAGAATAGGTTAGGTTTTCTTTGTCTCTGCAAAAAGCACATGATGAGAACTAGGAAAGGTTTCTAAGGAATTGTTAAATTTCATGGTTAAATTGAACTAAATATTTGTTTTGTTGAGAGATTTCCGACTTCTTTGGGTGAAGTCTTCGAATGTCGTTTGTTCGGAGTCGACAGATCCCTCAACATATTTGGTATTGTCCGATGTTGGGGGTTTTGTTTATTGACTCCATTGAGAGTTGCACAAGGTTCAAAAGTGGGAGTGCCCACCTAGGACAAAGCCAATTTTATGAGAGCTAACAATGAAATTTCACTATTCTATTGGCTTATATCTTTATGGTTTTTAAAGAGATTAAATCAAAATTTTAACATTTTTAGAGAGATAAACTATAATTTTATCATATATAAACTTATAATTTTATGAATTTTGGGAAGTCTAAAGTAAAATTTCTCATTTTAAGCTGGTCAGGACCTCTGCTTGTCCACTCCCTTCACCCCTATATAAAGGTAATGGTTACCATTTATCATTGATAGGGTTTGAAGCCCTAAATGGCAACGTTGGGCATACAAGCTACTATTACTATGCCTCCCCTCAATAGACTATATCCTACAAGTTGGGGGTTCAAACCCTACCATTGGCAAATGACCACCATTTCTTTTGGTGGGGGGTTGTGTGCCACGGGCGGTTCGATCCGACAAGGCGCTCTTACCCAATAAATTTGTCACTTCTTTAGGCAATCTCATGTACTCATGCTCTCGACTAAGTTGGGAGATAAAACCTCGGCCCAATTGTGGATAATGTTGAACGTGTTGAGGGGCTTGTCGACTTTGGGTAGATGACACTTCTAAATCTGTCGCTTCTTCGCGCAGCCTTGTGTACTCTAGCTCTCGACTAAGTCGGGAGATAAAACCTCGGCCCGATCGAGGACAATACTGGACATGTTGAGGGGCTCGTTGGTTCTGGGTAGATAACACTTCTAAGTTTGTCGCTTCTTCAGGTAGCCTCATGTACTCGGGCTCCCAATTAAGTTGGGAGATAAAACCTCGGCTTGATTGGGGATAATATTGGACATGTTGAGGGGTCTGTCGGCTTTGGGCAACTGACACTTTAAAAACTTTTCTCGAAGGAGTTGGAAATTCTTCAACATGTTTATAGAAAGTTTAATCCATTAATTTCACACCCACATGCATGGTTTAATTCTACCTACAATCCTTGTACTCTTCAGACTTTTGAGATTTAGTTGCTTGCATTTCCAAGAATTTAATCTTTCTATTTATCTAATTTAAAAAATTAAAATCCAATTAAATTCTATTAATGGATTTCCATTATATTTGTATATGTTGCATTTTAATATCTCAAACTAAAAGTATAAGAATTAAATTGCAGAAGTCTACAGAATATAGAACTTAAGTAGGGTTGTAATTGAGCCAAACCAAGGTCAAATAATAACTAGCTTGAGCTCGAAATTAACTCGAAATTTAGGAATCGATACTTTACTAAAGCTCAATAGATCACATCAAATTTTAATCTCGAGCTCAGCTCGAGAAACAATTGAGCTACTCGAACTCATTCATACTTAATATACGTCTATATAACAAGGGTAAAAATGTAATTTTATCATATAAAAATAAATTTGAACACAAAAAGTCTGATTACTCACAAACTGTTTGAATCATGGTGCTTGAATTTAACTCGATAGGTAACTCAAATTGCTTGAGTTGGTAATTATCTAATCGGATTTAATTTTTTTTCGAGATAAAAAAGCTCACCACATATCGAGCCACTTGTAGGAAACAAAGGAAGACCAAGCCAGCAACAAAACTTTGCCACTTCCACTGCACAAATTCAACAAATCAAACTCACGATGATTAAAGAGAAATTATTTGATACATTATTCACAGAGTTTTTAGACTTTATAAGTAGGATAAGGAGGTTGACAAGTATCTTATATGTATAATAAAATATTAAAAAGTAAATATTTTTAAAAAATACACATGTTAATTTTTTAAGATTGCTTGTAAAATAAACTTCCAATATACTAAATCCTCACCCTTAATTAAAACCCATTTTAAAATCCTTAATTTGCTCATCAAATTATATATATGTATGTATGTACAAACCTCGTTTCTATGGTGGAAAATTGCTTGTATTACACGAACTACTTATGTACGAGTGTTGAAATGTTCAATGCATGCATGCATGCATGTATGTATGTACAAACCTCGTTTCTATTGTGGAAAATTGCTTGTATTACACTAACTACATCTGTACGAGTGGTGAAATGTTTTAAACAAGTATGCCTTTCATTTGTTGCAGGAAATGATTATTGCAGTCCCTCCCATGAAACCAGTGATGGTTGAATGTGATAGGAAATCAACCAAAATTCCCAACCTGAACAAATTTAAGACATATAAGAGCAAAATCGTCAAATTGTATTTGGTTATTTGCACTAAAAGTCCTCTAATTATGATCCAATTTTGAATTGGTGCAAAACTTCAAAACTTTGAATTAAGTCCTCAAAGTATCAGCACCTTATCAATCATATTCTCAAGATGGGCCAGAACTGAATTATAAAATTTTTAGAACCATGTATTAATTTATAATTTTATTATTTTGAAGGACTAAATAGAATTTTTTTCATATTTGAGGGGCCAAAATGAATTTTACCATGAATTAAATTATACTTTTATTATTTCTAAAGAGGCTGAACTGAAAATTTTTAATTTTAGTTGTCACCCCTCGGTGTCGCCTTTGCAAATCCTTCCTTTAGCATACCCATCAACCTTTGCATCATATGCTAGTACTAGTTGAAATCTTACATTCCAGCATGTTTAAAAAAACAAAATCAAAATTTAAACATTTGTGTTGCTATCGTATTTGAAAAACTTAAATATGATGTGTGTATTTTAAAGAAATAATGTTCATAAATTTTAACGAGATTGTCTGGTTTTTTAACATGCAAGATCTAAGCTATTTATATATTCAACATCATAGTTATGGGACAGAGGTAAGAGCCTTGGCTCCCTTTGGTTAAAGGATATATATAATATCCATTTTAGCCCTTCTAAAATTTAATAATTTAATATATTCTATTTTAGTCCTTTAATTAAATAAAAAATGCATGTTTGTGCCCTTCTAAAACTTAATATTTCAATTTAAGTTTTTTAAACACATAATTTTTAGCTTTGGCCCGCATCTCACCCCTAAATATTGACATATTTAAAATTTCACATGTTTTAATTAAACACATTACACATTAAGTCCAAGCTAGCTAGAATTGAACACCCACACTTACAGTTAGACTGATAGTGATACTTTTAAGTAATTGATCAAAATGTTTTGAAGTTTGGGATTAATTTGAAATCTAGGTAGTAGTTTCGAGACGTCCGGTAGGATTAACCTAATTTCATTAGATGTATTAAATGACTAACCTGCAAAATCCTAAAGCAGTTTGGAAAATCCCAGTGAAGAAAGTTGAAGTGTAAATCAAGTGAAGATACAATGGGGTCATCTTTTGGTGATACCACAGCTCCTAGGGTTTCATGCATAAGCAACGAGCATGCCGCTACTGTTCCGACCGCTAAGTTATTCGAGCTCCCGAACACAGTGTAAATAAAAGGTGGTACGAAGCTTGAATCTATGACGAATAACACGAATTAATACGACATATTTTTGGTGAAAAAAACCATTGAAGCCAAAGAGATTATAACTTACATAAGCCGATAATCGGAGGAAGATCAGCCAGTCTGGCGTAGCTAATCCCTTGAGGGATCGCGAGGCTTGTAATGGTGATACCCGCGAGCACGTCGTATCTAAATAAATGTAGATTGTACCTAGGTAGCCATTCAAAAATTGGGATGAAATATTGGATCGTTTTCTTGATTTTTTGCAACGGTTTGTCGTGTCGGAACTTACCGAACGGATCATCAGGGAAGAACATTTCTTTACAATCTTTTTTGAATGTTTTAATAAATTTTCTTGGGATTACGAAATTCACCGTATGTTTCGAATCCGTCATAATAAAAGAATAAGAAGTAAAATAATTATTCAAATCAAATTGAATCTGAAATCAAATCGATGCAGAGAGAGTGTGGAATAAAGGAAAAGAGTTTGGGAATGAAATTTATATGAAAAACAATTAGTACGGAAATAGTGCCAAAATAGTGGTGACAACTAACGAAAAATTTGACAAAGTTTGAAATGTTCGTCTTCGGACAAAGAAAATGCTAATATAACTCTATGTATGCCATGTAATAGTTTGTCTTAAAACAAAACGAGGAATTAGTTGTATAGAATTAATTTTACTACAATTATTTTTTACTCTAATTTTATGTTTTCACTTGGATTATCTTGATCTTAGTTATCTATAATCTAAGGTTTTCATGTAAAATAAAAAACAATCTTGCTGACTGAGTCTTAGCTCAATTGGCATTGGTCTTATTATCAATTCAAGAGACGTGAGTTTAAACACGTTAAAGCATATTTATCTTCTTAGTTAAGAGTTGGTAAGAGGTTATAGGTAATTCTAGCCTAGGTATTGTATAAAAAGAAACAACCTTAGATGGATGAGTTTATAGTACGACAGCTAGATGCTTCTTTGATTGACACGTCAGTATTTTATAATATTAAGATAAAAATTAAGACTCACTATTAATTTGAAATTGATTTAATTTTGGAATCAATTCTATTAAGTATATTTTTTTCTTTTACATTATTATAAATAAATGTCTCATCTTTAGTGATTATTATTATTGCTGGCTAATAAAAAAATAATAACACCCTAAAATCCACTATGATTTAGTGACAAAAAATAAAATTGAATAGTTAAATGACTATTTTGTAACTTTTCATAGTTAAGTGATAAAAAAAAACTATAGTTTAATGACTATTAATGTAGTTTACCTTTATTTTCTCATTTACTTTTGTTACTTTGTAAGAATCTAAAGTCCTATAGAATGAATTTTCTTGACTATATTATTTGCAAAATGTCATAATCTTTTTCTAACTTGAAGTAATTTAATTAATTCATACAACTAATAACTCATACATAGGGCGTATCTAGGGGCTAGCAGGGGTCTCGCCTCCCTTAAAATAATTTTTTTTATTTAGGTCCTTTATTTTAAAAATTTTAAATTAGTAAAGGTAAAATTACACTTTGCCTCTTAAAAATGAATAAAATTTGATTTAATGCATAACCATTTTTAAAAACTTATAAAGGGTTCGAGTGGGTTTAAATTAAAATGGTGCAACATTATATTGTGTGATGGATCACTTTAATTTTAATTAAAATTTATTTTCTTACTAAAAAAATTTTGTCGATTTTAAAATCGGTCCGATCGATACATCAGAAGGTAGCACATACAGCCAAAATGGTCAAAATGTTAATTGAGTCTTTTGGTTTTAAAGGTTTTAGCTAACGTCATTTAAAAGGATAATTTTTTCGAGATAAAAAGCTCACCACATATCGAGCCACTTGTAGGAAACAAAGGAAGACCAAGCCAGCAACAAAACTTTGCCACTTCCACTGCACAAATTCAACAAATCAAACTCACGATGATTAAAGAGAAATTATTTGATACATTATTCACGAGTTTTAGACTTTATAAGTAGGATAAGGAGGTTGACAAGTATCTTATATGTATAATAAAATATTAAAAGTAAATATTTTTAAAAATACACATGTTAATTTTTAAGATTGCTTGTAAAATAAACTTCCAATATACTAAATCCTCACCCTTAATTAAAACCCATTTTAAAATCCTTAATTTGCTCATCAAATTATATATATGTATGTATGTACAAACCTCGTTTCTATGGTGGAAAATTGCTTGTATTACACGAACTACTTATGTACGAGTGTTGAAATGTTCAATGCATGCATGCATGCATGTATGTATGTACAAACCTCGTTTCTATTGTGGAAAATTGCTTGTATTACACTAACTACATCTGTACGAGTGGTGAAATGTTTTAAACCAAGTATGCCTTTCATTTGTTGCAGGGAAATGATTATTGCAGTCCCTCCCATGAAACCAGTGATGGTTGAATGTGATAGGAAATCAACCAAAATTCCCAACCTGAACAAATTTAAGACATATAAGAGCAAAATCGTCAAATTGTATTTGGTTATTTGCACTAAAAGTCCTCTAATTATGATCCAATTTTTGAATTGGTGCAAAACTTCAAAACTTTGAATTAAGTCCTCAAAGTATCAGCACCTTATCAATCATATTCTCAAGATGGGCCAGAACTGAATTATAAAATTTTTTAGAACCATGTATTAATTTATAATTTTATTATTTTTGAAGGGACTAAATAGAATTTTTTTTCATATTTGAGGGGCCAAAATGAATTTTACCATGAATTAAATTATACTTTTATTATTTCTAAAGAGGCTGAACTGAAAATTTTTAATTTTAGTTGTCACCCCTCGGTGTCGCCTTTGCAAATCCTTCCTTTAGCATACCCATCAACCTTTGCATCATATGCTAGTACTAGTTGAAATCTTACATTCCAGCATGTTTAAAAAACAAAATCAAAATTTAAACATTTGTGTTGCTATCGTATTTGAAAAACTTAAATATGATGTGTGTATTTTAAAGAAATAATGTTCATAAATTTTAACGAGATTGTCTGGTTTTTTAACATGCAAGATCTAAGCTATTTATATATTCAACATCATAGTTATGGGACAGAGGTAAGAGCCTTGGCTCCCTTTGGTTAAAGGATATATATAATATCCATTTTAGCCCTTCTAAAATTTAATAATTTAATATATTCTATTTTAGTCCTTTAATTAAATAAAAATGCATGTTTGTGCCCTTCTAAAACTTAATATTTCAATTTAAGTTTTTAAACACATAATTTTTAGCTTTGGCCCGCATCTCACCCCTAAATATTGACATATTTAAAATTTCACATGTTTTAATTAAACACATTACACATTAAGTCCAAGCTAGCTAGAATTGAACACCCACACTTACAGTTAGACTGATAGTGATACTTTAAGTAATTGATCAAAATGTTTTGAAGTTTCGGATTAATTTGAAATCTAGGTTGTAGTTTCGAGACGTCCATTTCATTAGATGTATTAAATGACTAACCTGCAAAATCCTAAAGCAGTTTGGAAAATCCCAGTGAAGAAAGTTGAAGTGTAAACCAAGTGAAGATACAATGTGGGGTCATCTTTTGGTGATACCACAGCTCCTAGGGTTTCATGCATAAGCAACGAGCATGCCGCTACTGTTCCGACCGCTAAGTTATTCGAGCTCCCGAACACGGTGTAAATAAAAGGTGGTACGAAGCTTGAATCTATGACGAATAACACGAATCAATACGACATATTTTTAGTGAAAAAAACCATTGAAGCCAAAGAGATTATAACTTACATAAGCCGATAATCGGAGGAAGATCAGCCAGTCTGGCGTAGCTAATCCCTTGAGGGATCGCGAGGCTTGTAATGGTGATACCCGCGAGCACGTCGTATCTAAATAAACGTAGATTGTACCTAGGTAGCCATTCAAAAATTGGGATGAAATATTGGATCGTTTTCTTGATTTTTTGCAACGGTTTGTCGTGTCGGAACTTACCGAACGGATCATCAGGGAAGAACATTTCTTTACAATCTTTTTTGAATGTTTTAATAAATTTTCTTGGGATTACGAAATTCACCGTATGTTTCGAATCCGTCATAATAAAAGAATAAGAAGTAAAATAATTATTCAAATCAAATTGAATCTGAAATCAAATCGATGCGGAGAGAGTGTGGAATAAAGGAAAAGAGTTTGGGAGTGAAATTTATATGAAAAACAATTAGTACGGAAATAGTGCCAAAATAGTGGTGACAACTAACGAAAAATTTGACAAAGTTTGAAATGTTCGTCTTCGGACAAAGAAAATGCTAATATAACTCTATGTATGCCATGTAATAGTTTGTCTTAAAACAAAACGAGGAATTAGTTGTATAGAATTAATTTTACTACAATTATTTTTTACTCTAATTTTATGTTTTCACTTGGATTATCTTGATCTTAGTTATCTATAATCTAAGGTTTTCATGTAAAATAAAAAACAATCTTGTTGATTGAGTCTTAGCTCAATTGGCATTGGTCTTATTATCAATTCAAGAGACGTGAGTTTAAACACGTTAAAGCATATTTATCTTCTTAGTTAAGAGTTGGTAAGAGGTTATAATCATTTAAGAAAAATTATAAAGATATATTTGCAAAATGTCATAATCTTTTTCTAACTTGAAGTAATTTAATTAATTCATATTAAAATGGTGAAATTGTATTTTTTTATTATCGTAAAAATTAAAATTTAATTTCGCCACCTAAATAAAATTTCTGACTTCATCCCTACTGATACATCATACAAGCAAACAAAATAGTAAAATAATACTTTTGGAAGAAGCCTAACTCATTTAAAAGGAATGTCTCATATTGAAATAATATTACATACATTAAAATAACCACAGTAATATTACTCATATTAAATGCAATAATGTTTTGTTATGACATAACAAATTAAAAAAAAAAAACCTTAACTCACAAATCTGTATATCGTTTTTTTTTTTTTCAAATTAGTAAATTAATGGGAAATTACATTCTGCAGAGGATGCATGCTAGATGTGGTCTTTTCATTTTCTTTCCCCGTCCACTCAGGAATGAATTTTTGAACTAATTCCTTCAAATAGTAGGAGAATACTTCTGTAAAGGGTTAAGACATGTTTATATTGAGGTATGTGCTTTTGGGTAGTAAGGGTTTAGTATCACCGCAAGGGGTGATTAAAGTTGAACGGGTGGGTTTTGTGCGTGAAAAGCATGCATGATTGTCATTTTCCAAACATTGCATGTCATTATCATGCACAGTTATGACTAAGCATTACAACTCACCATTTGGAATTTGCGCACATAATTACCTTTTGTTTGAAAATGCCATGTATCATGAAAATGCCATGTATCACACTATTATTTGTGGATAAGAGGCATGTTTTGTGGCTTTCTGTTTAGAGACGTTCTCTTATCTAAGGAATTTATAAAACTTTGGGTTTGGTCGTTTTATTACTTTTCACCGTAGTAGCATCAATTGTTGATAAAACGATGTAATAAATGATAGAGATGGATGGTCACCCTGTTTAGGTCAATATAGATAGTTGTTTAATAATATTGTCTGAGAAAAAAAATGGAACCAGAGCTAAGGTAGGAGAAGGTAATACGCAAATTGCTTACCTCTCTCCTCAGTCGTGAGCTATATATTGCTCACCACATATTAAGTTGTGGTTGGTTAGAAGCAAGAGGTTGAGTGGTCTAGAGTCATAGGCTTAGGTAGAATGGTGTTATGATGTACGGTAAGTCACTTAGGATGGGACAGTTAATGAATGGGTCTTACTATCAAAGCCCAGGGGTTTTTGTGAAGGATTATCTTTTAGGGGTTTGCATGAATTGCTTGTGTAACAATATGTTTGCAATTATCCGCAACAACTTCAGAAGGGATGCATATATTGATTTTCGATTATTCATTATCAACATTTAATTTTCCGAATCTACTTTACTTTGCTGGCAAAGAATTTAGATATTAAAGTAGTAGTTTCTAGGCTTTAGCTCTTTGGACCCAAGTAAGGCCCAAAATCAAAGATCCGCAATGCCCAAATTCGGGTTGCTTTTAATTACCCTCAACCCTCATCCCCAAACCTCGAAAGCTTCCGAACCCTAGAATTTTCAATTGAGGGTTCGTTCTTCCCACGAAGCCTTAATCTTCTTTCTTTTCTGACCTCCAATTCTCAATTTCCCAAAACCCACAACCCTAAAAGAAGGAAACCCTAAAGAGGAAGATGGATGGTATTGAACCCTACTCTTTTAATCGCCATCCGCAATACCCTCGTTCAACCAGAACTCGCCATGTATACAGTTACGGACCAGACGAAGAGCTCGACGATGAAGAAGAAATGGAACTAGATAACGACGATGTAGATGACGATAACGACGACGACCCAGATGTTTATTACCACCGCGTCAAAGAAAGCGAGCGTTTTGAAAGGTACCCAAAGCGTCAAAAGGTGAGAACATCAGTCCCTAGCTTCCAATACGCACCTGACCATAGAGATAGCTTAAAAAATGCCTATGATTGGACCCAACAGGAGATTTATGTTCTGTTAGAGGTTTGGGGGAATAGGTTTTTGCAATTAGGGAGGAGGAGCTTGAGGGGTGAAGATTGGGTTGATATAGCTGAGAAAGTTAGTGATGCTTTGAAAAGTGTGAAAAATGAAGCTCAGTGTAGGCGTATGATTGATGGGTTGAAGAGGAAGTTTAAGAAAGAGAAGTCGAAAGCTGAGAGAATGGGGTTGAATTCGAGTAAATGGGTGTTCTTTAGGAAAATGGAGATGTTAATGGGGTTGGGTTCTTCTTCATTTAGGCAACAAGAATCATGGTTGGCTTGTGGAGTCGATTCCGGGGAGTTTGTGTTTATGAATCCTCAAGTGTATTTGGATAGGTCTAATGGTTTTGATGAGATGAGGGATAGTCCCGCAGAGTCGGAGATAGATGATGATGATGATGGAGAAGAAGCCGATGGTGGGTCAATGAAAGTGGATGTGAACGATGAGCATTCGTTGAGGATGTTGGCTGATTCAGTGCAGAGGTTCGGTAAGATATATGAGAAGATTGAGAGTAGTAAAAGGGAGCATATGAAGGAGTTGGAGAAGATGAGGATGGATTTTCAGAAGGAGTTGGAAGTACAAAAGAAGCAGATTTTGGAGAGAGCACAAGCAGAGATTGCTAAAATGAAGGAAGAGGATGATGACGATGATGACGATGATGATGAGACTGATGATGATGATGAAGGCGACGACAATGGCGATTCGACAGAAAATATCAGCGAATAGGTTTCTTGGTGTGTACTTATTGTGTATCTTTGTTCCTATAGTTTGCCTTATCAAATTGCTTCCTGTTATTATAGACCTTTTAATGTTGGATATCTTTCATTTGTTTCTCCTGTTTGTATTTGTTAATTGTTGCTTTATCTTGATTCTTGATATCATAGTGCTTATTTTATTTGGAGACTCACCTATTTAAGAAAGATTCATTGCCATATATATATATTAGCATATCTTAACTGAATTTCCTTTGTTTCATTAGCAGTTGATATCTTTAGAGGATAAGTATGTTGCTAGTAGCTAGGAACTAATAGTGGGTTGAGTCCGGTCTTCGGTTCAACTTAAGCTGATCAGGCTGGCCTTCTCAGTGCCAGATGAGAACCTATAAAAGACCTTGCATAAACGAGTAGATTTCTAGGCAATAGAAAGGATAGCCATGTTTGGGCCCCAGTGTTGATAGAGGTAGCAATAGATCTTACGGAGTATAAGGTCTTGGTTAGGTTTCTAGATAGTAAAATCATGTTGCAATCGAAGCAAATATGAGGTATAGCTTAAATTAATGGTTCTAGAGGTTTAATATGTCTCACCTTGAAATCCTTGTCCTCCTTTCTCCCATTTGTATGAAATGGACTGGTATTTCTTAGCAATCTTTGGATACCTAATATGCATTCCTTTTTCTCTTGGGCACTTTGTGAGATTTGACTTGGGGATTTTTTGCAAGCTTGCTATGATGGTCACTTTCTTATCGCTTGGTGGTAAAAGTACCATAGAGGCCCTTGTATTAAGAGTCAGATTCCCTATCTACTCAAAAAATGGTTAAATTAGTTCTTGCACATTAAATCAAAGAGTAAATCGGTCATTTATGTTAAAAATTTCATCCATTTATACTATTAAAAACTGGCATACCAGACAGCACGTGTTCCTCATGCTGTTTTGTAGGGACCAGTTTTAATAGTAGAAATAGATGGAATTTTTAACAGAAAAGATCAGTTTGCTTTTTGACCTATGGTACATGGACTAATTTGTCCATATTTTGAGTAGAGGGGGCAAATTGCAATCTGACTCCCAGTATAGGGCCCTCTATGGTACTTTTACCATTCCTTGGTTTATTATATTTTCAGTCTTTTATGATATAGGATCCACCGTAATCTATTGTATGATTATCTGGTTTCATTATTTTAGACCGTAATCTTGTTTGTTTCCAGAACTTCTTAATGGCCATTGAACCATATGCATTTGTTATGGGTTTTTTTTCTTTCTAAATTAAGATGTGGACTTCTCATTATCCGTTGAAGCCCTCATTAATTTTCTGACGTTCTAAATGTTCTATTCTCAGCATTCGAAGCTTTATAATGAATGATTGCGTCAATCTGAACGGGCAATGAGAAGTACGTTCAATGGAGGATCTTGTGCTCTCTACATGGTGAGATTTCGTATGGAAGTTGAAAGTTTGTCTTTTTGGATGTTTTGTATTTAGAATCTACTAAATGTATGATATATTAGGCTAGCTTTCATCGTCGTCTTCATATATATGCTGCCATTTGAAAATATTGAGCTCATTTTGACAGCTTTTTAAAACTGGCTCCTTAGAAGGCTTTTTAGACCAAACAAATGAATGTAGATTATCCTTGATTTCCCTTTTTTTCCCCCAAGTTTCATTCTCTAATTTGAGAGAATACTTAAATTCAAGAGTTTAATCTTTGAAATGATGAGATGCATTTTTGAAGGATCATTTGATGCTTCCCAATTATAGATGCAAATTATAAGCTTGCATTGACTCGAAGCCAGAACATTGCTGTAGGGGGTCAAAGATGAATCATAAATTATTGGGGATTAAAGTGTAATTTTATTATTACATTTAACATATAATTTCAAAAAAATTTAAGGGATTAAATGATAAATCTATTATCTTTTTGGGTTAAAGGCACTGCTTGTCTCCTTGTTTTCGTCCGTGCTTGACATCACCGGCATTAACTATCGACAGCTAGAGCAATGAGTAACATGACAATGCTGGAAACAACGAGGCCAAAAAAGAAAACCTTCTAAATAGATAAGTGAATACTGATTCTAATTTGAACACTTGATTTGTACGTTGAAGGTTTTATATTAGTTGTTGAATTATATTTTATCTCTTTTATTAAAAGAATGGATAAATTAGTCTTGTTAGTTTTTTTAAAAAATAAAATAAAATTGGTTCATGTACTTCAACATGAGAATCGGATGTAGGTAATCTAGTCCTAATTGGTTAGTGATGACTCTATGCTAATTTGGGCTTTCCGTGTCTAGCCTTGTTTACTAGGCCTTCATACTCTTATGTAGGTAATGTTGTGACAGAAAACTTGGAATGATCCGAATCTAAAATGACCTAAACTTGAAAAGATTCGGATAAGTAACTTACTTGAATTCAAGTGTTAAATCCAAATGACTCAAACATAATAACTTGGACTTGAAATGATCTGTATAAGTAACCAGAAATGACTTGATTCTCAAACTCAATTGATAATACTTAAATAACTTGAAATGATTTGAGCTGAACCGAAATTGTAAATGACCTAAACTCAAAATGATTTGTCTCAAAACAAATGACATAAATTCAAAATAATCCAAACTCAAAATGATTTGGAGCATAACCTAAAATGATCCCTAAAAATTTAAATTTCAGTCCAAATTGATGCAACTTGAAATCAATCCAACCATTCTATCAATAGGTAAAGATGACAAAAGCAATGAGAAAATATATGTTGGCAAACTGAAACTTCAACTTACAAACCAAATCACATTTGTTGGTTGATTGCCCTATATATCATCAACACTAAAACATTATTTATCCTTATCTCCTTAACACTATATGCTCCTAAAATAGCATTTTTGGGTAATAGTACAGGACTCGTATACTTTCAATAGGTTCAATGCCATGGAGAATCATGAATGGGAGTTACAACAGACTTGATTTGCAGATACTGGTTAAGTGCGTCCAAACCATAATCTCTTCCAAACCCGCTCATCTTGTACCCGCCATAGGGGCAATCCATATCGAACACAGTGTAACAGTTGATCCACACGACCCCAGCACGGACCGATCTCGAAACGGTGTTTGCCACGTTCAAGTCCTTCGTTATAATCCCAGCTGCTAGGCCATAAGTCGTGTTGTTTGCCCTCTTAATCCCCTCTTCCATAGTTCTTTCAAAAGAAAAAACAAAATGATACATGAAATTGTTTCATCGACAGGAACAGAAACATAGTACGGTAAAAGTAAAATGGAGGCTTTTGTACTGAATGTTAGATTGCATTTTATCCCTTTTACTCAAAAAACAGACAACTTAGCCCCTATAAATTAGATTAAAGGCCAAATTAGCCCTTTCTGTTAAAAAATTTATTTATTTCTATTATTAAAAACTGGCGTGATTGACGAAATAACCAGACAGTTACACTTGGCATGCCACGTGCGCCTTATGCTAACGTGCATGGACTAGTTTTTAACAATAGAAATTATTGTAATTTATAACAGAATGATCTGTTTGCTCTTTAATCTAAAGTTCAATAATTAATTTGTCCATTTTTATTGGGATAAAATGCAACTAGCCTATTAATACAAGGGCCCATGGTACTTTTACCAACATAGTTTTTTTTTTTTTTTAAATAAAAGCTACTTACTTGAACTTCATCAATGACATTACTGGCCCAAAAATTTCATTTTTTGCTATGATCATATCATCCTGTTAAACAAAAGGTCCCCATAGATGAAGAAACATATAAAAAAACATCATAGATTTTTAAGGTTGTCCAAACAATATATTTGTTACCTTAACATCAGCAAATATGGTAGGCTGTATGTAATATCCCTTGAGGCCAATGTGTTTGCCTCCTGTTAGTAAAGTAGCTCCTTCTCTTTTGCCATGCTCGATGTATGATAGGATTTTCTCGAATTGCTTCTTATCAGCCTACACCATTTGTCAAAAAGAAGAAGAAGCATTTATTCATATTAATTTATATAGGTTCGGGTCTCGCGAGTTGAGCCAAATCCAAACTGAGTTCAAATTATCAGCCTACACCATGTAATATCCCTTAAACAGGTTTAGCCTAACTATGGTTCATTATAATAAAACTTACTTGGGGTCCTTGATTAACTTGAGGGTCAAAAGGATCTCCAACAACCAATGCTTTTGCTTTCTCTACCAACTTGTCCACAATCCTATCATAAATACCTTCTTGTACATAAACACGAGAACTCGCCACACAAATTTCTCCCTACAAATTTAGAAACATTGCCAATGTTTTTGTTAAATTCGAGTATCAAATTGTAAAGTTAAAGTTTCAACATAAAAAAAAAAAAAAAACACCTACTTTGTTGAAGAACATGCCATTGAAAGCAATATTTGCAGCTTCATCAACATCAGCGTCATCAAATATTAACAATGGTGATTTGCCACCCAACTCTAATGAAACTGGCTTCAAATTGCTTGTTGCAGCTGCTACCATTATCTTACGACCAACTTCAGTTGACCCTGTAAAACTCACCTGAAAAGCCCATCAAGTAAACTCATTTCTTCGACAATACGACTTAATTGCAACAGACATCCCTGGATTATGACCCGTATTTAAATTGGTCTCGAATTTTAACACATTCTATTTGAATCCTTAAAGATGAAAGTACATAGCAAGTCCTAGGGGGGACAAAGTCAGAATTTTATCTTCGGGGGCCAAAATTAAATTATAAAATTATAAATAGATCAAAATACAATTTTATATTTATATATGCTTATTATTTTAGAATCTTAAAAGGGATTAAACTAAAACTTTTTATCTTTAAGGGATTAATGTGTATTTCTGTCATTAAACTAACTTATAAATTTAAAAACTTTAAAAGATTAAAATGATAATTTACCATTTGAGGCAGGGTAGGGCTGCCTATCCCCCTTGGCATTGTCCCTGAGTCCCACTATTATAGGGACCGGTTCAAGTTAATTCCTATATTATTAAAATGATTATTTTGGTTTTTGTATTAGTAAAAAGAATCAAATAAGGTCAAAATAAAGTAATATTTAGTGTTTAAAAATGTTATTTATTATTTATCGGAGTTAGTATTTTTATAGATTTTATGGGTTTGCAAATGGAAAAAATTTATGTGATTTTTAAACAATAAAAGTTAACTCTATCAAAATTTAACATTATTTTATTCTTTTCACTAGTTCAAGGATTAAATTATTTCATTTAATAGCAAAGGAATTGATTTGAACCCGTCGAGACTTGACATCCTTTTTTTTTCAACATGTCAAATTCAAGCTATTAATACAATAGGTACACATGTTTAAAATATGCTTCATGTCAAAGGCGGATATAAAGAGGGCAAGCAAGGGCCCTAATCCGCCCCTCAAATTGTAAAATTGTAATTATAGTCACTTATAAATGATCAAATTAAAAATTAAAATAAGAAAAAATTATGCTTTGACCCTTCAAAAAAAATGAAAAGAAAATCTAATTAGTCCTTTCAAAAATCATAAAATCATAAATTATTACATGATAAAATGTATATTTAATATCTTAAAAATTTATAACTCAATTTTGACTCCTCAAAAAATTTTCTTGATTCGCCTCCATGTTAGATCCAAACAAGTATTTATAATCCAAACTAATAATTAGATTAACAAAAAAAGCAGAAGACTCAATTAAGACAATTTGGAGCTTTCAACCAAGTGAAAATCCTCTATATATAAATGAAATCAAAGCTTACTTTATCAATGTCCATATGAGAGCTAATGGCAGCACCAGCAGGCTCTCCGTATCCATTCACAACATTAAGCACTCCATCAGGGACACCAGCCTGAGCAATTTCAACGTAAACAAGAAAAAAAAAAAAAAAAACCCATTTCAACAACATAATTTCCTTTTCATGGACAATCGAAAAGCTTTGTTGTGGGATAGGTACTCTGGGAGAAAATTTTGAAATATTGTTTGTCGAGTAGTTGATCAGACCCTCAAACAATAAAAGTATTGTCTCTGAAGTGACAATACTCGATTTTAGCCTCGAGTTTTGTTTCTCTACTTTGAGGAGAGCACAAATGGGTTCACGGAGTTTGGCGGGAGTGCTTATGTTCACCAAGGAAATGTTTTATCATTTGGCCCTAAAATGATAAAATGATAAAATATTTCCTTGGTGGTAAGGCGTTCCCACAAACTCTATGAACCCGGTTGGGTTCTCTTTGAAGTCGAAAGATAAAATCTAAGGTTAAAACCAAGCATGAACACTTTAAGGATAATACCTCCATTGTTTTGAGGGTTCAATTAGCTGCTCGACAGAGGACCATTTAAAAACTTCTCTCAAAAGAAAGCCGACCCCCTCAACATTGTTTCATTTAATTCAAGCTTTTAATTACCAGCTTAGCAAGATGAGCATAATAAAGAGCTGAAAGAGGGGTTTGTTCAGCTGGTTTAACCACAATGGTGCAGCCAGCAGCTAATGCTGGTGCAACCTTCATGAAGAACATGATAGTGGGGAAATTCCATGGGATTATAGCTCCTACAACACCAATGGGTTCCCTAAGAGTGTAACCTTGGAGTCCTTTGCTTAATTTCAACACGGTTCCATGGATTTTATCAGCTGCACCAGCATAGTAACGTAGTGCCATTGAAGCAGCTGGTATGTCAATGAGCTTGCAAAGGGAGAATAGCTTGCCACCATTAATGGCATCCAATGAAGCTATTTCTTCTATATTTTCTTCTATTAAGTCTGCTAACTTCATCAAGATCCTTCCTCGTTCCTAATATGAAAGAAATGAGTTAATTTCACTAAATTGACCCTTAAAATTGAATCTTCAAATTATCAATAGCCTATCAATCAGGTCCTTTTGTAAGTTTAGTGGTCATTTTAGACATTGAATGTCAATTTTGATATGATGTAGAGCCTATTTAAGACAACTTGAATTTGATGTGCTAAGAAAAACCAACAATTCCTATCGGGGATGGAGTAAAAAAATTGCTTTAGGGGAGAAGAAGATGAATCATAAATTATTAATGAGGTTAAAGTGTAATTTTACTATTATACTACTAGCATATAATTTCATAAATATTTAAAGGGCTAAATGGAAAATCTACCATTTGAGGGGGCAAGCCGCTTCCTGCCCCTGTGCCTTTATCCCTGGTCCTGGTTCTGGTTCCTATAGGACGGCACGAGGAGCTGGTTGGGGATCTGCCCCCCTTAAAATGGGAATCCCACTATTAGCCTTTTAAATTTGATAAACTTTTAAGTTAGTTCAAGATAAAATTGTATTTTAGTCCTTCAAAAATGATAAAAGTTTAATTTAGTCATTTGAAAAAAAAATAAAGATATAAACTATTAAAATAGTGAAAAATATATTTAATTTAATTGTCCTCCCAAAATATTCTGACTTTGCCCTTGAGTTTTCAAAGCTATCTTTTAACACATCATATTCAAGTTATCTATGGAATAACATGAATTTACAATTTAATTTATATGCTTTAAATATGTTTAATGTCAAATTCGAGCTAGCATTTAATACTCAAACTAATGATTTTATTGAGAGAAAGAAACTAATGGAAAACTCAATTATAACGTTTTGAAATTTATAAACCAATTTAAAGTTCGAACCATAATTTGAAGACACCAGATGCAATTAAATTCATAAGTAGTACTCAAGTGAATTGGACCTTCTGTTATTGTTCAAAAGAAAAGAGAAGAATCGAATCATACACATAAACACATGCATACATACTAACTTGAAAGAAGGCCGGAAATAAAGTAAAGCAGAAAGACATACAGAGCCAGACAAGCGAGGCCAAGGGCCATTATCAAAAGCAAAACGTGCAGCCTTCACAGCCAAATCAACATCCTCTTTGTCCCCTTCCGAAACTCGGGTTATCGCCTCCCCAGTTCTCGGGTCGATCGCCTCGAACGTTTTCCCTGTAACGAGATCATAAACAATTAGAGAGAACTATTGTATTAGCTTATAACTTTTCCGCCAGTTTCGCTTACCCGAAACGGAGTCGACGAAGTTGCCATTTATAAAGAGCTTGGTGAATTTTATTGGTGGAATATTGGCAAAAGATTCAGAGCTGTGAGAGCTTCCATTGCAGTGAACTGCCATTTTCAAGTTTCTTTGTTATGGTTCACCGTTTATACAAAGATAACGTAGCTCTTCAATTTTTGGTTGACATTTATTATGTCTAGTATACCGGTATTTAATGCTAAGTGGAGGAGTTTTTAATTCATAAATCTTTTTAAGTCCCTATCTGAATATCTGAATTTTGTAAGTCAAAAAAATTAATATACTATTTGGTACCTATATTTAGCTTCAATGTTAATTTTGATATTTGAGTTTTTTTCAATTTGTACTCAAGTTTAATTTCAATGTTCAATTTGGTACCCAAACTAAACAACATCATGTCACCCAATAAATATTTGACATCTATATGTGCTCTACTAAAAAAACATAAGTACGTAATTGGGACAAAAGAAAAACTCAGGTACCAAATTGAACATTGAAGTAAAACTTAAGTACTTGTATGAGACAAAAAAACTCAAGTATCAATTTGAAAAAATTCAGGTACCAAACTAAACTTTGAAGTCAAACTAAAGTACTAAATTGGGACAAAAGAACTTAAATGCCGAATTAAACATTAAAACTAAATATAAGTACCAAATAATATATTAACATGGAGAGTAAATAATGTCAATTTAATTATTTGCATGTCGGATGGTAATATGTGCTGGAGCCTTGGTCTACCCAAATTTTTTCTAGATATTTTCATTACTCCCTTGAATATATTTAAAAATTTTAATTAAGCTCTCATAATTTTTGAAAATTTCGATTAGACCCTCAAAATTTGATATCAAGATCTATAACTAGTTATTTGTAAAAGTAAAGGGGTTTGATTGATAAATATCTTAAGTTGAATTTAGGGATAAATTTTAAAATTATACATATCAACTTTGGCTTAATATGTAATTTTATACATGAACTTAGATTTTACACAAACTAATAACATAATTGTTGATATAACATCATTTTATGTTTATATATTGCATATACAAATAATGATATTTATCCAATTTAAAATAAATTAACATATTTATTTCTTTAAATATATATGATTAAATCAAAATTGAAGTTTTATGTATACATTTGAACCACAAATAAAATTTTATTTATATAACTACATCAAATCAAAATTTATATATAAATTTAATATTTATCTATTTAAATCTATTATACTATAATATAAAATAAATTTAGATTATAGATATTCGAGGAATTTATCATGGATATCTATAAATATTCATGAATATCCAAATTTGAACATAAGAATTTTTTATTTGGAAGAAAAGATGAGAACAAATTAATTTGGTTTGGGTCAAACCTATATAACATATAGGGTAATTTAAAATTATTACAAACGTATTACATTTTAATTCTTCAGTGAATGCCTTAAAAGTTGGGTTACTAATTTATTTATTTTTTTGATAACACACAACTGTATGAGGTAACAAGCATCAGCAAAGAATTTCAATTAAATATAGATATTAACAATTCTTTTGTTGATCGAGTTTTAATTCGATCGGTATGGGTATTATTGTCAAAGCAAGAAGACGTGAGTTCGAATGCGATGAAATGTATTATCTTCTTATATATGAGTTGATGAGGGATTTTGGGTAATTTTAAGCATTGTATTAAAAAGAACGAATATGATCAAAACTTATAATAAGACTATTAAAAAAATAATATCTTTTTGAAAATGAGATTATAAATTAAAAATTAATGTGAATATATTTTATAACATGACTATGTCAATGCTTGCAACATGTGACTAAATCCTACGCTCCATGTGCTTGTTGTTATTCAATTTGATATAAACAAATTAATATTTATTTTATCTTAGGATAATTATTATTAGTAGTAGTAGAATAAAGAAAAGGGTAAATTTCACATAAAGTCGTTGAACTATTAGTAAGTTTACCTTTTGATCACTTAACTTTAAAAAATTACAAATAGTCATTGAACTATTTGAAAGTTTTAAACTGTTAAGTCTTTTTTATTTAATTTCGGCTAGTGAATTCCAATCAATAATCGGTACAATGGAATAGTACCTATTGACAGGAGCGAAGTCAGAAATATTGATAGGGGATGTTAAAATGTTGACTTTAAAAAGATATATTTATTAAATTTGAGATAATCTTGAGAACCAAAATTAACATTTACAAAAAAAAAAAAAGTTAAATGCTCAATTTCTATTAAATATTGTAATTATTTAAGCATTAATTATTTTACCAAATTAATTTTTAGATATTATTTTGTATTAGTTTATCAAATTAGACAAAAATGTTATTAAATTTATCATAAAAATTATATATTCTATAAAAGAAATCAAATTAAAAGAAACGTTAGAAAACTTTCGGGGGCAAATACAATTTTATCCTATTTTTAAGCATTAATTATAAGGTTAAAATATTCCATCAAAAAATTATAAGGTTAAAATAAAAATTAAAAGGGTTAAACTGAAATTTTACAAAATTTAGGGGGGTTGGGGCTCCTGCTTGCCCCGTAAATTCTCTGTTGCTATTAATAAGTAGAAGAACATACCTTCGATCCAAGCTAATCTGACGATCAATGTTAGAGATCAGAGAAAAAAGCTATTTAGATTTTAGTTCACAGATTTGCGCCAATCAAAGTTATATCATAAAAAAAATGAACTGTAGAAAAGGGGAATACAAGCTTTCGAATAGTATAGGCAATGTGAATAGAAAAGATCATATCACTATGATTTTAGCCGCCCAATAAGTTAAATGAAAACTTTCAAATAGTTAAATAACTATTTTATAACATTTTAAAATTAAATAATTAAAACATAAATTTATAAATAATTTAAGGACGTTGAATATAATTTATAATATATACTTTTTATTCCACCCGCAAGTTAAAAGATATTTTAAAGTCATCATCGGTCGGCGTTTTGTTATATAAATAAAATAGTATAGCCGTCGTTTATTTCAATTTCCCAGTTTCCAGCTATTCATGCAAGAAATGGTTGACAAAATTATGAACGAACATATGCGGTGACGAAATACTCTTGACATTTTTAATATTTAAAAATAGAAAAAAATAATAATCAATGACGTATTAGTTTTAAAAGTAAGATTGAGAGTCGGGTTTTACGATTAAATATGCAAATCATATTTCAATTTTCCTTAAATTTATTTTGGTTTATGTTCTACTTATTATGTTTGAGGTCGAAGATGAAATTAATTTTTTAATCTAACATAATTAAATTATAAATTTTCAAAGGATTAAAATATAATTTTCTTGTTTTATCAATTTTTAATTTTATAGATTTTAAAAATTTATATTAAAATTTTATCATTTTAGAATCAATGCTATTACTTGACCTCTTCGACACTTAGTAAGTACTATACAAATTTATTTTGATTTAAATCCAAAATAAACATTTGTAATTGAAGTTCATGAACATATGGAGTTGGAATTTTGGTTTGTAATCTTGTAGATGATATATATATATATATGTGATGTTTAGAATTATCTTTCACCAAAACATTAAATCAATGTCTGGGGCTTGAATTTGGTAACAATTCTTATATATTTTTTTCTTTAAGTTAGTCCTTAGACTTAGTAATTATTTCCATATTAGGGCTTGAATTAGGCAAATATACCTATATTGAGGCTTGAATTTTTTTGCTCAAGTTAGTCCCTAAACTTGACAATTGTTTTCATATTGGGATCTGAACTTAGCAATTGTTCCCACATAGGGGCATGAATTTTAGGGTTTTTAAGGAAATATCAATGACTTAACTTGGACAAAAAAAAGTTTAAGCCTCGATTTAGGAACAATTACAAAGTTCAGGGACTAATTTGGACAATAAATGTTAAAGGCTCAATGTGGAAACAAGTGCCAAGTTCAAGACTAACATGGATCCAAAAAAATTACACCCTAATGTGAGAGTAGTTGTTAAGTTTAAAGCCCAAAAATGATTTAACAAAATATTAAACATAAGAGATTTTCAAAATATAACACATGCGGTTGTTCTTGCATAGAGAGATTTTATTTATTTAGAGTTTTATACTCTTAAAATATAAGTCTCGAGTAATGATTAGGGACTTATACACTTAGTGCCATGGTGAGTCATGAATAGGAGTTACAACAGACTTGGTTTGCAGATACTTGTTAAGTGAATCCATGCCATTTTCTCTTCCAAACCCACTCATCTTGTACCCACCATATGGACAACCTAAATCTAGCAAAAGGTAACAATTGATCCACACGACCCCGGCACGAACTGATCTCGACACGGTGTTTGCCACATTCAAGTCCTTCGTTATAACCCCGGCTGCTAGGCCATAAGTCGTGTCGTTTGCCCTCTTAATTGCCTCTTCCATGGTTCTTACAGAAAGAAAAACAAAACACAAAATAATTATCTTAAAACTAGTTCATCAACGGAATGATACAATTAGAAAATATAGACTAAATCTATAATTGTATGCATAGTATAGGATTATTGAATTTAACCAAACATATTTAATTGCTACTGTTTGGAACTAGTAATCCTCGGTAAACAATAACTATTAAATTCATTAAGTTATGCTATTTCCAAAATTTAATGCGACAAACACATATTATCATATGTGTAAAGTCATACCAGCTTGTTATTTCCACATATTACTCACTTAAAATCCAATCAATGGATTAACGGCTATCATTTGCATCAAGATTGAAATTTCATAATTTGAAAAGTATAAGGACCTAGAATGATCAATTGGAGAATATCAATTAAACATACGACTATATGTATAGTACAAGACTAGTAATTCAATTTAACCAAATGTTTTTAACTGCTACCGTTTGGGTAAGAACTAAAATTCCAAAAATCGAAAAGTACAAGAACTAAAATTAACCAACTTGAAAAAAAAAATGGACTAAAATTGATCAAAATTAAACAAAGGGACTAAATCCATAATTTTTACAAAGTAAAGGGACTAATAGTATAAATTAACCAAATTTTTATAAGAACTACTTACTTGAACTTCATCAATGACATAACTGGCCCAAAAATTTCTTCTTTTGCTATGATGATATCTTCCTGTTAGACAAAAAGGTCCCCATAGATTAAGAAACATATCAAAAACATCATAGTTTTTTAAGGTTGTCCAAACAATATATTTGTTACCTTAACATCAGCAAATATGGTAGGCTGTATGTAATATCCCTTTTGGCCAATGCGGTTGCCCCCTGTTAGTAAAGTGGCTCCTTCTCTTTTGCCATGCTCGATGTATGATAGTATTTTCTCGAATTGATTTTTATCGGTCTACACCATTCGTCAAAATAAAAATAAAAATTGCATTTGTTCATATAGGCCCTCAATTATACATGGAGTCATTCAACTTTAAACCGGATCCAAATAAATTAGTATAAACCGGTTCGAGATATAGATGTCGGTTTATAACCAAACCCGACTTATATTTTCATTTTAATACCCATATTTGATCTGGCATGCATAAATTAAATTGTATTTCTAACCCTTAATTGAAGAAATAGTTAAAGCTCTTATTTGTGATATACATTCAAATCCTATCATTCCGTCATTTTTCCTAATATTGTAGTTAATAAAAGGTTTAACTATACTATTACTCTCTACACTTTTTAGATTTTTGGAATTAGTTCATCTACTTTTAATTTTGAGAATTTAATTCCTTTAATGAAAATCAATTAATAGCATTATCAATTGGACTTTAATTTTTCTGTATTTGGATAATGACTATTGATTAGCTTTAAGCTACATAAATATATTTAACTACTATACATAAAGTATAAATACTAAATATATTATTATTCGGTCGAGCTGACTTAAATTTGATAATCTCTATCTAAAGTTCGAATTTTAAATTTAATATTTTTATCAAAACTTTTCAAATTTAAAGCAAATCGTTAAATCCAATCAAATAACCCGAATTCTAACTAGCGTTCAATATAAAATGAGTTGTGTTTGAAACATATAAATTACACTTACTTGAGGTCCTTGGTTGACTTGAGGATCAAATGGGTCTCCAACAACCCATGCATTTGCTTTCTCTATTAACTTGTTCACAATCTTATCATAAATACCTTCTTGAACATAAATACGAGAACTGGCCACACAAATTTCACCCTACAAAATTTAAATGTTAGGTTCTAATTGTGGATTTAAAGCTGCTATAAAAGTATCGTAGAGACCTCCGCACTAAAAGTCGAATTGTATTTTGTGCCTCACTGTTTAAAAAATGGGCAAATTAGTTCATATATATTAGATCAAAGAGTAAATTGACCCTATTGTTAAAAATTTAGTCTATTGCTATTGTTAAAATTGGTTCTTGTATATCAGCATGATATACATGTAGCACACCATGTGTCACTATTTAGTTTTTAATAACATAATTGGTTGAAATATTTAACAAAAAGAACTAATTTGCTCTTTAATCTAATATATAAGAATTAATTTATTCATTTTTTTAATAGAGAGAACAAACTGCAACCCAACTCTTAATATAGAAGACTTTATGACACTTTTACCGAAAATAACCTACTTTGTTGGTGAAGATGCCATTGAAAGCAAAATTTGCAGCCTCATCAACATCAGCATCATCAAATATTAACAATGGGGATTTGCCACCCAACTCTAATGAAACTGGCTTCAAATTGCTTGCTGCTGCTGCCATCATTATCTTACGCCCAACCTCAGTGGACCCTGTAAAGCTCACCTGAAAGACCCATATCAAGGTAACCTCATTTCTTCATTTTTTTTATATCTTATATATAAACAAAACTCATTTTTAAATTCATCTCAAATTTTAAAACGTTCTAATAGAATTATTAAAGTATCAATATCAAATCAAACAAGTTCTACTAACCTAGCTGTCAACTTGAGTGTTGAATGCCTACTCGAATTTAATGCAAAGTACATTTAAATACGTGTAAACTTATCAAGGGTGAAATTAAGAATTCTATTTAGAATTTGAGATCGAATTATAAAATTTTGGGATTAAAGTTAAATATTTTGTTTTAAATTTATTTAAATTAAATTATTAATTTTTAGGCTAAAAATATATATTTTTATTTAATCAAAGACTAAAATGTTTTGAATTGAATGTTTTAATTTTTTTATAGGGGCTAAAAAGCAATACTCCCATTTAGCCAGGTGGCCAAGGCCCACCTGCTCGCTAGCTACAACCTTAGTACCTCATTGACAACTTGAATTTTACATAAAAAAAGAAATAGTCTTCATAAAATCTATTTGTTTTTTAAACATTACACGTATTAAAGTTGTTCATGTAATAAGTATATTTTTTTAATAAAAAATTGATTCACATGAGTTAAGTATGCTTCAGGTTAGATTCAAACTCAATTTAATGCTCAAAACAACACTAAACAAACTAAAAAATTAATAAAATATTGATACTTTAAAAATTCAATTAAAACGTTTTAAACTTTCAAACCAATTAAAAACCTGCACCATAGTTTAGGGACGTATGGTACAAATTAACGTTAAATATAAATACATATGAAAACATATATCTTACTTTATCAACGTCCATATGAGAGCTAATGGCAGCACCAGCAGTCTCTCCAAATCCATTCACAACATTGAGCACTCCATCAGGGATGCCAGCCTGAGAAATTTCAACACAAACAAGAACCAAAAAAACATCCATTTTAAGATCGGTTTGTTCTATATGTCATATTATAATTTACAATTTTTATTAAAAAATGAGTAAATTAATCATTGTATATTAAATCAAAGAGCTAAAAATGAGTTAATAAGTCAGATTATATTTTAATCTAACGTACAATGACTAATTTACTCTTTTTTTTAGTAAACGAGAGAATATGCAATCTAACTTATAGCACAAGAACCTCCATTGTACTTTTAGCTTTTAAAGTCACATTAAAAACTTGTTTTAATTTAGTCCAAACTTTTAATTACCAGCTTAGCAAGATGAGCATAATAAAGAGCTGAAAGAGGGGTTTGTTCAGCTGGTTTGACCACCATGGTGCAGCCAGCAGCTAATGCAGGTGCAGCCTTGACAAAGAACATGGAGGTAGGGAAATTCCATGGAAGTATAGCTCCAACGACGCCAATGGGTTCCCTGAGAGTGTAACCTTGTAGTCCTTTGCTTAATTTCAACACGGTTCCATGGATTTTATCGGCTGCACCTGCATAGTAACGCAGTGTCATTGCAGCACCTGGGACCTCCAAGAACTTGCAAAGAGAGAACAGCTTGCCACCATTAATGGCTTCCAATGTAGCTAGTTCTTCTATGTTTTGTTCAATCAAGTCTGCAAACTTCATTAGGATCCTTCCTCGTTCCTAAAAAGTCAATTTAATTCAACAGAATATACTAATTAAGTGATGAATTTGATAGGGTATTATGGAGGTAGTGTATTAAGAGTCTGGATTGCATATTATTTTTTTCTACTAAATAAATAATAAATTAGGCTCTATACCGTAGATATAAAAAAAAATAAATTGAAAAATTCGTTAAAATTCAATCCATTTCCGCTGTTAAGTGATAATGTGGCAAGTGGAGCAGATAGACAACGACATGTGGCATGCCACATCATCACTTAATAGTATAAATAGATAAAATTTTTAACAAAATGATCAGTTTACTCTTTAATCTAATATACAAATGTTAATTTATCTATTTTTTAGTGGAAGGAACAAAATGTAATTCAAAATATTAATTTACGGTCCTCCATAATACTTTTATCTAAGAATCTAATTTTAAAGTGCCCATTAAATTATAAATTACCGTTATTTATAATTTTATAATTTTCAAGAGACTTTAGTAGTTTTTTACCATCTAGAGGGCTAAGGCCTACCCCTTTTGTTTGTCTTTTTCATACTAGTTTTGAATTCCAATCTTTTAGACTTTTATTTTGAGAAAATGACTTCGTTGTATCCTTTTTAATATTATTTAATAAAGTTTCAAAGGCTTTTTTGCAAACAATATTTTTAAGTATTTTTTTTGAAAAATAATTCTTATGCAGTGCTTTTAAATTAATTTTATTATTATAAGCATAAAATAATTATTTCTATATTATAAAATAAATAAATAATAAATTTTAATTAAAGGTAATTACGATCTGTAACTTTTCAACAAAAATAATCCAAACATCACCCATTCAAATCAATTTTGGATTTCCCTTCTTTTTTTAAGATAATAAAAAGGAACATTTTGTGACCCATTACCAATTTAAAAGAAAACATTAATTATTAGCACTTGTAATATATTTTTTCATTGATAGGTATTATGTGTAATAAGAAAATCAGTCCTTGAAATTATTGGGTAACCAACAGACAAAAGGAATATCAATAGCAGTCCCGCCTGTTTTGTATATATTATAGTTGGTTAAAATGATCATAAAGATTCTTATATTAAAAAATTAATTTAATTATTTTATTAATTACGCTAATTTTTAATAGTATAAATAAATAATTTTTTAATAAAAAAAATTAATTTGCTCTTTGATCTAACGTGCATGGACTAATTTATTCATTATTAGAGTAAATGGGGTAAAATAAAATCTAACCCCTAATACAGGAGCCTCCGTGATACTTTTATCTAAATTAGTTTAATTTTAAAGCAGATAAATTTAGGTCAAGGTAATTTCGATTTATAATTTTTTATGTGGTTTCGGGTTCAAATTGTTTTTGTCATATGAGTTTGTTAGATAGGATTGAAGACAGAGATTTTTTCTAGATGTCAGAATTAAATTATAATTTTATCATTTTGAGGAGATCAAAGTATAATTTTATCATATATTAACTTAAAATTTTAAGAGAAGTACTTTACTACGAATATTGTGTGATGTCAAAAATAGTATCATGGTTAACCACACCATACCAATAATGATTATTTAAATGAAATCATTTAAATTTTAGACCATTTTAATATGTTTCAAATAATATCAACGTAGTTAATGGCTTGTATACTTTTACATTATAAATCACTTTTTCTTCTTCAACTATTTTTATATTTTTAATGAAAATAAAACAGGAAGCTAAATGAAAATTTTCTATTTTAAGTTCCTTCAACAAAACAAAATATTCAATTTCAATTTTTTTACCTTTAGTTAAATGAAAATAAATTGCATTTTCAGCCCTTTCGAGAAATCAATAATTTAACTTTTAAACCATTTAACTAAATTTTAAACCATTTTATAATTTTATCTCATTTCCCCTAAACAACAGAAGGATTTGAAAGTAGAAAGGAAGTAAACAAGGAATACATACATAACCTGATAAGCGAGGCCAAGGGCCATTATCAAAAGCAAAACGTGCAGCCTTCACAGCCAAATCAACATCTTCTTTATCCCTCCGAAACCCGAGTTATTGCCTCCCCGGTTCTCGGGTCGATTGCCTCGAACGTTTTCCCTGTAACACAAGATCGTAAACTTTTAAAAGGGACCTAAAATGAAATTTCCTCATCGTATTAACTTACAACTTTTTCGCCGGTTTTTGCTTACCGGAAACGGAGTCAACGAAGTTGCCGTCTATAAAGAGCTTGGTGAATTTTATTGGTGGAATGTTGACAAAAGATTCAGAGCTTTGAGAGCATCCATTGCAATGATCTGCCATTTTCAAGTTTCTGTGTGTTTATTTTTCTCATCAATATTTGTCTTTGGCTCACCATATATATAAAGAGAAAGATGCCAGGTGGAGAAACTTTTTAATTCATAAACTTGAAAATAAATCCGATATCTAATAATGTAAAAATTCAGATAATAGATATCTTGATTATAATTTATTTAAACCCGAAAATAAAATAGACTCAAATGGTATGTATTCATAAGTTAATATCCGTATTAATGAAAAAAACGAATCAAAGATATATCACCGATAAAATTTATTTAAATCGGATCAAATCAATTTTGAAATAAAAAATTAAAGGGCAACACATATTCTATACCGTATGTCATAATAATAGAACTGACTTCAGATTAGTCCAAAAAATGACTAATAGCACAGAATTTAGATTAGTCCAGAGTCGACCAAATAAGAGCAGTAATAACCTCCTTACAATATGATTCAATAACAACATTGTCAAACGGTTTAGAATGAAGCCAGGTAATAACCTCAATCGAAAACTAATAATATCTAATAAAATGGATTATTATATTAATAATCCTATAAATAATTCAATAATTAATTGAGTCCTCGATCGTAAACAACACTTATTGAACCGTTAATCACATATAAGCAATCAATTGAGTTCTTGAAAATTCAATTTCCGTGTAAGCCCTTAACAATCGTTAACTTTATCACATGGCACGCTAGGGTTGTGCTACGTGGCGAAATTTCTTTTAATTTGTTTAAAAATCATTACAAATTCTAAAAAAAATTTAAAAATAGAACTTTCAAATTTTAAAATAGAAATTTTAAAAGGATAAAATTATTAAAAATAAAAAAATTGTAAAAATAAAACTTAAATTTTTAAAAGTTATTACAAAATAGAATTTAAAAATATAAAAATGGAAAAAATTATAAAATTTATTAAAAATAATACAAAATTGCAAAAGTATAAAAAAATATAAGAATTAAAAAAATTAAAAATATATAAAATTATGAAAAAGAGTTTGCATAGGTAGCTAAACATGTCACATAAAGATTTGATCATCGAGAAAAAGAACTAGAATTGGGTTAAGGTCGAAGAGGAGATGTTCAGGTTCTTCAGTGACGATACCATGTTCCAACGTGACGTTTATGCTTATATTAGTGATAACAACAAGTTGATCAATCTCAAAGATGGATCCATAAGAAATATAATTTGTTATATTTTCATGATTTTTTCTTGCAAAAAATATAATTTTTGTATTTTATAATTTTGAAAAATTTAAAAAATTAGGTGCAATTTTTTATATAATTTTTCAAAATTCTATATTTTTTCCATTTTTATTATTTTATATTATTTTAATAACTTTTGAAAATCTTTTACAATTTTATAAATTGTGAAATTTCAATTTTAAATTTCAAAATCTAAATTTTTATTTTATTTTCAATTTTATAATTTTATATTTTGAAATTCAATTTTATAAATTTTTCAAAATTTAAATTTATTTTATAATTTTAATGATTTTTAAAAACAATTTAAAAAGAAATTAACAAATTTCGCCATGCAGCATAACCCTAGCATGCCACATCGTAAAGTTAATAAACATCAATGCCACATTATAAAGAATATATCTTAAATCCAAGTCGATTTGACAGTCTGTGTTAGAGATCGGATAAGAAAACTATTTGAATTTTGGTTCAGATTCGTAATGTTTAAAGTTGTTTCACAAAAAATTAAACTGTAGAAGAGAAAGGGAATGAGAGGTTTTAATTGGTATAACCGGTGCAAACAGAGAAGACCATGCAACAACAATTTTAACAGTCTAATAACTTAAATGAAAACTTTTAAATAGTTTTATGATTATTTTGTAACTTTTTTAAAATCAAGTGGCCAAAATGCAAACATACAGACCTTGAGTGTAATTTACCCTTTTTCTTTTTTTGTGAGGTAACACCAGACAAACACAAACTTATATTTTATTACACGACTTTGTGAATACCTACAACATATCATTAAAAGCTGTGATTCTTGGTTTTTTTCTTTGTTTTGGTCTCTGCTTGTTTTATATTCGGTATGAAATGAATTAGTTCTTATTTTTATATTAAAATATAATATAATAATTTAAAGTTTTTAAATTTCATATCTTTCCTTTCACTCGCAAGTTAAGATATTCTAGGAAATTTCCGTCGGCTTCTTTGTTTTTATTCATATTAGACCATGATGTTTTCATTATATAATTACTTTTTCGTAAATTTGATAATTAGGTCTATTTTTATACATATATCTTTTTTATTCACTTTACTATTTGAATTTGGCAATTATATCTATTTTGGCCTCTGAATTTGGATTCCGTCGTGATTTGATTACGTGATCAGTGTTCTTGAAATAGGACTAGATTGGTTGGTTGGAGTGGTTGGATTAGCAATTGATCGATATATTGGTTTGAACAAAGGGGATGAATCGATTGAATCAGAAACTACTCAAAATCAGTAAAAACCAAAAAGTGGGACAAAAACTAGTAGTTGAACAGGGTTATTAATTTTTTAAAAAGAAATTTATGATTTTTAATTATTTATTTAATTATTATTGTTCTAGCAGTTGAACTGATTAAATCAATTGATCCGGGAAACCAGTGGTCTACTCAGTTCAACCATCGGTTCGGTTATTAGAACATTGTATGTGATAGTCTAAGATTATACCACGTCATCACCTACAAATTTATATAATTTTTTAAAACTCTTAAGTGATGATGTGGTATAATCTTAGAGTGCCATGTCATTAAACTTTTATATTTTTCAAGTTTCAGGACCAAAATGAATTTAGTTGCCAAGTTCAAGTACCAAAATGGATATAACACCCCAAACTAGGCCTAGATGTCTAGACCGAATCCAGGATGCTACACTGATCACCGAAGTGATTGGGAGAAAATTTCTACAAAAACAAGTCGTTCAAAAATTTTCATTTTCAAAACCAATCAAAACGCTCAATCGTTAAAATTTCGTCTACAAGTTTAACAGGAATAAATGTACGAATCAAAAGTTTAAAACAGTAACTATACAAGCCCAATTCTACCCAGGCCCAAAGACCCAAATCAGCCTAACCCAATAACCCTAGCCTAACTTGCATTTTTTAGAAACCAAAACCCTAAAAATCGCCTTGAGTTCTCGCCGCCTCGACTTCCTCTGCTCACGTCCCATCGCCACCGACCCCAGCCACTTGCACTGTCCACCGCCCTTGTCATCAGCACCATCCAAGCACCTGCAAGAATTAAAAAGGAAAAGACAGAACACACAACAGAGAAAGCAACAAGCAAGCATGTAATTTCTTTTGGCTATTTAAGCCCGAAAACAACAATGTAAAAAAAGGGGGATTTTATCCTTTGTTTTGAAGAAGAAAACAGAGAGAAAAAAATAGAGGTTACCAATACAAAAATAGAAATTTCAGTTACAAATACCCGCGAACAGAGATTGATACAAGATATAACAAGCAATCGAAGGAAAAAGGAAACAGTTTTAAGGTTTTATTCTATCTTTCTTTTTAGCCTATTTTTTTCGAAACTATAAACCTCGAAACTATAAACCTATCTTCTTTATCTTTTCTGTTAAAAACAATTTATATATAACATCAAATACGTGTATAAAAAAAGAGAAAAAAGAACAAGATTTTACTTTTCGTGCGGTGGCCGGAGCGACGAAGCCCATCGGAAGCCTTCGTCGGGGAGTAAACCTGCAGAGAAAAAAAAACAAGAAGGGTTTTTTTTTAAAGCAAGCAACAAAAATGAAAAATGAAAGGAAAATTTTTGGTTTTATAAAAGATTCAAAACGACGCCGTTTAGGGCTTATTTAAGTGGCCTCAAAACGACGTCGTTTTGCCCCTCAGATCCGTGTGTTGACCCGACCTGCCTCAAGATCTACGTGTTTTTACAAAGGGGTTTATTGCACTTTCGATCCTTCCGCATTTTCAGCTTTTAAAATTAGGTTTTCTGTTATTTTAATTTTGGCCCAGATATTTTGTGCAGTTTGTAATTTGGTCCTTTAAGACGCTGCGCTCAAAATGCTTGGGGAAAATTGTGCTCCGCGTCCCTCATTCTTTCGCGTGCGTTGCAATCCAGTCCCCCTATTATTTATTTTATAGAATTTGACCCGAAACTTCCGTTTTTAATACAATTTAACCCATTTTTCAATTATTTTGCAATTTTTACTACTATTTAATATTTTCATTTTTATTATTATTGATCATTTATTATTACTATTATTTTATTATGCTACTATTGTTAGTACTACTATTTTTATTTTTATTATTATAAAATTTTATTAACATCCACCGTTTTCTTTTATATTATTATTATTATTATTTTATAATTTATCCATCTTTTGCTATCATTATTTTCATATATCTATGATTATTATTATTATTATTATTATTATTATTATTATTATTATTATTATTATTTATTATTTTCATTATGTTTTACTATTATTTGTTTGCTATTACTATTATTTATATTCACGATCATATGTGTTATTTTATTTTTCTACTATCATTATTATTACTATTATCATATTACTATCACTAATATTATTACCTTAACCATTATTATTATTTTTTGTTTTCATTATTATTATTATCACCCTTTTTTATCATCATATTACCATTATTATTACTATTATCATATTATTTTATATATACATATATAGTTTTATTTATTTTACATATACTATTTCACTCATTAATCGCCATTTTTATTTTTATAAATCATCGTTATTATCGTTATTTCCTGTTACTGCTAATATACTATTATTATCGTAATACTTTCACTTTGTCCACTACCTATATTATCATTTTTTCTCTATTGTCATCAACATCCTTATCACTCGTCGTGCTAATCTATCTCGATGCCTCATTTTTTAACAACCAACATTCCGTATTAAGTGATTCGGGAAAATCGATCCCTAACTTACTAGGTTCTGATTTCTCTCGTTTAAACTAAACAACCTTTTAAAACAGCAATACAAGTTTCAAACAAAACATTTAATCTCGAAAATTCGAAATGTTGCGCCCTAACTTACTGGACTCGACATCTAGATACTTTGAGATAAGTTTCTTTTTTTTTTCTTTTAAAATAAAGGCAATGTTCCTAATTTGGAGTTTCGAGAAAATCGGGCCCTAACTTACTGGATTTTGGTTTCTTGTTCGACAAATGACGGGAGATCCTCTCCAAATACACAACCGAGTTTTAAAAGACAAGCTTAGTTTCGGGAATCTAAAGTATCGCGCCCTAACTTACTGGGCATGATACTTCATCTCTTCGAAAATAAGAGCGTCTTATCGTCCCTTCCGATTCCTTCAAATTTTGGAGAATAAAAAGTATCGTATTTTCAAATCATTTCAAAGTTTTCAACATTAGGACATCAATCAATCAATTTGGTACCAATTTTGGGTGTATCGAGGGTGCTAACCCTTCCTCGTGCGTAACCGACTCCCGAACTCATTTTCTGGATTACGTATACCACAATCGTTGTTTTGATAAATCAAACTGTTTATTAAAAATAACTATTTTATGAGGTGACCCGATCACACCCAAATAAAGATCGGTGGCGACTCCCTTCTTTTTCATTTTTTAAAACCCGAGTCAACCGCATCATTTACTGTTTTATCAAAAATGGTTACGACAGTAACTGTACCATAGTTTATAAACTATAGAGTTAAAATGAAACAAATACCAAGATAGTATCATTAAATAAAAAGTGCATAATTGTTGTTCATAAGCCTGTCGAGACCTCCGCATACCAAGTCTAGCTCCAGAACTTCGAAATGTACCTAAAAGGGGAAACAGAAGAGGGGGTGAGCTACTCGAGTTCAGTGTGAGATCAAAACCAATTAACTAATGGATCAGACACAGAAAACTAGTAGTAGTTCTGAAACGAAACATACCTACAGAGTTGTAAAGAAACAGTTGGTACGTTCGAAACAGACGTACTGGCATACAATAATATTTAGAGCATATCGGAATCACACTCAGTTACACCTTCGCAAATACTACTCAGTCCAGCAATAGTCACTAGTTTCAATTCAGTCAGTCAGATACAATCAGAGTTTAACAATTTTATAGTGTCATAAATGCTTTTAGTTAAACCGTAAAACTGACAATCGCACTCACAAAACAGTCAATAAGATGTATATGAATGCAGTTGAGTTAAAGAAACCCACCCATCCAGCCAACACACCTCTCCGTCCCCATCACTCCTCAATAGAGCTATTAAGCTCATCCAACCAATCACTCCATATAGGATCTCGAAAAGTCCATCCAACCCTACACTCCATATGATGTCATGGTTGCCCGGCAATGATGGCCATCAGCATTGTCCACGACCCTCCAGGTATTGGGGCTAACAGTATGCAGACAAACTGCCAGTCACGTATATTATGCAGCAAAGCTAGCGTATAAGCTGTACTGTGCAATGCAGTAAACCGCTATATTGATAGGTTGCAGTGAAACTGCCAGTTTAGTCAATGGTACGTAGCATAGCTAACGTACATGCGGTACAGTGCAATGTGATAATCTGCTATACCGTTATCAGTAAAGTCCACGACCCTCAGGGTATTGGGCCTGCCCACGTCCTTTTGGATAATAGGGGCTATCAGTGAGCAGTACGGTGCCATGCGATAAATCGCAGTACAGTCATGCTTGTCCACGACCCTCTGGGTATTGGGACTGCTCTCAACCCTCTCGGTATTAGGGGCTATCAGTAACTAGCAGATCAGCTGCTAGTTCAGTCAATCTTCCTTCTTTTCAAAATTCCACCCAAAAACATTATACGCATATGTATGTATGCAGTCAGATGTACACGATCAAAATACCAGTTTCGGACAGTTAATCAGAAGTAGACACTCACATCCAATCAATCAGTTACAGAATGAGACATGTGCACACTCATAACTCGAGTTCAGTATCAAGCTTATCGCACAACCAATCACAAATAACACACACATCAATCCCAGACCAGAGTCATAATTACCCTCAGTAAAGCTCAGTCGAGGTTTGGAACACACAGAGTTGCGATTGCACTTCAATTTGATCTAAAATCATTATTTGGCGAGATAGGGCCACACGCCTGTGTGCTCCAACCGTGTGGAGCAATCCAGGCCGTGCGGGGGTCCAAACGCCCATGTGAAGGGTAGCACTCGGCCGTGTAACAGAGGCACACGCCCGTGTGAAGCAGGGACACGGCCGTGTAACTAACTGTCCAATTTCGCTAAAATAAGGAGCAAGGCAAACAAGACCGTGTAAGAGTCTCACACGCCCGTGTGCTCATGGGACACGGCAGTGTAAATTCTGACAAAAATCCCCAAATCAGCCACACGACCATGTGGCCGTCTGGGTGATCACAAAACCACCCTACAACAGCCCCAAAACCGTCGTTTCAGCCACCAGAACCGTCCTTGACCTTTGCCCTATCAACATCTATCAGAAAGTGACGATTTCCCATCACTTCCATCAACTAAAAACCCAAACTAATGGGTCAGCATACAGTCAAAAGAAAATCGAATAGAAAATTTGCAGAAATAATAAATATATAAAGTAGCGTAGTTATAGTTCGAATCCCACACCTGTTTGCAATCGGAGAAGTCGACAGAGGCACGAGATTCCCGAATCCACAAATAAACCGTTTTAGAGAATTGTTTTGAAAAGCCATAAAGTAAAGAAGAAGGGAGAAGGTGAAAGGAAACATCACTTCCAAAAATGAAATAGATAAATAAAAATAAAATAAAAACAATCAAATAAAATAAAATCTAAAACAAATAAGTTACCAAAATAAAACTATTAAACCTCAAAACACAATTACAAAGACTTAAACCTATGACCATGAAGTTCACCAACACTCACACCACCACCAAACCAGCAAGTCCATTATATTACAATGGATTAAACACATATGTGTAGCCTCGTCATTGTCCCTATGCTCAAATCCCAAAACTTCTAGGCCCAAAATTCGGGGCGTTACAATGGATTAAAAAATTACAAGTACAAAATGAATTATGTTATCCCTTTTAACATTGGTTGGATTAGGTGATAAGAAATACAAATTTTTAGGGAAGTTAAAGTATAATTTTATCATTGTATAAACTTACTCTTTTCTTTTTTTTTAAAGGATTTAAATTAAAATCTTATATCTTGAGGGTTAAAATGCAACTTTACCACTATAATAACTTATATTTTCAAAAAAACCTAAAGAGATTAAAATGAAATTTTATCATTTTGGGAGAAGAGGACAATGCCCTTCTTACTTCCTTTCGGCTTGTTCCTGGTCTCTACTTCGAGTATTGTGAATAGAAAAACGGTATAGGTAAGCTTACTCCTCCATTTAGAATTATGACCTAATTCAACTCTAGATATAGTTAAGGCTCGAAGTGATTAATCAAGCATAGAAGAGTTTTAGGGGGGAAAATAGTATACTATCATTAAGGTTAAAATATGCTCTTAGTCTCCATATAAGTCTATGCCTCACTGTTTGCTATCTAATTTTATGTCTCTAGCCTAAGCGATTGGATCACCATTTTCCAATTTAATTAATTCAACTATTGTTTGTTATCTAATTTTATGTCTCATAGTTTGCTATCTGATTTTATGCCTCTAGTCAAAGCGATAACAATTAATTCAACTGTTGTTTGCTACTTAATTTTATGTCTCATTGTTTGTTAGTTTAATTTTATGTTTTTAGAAATCTTCGTTTTTCAATTCAATTAATTCAACCGTTGTTTGCTACCTAATTCTACGCATTACCGTTTATTAGTTTAATTTTATGTGTCTAGACAAAACGATAAGATCACCGTTTTTTAATTCAATTAATTCAACCAATAGTTTGCTATCTGATTTTATGCTTCACCGTTTGCTACTACATGCATTTGGTCAATCGATCAGTTCAATACCATTGTAAGGTGATTGTAGTAACCTTTTTCTATAATTGTAGTTTAAAGCTTTTATCCAAATCATTTTGAGGTCATTGTAGTAACCCCATTTTTTATAATTGCAATTTAAGGCTTTTATCCAAATCTTATCAATTTAATCGAAGTACAAATATAAGTTTTGATGAATTTTTTTTCCAACAAGATCTTCAACCACAATCCCAAATAAATCCTAGATCCGAAAATCTTTAATTGCATAGAAATAGCATTATGATAGAACTATTATTCATGCTAGGAAGTAAAAAATATATTACGTAAATTCCAATTAGGACAAAAATCTAACATGTATTAAAAGCTTACTAAATATTACAATTTCATTATTGCAATATTTCCTCTATTCATCCTCTCTAACAATGAAATAATTCCTAATTAGATTGTTGATAACACACGAGGACTCAAGGCAGCTTACTTTTTTTTCAGGATTATGAACCATCTCCAATAGGAAAAGATTACTTACTAGTTATGAAAACAAGATAGGAGTACAAGAAAAAGATCGGCTTCCAAATTTCGAGGAAACCGACAAGTTTCCAACTCACTAGGTTACTGAGTCTAGACTATTGGGTACTCGAAGAGGGTTGGAACACCGACGGTGCTGCAGAGCCATAGTCATATGCTACATAACTAGTTTGACCCCCATAAGCACCACTGGTTGGAAAACCGGAAACCCCCAAATTTTCCACCGGGTGTACGTAGTGCTGTTGAGTAACTGCAGCAGGACTTTGCGAGTGAGTTACACCATATGCTGATGCATAAGGAACAGTAGGAGCCTCGAAAACATTCTGGCCAACATAGTTATACTGTGCGGAAAATCGTGCAGCCGGGCTTTGCTGCGCTGAGGGAGCTGGGTTTCGGCGATTGAAAGGGGGATAAGCATTTGAAAACTTAGCTGCTTTTGCGGGACGGAAAGCAGGTGGTCCACTGCCTCGGGCACTACCAGCACTATGACTTCGTTTATTCTGAGGCTTTCCAGCGGCTGCTGAACTCTTTTTCCTATCTGACTTGACTTTTTCCAGCTGCGTGGCTCGCTTTCTTAACAAATCAGTAGAAAACTCTGATTCAAGCTTATGGTCTTCAACGCATTTGATAATAGCTTTAATTGAATTCAGCTCCACATTTTTTGACTCCTCCTGCATGATTTATTTAACTTTAACCAGCGGTTCTTAAATTGTTATGTTATTAGAAGATAAAAAGTGAATATGTATATACCGTTGCAGCCGCGGAAAAATTTCCATTCTTCAATATTGTGGTGGCATTCTTTTTGGAATTCTGTTGATAGGACTTGAGTAGAGAAACAGGAGGAAATCTTTCTGTAAGGCCAGCTGCTCTGGCAAAGTACACTGCCTCGATCTCTTTGCCCTTCTTTACTAGTTCATCAATAATATCTAAAAGTTCAGAAACAATTCAATCAATGAGGTGCTATTTACTTCAGTTCCCAGAAAATGATGATAAGCATAATCCACATTCATCTTTAAGTGATATCAATCACATAATCCACAAAATTCGGGTTTTTCTTGAAAGTGTTTGTGATTTGCTTAAGAAATAAGAAAAAAAACCACTTCAAAACTACCAAATCAGAAGATTGTGCCTCATCTTACAAAATTCTAGGCAAAGATTTGATGTCTTACATTCCAAATATATTGGCCTAAAATAAATTACAAGAGTGCTGAAGCCAGTCCTAGTGTGCATGAGTTGTCACTATATCAGCACGTAAACCGAGGCACTGCATGGCTGACATACATTTTTGGTTTTTGACACACGCATTCTTATTATAGAGAAATGCAGGGCAATCACTTATTCCAAAATCCATCAGCGCAAACACATATATATATATATATATATATATATATATATGCTACCTAGTAATACAAGTGGAATGTGCTGACATTCAATTTCTGACACTCTTCTACAAGTATAACTATTACCTAAAAGAGTAACATAAAGGAAGTGGTGGGTTGTAATGCAGCTGCTAGACATGACGAGTTTAAATGAATTATGTAAATACAAGTAGATTCCATAAAAGCATAACACAAGTAAACAGCTTGGTGAGTCATAAGCTAATTAAATTCCCAAGTATAGGTCAGTGATACCTATGTTAAATAAATACCTCCACAATTACATCTTCAGACATCTTGCATCACTCATGTCTTCAAAACAGGATGTATTGTATAAATATTGATCAATGATTATCTATAGGCACTACACAAAGTTTAAGGCAGACAACCAGATAACTCATGGTGAGAATATGCTTTCAGTGTCTGGTCAGAGCAACCATTAGCAATGCAGTTCACTATAGATCCACCATCTAAATGGAAAATTTGAAAAGTGTCATCACAGACGAATACTAGGAGTTCAGGAAATTGCTTTTAGTGAATCCCACATTATCCCAAATTAGATTGCTTGATAATAAATCACTCATGATACAAAGGGAACTAGTTTATTAATCTCCAAAACTAACACAAAGCAATCCTATATTACCAAATTGCTTGGATGCATTGCAAAAAGGGCAGGTTGAAATACAAAGCTTCTAACAATGTTAAACACAAATTCAGCACCATACCGCACATAATTTCATTGTCAAAACATATCTATTATTTCACGTTTATTATCCTAATCAAACCAAAAGCAACAAGCAAAACACATTTATCGAACATCAGGAAAAAAAACCCTAAACTCAGTGTGTGAATATGCTTCCAGTGTCTAGGTAGAGTGACCATTAGCAATCAACTCACTATGTAAACAGCACATTCGGAAAGTACAGTCATTACGCTTCTAGGACATTTTTTCAGTGAATCCCATATATCCCTATTAATACTTGATACCTGGATGATTTGCCCATTCAGCACCTAACCAAATATGAGTTCATCCTCAGAACATATCTAGTTTCACATTTATTATCCAAAGCAAACCAAAACCAACAAGCAAAATACATATTTTATCACTTAAAAACTACACATTGAAATGAATAGCACAAACCTTCCATTTTATCATCGAACCCCAAAGCAGCAGCAAGCTTAGCCATATCCCTCCTCGAAGAAAAATCCAAAACCAATTTCCTCAAAAACCCTTCATCAAACCTCTCTTTCAATTCAAAACCAACCACCATATGCAAAAACATAACCGCTTCCCCCGGCGTAAGCCCTTCTTTTTCACCATCCAATTGCCCTTTCCATCTATCAACAACCTCCGCCGCTCTTTCCCCGATATTCCTCGAAAACTCCGGTCCTTTCCCTTTCTTCTCCTTCCAACTCGACTCAGGAAACAATGCATGAACCAACATCCCACATGCCCATCTCTTATCAGTCAACCCTAAAGTTTTCCCACTTTTTTGAGAAACAAAATCCTCAAAAGCTTCTAAAACAAGCCGGTGAGGGTCGACAGCTTCAGATAAAGCGACAGAGATCTCCGCGCGTAATGGGACTGACTCTTTCCGTTTCGAAACTATGAATTTAACCAGCCCAGCCGAGTCCATACGACGGGCGAGTGATTTCAACGTGTCGGAGAGCTGGGCTGAGCCTTTATGGTCCTTGAATTCGGCGAAAGCTGCTTCTTTTAGGGTTTCGATGTGGGCGGCGGCGGCGGATTCACGGTCGGGGAGGGAAGATTCACGTTGAGAAAGGGTTTCGAGAGTTTGGGAGAATTTGGAAGAAAGGGATAAGAATTTGGCATCGATGGATTGGCATTTTTGGGAAAGGGAATTTTGGAGGGAAGTGAAATGATTGGTTAGGGTTGTGAATAATTCGGTGCATTTGGATACGATTTTCTTTTGGGCTTCAAGGTCTTCGATGAATTTCTGTACCCGGTCGGCGGAAATTGGCGGCACGGTCGACATCGGCGATAACTTTACGGCGGCCTTTTGATGGAAGTGGGGAGGAGAAACGGACTTGAAAAGTCTAAACCCTGGGCCTAGTGAAAAAAGGCGTAAATGCGAAAATATCGCCTTCGCTGCTGAACGACGCCGTTTTTGATGAAATTTGGGAATTGGGTTTATGCTTTAAACAATGGGCCGAGTTAGGCTCATTATAATATTGTGGTTTTTTAAAATAGCCTAGTATTAGACTTACAAAGAAATCAAAAGCCCAAACCTATCATTATTATTTATAAAATCTACTCGTAAGTTACTTGAATTCATTTTTAAAAATAATAATTTAATTTGATCATTAAATCGAGTTTGAATTAAATTACTTGACAAATCAAGCAGTTTCTAAAACCTAATCAATTTTTATTAATTATTTATTATTAATACTTCTAATATTAAATCATGAATATATATATATATATATATATATATATATATATATATATACATTTAAAACCCAAATCTTATTATTATTTCTTATTTGGCATAAAATTTATATCTGGAGTGAGTTGAAATTCAAACCCAAATTTAAATATATAAATCATGTAAATAAGATTAATCGAATCAAGCTGGAATAATTTAATTCAAGTTGAATCCAAATTTTTATAATAGTGCTTGATCGAAATCGAATTTCAAGTCGAACTGGATTGTTTGGTTTCACTTCCCATTTCACACTCATAAGAATGCTTTTCATTGTTTTTCTTGATTGTCAAGGTAAAAATTATTCTTTCTTGCAAAGTTGAAAAGATTGAGCAATCATTTTCAATAAAATTGATAGTAGATATTTGATGCCTTAAATCAAATAACATTAGCATATTAGAATATGCTTTCCAGCCAGATTTTATTCACTCAAAATGGGTGTACACCAATTGTAATTTCCTACTTTTAGTTGCCCCACCACTCAACTTAACATACATTCATGCATACAAATGGGTTTTGGGGTCTCTATTGTGTGTGCTTCTTCCTTTGCCTCTCCACCTCTCTTTCATTGGAGCGTGTACGTATGAATGCATGCCACAAACACTAAAGGAGAAGCCTATGCTGATGTTGACTCTATTTCTAGCATTTTCTTTTGTTTGCTTGTCATCCCATATTGTAAGTCCCATGTACAAAACAAAGTTAAAAGTATCTTATAGGTTTCAGATTATATTTTGTTTCTTTTATTCAAAAAATAGATAATTTATATGATTAATGAAATAATCAAATAATGAAACGTGATGTGCTATGTACCTCATATTAATATATATAAATCGATTTTTAACAATAAATAAATATAATTTTTAATAGATATAATAATTCACTCTTTAATTGAATGTATGTGTATTACTTTTGCCCTCAATGAATTCACTTATTTTGGCTTTTAGTTCAAACCCAACATCACAAAATGGCCTCTGGTTTTTACAATTCCAACGAGCTGTTATTGCTGCTAATTCTTTTTCACAATTTCAAAGGCCTTGAATGAATCTAAAAACATGTTAAAATAAACAATCAAGAGAAACAAAATTCGATGGAAGAATATTAAATACATTCCCATTTTATCAAACACTGGAATCACAGCTCAAAATATATCGGAAAATTTCCAGATACAGGCTATTTACTCGGGGGGGGAGGGGGGGAAGATTCAATGAACACAAGCACATTGATTCAGAGATTTTCATCAAACATTAAACAGGCACCACAGTTTTCCTTAGAAAAATACCAGAAGGATCAGCAAACCTGACGGAGAAAGATCTAGAGAGATTTTCAGGCTCATCCCATGTAAACCCATGATCGAAATTCTGGGAATAAGTGTGAAGATCATAACGAGGTACTCTAAGGGGAGATTCAAAGATCTTCATCTTCTCTTTCTTGAATTTCACCCATAGCAGCTTCAGCTTGTTTGAGGTGCCTGCAGTGGTGGATGATGATGATGATGATGATGAGTTCACTGGTTCAACCTCATGGTAGTCTTGGCTTAAGCACATGGTTTTGCACCCTGAGCTGCACCAGTTTCTGATATCCATTGCAACCCAAGTTTTTTTGCTTGGAATAGAAAAAGGGGGTATTGAAGAAGATAATATAAGCAATTAAGCAGATGGATGTGACTAGTTGAAACTTGGGACGTCTTTTGGTCCAACTGGGGTAGAACCCTTTTGCTTAACCTTAATTTGCTGCTAGTCTTTATTAGCTCCTTTTCGTGCTTTTGCCATTAATTGCTTGTATAATTTTTTTTTTTGTCATTTTAGTGTTGGGCTTATGAACATGATCTAGAGGTGATCCTGGTAGGAATCAAATTAATGTAAAATATTTATATCAATTTTTAAGTTTGAGTTTAGTTCAGTTCGAAAAATAATTTTTTTTAAAGCATAACTCAATTTAGAAAAGATAAATTTAGTTATTTAGACCTGTTTATATTTAATTTTTATTGATTTTTAAAATTAGTTTTATTTAAAAATTTTAAAATATAATACATTAAATACATTAAAATAACGTTAAAATAAAAATTTTCTAACACATTAAAAATATATTAAAAGTATTTATATTAAAAACACTACCATAAATATAATAAATATTTTATTATATTAAAAACACAAATAAATATAATAAAATTTAATTGTATTAAATATAATTTTAAAATTTTATATTTTGAATTGGGTTATTTAGTTGAGTAAGTTTTTTTTTAGGTTTTGAATAATAGATTTAATTGTTATTGAGTTAATGATTTAATATAAATATAAATATATAATTATTATTTAACCTATATAATTAATATAATATTTTTATAACATAATATATTCGGGTCAGGCTAGAGTTGAGGCTAAAAAATATCACCCAAGGCCCAATCCATATAAAAAACGAATTTAAATTTTACTCAAACTCTTTTTTTGGGCCTAGTTTTTTTTCAAACTCTCTTATTTTTCGAGCGAATCTTTAGACCTAAATAAATGACCTGACTCATGAGCAGGTCTATTATGATATACCAGTACCTCTAAACTATACATTAATTCTTAGATTAGTTCACTTTATTTCATGTCAAAAGTGGATTTTAAATGTATCGATTTTGTCCCATTTTAACTAAAATATTTCACGTTTTGGGTAAACTCAGTAAATTTGATAGTTTAGGATCATTTTTGACTAAAAAAACTTTAATGATCAATATGAGATTTGGGTTGTAGTTTAGAGGTTAATTAATTAATAGAATCAATACAAAATTGTCTCAAACTTGAAATGGCTCAACCTAAGATAATATTACTCGAAAATTAAAAAATCTAAATATCGAATCCAAAATAATTAAAACTCTAAATAGTTCAAAAATTTTAAAATTTGAATTCACCTACCCAAATTAAACAATCAAACGTTATGCATGTGAATAGCTCATGCGTTTCAGAATCCAGGGTCCACGAAGCCGAACCCATGTGGAAGTAACGGAGCTACCATGAAGGATTATATGCTTACATGGTGTAAAAGGCTGAATGGCCTTTTATCTTCGTGATTTTCAAGCAACTGTTTCTTTTTACAGTGTTGCTCCATGGTTGCTTTTAAGAATTCTATTGGTGGGGGAAGCTGAAGAATACTAAGGACCATTTATGTTCTTTCACTTTAGAACATATCCACCATTTCCACATGCATCAATACCCTCTGAATCACAAGTGTGGCTACAGTGGTAAAGCTGATTGTACAGAAAACTCAAGTTTAAATACTAAAAAACAACATTGCTGGAAAGAATAACTATGAATTCTGTAGATTAATGTTTATAAATTATAAAATAGATATAGAAAATAGGAAAAATTAAAAACCTTTTGGTAAAAGTTACTTAACTTACACCGTCCCTTCAAAACAAGCTTAATTTCATTTCAGCATCAATCCAAGCCTAACCAAACCTTATCACCGCACCTTACATGACACTGAGAATCCTCTTTACCCACCTAGTTTCAAAGGCGTGCTTTGTTAAAGGGATTTTTTATTTTTTCACTTTCACACTGTTTTTTTTTTTTTTGCAATCAAACCGTGCAAGGCAAGCACTAGGAAATGTTGGGCCTAAAGCCGAATAAGCTTGGAAAACCCTCAACATCTCGCCTAATACCTCACAAGAATGGTAGTTCTAGTGCTTCTCTGACTAGGAGATCTTCAACCTTCATCAAATATAACGGAGATTCATCACTTTACTAAACAAAGGACTAATCCTACTGATATGATAGCTAATCCTCCTAAACATAGCAAGGTTTCTCATGTGCATAAATATATGAATCATTCTAATCACGTTAAACTCAACATGAAACCCTTTAACTGATAACACATCCTCCAATCACATCTAAAAGCACATGTCTAAGGTTATCTATGACTCAACACAACACACCAATAACAATAGGATCCCACCTAAAATATTACAAAATAGGGTAATGTGTCATGAAGGTTTTTATACTAAGAGTTAGATTTTATTTTGTCTTTTCTACTAAAAAAGAGAAATTAGTTCTTGTATATTCGATTAAAGAGCAAACTAGTTTGGTTAAAAATCTCATATATTTCTATGGTTAAAAATTGGTCCCTATATGCCAGCACAAAGTATATATGGCACTCCACGTATCACGGTCTTATTATTTCATCATCTACGTCAATTTTTAACAGTACAAATGAATAAAAAAAATTTATCAAAAAATCAAATTTCTCTTTGGTCTAATACACGAGAACTAATTTACTCATTTTTTTAGTAGATGGGGCAAAAAATAATTTGACTTTTAATAAAGGTTTAGCTGCAAAATAGCCCAAACATTCACATTCTCACTTAAGACACTTTTCACACTATTACTTTGTCGAAGTACTCTGAAAATACTTGAAATCCTTTAATCACTTAAAAACTCTTAAACACCTCCGTGTGAACCTCCATATGGCTTGTAACTTTCATGGTGGACCATAATCGGTTTATTAGACCATGTTTTGGACAAGTGGGGGTGCATGGAGCAGCTGATGCTTTGGTAGCACCTCCATTGTCCAACCTTTGAAGATAAAAGCAAATGCTTTATGGAATCTCAACCCGAAATCAACTTTTATCTCAACCTATACTTATTCCTTCCTCTTAAAACAATCACACCATAACACATATTCTTTGCCTTTCAAGCTCCATCACTCATCAACATAATAATAATAGACCCCCACGAACAAAAAAAAGAAGATAGGAAAAATGCGCTATGCGGAACGTGGCTTGGGGGTGCAACGAAAATGGTTGCTCTTGCGGGCATTGATGACTGCCGCTGGACCAAGAACCAGGGTGGCTAGAGACACTAATTGGGTTGGTTCGATGAAGCAGTGCCTTTGTTCACCTACGAAGCACCCCGGGTCGTTTCGATGTAGGCACCACCATGCGCAGTACGTGTGGGGTGGCCGATTCGTCAGCAAAAAATGACTGCACCAACACTATGCCAAGCTTGTGCTGGGGGATGGTCTAAAATCAGGTTCTAAAATGGGAGTCTAATGGCTCGAAAAATATGTAGTGGCCTAACCTTTTTAGATTTCGCCTTGTATTTATTTCCTTTGTGAATTTAAAAACAAGGAATGAAGGTCGATTTGGTTCAGCAAACTAGAAAAGATTTCTTAAATGACTTTGCCTTAATGTAAAGAATTCAATAATTCAATTCGAAGAAAACTGTAGAAAATAATGGTAATTGAGTCAGTCCAGTTAATTTGAGTTGGGTCAATTAAATAGTTTTTTAATCGAATTACTTTAAAATTTAAAATTTTTAGATCTTTTCAATTTGGATAATTCTAGATTTAAGTCAATTCCAAATTTGATTTTTTTTTTTTTATTATTCTAGTCATATTGCTGACCAATTTTTCAAATCATTTCATTTTAAGTTCAAATCACTTTCCGCTTCATAATCAATTCAGATTAGCTCGGTTTAAGATGAAAATTGGGATTGGGATCAAAATTACAAGCATACTTTTGACCAACCAATTATTTCATTTCTATTTTGACATTACAATAGAGGCGTTCATAGGCCACTCAACTTTGGGTTTGACTTGGCATACATTTTTCAACCTCGAGTCAGCCCGACCCAGCTAAACCCATGATACTTCTAATTACGATGGCATTTTGAGCTTATTCAAATAATGGACACCCTCTAAACCTCGTCATCATGAGATTTTAATCCCAATGAGTACAGTTTCAGGGTAAGTTACAAGAGGGGAAAGAAAAATCTTTCGTTGAATATATTTTTCATCCATTTATGGGTTCATATGCACCAACTAGCTAAAGTATGATCACTTACATTAACATGTACAGTATAACCAAAGAGGAATCAAATTGCTGCAGCTTTTAGTACATCAATTGACCAAAAATCATATATGGGATCAATGTTCACCAATTACTGCAAAAACATAAACCCATTCTAGGATTAGGATTACCACTAAATGAGTAATATATATATATATATATAATACACAAATATGTATATATCTTGGTGAAAGTACCTCTCAGGCCACTTTATTATAGGGATCAGATCAAATATAATCCTTATACTATTAACAAGAATCAAAGAACTATGATAACTTTTATTGTTTAAAAATTATATAAATCTTTTTCATTTGTAGAACCAAAAAGCTTTAAAAATATTAAATTTGTTAAATAATAAATGTTAACTCTAATAAAATTTGACCTTATATGATTCTTTTTAATAATATAGGAACTAAATCAGTCCATTTAATAGTAAAAGGACTAATTTGATCCAATCTATATAATAGAAAGACCTGTCAAGTACTTTCACCAATATATCTGTCAAGACCAGCCTAAACATGCTATAGAAAGAAACTGTTGCAACAACATGCTAATGGGGAATTTGTGGGGGAAGGAAGGGTGAAACCAGAAGTTTTTTCGGGGAGGGGGGGGTACGGAATTGAGTTATAATTTTTTGTGATAATCAAAATGCAATTTTACCATTAAAACTTTACATTTTCTAGAAGGATTATCATTTTTGAAGGCCAAAATGCAATTTTACCATATATTTTATAACTTTCAACGGGACTAAAACATAAAGTTCCAATTTTAGAGGAGACCAGGACCCCTGCCGCCACCTCTGTGGGGAAGAGACAACAGCAAAACTTATTCATCTAATCATGTCTCCAATTTACTTATGAGCCCCCCAAAAGTTTGAACTTATGTTGGCATGTCAATGAGGAGGAAATTTCAAACCAGAACAGATTGGCACAAGTTTTCTGCACACACACTGTTTATAGAGCACAGTTTCATGTATGCTTCGAATTGGCATCATTGTTCCACCGAGGTACGGTAAGAGGGATGACAGAAGAAAATAGATTCCTCACCTGAGCATGGCAGTCTTGACGAACGATCGTCTGGTTTCTGGTATTTACAGACACCTCGCATACTACTTTTGCCTGAAACATCACTGAAAACATAAATAAAATGGTAGTTGAACCTTGAAGCATTCTCATTTAGTATGAAGAGTTACTTAAAACAGGGTAAAAGTATCATGGAGGCCCTTGCATTAGGAATCATATTGCATTTTGCCTCCTTTACAAAAAAAAGCATATTAATCCTTGCAGTTAGATCAAAGAGTAAACTGATCCTTCTAGTAAATATTTCATTCATTTCTACTGTTAAAAATTGGCCCCTGCATGTAAGCATGAAGTACATGTGATCTCTCAGCTACACCAGGTTTTAACGGTAGAAATGGATGAAATTTTTAATAAAAAGGACCAATTTGTTTTTTAATCAAACGTATAGGGACTAGTTTGCTATTTTTTGAGTAAATGAGGCAAAATCCAATCCGACTCCTAATACAAAAGCCTCCTTAGTACTTTTTTACCCTTAAAACAACTACTGAAACATATGTATTACACATGAAACAACTTCCAGTAAGGATATTAAATGTTCTGCTGGTCAGGATTGTGGTATTATAAACATAAATTGCAGAGTGAAGCTATCGAATCATTGTCCTATTAAAAAATCCGTCTCTCTTGATGGAATCAACTAAAATTCAAGGATTTAGACACCCTTTACATACTTGTTGAGGCACGTCACTCTCCGGGACAGACTTGAACTCTTAACATTGTTTTCAAGGTGTTTATGCTCAATTTTAACTTTTGGGTTTTTGTCTCTTGACTCCACGGAGAGCTCTCAACAGGTTCATGGAGTTTAGTGAGAGCGCCTGATTCACCAAGGAAATGTTTTTAGCATGATGCTAAAAACATTTCCTTGGTGGATTAGGCATTCCTGCCAAACTCAGTGAACCCTTTTGGTCTCTCCGTAGAGTCAAGAGACAACCCAATACTAAAACTGAACATAGACACTCCGGGAACAAAACCGTTGTTGAAGGTCCAAAACCAAATCAAAGAGTGACCTCCCCTCAACAATACTTGTACCAAATTATAGATGCTCATGGCTTGAGATATTAGTTACTGTAAAATGACTTTATCGAGTTCAAAACAGCACCGATAGATTCGAAGCAATAGAAACTACTATCAAAACTAGGCCCTTAGAAATGAAACAAAAATGGACCTCTCACTCAGTCCCCATCTACATTTTAGTGCACTAGCAAACATTCTCTATTATGCATTAGTAAGATGTGACTGAACTGAGAACATAAGTGCATCTTTCCCATGCTTTTGGTGTGGACTACAAACAAGGATCATATTCCCACTATGTTAACTCCAATAAGGCCATGGCATAACCTTTCTATAGCGAGGTTTCTTTCAAACAGTAAACATCATTACCTCATCAACTTGTTATACTCTCGCTTTAGACCCCATCATCATCAGAATAGTTCACCATTGTAAAAATCTAGCAACATGCATGATCATCATGGCTTCATCAAGAGAACTCGGCCTTATGACCTCACCTAAGTATCACACCTAGTAAACCTCACCATTTGCAAAAGATACGTCGGAAAGGGTACTTGATGACACCCATCCAATCCTTTCAAGTCAATTCCAACAATGCTCTAAACTGACATCCACCACCCTATCACAATACCAACAGAGGTAGAAAACTCAAGGGCTACCATGTTACTATAGTGACTCCTTGCACCTTCAACGATGTGAACCACCTTCATCTTAACGACTCTATGTATCCACACAGTGTGAACCATTGTAATCAGTCCCCATACAAGACAGTACAATTGCAAGCACAAGACAAAGTATAAATTGCAAGTACAAGTATAGATACATGTCCGACCAATTATAATAGTAAGTAGAACAACCAATAAAATTCACAGAAAAAAAAACCAAAATTTAAAATGCAAAAAGCATACATTTGCATCACAAAATTATAATTTCAAACCAAATAAACCATCAAATTGAATTTATTTTTTTTAAATCTCACCTTTAGGGGAATTTTAAGGAAGCAAAGACCAAGAACACCATTAACTTTAGTGGTAGTATCAAAGGGGATAACCCCTTTAGCCCAATCCTCAATCAAATAAATCACATCATGAACAACCTCAAACCCATTCAAATCGAGCGTAGCGTTCACGTACGATCTCCCTCTTGCTCTCACGCGACCACCCTCCGAATTCACCACCCCAAGCTCCTTCCCCCTATACCCAACAGAAACGACGAGCTTTTCATAATCCAATGAAAAGAAATCCCTGTTACGGACCGAGATAGTCAACGAAAACGAAAGGTCGATGGTGAGTTTGGGCGACGAGTTCACTCCGACGTGGTTGAGTCGAATTCGAGCGAGTTTGAGAATCGGATCGGCTGGGTAGAAGAAGAGTACGGTGGCGGAGAGGAGGAGGAGGACGCCAGCGAAAATGACGCCACGGCGGAGATAGTGGTTGGTTTGATCGGGACGGTGGTAATAGACGGGTGAAACGATGACGTTTTGGTGGTTTAGGTTTTGAGGGAGAGGGATATACGGTACGGACGAGTCTCGTAAGCCCTGTTTCGACATTGTCGTTTTGTTTTTGGTGGGCGTTGGTTGCCGATTAGATGCCGCCAAAGACCGAGGAGGCGGGTTTTTCGGTGTACCAGGTTGTCGTTTTCTGTTTTGTGAGGATTATTCAATTACAATTCAGTCACATCTGGCAGAGTTATTTTCCAATTGCTTTTTTGCTTCTTTTGATGATAATTTAGCCAAAACAACCTTACATTTTCAATTTTTTATAAACAACAACATTAAGAATACATTCAATTTATTCTTATCACAATCAGAATAACAACGGATCGAATATCTATCATTTTTATAAAATTTATACTTAAATTCATAAATTTATTTTAAAATTCTAATATGTTTATTATTCAGTATGATTATTTAAATTTAAATTAATTAAATTATTCATTAAATATTTGAATTTAAGAAGATTCGACTATTCTTAGGAAGGTAAACACCGACCAATAGGTCATAACTTGCTTTAAAGACAGAGATGAATCATAAATTATTGGGGTCAAAGTATAAATTTATCATCATACTAACTTGAAATTTTTAAAATTTGAAGGGATTACAAGATAATTTTACATTTTAAGGCCAAGCCACGATAACCTCTTATTTACACCCCTAGTTATTAAAATGTATAATTTTTAAAAGTAAAATGATTTCATTTAATATATATGCTATATTAATTACGATCATTTCATCAAATTAATCATCAATAATTTGAACATTAAATGTCTCGTTGAGAAACAATATGAAGTATAACATGTTCTTAATTTTTTTTTTCCTGGGGGTAGAAATAACATACATATATTCGCCACATAGAAAACTAAACTCAGGCTACGCTCGAATCGATAAATATCCTTGAACAACAAGCTATCACATCGTCAAGTTAAAATAGCAAGTTAAATATATTTTAACAGCAAATTGAAACCGCATCGTGATTTGAATATATTTTAATGTTTAAAGGATGGATTTGAATTCTTTTATAATAATAGGACCCAAAATTTTAATTAAAAGATTTAAAAAAATACAATTTAAAGAGGAGAAAGAAAGGTTGAAAATGAGAGGAGGGCATCACACCTTTAACAAAATAATTGAAAGAAATTAGTTGGTGATGAATTTAAATAATGATACTATTTATTCACAAGACAAAAAGAAGTTATGGATAAGGTAATCCATTAATGTATTAATGTTATTATGAGTGAATCCATGTGCTTTTGCCTTTAATTTAAAACTTTCTTCATCATTATAACTTCATTTAATATTTAATAGGAGAAAACAGATCATTGTGAAAATGACATCTTCACAGGAGACATCAATATATATATATAATAATAATAAGCATTTAACCATTTAAAAAAAATAATTATATAATTTTCAATAGTTTTATATCACATCAGTATTTTTATTATTAATTTTAAGATTTTAATTTAGATTTAATTTTTTTTTTAAGATAGAAATGCTGATGTAACATAAACCTATTAAAAGAGGATACAGATGACGTGACGTCACTGTTTCATACTATCTTTTCAATCCATTTGATATATCAAAAAAGGATTGATAATAGAGGGAAAAAGAAATGAATTTCTCAACATTTAATCCTTACTCATAAACATCTCATATTTCAAACATGGATTGACACCATCCAAAACTCATCTCCAAACCCATTTCAATTTCAGTCCAGAAAAAATTTGTGAGGCAATCCTCAATTGCCACAATGAATTGAATTAGTCTTTTTATGTGGATAAAGTTCTCTTATCTAAATCTTTCAAGCAATAATGGCATGAGTATCAATCATGTTGATTTTACGGTTTACTTTTTAAGGATTATAGCTATATTTTTAATAATATCGTCTCTAAGATTTAAATCCGTATTTTATTATTAAAAATGCATTGTGTCTTACCATTGCATCCAAAACTTATTTATAAAAATGAGGGCATAAATGACAATCTTTATAAAAATTAGGATAAAATATAAAAAAGAGAGTCATAATTTAACATTTATATTTATCAAATAATTTAATTATATTTCACATGTAATTTTATGTAACATATTAAACGTATTTTATAACTTAAATTCAGTACTTATTTTTAATGTTAACCTTTTCAATATTTATTTTTAGCATTAAGTTTTTCCATTTATCAAACAAAACCTAAATCTTTTATAAATATATTTTTCATTTTAATTTTTCTTTCTTTTTGATAAATATCATGCATGGGTCATAATTTAATATATATTTAAATACATGATTTAATTAATGTCATGAGTTAATCACACACTAATTTATTTAAAAATGACTAAAAACGTTTTCTTTTATAAAGTAACAATATTTATATTTTATTTTTTATACAAAATTTATAAAAATAATTTAAACTCAAAATAGATCTAAAAAACATCATAATTACTTCATTAAAAATTTTACAAATAAATATAGAAAATAATACTTTTAACTAGAACGTGATAACTAAAATTATTTTAATAAATAATATAATATATTAAATTATTGATTGATTTAACATCACAAATAAAACAGACATCACTTCAATTAAATAATAATAATTTCTTTTTACAAATTTATTATATTATTGTAAGATATTTGGTATATTTTTATATGAAAAGCCATACAATATTCAACCAATTATATATATTTATACACTAACGTTGAATTAATCACCATTAATTTTGTAGAATTGTTCTTCAAACTATAGTTTGAAAGCAACATAAACTTTATATTATCAACTTTGAACGTGTCGGTTTTTTAATTAAAGAAAACCTTTTTTCCAATTAAGGATAATGATTTTATAATTGCAATTTCCCCCTTTCTCAATCTTATCAAAACACTCCCTCTCTTTATCTCATCTATGGATCATCATCATTCATCATTGCTAAAGATTAAACTAACATGCTAATAAATATTTAGAAGGATCAAAATAAAATTTAGTCCATGATTAACTTATAATTAATATAATAAAATTATATTTTAGTCCTTAAAATGAAAATAAATTCAAGTTAATCCCTTCAAAATGATGAAATAATAAAATTAATACATGTTCAAAAATTATAATTCAATTTTCACCCAATTTTTTCCCAAATTCGCATACACATATATACACCTTTACCATAAACAAAACAAAGAGAAGCAAAGCTCTTAGTAATATGCTGCTTGAAAATTTAAACATTTACCCATATTTCATATATATATATATATATATATAAGAAGCAAATACAGAAAATCAAACATACCTATATATCCATATATTTCACATAGGTAGAGTTATGCAGATCGGAATTGTTATGAAAACATACATGGTGGATATAGATACACATATACTTATGTATATGTGTGTATATATATATATTGGGGTTTTTATGTAGTTTCAACTGACTTGGGAGAAAGAGAAACCATGGAAGTATTGTTGGTAGGCATGGATTTTGATCGTTTCATCATCCAAGATGATGAGCTTGATCTGTGAAATCTGCACCGGAAAGAGCCTTGGTGAGTCGTCGGTGAGCACAAACATTGGCCTCCTTTCGGCGAGTTGGCTGCCGCCGACGCTGCTGCTTCCGAGTTGCTGCCTTTGGGGGAGGTGATGACGGTGATGTTTTCATGGGACGCCATTGAAGAGAGAGAGAGAAAAGAGAAAATAGATGAAGAGTTAGTTCTAGTGGGCAAACTTAAAGAAGAAGCTTATTAAGCCTTTTTGTATTATATATATATAGGTCAAAATATGCTATGGTCCCTATACTTTAGTAAAGTTTTATTTTTTAGGCATGTTTATTGTGTTTATAATGATTTATTTTTGAAGTAGGTAAAATAATAAGGGTATGAACTACACCCAATATCACTACAGGGGAAATGATTGAATGAAACAGTGACATCACGTTATTTGTATCCTTTTCCAATAGATTTATGCCACATCAGTATTTTTATCCTAAATTTTAGCATTTTTATCCTGAGAAAAATTAAATCCAAATTAAAATTCTTAAATTCAGGATAAAATGTTAAAATTCATGATAAAAATACTAATGTGGCATAAATCTATTGGAAAGGGATACAGATGACGTGGCGTCATTGTTTCATTCAATCCTTTCTCATCACTACACTATTATAAAGTTTATTTTCCGTCACTCAACTTCAAAAATTTACAAAATGGGTTATTGAATTATTCGATAGTTTTCATTTAAATCATTGGACTCTTAAAATCGCTACTATATGGTATTCTATGTTCGCACCGCCTACACCAATAAAATATCTCTTTCCCCTTCTCTTATGCAATTCAATTTTTTTTTTTATGAAATAGCTTTTAACTTAATGAATCTGTGAACCAAAATCTAAATAGTTTTCTTCTTCGATCTGTGACACCGATTGTTAGATCGACTTGGATCTAAGGTATGTTCTTCTACTCGTCGATAGATACTAATCCACCATATCGATCGCCGAATCGTCGCTAGGAACTCACTACTCGAACTTTTTAAAAAAATTTAAAACTCGGTAAACTTAAATAAAACTTTTTGAATAGTTTAGTGATCATTTTGTAACTTTTTAAAATTGAGTAACCAAAACGTAAACTTATTAATAGTTTAATTACCCAAATAAAACTAGTGTCAACTATTGGATTGTGATTTTGTTAAAAAAAACTATTTTAAGTTTTTAAATATAGAAATTGAATGTAAAATTAAATTAAATGTAAATACAAAATATGGCACCATATTTTGACCTTAGATGTATATTAACCCTTTGTGATTTCACCCATTGTTTTGTCTTTACCTTAAGCAATGAGTAAAGATAAAAATGGTAGTCTAATTTCTTGGTGAAAAGGAAAAGAGATAAGGGTTTAGGTTCCTTAATAGTCTTATAATTACAACCTAACATGAAAGTGACATGTCTTTACCTTTGCATAAACCATGCCACTATGTGATTGAAATATACAAAAGAATAAAGAAAAGTTGGCTCGGCTTAGGGTCAAGTGGAAGGAATACATCATTTGATGTTGTATGATCATGATCCTTCGTTGATACATCTCTCATCGTAATTTCTCTTAAGCAATTCTACGACAATATGACAAGTTCCTTGATCACATTATAGCTCAATTATTAAGTCTCCCCACCAACCAATCACATCTCAAGACCATTGGCTATATAAATATCTTCCTAATATTGTATGATCACCATAATTAAGGTATGCCCTTCATTGACACCTTTCTCTAACTCTTTCAAAAGTAATTTTTCTTACCAATCAATTACATCTTAGGATCATCAGTTATATGAATCCCTCGTTGTCCGATTAAAGTTAAAATACTCTCTCACTTAGGGGTGAGTAAAATTCGATTCGATTCGAAAAACTCGATAAAATTTTTAAATTTTGAATTAAATAGTTCGAGTTAATCAAGTTTTTTGGATCAACTCGAATAAAAAATTAAGTTTTTCGGTTTAATTACACAATTTGAGTTATCAAAAAATTCGAATAAGAAAAGGCAAAACTACATTATTTTGATAAATGTTTACCTTTTCTAAAGTTAAAAGTCAAAATCATTAAGTTAAAAGATAAAACCATTATATTGTTTATATAGTTATATAATTTTATACCTCGTTTACTAGTTAAATAATTGGTTCATGTAAATGCAACATTAAATATAAATAATAAGATTCAGTAACTCGACTCGACTTGACTCGAAATTTTTTGACTAGATTCGATCCGATTCGAAAAAAATTCAAATTGAGTTCGGTTGTTAAAATAGGATTCGTCAACTCGACTAACTCAAAATTTTTTGACTCGATAAAATACTCACCCTACTCTCACTTATCAAAACTCTAGCACACTTCTTCCTAAATCCTTTATTCTTGCTCTAATTTATTGAAACTACTATTAATAACGACTCTCAACACTTTCATATGAACTGTCTGGAACCATCGACTCTAAAATCTGTACCCACCATAGCAATCTATTGTTTTACAATACAAACTGCCTTAGTGCTGACAGTACTCAACCTTCATCAGACATTTAGGACAGTTTAATATTAACAATTCGGGAGTAGAAGACAAAAACATAATAGCATGATCGACATTCTGATGTTGTTTGTCGGTGTGGTACAAAAATTCCATAGATAAATGCACTACAAAATTACTAGCTATAGTGGAATTCCACATGGCGTGGTGAGATTGTGGGGGGTTTCATGTGGGGGCTAAAGGTATCTTAATATGGCTCATTGTACACGTACCTAAGATTCTACCACGTGGATGACAAGATATGAGATCTCACTTATTTATTTTTTAGATTATTTATTATTATCTCATAATAATTGTGTTATACTGAGATATTAATTAACTGTTTGAGGCCAATCAATAGAGTGATTAAGAGATTAAAAATAAATAAAAAATAGCATTGAATCGAAGGGACGGATTAGAAGTATTTATCTTTTTTATTCCTTTCTTTTAAGGTCCCTCAAAAAACTATATTTTCACTTCATAAAAATTATAATTCAATTTTCACTTTTAAAATTTTTAAATTCACCCTTAAAATTTATACTTATACAATTTAATCCATATATTTTAAATATTTTCATATCAAATTTGATTTAGCATTTAATATACTTAAACTTATAACGAAACGATTGATACATCTTGCAAATCATATCGGTAAAGCCAACAGATTTTTTTCTTAATCCTAATGATTATGATGAATATATTATTTGAATTTTTTTATCCAAAAAAGCAAATTTGCAAATGAAAACCAACATACTTACTAGTCAAATCCACAAAACTACCAGTCTCATATCATTTCAATACTTGAAATTTCTGGGTATTAAATAATGATGATAATCTTCGTTTGACATTTTCCCCTGGAAACTAGCCATTCTCTTTCTAGTTTCCAATTCCAAAGTTTCCCTTTTGAAATTTTCTATCTCTAAAGCTCTATTGTTTTCTGGGAAATTTCATCAAATCGTTAATGGCAAGGTCGAGAAATAAGAACATACAAGCCAAGCTGGTGAGTATGTCCTTCCCTTCCCTTTTCTCTTCTCTTCTATTTTGGTGTATTGTTGGGTTGTAGAAAAGAAGAAAAATAATGATTTTGTTGTTTGAACTTGAGATCAATGGAGGAAGTGCTTTGTTTACTGATTGTTTTCAATTTTATTTTGTAGGTATGATTATGGTTTGTCTAAATTAGAGTTTAATCTTTTATTTCAAGTCCATGTAATTTAATGCTTTGGAGAGGGACCCATAATATCAGGGTTTCAACTTTCGTGCTTCTGCATGCAGTAGCCAAATTTTTATGTTAAAATTATTATGTTCAAGATTTAAAACCCTAAGTTCAAATATTTTTATGTAAATTTTTATTAAATTTATATTAAAAAAATAAAATTATCATTATAATAATATAGTGTACTTTATATATAAAAAGGTATTTAGATATTCTTTAATTGAAATGGAGTACATCATTATTAATAATATAATTTACTTTAATCATTCTCTAATTAAGTTAATATCCGATTGTCATATAATATAAACTTAGTTAAGAGATTAAATATAGTATAAGTAGATGAATTTCTATAGTCAAATTGTTTTTTACCAATAAATAGCCGTGAAATTCATGAATGATCAAAAGAAGAGGAAACGCTAACATGCATGGTTATCTGAACTAGACCGACTGATTGGATTGGGAACCAATCAGAGTATTGATTAGGAAAAAGACTTTAAATCAATTGAGTCGTGAATCAGTACGGACTGGTTAAATGAAATTAAAAAATTGGTAAGATCAATTTTAAATTTTTAATAATTTAGTTAATCAAACCGTTTGTACTGATCAAATCGTTGAATTAGTAGCTTGACTGATTCAACTACTATCTAATTCTGAAAAATCGTTAATACGAAACTTTCTCTGTTTTTTTTCCGGTACTTGTTGGGCACATGGGAACTGGGAAAACAAGCTTGGTATTGAGATTTGTCAAAGGCCAATTTTTTGATTTCCAGGTTTATTTTCATTTCAAACTTTTTATTTCTATTTTCTGCTATTAATAGCTTTATTTTATTCTTTTTAAAAATTAAATTCAGTCTCTATAATAGAAGGACCTATGAGGTAATTTCACCTATTAATATTCATCTAATATGTGTATAACTCATGTAGGAACCCACAATTGGCGCAGCCTTCTTTACTCAAGTTTTATCACTTAATGAAGCCACCATAAAGTTTGATATATGGGACACAGCAGGCCAAGAGAGATACCATAGTTTGGCTCCGATGTACTATCGTGGTGCAGCCGCTGCTGTCGTGGTCTACGACGTAACGAGCTCGGTAGCTTCCGCTCGATCTTTTCGTGCTTTCATTTTTTTCTTCAACATGTCTAACTAATACTATCTATGATGCATTGTCATATGAAACTTGCCTAGTTAGTACTAATAGTTTACAGCATAGCTGTAAACAGGGCATTATCCCCTCTTTGTCCTCTCCCTCGATGATGTTTATTGTCCGTCGATGTGGATCGGTTACTCGAGGTTTTACGAGTCATGAAAGATGACAAGGACATGTATATATGTTTTGATCATGCTCTTTAAATTCATCTGTTTTGATACTGCTGTCATCATGTATTCATGCTTTTTATAATTGGATATGTTCATCGGGTTCGATCTTTCAGGAAACTTTCGAGCGAGCCAAAAAATGGGTTCTGGAACTGCAACGACAAGGTAAATCGACAAACAATCTAAACAAATTTAAAATGTTACATTCCTAGGACTAACTTGGTATTGATATATACATGAAGTTGATGATTTAAACCCCGAATTTCCCATTTCATCATTATGTATACAACTGCAACGAATTTGGTAATATGTTGTCTGATTCATGTTATTCCGGTTCAGGAAATCAGAATTTGATAATGTTCTTGGTAGCAAACAAGGTTGACTTGGAAGACAAGAAAAAAGTGGGAAATGAGGTATCTGCAATCTGATATATATATATATATATATATATATATATGCATGCATACTTTTTATCGGAAAGACATATCGGAAAGTATATCTATACTATACAGTGTTTCGATTATAGTTAATGCTGTACAAGCTGTATCATCATTGCCTAGAACAGGGACAAGGGAAACAATCTGAATAACTCCTACTAAATTATTATGCAGGAAGGTGAGCAATATGCCAAAGAAAATGGCTTGACTTTCCTCGAAACATCGGCAAAGACGGCACATAACGTCAATGAACTCTTTTACGAGATTGGTAATTCCGTGTTTTAACATTCCGTTTTCTTCTTATACGAATCGATTAGAGTTTAAATTCGTATGATGCGTATATGCGTTAAGGTGGTTTGTCCTAAAAGACAGTAAGGAAATGATCTTTGAAAGTTGTTCAATTACTTGACCAGCAAGGAAAGATTGCTCTCGGATACAAGAAGGTCAAATTATGGTTTTGGTCCCTCTACCATGCTCGTTTACTGAACTTCCTTTCTTAGTTCTTACGTAACTCTCCTGCAGCGAAGAGATTGGCGAAAGCTGCTCCGTCAAGGCCGACCGGAGTTAAATTGCATAATAGGCCTCGAGAAAGAGAAAGGCGGTTCTTTTGTTGCTCCTCATGATATGAAGGTTAGCTATATCTATACTCGTATGCAGTTCGAATTATCAACATCTAAGTTCCGAAAAATTGATTTACATCTAAATCAATCTCGGACATGGATTTCATCACTTGCAAGGGAAACTTCATGTGCCAGTCAATTTAGTCCACTAAGGCTTGAAGTTTCATGTTTGGTTTTCTAGGTTCTTGGCTCTTAATATGAATTATTAAGATCTATGCATTTCCTCTTGTATTACAAATAAACTTGTCTGTTGAGTAGGTCGGGTTGGTTTCTGGTCGAGTTGGGTCAATCTATGTCGGGACATTTTAGTTTGATCATTTCGGATTTGGATTATTTTGACTTCAGGTCTTCTCAGTTTGAGCATTCGAATCTATCTATGAAATTTTTTGAATTTAAATATTTCAATTTTTTTCATTCGGGTTTTGCTCTAAGTTCAGATCAATTTATTTATTAGAGTAATTTTCGATTTGAATTATTGGATTCTCAAAATTAATAGTTGACAATTCTTTGCAGATAATGGAAAAATTAAGCTGCTTTTTGGCCTAATTCACTTTGATGAACATATCTTGCACCATATACACACAAGATCGCTTCGTTGTCGATTTAAGGTGCACTTATTTTGTGTAAGATATTATCATGCAACTCCAAATAAATAAAGGATCAATTCCCAATGTAGCCTGTAAATTAATGAAATTCATCAAATTATTAATGGTAACTCGTGTTTATAAGTTTAGGTTTTGAATATTGAAACTCAAGTTGTCTTATATTTAGAAGTTCATTTTTTTTTAAATTTTAATTTGTTATCAAGTACTATTATTTAGTTAACATCTAATAGTAAATTTTAACAGAAAATATTAACATTATTACCAATCTTTTTCCGGATTGTGGTTATTCCTCCTAATGATATTCTTTCTAGAATTAAACACGAGTTCTCTCCTTAGAAGGATAGTGTGTTTTATTATTTCACCTTACACTTATTCGTAATCTTTAACCAGTCTATTCTTAACAAATTTAGTAAGATCGAGACTTCAAAAACTATATATCTGGTTAAAAAATTTGGAAGAAACCAACAAGGCATGTCAGCGTATATTATGAACTTGTTGAATCGAACAAAAAATTTAATTGACTAGAAATTTTTATTTTAATATATTTTACTTTTTTATAATTTTTTTAATAATTTACTTAATTAAATCGAATGAGTTGTCCCACCAACTATCTGGTTAAAAAATTTGGAAGAAACCAACGAGGCATGTCAGCGTATAATGTGGACACTGCCTCGCAGGTGAAAGTTTTTGTGTTTTTGGCTTTTAATGCCTAGAGATAGCTTTCGAGGCCCTCAGAGACAGATTACTATTCCTTTTATTATTTTTGTCCTCGTGTACTGTTGTGGTCTGTTTGCAATATATCACATGAATATAAGAAAAAACCAGAACCCTAAATACTTTTTAGTCTGAGAACCCGGGATCTTTAGTCATGTTAAGCCTCGATTCAATTTAAAGTTAAGTTGAACTGGGACAAAGTTTGGTTTTATTCATAAGATTTAAAACCTGAAATCATAAATGATATCAAACTCTTTAGCACTCGATCTGAGGTTACTAGAAAAACTTACCATAAACATCCCCACACAGCAAATGAATACAAGAAAGCACTTGTTCATGGTTCACCACCCGCTCCAATAGCAAGTTTTGACAGAAAAAATGATCACCATAAAGGATAAGTGCATGGGAGAGCTTGATGATGAAGAGATGAAACACCATTTTCACTAATAGAATATTCACTACCTGAATTGCCTAAACACCTAGCTTCTTCATTGGACTCAATGGACCGTCCTCTCATGAAAAAATTCATGTGAAAATAGCATACTAATATGACATTGTACATATGGTAATATGTTTGACGCATCAAAATTTAAAAATAATAGAAGTTAACTAAATGAATTTACTAGCTACTATTTTATCGAAACTAAAATTTTAAAATTCTAGAAATAAAGGGATTTAAAATGATTAAATTAAAATTACAGGGTCTTATAGTAAAATTTAACCAAGATGAAACGCCATTTCTAGTAATAGATTCACTACCTGACTTGCCTAAACACCTAGCTTCTTCATGTGACTCAATGAAGGTCTCATCATCATCATCATCATCATCCCATGAACGGAGTTTCCGGCATGCCGGTTCCGGCATCGTTGTCGTAAATAGGATTCGATATGTAAACCAAATCTTCCACACCGTTATTTCCTAGAGATGCATTGCAAGGTGGTGAATTCACAAAGGAAGTGAATGGTGGAGATGTGGGATATAAGATACCAATCTGATGGGGACTTATTATGTTTGGTTCTTGAGCTTGGATTTCAAGGACTTGTTGTTGAGGGAAGAGGAAGTTGGTTGGTGCATGAAGAACTCCTTGTGCATAGACACTACTAAGGGAAGAAGAAGAAGAAGCTGTAGTGGTAGTATTGGTTGAGGGGTGGCGGAAGATTTGAGCTGACGGCGGCGTTGTAAGAGGAAACAATAGAGCTCTGCTAGAAACACTAGGATAAGACCTAATACAATGGCGAGACTCGCCGCCATTACCAGTGTTGCACCCATGATTACCTTGGATGTCCCCTTCATTTTTTTTACTGTTCCTTTTTCTTCCATGGAGGAGGCAGTCAAGTTTTGACCGTAAATAATATAAAGAAAGTCTAAGACCATCTCTGTTGGCGGGAAACAACAGTCTTTTTTACCTTGTGACAAGGGAAGTAGAACATAGGAAGGGAATCTAGCATAGGCAGGAGCTGCTTTGTTCGATGATGGCGGATATTTGATTTTTTTTATTATTTTAAATTTGGATATTGTAAATTCCAAAGATATTACTCTCTGCAATAGGTTCAGATCAGAGAAGAATATTAGCTCTTAGATACACATTATCCGAATTAACTTTGCTTCATTTTGTGAATAACGAATTCAGATTTTAGATTTTATCGGCTCTACTTTTTATAAATTTTTTAAGAAAATTTATTATACTTAAATGCGGATATTTAATAAATTCACGAATAATTTAATTAATTTAAATTTGAATAATAATACTTTTCAAATTCAATGCAGATAATAAAAATTTTAAATTTCAAATATCCAACTCATTATCATCTCTAATTCTCTAATTCTAATTCAGAGAAAATTTTTTATCCGAAATTCAAGGTCATGAAAGTTATTTTAATCACTACTTCATTCAAATTGAGTTAATCTACTTAATTGTTAGACTTTCAATCAAAGTCAGTGGTTAAGGAGATTTTGTAGGTGGCTAATATAATGTAATTTTATTTGGTTATTGATTATAAACGTTTATAACTCAACCAAATTAAATTTATTGACTTCTAATATATATTTTTTATTTTTAAATATATTTATAATATGTAATATATAAATTAATCAAAATCCAAACACAATTCAATTCTCCATTTAATTCATTCATGTAAAATCAATTATAATCTAAGTTAATAGTTAGTTATCATTTAATTTAGTTTTTCAATTTTTAACTAAACTACCCAACTACTCAAATGGAAAATTTCTATTTTTACCCTTTAAAAATGTAAAAATTAAGATATTAAACTTGTGAAATTGCAAACATACAATTTGATTCCGTCCCTCCCCCTCCTGAAAATTTTTGTTGCTTCACCCCTATTTTGCAGCAAGGTTTAAAAAACAGTTAAAACCTACAAAAATATAATGGCCTATACGCCTATTCAGTGTTTCCCTTCTCAGTTCTCATTCATAATGGATGACAAGAAGAATTAAAACTTGCAATGAACATCACAAGCAATTGCCAACTAAGCCAAACTTGGGAATCTGAGATACAGGAGATTACTTAAAATTCTTATACTAGCATTCAAATATTACTTACCCGGTTCGTGTAGAGACAGGGTTTCGGTGCAGAGATCATAAAAAATACCATGTATGGATACATCTTTTAAAATCATGTCATCCAAAAAAAAAAAATCAGCAAATTTGTAAATGTTTGTTAAGGTCATCATCTGTCACAGAAAATAGTAATTATACCAGTGCTATAAACATCTAAGTAGGTATATATTCAAACTACTAAGCAATAGGCAATACCTGTTCTATCAATGTTCAAGAGGTTCCCTAAAGCCTTATCTCCCTTTCATTGCTGCAAAGTGAGCAGCCAAATCATCGTAATCCGGTAACTTAGGGTGTACGTGCCGGTCTGCATTTGACCTACCTTGCTGAAAGGAAGTAGCACGGGTGTATACTTTAGTTCCTTCTGATTGAGTTGTTTGTTCACGAGGGAGAGAAATTGATCGGACTGGACGAGGAATAGTCTCGGAGATATCATCCGATCTATCCATGCTTGCTTTTTCTAAGGCTTCTTCATCTACGTCATTTCTCTTATGATGTGCATGATGACTTTTAGATTTTCGTCTAAGTTTCCCGTCTTCAGAGGTTGATGGTTTCTTACTATAATGCATCAACAGCCTATCGATTATCCTTTCCTCCTCATCATTTCTTTGATTCTCTTCGTCGAATAAGATTTGCAGACCTTGTCTCGACTCATCCCTTCTCCTGCTTCTTGGTTTTCTCCTTATGAATTCTGTATCTTCAGCAGTACCAATTCCAATATGACCAGATGCTGATCTCAAATGTCGCCTCCGAGACGATCTTCGTCTTGGGATAGGGGTACCACTTTCACCGTGACTATAGTAATTATCTGTTTCTCGATCATGACCTCTCATAGGTGGAATTCTCTGCCCCTCTTTATCAGGCATAGAAGGATCACCAGAGACTCCATCACTGTCCAAACCAGCAAGTGAAGATAACATATTGGCACCATTCATGCTGTCCTTTGATTTGATACTGGATGGTTTAACATAAGGAGGAGGGAGAGCACTACTACACCGGGGCTTCCGCTTGGGTTCACCTTCCACGGGATTTTTCCTAGTTGAATTCTGGACACCATATTCATTGGCATAACTATCGGGAACGAAGAGATCTTTATCTTGACTCCTTGACCGTGGAGCTGCATAGTTATTTGGATTTAGATCCGGCTTTCTCCGTGTTAGAACATCTTGGTTATCTATTCCAGGTACACTATTCTCCCTACCATCTTGTAACTTGCCTCCACCATTTACTCTTTCGATTCTTTTCCCACTAGTCGAACTACTTAATCTTGCTGTTTTGAAGGCAATATCATCCTTCTCGACAACTTCTTGTTTTTGCGGTAATGGGATATCAAGATTCTCCTTCCTTAAAAAAGCTTCTTCCCTGCCTTGACGCAGCTTGTCCTCGATGGAGAATTCCCACTTGTGCCCATTCTTATCCACTTTAAGTTCATCCCTTGGTGGATCAGCACTTTTTCCATCGTTTGATTTATTATCACCACCACTGACATGGAAAGACCCGTATTTTTTAGGTCGGTCCTAGAGAACACTTACGGAGATTAGAAGAGTTCCAGTGTGAAGAGATAATCAGACAAGTAAAGTGCAAACACGAGGGATACCTGTTTTCCATCATTTGATTTATTATCATCACCATTGACATGGAAAGACCCATACTTTTTAAGTCGGTCCTATAGAACAATTACAGAGATCAGAAGTGTTCCGGCGTGAAGAGGCAATCAGGCAAGTAAAGATCAAACACGAGGGATACCTGTTTTCCATCATTTAATTTATTATCATCACCATTGACATGGAAAGACCCGTATTTTTTAAGTCGGTCCTAGAGAACAATTACAGAGATTAGAAGAGTTTCAGTGTGAAGAGGCAATCAAGCAAGTAAAGATCAAACACGAGTGATACCTGTTTTCCATCATTTGATTTATTATCATCACCATTGACATGGAAAGAACCGTATTTTTTAAGTCGGTCCTAGAGAACAATTACAGAGATCAGAAGAGTTTCAGTGTGAAGATGCAATGAGGCAAGTAAAGATCAAACACGAGAGATACCTGTTTTCCATAATTTGATTTATTATCATCACCATTGACATGGAAAGACCGGTATTTTTTAGGTCGGTCCTAGAGAACAGTTACAGAGATCAGAAGAGTTCCAATGCGAAGAGGCAATTAGGCAAGTAAAGATCAAACACAAGGGATACCTCTGGCTGTGGGATCACAGCAGGTTCAGACATTCTTCGCTCGAAAGCTTTTGAATCCCATTTTATGGAAAACTCTGATGCTATATCATGCATTACCATCACTTTCCTCTCCATTGTGGAAGGATTTGAAGCTGAATTCTCAACAAGCTACCATGAAAATTTACATCATTGGTCATAGAAATGCAGCGAATGGAACCATAAATATTCTTCTTTTGGAGTGGATCATGACTGGAAATTTACCTGTTTATTGGCGAATACGTCCAGTGAATTTTCATATCTTTCATGAAATATATGCCTAAGCTCACGCAACTCCGGCAAATCAGAAAATCTAGCAGCTGCAAACATTAGAGATGAGACAGCTTCCCTGCAATCTTCTGGGCAATCACTGTATGCATTTATAATGAAAAATAAGCAACTGTTGTTTTAATCAGCTTCTTCACGACAAATTTCAAGAAAACAAACAATAAAAGTTCACAACAATAAAAGAAAAGAAAAAAAATGTATAACCAGAAAACTTCTAATCCATCTTGTGTTTCCTATAGTTCCAAGATACCATCTGTACGTTACACAGCGCTCCACAATCCTTAAAATGAAGGCATACGGGAATCTCTTCCGGATCCAGAACAACAATCTCATCATGAGAAAATTTTTAATTCACCATGGTAAAGAAAGAGAAATTTCAATTTTTTCTTCAGCAGACATTGAACAAAAAACCTTTAAGCAATTACAATTTCAAATACTTTATTCAACCCTTATCCTTAAGTATTTTCTAAACTCAATTTGAACCTCCATTCATCCTCAAATTGAACTTAACATCAAAAGTGTAACAATCTCTTGAAACCACACAAGAAGATGAAAAAACAGGAAGTGGTCCACAAAGAAGAATGACAATCAAATCTTACATGGAGCTAAAAATAGCTTGAACTATCATTTGAAACCCAGAGAACACCGAAGCCTAATGCTATTGCCACCAGATGGCACTAGAGATGGCATTATCCAAATTTTAATTATCAACTTCAGGACCACTCATTTTCCTAACTTAAATTTTTCCTTTACTACTACCTATATTTTCACAGAAATATACCAATAGAAAAGCCTACCATGAGTAGCCATTGGCAATACAAACGCAACCATAAAGAATTGATTGTATTGAACAAGAAATGAACAAAACATCCACTTATACCTCAGTTTTTGCATGACTGAAACATGCTTCGTCACAAAATCGCAACACTTGTCTATAAAATCATAGCAAGACGAAAGCACTAATTCAGCTATATATCCTTCAACCTGTTTCACCACCAAAATCAACACATCATTCATTTTCACGTCCATAAATTTTATGTAATTAGTAAAACAAAGCATAACATTTTTACATATTCAAACAAATCTGCTTATATATGTACATATGCAAATCATAAACCTTACCATTCCGCTAGTAATCTTGCTCAAAAATTTAATCAATAAAACTAAATATAAATCAAAATTAGCAGAATATATCAGTATAAAACAGTAATAATAATTCTTTTTGTCAAAAACTTACTCTGCCATAAGCATTGATATCAAGGCCATTAGCAAGCAGATCAGCTATATCTTTCTTCAAAAACTTAAGCGTCGCACTCTTTTTCCTCCTTATAACATCAATCCGACTCTTTATCGCTTTTATCAACGATTTACTGCAAAAAAAACCAAAAATTCTTCACATCAATTCAATCATCTAAAACAAAAATAAATCAATTAATTAAATAGAAAAATGTATAAACCATTTTGCGGCAAAACCACGGCCTAAGATTCCGTCCAGCATCTTTCGATCACTGATTTTATTCAGGTCGGAGGAAACGAACGATTCGACTCAAAAAAACAACGCCGTAAACTTCAAAATGTAGATCAATGAAACATAAGATCTACCATTAAAGAAGAAGAGAGAAAAAAATGAAAGGCACTTTGGCTTAAAGCTTTACTTCACTGCCGTTTTCTAAGCCACCTTTTTAATTTCAAAGACTACACTCATTAACAGGGCCTACTTTGTGAATTTACAATTGTACCCTTCAAATCACTTTTAATAACCGGTGGATCGATTTAAAAGTCTGGGAGGATAGTTTAGGGAATTTGAATGTTTCTAATTTTGGAGCGGATAAGGCGGTAAGTGGGGTAGATCGTGACCGTTGGATGAATGTAGCGGGTGGTGGAAGAATTTTTTTTAATTTGGTCTAATTCTGGTTTTAGTCCTTCTCTTTTGCAAGATTTAATCTTTTTATTTTAATTTGATACAATTTAATCCTTTGCTTTTATAATATTATTAATAGGTCTAAACTGATTAATGCTATTAATTTTTAGCTTTGTTATATATTGTCTTGCCTTACCTTGATACCTTACCAAGGTCATGAACCTTGTTGGCTTAAGGAGTGCTTAATGCGTGGAGCTCACCCTTCAACCTCGTTACGAGACAAGTATCAAGCCTCTTTTTTATATAAATAACATATGAAACTCCATTAAATTCACTCAAGTCAAGTCATCACCTGCCCTTCGAATATATAAATTTAATCATCAACTAGCTAGGAGTCTATTCTACATTTAAAGGACATACCAAGACAAAATTTTAGATAAACGTGACGAGGTTTGAGGATAATTTATGATTAAATATCATTTATAAATACCTCATTCTTCGCCACCAAGAATCAATACCCATCTTATATGCCAAAACTTTAACCAACCAACAACAACTAGCTTAACTCTCCGCACCGTCCCTTTCTCCACCATGCGAATTATCATTTCCTCCACACTCCTATTCTTTGCCACAATAACGTCAAACTTTTCTTATTAAAAAAAGAGAGAGTGTTAAGTATTTAATTGACATGTAATTTTATTATTTAATTAAATACAATTATTTGGATTTTCAATTCATCCTAATCATGTGACCAAATAATAATAAAATGAAAATTTTCACGTCATCATTTTAATGGCAAAAAATAATAGTATTATCAAATTGAACTTACTATTAATATTATAAAAAATAAAAGAACAAAGGATTAAATCCAAAATTTTAATATAATAAAGAGACTAAACTTGAAATTAGACCTTTTATATTCTGTGTCTCACTCAGGTGCTGATTTTAATTTTTAAAAGAAAATAAAGATAACGATAAAACGGAATGTGATGAATGTTATCAATAATAATGTTTTAAAGATTTTGCATAAATTTTGATGATTTTTTTTACCTTTTAATGATTTTAAGACAAAATTTTGATCACAGTGTTTCAGAGCATTTGTCAGTGTACAATGAAAAAACAAATGACCGTTATAACGGTTTTAACTAGACAAATTGTCTAATAATATGTTTTTCTGTTGGCATTTAGTTAGGTTTGGTTGAATTATTAATTTTTATTTAAAAAATAGATGCGAATATTTTCTTCAAATAATAAATATATTTTTAATATAATGGTGAATTGATAGCTATACTCTATGGGTAAACTACACATAAGGTCATTAAACTGTTAATAAATTTATGTTTTAGTCACTTAACTTTAAAAAGTTATAAAATGGTCCTTAAATTATTTGAAAGTTCCATTAAAGTCATTTAACTATTCAAAAGTTTTCATTTAAGTTATTGGGATGTTAAGTTTTTTTTTTTTTTTTTAAGTTTGGCTAACGAGTTTCAAGTGACGATTCGATGATCGGTACATTAGATCAGTACCCATCGACGAGTAGAATAACATACATTAAAACCAAGTTGATTTGACAGTTAATTTTGGAGATCAAAGAAGAAAGTTGCTTGGATTTTAGCTTGCAGATTCATGATATTCAAAATTGTTTCATAAAAAAAAAACTTAATTGTAAAAAAGAAGGGGAATGAAAGCTTTTAGATTAGCGCAAGTGGTGCAAACATAGAATGCGATACAATAGTGATTTTAACAGAACAGTGACTTAAATGAAAACTTTTGAATAGTTGCCTAACCATTTTGTAACTTTTTAAAGTTGCGTGACCAAAACATAAATTTACTAATAGTTTAGTGACATCGGATTTAGTTTACTCTATGCTCTATTATTGGTAGTAATATTTTTAAAAAGGTTAAAGTTAGAAATTTAATATTAATGTTTATGAGGGTTTGAATTAGGGGTGTGCAAAATTCGGATAAAATCGAAAAAATTCAGTTAACCCAATCGAATTTTGTTAGTCAATTAGGCCCCTATTCATCTAAACCCAATCCCTAAACCCAATCCAAACCCAAATATCCAACCCAACCTAATTACCCAATCATAAAAATTACAAATAATTTAACAAATAAAAATAAAATTCTAAAACTAAAACTAAAATTATATAATTTTTTTAATTATGTAGTGATTCATTTTGGGTAATTTGGGTAATTCAGTTAATTCGGTTAATTTTTAACCAAAAATAAAAAAAATATATAATTTTCGATTAATTCGGTTAACCGACCGAATGAACCGAAAAAATTTTGGTTCAGTTAATTTTTTTAAAAAAATTTCGGTTCGGTTAACGGTTAAAAATTTTGAAAGGTCGGTTAATGTTATTTCAGGTCGGTTAACCGATTGAACACCCCTAGTTTGAATTAGATTATTAATTATGTCAATAAAAAGAGCTGAATTCAGAATATAGTTTTAAATTTTGATAGGTGTAAAGTGTAATTTTACTGTTGTATTAACTTATAATTTCATAAATTTTAAAATGACTAAATGCGTGAGTTTTAAGTTTATCAGCACCATGTCACGAGTTCAAACCTCAGGTGAAACCCTTTTCTTTTCACTCTAATAATTGAAGAATATGTATGCTTGTTTCATAATAATAAAAAAAAAAACATTAATTTTTATAGGTTTAAATGCACTTTCATTGTATGAATTAAAGTGTGATTCGGCCTTGTTTCCCTTTTAAATCCACCTTTGTTTAGTTTTTATAATTTTTTCTACATATATTATCGTATAATCATATCATGTTTAATATTATTCATTCTAACCTCAGCGAATCTAAAAAGTAGATAGCGGCTTAAATTCCAAATAAATAATTTAATTATAAATTAATGTATGGTAAACTTGTAATTTTACTTCAAATAAAAAACATACTCAATTATTTCAAAATAAAAATTATAAATTAACACATAATAAAATTATATTTTCAACTCTAAAAATTATAAATTTAATACCAATCACTAACATATTTGAGAGATATGATTAATGAGTGAAGAATCCCCAACCCCATGTTTACTAAAATGGACTAAGAGCACTATTATTAATTAAAAAAATAAGGACAGGGAGTTACAACATCAATAAATGGATTTATGGAAAAGGAAATTAGTATTCATAATTAGGTTGGTTAGTTGTTAGGTTAGATCCAATTCATTGAATGTGTAGGTTTAGGTTAAATCACATTCATAGAAAATGCCTCAATTCATCATTAATTTCTGAACTAAATTGTTGAACATGACATGTGCATCACCAACTTAAAGTGGAAGACAGAAAAAAAAAAAAAAAAAAAAAAAAAACCTAACTTATAATAAAATTCAAAATTTATTAAAACTATAATAAGTAAATTTTATATGAAAAAAAAAATTACCTTCAAAATAATATATATTATTTATTAAAAGTGAAGGATTTTTTGTAAATTCATTGTTAAGTTGTTGACTTGTTTGAGGAAACATCAACTCGGTAAACTACTTAAATATAGTTGGTAAAATATTCTATATTTATTATTAAATAAAATTTAAAATAAAATAATTTTAACATAAAATATAATTTTTCACTCACATAACAAGCGTGACAAAACCGGTCAACACAATAGAGTTACGAATCATGGCTTAGAAGATTTAAATAAATCAAAAGACGATATGTTACTAAAAACGAAGTTATATGGGTTTATTATTTATTATAACTTTTGATAATATGATATCATTTAATTAGTTAATAGCTATAAAATTATACATTACTAATAATGAAATATAAGTTATTACGTTATCGGAAGAGCTTGTCCCTATTTACGAGTCCGAACTAACTCAAACTCTAGATTTAATCAATATCCATTATAATTATTAAATACATAAAATTTTGAGAATATATACATGCATACACATACTTACATAAATTCTTGAGCTTCAACACGAACATGTAGTTTTGTTGTCCCACAATGGTGTAAAATTAAAGTGATTTTATGATATTTATTTTTGTAATTTTTTATATAATTATTAAACTATTTATATTTACTTGCAACAGATGAGTAAAAAAAAAATTCAATCTAAATCCATAACTATTTTAAAATTTAAATCTAATCCATGACTTTCTCCATTACTTTTGGGAGCCTCATAAGCAGCCCAATTGTTGGGCTTCCAACGCACTAGCAGTTATCTTTTGATCTTTTTCATTGTTTTATTTAGGGATAATATCATGTTTAACCCTTGAATTAGGCAAATAGGTCCATATTGGTATCTGTACTTTTCTTTTTGATTTTGATACTTGAACTTGGCAACTAGAACCATTTTAGTCCTTAATGGCTAATGCCTTTGGAATAGGACTGGGTTGGACAATTGAAACCAATTGAACTGAAAACCAATTAGTATACTGATCCAAATAAAGTAGTTGAACTAATTTAAGTTTAATTTTCACTTTTCATTACTCTCATTATTCATGTAGCATTATTTTCTGTTAAATTTGTCTGTAAATTTCCAACATGACATTTTATAAAAACAAAAACAAACAAATAGATCTAAATTATTTCCACCTAGATTAAAAAAAAATTTTTTAAAAATAAGAAACATTTTTCCAAGCGTGTTTATTTTTTAATCTAAGTGGAAATAATTTAAATTTGCTTGTTTTTTAACCTAATAAAATGACATGGCAACAATTTACACATGATTTAATAGAAAATTGTGCTATATAGATAATATTGGGGTTAGTGAAATGTGAAAATTGACAAGGGTGATATTGATTCGGTTTGGTTGAGATTTTTGAATTTTTTGAACTGTTCATCATAATTTGGTTCGGCTCAGTTTGATTCTCAGATTTCCATATAAATTTTTTTATTTTGGATTTTTATACTTATTTTTACCAAATAAGCTTTATTTAATGATTTTGAATATTGTTTGACAAAATTTCAAAAAGAAATTGTAAATATTTCTAAAAAACAAGGACTTTTAAATTATTTTCACTATTTTAAATATAAAAATTTAAAATTAACTATATATGAAATAAAAATATATTTTAGTTCGATTTTGACTAACCAAGGTTTTTAAACTTACAATCCATAAATCGTCCAAACACGTTGGTTCAGATCAATTTTGGATTTTTAGTTATTCGTGCTCAACCCTAAAAATTAAAACTAAAATTAATTTTTGGCTTTTCAATTTTCGGTTCGGTTTTAGTAATTTCATTTTGTCTGATATTTAATGCAATGATAATATATAAAGTTTTGGTAGTTTCATTTTGTTCGTGAATTTTATTTTCTTTTTTGGTTTGTCTTATGCCCATTTTACAGCTTATAATTATTTCTCTTAACAATATCGTTTCTAAGGTTCAAACCTAAATCTTCCCTTAAAAATACAGTCTATCTTACATTTGCACTCAACCACTTATTGGTTGATTAACTATATATAAACTTATATACTCTCAATGATGTCACTTTAATCAAGTCTTTGATAATCTTCTATTGGACATCCATTGTTTCCCACCAAATAAAAAAAATATTAGCATTAATTAATATTAACATATATATCATTAAATTTTTAGGTTGAATTTTAATTATAAGTTTTGAAAGATTCAGTGTTTGGACAAAAGTACTTTAAAATTTTTAGATAAAAAGTATTTTTGAGCTAATTTTTCAGATTTAAAATGAAACAAAAAAATGCTTTTGGATCAATTTTTAATTTTGGAGAAATATTTTTCTTTAAAAAGTAAACTGTTTAGGAATATTTTTGTCCCAAAAGTATTTTTTAAAAATTGAGTTTTTCAATTTGGGTCATTATAGTTTATTTTATTTTAAAGTGCTTCTTATAATAACCAAAAATATTTCTCCAAAGTCAAAATTGACCCAAAAGCATTTTTTGGAAAAGCTGAAACTTTAGTTTTCCTTTTTTTTATTTTATTTTATTTTTTCTTCTTAAAAGTACTTTTGAGAATTATTGCTAAACTAATGGTAGCCTAAATGTCATGGGCCTTATTTTACCTATACCTCGAAGCTCACCTCATGTTCCTATGAGTTCCCGGGTCAACACCCTTGGTCAATGGTGAAGTCAAGGGGCCTAGCCCTATCTCCCTAAAATAGAAATTTTTTATTTAAACCTTTATAATTTATAAAATTTTAATTTAGTAATAGTAAAATTACACTTTAACCCTAAAAATTATAAAATTTTGATTTAATATTTTAAAAATTATAAATATATAAACTATTAAAATAATGAAATTATACTTTTACTATTATAAAATATATAATTTAATTCTACCCTAACCTTTTTTTTTTATTCCGCTACTACCATTGGTTTAGAGATCATATTGTGAGCTTAAGCTACTGATGAGCCTAAGACCTCACAAGCCCAAAACCCATACACAACCCATACTATTGAGACCACACCTTTAACATAGATAAAATATATGCCACTCACGCATCACTTATATTTGTTATTCAGACATAACAGTTCATACCTATGATGACAAGGCATTAATAGATCGATTAAATTTTAAGAAGTCTAGAACCAATACATGAATAGTTGGGAATGATTAGAGGCATTCCCTTATAAGCCTATAGACATCGAGATTAAGGACCAAATACCCTTAACTCAACTCTCTTATCTCTCTTTCTCTCTAATCCTCACCGATAATTCTAAACTTAATTAACATCCCTATAACTCTTTGCAACATCTAAACTTAAAAATAAATCAGACCCAAATTAATTTAAACTTAAAATTGTATAAACCACTTTAAACAGAGTTAACCACAACTAAATCACAATTAAAGAGACAAGATCAAAGCTAATAATAAAACAAGAAAAAAAAAAAACATGACAACTTCAATGTTTGATCATCTGTCACAAAACTCTCTAAACACAACCAAACCAAGGGTTCGATCATTGTCTCACTGATCCAAACTTCGGTCTCGAACCAACACTAGCCGGAGAACCAATCGGCCCAAAAAACTCACCGCAAAGATCCATAAAAAACTTGTCGACGATATCAACATAAGCCGGACACGTAAGTCGAGAATAATAATGAAGTACCTCTTCAACATCAAGGACATGATCCACGTTGCTCACATCCATCATCTCTATCTCCTTTAGCTTTTGCGCCACTGAAGATTCCTTTGAAAATGTATAACCTTGTAATTCTTGCTTTTTCTCCACATTGGACTCACCAATGTCCTCTCTTCTTTGTGTTGTAAACTGAGTTGACGACAATGACAATGACATTGTCTTCTTCTTCTTCTTGTTTTTCTTCTTTGCCTTGCTGCCCTTGTATGCGGTGGCGTCCCACCGGCGAGTGAACTCGGTGTAGAACTTTTCTAGGTCGTCTTGGTAAAAAGGAGAAGCTTTGGGTAGTTTTTGGTATGGTTTAGTTTCATTACCACCGCCATTGAAGAATGATTTGAAGCTTTGTAGGGTTTTTCTGAAGAAATTCTTGGTGTTGGAAATGGAATTTCTAAGCAACATTTGGTAAAGATTTTTGGTGTTGGTTTTTGTTAAGATATTCAAAGTGGGGGAAATTATTTGTTTCTGTGAGTATTGAAAATGTTCTTTATAGAAATAAAAAAGTGGACAATGAGTACTTTAATTTTCTAATCTTTGAAGTTTCCACTTTTTTTTTTTTTTTAATCTTTTGTCTTCACATACGCTCCTTTGATGTTTTTGTGTTTGATTATTAGGTCACCAAAGAGTCCCACTATGCTTAGCTTTGAGCGTTAACGAGTTGGTTTTTTTTGTCTAGTTAAGTAGTAGTGTTTTTATTTACTAATACCATATACCCCACTAAAGCCAAATGCTTAACATTTCTCCAAATTCTATGAACCAGTTAACTTTCTTCAAAGTTGAGAGATAAAATACGAAGATAAAATTGAGTATAAATACTCCGAGCAAAATACCTCCACTATTAGAAAGTTCGAAATCAATATTCTCCCATCACAAAAAAAAAAAAGTAAAAATATTATTACCCACTAATACCATATAAGTAGGGGTGAGTATTCGATCGAGTCAAAAAATTTCGAGTTAGTCGAGTTGACGAATCCTATTTTCGCAACCGAATTCAATTTAATTTTTTTTCGAATCGGATCGAATCGAGTCAAAAAATTCGAGTCAAGTTGAGTCAAGTTAACGAATCATATTATTTATACTTAATATCGCATTTACATGAACCAATTATTTAACTAGTAAATAAAGTATAAAGTTATTTAACTACATAAACAATATAATGATTTTGCCTTTTAACTTAATGAGTAAATATTTATCAAAATAACGTAGTTTTAACTTTTAACTTAATGATTTTGACTTTTAACTTTAGAAAAGGTAAACATTTATCAAAATGACGTAGTTTTTCTTTTCTTATTCGGATTTTAGATAACCCGAATTGAGTAATTTACATTCAAGTTAAACCGAAAATTTAATTTTTATTCGAGTTGATCCAAAAACTTGATTAACTCAAATAATTTGAACTATTTAATTCAAATTTTAAAAATTTATCGAATTTTTGAATCGAATCGGATTTTACTCACCCCTAAGGCATGAATTTGAACCCAAGTCCTTACAATATTTAAGTTTCATTTTCGAAGAAAATTGTCTTGAAATTCAACTTCGCATTTATTCTAAATTTAATGTAGCTATTGGACACCAAAGATTTTCGGATAAAAGATGTTTAATTAATGAATTATTAATTAATAATATTGATTATTATAAGATAAATTTCATTACTTCTACTTTTGATGGTGGGGTTGGTGTGTAGCCTCTTTTGGAAGAAGCAAGGAGCGGTCCTTGTGCACTGCTAATTAATAATATATATTAATTTAAAAATAATGTAATAGTGAATCTGTGTGATATCTTTTAATATTAACATAGATATCATTAAATTTTTAGGTTGAATTTTAATTATAAGTTTTGAAAGATTCAGTGTTTGGACAAAAGTACTTTAAAATTTTTAGATAAAAAGTATTTTGAGCTAATTTTCAGATTTAAAATGAAACAAAAAAATGCTTTTGGATCAATTTTTAATTTTGGAGAAATATTTTTCTTTAAAAAGTAAACTGTTTAGGAATATTTTTGTCCCAAAAGTATTTTTTAAAAATTGAGTTTTTCAATTTGGGTCATTATAGTTTATTTTATTTTAAAGTGCTTCTTATAATAACCAACAAATATTTCTCCAAAGTAAAAATTGACCCAAAAGCATTTTTTGGAAAAGCTGAAACTTTAGTTTTCCTTTTTTAATTTTTTTTTTTTAAAAGTACTTTTGAGAAGTATTGCTAAACTAATGGTAAGCCTACATGACATGGACCTTATTTTACCTATACCTCAGAAGCTTACCTCACGTTCCTATCAGTTCCCGGGTCAACACCCTTGGTCAATGGTGAAGTCAAGGGGGCATAGCCCTATCTCCCTAAAATAGAAATTTTTTATTTAAACCCTTTATAATTTATAAAATTTTAATTTAGTAATAGTAAAATTACACTTTAACCCTAAAAATTATAAAATTTTGATTTAATATTTTAAAAATTATAAATATATAAACTATAAAATAATGAAATTATACTTTTACTATTATAAAAATATACAATTTAATTCTACCCTAACCTTTTTTTTTATTCCGCTACTACCATTGGTTTAGAGATCATATTGTGAGCTTAAGCTACTGATGAGCCTAAGACCTCACAAGCCCAAAACCCATACACAACCTATACTATTGAGACCACACCTTTAACATGGATAAAATATATGCCACTCACGCATCACTTATATTTGTTATTCAAACATAACAGTTCATACCTATGATGACAAGGCATTAATAGATGGATTAAATTTTAAGAAGTCTAGAACCAATACATGAATAGTTGGGAATGATTAGAGGCATTCCTTATAAGCCTATAGACATCGAGATTAAGGACCAAATACCCTTAACTCAACTCTCTTATCTCTCTCTCTAATCCTCACCGATAATTCTAAACTTAATTAACATCCCTATAACTCTTTGCAACAAATCTAATTATTTAAACTTAAAAATAAATCAGACCCAAATTAATTTAAACTTAAAATTGTATAAACCACTTTAAACAGAGTTAACCACAACTAAATCACAATTAAAGAGACAAGATCAAAGCTAATAATAAAACAAGAAAAAAAAAAAAACATGACAACTTCAATGTTTGATCATCTGTCACAAAACTCTCTAAACACAACCAAACCAAGGGTTCGATCATTGTCTCACTGATCCAAACTTCGGTCTCGAACCAACACTAGCCGGAGAACCAATCGGCCCAAAAAACTCACCGCAAAGATCCATAAAAAACTTGTCGACGATATCAACATAAGCCGGACACGTAAGTCGAGAATAATAATGAAGTACCTCTTCAACATCAAGGACATGATCCACGTTGCTCACATCCATCATCTCTATCTCCTTTAGCTTTTGCGCCACTGAAGATTCCTTTGAAAATGTATAACCTTGTAACTCTTGCTTTTTCTCCACATTGGACTCACCAATGTCCTCTCTTCTTTGTGTTGTAAACTGATCAGTTGACGACAATGACAATGACATTGTCTTCTTCTTCTTGTTTTTCTTCTTTGCCTTGCTGCCCTTGTCGGCGGTGGCGTCCCACCGGCGAGTGAACTCGGTGTAGAACTTTTCTAGGTCGTCTTGGTAAAAAGGAGAAGCTTTGGGTAGTTTTTGGTATGGTTTAGTTTCATTACCACCGCCATTGAAGAATGATTTGAAGCTTTGTAGGGTTTTTCTGAAGAAATTCTTGGTGTTGGAAATGGAATTTCTAAGCAACATTTGGTAAAGATTTTTGGTGTTGGTTTTTGTTAAGATATTCAAAGTGGGGGAAATTATTTGTTTCTGTGAGTATTGAAAATGTTCTTTATAGAAATAAAAAAGTGGACAATGAGTACTTTAATTTTCTAATCTTTGAAGTTTCCACTTTTTTTTTTTTTTTAATCTTTTGTCTTCACATACGCTCCTTTGATGTTTTTGTGTTTGATTATTAGGTCACCAAAGAGTCCCACTATGCTTAGCTTTGAGCGTTAACGAGTTGGTTTTTTTTGTCTAGTTAAGTAGTAGTGTTTTTATTTACTAATACCATATACCCCACTAAAGCCAAATGCTTAACATTTCTCCAAATTCTATGAACCAGTTAACTTTCTTCAAAGTTGAGAGATAAAATACGAAGATAAAATTGAGTATAAATACTCCGAGCAAAATACCTCCACTATTAGAAAGTTCAAATCAATATTCTCCATCACACAAAAAAAAAAAAACAAGTAAAAATATTATTACCACTAATACCATATAAGTAGGGGTGAGTATTCGATCGAGTCAAAAATTTCGAGTTAGTCGAGTTGATTGAATCCTATTTTCGAACAATTCAATTTAATTTTTTGAATCGGATCGAATCGAGTCAAAAAATTTCGAGTCAAGTTGAGTCAAGTTAACGAATCATATTATTTATACTTAATATTACATTTACATGCACCAATTATTTAACTAGTAAATAAAGTATAAAGTTATTTAACTACATAAACAATATAATGATTTTGCCTTTTAACTTAATGAGTAAATATTTATCAAAATAACGTAGTTTTAACTTTTAACTTAATGATTTTAACTTTTAACTTTAGAAAAGGCAAACATTTATCAAAATGCGTAGTTTGTCTTTTTTATTCGGATTTTAGATAACCCGAATTGAGTAATTTACATTCGAGTTAAACCGAAAATTTAATTTTTATTCGAGTTGATCCAAAAACTTGATTAACTCAAATAACTTGAACTATTTAATTCAAATTTTAAAAAATTTATCGAATTTTTCGAATCGAATCGGATTTTACTCACCCCTAGGGCATGAATTTGAACCCAAGTCCTTACAATATTTAAGTTTCATTTTCGAAGAAAATTGTCTTGAAATTCAACTTCGCATTTATTCTAAATTTAATGTAGCTGTTGGACACCAAAGATTTTCGGATAAAAGATGTTTAATTAATGAATTATTAATTAATAATATTGATTATTATAAGATAAATTTCATTACTTCTACTTTTGATGGTGGGGTTGGTGTGTAGCCTCTTTTGGAAGAAGCAAGGAGCGGTCCTTGTGCACTGCTAATTAATAATATATATTAATTTAAAAAATAATGTAATAGTGAATCTGTGTGATATCTTATAGTTAGGGTGTTCATTGTTTCAGGTGTAGTTTGAGTTTGAATTATATTAGTCATGTTTGTTATTCAGATTTTACACTGTTCTTGTATTTCAAAAAAAAAAAAAATTGTAATAAGAGATACAGCTAATTAATACTATATACCTTAATTTAAAAAAATTAATATATTTTTAATACTTGAATTTGACATTTTCTAATGTGATATTTGTGTTATTTTTTTGTTCAGTTTAATACCTATATTTGCTAAAATGTTATATATTTTGGTATCTAAATATTGAGGTGTACATGGGCCGGGCCCAACTAAAAATTTAAGCTCGTTCATTGGGCTCGGGCCGGGCCCAAAAAATGGGCCTAAAATTTTGCCCAAGCTCAGCCCATATAAAATACTAAAACCGAGCCTGCCCATACCAGTATTAATTTTTATATAATTTTAAATATATATAATACATAAAAATACTAAAAATCAAAATAAATATTTTTCAACAAATTGAAAATAAATTTTAAAAAATATGTAGACTTAAATAATACTAAAATAGATGCAACTTAACAAGCAAATGCCTCTAAAATAATAAAAAAATTAACAAATGTCTTTAAAATAATAACAAAATTAACAATAAAATAAGTTTTATATAATATCTAAACAATAACAATAAAATAATAGAAACATAATAGTAAAATGGTAGCAAAATAAAGAGAAAACAATAAGAAAATAATATTAAAACAATTTTTTCCTTTAATGAATTGTAGCCGGCTGGGCCCGCCAAAATGCCTTATCCGAGCCCAACCATTTTTTAAACGGGCTTTATTTTTTGTCCAATCCCATTTTTCGGGCCTATTTTTTGCTCAAACCCTCCCACGTTTTGGCCGGGCCGGGCCGCCCGGCCGATGTACACCTCTATCTAATGTAACAATGTTAATTTTTTTAATGTTTAATTCGGGTTTTATGGTTAATTTGATGAGTATTATTATATCTGAATTTTAATGAATTTTTAATAGAAAAATTTAATGTTATTTATGAATTTATTTAATTTTAGGTTTAATTTATTAAATATAATTCGATAAATATAATTTAATCCGAATTTTAGGATTGATTTTAATAAATTTATTAATTTTCATGTAGATTGTAATTATTTATGATTATTGACCGACATTGGTAAAAGAGGATAGGAGGGTTTATGTTTTAATTTCAATCAAATTTTTGTCTGCCACTTTTAATCATTTTGGGTGTTTCGATTGATTGATTTCGTTGAATGGATGGGTCCTGAACAATAATTTCAGACAAACAATGATAGGTCTAATTCTCGTTTTAGTCCCTCTATCATATTACTATTTGAAACTTAATCCAAGATAGAATTTAACCTCTCTAATTTTATAATATTATTAGTATAACTAAATTGATAATATTATTAATTTCGTTATTAACAATCAGTCATGGTGGCCATGTGAAAACTAATCAATCTTTTTTTTTTGCCTAAATCAACCGTGTTTAATTAATAATAAATTTACACGTCAACGAAATTGATTTTTAATAACGAAACTAAAGGTATTATCAATTGAAACCAACTAATAGCATTGTAAAAGTAGGGATTAAATTATGAACAATTAAAACAACAAGATTAAAATTTAAATTTCAGTATGATAGGAAGACTAAAATCACAATTATACTACTAATGAGTAATAATATATGTAGTTAGTACCTTAAACCTAATTCGGCTTATAATAACAATAAATAAAAGGCCAAAGCCGTGAATCACGGAGCCAACCAATTGGACTTCCATCATTAAAATCTGTCTATTCCATGCATAAATTACAACCAAAAAGGTATTTTGTGGGTTTCAAATTAAAAAAATTAAAGTACAGAATTCTATATAATTATATTAGTAAAAATTAAACATTAAATATAATTATTTTATTTAATAATAGAAATTTTTCTTTTGAAAATTATTATTTCATAATTTGAAAAATTAAACATTAAACATTGTAGTCTTTAATATTTTAACTTAATCATTTCAATTAAAACCTCGATAATTTTTAAAAAATATGTATTTGTTACATAAATTCTTTTTTTTCACCAGTTGTGGGTGGATATAAAATATTTAGTACATTATCGTGAAAATACCATATACTTTCGAGTAGTGTTCTAAAATTAACACGTATCTCATTTAGTATATAATAAAATTAAAAAGAAAAAGAAAAAAGATATGTGGTAGTATTTCAACACGAGTTCTAAAAATAAAATAACAATTTAACAACTTTCGAATTTGTTACATTTGGACCCAAATTTTGTAGCTAGAGAAATATTAGTAGCACATGTGTACTCTTAAAATGTAGATATAAATATCAAAATTACACATAAACTTTGTTATAATGTGCAAAATAATACATAAATTTGGATTGTGCATTTATACACATAAAAATTTATTTTCATTTAATATTATATATATAAAATTTTAATTTTGATTTAATTATATATATCTAATAAACAAAAAGTATTTTCTCGACAAAAGTAATAAAGACATCCGGTTTTGGGAGTCAAAACTGCAGTGAAAAAAAATGTTTTTCTACCCAAACGTTTAAGTGTTTTTGACTTTTGTATTTTGAAATAAAATTATCAAAATACTCTTATTTATATTAACTATTTAAAAATTAATATTCAAATTAACAAATCACACTTTTTTACAAAATTTTTCAATAGCATTTTTCAACCATAACAACAACAAGAATTAATCTTTACTCGTATTAAGAATCTCTAATTGATGATGCACTTTTAATCCGGATAACAAAAAGCATCGGTAAGCTCATCACTTCAATAACTATTAGGGAGTGTAAGAATCGGGTCAAATTAATTAGACCAACCGAATCGATCGATTTGTTTTTCAATCTCGATTTTAAGCCGGTTCAATTAAAGCGATTAAATCGATTTGATTTTGGTTTTAAAAATATAAAATTAAATAAACCGACTTTAAAATATATATTAATTTAAAATTTTTTACCCTAAGTAAGCTCAATCCAATAATATAATCCAAAGTCCAAACCCAAATATATATACCCTAACGTAAAAACCCATTTGGCCACAAGCAGTCAAGACTCAACATTCCAAGGCCCCCTTTGGTAGAACGTTTGAAGTCGGTGAGGTGCGTTGGGGTAGAAAATCGCCTTCAACCTCATTCTGCTATCTTTGTTTGGATTAGAGTACCAGTCTGATGAAAATAAATGTTGACCATCTTGAGATCTTGAACTCAATTTCGCTTCAATGAGTGAAAAATCGATGGCTTGGTAATACCATATACCCCACTAAAGCCAAATGCTTAACATTTCTCCAAATTCTATGAACCAGTTAACTTTCTTCAAAGTTGAGAGATAAAATACGAAGATAAAATTGAGTATAAATACTCCGAGCAAAATACCTCCACTATTAGAAAGTTCAAATCAATATTCTCCCATCACAAAAAAAAAAGTAAAAATATTATTACCGACTAATACCATATAAGTAGGGTGAGTATTCGATCGAGTAAAAATTTCGAGTTAGTCGAGTTGACGAATACTATTTTCGCAACCGAATTCAATTTGAATTTTTTTCGAATCGGATCGAATCGAGTCAAGTCGAGTCGAGTTAACGAATCCTATTATTTATACTTAATATCGCATTTACATGAACCAATTATTTAACTAGTAAATAAAGTATAAAGTTATTTAACTACATAAACAATATAATGATTTTACCTTTTAACTTAATGAGTAAATATTTATCAAAATAACGTAGTTTTAACTTTTAACTTAATGATTTTGACTTTTAACTTTAGAAAAGGTAAACATTTATCAAAATGACGTAGTTTTGCCTTTTCTTATTCAGATTTTTGGATAACCCGAATTGAGTAATTTACATTCAAGTTAAACCGAAAATTTTAATTTTTTATTCGAGTTGATCCAAAAGACTTGATTAACTCAAATAATTTGAACTATTTAATTCAAAATTTAAAAAATTTATCGAGTTTTTTGAATCGAATCGGATTTTACTCACCCCTAAGGCATGAATTTGAACCCAAGTCCTTACAATATTTAAGTTTCATTTTCGAAGAAAATTGTCTTGAAATTCAACTTCGCATTTATTCTAAATTTAATGTAGCTATTGGACACCAAAGGTTCTCGGATAAAAAGATGTTTAATTAATGAATTATTAATTAATAATATTGATTATTATAAGATAAATTTCATTACTTCTACTTTTGATGGTGGGGTTGGTGTGTAGCCTCTTTTGGAAGAAGCAAGGAGCGGTCCTTGTGCACTGCTAATTAATAATATATATTAATTTAAAAATAATGTAATAGTGAATCTGTGATATCTTATAGTTAGGGTGTTCATTGTTTCGGTGATAGCTTGAGTTTGAATTATATTAGTCGATTTGTTATTCGATTTTACACTGTTCTTGTATTTCAAAAAAAAAATTGTAATAAGAGATACAGACTAATTAAAACTATATACCTTAATTTAAAAAATTAATATATTTTTAGTACTTGAATTTGACATTTTCTAATGTGATATTTGTGTTATTTTTTGTTCAGTTTAATACCTATATTTGCTAAAATGTTACATATTTTGGTATCTAAATATTGAGGTGTACATGGGCGGGCCCAACTAAAAATTTAAGCTCGTTCATTGGCTCGGGCGGGCCCAAAAATGGGCCTAAAATTTTGCCCAAGCTCGCCCATATAAAATACTAAAACCCGAGCCCTGCCACTACCAGTATTAATTTTTATATAATTTTAAATATATATAATACATAAAAATACTAAAAATCAAAATAAATATTTTTCAACAAATTGAAAATAAATTTTAAAAAATATGTAGACTTAAATAATACTAAAATAGATGCAACTTAACAAGCAAATGCCTCTAAAATAATAAAAAATTAACAAATGTCTTTAAAATAATAACAAAATTAACAATAAAATAAGTTTTATATAATATCTAAACAATAACAATAAAATAATAGAAACATAATAGTAAAATGGTAGCAAAATAAGAGAAAACAATAAGAAAATAATATTAAAACAATTTTTTCCTTTAATGAATTCGAGCGGCCGGCCAGCCAAAATGCCTTATCCGAGCCCAACCATTTTTTAACGGGCTTTATTTTTGTCAATCCCATTTTTCGGCCTATTTTTGCTCAAACCCTCCACGTTTTGGGCGCGACATGTACCTCTATCTAATGTAACAATGTTAATTTTTTAATGTTTAATTCGGGTTTTATGGTTAATTTGATGAGTATTATTATATCTGAATTTTAATGAATTTTTAATAGAAAAATTTAATGTTATTTATGAATTTATTTAATTTTAGGTTTAATTTATTAAATATAATTCGATAAATATAATTTAATCCGAATTTTAGGATTGATTTTAATAAATTTATTAATTTTCATGTAGATTGTAATTATTTATGATTATTGACCGACATTGGTAAAAGAGGATAGGAGGGTTTATGTTTTAATTTCAATCAAATTTTGTCTGCCACTTTTAATCATTTTGGGTGTTTCGATTGATTGATTTCGTTGAATGGATGGGTCCTGAACAATAATTTCAGACAAACAATGATAGGTCTAATTCTCGTTTTAGTCCCTCTATCATATTACTATTTGAAACTTAATCCAAGATAGAATTTAACCTCTCTAATTTTATAATATTATTAGTATAACTAAATTGATAATATTATTAATTTCGTTATTAACAATCAGTCATGGTGGCCATGTGAAAACTAATCAATCTTTTTTTTTGCCTAAATCAACCGTGTTTAATTAATAATAAATTTACACGTCAACTAAATTGATTTTTAATAACAGAAACTAAAGGTATTATCAATTGAAACCAACTAATAGCATTGTAAAAGTAGGGATTAAATTATGAACAATTAAAACAACAAGATTAAAATTTAAATTTCAGTATGATAGGAAGACTAAAATCACAATTATACTACTAATGAGTAATAATATATGTAGTTAGTACCTTAAACCTAATTCGGCTTATAATAACAATAAATAAAAGGCCAAAGCCGTGAATCACGGAGCCAACCAATTGGACTTCCATCATTAAAATCTGTCTATTCCATGCATAAATTACAACCAAAAAGGTATTTTGTGGGTTTCAAATTAAAAAATTAAAGTACAGAATTCTATATAATTATATTAGTAAAATTAAACATTAAATATAATTATTTTATTTAATAATAGAAATTTTTCTTTTGAAAAATTATTATTTCATAATTTGAAAAATTAAACATTAAACATTGTAGTCTTTAATATTTTAACTTAATCATTTCAATTAAAACCTCGATAATTTTTAAAAAATATGTATTTGTTACATAAATTCTTTTTTTTCACCTCTGGGTGGATATAAAATATTTAGTACATTATCGTTGAAAATACCATATACTTTATAGTAGTGTTCTAAAATTAACACGTATCTCATTTAGTATATAATAAAATTAAAAGAAAAAGAAAAAAGATATGTGGTAGTATTTCAACACGAGTTCTAAAATAAAATAACAATTTAACAACTTTCGAATTTGTTACATTTGGACCCAAATTTTGTAGCTAGAGAAATATTAGTAGCACATGTGTACTCTTAAAATGTAGATATAAATATCAAAATTACACATAAACTTTGTTATAATGTGCAAAATAATACATAAATTTGGATTGTGCATTTATACACATAAAATTTATTTTCATTTAATATTATATATATAAAATTTTAATTTTGATTTAATTATATATATCTAATAAACAAAAAGTATTTTTCTCGACAAAAGTAATAAAGACATCCGGTTTTGGGAGTCAAAACTCATGAAAAAAATGTTTTTCTACCCAAACGTTTAAGTGTTTTTGACTTTTGTATTTTTGAAATAAAATTATCAAAATACTCTTATTTATATTAACTATTTAAAAATTAATATTCAAATTAACAAATCACACTTTTTTACAAAATTTTTCAATAGCATTTTTCAACCAACAACAACAAGAATTAATCTTTACTCGTATTAAGAATCTCTAATTGATGATGCACTTTTAATCCGGATAACAAAAAGCATCGGTAAGCTCATCACTTCAATAACTATTAGGGAGTGTAAGAATCGGGTCAAATTAATTAGACCAACCGAATCGATCGATTTCGGTTTTTCAATCTCGATTTTAAGCCGGTTCAATTAAAGCGATTAAATCGATTTGATTTTGGTTTTAAAAATATAAAATTAAATAAACCGACTTTAAAATATATATTAATTTAAAATTTTTTACCCTAAGTAAGCTCAATCCAATAATATAATCCAAAGTCCAAACCCAAATATATATACCCTAACGTAAAACCCATTTGGCCACAAGCAGTCAAGACTCAACATTCCAAGGCCCCTTGGTAGAACGTTTGAAGTCGTGAGGTGCAGATTGGGTGAAAAAGTCGCTTCAACCTCATTTGCATTTTTTTGGATTAGAGTACCGTTTGATGAAAATAAATGTTGACCATTGAGATGATTCATATTGTCAATGATGAAAACCAATGCAGTTGGTATTTTTAAGTGCCAAAAATACCCATACTTTTATTTATTGTTTTACCATTTTATCCTTAAAAGTTAGATTAATTTCTTTCCAACCATATTTGTTTTGATTTGGGAAAAAATGTTTCTCCTTTTTTGCTTTGTTCTTTTTTTTTTTTTGCTTTGTTCTTGGTTGTAGGAATCGATCTATCTGTAGATAAAGGTTTCTATGTTAAAATTCTTCTTGGAATCGTAAACGAAACCCTTCATAGGAAGTAAGATAGTTGCTCCTTTTTTCTTGAACTTTGCAGCATTTTCTGGGGAAAATCATTTACATTTTTTTTTGAGTTGTCTATTGTAAGCTTATATTTAAACTTGATGATGATGGGTTTAGGACATAAATCAGTCAAGTTAGCTTTGGAAATTTTTTAAAGAAGAATGAGTTTTGGAGCACGAGGTTTTCTGTTTCACCATGCTTTCCTTGTTAAAGTTTTATAGATGATTTTTTTTTTCTATTTGCACAATTGCTCAACTATTTCACATACAAAGCGATGAGGACTGTTCTTAATCAACTCTATGAGATGAATCCACCACAATATACATGTTTCTATCATAAGTAGCATATCCAAATTGGCCTATGTTTTATACAAATATATTTTTGTTTGTTCTTTCGATTTCCTGTTGCTTTGTGTTTTGCCCCATCTATACTATAAGAAGTAACCTATATTATCCAGATTATTCATTTTCTTTACTACTTGTGTTCAACACCTATGTTCGAATTGTACACATTGGACATGGGCACAAGGCATGGTATTCCAAATATATAAAGAGAAATTAAGAAAAGTACCCCATATTATGAACTTCTAAGTAGGATTTTGAATAATCTTATGGGGTTTGAACATGATTTTAAGCCCTTTAAATTGGAACGAATTGCTCAAACCTCGTACTTATGCATTTCTTGTGGAATTAAATTGTTGTGGTTTTAGCGGGTTTGTAGCAGCAAATAAGCCCAGTGAAGACAAGCGTTTCTTACGCATCCTTGGCAAGGTGATTTTTAAAAAATAAATTATTCTTATATATATTCAAAAGCCATGAAAAACTACAGCATGTGCAAGCTATCTTTTATTTATATATATAAAACATGTGTGCTCCAATGAGTGTTTTCTTCAGATCGAAGTGTATGGTGATGGGGTAATTTGGAGTTTGGACCCACATGTATTTATTAATTATATCTTGCAATCAATATATGGTTAAGCTGGTGTGTTGATTTTCTGTTTGCACATTGAGGACATAATTGAGATCTTAGGCTTTTTTCTTTCACTTTGTCTTTTTTGATTTAAACTTTAGAATTTGTAGCAGAAGCCATAATGGCATTGAAAGACTTTTGTACATTTCCTCATAATTGCATGCTTACTATGTGAAAATTTGTTCCTACTGATTAGTTTTCAGATTTAGATTTCAATGGAAAATTGGATGTTCAGGAACTAAATTTATTAATGAAATTCAACCCCTTTCCTTGAACTTGAACTAGACTTGGATATATTTAAAAGAAAATTGAAAAATAGATCTGGAAGTTTTACTTTATATGTGGCTTGATTTAAATTCCATTGGTTCGAACTCTTCAATTTTAAAAAAATTATGTGGGGCTCAATTAAGTTTCTAGTGGCCATAACTCTTCGATTTATGATGCCACTAGTATGTTGAATAATGATCATGTTTTGTTTCTTTAGAATCGACTTTCTTCTAAGCTTATAAAGAGGCTTATGTTTCATGCTTTATAAAACAGTTTGTTGTTAATTTTGACATTTTCTTATTGTCCTTGCAAAATTATGACGCCTAATATTGTATTCTTCGCGGCATCTCATTGGACGCATACTTTTAACTTCTTGTAACTGGTGTAACTAGCTTGTATTCGCATTGGTACTTTCCTTTACCAAATATAATTGTTCGTCTTTATCTTTAGGCTTGACATTTATCCACGTTCTGTAAATCTGGAAGGTGAAAAAATATAGTGTGGAATAAATTTTATGCATTTGATTACTTCATATGACTTTCATTTGCAATAATCTGATTTTTGAAGGTATTTTTATTAATTTCTTGTCATAGACTTCTATAGAGAACATGCAAAATGAACTTACCAAATTCTTTTCATTTTCTTATATATTCGTCGTTTGGTCCTGCAGTAGTCATTAAGATTGTTGTTGGTCCTGCAATAGTCAATCTATTTGTCTGGAGGATAAAATCAAACAGTTTGGAGGGGCCTTGTTCATAAGGTATGATTCTTCCTAATTTCTTATTGTATACCAAGTTTGCTATTTAGAGAAAAATTGTTTTCGTTGGTCTTTTTGCTTATATTTCTGACAAAATGCATAGGATTTTAAATTTGTTGAAATGATATTAGTTTAGTTGAAATGATTTGAGAGCTTTTATTGCTTTTAAAAGTGTTTGACCCTCTTAAATATGAAAGCTTTTAAGTTAGACCCGATACCTTTCCCCCATATAGAATAAGACAAGCATGAAAATTTTTTATCTCGTTAAGTAATTTATAGTACAAACTTTTCAGCTTTTAAGTTTGAGTTATTCAATATTACTGTATATAATAGATGGTAAAGACATGAAAATTTGTGGAAGGAGAAAGTACCTTAGCAACAAAAGCTATTTGGGATGATGATCGACTTTGATATTTTGTGAACTTTCGTGAATGAAGTCAATCTTTGGTAATAGACCGACAACTCATCTAAAAATTAACACGTATCTCATTTAATATATAATAAAATTAAAAAGAAAAAAAAAAGATATGTGGTAGTATTTCAACACGAGTTCTAAAAATAAAATAACAATTTAACAACTTTCGAATTTGTTACATTTGGACCCAAATTTTGTAGCTAGAGAAATATTAGTAGCACATGTGTACTCTTAAAATGTAGAGATAAATATCAAAATTACACATAAACTTTGTTATAATGTGCAAAATAATACATAAATTCGGATTGTGCATTTATACACATAAAACTTTATTTTTCATTTAATATTATATATATAAAATTTTAATTTTGATTTAATTATATACATCTAATAAACAAAAAGTATTTTTCTACGACAAAAGTAATAAAGACATCTGGTTTTGGAGTCAAAACTACAAAATGAAAAAATATTTTTCTACCCAAACGCTTAAGTGTTTTTGACTTTTGCATTTTTGAAATAAAATTATCAAAATACTCTTATTTATATTAACTATTTAAAAATTAATATTCAAATTAACAAATCACACTTTTTCACAAAATTTTTCAATAGCATTTTCAACTGCAACAACAACAAGAATTAATCTTTACTTGTATTAAGAATCTCTAATTGATGATGCAGCTTTTAATCCAGATAACAAAAAGCATCGGTAAGCTCATCACTTCAATATCTATTAGGGGAGTGTAAGAATCGGGTCAAATTAATTAGACCAACCGAATCGATCGATTTCGGTTTTTCAATCTTGATTTTAAGCGGTTCAATTAAAGCGATTAAATGAGTTTGATTTTGGTTTTAAAAATCTAAAATTAAATTAACCGACTTTAAAATATATATTAATTTAAAATATTTTTACCCTAACTAAGCTCAAACTAATAATATAATCCAAAGTCCAAACCCAAATATACATACCCTAACGTAAAAACCCATTTGGCCACAAGCAGTCAAGACTCAACATTCTAAGAGTAAAAATTACATTGCAAGTTGGTTAATTTAGTTATTCATCGATTTGATCGATAAAAGTCGATTCGATTTATTTAGAATTTTTTAAAAATTAGTTTAATTTTTGTTTGAAAAAAATAAAAGTTAATTAAGTTCATATTTAATTTTTTTGAACCCAACTGACAGGTTGCTCACTCTAATAATTGTAATAAAAAATAAATCATAACGATATCTTACTAAAAAAACCCAAGCTTCAAACTGATTCAAACCCAAATTAAATTTTAACCTAAATTCAAAATTTTGGCATGATTCTACTTAATTTGATCATAAAAATGTCAACAACTCAAATCCAAATAAATTTGAAACCAAATTAAACTAAACTCGAAAATTAATACTTAAAATGAACGACTTAAACTAACCAAACTCATAATAACTTAATTCATCCTAACCCGAAAGAGTTAAACTTCTGTACAGACCCATTTCACCCAGGCCCAACAATAAAAACCCAAACCCAAAATTAAAACCCAATTACAAGCCCAATCAAACAAACCCAAAACAAAAAATAAAAAAAAATAGACCCAAAATACCTAAGCCCAAAACAAAAAACCCTAACCCTAATCTTCCCTAAACCTAGCGCCAGCCCACCAACCCCCACCTACCCCGACCCTTCACGACACCTCTGCGACCACCTACCGAGGCCACCGCCACCATCCCATCGTCACCCGCCCCCATGCCTCGCAAAACAAGAAGACACAAGCAAAAGAGCGTAAATGGGTAAAAGAATAAAAAAATCTTGTAAATGGCTATAAAAGCCAAGGTCAAACCAAAAGGGATTCTTTTTTCTAAATCAATACAAAAGAAAGACATATTCAACCCAAAAGAAGAAAAAGCAAAAAACAAAGTAGATCTGCAAATATTGAAATGTAAATCGAAAAGGTGATTTTTTCTATATTTTCAAAACCCTTTTATATTTTATTTTTTTTATTTTCGCAGATACACTTAAATATATATATATGAACTGGTAATAAAAAAATAAAAAAAAACAAAAAAAATAAAGTTTTACCTTTTTTCGCCACTGTGGCAAGTGTTGAGCTCCTGGCCACGACGACGGTGAACGGCGGCCACTCACCGGAGGCACCCCCCTTTGCAGAGAAAAAGAGGGAGGGAACCAGTTTTTTTTTAGAGAGGGAGAGAAAAAATGATTTTTTTTGAAGGGTTGGTGCCTTAAATAGGCCTCCAAACGACGCTGCTTTGGGTAGGTCTCGTGCACCAAACAACGCTGCTTTGGCCTTGACCGTATGCACCACCCGCCTGTGGATCCACAGTTTTAAAGGGAAGGGCTAATTGCACATTTAGCCCTTCCAGATTTTTCATTGTTTTCAATTAAATTTTATTATTTTAAAATATGGCCCAAAATTTAATTCGGCTTCCAATCCGGTCCCCTCATCTTTATGCTTTACTTAAGGAATTATTATGTATGGTCCTCTATCTCCTCCGCAGTGCAAATCGGTCCTTTTCTTTTATTTTTATTTACCAATCGAATTTTAACTTTGTTTTATTTATTATTTGACCCCTTAACCTTATTTTATTCATAATTTAACCCTAAAATTCCGTTTTAATTTCAATTTAATCCCTTTAGGTTAATTCGCTTTTATTCTTTTATTATTAATACTATTATTATTATATTATTATTATTTTACTATATTACTATCATCATTATTTATTTATTTATTTATTTATTTTTTACTATCTTTTGTTTATTATTGCTATCTATTATTATTATGTCTACTATTATTATTTTTATCATTTTTGTTATATTACTATTATTATTATTATTATTATTATTATTTGATTGTATTTAGTATTATTGATACTATACTATATTTACCATTATTACATTTATTGTTAATATTAACATTATGATTACTATTATTATATTTATTATCGTATTCAATTATTAATTTACTTTATTTTACCTTACTTACTCATTTATTTTTCATATATATATATATATTATTTCCATTATCATTATTGGCATTATATTATTGTTATATATAAATACTATTATTATCATTATTTGTTTTATGTATTTAAGTCTTTTTACTATTATTATTATTATTATTATTATTATTATTATTATTATTATTATTATTTGTTATTTCTATTGTTAGTCATTGTTTTCACATGTCAAATCCATAGACATATTTTACTTGTTATCGTGTTTATTTTTATTCTTTACTATTACCATTATATAACATCTTTATTATCATTTGTTTAAGTATTATTATCCATCATCACCATCATCATTAATGTTATCAATCATCCTTTATTTGCATTATTATTGCTATTGCAATTTGTCAATAATCTCGTTAAATAAAAATACATTTTGTAAATCGTCCTATTCTATTCAAAGATTCTTAAAGCAAAGCAATGTTTCAGATTTAGAAATTGTAAAATAGTGCCCTAACGTGCTGGGTTGCGATTTTCCGTTTAACTAAATTACTTAACATCCCTTTTACCAAGTTTTGCAAATCACGAGACGACTTTGATTACGAGAGATTAAAACATCATGTCCTAACGAGCTGGATGTGATGTTTATATCTCTTCGGGAGAAGAGAAATCTCAAGTTTTGACTCGAGCCTTTTCCTAGAATTAATCCGATACGATGCATTTTGAAAAGTCGCTACACTCTATTCAAAGATTTTTAAAATAAAGGCAATGTTTTGTATTTAGGAATTCGGGAAATAGTGCCCTAACGTCTTGGGTTGCATGATTTTCCGCTTGACTAAATAATTGAACATCCTTTGATAAACTTCAGAAACCATGAGATAGCTTTAATTACGAAGGTTTAGAACATCATGTCCTAACGTGCTGGATATGATGTTTGTATCCTCTCGGAGCAAAGAAATCTCAAAATTCTGGCCCTAATTATCCAAACATTTTTAGAAGATCCGTATTCTAAAACCTTTTAAAACTTCCACATTAAGACACTAATTAATCATTTTGGTACCAATTTTGGGCGACGAGGGTGCTAACCCTTCCTCGTATGTAACCAACTTTAACCCGATTTTCAAAACTACGCACTACTAAAAAAACACTGCTTTTAGTAAAACAAAATGTTTTATTAAAATAAAGGTGATCCGATCACACCAAATAAAGGTCGGTGGCGACTCCTGTTTTATTCTTGTTTTCGAAACCAAAGTCGAACCCCATTGATTTTATCAAAAAAATGGTTACGACAACTTCAATCTCAAATGATCTAAACCCCTTAATCCCAACCTAAACCTAAAATTAATGTTAAAATTTTATAAATCAATTTAACTTAATTTAGCCACTTTTAAGGCAACTCTTTTTAAGGATGTCATGTCAGGCCAATTCATAGATGTTGTTGAAGTAGGCCTAAAAAAAAGAACATTCATGTTTATTCCAAGCTATCTTTTAGGAATGTACACAATAATTCTATCCCTTATTCAACTCCATGCATTAAATGTACTATCTCAACATTCAAACATTCAAAATAAAATTTTCAATATGGTTTGCCAGATTTTGGATTATTCCCATTACAGATATGTCAAACACAAAATACCCAAAGTGACCAAAAGGAGCACAAGATGGGCTTAGCTAAGGTTAAAGGGCTATACCAATTTGTCTATGGGTCCCAACTATCACTAAAAACGCTGCTTTAAATCTATTAGCTAAGCATTTTTCATAGCCCATAATGTTCAAATTCAATTATATATCCATATAGTACCCTACCTCTACTTTTGGATTCTTTTAAAAAGAAAGATGGAATTTGATTTTGGTCCTTCTATTATGTTACAATTTAGGATTTAGTTTTATATTTTAAATTAACATAATTTAATCTTATTTCTACGATGTTATCAATTAGTTCAAATAGTTAATACTTTTAATTATTCTTATTATAATATTGTTTGATTTTTTTATTTTTATTATTCAAATTCTATTATTATCAATACCCCAAACCCTTAAATTGAAAGATGATATGTGTTGAAGCATATTTAAACCCTTATTTTTTTTATTATTGTCACAACAACGGTATCAACTGAGCTAAAGGTCAATCGGAGCAAGGAAAAGTCTTTGTTAGCTTGAAAACATTATATTTTGGTCCCTCTAAAAGGCTAATAATTTGATTTAATGCTTTTCATCAGTTTTCAATTTTGACCCCTGAAATTTTATAATGGGCTGGTTTCTTTAAAAAACTTATGTCAGCATTTTAGTTTGAATAATTCAAGATGTTAACTATTTGAAGCAACTTATAATATTATAAAAGTAGAACAATAAATCATGACATGTTAAAGTACAAAGAATAAATCACAAATTTCACCATAATAGAGGGACCAACACCATAAATTGACCTTTAAAAACAAAAACCGCCTATAAGTTGATCACATGCTGCAAAAATGACTGCAACGGCCAAAAAAAAAAAAGGGCTGCTTTTAGTTATGGAGGGGAGTGGCTCAAGAACCCAAAAAATGCGACCATTAATGAGAATGTTAAGTTGCCAACTCAATCAACAAAGGCAAAGCTTATCCATATATATATACACACCCTATAATACATACACTGCCAAAATCAGATGTTGTTTAAATAGCAATCCAATTAAGGAAAATGGGTCTGGCAATGTAGTGCTGTAAAATGTGCTGCAAAAATTTAAACAGTAGTAGGGTTTTTTGAGAGGGAAAAGGTCATATATGAAATGTTACATAGCTTTCTAGCTAAAAGGGACAAATAGGGATGAAAATGAAAAGAGAATGGTGCAATTTCAAAGGGCTCACATTCTCTGTTTTTTTGCCTTGTTTTGAAACCTCAATCAAGCTTTTTTGCTTTATCGCTAACCCTTTCTGTCTCTTTCTCTTTCCACTTTCTCATTCTTTTTTTTGAAGTCTTTTAAAGCTTTCCATGCAATTTAGCCACAACAATTGTTTATTATTATTATTATTATTATTATTATTATTATTATGTGGTGAAATATTAAAATTTTGAATTGATGTTAAATTTGAAAATTCTTTTAATAAGAAATTGTGAGGTGCAATTGTAAGATATATTGTGCTCTTAAAAAGAGAATTTATGTTCGAACATTAGAAATAGCATTGTTGGAAGGGGCAGTCAGAAGCCCCAAAAAAATTAATTTTCACGACAGGAGTTGGTAAGAGTTCTAACCCCTCAAAAAGGAAAATCTCATTTTCAGCCTTTTAAAATTTTTCAAAATTTAAATTGATGCGTGATAAAATTATATTTTGACCTAAAAATGATAAAAATTTGAATTCTGGAAGTGAATTAAGGTTTGAATTTTGGAAATTATATTGTTGGAAGCCATGAACCCCCAACTAATTAGTAAAACATTGATCATATAATTTTTTTTGTTTTGCATATTGCATTCTCAAGAGACAACGCAAGTTCAAATTTTGGAGACGATATTGTTGAGAAAAATAGCCATGAACTTGAACTTGGATTGTAAATAAACATTAAAGATACTAAAAATATATGCAATTTTAAAACACACAAAGGCTAAATTGCTTAGTTTTTCCTTTAAGTTACTACATTTTTTTTATGGAGTACCTTAAATCGGATGATAAACGTGATTAAACACACTTGAATCCATGTCTTTCATATTATTCCAACAACAACATTACTAATTAAACTAAACATTTCTTTGATATTCTACGTTATTGTTATTTACACTTCACTTATTTGGTTCAAAATTAAATCTACAAAGATTAAATTGTTTGCTTTTATAATAGAGGAATTAATTGGCTATTAAACTTATAGTCCAAGGACCATCAAGTAATTTTACCTAAAATTTATATATATATATATATATATATATATATATATGAAACCCACTTTTCATTGTTCATTGACAAACTTTTAATTTTTATTTTGAACTAAAAAAGAAAAAAAATAATCACCCAATTATTTGTAAATTTATTTTTGGTCATCCAAGAATGTAAAATTACAAAACAATCGTTCAACTATTCAGTTTTGTATATTTTAGTCACCCAACTATATTAAATTCTGGTATTTTTATTTTATGTTAGCCAACTAGTGACTATAAAAAGACAAAATTAAACAATTAAATGACTATTTTATAATTTTTTAATAATTAGGCGATTATTAGTATAGTTTACTCTAAATAATATTAGCAATATTCTTGCTATAAATGTGACTAAATTTTTTTTACTATCAATTGAGTTATAATTCAATTGATATCACTATTATTGACTGCATAATTAAGACAGATGGAAGTGTAACTGAACAGCTAGTCATCTTAAACGATCCTCCACAATATATGAGATGCTGATTTGAAGAAGATATCATACAATTATCACTGACTAATGATAAATTTTCATTAGAATTGATAGGACTATTATTGTAAGAAATAAAAAGAGATAAAGTTGAGGAGAGAGTTATAGTTTAAAAAAGGTATACTACTATTATAAAAGGAAACAGAAGAAAAGGGCAAAAGGCTTTTAGTAGATTTTATTCCTTGTCATTTTTGTATTCTTTTTGGGTTGAATTTGCAAATTTTGTATAAAAAAGAAGAAATTTCAAAAGCTTCACTGCTCACTTTATACTACTGCATCTTCTTTCAAATCAAACTAGGTCTGCACCACCTCCTCTTCATCTCCTTTTCTTTTCATGTCATCAACAGTTTTCTTCCTCTTACATTTCATTTTATTTTTTCAATACTAAATTAAAAAATAAATTTAATTGAAATTTTAATATATTTGAATTATTCTCTTAAGGGTCAAGTCAAAAAAATTTTTAGAGGGATGTAATTTTATGATAGTTCACTATTTTAATAATGTCGTATATTTTTATAATTTTTATCATTTTTAGGTAGAGTATAATTTTATTAATTTAAAAATTTTAAAAATTTAAATAGAAAATTTTATTTTAATAGTTCTTGCCAATCTCCCTAACTATGCCCTTGGTGCACGTCCGGTTAGTTGTACAAAGATCAACTTTTAACTATAAAAATAAATGGAATTTTTAACATATATATATATAGATTAATTTATTCATATTTTCAATAAAAATGTAAAATATAATTCTACTATTAATACAAAATACACGATAATTAATTTACAAAAATGAAAAACAAGCAATTCCATTTACATGAAATCTTGATTAAAGATAGCTCAAAACAGTTGAGCAATCCAAAACCCTCTCTTTTGAAGCATTTAAGGAAAATTGCAGCTTAATTAGGGTTTTTTTCATCGAAAATATCAAATTATCTTTTATAAAAAATAAAAACTGGGTAATTGTTTCAGTCCTGATAATTTGGATTTAATCCTTTTACCTGAATGGTATTATTTGATCCCTCTCCATGTTAGTAAGCTTTAACTATTATTACGAGAAGAGTATTCGGCTAACCAGTGCCTACCCTTGTGACCGAATAATAATAAACATAGTATAAGGACTAAAACTAGAATTAAACCGAAAATAAGTTAATATGCTTTGATCAGTGTTTGCGTCAGTCTATAAGCCAAGCTACAGCCTATCGGAAAAAGCAGTCGAAAACTAATATGTATCAAAGCTTATAATCCCATTAATTAACAACGTTAATTTAGAGTTAGAACACTAAAAATCTAATTATTTTTTTAAAAAAAACTACTACATTTCATGAGAACATGCAGTAAAAAAAAAAAAAAGGAGATTTTTTTAAGACCAGTTAGAGAACAATGTCTCACAAATCTCTGTAAAAACTTCGACAATAATCCCATGATGGTGATGAGAGTTCAACGACAAGAAACACTGTAACAGCTGTTCTAAATCTTCAGCCACAAATATCTGTCTTTCAACGATCATCTCCACCATTGATGTCCTAAAATCGTTGTATGGATCACTGGATCGTTTCACCACAGCAAAGCTATCTTTCACTTTGTTGTTGTTATCATTATCACAGCTACTGTTCTTAGCTTTTCTTCGGCGAGGATTGTTACAGTTTTTCCGGTTGGAACGCTGTCGTATCCGACGGGCGGAGATGGATTCAGATGAGTCGGACGAGAGGTTCATTGAAGAGAAAAGGGTTTCGGTTTCATCTTCTTCACTGCTAAGCCACCACCATGGACCTCCGTAATTAGCACTTTCTCGTGAAGATGAACTGAAAAAAAACGGCTTGGTATTGTTGTTGGTTTTGTGATGAACATGATAAACCCTTTTTTTCTTCTTTCTTTTCGTTTTGTGTCTGGTTACGGTTTTTTTCTTCTCGTAAAACCCAAAGTCTTTACAATCGGAGAAAAAGTTCAACGGCGACATAGGGTGATGATAATCACCCGTAACGGCCGAAGAAACGAAAGGAGGGTAATAACAACGAGTGGTTTTGGTTTTACGGCGTCTTGGGATGGTTTCTTTATGTGTGACCATAACACAGTCATGGTTGACGGCGGTTTGGGTTGATTCAGAGCGTCTGGGTTTACAAATGGAAGGGAAAGGTTTAGGCTTTGGCGGCGGCGACGGTGAAGGGTCGCATAATGGGACGGTGTTTTTGTGGTTTTGAGGGGTGAAAATGGGCTTTTCGATAACGTCGGAGATTTTCCGGGTCCGGCAGGATCCGAAAGAGGACCGGAACATGCGAGAGATTCGTAGTTTGAATCGATTTTCCATTTTGTAGAGAGAAACAAAAAGAGGGAGAGAATGAATGTGGGTTCTTTTTGTTTTTGAAGGGTGAGTCAGTGGGCGGTTATATACAGAAATTTTATTTAAATGAGAAGACTTATTTATATTTTTTTATTATTAATATTAAGTAGTGTGCTATAAAAATAGGTTGAAATTTGGCAGTCACAGCAGTCAACTTTTCATTTGTTTTTTATTTGATTTTTAAATCTGCAAATTTAAATCCATTATAAAATATTGGGAATAACTTTTAGCATAAATAAGAGTACTTGCTAAAATTATAAAATAATTATTTAATTTTATTTTTATGGTCATCTTATTATTTTAGATTTTTGGGTTTTTTATCATTTTTACTATAGTCAAGTGGTGATAAAAAATAATTAAATAATTAAATAATTATTTTGTACATTTTCATAATTGGCTGACCAAAAAAAAAAATTATGGTTGAGTGATTATTAATGAAGTTTACCATAATTTTTAATGCTAACGTGCATACATGTGGAGTGTCATGGATACCATGTTAGCAAAGTTAACGTTTCTTCATTTTTTTCATTTATTTTGAGGTGATTTGACAAATAATGTAAGTTCAAGAGTTAAAAGTAAAGAAAAATTAAATAGATGGCTAAAATAATTTTTTTGGTAAAGTTAGAAGGCCAAATAGATCATTATGCCAAAAAAAAATAGTGAAAGACTTATAATCTTGAGTTTAGGGTTTGGTTTAGAATTTAGGGTTTACATCAAGTTTTTAAGTTTAAGGTTTAAGATTTAAGGTTTATATCAATTTTTGAGTTTCAAGTAATCTATGTTTAAATAAAGTAATTAGTATTTATTTTTTTAAGTTCTTTGCTATTAATTGTTTCACCGATGAAGAGATGTGGTGTTGTTGTTTACCGACAATGCATTAAATATTCAATCATTAATCTATTTTATATTAACATGTTGAGTCGGATTGGTACCACAAGTTAATCAGTCAATTCAAATTGGAATGACTAAAATCTTTTTTTTTTTTTACAATGTAACAAAAATTATTATAGGTGTGTTTTTATCTCTTTTATATAAAATTATGGTTAAATTTGCAACAGAGTCCTTGTAGTGTAGGTTGAATAGTAAGTTAATCCCTAAATTTTGAAACTTTTAAGGGAAAGAGGGAAGACCAAATCAAGTATTATAAATTTTATAACTGTTAAGGCAAAAGGGGAAAGGAGTTTCACACATAAGGTTGAACTTGATGCTAACTGACTTGAAGCTCACATGAAGTCTCTCTTGTCACTAGACATATATATATATATATATTGTTTCAATAAGGAAAGGGTTATCCAAGATTTGCACTCAAGACTCAATGTCAATGAGAATTTGATTTTAAAGCAAGTACCTTTGTCACTGCATGCAGCATGAGCTCAATTGACTAATATTTGTGTATTTAATTTTGAAGTAAAGGATTAAATTTTAAATAGTGATAATTTGAATGTTAAAATCACTTAAGATTTGACCCCTTCCCCCAAATTTTAAGGGTTTTATAAATACAAGTATTAGATTACTCAATTTCATCTTCACATTAATTTTAAACACGGCAAGTTTAATATTTTTTAGAGATCAATCACAACTACAAAGATAATATAAATATAAATACACGTCCGAGTAAATACAAAATACAAATAAACGAAGAATTAATGAATAGTATTTAATTACTCAAATTTAAAATTTAAGTTGAAATCATAAAAGGCTATAGGTTAGGGGAAAAAAGGGTTAATATAATGAATAGGGCAGTTGATTTCTGAGTGTTGGGAAATTAATTCCAGGTATGGTTAAAGTAAATACCCAACCAACCATATTTGATTAGTGAAGGACCAAAATAATTAAATGTTGAGGGATTTGGGTTTTTGTTTGAAATTCAAACTGTGGTATCCTAAGAATAAGAATTTTTGTTGCTTGGGGAAGATGATGACAGAAGAAAAGTTATCTGTTGACAAGTATTGAATAATTGAGTAGGATTGTTGATGATTGGGTAATTGAGTAAAATTCTAGTTATTATCATTTAGGGCAAATTGGGCAGGGGGGATATTTAAAACTTAAAAAAAGAGAGAAAAAACTAAATTCCACTATATCTTATAATAAAAAATTGAACCCATTATTAGTAGCTTTTAAATTTTGTGTTACCAAATTAAATATTATAAATAATTGTGGTAATATTAGTGTAAAAACAGTGGCGGCGGTGAGATTAGATACTGTAGTGATACTATAGCGTAAAATAAAAAAAAAGTTAAACACAGCACACCGCACTTAATCGCTCATCTAAACCCACTCTTAGCTTTGGACCCTCTAACTATGATCAAATATATAGATCATGAATGAGCTGTGGAGATTGGGATATTGTCCCTATTTCACCTACCAAATAACATGATATGATATAATCAATTATGGTAGGTGGATTAAATTGAAAACATAGTGGAATTTCCAATTTGAAATTTAAACAAAAAAAAATATTATTATAGTTATCAAATTATAATGCAACAACCAAAATTGGACCTAACATTTGAAGGTTTAAAATTGTGATCTACTCGTCTTTTGGATTTTCTCATGTCATTTAATTACGAAATGCATTATCACCATATGTATCTACCTACCTCCTCCACATTTACATAATTATATATATGTATATACACAATCTTGTATCACATGAAAAATAGATTAATTCCTTTAGAGGTCCTCAAACTATGATTCAAATTTTAAATTAGTAAGTATTTAAAGTATCAATATTGTATCGATTAAGTCCTTTTGTTAGCCTAGTCATGAATTTGAACTTTATGGTCGAATTTTAAACATATTTATACTTATTGAAAGAGAGAGAAGAAACAACCCTTTGTAAATTTTAATGATACTGATTTTTTAACACGTCAAATTTAAATTATAAATATGCTCAACATCATACTCCAAACTATATTTAACGCCTAAGCTAAAGTTAGACTAATGGAAAAGATCATTATGATACTTTGAGAACACCACCATTAAAACCTCTTTAAGGTATTGACCAATAATTCAGGGACGTATGATACAATTAACCCCAAAAATTTTGAAGTTGAAAATTTTATTTTTATTATTAATATTATTTTCAAACCCCCAAAAAAATGAAGCTTATAGTGGAAGCGTATTACTTGGGATGAGTGCTTCCACCTCAAGCTAAATGGAGAGTACTTAAAAACAAAAATAAAAATTCAAAGTGGAGGACAAAGGTAATTTTGTCACCTTTTCCATGTTTGATTCAAAAAGCTACAATTTTTAATTTTTTTATGTATTAAATAATAAATAATATATATTCTCACCCTTAAAAATTCAAACTTTCTGACTAGTCTAGTGTTACAAGATTTTAATCAAAAGCTTGTCAATTGGCTAACGTCTGGCTCCAACTTATACGTTAGATGACAAATAAAACAAGTCCAAGTCTTTGGCTATACCAAGAAGTTGAATCTTAATATCAAACTATATGTTATATAATTATGTGTCTAATTGTGCCTTTAGCCCCTCTACTTTTATAATCTGACATGATTTGGTCTTTCTACTTTTATAATATTATTAGTAGGGTTAATTTGATAACTGTTAGTTACTGCCATTAAAAGTGATGATGTACCCGGATTTTTATTATTATAAAAAAACAATTTTTTTTACACGATTTAGGATTGAAATAGGGATGGAGTTATACGGTTTGAACTCATGTCAAATGAGCGTCCAACAAAAGCTTTAATCATTGCTCTGTGCGAATAAAAATAGTGACAACAATAAGTTATTGGCTGAGCATGATTAATTGAATTTCCATGTGGCTCTAACTGCTTGATAGAATAATAGTGAAAAAAAAAAAGTTCCCCTGCCATCATTTTTTTGGGTGGAATTGAAGACCTCTATGTCTATTTTATAATTCACGGAGATTAATCTTTTTAGATTTTGTGGTTGTTCCTCTCAATAATATCATCTCCAAGATTCAAACTCGAGTTTCCCTTTAACAGTGCAATGTGCTTTACCATTGCACCCAATAATATCATCAATTTGGACCTACTAATTGTATTATAAAAATGGAGGGACTAAAACTAAAATTAACCCACATTATATGCATACACAATGTAGGTAACAACTAATGATGGTTGATTGGATTTCCATGACGATATTATCAATTTGAACCTACTAATAATATTATAAAAGTAGAAAGATTAAAACCAAAATTAAACTCATATTATGTGCGCGTGCGCGTGCGCGTGCGCATAATGTAGGTCTAATAGTAACAATTTATGATGGCTAATTGGATCTCCGTGTCTAATAGTAGCAATTAATAATTAATATTATAAAAGTAATGGGATTAAAACCAAAATTAAACTATATATATGTATGCACAATGGAGGTCTAATAGTAACAACTAATGATGGTTGATTGGATTTCCATGTCTAATAGTAGCCACTAACGATATCTTACTAATAATATTATAAAAACAGAGGGATTAAAACCAAAATAAAACCAATATCATATAAATGTATATGCATGTCATGTACGTCTCTTCTATTTCCCATAAATATTAAAGCTCTTTGGTAAGAAAACACAATATCAAGGCAAAGGCCCTCAAGAAACTCAAAAGATTAGGGTATCTTAGAGTTTAGGAAGCTTCCAAACAACAAAAGTACATACAAAAGAGCTACATTTCTTGCCCTTTGAAATGCCAAACCAAGAGCTATGTGACATTTTTGAGTTGTTGAATTCAGCTTTTTCATGTTTTTTGTAAGTTAAAAAAAAAATACTTTCAATAAACTGAACTATAATTTCATTATATTAATTACCTCCAATCATGTCTTTTGTTTTTTGTTTTTAAACCCTTTTACATTCTACATTCTACATTGTACATTGTTAATTTGCTTCATCTTGTCAGAAATTCAGAAGTAATGCTTTCTGAGGCAAGTGAGCACATCAGAGAGATCATGTATTCGAGATCCCCAACCCCACCAAGATCTCCATTTGTTTATCCTCTCGAATTTTTGGGTTACTTCAAATTTGGGTCGGTTTCTTATTCGAGTTTGTTTTTTAAAATCAGATCATTTCAAGTTTATATCATTTTTGAGTCATTTAATTAAGTTAATTCGAATTCGAATCATCTTGAGTTTGAGTCTTAGGTTTTTGGAATCATATATATTATTTTCGGTTTGAGTCATTTTAGATTATTTGTAAACTTGTTTCAGGTGAGTTTTAGGTTCAGGTTTGTCTTTCAAAGCTAGGTCATTTCAGGTTTAGATCTCACTTTTGGGTAAATTGTTTAAGTCATTTTGAGTTTGCGTGTTAGGTTTTTCGAATCATATTATTTTGGGGTTGGATCAATTTAGATAATTAACTTGTAAACTTGTTTAAGTATCAAGTTAGTTGCTTAAACTCGAAGGTTCACCCGAAACTTCAAAGTATTTAGACAAAAATATTAGACCCAAAAAATAAATTTAGAAAAACAAAAAAAAGTCTGTTTAAAGACTTGAGCTCTAATATTCAAAGTTTAGCTTGACTAATAATATCGTATGAAAATGAAATATGCTATAATATGATACAAATATTAGAAGATAATTATGTTGTTTATAATTAAAATCTTAATTAAATATGTATAATGATAGTAAAAGATATAAATAATTATAAAATATTAAATAAAATTAGTCATAATTTTAAAATAAAAATTATGAATAGATCTAAATGAGTTTGAGTTAATTATTTATAGATATTAGTTTCTAATGTCTCACGTATTTACTTTTTTAAATAAAGTATTTCTAGCAATTTAATTATATAATAAAAAAATTCAGATCATAATTAAAATATTTTTACCATATTCAATGCACAATATATCTTGACTTCATATAATTAATACAAAGTAACATTATTTAAAATAATAAATAATAAACATAAATATATATATATATATATATATAAATTACTTTGGTCATTCAAAAATAACACTAATAAAAAATTCCTAATCATTACTTAAAGCAAATAATTTCTGAGTCTAATTACTTACTCAAATAATTTCTGAGTTCAGCGTTTTCAAATTTCGGTTATTTGTGGAAGTGCTATTGTTTTAATTTTGTTGGTAAATCATAAATGTCGAGGAAACAAGGAACCTGCTTTGCGGGGAAAAAACAAACATAAATAAATCAAATAAAAGAGATGCAAGAAAAGAAACGAAGCCGAGTTGACTCGGTGGGAATCAATGGTCTTCCATTGTTGAACTCCGAAAGGGTTTTTCTTTTTTCCGGACGGCGGATAAAAGTCTGGAAAACCGATTTTTGGAAGAAAAAAATAGGATAAACTACACCGGTAGTCACTCAACTTTTTTTTATTACTTATTTATGAAAAGTTATAAAATGTTCACTTAGTTATTTAATCTATTTTTAGTCGCCCATTGTTTAACTTGATAACTTTTAAAATTGACATAATAACAATTTTAACCCTCAAAATTTAAATATGTAATTTATTTATTTATATTTATTTTTTACATTTTGGTTTTCTTTGTGACATTGAAGGTTAAAATTAAAACAATGAGAAAAGATAAAATTATTATACTAAACTTTTAGTGTTTCCATTTTTAATACATTTTCGATCAAATTTAGCAAATAAATTTATTTTTAAAGCCTTTTAGATAACAAAAAAATGATAAAACTAAAGTAAAACTAAAAAAAGATTAAATTATACAATGTATGAATGTTAAATGTTTTAAAATCAAAACTAAATTAACACAATTTATAAATGTTAAGGTTAAAATTACTATTATGTCAATTTTAAAAGCTGCTACATCATCTTTTGTTGACCATTTAACAGTTAGAGATAAAAATAAAAAAGAAATAAAATTAAATAGTTAAATAATTATTTTATAACTTTTCATAATTGAATGACCAAAAAAGGAACTTATAGACAGTTAAATGAGTACTAAATATGGTATCAACACAAGCATGCACATAAATTTGCGAAGGGAACCTATTTGATCAGTTAGTTTATTCTTCCACTATGAATGAGTTCAATAAACTTGCTACTTTTACATTTTTTTTCTTTTTTCCCTAGCATCAGTAATATCCGAAACTCGAAACTCGAAACTCGAAACCCAAAGTGTTCATATTTACACCGGTACGAATATATATATGTTTCCGAGTTGAATGTCGATCGAAACAATATATCCAAATAAGGCTCACATCACCTGTGCTTTATCTGCATATTGAGCAACTTCCGATGCAATTTCAGAGATCCAATTAACCGCGGTGCCGCAAAAGAGTTCCCAAAACCAGAGATCCAATGCAAGGACCGAGGAAAAGATAAGTAATGCCAATGTCTGGTAACGGTTCAATGGCCAGCCGGAAACTTCAGCCATCATCTTCAAAAACGGAAGGGAATTGCTATGGAGATCTCGTTTTGTAATGGACCAAGCTGTTATCCAATGTACTCGGGAAGGAACGAGGTTGAATTCCTCTCTTAAACGCCTACCTAAGTCCGGCATGTGACCACCCCCATATAGTATTGCTATCTTGTTATGACCATCATTGACCGCTCGTCTCAATGCTTCTGTTGCAGCCCTGTTCCTCTCGCCGATGATAACCGATTTCTCTTCCACATCGGCTGTCACTTGAGTGAACCTACCCAAATATGAAAAAACGCAAAAAGAGTACTCCAAAGTTAATAAGTTTCCTTGCAAGTCAAGCAAGGTTTTTTTTCCCGAAACTTACTCGGAGGTTAGTCGTTTTGCCAGGAAAACCTTCATGGCGGCACCAAAATCAAGCCTTGATAAAGCTTCTAGCTCGGGATAATCGTTTGCTTGGCTTCCTCCATCGGCACAAACACCGCTAATAATAAGAAGACCAACTAGTGGCATAGGTAGCACACGAGAAGCCCATAGAAGCTTGGATCTCCAAGGATCAAGGTCATCCGGGATTGAAGCGGGCTGCACTAAAGCTTTCGTTGATTTAAGGGTCATATCCCTTGCAAATGAGAAGAAACTTTCGCCTTTTTCTAGCTGGATAAAATCATATTCGAAACATTAGATGTAGAAGCATGATGTTTACAGCTGAAAATAAAGTCGACGATCTCAGACTTTTATCGTACCTGAAGTAACTTGAAGGTCTCATAGTCAAGATCTGCGTGGTACCAATTATCAGCCTGATAATCAAGACAATCTAATTGGAAATTGAGCATGAGTATCCGAGCCATCTGCCGTTGAATGCATCCCAGAATGTTGAAACCTCGTGATCGTGAACTTTTGAGTCGTTTTGCTGCCGAAGGGTTCCTTCGGTTTTCCAAACTCTCCCTACTAGCAACCATCTCATACAGAACACAATCATATGGTGCAAGTTCCTTCTGAAGAGTCTCAAAGTACCTGCAGTCACCAATTTAATCAGGACAATCCATACATAGCAAAGTCGGTACAAGAAAACCGAACATTTTAGCCACACAAGCACAAGGAAATTGTCGGAGCGTGCAAACTCAATCTGCTACACACCGACAAAGGTTCCGAATGAGATATCTCACATCTTTAACATGTTCTAATCATTCTTCATGTAGGCAGGCAAAACCGAAACCCGAATTATAGAACAACACAAACAATTCACAAACCGTACAATCCCGATCACAGAACAATAGCAATCCAATTCAGTATGACTAACGATTCAATTATATAAATACAAAAGCTATATGCATACATTCAAACCGATGAATCGTATTTTGTTCCTATTAGACTATCCCTATCGAATAAGGTTTCATATTACCATTGTGTTCCACTTTCTTTTTGTCGTACTGAACCGATCCAATGACAACCCTCCATTCAAAATAAATAATCATGAAAAATCACGGAACAATAGCAATCCAATTCAGTATGACTAACAATTCGATTATATAAACACAAGAGCTATATGTATAGATTCAAACCAATGAATCATATTTCGTTCCTATAAGACTATCCCTATCGAATAAGGTGTCGTATAAGTAACCATTTGCATTTCAATTTCCATTCCTCGTACAGAACCGATCCAATGACAACCCTCCATTCAAAATACATGAAAATCACTAGTAATCTCATAAACATCACGGAACAACAGCAATCCAATTCAGTATGACTAACGATTCGATTATACAAACACAAAAGCTATATGTAGACATTCGAACCGATGATTTGTATTCATTCCTATTAGACTATCCCTATCGAATAAGGTTTCCTATAAGTAACCATTTGCGTTTAAATTTCCATTCCTCATACTGAACTGATCCAATGACAACCCTCCATTCAAAGTACATAATCAGGAAAATCATGGAACAATAGCAATCCAATTCAGTATGACTAACGTTTCAATTATATAAACACAAAAGCTATATGTATACATTCAAACTGATGAATCGCATTTCATTCCTATTAGACTATCCCCTATCGAATAGTGTGTCATATAAGTAACGATTTGTGCTCCGATTTCCGTTCCTCCTACCGAACCGATCCACATTCCTAGTAAAATTGAAATAAACTAAAACCAGATAACCAAATGACAAACCCTCCATTCAAAACACATAATCATGAACAAAAAAACAAAACATAAATCACTTGTAATCTCATAAAAAAATTTCTATGTTTGAATTCAACCAAACATACTCTGTATCGGCAATATGAATCGTTGAGACCAAATCAACCTGAAAACATCAAATTCAAAAAAAAAAAAACCCAGAATTAGAAACCTGCAAATTGATTCTCCTATGAAAGCAATGCATAATTTAGAAACAAAAGCTCGATGGTGGTATCAGTACCCGAAGAAAAGGGTAAAGAATAGACCAAGGGAACCTCTTACGATAGCTAACAATAGCCGTTTGTAACTCGCCACTACCGTTTTGACTCCCTCTCTTAAACCTCATGAAATCCGCTATCGAATTGTTGTTAAAAAACTGCTCCGCCGTCGTGGACGACGACGACCCATCTTCGACTGTTGAAGAAAAACAAGAAAGCTTCAACGATGGGTATTTGAGAGATTTTGAGAATCTGGGATTGGGTTTAAAGAGCTTAAAGGTTATAGGCCAAAAAGAAACAGAATTGGGAGATGAATCAATGTATGAAGGAAATGAAGATGAGATAAGTGAGAGAGAGCTTGAAACCATTGTTTCTCTCAGTGTGAGAAAACAAAGGGAAATTTTGGAGGATGTGAGGGGCTTGATTTTATGTCTTCCACTCGATAAAAATAAAACCTGGTTCACAGTTTTTTTTTTTTTAATAAATTTTATTGGTGATATTTTGTACGTTAAAGCAAAAGACCTGGTTTCCTGGAAGAAACTAAAACCCAAATTAATTTCAATTATTTTGGACAAGGAAAGCCATTAATAATTCAGAAACAAAATCTAAGCATATAATTTGGCAAAACCACAGCGCTGTAATTATTAGGTAATGGCTTTTTTATTGGTTTTGGATAGGGTTGGTTATAAAAGGAATCATTAGCACCAACCTCCTTTTGTAGTTATATTACATTTCACTTTTTTTATTGAAAAAAAAAATTATATATTATATTAGGGAGTAAATTCGTATTTTTTATTAACAATTTTATCTATTTTATTGTTAAATTTTGTGTAGCTAACAGAATAATTAAAAAGTTATATGTAACATGTCACGTTTATCTAATACTAACGTACATGGGCTAGTTTTGAATAGTAGAAACGGAAGGAATTTTTAATAGAAAGATCAATTTGCTCTTTGATCTAATGTACGAGATTATTTTTTCTATTTTTTCAACAGAAGGATAAAATGCAATCCAACTACTAATACAACTACCTCCATGATACTTATACGTTATGAAATAAAATGAATTCAAATTTTTTTTGATAATTTTGGTTTGGATCTAATGAAGAGGCCGATTCTTTTTGAAGGAGTCTTCGAAATATCGTATGTTCAAACTCAATGAATTCCTCAACTGATTAGTATTATCTCTAAATCGAGTTAGGATTTTGTCTTTTAATTTTATAAAGAGAGTGCCTTAAGAGACAACTTGAAGTGCCAACAAGTTCATAGAGCAGGACCGTTTTGTAAAATCAAGTCGTGCATTACACACAACCACCTATTAATAAATTTTAGATTCGAGTCATTTAAAGTTCTAATTTTTTAGCTGATATATCAATAAAAAAAAAGTTTGTTCCAAAAGAAAAGGATAAATTACACTAATCATTCAACTATTAGTATTTTTTTTATAATTCAATTATGAAAAATTACAAACGATCACTCAATTATTTAATTTTATTTTTTTATCACCCAACTATATATACACGAAAAGGAAAAAAAAAGGAACATACATCAAGGGATGCTGGAAATGAAATTTATTACTGCACTGTAAAACAAATGAATAAGACTACTATAACATGAAGAATGCCCCCTTTTTAAGGGAAAGAATAAATATATGTATATGAGTTTAAGTCAATTTTTTAGCACAAAAAGGAATGAATTTAATTAACAAAAACAAGCCAAAATGAAATCAAAATTCTTTCAACCATAATCTCCATCACACACACACACACACATATATATATATATATACCTGAAACCAGCTTCTGAGTTTAATGAAACCTTCTAGTTTTATGGTTCGATAATATCACGAGAAAAGCCGAATACCAGCTTCGAGATCTTCAAGGGATATGGTCTGCAGTTCATCAGCATCTATACAGTCGAAACTGAGTCGAAGATCAAGGTATTCCCTAGCGTTAACTAGTAACGGATCGACTAAACCTCCGTTCATCTCTTTACGCTGTTTTTCCGTTGTTTCTTTCTCTATTAGTCTTGCTATTGCATCTAAACTGCAAGAACTATGTAACTTAAATCCGTACAACAAACTTTGCTCGGTTTGATTGTTCATTTTGATATGGAGGATCTCAGCTAGTTCTTCGGGATTGAAATCGCTGAACTGGAAAAATTTTGTTACCCTTCGGGAGAATCCTTCGTTAGAACCGATTACACGCTTCATTGGTTCACTGTATCCAGCAAATATGACTACAATTTTACCGCTGTCCATTACAGACATGATTTCTTCTAAAGCCTCTAATCCATAGTCTTTATCGTCAGATTTTTGCATTGGGATTAACCTATATGCTTCATCAACAAAAAGAATTCCACCTTCGGCTTCTTGGATCTGTAAATGATTGGTTCGTAATTAGTTCGTTAAGAAAAAGCAGAAAAATTAAAAATCCTGAATGCACGAGGAAACACCTTTCTCCTTGTCTTTGGTCCTGTGTGTCCAACGAATTCGCCAACCAAATCTGTCCTTTGTACTTCTGTTACCTTGTCAGTAGGTAGAATTCCGACCATATGAAGCAATTTCCCGAGAACACGAGCTACCATAGTCTTACCTTTTGAGACCAAAAATCATAAGTGTAAAAACTAAAGGTTCTATGGAGTATTGATAAAAGACAAGTCATCAATTCCGAGATGGATGATCCAATGGCATTTACCTGTTCCGGGATTACCAAGGAATGCCATATGAGGAGGTCTTCTAGCGCCAACTTTCAACCCTAGAGATCTACGCCTTTCATCGAGAAGCATCCCCTTTGCCCATTTCCGAAGTTGTACTTTGAGATCATGCAAGCCCACGATATTTGACAGCTCTTTCTCGAGCTCATCCATCTTAGCCTTTGCCTCACCGCATGCTTCCAATGCCCTTCTCTTTCGCTGCTCTTCAAGATGCCTATGTAATAATTCCTGTAGCTTCTCACTTCCAGGGCCTTTCGAGATATGTTTTATAGGTGTCATACCGTCCTGCAGTTGAAACGGTAAATCAACAGGAGTTGGTAAGATAAATCAAGCATAATAAAATACACTGAGTAAATATGATGAATATTACATCATCCTCAGCACTACAATCGGCATTGTACTCGAGTAGTGTCTTGACAGTTGCATGGTTGTCTGATCGAATCGAGTGCCAAACAGCTAAATGTAACGGTGTCATTCCGTTCTGCATGAATAACATGGATGAAGAAAATCCTCAATATATCAAACATGATAATAAAAGTACAACCTGGAGCTAAAAACAAGTACATTAGCTTTGGCTTCAATGAAAGCACCATGAGCAAGGAGCAACCGTGCAGCTTCGCTACATCCATTCTTGGCTGCCATATGCAAAGGAGTCTCACCATACTGCAAAAATTTAACTACCATATTTAACTTAAAAATAAAAATAAGTGAACATTTTCTTCGTTTAAAACGATTACAGTTTACCTACCATATTTTTAGCTTCCAACTCGACTTTTTCTGATCCTTGCCAATCGAGCAAAAATTTAACTATCTCAGCCCTGTCATTTCCAGAGGATACATGAAGTGGTGTTTGTGCCATCTGCATTTAAACCAAATATAAATTAATAATATAATACAAGGGAATGGATTCCATCCGTTTGCAAAAACAATACATCTACACCATGAGTCTATGACATGTTAAATGATGACAAAACAAAACCAGTGAACGATTATAACATAAACAAGGAAACCAACCATTACCACCACCACAACCAAATGAAGCTTTATAATACAAACTCGAACTTAAGAATCTAAAATAGCTCATCTAACAATTTCAAGTTAACATATCATAGCTTTTACTACCATGCTTTTAATAGTCAACTTAGAATTCTTGCGTACACACGCAAGCGCATATATATATATATATATATATATATTTATATATCATGAATCTATCACTGTCTCGAATATGGATAGCCTTGGTTAAGATCACAAGTTCATTCCCCATCGAATAACTTCATTAACCCATACCCATTTCTCTACACCATCTATTACACTGGATAACATCTCTAGCTATATATAGATATATATATCATATCATACCATACCATACCATACCATATCATAATCATTGTCTCGAATATAGTCAAATATAGTTAGCCTCAGTTAAGATCATGGATTCATGCACCATGGAATTGCTTCATTACTCCATACCTATTTCTCTACCCCATCTATATATACACATACATATATAATGAATGAATCACTGGCAATGGCGGACTGTAATGGACGCCAAGGGGGTTTTGTCTCCCCCTCCATTTTTGAAATTTTCATTTTTCCTTTGAAATTTGTTGAAAATTTTAATGTGGCCCCAAAATTTTTTAAAATTTTTAATTAGACCCCAATTTTTTGGAAAAAAATCTGATTAAAATCCTAAATTATTGTTTAGTTAGGCCCTCAAAACTTAGTAAACCTTAGTTAATATCATAAGCTCATACACCCATAGAATAGGTTAGCTTAATTAACCCATTTCTAACCAACTAAGTTCCCTGGATCTAAAACAATCCACCATAGAACAACCATCTTTGATTAATCCAAGCTAAAATAACTAAAATTTCACTACAAATCAATCCATATTTAAAAAAAGGATGCTAAACCCATCAAACATACTAAAAATTACATCTAAAATCGCAATGATGAAATCAAATGAATCTTACAACAGGGTTTCTCTCATTGAGAAGAAAAGGCTTATCATTAAGCAACTTTTGAAGACCAACAAGATCCCCAGACTGAGCTAACCCATGAACCGTAATGGGTTTAACAGATCTCGACCGTTGATCTTGACGCCTCTGCATCCTTGCAAATATATATATATTCTTTCCTCCCCCTTTTCCTCTCTGTGGAAGAAAAGTCAAAGAAGAAAGAACAAGAAAATGAGAAAATGAAAATGAAATGGAAAATGAGATGAAATTAGATTCGGGGTTTTTATAAAGGGAAAGAACGATTGGCACCGAATCCGGTTCTCGCGCCTTGAATCTACTAACACTGGTGTGTGTTTTTTTTAAGTTCTTTGCTATATAATTTCAATGGTGGTGGTTTTTTTTTGGGCAAATTTACGCGGTTTGGATTTGGCCTTTTTGTTGGGGGGGGGGATCTGTGGGCGGCGGAGCTTCCTCTCAGTAGCCACCGCCCACCAAGTGGGCCACCTATTTTTAAGCTGTAAATAGTGAACCACTCAATTTTTGCTTGATATTTTTAGTTTTTCAGCAAAAATAATATAGGGTTTATTTCATCAAATGTCCTCAAATTATTGCTTTGATTTCAAATTGGTTCTTATACTATGAAATATTTTTAATTGAGTCCTTAAAGTATTAGTATTATATCAATTAGGTCCTTCCGTTAGCCTAGTCATTAAAAATTACGTGAAACATGTTTTAAAATATATTGATCAAATTATAAACACGTGTGTACTCATTACATAAGCATCTTGCAAGGGCTAATGGCAAGCAAAGACCTTGGACTCCTTGATTTAATGGTACAATTGTAATTTTAGTCTCTCATAAATATTAATAATTTAATTTAATCTCTTCTAGTCACTTTGTTAATGAAAAATTGCATTTTAGGCCCCCTTGAAAGCTAAAAATTCAATTTAAACCATTTTAATATAGAATTTTAACCTTGGTCCCTCATCACAAAATTCTTGGCTTTCCCACTGACAACTTGGATTTCGCAATTAGGGAAAACATAGTTGTCCTAAATTTGAAAGAATATCTTTCTTAACGTGTCAAATTCAGATTGTCCATGTAGTAAAAACATGTTTTAATTTGATCAACATATTTTAATATGCTACCTATTAGATTCGATTTAAAATTTAATGCTTAAGTTAATGTTTAGGTTGATGAGAAAACTTAATTAATACAATTTTAATATTTTGATAATTCAATTAAAATATTTTTAATTTAAAATAACATTTTCAAGTTTAGAAATTAATTGAGAACTTACACAATAGTTTGCCTTCGTCCTTGAAAGGGTCGAATTTGAATTATAATTTTTAGAGAACTAAAAATGTGATTTGTCATACTATGTAAAAGTTTACAAATTCACAAGGTATTAAACTATAAAATTTTTATTTTGGAGAGATTATAATTAATTTAAATTTTAAGAAGGACTAAAATAAAATTTTGCTATTAAATAAACTTAAAATTTTGCAATTTCTAAATGGGCTTTTTTTTTTTTTTGGGAAAACTAAGGCTCTTGTCTCCTCTAATTCCGGGCATGTATGACAATTATGCATAATAAAATTTAAACTTGGATACCAATATTGAAAACTTCAATATCTCACCACCATCATTATTTTTAACCTCATCGAAAACCATCTCACCGGTGATTCAAATGAAGCCTTAGTGATTGAATTGTGATGATATTTAGGTCTTTCTTTGGTCATACTTGCTAGGATTGAAGAGTGAGTGGAGAAAAATGAAGAATTGACATATTCTCTATTATAATTATGGAAACTGATTCAGTTACTAAAATTTCATTTTTGTTATGATGCTAAGGAAGTTGAATCAAATGATTCACGGGATTTTAGTTCCCAGTCAAACTCAGAATGGGTATAGATGGTAAGACAGTTGAGATAGTTGAATCGTTTGAAGAGGCCAATGAAGAAAATGGTTTTCATGTGGTGTGTGGTAGCTAAGATAATAAGGCTAACGTGGATGTTTTTATCAGGCATCTTGAAATGAATGGTGAGGTAAATTGCATGCCTAATGGAGACAACATTATAGGTGATGGGGCATCCACTCAAAGTTCGACGAAGGAGTGTTAGGGCACCTTTTATACGACTTCGGAGGTTGAAAACAAAACTGGTAACATGATGGATGATAGAAGGAGAGGTAAGGAGTTTGGTGGGGTTGAAAAAAAAAAAAGGCTAGACAATAGTGATGAATAATGATTCACAAAACCTAAAGATTTTACTAAAAGGAAATGAAAGAAACTCAGAAAGAAACAATGTGTCGGAGGTTGCCAATAAATCTATTTTAATAGGTGATGTTATAAATTCAAGAAATAGCAAGGAGGTTGAAAGAGAGGCATATGTCTTATGTTATAAATTTGGCCCTCTAATTTTTTAAAAAATTTATTTTAGTTCTCTATTTATAATTTTTCAATTTTAAAAAATTATTTTAGTTTATTTTTAATCCTTAAACTTGTATTGTTTGTGAAATCATCAAAAAAAATGTTTAATTTTACTGACATGGCATACTTATAAATTATTACGATCAAAATATAAAATTGACAAAATTGTTGAAATAACTATCATAAAAAAGGGGTTATTATGTCCTTTTAAATCAAATTCCTAGGCCAAAAGTTACCTCTTTATAATTTTGAAAACACTACACCAAATATTTCCCAACTATGTCTACATGTCTACGTAATTGCTTAAATGGTTAAATTTCAATAAGAAGCCAAACAACTATAATGGAATAAATATACAAGAGGTACTTATATGATAATATCAGGAGCAATTTAGTCCCTTTCAAAATAAATACAACAATCTAATCCCTAAATTAATTGATAACAGCCTTCACTATTTTTGGTATAACTTTTAACGAAAATGATTAACGCTATCATCAAATTTTTTTTATTTGCAATTATTAAATTATTTTATTTATTTTGAGAATGACTAAAGTGCTTCTAGCCTTATAGTAGAAGCACATTTTTAATTATTTATTTCAATTATAATTAACTGACTTTTTTTTTAAAAGAACAGAAAATGCAAATTTTATATTCTCAAGTCAAATTTGTATATTATTTATAAATAGAAAGAAAAATTGAAATTGATGGTAAAAGTATTATGGAGGTCCTTGTATTTTTTTTTACTAAAAAAATAGGTAAATTAATTAATGTAGGTCATATCAAAGAGCAAACTGCTAAAATTTTCATCCATTTCTATTGTTAAAAATCGGCCACGTCAGATGTACATGTAGCACACCACGTGTAATTGTCTAGTTATTCTATCAGCCATGCTAATTTTTGACAGTAGAAATTGATGAAATTTTAATAGAAAATATCAATTTGCTCTTTGATCCAACATATAGGGACTAATTTGCCCACTTTTTGTATAAGGGTATCGATGGTACTTTTACCAAATTTGATTTATATTCGACTTGATTTTATTAAATTTGGCTAGATTTTAATTCGACTTAATTTTTATTTAAAAGTTAAAAAAGCATAAATATCAAAAGCATTGTGTTGTAGGCATTAAAGTTTGGGTTTGATCTTAAGCAAATCCCATTTCTCTTTTTACGATTATAAACAAAATATTTTTATACAACGCCTAGAATTATCCGTAGCCTCTCATCAACTCTTAAATAGGAGGACAATATGCTTTAGCATACTCGAATCCACATCCTTCTGCACTAACAACAATATCAATACCAATCGAGCTTAAGACTTAATCGACAAAATCATGTTTTTTTTAAAGATTACAAGTAGAAGCACAAATAATAATTAAAACTAGAATTACCCTAAAATATAATAAATAAACCTATAACTAAAACTCAAAATAATTTCAGAAAAAACCCAAACATGGTGGGACTCAAATTAAGATGCTCAATGTCATGTGAAAAAGTGTTTATGGGTCAAATTGAGTCTAGACTCGATTTCAAAAAAAATTCCAAGCTCTAACTTTGTACAGACTATCCAAATTACCTAATTCACTATTTAAAAATTTTATAAATATATAAAATTTAACACATTTATTTTTATATTTTTAAAATAGTAAAACTAGTCGTATTAGGAGGAGTTGGGGTTGAGAAATAGAGATCAAGGCTCGGCTCGTAATGGGTTGAACATATTATTCAACCCATAAACACTTCTAGTTTAATGGATTTAGACTTTGTCATAATATTAATAATATTTTATTAAATTATTATGAAAATATTTTATATTTAACACTAAAAGAACTATAAAACATTTTAAAAATAATTAATCAAATTCACATGAATAGATGGAATTCAATTTGATTAAATTTTATATTAGACTTAATTTCAATCAGATTTTTAAAAGTAATAATAATGATGGTTTTTTTTTTAATCTTCCAAAGGGTCGATCATGATATTTATAAGTTGTTTTTTCTTCTTCTTAATTTTAAATTTAAGGTTTAACTATAAACTTAATCGTTGAATTATACCACATTTACACTTAATTGTCTATTTAAAAAAAAATCAATAGTTTAGATATCATTTTGACAAAAAATTAAATACCTAAATGAAAAATAATATAAATTGAAGGTCAATTTTGTATTTAAACCGTTTTTTTAATTTAAAGTAATTTATTTTTTAGGAAAAACGTCCCTCTCTTTAACTTGCAATTGAGCGTTGATTGTAAGCTGGTTTGGCTTTACTTGGAGTAACAGCTATCACCTTTAAATAGCCTTCAAAGTTCAAAATGTGAATATATATAAAATATGTCCAATTTGTATATAACCTAATCCTTTCACAAAATTGTATTTTCTAACTCTAATATTCAATTTGGTCCTTCAATTTATCAAAACTTAGTTCTCACGCCTTAGAAAATCAATAGTTTAGTAATTGTATGTAAGGACCTCGCAAAAAAATAACTAGTTTAATAATTTATATGTAACAATTTATAAAAGAAAAACAAATTAAGTTCAAATTCATGTGTTTACTAATAACTGGAATAATTTATTAGGAGTTAGATTGCATTTTGCCCTCCATGCAAAAATTGAGCAAACAGCCCCTATATGTTAGCTCAAATAGCATATTGGTCATTTCTATTAAAAATTTCATCCATTTATTATGTTAAAAACTAGCGTGGCTATGAAATAACTGGATAGTAATATGTGGCATGAGATATAAGAAATAATTTTTAATAATAGAAATGGATGTCGTTTATAGAAAGACCAAATTGCTTTTTGGTTTATCCTATAAGAATAATTCGCTCGTTTTTTAAATAGAGAGTACAAAATGTAATTTAACTCTACAGAGATTTCCATAATATTTTTTCCCCAAATACACTCATCTATAGTATATGTACATATTCAAACTGAAAACTCAAAACATCTGCCTTATCCAACAATGAGAAGACTTCTTTGGTAGAAGCTAACGTGAATCTAAGGAAACACATAGCACCTTAGCCCCAGAAAAATAGAAAAATTACTTGTTAATCCTCTTATAAATGATAAAATTAAAAGATAATATTGCACTTTAAGCTTAAATGAATTTTTTTATTTAATCCCTTTAAAAATTAAACCATTATAAAATTACCTTTAAATATATTTTTTATTAATTGCAGTATTTTCTACCACTTTGTTTTGTTCTCAGACAAAATAATAAAAAAATAAAAAAATTCTCAAACTTCACCTTTAGCATTTGAAAGCAATGGAACAAGAATTTCAATCACATCATCATCATGATCTTAATGTTTGGGAATATTCCCCCATTTTATAAAGCTAATTCCATAATAGTTTTTGCCAAAGAAAAAAGAATAATAATTTCATAAATGCTAATTCGCTTCTTAAGAATTTAATTAGGTTAATTTTTACCGATCGAGTTTTAGTTTAGTTGATATTGATATTTTTGTCTATATAAGTGAGTGTGAGTTCAAATATCAAGTATATTTTTATTTATAAGTTGAAAAGAGACTATAAATAATTTTTAGTATTATATTAAAAAATTAGACAAAAGAAATTAAATAATAAAATTATGGTTAAGGTTGTAATTTCAGCATTTAGCTAATTTGACGATCTGTTTGTTAATTTGGAATATTTTGAAAAATTCATAATATGTTGGTCAAACTTTCTTTTTTTTTTTGAAAATTTTGAATTATTAAATATATAAAATTAGTTTAATTACATTCAATCTCAGTCTTTCTATTATGAGTAAGTTCTATCAATTGTCTTTTAATTTTGATTAAAATTATACTTCAGTCATCTAATTTTTAAAAGTTACATTATTGTCATTAAAGTTATTGAAATATTACATTTTGTCACTCATTCGTTAACTTTCATTAAAAGGGTGATGTGGCATGTTAATTTAAACTATTAACTTTTAAACTTTTTTTACTAATAATTTTTAAAAATTTTAAAGGGTAAACTACTCGTATAGTCACTCAAGTTTTAATATGTAAATTTTTTTCTTTCCATTGTTCCATCTCGTGACAATGTGTTCCTATTGATTCAAAAAATTAATTTAAATGATTCATTTAGCTTGATGAGGTTTAAAAGTTAAAAAAAATTGATGAAAAAATTAAGAGAAATTGAAGGTTAAATTTTGTTGAATCCCCAAAAAGTTGTTAAAATTCAAGAAATATTGATTTGAATCCTCAACCATATTCATATTTAAGCCTCTATGTAATTTTATATATATTTAATAATTTATATTTTTATGTCATTTTATAATAAATTTTATATATTTTCAAGTTTTTAAAATTATAATTTGTTTTGAATTTGGATTGATTGACAAAATGTGCAAATATTGAGGTTAAATTCGTTGAATTTTTTAGAATCAGGAACAAACTGACAGAATGTGTAAAATGTAACATTTCAGCAACTTTAGTGACAATTATATAACTTTTGAAAACTAGGTGACAGAAATGTAATTTTAATCAAAGGTCAGGGACAATTGATGAAATTTACCCTTCTATGATTAATATTAATGCATTATTCCAAATCATTTAATACGATTAGAAATTTGGGTTAGTAGATTGATTTAGAATTTAAAAATAATCAAAAGCATAAGGTTTGAGTTGTAGATTTTTGAAAATGTAAAAAAATTAATATCCACAATTTATTAATTTCCTCTTTGAATAACATACATCTAATTTCAAATTTTTATTTTAAAATAATTTCACAATATAGATAAATGAAAGTATATATCAAATTAGCCAACCCGATTTCAGCGAAAATTTTATGTTATTGAGTATCTAAATTCAAGGTCCATCGTGCATAATTACGACACTTAAAATTAATCATAAATGAATTTTATCTAATTTTTCAACCTGCTATATTTTTATATTTATAATAATAAAACTTTCAATATATATAAAATTAAATTTCAAGGATTCAGCATAACAAAAATAATAAGTTAGCCCATTATGTTCATACTCAAATTATACTTTACACAAATATCGCGTGTATAATTATTATAGATGAGTTTTGTTTAATTATATTTAATAATTTATTTGATTATATTTTATATTATTTTTAAATATATATAGAAATTCTTAAAAGAAAAAAACTTGTGAAAATATGACTGCTGAGCAAGAGTTTTCATTTGATAGACGTTTGTTTTCAAATGAAGCAAATTTGTTGCCAAACTTTAATTGAAGTGATGCCACGACGGTATGATTGGACTGTCATCATCTAATTCCATAAAATCTGCCAATCATTTATTTCATTATATTTTGTTCTTTTAATCTAATCACGATTATAATTGATTATATCTTAATTTAATTAATATTAATATTATTGTTAGTATAAGAGGATATTGATTCGAATGTATTGAAACATATTATTTTTTATAATAAATAATTTTTAAATTTTATATAAAATAGATATTATAAAAATCAATAATGACATAAATGTTAAAAAACATTATTTTAATGTCATACAATGTTTCCATAAAAGTTGCTTTAGACTTTGTACAAATAAAATAAAAATGTCAACTAGAATTTCAATAACCTATTTGACTCCATCCAAATTAGACCAATTTAGCTGTTTTTGATTGGTTCTTTGAATTTGAATTTTGATTGGATTAAATATATAAAATTTAGTTAAAGGGTCAAAATATTTAATTTTTATTTTTTAAATATTTTTTTATATATTGATGATGCTTCATATCTCGTGGTTGAAATTTTGTGAATTTTATTATGTTTGGGTTTTCTATAAAATTTATATATGAGTTTTTATTTTATTTTTAAACATTATAATCTAAAAGGAATGAGATATTAATATCGAAATTTAAATTTTGAAATGCCAGCATAAATTTTTTTAACTATAAATTATTTTGAAGTGTCGGCCAAAATATCAATACTAGATTTATGGCACATTCACTGATGAAATTAATTATGTAATAAATTTATAAAAATAATTTAAATACTAAATATGCCTTTACTTGAGATAATAAAATTGAGGAACACAGTTGATAATATTTTAGGTTTGAAATAGTATTTTAAATTGTATATAAAAATAAAAATAATTGAGAAATGAAAAAGGGGCTAAATGCAAATATTAAAGAAGTTTCGAATGCATAAATCACGGAGACAAAAATCGTAATTTAAAAATTGCGTAAACATAGATAGTGTAAGATAATATGTTATTTAATTTAAAACGCGTATTAGCGATCACTAATTTGAAGGATTTGTATAAAACTTCTACGTCATAAATCTATTTTTTAAAACTACTTAATTACAGAAAATAAATTTATTAGTTTAATTATTATAAATATTATTTTCCTGCCATTTTTGTCGAAGTAAACCAATTTTCCCGGAAAAAAATTTTTTTTTTTTTTGTTCTTTCGCTCTTAAAAACACATTCCTTCTTTTTAACAAACACTGAAAGTTTTTTGTTTTTTGTTTATGTATTGTGTTTTGTCTTTTTCATTTTGTTGTATAGAATACAATGATGTCATCACCATCACCAGGGGGGACTCCGGCGCCGTCATCACCACCACCATCAACAAACACTACGTCTCCGCCGCCATCTGCAGCCGGAGCTCCGCCTCCGAGTAGCCCTCCTTCCCAACCGCCGCCATCCACCGCAACTCCGCCGCCAACTACCACTCCTTCGACACCACCACCAACCGCAGCAACTCCGCCGCCAACTAACACTCCTTCTACACCACCACCAACCGCAGCAGCTCCGCCGCCAACTAGTCCACCCTCCCCGCCATCTGGTACCCCATCTCCACCTCCAGCCACCCCATCAGCTCCTCCTCCTTCAAGCACCACTCCTTCCCCCTCCGCTTCATCGCCTCCTCCAACATCATCCGTATCCCCTCCACCTTCAGAAGCAGCATCTCCACCACCATCCTCTACCCCTCCTTCTACGTCAACTCCATCGCCACCTGCCCCGAGAAGTCCAGGTACTCCGTCTCCACCACCACCTCCTTCGAGGAATTCAGGAACTCCATCTCCTCCGTCGCCACCGTCATCAAGCAGTGGTGTATCGACCGGACTGGTTGTTGGTATAGCAATAGGAGGAGTGGCAATATTGTTGGTTTTGAGCTTGCTGTTTATATGTTGTCAAAAGAAAAGGAGAAGAAGAAGAGACGATGGCGAAATTTACTACGCGCCGCCGCCTCCACCTCCTGGGCCTCCTAAAGGTCAGACTTTTTCCCTGGAATTATAGTAATTTTGATTCTAGTCAATTTCGGATTATCTCTGATTCAATCCGTTCCAGTTCTGGTCAGTTTTGATCATTTCGAGTTAAGATCACCTTGATATTTCTGGTAGTTTTTGTGTCCGATCATTGCATGCAGGGATTATTTTGAATTATGATTTTGCAGGTGATTCCCAGTTACTTGGTTTTGGATTATCTACAATTTGAATCATTTTGTGTTTAGTTGATTAAGTTCAAGTTAGTTTTAGATTCGGGTCAAATCGTATTGTTGAAATATTTTTTTTTCTTTCAGATCATCCACAGGGTGGCCAACAATACCGGTGGCCACATAATCCTCCACCGCGTGTCGATCAATACGGTGCAATTTTGCCTAATCCAACTCCGCCAGTTTCGGCATGGAGACCACCATCTTGGGAAGATTCTCCTATGCCATCATTGCTACCACCTCCACCACCACCGCCTTTCATGAGCAGTAGTGGAGGTTCCAGTTCTAATAATTCAGGTTCCGAAAATCCACTTCCACCACCCTCACCCGGCATTGCACTTGGTTTCACCAAGAGCAGGTTTACTTATGAGGAACTAGCAAGAGCAACAGATGGCTTCTCCGATGCAAACCTTCTTGGGCAAGGCGGTTTTGGGTACGTGCACAGAGGAGTTCTCCCGAACGGAATGGAAGTTGCAGTCAAGCAACTTAAGGCCGGAAGCGGACAAGGGGAAAGAGAATTCCAAGCAGAAGTCGAGATTATCAGCCGCGTTCATCATAAACATCTTGTTTCATTGGTTGGATACTGTATCTCTGGGACAACAAGAATGCTTGTTTATGAGTTTGTTCCGAACAACACATTGGAGTTTCACTTGCATGGTAAGACTGCCTTTTGACTGTATTCTAATTGATGTTTGAACCTTTCTGGTAAATCGATCTAATACCGGTTATCGAGTACTAATTGTAGGAAAAGGGAGACCTACAATGGATTGGCCAACAAGGATGATAATTGCTTTAGGATCTGCAAAAGGACTTGCATATCTTCATGAGGATTGTATGCTAATTGCCTCTCTCCCTTGTTTACTTGTTCTAGAAGTAAGATCTCGATCTTTTTCATTAACAGATTTCGTGGTTTTTCAGGTAATCCTAAGATCATTCATCGCGATATTAAGGCCGCTAATATTCTTTTAGATTTCAAATTCGAGGCTAAGGTATTGGTTTCATTCATTTTGATTTCTTGACATTGCTAAATATTCAACCATGAATTAGATTATGTGACCGTCCTGCTTCGCTCTAGCGAATGTGGTTTTTTTCTCTTGCTACTTCTTCATCGAGATAACGATAAACTTTGGTTTCAGGTTGCCGATTTTGGACTTGCAAAGTTCTTTTCTGATGTCAACACTCATGTATCCACAAGAGTGATGGGTACTTTTGGGTAAGAAGACTTCATCCATTGTTGTTGCTTGGTTCACAAGAAAAGTGATTTTATGTTAGTATTCTCATTGTTCCAGGTATTTGGCTCCCGAGTATGCTTCGAGCGGAAAATTGACTGAAAAATCGGATGTTTTCTCTTTCGGGGTCATGCTGTTGGAGTTGATTAGCGGACACAGACCGGTTGGCTCGTCTTATGCCGAGGATAGTTTGGTCGAATGGGTTAGTTATTATTGCATTGAACTTGATTAAGCTTTTTAGGTTCCTTTTTTTTCGAGTAAACCTTATTTTGCCTATTGCAGGCTAGGCCATTGCTCTCAAGAGCATTAGATGACGGAAATTTCAACAATCTCGTCGATCCGAGGTTACAAAGGAATATAACCACAACGAGATGGCTCGTATGGTTGCTTGTGCTGCTGCTTGCATTCGACATTCAGCACGACGTCGACCACGAATGAGCCAGGTAAATGGGTCTAGAGCCACCACTCTTTACATTCCACTCATTATTTGATTCTAACCCGTAACTTGCAACCGAGCACAGATCATACGAGCTTTAGAAGGAGAATCGTCGTTATCGGATCTCAACGAAGGAATGAGACCCGGACAAAGCAATGTGTACAGTTCATATGGAGGAAGCTCAGATTTTGATGCAAGCTACTACAACGAAGACATGAAAAGGCTCCGAAGGGCTGCATTAGGCTTGCTAGAACACGGTGCTAGTAGTGAGTACAGTGAACCGACCAGCGAGTATGGTTTATACCCTTCCGGCTCGAGCGAAGGCCAAACTACTCGGGAAATCGAGACGGGAAGAACAAAGAAAAATAGCCAAGATCATAGCGGCAACTCTACTTCTTGAAAATGGTAATACTATCTCTGTAAAGATTCCATTGCTATCGACAGTTTTTTGTTTTTCATACAGATTTTATTGGCGAATTGTTTGCAAATGAATGATATGTTTTTTTCACGAGATATCACCAACATTTTTTACCTTTGAAATCACGGCTTTTACCATTGATTTGTAAGTATTATACTGCTACTGATTTACATCAAAGTAAATAATGGATAACAGTCACTTTTGCTTGATTCTTTTATTTGTTGCTTAAATGTTAATAATATCAATTAGATTTCTATTTTATTAAAATTGTTAGGTTCTTGTTTTCATTTATATTGGTATTAGATTGAGAATCGATCAAGGTACTAGTTTGAAGAGAGGATTAGATCAATTGAACCGGATTGAAAAATTGTTTGATTAAATAAATTATTAAATCTGCTTACCGTACTGATTTGTAGATCAATTGATTTTCAATTCAATTGATTAGTCTAGGTCGAACAATCGTTATTCTTTTACGAATTTATTTAATTAATCAAATCGAGAACCAAGCGCTCTGGAGAACAACCAATGTTCACAAACCACCTGATTGATAATAATTTGATTAATTTAATTATCAATCCGATTTTAAAAACTTAACATCAAAATTTTGATGGATAATATTTAATCTAAAATACTTGATTTAATACGATCTCATGTCAATTTAAATTTATTTAAATATTTAAGCATAACTCAGACCCAAAATGTCAATTCAAATATTTAAGCCGAAACTAGTTCAATTTCAAAAAGATCTTAATCCCAAACTTGAAATAATTAGAATTTAAATTTACCCAATTTTAAAAATTTTCCTGTTAAACTCAAATAATCCAACCTCTGATTGCATATCTCGATCTTAATGTTTGTTAATTAATTTAAACATTTATAGCCTTAATATCATTATGCATGAAACTTCTATATAGCAATGAGAAGCAAAAGATGAGAAAATAATCATGTAGATTATCAGCTGAAAAGGTAATTATATAATCATCCAGAAACTTTTTTTGGAAAAAATTATCAATGGAAATTAAATATAAATAAATATTTTTAAAAAGTGATGGGAAAGGGATAATCGGCCTCATAGAGAAGATTAGGCATTTCAACATGAAATAATTCAGCCATATGCTTGTCATTAATAAAATATTTAATCACCGGCCGACTTTCATAGAAAATTATTAGTATGAAAAATTAATATAATTTGAAAAAAAAAATGAAGGAAAAAAAAGGGGACTCGGAGTATGGGTGGTGATATAACAGGATGGTCGGCAACGGCTGTTGAAGAACAGCCGATTACGACGAACGAGACCTTTCACTGTTGAAATCGTCACCGTCCCTTTTTTCGCAGCATAAATATTTGATTTTCAAAAAAAGAGGCAAAATTAAACAAATTTCAAAGCGGAGGAAGCTGATCTAGGATATATGATGAGAACATAATCCCTAGAAGAAGCACTCAATTAAAATTACAGTTTCCCGGGGAAAAAAAAGGCAAAATTAAACAAATTTCAAAGTAGAGGAAACAGATCTGGATTATATGATGAGAACATAAACTATAAAAGAAGAGCGCAGATCAAATTACAGATTTACAAACGAAAAGGGACAAAATTAAACGAATTACAAAGCAGAGGAATGAAGATCGGAGAAACAGATGTAGGATATACGATGAGAACATAAACCCTAAAAGAAGAGAGGAGCTCAGAATCACGGTCGATGAACTCACCTTATGTCCATGGTTTATATAGGGGACATACTTGAATGTAAACTACTAGGGTTTTGTGGGGATAATGGGATCCATGACCATGAGAAAAGGTATTAGGGTTTACTGGGATTTTCAGTTAATGCGCCCACTTACGACATTCTTTGCAATGGGCTTAACCCAAGAAAGAAAACACTAGGCAAATGGGCTAGGCGAAAGAAAAGGTTATTTATGGATCGAGTCATATTTTGATTTAGTTTTTTCAAAAAAATCCATATTTAAATCGAATTTGTCCTGGTTTTATTTTTATTATTGTATTATAAATATTTTAAAATTTTATACTAATATTTATATAATTAAATTTAAATATTATATTTTTATCATTTAATTTATAGATAAATATCAAAATTACACATGAATTCTGATTTAATGTGTAATTTTTATATATAAACTTTAATTTTATGTTATATTACATGAAACTTTGATTTGATTCAATTTTCATAAATTATTAACACAATTATATAGTTTAACAAAATTATCAATATATTATCCTTTTATGCTTACATATTGCATGCAAAATACAAGTAAATTAGTTTATTTATTTCTTTAAATGTGTATAAATGAATCAAAATTAAAATTTTATGTATACATTTAAACCAATAAAATTTCTCATGTATAATCGTATCAAATTAAAATTTAAGGATAAATCTCAAAATTATACATAAATTTTGATTTAATGTGCAATTATATATATGAACTTTAATTTGGTGCAATTATATATGAACTTTAATTTAGTGAAACTATAATTGTGATTCAAATGTATATTTGAAATTTGAAATTTGACTTAATTAAACATATTTAAATAAATATATTAATTTATTTTATATTGGATAAATATAATTATTTAAGTATGCAATATATAAATATAAAATAATATTATATCAATAATTTTTAATAATTTACAAGAATTAAATCAAATCACAATTTTATGTATAAAATTATACAAAATCAAAGTTCTTAAAACATAATTTATATATAGTTTTTAGGATTTATTCCTAAAATTTATATATCAAAATTTATGTATAATTTTAAAGTTTGTACTTAATTTAATTTAGATTTAATCGGATCAACAAGAGGTTGAAAAGCATTTGGGTGATTTTGATTCATAAGTTGAAAAATTGCAGTTACCTAAACCGAACAAAATTATCATTTATTTAATGTTTATTAATTTTAATTTTTTATGACGTTAAATAAAAGTTTTCAAATTTTTATCTACTTAAAAAATAATTATTTATGAAAAAATCTTGGAAAATTATCAAATACCATTCGAAAATCATAAAACAAATCCATTTTATCAAAATAAAATCCAAAACTCAAAATTAAATAAATAAAGTTGAATCAAATTATCACGGACAATTTGAAAAATCCAAAACCCTATAGAACCCGAACCAAACGCAAACGTAAATCAGGCCTCCAAATTTACACTCGAAAAAACAAACAGTTTTTACATTCTATGCTCAAGTAACAACATTTGGGGGGAAAGATAAACCCCGCAATTATCAACAAATCTTACACTTTGAAAGCAAACGGTTTTTACATTTCTATGCAAGCAAGCTAAATTACAGATGCCACCAGAACCAGACACTACCATCACAAATTTTTAAAATCTAATTCCGAATCCTGCATTATTTAGACATATTGATTGCATGGTCGGTCCGATGACTGAAGTCCAAAACTAAAAAAGTGAAATAAATAGACAACGACAACTCTACAACTGTTACCTTATATCTCAGCTTCTCTCAGGTCTGCTTCTTTCCAACTGAGTATCTAGTGTTGATAGGATCTGAGGCATTGACATTCCCCCAGATATAACAATTTCTGCAATGGAAGAAAGAGCGAGATATAAGTTTAAACTCGAAACAAACAGTAGCGTGTGTGTATATATATTGCTTTTTATAAAAAAAAATCCATGAACTACTTCATGATAGAGTGGCCATCCTCGTGTGGAGTGGAAATTTCAACGTATGCCATTCATCATTGCAATTGACAAGGCTCTCTATTACCCCCTAGCAATAGGAAGAGCTTGGAGTAGGGGTGGAGCCAAGCTCGAACAGTGAGGAGTTCGAGCTTGATTCAAAACTCACTGCTCGAAGCTCAGCTTGAGCTCAATTAAATACTATTATTTAAGCTCAAGCTCAAGCTCGAAACAAAATCAAGCTATTAGAGCTTGGCTCAATTAAGCTTGTGTACATGATTTATATATTCAAACTCGAGTTTGATCTCGTTCCATATACAAATTTTTTGGGTAAAGTAATTTAATATCACAATATTAGAACTTGGCTCGAGAATGATCAAATCAAATTAGAGTTTTTTTCAAGTCGAACTTCAATAGCTTAAGAGCACGGTGTCTCATTTACACCCTGAGTTAGGAGGTCTATGCAGTAACTCCTCCCATTCCTACCCCACCCGGCCCCTTCCTTTTTTTCCTTGCATTTGTAATAATGACAACAAAAGAAGTTGAATGCCTCACCAATTCCTTCACGGACTGACAGATTCAGTCTGATAACATCCTTGGCGTTGATGAGGAATATATCACCAAGGTAAAGATGATTCGTGGGAACAAACACACAGCATAGCTCTTCTTCACCAGCGTCACTCTGCATTTAAAAAGAAAAAGAATAAAACGGCATACTTGATTTCACGTTACCTGGTTTGTCTTAAACCCTACTGGCATACTCAATATTTAAAACGCTAGCAACCAAATTTAGAAGTTCAGACACCGAGCAACAAGCAGTCTTTTGGAACAACAATCCTGTAGAAACGAGCTGGGCAACAAGCAGTCTCAATGAACATGCAAACATGCATGCCAGAAAAATTAGGGATGGCAAAAAAACTCGAATCCGACGGGTTCCAACTTGAACCAACCTGTTAGGATTAGAGTTTTTTTGGAAAATCAGGTTTGAGCGGGTCAGGTCGGGTGAAAATAGAAAACTAGTCAGGTCGGGCTTGAGGTAAACCCGCCCCGTCCTGTCCTGAGATATTTACAAAAATTCTCCTAATATATATTAAGTTTTTGCTTTCAATAAATAAATAAATATTAAGTTTAAACTATAAATAAATAAATCTTATTTGCTTCAAAATTAAAAAATAAAACAATTAAAAATGTAATATTTTTATTTGCTTCAAAATAAAAATAAAACTATAAAATAAAATTCAAGTCAGTTGGACTAGGGAGTCGGGTCTCCTATTAAATTTCAAATTCGAGGCAGATTTTTTTTTCTTAAGAATCAGGATCAGGTTGGATTGAAGTTGAATTGATAAAGCTTCGGGTCAAGGTCAGGTCAGGGTCAGGCGGCAAAAATCCGCTCCACCCCGTTACCATCTCATGAGAAAAAGAAGAAAAAAACAGGGCAAGCCAAAATGATAATTTAGGAAGAAAACTTTATTTGCTTACCTGCAGAGTAACAGATGAAGTGATGAAGGCAAATGCATATTCACCGATACGTGGGTGCCTTATAATGGCTACTTCCTTGAAGGCTTGTGTGTTCTGATCTGAAATAGTAAAAGAAGTGAATGAAAAGACTGATGTAGCATATGGATTGTCACTACATGGATCAATTTGAATAATATGACCAGCTAAACTAATTTACTTCATGTGGAAGAAAACCAGCATAGCGCATACCTGGTGATATAGCAGCACTGATCTGCTTGGATGCATTGTAGATGTGACGAACAAATGGCATCCGCTTGATAAACCACTCACCAAGGCCCAGGACAGATGCTCCCAACCAAGATGACATGAATACGCCAACCAAGAAGATGAATGTAATAGAAGTTACAAAGCCGAGACCTATCCAGGAAATAAAAGGAGGACATAGCCTTAGAGAAAGAAAACATGTTTACGAACTCCATGATCCAATTGAAGGGGGGGAAGAATAAAAGACTCAACAATTGGTAAAAGTACCATGGAGGCCCTTGTACTAGGATTCAAACTGCATTTTGCCCCCTCAACTAAAGATGGGCAAATTAGTCTCTGTATGTTAGGTTAAAGAGCAAACCAATTCTTCTGTTAAAAATTCCAGCAACTTTTACCGTTAAAAACTAGTCCCTATATGTCAGCATGAGCTACACATAGCATGCCAAGCGTAACTGTTTGGTTATTCCATCAGCCACACCAATTTTTAACAGTATTAATGGATGAAATTTTTAACAAAAAGGACCAGTTTGCTCTTTGATCTAACATATAGGGACAATTTGCCTATTTTTTGAGTAAAGGGGGCAAAATGCAATCTAACTCCTAGTACAGGGGCCTCCATGGTACTTTTACCCTCGACAATTATGAAATTAGTTCACCGCACTTGCAGGAAGTTAAAAAAAAAAAGCTTTTTAGGTGCTAACTGCATGAGATGCTCACCAAATATATCAATTCCGAGTTGAGCATAAATTGGAGAGAAAAAGCCATCCACAAAGTGAATAAACCACCATGTTATGTAGAAAGTGATTGCTATAGGAAGCAAAATGACGCTGCAAAATAAAAAATGGTTCAGTAGCTGCTATAACAGTTTCATGAATGACAATAGAAACTACATAGACATTTTCTTGGAACTAGAAACCAAAGCTACTAAGTTTTGGAGTTCATCAAATAAAAGTTAGCACAAATTCATAGTGGAAAGAACAAACATTTTTTAAGATGATAGAGAAGTAGGGAATCTCAAGACAAGCATCCATTTCATGAGAAGATTGTGATAAGAGAAAAGTGGAAACAAGAAAAAAAAAATTAAAAGAACATGTCAGGCTGGTCAATGATCAAACATGTTATCTCAATTTCAAATTTCATATCAAGCTTCCACCGTAACTCTCCCAAAGAATTCATTGTAAATGAGGATACTTATTATAATTATATGGTGAGTGAATGCATCCCAACCATTCTAGTGAAATACTTATTTTCTGCCAAGCACTTTGCCTAGAAAATAGCTGAATAATCGTGAAAAATTTCAAGGTATTTAGAATTATCTCTCATTTCAAGAATTCATAGCTCCAAAGTTCTAAAATTTACAGGACTCAAAATTAGAGGTAAAATCTACAAAGATATTTACGTATGATACATTAATGAAAGTATTTTCACTTATTATCAAGGATATGAAACAAAGAAGTTGAATTGGAGGCTTGTGTTGATCCCTTTTTCCTTTGTAAGAAGATGGTAATAGCACCATCCAAATCATTTTCATACAGATGACCATTGTAGAAACATCCATCATATGAGTCCATAAAGCTAAAGAAAGGAGATGAAAGAATGCCAGTTACCATCCTGTCATGAACTTCTTTGAAGCCCAGCTCTGGACAATTTTGTAAAAGGTCTGCATAAAACAAAGCTTGTAAGGCAAATTTTTAGAATAAAAAACAAAAGTGTGCTTGTTACAAGAAAACACAGACAAACATAAGCATAAAATTCCTATACAGGCAAAATAATAAAACCATTTCTTTTGAAAGATCATCAATATCCCACTCCACAAACCAGAAAGAAAAAATGTCATCGTGTCTCATAAGCAGAGGGGAGACATCAAATTCAAGCCTATAGTTCTATACCCTAAATTTGTTCGAGGGAATTTACGAAAAGGAATCATATTCCTTCTGTTATGGGCCTTAACATTCTTTACACAGCATTGTAAGCTATCAAAAATAAATCACAGATACATTGAAAGCCTCTAAACGGAAAAAGCAACCACTTGTTACAAATTTTGTATGAAATTCTATCAACCATCAGCTCAGTTATATATATTCTAAATCGTCTTATCTTCTGATAACAATTTTACAAGAAAACAAAAGGGAAAACCATTTCCTCAATTTTTAATAGCTCCAGTATATTTATGCAACTTCCTACATCAAAATACCAAGTCAAACACAATTAAAACAGTTCCAATTTCCATACCTCTTCTAATATCAATAATTTCCAGCCTAAATAGGAATTTGAACCATCTAATTTCTCTATATTAAATCGCATTAAGCTCTATTCCATGAGTATTAATTTATAAAATTCAAATCAAATCTTACAACTAATAACCAAAAACAGCTGCAAACCAAGTCAAATTGAATTAAATCACAAAGGTAACTCCAACTAACAACAAAACAAAGGAAAAACCATTTCCTCATATTTTACTAGCTCCAGTATATTATGCAACTTCCTACATCAAAATACCAAGTCAAAACACAAGTAAAACAGTTCAAATTTCCATACCTCTTCTAATATCAACAGTTTCCAGCTCAAATATGAATTTGAAACATCTAATTTTTCCACTATTGAATCGCATTAAGCTCTATTGCACGAGTATTATTAATTTATAAAATTCAAATCAAATCTTACAACCACTAACCAAAAAAAGCTGCAAACCAAGTCAAATCGAATTGAATCACAACGGTGACTCCAATTAACAACAAAAAATCGAGAAAAAAGGAAATAAAAGAAAAATACCTCACGCCCGGCATGATGCGAAGAAGAGGAAGACGAAGAAGAAGAAGCTTTGGAGGAATCATCGTGTACGGATTCAGCCACCGGAATTAGAAGCTCACGATCTCTACTCGCCGTCATCGCCGCCGATTTATCATCTCCCATCACCAGAAAAAACGCGGCTACCAATATCCTTATCAAAGGATCCCAAAAAACTCGCTTCGGCCGTGTCTCTCAACTCACCGTTTACCGGTCAAAGGAAGAAGAAACAAGAAAGGAATTTTCTAAAAAATAACCAAAAATTTTCAAATATTAGCTTTTGAGATTAGAGACGACTCTTTTGAATCTGCTGCTTCGACAACTTGGCAGTTAGGCTGACTTTTGTAAATTTGTTTCTGCGTTAATTTCACCAAAAGTCCTTAATTTATTTCAAATATTTTAAATTAGTCTCTAAACTTCAACATATTCTAACTGAATCTCAAAAGTTACATCAATCAGACGCGTCACTTCAAACATTTAATAAAATTTAAAAATATTATAATTTTATTACATCAAATCCAGATAATCTATATAATATAAATACGGATTTATAATGGACATAATAATAAATTTAATCTCTAATATTTATCATTTTTGTATATTAATTCTTTTTAGATAATTTTATTTGTTAATCTTTAAAATGGAGTCAATTTACTTTTTTTAGAGAAAATTAATGTTAAAATTTTAACGAATTAAGGTGACAACTTGCATGATAGTAGTTTGTAAACATGTATTTTATAAAAAAATATATAAAATTTCACAAAAAGAGTTTACATGTATTAGATTACTATGCGGTTATCACATTAGTGCCGTTAAAATTTTAATTATTCAATCAAATTTTTACCCAAAACAAAACAATTTGAATAAAATTGAAGGTTAAGAGCCAAAATTATTTAAAAATAGGATAAAAATAAACTAAATATTAAGAGTTAAATTTATCGTTATACATTTATAATTTAATCCATATTTTATATTCCCATTATGTATATGAGCTCAGATTTTACGCTCAAACTACTAGTTAATCTAATAAAAGAATCAAATTATTATAATTTTGATATTTTAATGGTTCAATTAGAATTTTTAAAATTTAGGACCAATTTAAAATTTGAATAATAGTTTAAAGTTATTTGGTGAAAATAACCTTTTCTATCATTTAATTTTTTAATTTAATTATATAAAATATTAAGGGATGGGTCGGACTTGTGGCTCTGATTATTCAAAGCTTAAAATGGATTAAAGACTTAACTGATAAGCTTTGCTTAGCATCATTTTGTATTTTTGGGTAAATTACACTTAAGGTCATTAAACTATTAGTAAATTTACGTTTTGATCACTCAACTTCAAAAGTTACAAAATTGCTACTAAATTATTTGAAAGTATTCATTTAAGTCCACTAGGTTGTTAAAATTTTTACTCTACAACATTCTCCATTTGCATCGCTTACATTAATCGAAAGTTTTTCTTCTCCTATTCTTTTACAGTTCAGTTTTATTTCATGAAATAACTTTGAACGTCGTTGAGAATATGCGAACCAAAATCTAAATAGCTTTCTTATTCGATCTCTAACACTGTTCGTCAAATCAACTTAGATCTAATGTATGTTCTTCTATTTGTTGATGAGTACTGATCCACTATAACAATCGCCGAATTGTCACTTGTAGCTTGCTAGCAAGACTTAAAAAAAAAATTTAAAGCTTGGTGACTTAAATAAATTTTTTTGAATAATTCAATGACTCATTTTATAATTTTTTAAAGTTAAATGACCAAAATGTAAACCTGCAAATTGTTTAAAGACTTTTAGTGTAGTTTACCCTATATTTTTCGATAGCGTGTGATCTTTATATTCCAGAAAATATAATATAATTAATTGATATTATATTATTTACCCACATAAATTGAAAATGGGTTTGATTTTTTTTCAATAGCGTGTGATCTTTATATTCCAGAAAAATAAAATAAAATAAATTGTAATTACATTATTTACCCAACAGAAAATGAAAAATAATACTTATTTTTTCCTAATGGGTTTTTTTCAGTAGTTTTGACTAAATCATGAGTAAATTTATCAACAAAATTTTTGTTAATATTAAATTATGATATATTTATGATGTATTTACATAGTAAATATGCTATAATCTAATGTTTAATTTCGTTATCATTCAATTAAATTACTCGATTAATTCATGACATAAACTTAATTAAATACTTAATATATAGTATGAATCAATATTATATTAACACGAGTATAAATGTTGAGAATTAAAGTTATTATTATGTTAATTTCAAAAGCTATCATGTCATTTTTCCGTCAGTCATTTAACGATTGATGATAAAAAAAGAAAAATCCGAATAGTTGAATAACTATTTTGTAACTTTTTTTAATTAAATGGTTAGAAAAGAAACTTACCAATAGTTGAGTGACTATAAGTATAATTTACCCTAAACGAATTTACAATTATCAACTAAAGCAACTTTATTTACAATTGTTGTATCGCTCACTTCCATGTTCGAAGTTTGTAACAAACCTTTTGAACAATGTTATTTTTAAAGTTTAAACCCGTGTTCTCTCGTTAAGAGTATAATCGAACTCGGTTTCTGCTGAAACTTAGGCATAAATCTCCTCGATTAACCCATTCAATAATTGCTTCTCTATTTCATCCACTACTTGCATCGTGTCATTCACAGTAAACCCTTTCTTCCAACCCAAGTCCCATATTCCACTTAAAGCTTTCTTGTGCTTTAAGTCTCTTTCAAGCATTGAATAAAGACTACCAGCAGGGTAGTGGTAGTCTTCACCAGCTGCTTCACTATAGTTTCTCAATGCCTCGACCTGATCACAAGTTTCCCTTAACAAATGGTCTAGAGAGATACGAGTTTTGGCATTTTCGACCACGGATAATAACGGAGGGTGAACCGGTTGAGAATCGGGAAAGCTTATTCTTTGAACAATTTCATTTGCGCAGTCTAAGAAAAGTCTTCTGTTGGCATCTGTGAATTCGTTGATGTCGAATTTTGGTGAAGTTGTAGGAAGATTCACATGAAGATAAAAAAGATAGTCGGCGTGATTGAGGAAAGCCGGACTGCTCAATAGCAGTGCTTTTAGTTTGGCCCCTCTAGTGAAGCTTTCGTTGTCAGTTTCATTTGGACCGATACATTTTCGGTTGCTTTGATAATCGGTAGTCACCAGGGTAATGTCACAAACGGAACCCTCGCTGTTATCACGACATTCTGAGAAAAGGAAACAAAGAATTTGTTAGGTAAGTATCAACATTCTACGCACAGTTCAATCGATAAAAATATCATGGAAGTCCCTATACTAAGAGTTAGATTACATTTTACCACCTTTACTCAAAAAATTGGCAAATTAATCCCTATACATATTGATCATTTCTGTTTAAAATTTCATATGGCTAACATCATGTTGACATGCACAAACCAATTTTTAGCAAGACAAATAGATGAATTTTTTAATAAAATGACTAGTTTGCTCTTTGATCTAACATACCTAAACTAGTTTGTTCAATTTTTTTAGTAGAAGAGACAAAATATAATTTAACTCCTAATATAAAGTTCATCATGATATTTTTACTCAGTTCAATATCTAAACATATATCATCTAAATGTATGTCATGTTCTCGAGTTTGTCCCAAGTATCGAATAAAAATTAGAAACTCTCAACATATTACATGCATTTACATCGGAAAATCCATTTTGTATACATTTACGAATCTAATACAGGCACACAGCAGCTGACTAATGGCGCATACATCAATTTCTTATACTAAAATTTCTATCCTCCATTGTTACCTTCAATCATAATATCAGTTCCAATGCTATATCGTTCAAAAACTGTATCGCTTTCCGATATAAGATCAATCTTCTTTCCTTCCGAAACAATACCATCTCCTTTGTGTTCTAATCTCTCATTCTGCATAAAAGATAAACTGCATTTAGTTTTCAATCATCATTTTGGGTTTTCATAGCTTAATTAATGTAGCTTAGGCATTTCAAGTCCCGTATGTTGATATGCCGTTTAACAAAAGAATTATAACTACAGAAAGTAAACTTATAAAGAACTCACAGTTATTTTAGCCGTTTTCATCTTGTTCACTCCCTTTTTCCGATCATTTGGAGCACGGACTAGAGTTTGTGATCCGCATTGATGAGACGTTTTATTATTTGTAACATTTGATTCATTTTCGAGCTTACCAGACTTTGGAGGGGTAACCTTAGCTTCATCTTTAGACCTCAATAAATTCTTTGCCTTTGCAACCTCCTTGTTAACTGGTTTCGGTATCTTTTTGGTTTTCTTGTGAGTAGCCTCTTTTTTCAGCAATGGCACGGTTATGGGCCCTGAAGTTTTTGTCTTCATAGAAAGCTTCTCTTTAGCTTTTACGTCGCTTTTCACTGGTTTGGCCTCTTTCTCTTTGCTTTCTTTAGCACCTTCCCTCGAGCTAATGGAAGGAGGCTGCACTTTTCTGAGCATAGTATCGGTGTTTAAGCTACGACCCTCGTGAAACCACGGCACAAACTTTTCTTCTGTTTGCAAGTGTGGACCGTATCGAGGTTTTATAAGTACTATTGGTGGACTATCGTTGATCAACTTCTGTTCCGAAAAGAAATCACTCCATTGATGGGAATCATACTTGATCTCTTTGATGAAGTTGCTTTTCAATAGTCCTTTAAAATGCATGGCCTCGTGAATGTCCATTGTTCGCCTATCTCGATCTTCCTTCCGGAAAACAAATCGAGACTTCCTCACTTTTGGCCTATTGATTTCAAACATATGCTTTTGTCTATCCAAAATCTTGTTACACTCCACTTCCTTGCACGAATTTGTCTGCAATGGTCTTGAAGGCATTTCTTCTAGTCCCATAAGCTTCGCAATCAAACTTGGGCCTTTTTCAGTACGGATGGTTGAAGATTGGCTCGAGCTTGTAGACGGGATACCCGGATATCTTCCACTTAAGCATCTCACTTCTTCAACATTTGGCAATAGATTTTGCTTAGCTAGACTATCCGTAATCACTTTCCTATGCTCCTCAACACAATCTCTCGAAGAACCATCATCGGAAAGCCTCGGATTTTGGTTTTCAGTTGGATAATCCCATTCTCTAACCAGACTCGAATTCGGCTCGTTTCTCACCCTATCCCATTTAGCCATATAATGAGAAGCTTCTTGCAATTTCCCAAGCACATGCAATGAATCTTGCAACTCAAGTGCTCCTTTCAACAAATCTTTCGCTACAGCTCTCGAATTCGTATCATACCAAAGCCGTTTCGAACATGAATCGATCACATTATTTAGCTTGTGAGCTCTCCTTGAAACCTCCAAGAGTTGACAAGAAGTCCCCTTTGTCGATCGGTTCTTCGTTTTTTGCCGGCATTCGTCTGTTTTATCACCCACCATCGTGTCAGTTGAACCGGTTTTCGACCTTCTAATTGTTCTAAACTCTACAACTCCTTTTGGATCATCACATGTAACAAATGATCTATAAACAATTGATCTTAAACTCTCTTGAGGCATATTCTGTAAACCAAAAAAACAAATATATTCATAAACTCAGGTACTTACAAATATACACAAAAAAAAAACACCAAATCCACTTGCTTACATGCTCTTCAATGTTCTAATCAAAGACATGATCATCTAAAAACCGACAAAACCAAACTCTGTTTCAGTGGAAAAAAACAACATAAACGCAAAAAAAAAAAAAAAAAAAATCAGTTCTTGTTTGCTGCGCTAATAAACAAAAAGCATTGCCATTAACAAAAAAATGGAGAAAAAAAAAGGATTTTCAGTAGTTAATTGAACAAGAACCAAAAATGGCCACAAAATTACCCAAAAAACAGCAAAAAGAAGAAGACCCTGTTGAGAAAATGGATGTAAAAATGAAAAGCATAAAAAACCCAATTATTTATGGTGCTTACCTGTTGCAAATGAACTGGCAGAGCTTCAGATCCAAAGCCAAAAAAAAAAAAATGTTTATTTGATTGGTTTACTTACTGGGGATAATGAAAATTTTGGACCTTCTTAAAGAAGTGAGCAAATTTAGAGCATGCAAAAGCTTTAAACTTTGTTTAAAACAGTTACCAAATGAAGGAATTAAAGCTTTGAATTTTTTCATTTACATCATTTACCAAAATTGTTTAAACTTTTTACCATTATTAGTACATTTTTGCATTAAGGTTTAAGCTTTTAGTGGAAATCATGAGTACGGTGTTGATGGTAAAGGGAAAAAAGGAAGAACAAAGGTAAAAAAAAAAAAAAGGCATTATGAACAACCACTTGCAGATCCATGTCTAAATCACCTTTCACTATCAAATTATTAATTAAATGAACTTTTTAATTGATAAAGAGTTAAAAAAAAAATTCTATCTGGGTTTTTCCAGTAAAGTACGAAAAAATGATCAAAAGCTGAAAATTTGAACAGTTTAAATGCATTCACAAGATTCCTGCAATGTATGTATGTATGTGTATATATAGTTTTTGTATACTGATACTACTTTTGGTGCCTATCATAAATGTAATTGTATCTTCATTTTCCCACCTCTTCTTTTGGCTGGTTGCTGGGAAAATTTACCATAGGCCCGAGTTCAATTGCTTTTTACTCCTTTTACTTAAAAATAGATGAAAAAATATACATTATATTAAAGAGTAAATTAATTCTTTTATTAAAAAATATATTTATTTTTACTGTTAAAATTGGTCAAGATCAGTTTTTAAAAGTACAAATGGATGAAATTTTTAATAGAAAAAATTAATTTACTCTTTGATCTAATGTACTTAACTAATTTACCTATTTTTTAAATAGAGGAGGCATCTATAATACTTTTACCGGTGGTTGCACGTGTAAAGGTTTAATCAATGCTTTGAATTTGAAAACCTTTTTACTCAAGCTAGAAAGGTACAAATTTAATCTCTACAATTTTGAAACTTAATTAGAAATTAATCCCATCGTTAGTATTTTTCGTTAATTGTAAATATTTTTATTAGTATAATAATAAATTTAGCTTTTAAAATTTACAAATCTTATTAATTTGCACGTAATATTTATACATTTAGTCAACATTTACATAGAATATATAAACATTGAGAGCTATATTTGTTATTATATCAACAAAAATTATATACAATTGACGAAAAACATAAATATTATGATTAATTGTCTTTGGTTGCTCACTATAAAATTGATAAAAAATATATTTTTTATTTTTTAAGAGAGACCAATTCACATAAAATCAAAATTAAAAGGAACAAAAATATGTTTTTACTGCCTAAAATGTTAATTTGTGATGAGATTGAAAGAACCCTTTTTCCAATACCTCATGCTAAGCCAAGAGGCAAAGGTAAATATTTGATTTGAATTTTGGGTTAATATATAATTTGTTATTGATTTTGTCTAAAAGTATTTGGTTGGTATTCCTTTTTTTATATTTAGTTGATACATGAATTTATATTCTATCATCGAGGTTGGCACCTCCGCACTAATATAGTTAGTTTGTGCTAAATGACCAATATTATAATTACACATGATAAACATAAATTAAAAAATAAAGAATAAATTAAAAAGTATAATTTTTTGGACAAGTTCAAGTACCAACCAGGTACTTTTTGGATAAATTCAAGTACTAGTTAGATACTTTTGGACAAGTTTAGAGGAGGCAAATTACATGTTAACCCTTAAAAAAGTAATGTTGTAAAACAAATTGGGGTAATGTGTGTAACGGAATATAAATTTAGGTATCAACTAGGTACAAAAAAATTCAAGTACTATCTAGGTACTTTTGGACAAATTGAGGGGTAAACTACATATTAACCCTATAATTTTCTTTATGTTTTTGTGGTCTAATTTGCTCACAGCCCCTATACTTTTCACACATTTGGAATTTAGTTACTTTGCTCTTCTAATTTAATAATTGCAATCCATCAACTAAGTTTTAGCTCGATTGACACCATTGCTATTACAAAAAATTAAAAGATGTAGGTTCGGACACATTTAAGTGCGTAATGTCCTTCACTTTAAGGACTGAGGTATTATGCCTAGTTTAGGCATTTTAAAATAAAATAAATTGTTACATAGTCAATATTACACACGTGAAATACCAAATATGCAAATAAAAAATGTTGAATATGAGATTATAAAGTTTTTGATTCGGAATTCGGGATTAAAATATTCTTTCACATCAAAGAACCAAAGTGAATTTTGATATATATTTTTGCTTCCATGGATCTCAACTGGCTTTGAATTGCTTGCATAATCCAATTAAATTTCAATTATTAAATTAAAATAGTAGAAAAACTAAATTTAAAAGATCAAAAGTAAAAGGACTAAACTTAGAAAAATCACAAATTGAGAGCATATTATCTTTTTGGACCATAACTCAATAGTATCATTTTTTGGACCATGACTCCATTAGTTGATTCAGCTGCTGATTCCCCCACCTATGGCCAATAATTGAAAGTAGGAAATACAACAAAAGTTACCCTTTAATTAAGGCTCAAAAATGGTCATCACAGTCACATCACACTCACAACTTTCCCATTGAATGGGGCACTGGGCACATGCCCATGGCCATCCCTTTGTAATTTGACAGATTTGTAGCTTTTTGTTTTCTAACCACACCACACTGTTTTCCTTTTTGTCTAATACTGCTTCTAATTATTATGCCAAAAAGTGCTTAACCAAATAATTACAAACAAAGGGCCATTAACAAAAGTTTCAAAACTTTTTTAGGGTAAATTATTCTGCGATTAAATTATTAGTCAATTTATATTTTGTTCATTTAATTTTAAAAAATTATAAAATAATTATTAAATTATTTAAATTTTTTTATTTAAGTCGCTAAATTGTTAAAATCGTTGTTATATGACCTTCTCTATTTGTATCGCCTGCACTAATTGAAAGCTTTTTTTTCCTCCTTTTCTATAGTTTAGTTCTTTTTTTTTTTTTTCATGAAATTGCTTTAAACGTCATAAATCTACTAACTAAAACCCAAACAACTTTCTTTTCCGATTTTTGACATTGGTTATCAGATTGGCATAGACCTAAGATATGATCTTTTACTCATCAATGGGTATTGATTCACCGTATCAACTTTCAAATCATCAATTGAAGCTTGCTAGCTGAATTTAAAAAAAAAAACTTAACAAATCAATGACTTAAATAAAAACTTTCGAATAATTCAATAATCATTTTATACTTTTTATAATTAAATAATAAAAATATTACTAATAATTTAATGATATTAAATTTGTGATAGGGAACCAAAAGATCTTTGATTTTCAGAAAAAAAAATAAAGTAAAGAAAAGAAAACACAAGGGGAATGTCTCACAACTAAAATATTCCCTTGTTTGAACTTTTGTTCTTGGGAAATGCAAAAGGTATAATTTTGGTTTTAATCCTTTTTCTATGCCTGAAATTTAAGATTTAATTCCACTATCTTTAATTTAACATAATTTAAGCTTTCTGTCTTTTTAATATTATTAGTAAGTCCAAATTTTATAATACCTTTAGTTTTTGTGATGACGTGAAATTTAAAAAAAATCCTTCTTTTAAGATTTGATTGATTTGTAAACGTATTATTGGTTGAATATATGGTTGATTGGATTTCCACGTGACTTCGAATGTATGACTAACTTTAATGAAAGTAATTAACTATAGTTATTAATTTGAATCTATTAATGACATTATAAAATAAGCTATCAAATTATGCTAAATTAAAGTAGAGGTATTAGATCCCAACTTTTAACATAGTAGAAGGACTAAAATCAGAATTAGACCAATGTGAAATAAGAAGACAAAGTTACTATGGCCCTCCTTATACTAATATACCTTAAATTTGGTGGACATTTAATCTTAGCAAATTTGGTCAAAATTTTGGTTTATTTGTACCCATCAAATATAAGTCAATTTAATTAAAAAATTCGAATATTTAAATCCTTTTAATACCAACATTTAGTAAATATAAAAATATTTTTAAATAAAATTTTAAAAATTAAATAAATAATAATTTTGAATATTTAAACTGAATTTATTATCCATGAAAATAAAGTGAATTCATATATTTATTATCCGAAGCTAAATTCATTATCTGTAAAAGAAAAACGAATTTAACCTATAAATATCCAAAAGTTAATATCAACATCTTCTTCAAATTCATTGTGGATAGTAATTATAATATTGAGATCCCTTTCAATTCCATTTTTTCTTTGAACAATAATTGTTGGAAAATAAAGTTCACATGAAATAAGGGTAAATTACATCAATAGTCTCAGAATTTTATTTAAAATTATGCTTTAATCACTCAATTTTTAAAAATTATGTAAGTCATTTATTATATTTTGATCATTCTTCCATTACCTTTTAATAAAACGATGATGTAACATGTTAACTCAAAGGATTAATTATTATTTTAGTAAATGAATTATAGCTAAAATATTAATTTTGTACTTTTAGGTATTTATTTAACAATAATTCTAAAAAATAAATTAAAATATGGAAATTCATAATTTATGTTCGGCAATTTAAAAAAAATTGTTTTGAATTATAATTATTTTAAATTTTTCTAAAAATATTATAATATTTCTATTCAAATTCATAACTTATCAGGGTTAAATGTTGCTTTTTTTGGGTAAATTCTCCGGTTGGTCACCCAAATTTTAAGACGATTTCATTTTGGTCACTCAAAAGAAATTCTTACAATTTCGTTACTCAACTTTTAGAAAGCTTTCATTTTAGTCACCTAGTTGTTAAATATTTAACAACGGTTTACTGTACACGTCACATCATATATACGCTTTCATTTTGGTTACTAAACTTCTAAGCCGCTTTCATTTGTTCACTCAAAAAAATATAACTTTTTAAGCATTGATTGGTGTAAAAATTTAAGGATTAAAGTGAAAAGTGGTAAAAACTAAAATAATACATTAAAAGATTATCAAATTGTACTAATTTACTCCTTTTAGAGTTCTAATTTTTTTAATATTAAAATTTTAAATTTTAGAATATCAAATTCAATTAAATAAATTGTTGATATTATATTAACAAATCGACCGATATTATAATAACGAAAAGAATAATTTTATTAATTTCAATATTATAGTGACAAATCATTGATATTATCTAGGATAAAAAATTCAACAATTTATTTAATTGATTATTATGTTTTGAAGTTTAACATTTCAATATTGAAAAATATTAAAATTTTCATCAATGCGATAAAAAAGTACAAATTAAAATATTTTAGTACATTATTGTAATTTCTATTGATTTTTCACTTTAATCCTTATTTTTATTCGATCAAGACTTAAAATATTTTTTTTAGTGACGAAAATGAAAGCAACCTAGAAGTTGGTTAAAAAAATAAAAGTGTAAGCATGATTTGACGTACGCTATTAATAATTTAACGCTTGAGTGACTAAAATAAAAGCGTTTTAAAAATTAGTGACGAAATAGCAAAAATACTTTTTTAATGACCAAAATAAAAACACCCTAAAAATTAAGTGACCAATTCAAATAATTTAACTTATATTTTTTCTTGTACAATACCTAAACTACCATTAACCCAACTCCTCAAACAATTTTATCTCTATGCCCTTGTGTTTCTCCCAAGTCCTAACCTCATAAGTCAATGATTCTACTTAGGATGGAAAGGGAAACCTCAAATTAACACAAAATATCATGAACCATAAAGATTTGATGACCATATATTATCACTATAACATACCATAATAATTCTCTCCAACTTAAGCATGCCCAAAGGTCGGATAGTCCGCTTAGTTCGAGTCGAGATTGGATAAAGATTTTTGAACCTCACTTTGGCCTAATCCGAATTCAATTTAAACAATTATTATTTTTTAATTATAAATATATATAAAGCATTGTTTAATAATTTTTTGAAACGGGCTTAAACTTCAATTCTTTTTTGAAACCAGACCTCAACCCGTCCCATTATCAACTCTACTCCAACTAAAGAACTGTAACAGTTAAACTGAACAAAACTTAACTACAATGGGTAGGTTCTGTAAGAGAGAAAACAGGAAGGGCAGCAGCAGACATAAAAAAAAAAAAAAAAAAAAACAAAGAATTTAGTTAAAATTAGTTAACCATTGAATGATTTTCCCGGAAAATTTGGCAATGATTTTCCTACCGTAAACAAACAACCATTTTTAGTCTTTGTGGTTTATAGTTTCTTTGTCAGCTGAACCTCAAATTTGTGTTCCAAAAACATTCACCGTTGATGCTTTGCCTGCAAAAACAGCAAACAAGATTAACCACTCAAAAGAGCTTTATCTCTTTTCAGTACTGAAAAATTCAAATGAAAATCCTTGCTAGCCTCTCATTTTCACTCATTAAATACAGACTGTTTTGTTTTTTATAATTGTTTTTCGACTTTGTTTCTTCTTCAATTTTTTTGCTGTTTAAAAACGAGAAGAAGAAACACAGGAATTGAATGATGGTTCGAACATTGACTCGCCTGTATAGTACTCAAAATGTAGGATCTTTTCGCCTGTTTGATAATCCAATGAGACATCACCACCACCAGCAACAAAACACAACCGCGGCAGGCGGTAATAACGAGCATGTGGATGATGTCGGTGATAATCTGCAACCAAGTGAAGATAAATCAATGGGGCAACAAAATATAGGAGAGTCTGTGGTAGAAACTCCCCAGGAGAGGCCACAAACAGGTAAGAGAATTTTCTTTCCTACCATACACGCTCAAACATCCATATTCTTTTTCAGTTTTTCACCACCCTAATTCCATTTCTTCCAGATTTTTCACTCTGCTAAGCAAACCACTAATCTTGTTTCCGTATTTTTGCTTTACAATCTATGAACAAGAAAGCTAATGAAGACGATGCTAATCTTTTGTAATGCAGCTAAGTGAACAAGAATTCTTTTTCCTACCAAACACGCTCAAACATTCATATTCTTTTTCAGTTTTTCACCATCTTTTATTCATTCTTCTGTTTTTTTTTTTCACTCTGCCAAGCAAACCACTAAACTCGTTTTCGTTTTTTGCTTTACCATCTATGAACAAGAAAGCTAATGAAGACAAAGCTAATCTTTGTAATGCAGTTAAGTGAGCGAGAATTTTCTTCCCTACCAAACACACTCAAACATTCATGTTCTTTTTTGGTTTTTTCACCATCCTATATCCATTTCTTCCCTTTTTTCCACTCTACCAAGCAAACCACTAATCTCATTTTCCTAATTTTTGCTTTACAATCTATGAACAAGAAAGCTAATTATTTCCTTCCATATATATATATATGCATGTATATATTGATACAGATATGGAGCAGATGAAGGAAAGGTTTTCTAAGTTGCTTCTGGGAGAAGATATGTCAGGAGGAGGCAAAGGTGTTTCTTCGGCTTTGGCTTTGTCAAATGCAGTGACAAACCTAGCAGGTAGAACATTTCTTGTCTAAAATTTAAGATATAATGATAAACTTATTTCTTTATTTTTTTTAAAGCTAAATTTGACTCTAAAACTTTCAAAAAGGGTCAAATTGCTTTTCTTATATGTCAGTTTACATGTATTTCACGCTAACATGGCATTATTCATCTTATATGACACATCAACAAATATTTTAAAATTATAAAAATATTTAAAAATGAAAAAAATTCAATATTCAAAAAAAAAAAAAAAGCATGAAGTACATGTGAGTTGTGATACAGGATGCCATATTAGTCAGAGTTTCCATTAAAAACATCAACTCGACTATTTTTTAAAAATATTAAAGATCAAATTGACTCTTTTTAAAAAATTGAGAACCAAATTTAGTTAAAAAATGAATAAGGATCAGATCTGACATTATGTCAAAATCTAATTATCAAATGCATAATAAAAACCTCAAAGTTTAGCTCAGTTAGTTCATGTAACCACTCATAGGAAACAAAATCCGGCAATTTCAGGATCGATCTTCTAGCTTTCATTTTTCATTTCCATGATGAAAAATGTTGATAATTTGAACATATTGGTAAATGATAATTGCAGCATCTGTTTTTGGGGAACAAGTGAAATTAGGACCTATGGCACCAGAAACCAAAGCAAGGTGGAGAAAAGAAATGGATTGGCTTCTTTCTGTAACCGATCACATTGTCGAATTCGTTCCTTCGCAACAGAAAACAAAGAACGGAACGAACATGGAGGTAACATATAATTCACAAATCTTCGAACTAGTACTACCATTTCACTATATGAACTCACAACAACTTGTTTTGAATTTGGATAGATTATGGTCACGAGACAAAGGAGTGATCTGCTTGTGAACATACCTGGTCTAAGAAAACTCGACACGATGCTTATCGTGAGTAACTTTATCCTTCTAGTTAACTTGATAAAGATTGCTAAAAGTATCATGGAGACCCATGTACTATAAGCCAGATCGTTTTTTACCCTTTCTACTGAAAAAAAAAAATGAGCCAATCAATCCCTATATGATAGATTAAAGAACAAACTGGTCCTTTATGTTAAAAATTTCATCAATTTCTACTGTTAAAAACTAGTTACTATACATTAGCATGAGGTACACATGGCATGCCAAGTGATACTGTCTAGTTATTTTGTTAGCCATGCCAATTTTTAACATGACAAATGGATGAAATTTCTAACAGAAAGAATCAATTTGCTCTTTTGTCCAATGTACAAAGACTAATTTGCTTATTTTTTGAATAGAGAGGGTAAAATGCAATTTGAAAGAGCCTCCATGAAACTTTTACTGATAAAGATCATATGATAAATAAATATTTGATCAAAATTTATAATTAAAAAACAGGAGACTCTTGATGGCTTTGGTCAAGAAAAAGAATTTTGGTATGTCTCTAAAGATGATGACCAAGAGAATGAAAACAGTCCAAGGGGCGATAAATGGTGGCATCCAACTGTTAAAGTACCTGTAAACGGGTTATCGGAAATGTCACGGAGATGGCTGCAGTGTCAAAAGGAGTCAGTAAACCAGGTGCTAAAAGCAGCTATGGCTATCAATGCTGAAGTACTATCTGAAATAGAGATACCTGAAAGTTACATTGATTCACTCCCCAGGGTAAAGAAATAAGACTTCTTTGGTAAAAGTACCATGGAGGCTCTTGTAAAGGAGTCGGATTGCATTTTGCCCCCTCTACTGAAAAAATGGGCAAATTAGTCCTTGGTCATTCTATTAAAAATTCACTCTATTTTTTATTATTCTGTCAGCAATGTCAGTTTTTAAAAGTATAAATGGATGAAACTTTTAACAAAAAGACCAATTTACTCTTTGAACTAACATACAATGACTAATTTAACTTTTTTTTAGTAGAAGGGCTAAAATGCAATTTGACTCTTAGTACAGGAGCCTCCATGATACTTTTACCAACTTCTTTTAATCATTTTTTTAGTTACCTTTATTGATTTTTCCATCATGTAGAATGGAAGAGCGAGCCTCGGTGATTCGATCTATAAAGGCATTACGGTGGACCACTTTGATCCATCACAATTCCTTTCGACTATGGACTTGTCGACGGAACACAAAGTTCTTGACCTTAAGAATAGGATTGAGGCTTCCATTGTCATTTGGAAGAGGAAGATGCACCAAAAAGACGGTAGGTCTTCTTGGGGTTCGGGTGTTAGCTTGGAAAAAAGGGAACTCTTCGAAGAAAGGGCGGAAACTATTTTAATCTTGTTAAAGCAACGTTATCCCGGACTTCCACAATCTTCACTCGATATATCTAAGTTACAAGATAATAGGGTACATACACAACAAGCAAAGCATTAAATGTTATTCAAAGGTTGATGATAAAAAACTTACTTGATCTTCAATTTTTCACCAGGATGTAGGACACGCTATTCTAGAGAGCTATTCAAGGATTCTAGAGAGCTTGGCCTTCAATGTCATGTCAAGAATCGAGGACGTCCTTCATGCTGATTCCCTTGCTCAAACATCATCACCACAAAAATCCGAGACATCCCCTAGCTCATCTGATGAAGATGCATTGAGGGTGAGCAGTTCAGACACACCAACACTATCAGATTTTATGGGTTGGGGTATTGCTTCAAGGAGAAGAAGCTCAACTGATCTAGAAATCTACTTCAAGGGTGACAATGACAACAAACTGGCCAAGCCACCGGTTAGTTCTACTCAGAAAAAGTCTCCTAATCTAGAGAAGCTGGAATCCTTAAGTGGCAATAGAAGTCCAAAAGGTCGTGATTGATAGATAGAGAAAATTCAATAACTGGGAGACAAGTACATATAAATGTATATATAGTTAGAAAGAAAGGTTACCTTAATATACATATGTTCAGTCCAAATGTCCAATGTAGGATTCCATTGGGGACAGTAACTAATGTCCAAATTTGGACAGGGAAGTGATTATATGACTCTTTTAAGATTTGATGTATTTGGGAACTGCTTTCTGGCTGTCTTCATCTCTAGTAAACTGTTCTGTCATTTACTTGGTCTGCAAGTATGTAATTTTTTTCCTCAAAATGCACCATGAAACTAAATTAGTTCTAATGCTGAATCCTGAGTCACTTGTCAGCACATGTGAAGAAGAAAAGCGGCACTCTTTAGTGTCGAGTTCATGCTTGTCTATGACTTTAACTGGACATGGAGCAGTTTAATCCCTACAATAATGAACAGGTTAGAAACATGGAAGATCAAGCTAATGTCTATATGTGTATGTGTGTATATATATCACTCTAATGTTGCGTAGGTAAAGAGAGTCAACATACCTTGGTTCTTCATTCAATTTCTCAATGGTTGCTACTGTTGCCATCAGTATTTCAAAAAGGAGGAGCAAATTAACATAAAAGAGTAAGAATAAGAGTTCAATGCATAGAGAAAACTAGCTAATTATAAACATAATCAAGAAAGGAGAATTGAAATGCTATATATATGACGCTGGTGATGTCTTGGCAAATTTGGATTGCACTTTGGCAAAATTGGATACTTTCTCTCCAGGAAGAAACGGCTTCCGATGGGCAAAAACCCTGCTAAAATACACCATAGTTCAATATAAACTCGGCTCAGGCACTTCAAAACTATACAACTAAAAACAGATTCCTACTGGTAGTTCAATACAATTTCCAAAACTTTACATGAAAGCCACTAGTTTCATATTTGAAAGTCAATTACACAGTTGCCAAGCATCTCTGCAGTTTCTATTTCTGATAGAACTGTGTGTTGATCGGATGAGACAGAAGCAAATGAAATACTGGTGATGTTTTTGTATATTTCCTCAGCTAGCTTTCGTGGTTTATCATAATTTCCATTGTTTAATGGCAGGAAATTCGAGTTAACTTCGGTTTGAGTAGTTGACTTGGTATGTTCCTTGTTACGATTAAGAGACTGCGAATCTGTCACACATGAAAACCTTGTATTTAAACAAATCAATGGGACACCATAAAGTCAAATTTGCTGACATCAAATAAATTGCATGCATACTACTACCATATGACATATGATAGCTAAGTGAAGAAACATTGATAAACTAAGCTCGGCAATACCTTCAGTTATGGCTACGGAATCTTCCTTCACCGCATGTGAGTTAGCTCGTCTAATGCATAACCATGTTCTTTCAGAATCATAATCGAGTTCCGATGCAATGGGAATATGCCAGTGGCCTTTCTCTGATTCCTATTGACATGTATTTGCATATATGAAGATTCAGCACACTATATCTCTCTCTATTCTTTTGATTTATAGTTTGTAGGGACTTACCTGGATTACTACCGAACATGGAGGAGGCATGTAAAATACTGGACTGGTGTTTGAGAAACTGAAATGCACCTTTGATAAGGAAAAAGACAGATTCTTTATTAGTAGAATTGCTTTAGAGAATCATACTAAGCAACTGAGCATATATCGAGAGCTTTACTCACTTGATGCCTTTCTTTCCATTTCGGAAAGAATTCATTTCCCAAAAGTTGAAAGGTATGGTCTCTCATTTCATCGTTAGTCACCATTAAGCACTTAAACTTGATAGCTGCATACAACCAGTACCTGAAGCACAGATTAAATAGAAGAGTAATGTGCCATTATGCAAATAAGCAATCATGCAAGTTAGCTGTAACTTCCCGTATTTCGTACCAATCATCATTGGAACCGGTTGGTGTTGAATATAGAGCATCGGCATTTTTCCATTTCTCAATTAATGCTTTATTTACCGGTTCATCCATCTTCCGTCCAGTGATCCGTTTGTTATGCAAAACAATAAGTGGCCATCTCCTTGATGGAAGTTTCTGTCGTATCGCATTAACAACAGCATTGACCTTGATGGCATGAATCTTTTCTGGCTGAAAAGACCGACATTAGCCGCATCAACCACAGCTTCAAACGGTCCATAGTAGTCAAGCCATTTCTATAACAAAAATAAAGTTACAACTTCATCAAAAGCATACATGATTATAGTGATTGAAAAAAAGATGATTTCCATACTTGAAACTTTTGAAAACTGAAGTTCTTCTCTCGTTTTATAGCTATCGAAGCAACTGATTCTGCAAACTTCTCGGTTTCTATAGGATCAAGATCGATTAAAGCCAACTTATCACCACAACATTTACATAAAGCATCATCACCAACAACTGTATATGATATACTCCATTTTCCTTTACCTAACCAACCTTGTCCGTGCCAACCTCCGCCACCATTTTCGATTGCTTCCTTTATTAACTTTTGGTCTATTCGTCGTTTCCCCACTCTCGAGGCTGCTTTACTCTCGAACCATCTAACAATTATATCAGCAGTAGAAGGTGATACTTTCCTCACACTTGTTCTTAATTTATGCAATAAATAATACACTTTATCACCTTTTCCAGCCCCTACACTAACTCCTAAAAGTGCTTCTAATTCAGGCTCTTCGGGTTGAACACCATGTTCCAACATATGTTTCTCGACTTCGAACGCTTTGTTAACGTCTCCGGTACTACAAAAAACAGATAAAGCAGGACCATAAGATCGTAATCTAGGATTTATACCTAATGGTTTCATTTGTTTTACCATATCAAATGCCATATCACCATCTCCCATTGACATTGCCATTCTTGCTACAGATGTTAATGCCGCTTCGTTCATAGGTACATTGTTTGAACACATCGTCTCGTATATCTCAAATCCCTTAACCAATGCATGTTTCTTAACATCTTCACTTACCCAAATCTCATCATCTTCTAAATAATAAGGCTTTTAGACCCATTTGATAAACTATTATCAAAATCAACCAATTTACCATTGTTTAAAACAGGTCTATTACCACTACCACTTTTAGCAGGTTGAACAATACCCATAGCAGCAGAAGAACAAAGATACAAAAGGACAGCATAATGATATTGCCCCATTGTAATCCCTTCTTTTATAGCTTTATCATATAGCTGAATAGCCCCCATTACATCCCCTCTTTTTGAACACATATCCAATTGAACCCTTAAGTGTACTACAGGTGAATTAGCCTTATCTTTCTTTGATTTTTTCCCCACCACAGAGTTATTTTCCATGGTTTTAGATGATTTTAATGAAGAACTATCAAAACCCATTTTTTTCCTATCCTTTACATACCTTTTCTTTTCAGCTTTCTCTTCAAAAACAGAACAAAAAAGGTTCTCTAACTTGTTCCTTTCAGTTCCACCATTGCTAGACCTTGAAGAAGAACTAAACCCAGAACCAGTTTCTTTCCTAGCCTTTTTCTCGTAGTGTTTTGTGGATAGCTTTGCATTGAAATGGTGTCTAACACTAACATGTCTTGTTCTATGTATAAAAAGTTGAGGGATTTGGTGTTTTGGAGGTGAAGGGTAAAGAAAATGAGTGGAAGATGCTGATGAAGGGTACTTACAGAGAGTGATGGAAAGGAAGTAGTAGTGTGTTGGCTGTTGTTGCATAGTGGTGAAAGTAAAGGAGGCCATGTGTGGCCGTTAGGATATATCTATCTTTGTCTTTCTGATAATATATGGTCTAGTAATTTAATAATAAAATTCTATGGATTCGGCTAGAATTAGGTGAAACTATCACGGAGATACTGTAGTAAAAGATAAATTGTATTTTATTTTTTTATTTAAAAAATAGATAAATTAATATTTATACATTAAATTAAAGAGTGTACAGATCATTCCTATTAAAATTTCATTTATTTGTCTTATTAAAAATTAATATGATTGATAAAATAATCGATCCTATATTAGTTGAAATTTTATGAGACTATGTTTATCTGAAAAAATTCTAACTTAAATCGTGATTTTAAATTAAAACTTTTGAAAATAAATTAAACTAAAATCCAAAATTTGTAGCTTTGACTTTAAAAAATATTTTTTATAAAATTATGTTTTTATCTTTTATTAAATTTTCTATCTTATAATATCATATTTAAAATAGATATTTTATCTTTCTAAAAGTATTTATAGATAATAATAGTAAACTCTGTTAAAATTTTTAAAAGTAATTTTTAAAACACTTTTCACAATATTTTTAACTTCAATTGAAAATTTGAAAAGAGAGCAAAACTCTTCTAAAACTGTTTCTTCGTTTATAATATTCGAACCCGGAATTTTATTCATGGAATATCAATTTTCTTATCAATTGATTTAATAAAATAAACCATCATATTTAATTATTTGTGCGAAAATAAAATATTTGTTAGAAAATGTCAAAACCAACGTCTAAAATTTTTTCCATAAATATCCTTTTAATATTGACATGATTAATATCCTAAAAATTAAAAGTATACTAATTTATTTGAATCTCTAATTTTATATAAAAATTATTAATTTTTCATTTTTTACTCCTGCTATTTGTCAAATCTTTCCAAAATATATGACAATATTAATATTTATTAATTTGTTAACGTGGTATCCAAATGAATGCCATTATAATAATTAATTATTTTTTAAATATAAAATTCAAAAATTATTTAAAAAGTATAAAAAATATATTTTAAAATTAATTGTTAACATAGCATACTAGTAGACTTTTACATTAACAAATTAATAAACATTAACTTTTTCATCCATTTTAAGGATAATTTAACAAATAATACACTTCAACAGTTACAAGAAACAAAACTTAAATGAAAAATTAAAATAATTTTTTATAAATTTAAAGAGACAAATAAGTCAATATACCAAAATTAAATTCAGCAACATTAATTGTTACAAATATTCCACTTTTACCCAACATCTAATATCGTCGCCGTATTAAACAACACAAAAATGTCATTGCTACATTTAGTTGTTAATTCGGCATAATTTAGTCTTCAATGTTAGCCTAAATAGCTAAAATTAATAGGTTAAAATGTGCCTATAGTCCCTGGACTCCTCAAAAATTGAAGATTTAGTCCCTGTACTTGTATTACTAAGAATTTAACCCCTTTTCTTTTTAAATTTCAAAATTTAAGAGCAACTATTAACACTGAGAATTTTTTTTGGTTAAATTTGTTGTAGCATTTTGGAATAATAATAATAATAAAACTTAGACATGTATTTAAAAATGTTGTAACTAACATGAATTTAACAAAAAATTAACAATTGAACCCAAATCTTGAAATTTAAAAGGTAGGATAAAATCCTGGAATACAACTACAAGGACTAAATTCCTAATTTTGAAAAATACAGGGACCATAGGCATATTTTAACTCCAAAAAAAAAAGAATACAAAAGTTTCTATAAATAAACAAACGTTACCAAAAAAATATAGGTGATACAAACTTTTTATATAAGATCATCAGTATACTTTATGTAACCACTGATTCATATGATGTTTGCTCATTATGCATGAATATATATGTACCAGCAATAAGCAATATGACACCCAAAACACCTATTTTAATTGGAAATGCTTGCCTCAATGAACTTCTACATTTTTGTATTATGGCTTTTAGTCGGGTACTCAGTTTCAACTCGGTGGCACCGGAAGGGGACAACATTGAACCCTGCTTCTTCATAAATGATGAATAAGATTCAATTTCATCTCTTGTTAGTGCTGGTTTTAGGGACGACTTCACTGTTTCAAAATGTCGATTGCTGACTAAGGTGGCGGATATGTTTTCCCTCAGTGCTACTATCCCAGCTTCCCTGCACAAACCTTCCAATTCGGCTCCCGTGAACAGCTCTGTATCTTCTGCTATTCTTCTAAGATCAACATCATCCCCGATTTTCATGTTCCGTGTATGCACGCGAAGGATCTCATACCTAGCTTCCATATCAGGTGGCGGTACATAGAGCACCTATATTTTCATTGTTACAAGAAGGTACCAATTAAGACCATTGAAACAATGCTCAAGTTTTCCATTTCAATTGATTCATATATTGTATTTGTTAACGAGACAAAAGTACAAGATTTAATGGTGTACTGAATTTGTAAGACTAGCTAGGACCGAGAAACCATACAGGGAAACAGCGATGTCAAAAGTCAGATGATAAAAGAAGGATTCTTTACCAAATCAAATCTTCCAGGCCGCATAAGCGCAGGATCGATTGCATGAGGTCGATTGGTTGCAGCTAAAACGAGAATCCCCTGAAAAAGAATTGACTCAAAAATCACATAAAGAAAACTAGATAACATCCCTGATAGTCTGACAAACCGGAAATAAGGCTTATGGAGGTAAAAGTACCATGGAGGCCCTTGTAACTAGGAGTTGGATTACATTTTACCCCTTCCACTCAAAAAATGGGCAAATTAGTCCTTATATATTCAACTAAAGAGCAAACTGATCATTCTGTTAAAAATTTCATCCATTTTTACCGTTAAAAAATTAGTCCATGTAGGTCAAGAATGAAGTACACATAGCACGCCATGTATAATTGTCTGGTTATTTTGTCAACAAAACAAGTTTTTAGCAGTAGAAATGGATGAAATTTTTACTAGAAGGACAAATTTGCTCTTTAATCTAATGTACAGGGACTAATTTGCGCATTTTTTGAATAAAGGGATCAAAATGCAATCTAACTCCTAACATAGGGGCCTCCATGGTGCTTTTACCGGCTTATGGAACTATCTCTCACTTTTGCCTGTTCTAAACCATCCATTTCAGTCAATAAAGTGGATAGAAGCCTCTCTCCAACGGTAGTTCTGTTCCTCGAACTCCCACCCCTGTCATTTAAGGGAGAAGATATAACAAATCAGTTTGAACAACTAGAACAATCCAAAGCAAAATGATGAGAAGAATGTATTTATAGATGGCAAAATTGTTAGAAACATAACCATGCATGACCACAATCTAGACTTCACCCAATACATTTCATTATCTTGCCAAATACATTATGAAATAAGAGCATTGAGTCAATAACATGATGTCTAATTGTCAAAACCAAATAGCACATGAAAAACATAATCCAAAACCTAGAATATGAGAAAATCTAGATTTTAGAAAAAAATCAAGTAATACGAACTCTATTAAGTAAAATGCTACATGCTAACCGTTTAGCGGCAACAACATCAGCTTCATCAAAGAAAATTATGCTTGGTGCTGCCAGACGCGCTCTACGAAATGTATTTCGCAACAAAGCTTCACCCTCTCCAACATACATCGAGTATAGCTCTGCACCACTGATTCATAAATTATGAATAGACCAGCACAATATACAGTATTTAAACAAGCATGAGAGCGAAGCAGTGAGATCGAAAGGCAAAATGTAAACATATCATACACATAGGATGTTGCTTGGTCTTTGAAGCTGAAATGTGGGGGGTGAATGATGGTTTAACAGTAGCCATAATATGGGAGTGAGGAGGACCTCGCTGGAAGTCAACAACCTCTCAGTGGCTAAATCAATTTGCAGTAGAAGAGAAGGGCAAAGTTTTAATGTTGTATTCCGATCTGTTAACGGAATGCTAAATTTGGATTGGGAAGTGAATTTTAAACATATCTATCGGGAAGGTAATGCTTTGGCGGAATGCAATGGCAAATTTTGCATTTAGTAAACCAGTCAGCCTCCATCTTTATCACACCAAGCCTGATGAAGTGTTGACGGTTGCCCAAGATGACCGAGATTGTTTAGCTAGAATAAGGACGATAATAGCGTAATTCTTTTCTCTTTTCATACTAAAAATCCAAACTCTGCGGACTTATACCAAGTCCTCTGTGTAAGCATCCACTATCTCTGAGATTTTACCCATACAAGCAAGTCTAACAATGAAGTTGTTTACTGCTAACACAGGGCTCCGTTGTAATCATTGGAAATATGTGTACTCACATAGGTCTCTTAGGAGCTAAGTCTTTATACGAAATCAGTTTTATTAGCATGCTTGCTTGTCTTTGTACTAATATCTTTTCTTTCTTGCAATGATTAGGCTTCCTATGTGTGAATGGCTTATATCAAAGAAAGGCAAAAGGTAATCCTATCCTAGTTCCAAGATTTTCTTACTTCAAATTTACCGCCTTCTTAGATATTCGATTTACAAACTTATGTCACACACCCTAAAGCCTAGAACCACAATACAGCTACCATAAGATGGCTAAAGTCCTACACCCTAAAGCATCTCTTAAGAACAGGTGCAGAAGTTGGTGGGGAGTCATCAGTCAAGATATATCAAGCACCAAAGAAATATTAAGGTCTTCCATACATGTTTTATGGATTACAAAATGTCGACCCAAATATGATCTAACCTCAAAGAGAAAAAAGAAGCTTGGGCAGCATGAGCAGCAGCTTTAGCAAGAGTTGTTTTTGAGCATCCAGGAGGTCCATGCAGAAGAACTCCACGCATAGGAGATATCCCAAGCCTTGCAAATGCAGCTGAATGTTTGATAGGCCACTCAACAGCTTGCTGGAGCTTTTTCTGTTCATGAATTGAGTAAAATGAAATCCAAGATTCTCAATAAGAAATAAAACATGTAATTCTCACCTTCAAATCTTTGAGTCCACCAATATCATCCCAAGACACCTTCGGAATATCCACAGTTACACCTCTTGTTATGCTTGGGCCAACAACAGACTTAGCAAACTTCCAGTCGTCCACTGTTAGGCTAACCACACTTGGAACTTCACCTGCATCTGTAGACCTTTTAACTGCAGACATGGTTGCCTCACGACATAAAGCTTCCAAATCAGCTCCAACATATCCATTGCAAGATGCAGCTACAACTTGTAAGTCAACACTGGGATCCAAAGGAACCTTCTTTGTATAAAGCTGAAAACAATGACAACAAAGCTTTATGACTTGAAGCAATCTGAACTGGGATGTGAATCAAGCAACTAGTACAGTGACAACTCATGCTTACAAATGTTTCATGCATTTAAAGGGTCTGATTGATCATAGCAAGCAAAGCAACACATATAAGGGACAGTCAGTCTTACCTTGAGAATTTGAAACCTTTCTTCTTCGTTAGGCGTGGTAACTTCAACTTCATCATCGAAACGCCCTGACCTTCTTAGAGCTGGGTCAATTGCATCCACTCTTGATGCACAAAAATACAGGTTAGCAACGATTTACTAAGTTCGACCTAAAATGTTAGGACCCACTGCAACTAGCTTTCTATGAGTAAACCACCAGTCCATCAGTTAAGACATTACAGCCTCTTTTTGGGCAAAAAGAAAATAAGAATTACAATAAGGAGATTGACGGTACAAAATTTATAAGTCCAATGCATTTAAATTTATAAAGATAGCATCATAACATCACAGCACTTGGAGAAAATGCTTAGAAAGTGGTGGAAACTGGGAAGTAGTAAGTATAATGCATAACTATTAGGTTCTAACATAAGCATAAGACAAGAAACTTGAATGGCATTTGAATTTTTATATAAAATCTCTAGAAGCTTGACACTATGTTACTAATAAACGAGGCTGACCATGACACGTGCAAAACGAATGAAGCTTTATAACTCGAATTAGACAAACCAACCTATTAGTCGATGCAACCACAACGACTCGTGGTACAGAAGTTGTTGAGGGTTTATTGGAGTCCATCAATGTAAGGAGTTGAGAAGCTAGCCGAACATCCTGCTCGCGTCTACATTTGAAGCATAGTTAGTTTACTGAAGTGTGCTTCAGAAAACAATCACTTGGTTACATGCAAAATGCAATGTGCATGTACAGCATATATCCTAAAACAAAATATTAGGTATGACCTTTTCTAGATTTTTGCAGTTATTATCAAAATATGATTACTTCTTTTTAGCCAAGCGAACCATTGGTAACAACCTATAGGGGAATGTAGATGAAGGAAACAGCACTAGAAATTTAGTGATAAATTTTGCTTCACATAGTAACCAATTATAAGTGATCAACTATCATGCAATGTTACATCTTGAATTCCATGAATTCTCAACTTGTTTGTCGATCACACTCAAATACAAATTACCAAAAGAAAGAGGCAGTTTGAATATGAGCAATTTTCTATAAAAAGATCCATTTTTGCTCTCACTCCTTTCAATACCTTGAATCACGGCGAGGGCAAAGCGCATCTATTTCATCAATGAAAATAACTGATGGTTTGCCTGAACTCGCATGAGATGATGCCTCTGAAAATGCTTCCCGCAAAATTCTCTCACTTTCTCCAGCATGTGCTCTGTGAACAGAGTGTGGACTGCAAGACAACCAAAAATCATAAAACCTATGGAAACGTGAAAATGACAAAACAACTATTCAAAGACCTATTTTTTTTGCACCATACAGATGCACTTTTATAGCATACAAAAATCAATCCAAAAAATGCAGTACCTGAGAACTATTAAATGGGCACCGGATTCCCGAACAATTGCACGTACCAAGCTTGTCTACATTGCAAAGAAAACCAAGTTACTTCAATCAACAAAAGGATCATATATCCCCCTTCTTATCAGCTATAGATAGAAATTCACCCATTTTAGAACAATGATTAATAACATATATTAGCTCTCTGGGTATTCAAATTTCAAAAAACTGATGACGATATTGAAGAAAGAAAGATAGAAAGAAAAGCAGATGCATAAGGCCGTTAGTTACCTTCCCAGTGCCTGGGGGACCATATAGGAGCAAACCACGAGACCACTGAAAGAAAACCCAGAAATCAATAACTCAAAAACAAAAGCTACAACTTAAGATTTTGAAAATATATATATAAGAAAAAAAAAAGGTAAAAGCTGGATACTTTAAGACCAAGTTTCTGGGCTTCACGAGAGTAGATAAGAGGGAAAACAATAAGTTCTCTCAAGGCTTGGAGAGCCTTGGCATTCCCAGCAACTGCTTCCTCAGCTTTCCATTGACCATCACTTACGATACTTATCCCGCCATTAACAATGCTGCTGCTGCTGCTATTGCTGTTACTAACAGTAGCCATTTAACCGCTGTATGCAGCAACTTTGAAGAAAGGAAAAGAAAACAGGTTGCGAGTTTTGAGGTTTTTGTAGAAAGGAAATTGCGACAAAACAAAAGCACTAACCGATAAGCACATACCTCATAATTTCATAGAATTTTCAAAATAATAAGCATTAAATTTAAAAATAATAATAATCATTTCCAGCTTAAAAACAATCGAATAATATGCTTACAACATCGACACAGTCAACAAGTCAGAAGAAAACAAACGTCACATTCCATAACCTTTTTACTTCCTACTTAACATCCAAAACAACAAAAATTGAACAAATCAAATGAAGCATAAAAATGAACAGCATCCAAAGCGAAAAAATAAACATCAAACCAGATATAGTGAAAAAAAAAATAGTTAAAATCAAGAAAAGTCTGCCAAGTTAATAAGCATAGCAAAAACAGAGAAAGACGTACCCCGAGCTGAACGATGGTGAAGCTCCTTCAGAACGTCAGTGAACGGTGCACGGCAACGAACGACAGTGATATTTTAGGGTTTTAGAAAATGGGTGTCGGCCGTCGAGGATGTTTTGGGGGAAAGGGTATGAAATCATGAATAATGGCTGAAAGCTTTTGGGGTTAAAATATCCTATAGTCCCTGTACTTTTCAAAAATTGAGAGTTTAATCCTTGTACTTATATTTATAGAAATTTAGTCCTCTACTTTTCAGATTTCAAAATTCAAGTTCAGCTGTTAACCTCGTTAATTTCTTTTTGTTAAATTGGTTGCTGTAACATTATGAAATAAAAAAATACTACTCATTGAGTAGAAATGTAATTTAGCAATATTAATAGTTAACCTGAAATTTAAAATCTGAGAAGTAAAAGAATTAATTTCCTAAAAATACAAATATATAGACTAAATTTCTAATTTTGAAAAGTATAAAGACTATAAGCATATTTTAATTTTTTAGTTTTTAATTAATTTTTAAAATGGTTTTAATTAGATCTTATGAGTTATTGGGATAACTTCAAATTAATATAATATTTGTTAGTTTTTTTATTTGGGTTGAAATTAAAAAATAGGTCGAATTAACCAATTAAACCATGGCCAAAATTAATTAATCCACCACACCCAATTAAACCGAAATCAAGAAAATTGAAGGGGTCGGTTTTTCCGTTAAAACCGAAAAATGCTCTCTCTACATCAATTTGACAAATTTTATTTTTATTTTGTTTTACATTAGTTTTAGAATTTAGCAATTTTTTTCAATTTAGTCTTTGAATTTAGATTACATTAAAGTATGATGATTCGGTACTTTAAATTAGGGATGTGCATTCAATCAATTTAATTTTTTAGGGCAGAAACCAAATAAATCAAACCAAATTTTTTTTGTTTGTTTCAGTTCGTTTTTAGATTTTTTAGTTGAAAAAACTCTAATTGAGGTATTTAAAATTCCATTCCCTTTAATTTGTTTCACATATTTGTATTTTTCTTCCATTTAATATATCGTATTACTTTTAATTTTATTTTTATTTTTATTTTAAATTCATTACAAAAATATTAAAAATTAAATCAAACAATTTTAATGAACTCAAAAATATTTCTTTTCTTGGCCAACAATCCAACATACAATTTTCATGTCTTCTACTATTCTTAACGGATAAATATCAATTTAGGTTTTTTATATATATTAAGTGATAAAATTAAAATGAATATCATAAAAAATTATTAATTTGAGTTTTAAATATTAATTGGCATTGGATTTTAATTTTAATAGATTTGGGTTTTAAAAGTATAAAGTTTTAACATATATTTAGGTTTAATGTTTAAATTTGAGTTGACCCATTAGGTATGTAAATAGGTCATGAGCTCATGATATTATGGGTTATCACTTAATCTGTTTATTCTATTTAAAATGTCAAAATTAAAATAGACCGAATAAACCAATTAAATCTAACATGAAAATAAATGGAGGTTTAAAAAAATCTAAAAAACTTGACCAGACAGAACCAATATCACCCCTAAATATACCATGATCTATATTAAGTGCAGTAGAAAGCACCTTTTGCGAGAGCAAAAATGACGAAAATCAAGACGATTACATTTGAAATGGGGTGTTCAAGGTTATAATAACATGCCATTATCGACATTATTTTTAACTATAAGCAATGTCAACTTCATTGGAAAAAAGAGTCACTGTTAAGCAGAACGTGCCATGACTAAAATGGCAAGCAAACTAAGATTAGCATAATATAGGCATGATATATGAAATCTCATGGCTACAAATGGACTGCTTAGATTTCTTTTGGTCCCATATTTTAAATCATCTCCAAACTAAAAGTTGATAGTAATACACACAACATCTTTAAACATGTCAAGAGGGAAATCAAAGAATCTTAATTGTTCCTATGGGAAGTTGCTTGTTGCTGAAGCTAACACAAATAAGGGCAAAACAAAAAAACTGATAAGCTCTTGTCAAAGTTAATGAATTCATGGTGATTATGTGAAGTTCATCCACGTTGAGAGACACTAAGGGGAAAGCAAAAGAAGAAGAAAGGCAACATTGACGAAAGGAACCAAACTCAAAAGCAAAAATCAATGTCAAATTGAAGTGTTCCTCAAAGACCAGGTCCAACTATAAAATCTTGTGCCTCAGAAATCAGTAAAAAAGAAAAAGGCTTAAATGTTAACACTACTACCCATGTTCCACTCCAAAAACTCACTGCAAAACATGGCTGTCATAAAGGCAATGAAATGCCTGCAGTTCAAACACAAAGAAGAATGAAGATCAACACAACACCCAGAACCAATTTCAGAAAATATGCTTCAACTTCAAGTTACACATTTGGTCTTCTTCCCGTTTTAGCCTCTCTATTATGCCGAAATTTGGGATTTAATCCCTCTACTCTAATTTTATCTTTTAACTTTTATAATGTTATTAGTACGTCCAAATTCATAACACTATTAACCGCCGCTATTAAAGTAATGACATGGATTTCCATGAATTTGTTAACCCTATTAGCACTGTTATCAATAAATAGTTAATACTGTTAATAATGTAACAGCATCAACTAAGAATGTAATCAATTTGGACTTACTAATAACAGTGGACCAAATAATGCTAAATTAAAGTAAATTCCACCATAATAGAGAGACTAAATCCTAAGTTTCAACATTGTAGAGAGACTAAAACCACAATTAGACCTCACTATCAATCAACAGTTAGATTAAGTAATGCAGATCAACTAAACAGTTCAGTCTCGAAATCTAAAAATCGGATTGCCTTACATTTAATTTGCAAAGTTTACTCTTATATTTAAATGTTCTAGTAACAATCGAGCTTTCAATATATTATCATAGGATGCAAATACAGTATATTAAAATTAAAAAGCTGATTCGCCCACCATTGATATTTTCTTAAACTAAAAGGCTTTTCTTAAAGCTTTCTTTCCTCATTTTCTGGAATTTTGCTTGACATTGAATCAGAAACATATTCTTTTGTTCATAGATTTTGGATTGAAAATATGTATATATATATCAAACGAAATTAAAAAAGAAAAAGTTAATTAACCTTGAGGAACTAAACTCCAAGTTTGGGACTCAGAAGCCAAGCTCGATATCAATCGCGCCGAAGCTATAGCGTTGTGAAGCGGCATCATCGATCCCACACTACTCAGCTCCAATGGAAGCCTTAATCATTTAAAAAAAAATATTTAAACGAATTATAATTGTTCAAAGATCATAGATTCAAGCCAAATAAGAAAAAAATAGTTCAAAAAAATTAAAATCACTCACTTTGAGATGCGATAAATGCGTGTAGCTGAAGAATGAGATGTGGACTGAAGAACAGTGAATGAAGACTTATTGAGCTTACTAGTTGAAGACTGTAACCGAGTCGTTAACCTAGACATTGCCTTCCAAGAGGACGCCATTTTCAGAGCTTCGTCACTCAAGTTTTTTTTTTTTTTTTTTTAATTCTGTGTTAATGGATCATGATGGAAATTAGTCAAGAAGTCCAGATAAGATGGAAGTCCATTAGCCCATAGTCAAAGAATATCTCTTTAGTCTACACTACACCTCTCCATGGGCCGCATCAGACTGCAGCCCCAAGCTCATTTTAGCCCGACACATCCAAAAGCCCATTTCACTATTCAAAAATCAATAATATTTAAAATATATTTTTATAATTTAATTTACTTTTTAAAATCTTTTTTATTATTAAAATTAAATTTGGGTTGGGCCGAGACATAAAAAATCTTGTCCAAGCACAGCCCAAGTTAAGTAGATCAACTTGTTTTGTGGGTTTGTAAAAATTAAATTAAATCGGTAATTCAACCGTTTAAATTAAAAGTTGATTAATTTGACTATTAAATTTAATAAATTGAATAGAAAAATTAGATAATCAATCTCTCAAAACCCGACTCGATTTGTTGGGTTATAGATATGTATGATCCGAATTATGCTCTTTTAATACTCATAATCTCTTAAATTATAGATAGGTCTAATATATATTATTTATGATTTGTACACTTACGCCTATACTTGCACTTGTATCATATAATTACTTCAACGTTGATTGAATTTATAACTCTTACTTCTTATTTAAATTGGTTTAATCTAATTTTACTTTGAGTAAAAACTTTTAAGATCGATTTTTTTTTCTGTATAAATGATAGCCGACTAAATAACGATTACAAATCCGTGAAAATTTTAAGTAGCAGTAAATGATGATACATTTAAATTTTCATGCAACAACACTAGAGTTGAGTTTAAGATTTTTCAATTCTCTGTAAACTATTAAGATTATGATCAGCTAATTTAGTCATATAGTTAGCAACTCTATTGTGGTGATCTCTAGAAATATGTTGAACTCGTTTTAATTGTATGACACTCTAATTATGTTTTAATTATAAAAATATATTAATGTTAGCATAAAAAATTTAACTAATCGGCGTGGGCCAATACCAAAATTAAAAGTTTATTATTATTATTATTATAAAATTAGACCTTGGCCCTACTCAATATGTCAATACCTTTTATGGTAGGTAGTTAGAAACCCTAAAAAATTATTTTGGTTAGTTAGTAAACTATATATATATTAATATGTTAGTTTTTAACTCTAACATTATTTTAGTTAGTATATTATTATTAGTTAATCCTTAATGATTAATTTATAGTTATTATATATATATAAAAGCTATTACTATTATTGTTAGGTTAGTATTATTGATTATTTTATTTAGTAATATAATATTATTATTTTTAGTAAAAATATTATAATTATTGTTAGTATAAAAGAACATAAAATAATACATGAAACATTATGTATTAAAATAAATAATATAAAATATGAAAATGTAAATAATATAGATTATAATTATTGTTAGTAATGTAATTTGAGAAAAGGAAAATACAAGTAAATAGTCAAAATAAATGGTTAGTATGTATATTAATGTATTAGTATATTAATATGTTAGTTAAAAACCCTATAATAGTAATATATTGGTAGTAGTATAATTAAAATATCATAATATCATTAATATTTTATTAAATATGTAACTAGTTAGTATATTGTTGTTAGTATGTTGATATGTTAGTTAAAACCCGAAAATCATATATTGACTATGTTAGTATCTTAATATTTTAGTTAGTATTAGTAAATATTGTTAGTAAGGAACCTAAATATTAAAATAATGAAAAAATGATAAAGTGATTAGATGTAAAGATAAATGTTGTTCATGTACAAAATGATAATTCAATAGTGTGAGCTTAAGAATGAAAAAATAGCATATTCAAACATTAAGTTTTTATTTAAGAATAGTATATCTTGATAAAAATTTTACGAGCAATTTTGTTTATTTTTTACAGATTAAATATTGAAGATGGATGATCGGCCAGATGCGTTTATTTCGATGGAATCATCTTGACAACAACCGTTGGATGCATATTTGAATGTCGGCAACAAATAGCAATAAGATTTAATAAAATGTCTCATTGGATGATATAAAGCGAAGGATAAACACAAAATTGTTAGATGGTGTGAGAACGATCTAGAATTTTCTACAAGTTTCGATTTCGCAGATCCGATCAAATTCACGAAATGGAACTTGTAGATGACGAAGACGTGGAGACAATGATCAGTCTTTATTGTGGGAACGGAGTAATGTAAATGCACCGATCCACTTATTTCTTTGAGTTAAGCAGTATTGAGCCAAATGAAGACAAGAATGTATATGGAGAAGAACATGGAACTCAAGAACCGTCCATGGTGCGTCCAATATCGTATGTTGATACCGAATCGAATATCGTGGGATCGATATCGATCTGAATATTACACCGATATTGATGTGGTTGGTGATGATGGACATGATAGTAGTGATCATTGCGGGGATGAGGTCGATAGTAGCGATGATCCGGATATGGATGATATACGATGATATTGACGATGAAGACGTGAATGACGATGTAAACATTAAGCGTCTCCGATCGGGAACCGGTGGGATGTATTGCGATACACAATAATCTGGGCCACACATGTCGCTCATAGACCCGATCGCGTACAGATGGTGAGTTTCCGAGTACCTCAAATATATCCGCTCACCGACCGGCCAGTAAATTCGATCATGAGGAGTTATTCGTAGGCGTAGATTTAGAAGTAAAGAAGAGTGCGATTCTGCTATTAAGCGGTATAGCATGGATATATCGGTGGATTACAAAGTCGCAGCGTCTAAATCGACGGTTTATATTCTTTGAGTGTTGGAAGGTAGCGGAAGGTTGTAATTGGCGGATACGAGCCGCATTCATACAAAATTCACGATGTGGGAGATAAGAAAATTGGTTGGGCCTCACACATGCAGTTAGCAGTATGAGAAGATCATCGAAAACTTGATTCCAAAACTATATGTATGTGTATTATGCCAATGGTGAAGGACGCGCCGACTATTAAAGTTTGGTATTGATTTTTGAAATAGAAGCACGATTCGATAGAGTATCATATCGAAAGGCGTGGATAGCTAAGCAGATGGCAATGGAACAATTGTATGGGGACTACGATTCTTCGTACAATGAGCTACTGAGGATGGATAGTTGCAATGCGTGAGTATATACCGAGAAGCGTGATTGAGTTACGACACGACCTTTTACTACCCAAATAACCAATTACGGTAGGGAAAAGAATTTTCATCGGATGTTCGGACGCTTGATCCATGTGTACGGGCATTTCCCACCACAAGCCGTTTGTGCGGTGGATGGGACATGGCTATACGGAAAATATACACAGATCTTACTTATTGCGGTTGCTCAAGATGGCAATAGGAACGTGCTCCCAATAGCGTTTGCAATAGTAGATAAGGAGAATATGGAATCTTGGGAATTCTTCCTTACCAATCTGCAGAGGTATGTTATTAGCAACGATAATATTTGCATTATCTCCGATAGAGGGAAAGGACTAATTGCCGCAATTAGGCGTTCCGGTGTGCCATGGAGATCCGTTATCGCATCCATCACATTGCGCTAACTTTCTTCGAGTATAAGAATCCAAAGCTGGAAAAAGAAGTGGTGAAAATAGGTAAATGATAACCTTATATTTTCAATATAAGTTTAATATTTTTAGTTATTCGATTACCTACCTTACATTTTTAAAACATGTACAGCGTCTGAGTTAGAAACCACATATTTTTCACCAAATGATGACTCAACTTGAGAGTGACATGGAAGGTCAAATGAACAAATCTTTTCGGAGTGGTTGGGTACAATGGAGCCGTGGCAATGGGCTCAAAGTTTTGATGAGGGCTTTCGTTATGGTCAAATGACCACAAACTTGGTGGAGGGGGTCAACGCTGTGTTGTTGAAAACACGACATCTACCGATTTCATCTGTCTTCTCGGCTACATTCTACAGGTTGGTAACCTTGATGCCAAGAATGGGTGAACAACAAGTCAACCAAATGGATGCGGGACACGTGTTTGTGGAAGATGTCAGGGATACATTGATTGCAAACCGACGGATTGCGAGGTCGATGATTGAGAAATATATTCAAGACAAATGGAAACTTTTCGAGTTATGGAGTCTATCGATTCGTCGACCGGTTTGCCACCTAGGTCTTATGGAGTCAATCTTGGAGTGAGCGGTCTGCGAATGCGGGAGGTTCCAAACACTTCATTATCCGTGTGCACATGTTGTGGCGTGTGCTAAAGCGAACCTTAGTGTTGAACATTTTGTCGATGATGTGTACACGCTAGAAGCGTACATTGCGTGTCAGGAAAATGAATTCTGCTCCGCCCGAATTGTCTACATGGGAGGTGTCTCGAACGACTTTTGAGCTTGTCCACTGACAGAGGCCACGCAGAATCCGAGAAGGCCGTCGCAATCATCCGAATCCGTAATGAAATGGACTTTAGGGAGAAATCCGATGATGGCCATTGTGGAATATGCAGGTTAGGTGGTCATAATCGAAGTAAATGCCCGCAATGAAACTATCATGTTGGACAATCGTCATGACGATAGGGAATTGAGCTTATTCAGAGTAACATGTTTTGTATTCTGATATTTGGTGATTTTTGTGGAAGATTAACATGTATGTATTTTTATGAATATAGTAATCTATGGATTTGTATGCAAAATAAATTTCATTCGTACCACAAACGGACAATTAATATAACATACATTGCTAATTCAAATCTAATCAATATAACCAATACACATCGTTAATTTTAAACAACCTAATCGAACTCACTTAAATACCAATTGTACCATTTAACATTTTGAATAGCAAAATTAACTAATCATAGTGACCATATACATGACCAAAAATCAAAATGAAATATTCCATCAGCGTGGTCAAATCTTGTTACAAAATGTTGTAGCTCAAATAATCAATTTAAATGTATACAAATAAATTACAAACATTATAAAATTGCAAATACAAAATACAATAAAATCAAAACCACAAGAAACACCTAAAGCGATGGTTCGATGGTGTAGTCCTTGGTGTGTATTCGCGGTACTCGGCGTTCACGTTGTGGGTGCCGCGACGTCCATCATCATCTTCGGTCTCGGTGGGGGTCCGGTGGAGGTGTGCTAAACATGGCGAGAAAAATCATATGGCTCGAAGGTGTAGATGAACTCGAGCGAAGCGATTCTCGATGCAATGGATCTTTGCGGTGTGTACGATCCAAATATATCAACCCTGTACTGGTATCCACCTCCTGACGAGCCCGACACATATGGATGATATGAATGTGACTCTGAATGTGAATGTGATTCCTCGGGCTCGGACCCGGCTCTGGCTCGGGATTAGGATCCGCAGCTACCTCCGCCTCCATATCGGGCCCCGGCTCTGGCTCGGGATTAGGATCCGCAGCTACCTCCGCCTCCATATCAGCCACTGGCTCGTATGCCCCATCTCGCTGCCTGTACGGGGGGACTACAGTCGACTGCCCTCCCAGTAAATATGGCTTCCCCATACTAGAGTACCATTGTATGTACTCTAATGGAGGTTGAAGATCGGAAGCCATATCCATCCGGGGTATTCGAGAAACGCGAGCATTCCACACCGCAATAAATTCCTGGTGCCTAACCCCCAATCGATCCTGTCTCCTCTCTTATTTTGCCATGAACCTTTCCCACTTTGCATGGCGGATCCGGATATCTTGGATGCAACCAAATTGGCGCGAGACTCGGTCCCCGTGATACCACTCGACTACATTGAAGCAGAGAATTGGTGCGTTAGTGCACCACATATCTGATGAATATACGAGGTCGATGGTATAACTACTGCAATTTTCGCCTACGGTATGGCATCCATATAAAGCGCATGATTAAAAATATTGTTAAAATTAAACACGGTGTGCGTAAAATATAAAACTACTACATAACCAATATTGGAATCGCTTACCCCTTCCCGGCATGTTGTTCAATCATAAGTCGGTATATCGGACCGTATGACCTCCGATGCCGGATAAATACTCCACCTACAAAAATAAATTTCAAGTCAATAATATCAATATTAAGAAATTTTTAATTAATGACAAGTTATATTTTATCACTGTTTACGGCGGATATACGTATGGTTGGTGGGTGGCGATGCCAAAATGGCATCCGATCTGAGCCCATGATCGCAATAGTGTTAGACATCCGCCTATATCTCCGTACTTGGATCGTCCGTCCGACAAAGCTCACGGTACAACATCGCAAGGATGCGGAACCCCAACTATCTGACGAGTATTCCTCATATTAGCTAATAGGGTAGGTCTTGAATATGAACCCTATTATTATTTGAATTGGGCATCGATACACCCCTATGACGTGCATAATGTACGCTCGACTAGCGGACATCAACTCGATTGCAGATGGGATCGGTGATAACTGCTTCATATCTCGCTCTCACCATGTCAATTTCAACTCAGAAATTTTTTCCATCATCGCCAGACGAGTTCCCTAGTAGGCTCGACAAAGCGTATGTGGGTCATCTATCGACTGAAGCCGTGAACGGGTCTCCGTCAATTGGGAGCCCAAGTTGCAACGTTAACATCCTCCGAGTGTTGTGCACTCTCCACACGGAAATGGAAAGTATGGGTCTCCGGCGCCAACGCTCGACTAGTGCGGATATGATATCATACCGCAAGTCAAATGTCCGGATAAGTCTTTCGACCCAAATCCGACTTGCTCAATATACGGCATCAATCGTTCATCCGGGATTCCTTAAGCCATTCACCGCCCTTAATACAGTCAGACGAGTCCCGGCGGTGTTAAATCATAAAAAATTAGATATGATTAATAACATAATTTATTATGTTCTTTGTTTTATTAATACAACTGCGATAAATAAATAACAATACATTACCATTTTATTAGCGGTATCACTATGTGAGGATTTTCACTAATCAATGAAGCCATTTACATCTCAAATAAATTTTTACCTACATAAAAACAATAAATCTTTATTAAATTAGTGACAAATAATATACCTCAAATAATCATATTCACACATAATAATAATATTAACTAAAATAATATTTACGGTTTCATAAAAATAATATTATATTAACATAGCTAAAGTAATAATAATAATAATTTTTAGAATTCCTTAATAATAATATTACGTATCGTATACCTCTTTCTAATAAAATCAGTTATTATCACGTAATAATTTAGTACATAATTATTATATAATACGAGCATTTGTTAGTTTTATTTTATATATTACGAGCCTGTTCATTTTATTATAATAATTATATATTACGAGCATTTGTTCGTGTTAATTTATATTATTTCAATTACATAATGATTCAAATATAGGGTTTTACTATTTATTTTATATAAATTTAGTAAAACCTCTTATTTTAGCACTATGTTCGTTCGTATTTCCTAAGTGTTCAAATTCTATAACTTTCAATAAAATATTATTAGATTTAGTAAAACCACTTATTTTTACTATTTACTTGTATTTTCCTTTTCTCATAATATATTATTTTCATCTTTCATTATTTTATATTATTTATTTTAATACATAATGTTTCAAACATGTATTATTTTAATGTTATTTTATACTAACAATAATTATAATATTTTTTACTAAAATAATAATATAATACTAAATAAAATAACATTTACCATTTTTACTAACAATAATACTACACTAACAATAATAGTAACAATTTTATATATATACTAACTATAAATTAATCATTAAGGATTAACTAATAACCATATACTACCTAAAATTATATTAGAGTTAAAACTAACATATTAATATATATATATATATATATTTATTTATTTATTTATATATATATTTATTTATATATACATACTTTACTAACTAGTTAAATATTTATTTAAAATTTCTAACTATAACTTACTAACTAACTAACTAACTAAATTAATTAACCTACTAATCCTAACTAACATACTTATTCTTATAATATAAACTATTAAACTAAACTATACTTAAATTAACTAACAACAAATAAATAATAAAATAATTAATATATAATAAAATAAAATAATAACATCAAAACACAACATAAACAATTTTAAAATAATAATACCTAATTTGCACTAAAACTAAATTTACATTAAATTTACTTTTTTTTTTTTACACTTAAAATAAGTCGGTCAACTGAAAAGCAAATCAAGAGAATTGCTAAACGTGGTCTTCAACAACCATAATAGGGACAACAAATGAGGTTTTTCATGGATGCTTTGTTTCTTCAACAACTTTCTTTTTGGTTTATATGAAATTGGTTAAATTCTATGATAAGTCCTTGTACTTTTTTATAAATTTAAAATTTAATCTTTGTACTTTTACTTTTGGTAACTCAGTACGTATACTTTCTAGATTTCAAAATTTAAGCCTAATTGTTAATATTTAAGGACAAAGTAAATTTATTTTTTTTTGGGGGAACTGAGTTTTGTATTTTTAGAGATCAAATGCAATTTCATCATTGTATTAGCTTATATATTTAAAATCTTCAAAGGATTAAATCATTTTGGAGAGTAAAGTATTAATTTGACTATTTGCTCTTTTATAATTTTATGAAATATAAAGGAGCCAATATAATATTTCTTCCATTTTAGGGTGGCCTCAACCCTGCCACCCTTTGGCGTCGTCTTTTAACACTGTTAAGATTATTTTATTAAATTCAGATTCATTATAATGTTATTTTTTAATTATATTACTGTAGAGTAAATATATATGTTTATCTCAAAATATTATACTAATAAAATTAATAAAAAAATTTAATAATATAAACCATTAGAATTAAAATTTTAAAATCCAAAAAATAAAAAAATAAATATAGTATGAAAATTTAAATTTAAATTTATCAAGACAATTTAACCTATGAAATTCAAAGATGTCAATTATTATTTCTTAAAATTTCATGAAGCCATCACAAAAAGCAAGGGTATCATTGACTCGTGAGTCATATTATAGCCGACACCAAGATAATGACCATGACCCAATAAAATAACTTTTAAAGCCCCAACAAACAAATAATAGTGGGGTTTTGGTACATTTCAAAAAGAAAAAGAAAACTATACAATCGTAGGTCCACATATACTGCGATTCCAAGGTTCAAAGATAATCCGTAGGCAAATAAATCATAATTGTCGATTTCAACAAATAAAATAAAATAAATTGGTTGGATTGTAAAATGCTCTGAATTAGGATAAAGAATTTATTGAATCGAGTGCTATAATTTATTTATTTTTTATTTTTAATAAATTATTTAATTAAAAATTAAACTAGTGATCAGATTAATAATCGATGGCTTAATCAGTTCAATTTTAAAAATCATGATTCAAACTCGAAAATAATTCGAAATTATTCAAGCTCAAGTTGACCCAAACAAATAACTTAAAATTACTTAAATTCAAGTATCAAAAGTCAATGGCAAAACTTGCAATGACGTGACTTAAAAAATTTGTCTATCAAACTTAAATGACTTGAATTTGAATATTTAAAATATGATTTTATATCTATGTAGATTGCATTTAAATTTTTACATTCAATAAAAACATTCCATATTTCACGCTCTTATTGGGTGATATTATTTTTAAGTAAATTGAGATAGAATTAATTGATAGTTTAAATATCACTTTGAAAAGAAAAAAACTTTACAGACCAATTTGAGAATTTTAATATATTTTAGGGCTGATTTATGAATAAAACTTAAAAATTACGCATTTGAAAATTAAAGAGATTAGAATAATCAAGTTATAATAGATGGATTAAATGCACTAAAACATATAGTACATGACCTTCTATACAATTATACCTAAGTTAAATAATAAGTGAAGAAAATCAAACTTAAAAAAAATTAAAGAGATTAAACTTTTGAGAAACACATGCCAATATTATGGTGAATTATTTTATTATGTTATTTTTAAATTTTATATATATAAAAAAAAAAGATAATATGGTTGTTATTAAAATAGTTGTGAAAGCAATAAGAGTGAGGTTATAACGTGAACTTGGAAAGGTAGTCACATAAAATAAAAGCCATAGAAATTTTTCTTCGAAACATCATGTTTCATAATGGAGCAAATACAAAGGGTGATTGTGGTTGTTAGCACAGTAATTCAGGTAGGAATCCAAAAATATGTAACGACTTAAAATTAAATTATAATTTTTTTGAGGTTAAAATATAATATTATAACTTATTTCGTCATTTTTAAAAGGTTTAAATATTTTTTTATTTTATGTACTAAATTGTAACTTTTAATTCTATAATTTATTAAGGATTAAAATACCAATTTTCCATTTGAGGACCAATACTCCCATTTGCTCCATAATTTTGGTACATAATTTTTCATATGTATTATTTTGGACTGATTGGGTGGCGTCCTGACAGTACGGACTACCTTATTTATTATTGTCTCATTGATTAAAGGAAACGACGTATTTTCGTGAATCATACCAATTACCAGCACGATTTTCCTGAGATCTGACCGGCAAATACATACGGCCTAAAAGTTCAACGACGAAAGACCAAATATATTCGTGGACTCTTTCGCAGAAAATAATTTTATAAAAAGGTGGGGAAAATGGGAATACATAATTTTTAGTCAATCTTAAATATTATTTTCGTCATATTACTACAAAACTTTTCCGCTCAACAACATCTATATATAAAGCGAAGCCATAGCACTGGAAATTACAATTACATCTTCATTGGAAAGTTTGGGAGAAAAAACTAAAAAAAAAAAAAAAAAAGAAGGCAAAAAAGAGCCAAAACAGTGATATGTCGCAAATACGAGTGATGATGGAGGTCGGAGACGACAGCGTTGCGGTTATCACCATCTTCAATCCTCCCGTGAACACCATGGCTGTTCCAAGTAAAAGCTCTGCATACCTGATCGCTTTCGTTTATTTTCTTCATTTTTTGATGTAGTGATTTGAATTTTGAAATATTTTTTCAATTATTGCAGTAATTGCGGGATTGATGGAGAAATTTGATGAGGTTTCGAGGAGAAACGATGTTAAAGCTGCTGTTTTAACCGGTGAGCTCTTCTCATTTCAATCGGATCTATATATGAATGATTTATCTCATGATAAAATTTTTGTTTTAAGCTTCGAGATGTTGAAATTTTGTGCTTATTTTTATTGATTTATTTTGATTTCGTTAATGAAGGCAGTGGAGGAAAGTTTTGTGGTGGTTTGGATCTCAATCTTATTCAGAAAGTTCACTTAACCGGTATAAGTTAATTTGATTAGTTTAGGCTTTCTGCAATTATCTTTTTGTTATTCTTTTACTAAATTATAATTTCATTTACTGAATGAGAATGTGGAAAATTTTCATTGGTGCTTAAACAGGTGATGTATCTTTGGTGCCTCATGCATCCGTTGATCTTGCCCTTACTGCTATCGAAGGTTTCTCCTTATCCTTTGACTTGTTATATACCTGAGAATAGACGGAGAACACCATTGTTTTTATAAACCGTGGTACGATCCATCCAATCCGTAGGATTAAAAGTTGTTAAATAAATCAGTTGAATGGGTTTGTATTAACTCCTAATTTAGTTAATTTAAAATCATTCTCTGAATTAATATCTTGATTGAATTTTGATTCAACTCGCTCAACTCAAACAATATTAGAGAAAATTAAAAGCTGATTCGAAATGAAGTGTTGAGTTAGATTATTTCTTAAATCGAAATGAATTTTAATTTTATTTAATTTATAGTTCACCTTTTATATTTTATAATATAAAAGGGTTAATATACTATTTGATATCTATATTTGATTTTAATGTTTAAATTAGTACTTTCGTTTTCTTTTGGTCTCAAAGTGGTATCTAATTTTGACTTCAATGTTCAGCTTGGTATTTATTTTTTTCAAATTGATATTTGAGTTTTTTATCCCATACAAGTATCTAAATTTAACTTCAATATTCAATTTGTACTAAATTTTTGTTTTGTCCAATTAAGTACTTATGTTTTGCTTTTTACTAGAGCACGCATGTTAAGTATTTATTGGACCAAATTAAATATTGAAGTCAAACTTAGATACCAAATTGAAAAAAATTCAAATACTAAATTAAACATTAAAATCAAATATAGGTATCGAATTTATATTAACCTTATAAAATTATATATAAATTAATGAAAATAACTTAAAATATATAATTTTTTTTTTTTGTAAAACCTATGAACGAAATCGCTTTATTTTTTAAAAATTATAATACTGTATCCATAAATTTGTTCAAAATCGATCCAAACCGAAATGTTATCTGCCTAACTTACTGATGTATTTGTTTTCACTGTTTTTTATGGTTCATCTGATGTGGTTCTTTGCTTTTTTTAAAACTAGAATACTGTAACCGTAAATTTATTCAAAATCGATCCAAACTGAAATGTTATTCACCTAACTTATTGATACTATTGTTTATGGTTCATCTTATGTGGTCCATTGCTTTTTTAAAAACTAAAACATTGTAATTGTAAATTTATTGAAAATCGATCCAAACTGAAATATTATTTGCCTAACTTATTGATGTGCTTATTTTTATTTGTGATTCATCTTATGTGGTTCTTTGTTTTCTCAAAAACTAAAATATTGTACCATAAATTTATTAAAAATAAATCCAAATCATCCGCCTAACTTATTAATATTAGCGTCCTAACTTATTGATGTATTTATTTTCACTATTTATGGTTGATCTTATGTGGTTGTTATAAAACCCTGTCAGATTGCAATAAGCCTATTGTGGCAGCTATTAAAGGATTGGCTTTTGGAGGTGGCTTAGAATTGGCGATGGTTTGTTTTTGTTTTTTTTCCTCTGTTGATGAATATATTTTTCGTCATTAACTTTTTTCGCTAACAATTTTATCGTTGTCCGCCATGATATCTTAATGGGTAAATTCCACTTATAGTCATCTAATTATTAGTAAAATTCATTTGGTAACTCAATTATAAAAATTTATAAAATGGTCAGTTAATTATTCAAATTTTCTTCATTTTGGTCATCACTGTCAACATTTATACACTGTGTAATTTGGTCTCTTTTATTTTGAGTTTTATTTTTCTTATAATACTTTCACTTAAAAGTTAAAAAAAAGCCAAATCTATCAACTAAACTTAATTAGAAATATACAAAATAGAAAACCTAAAAATTTAAAATAATAATTTTCATATTTTTCATTATTTTAAAATTAACCGTTAATGCCACGAATAAAAATAAAACGCAAAAAAGAGATCAAATTAAAGTATTAAACAATATGTAAATGTTGAGAGTTAATTTATTTTTGAAATCAAAACTAAAATGACATAATGAATAAATGTTGAGAGTTAATTTTACTATTATATCAATTTTAAAAGTTGTCAACTTATCTTTCCGTTAATAATTTTAACAGCTAGCGACCAAAAAAATTTGAATAGGTAAATAACCAATAAAAAAAACCAAACTAATAATTGGATAACTATCAATGTAATTTGCCCTATTTTAATTTGCTCAGTCTGTGTCTAATTTTTCTTTTTCACATTCAGGGTTGCCATGCACGTATTGCTACTCCTAAAGCTCAACTTGCCTTGCCTGAACTGTCGCTTGGACTGATTCCTGGGCTTGGAGGTATAGCCACCGGTATATATAGAACGTCTTTTGAGGTTGGACCGATGACACGATAAATTTGTACTTTACAAGCTTAGACTAACTTGTTATATACTATGACTTTTCAAAAGGCACTCAACGTCTTCCAAGGCTTGTTGGGCTATCAAAGGCTATTGAAATGTTGATGGTAATACTCCCCGTCTGCTATGCTTTTCTAAAATTTTATTGGCTTGTTGACTGATTTTTTAGTTAAAGTATTTGGGAGGTCCTTCTAATAAAGGAATTGAATCAAATTAGTTCCTTTATTATTAAAAAGAATTAAATAAATTTAAAATCATAATAAAATTAATATTTTTATTATAAAAGGTCTTGAAAATTATTTTTCAATTAAAGTTCAATTCTAAGTATAACCATAAAAATTTTAAATATATTAATCCTGTTGAACAATAAATGATATTTTTAAATATTAACTCTATTCTAATTTAATATTATTTAATTCTTTTAATAGTATTAAGATTAAATTGATTAATTTAATAGTAAACATACTTTAGATACATTCACTCTAAGGGCTTGTAATGAATTCTTCATTGTTGTAAACTTTGTAAATCTGATTCATATGTGTATAATGTTTTTGCAGTCATCGAAATCAATCCTGTCTGAAGAAGGAATGAAACTGTGTCTTATTGATGCTATTGCTCCTTCAGAAGAGTTGCTCAAAGTTTCTCGCAAATGGGCTTTAGACATTGCAGAGAGACGTAAACCATGGGTGAAATCCCTTCAAAGGACAGACAAGATTGGATCCCTATCTGAAGCACAAGAGGTGTTAAGATTTGCTAGACATCAAGCCGAAAGGACTGCCCCAAATTCATCTGCGCATCAAGCATGCCTAGATGTAATTCAGGAAGGGATTCTCCATGGAGGATATAAAGGACTTTTAAAGGTAATTTTTTGAATTTGAGTCGGTAAAAGGAGTTAGATTACAATTTTTTTCTCTTTATTAAAAAATAAATAAATTAGTCATTGTACATTAAATTAAAGAGCAGATTAGTTTTTCAGTTAAAATTTTTATTTATTTCTATTATTGAAAATTGACGTGGTTGACATATGGACCAATTTTTAATAATAAAACAGATAAAATTTTTAACAAAATGATCGATTTGCTCTTTGGCATAACATATAGAAACTAATTTATTTATTTATTAGTAGAAAGAACGAAATATAATTTAACTTTTAGTACAAAAAAACTCTATAATATTTTTACCAATTTGAGACCAACTTGTATTCCATGAATAATAAATGCTTATGCTGTTTACATTGAATAGGAAATGCAATCCCTCCCTCCCTTCTAACTTTTGAGGTATGCGAGGGTTTAGGATCCTTGCATTTAATCTCATATGTGATAATGTTTTGAGGCCACGCGGTGGGTGGTAGAGCCAAACAAAGTTTAAATACCGTAATTTTGCACTTTGATTCCTTAAAATAATAAAATTATAATTTAATCTTTATAAAAATAATAAAATTATAAGTTAATACAATGATAAGATTACATTTTAGCTCTTATAAAAATTTATACTTTAATTTTGACCCTTAAAAAGGTAATTCTGATTTTGCCACTATTAGCCTCGTAAGAATCTCTACTCAGTTGCACCTAAAGATACATAAGGATTTTATGTATACAGGAGGACAAAGTTTTTAGGGAGACAGTCCTTTCAGACACTTCAAAAGGCCTTGTTCATCTGTTCTTTGCCCAGCGTGCTACTTCCAAGGTAATTGCTTATATCTGCTATTCTTTGCTCCTTTTTTATTCTAATTTTAATTGTTCCAAACAGTAATTATTCAAACTTTGAAGTAGATGTTGGCCAATTGAGATCTTTTATCTTAAATATTTCTCTAAGAAAATTGTACTTTTGCAGGTGCCAAAGGTTACTGATGTTGGTCTAAAACCTAGGCAAATAAAGAAAGTTGGTGTTATTGGTGGAGGCCTAATGGGTTGTGGGATAGCCACGGCTCTTATTGTCAGCAATATATGTGTCCTTCTCAAGGAACTCAACTCTGATTATCTCCTTAAGGGAATCAAGAGGATTCAAGGTGATTATTTATTATTAGTTTATCCTTACTCTTTCAATAGCCAATGAAATTTTATTTGATACATTGTCAATAGAATTTTTAGATTTTACAAATAGAGTAAAGAGTTTTCTACAGAAATATAGTAAAAAAAAAAAAAAAAGACAAATGGTAAAATTTTAAAGTCGCTTGTGGAATAAAAATCTAATATTATCGCAGAAGTATTTAAACTCCATAAACGATCTAAGATGATGTCAAATATTTTTTAATTATTATTTTATTATACTCTAAAAACAAATAATATAACCCAAACTCGCTTACTCCACTAATATGTAATATTCTTTTTTTTTAATGGCAGCAAATGTTCGAGGTTTAGTTACAAGAGGAAAATTAACAAAGGATAAAGCGGACAAAGCTCTCTCAATCCTTAAAGGAGTATTAGATTACTCTGAATTTAAGGATGTAGATATGGTCATAGAGGTGAGCTACGTTACGAAATTTACAACATTTATACTTAATAACGAATCTTGATATTAAATTTTGGGATTTAATTAAAATTTAAAAAAAAATTTAAGGGATTCGGTAAGAATTTTAAACTAAACGCAGGTTTAATTAAAACTTTAAAATATTTTGAAGGTTTAATGAAAATTTACAAAAAAAAAAAAAAGGATTAGTCAAATTAAAATTTTGAAGTTTTTTGAAATACTTAATTGAAAAAATTAAAAAAATTTGGGAATGTTGTTTCTGTGTGGAGGATTTGCACTGAAATATCTCTAATGTTGTTGCTGTGTTTGCAGGCTGTGATCGAAAATGTTGGTTTAAAGCAAAAAATATTTAGTGAGATGGAGAAAGCATGCCCTCCTCACTGTATTTTGGCCACAAACACATCCACCATTGACCTCAATTTAATTGCAGACAGATTAAACGCACAAGATCGTGTTATAGGAGCTCATTTTTTCAGGTCATCAACTTTTATTTTCCTTTCTTTTAATAGTATTTTATTGGATTAGCCAATTATCTTTCAAAGTATACATTTTTATATTTTTTTTAAAATTTAACTTTTAATTTTTATATTTTTTAATAATTTTACCTTTATTCTTTTTAAACTAAATTAAAAAACCAAATTTAATCATTAATATTTTAAAAGAGTTGAATTGTTATTTTATAATGAAAATATTAACTAAAAAATATTTTTTTATATAACAACTTACGACAATCCACATGTATTTCATGTTAATTTTTTTATATTTTTAAAACCATTTATTGATATAATATATCAAACAAATAATGTCATGTCGATATGAAGAATATTGACTACTATATAATTTATCACATCAACATCATTAAAATAATCAATATTTTAGTTAGAATCTACACTAAAAAACAGTAGTTTGACTTTTTTTTAAAGATTAATAATTAATTTAATTAAAAATAGTTAAATTGACAAAAAAATTTAACCCATTTAATATAATTAGTTGGTCGAATTGCACAATAGTTTGTAAGTTAAAGCAACTTAATTTGATTTGGGTCTCTAATATGCAGCCCTGCACATGTGATGCCTCTTTTGGAGATTGTAAGAACACAAAACACTTCCCCACAAGTTATTCTTGATCTTATGACAATTGGGAAAGTGATAAACAAAGTTCCCGTCGTGGTCGGTAACTGCACCGGTTTTGCGGTCAACCGGACATTCTTCCCCTACACGCAAGGTGCACATTTATTGGTCAATTTAGGTGTCGACTTGTTCAGAATCGAAGGGGTGATCAGCAACTTTGGCCTTCCTATGGGTCCTTTCCAGTAATCTTCTTTCTTTCCCATTTTCACGAATTGAGTATATATGATCTCTGCATAACCATTAACCACAGAATGCACACATTAATTTGTGATACGATTCTTATCACTATCTAGAAGTCATTGATGGCTGAGTAGAAAATATCACTCGACCCGGCCCGGCTTCCAGGTCGATGGTAAGCAATGATAATTGGATTGGACTGATTAGATCAGGATATTAGTTTGAGAAATGCTTTTGAATTAGTTAGACTAAAAATCGATACATACCAGTTGAACCGACTAAAAATTAGTTCATTTTTTTTAACTTTTTATTTTTTTAAATTTTTAATTGAATCTGTCGGACCGATAAACTGATGACTTAACTGATTCAACTGTCAATTCGATTCTAAAAACATTAATCGTAAGATACAAATCGAAGTTGTCTTCTTTGACTTCTTTCAATACGAATTGATTTGGTATCTGTTTCACAAGAGTGCACCCATTTGTATGCGAATTTATTTGATTTGAATTTGTAAAAGCCCACTTGATAATTCTGAATTATGTATTTACAATTTGATATAGAGGTGTTTATGGGCCAATCCGAGTTCGGGTTGAGTTTAAGTATGATAAGAGTACACTTTATACTTACTTTAAGTTCGACCCGACCTAAACTACGAGTTTAAAATTTTATTCAAGTTTGCTCATATTTTGCAATACTTGCAGGCTTCAAGATGTATCTGGTTACGGAGTTTTCTTAGCAGTTTGGAAAGAATTTGCAAAGGCATTTCCAGATCGAGTATTCATGTCTCCATTGATTGAGCTTTTGATGAAAAATGGAAGAAATGGTAAAGAAAAACTGTGTTTATACCATTCCTATGACATTCTTCTTTCTCGTTTGTTAGTGTTTTCAATGGATGCTCCTTAGCTATTGAAGCATTTTATGAACTTTTTGGCTAATTTGCAGGGAAAATCAATGGGAAAGGATACTATATTTATGAGAAAGGAAGAAAGCCAAAACCTGATCCTTCTATATTACCTATTATTGAGGAGTGTCGACAGCAAACCAAGCTTATGCCTGCTGGAAAGGTAGCTGCACTTGCCTTTAAAATCATTCTATACTTATATCTTTTTCTCGATGAACACAATTCAAATTCAATAATAAAATGTTTCTAAACTTAATCCATCCAACTTAAACCTAGATTGACCCGAACCTAAGGGTGTAATTGAGCTGAATTGAGCCTAAATATTGGCAAGCTTGAACTCGGCTTGAAATTTGAAACTCGATATATGGTTTGAGTTTGACTGAACATCTATTTTTAAGCTTGATTGCTGCTCAAGATATAATTGAGCTATCAAAAGTGAGCTCGATTAAGCTATTTATCAATTTTTGTATTCAAGCATTAACTTGATTAAGCTCGTATGTATTCGTATGTATTCAAGCTCGAGTTTGAACTCGACTTGATAATTAAGCATGGATTAATAATATATTAAGGGCAATAATGTAATCTAATAATAGAAAATATTTATTAAAAACATTGATAAGGCTTTCGAGGCATTCGAGCCGAGTATTACTAAATTTAAATTCAATTTGACCAGTAGTTCAAGTTGCTCGAGCTCAAGCTGAACTTGATAATTATCAAATTGAGTTCGAGTTTTTTTTTTCCAAGTCGAACTTAAGGAGCATATGACTTGTGAGCACTAGTATCTCATTTACACCCCTAACCAAATTTAAAATAAACCTAAATCCAAAATAACCTAAATTGAATGACTAAAACTCAAAACGACCAAAATTCAAAATAACCTGAACTCGAAATTAACCCGAATTGAATTAACCCAAAAATTTAAAAATTCAAATTAATCCAATCTAAATTCATCAGATCGAAAATCAATCCAATTCACGATGGGTTAATGTTATCAAAGCCAGAAGCCAACACCTTTTCTATTAGGCCTTTGTATACAAAAATAGCAAATGAATTATTTTTGTTTTGACAGCCTATAACAATTACTGATAAAGAAATCCTAGAGATGGTGCTGTTCCCGGTAGTTAACGAGGCATGTCGGGTTCTGGATGAAGGAGTAGTGGTTCGAGCATCAGACCTTGATACTACATCTGTTCTTGGAATGAGCTTCCCATCTCACCGGTATGTCTCTCTTTTTGGGTCGTGGGAGGGACAAGGTTTATTTAATTTTAATTTTACTTACAGGCATCTAATTTGGTGATTTTATAATGTCATTACAAAGATAATTATTTTAAATATTTACTTGCATAATTATTTGGATGAGTATAATTAGTATAGGTTCTGCTTATGTCTTAAGTTTGTTAAAGATTCTCGATTTCGTTGAGAGAAGTTTGAATGACATTGTTTGTTGAGAGTCAATAGACTCTCGTAACGATCGGAATAGTCTCAAGGAGGGTTTTTTATCTCAACTCTACCATAGAGAAATTAGTGAAACATCATCTATGTTGGAAATAGCTGCAAACTCTTCGGTTTTCATGATAGGTGAAAGACACTCCAATTTCGTAGTTTGTTTGTGGTAGAGTTAGGACTGTTTGTGGCTCTTGACATTACTATTAGTTGTGTAAACCGAAGGTGCCCCGTGGATAAAATTTGGTATTAAAATTGAGTATAAACACCTTGAGATAAAGAGATAACCATTTTAAAGATAATTCTAGACGTGTTGATAATCGATAGATTATCAATTGACAACATTTTGCAAACTTCTCTCGATATAATTGGAACCCATAACCAGTTCTTGATTAAATATGGGTGCATTATAGGATTTATGTAGATCATAACCATATTCTTGTATGTTAACATCCATATCATTTAGGAGTAGTCCTTTCACTAACATGGATCATGATGTGGTTTTTGGCAGTGGTGGAATAGTGTTTTGGGCAGATACAGTTGGAGCAAATCACGTATATAAAAGTCTAAAAAAATGGTCAGAGGCGTACGGTAGCTTCTATAAACCATCAAAGTATTTGGAAGAAAGAGCCATTAAAGGCATCCCATTGGTAACAACCTTATCCCCTTTTTATTTCTTTCTTACTATTTTCCTCTCTGCCCAATGTAGCTTAGGTCCCACATAAATTGTAATTAAAATTATCAAGTCAAAGTTAAAAATTTATAAAAATCGTTATTATTATTATAAATATCATTATCAAACATTTTTTATATTTTAAAATGGTTAATATTTTGTAATTTTTTAATCCGCAACCAATCTTAAAAAATACAATTTATCTCTTTTTTTATTATATATATTTAGTTTTTTAATGTTAATATGATTTTTTATGGTTGTGGTTAGACATAATTTTCTATTTATAGGTAATTAAAATTTTATTACACATGTATGCGAAATCATAAATATAAAATATAAAATAAATATTAAATATTAAAAAATAAATAAATAAGAGATGAGATTATGAGGTGCTTACCTTTTGTTTACTTGCAGAGTGCATCGGCAACTTCATCTCCATCATCAAAGTCAAGGCTTTGAGGCTAATAAATAAAGCAATAGGCCGTGGTAAGCCCCGTGCGATTGACAATGCTCCGACTGGTGCCGTTGGAGCTTTAGGGGGTCAATTTGTAAAAGTCAAGAGAGTCTTTGTAATTTTGCAATTTTGATGTTTAATAATAAAAATTTATTTAATGCAAAAGCAATAAGAATTTGATTAATATATGAAAAGAAGGGTCATTATCTAGAAATAAGAAAGTAGGTTAGTCCAAATGACACGACCCTCGTTTACTAGGTCAAAATTTTGACCCACACATGCTGCTTTTTAATGTCATGAATTTTTATCAGTTGAGAGACAAACCTTAAAAGATATATTTTTCAAAACAATATTTTCTCATCAACAACACATTATGCTTTAAGATATAATATCAAATTTAGCTCTTAATGTTTATATTTTTGTCAATTTAATCTTTTTTTTGTTCATAAATTGCTTATATTTTAAGATATAATATCAAATTTAACTCTTAATGTTTATAATTTTTGTCAATTTAACCATTATTTTTAAACAGTTCTCAACTTTTTAAAAAGTATAAAATTGACTATCAATATTTCAAAAAATTGCCACGCCATCAATATTTTCTCATGTACTTCATGTTATTTTTTAAATTTTTATGAAATTTTTATTTTGAATATTTCTTTTATATTTTTAAATTATTTATTCACATGAATATAAAACAAATAATATCATGTCAATACAAAATACAATTGAACTACCACAAATTGTCACGCTAATATCTTTAAAAATGCTTTAGCATTTCTCTTAAAAAACAATTTGACTCATTTGAAAGATTGAAAGTCAAATTTAATTAAATAATAATAATAATAATTAAACTGACAAAAGATATGTTGAATGTTGAGGGCTAACATTATGCCAAAATTTAACTCTAAACCAGTTGTATGCTACTGCATAATTCAACAGAGCTAGATTCCAACTAGCAAACTAAGTTAATTTACTATCCCAATCCGATAAAAATGCATTAATAGCTACTCCAAGTCCACAAGTTTTAGGTATAAATCTTTCATACCCTAGGTCTATTCAATGTTCTTAGAACCGAACTGGTAGTTAAACTAATCAAACCACTAGTTTACTTACCAACTAGTTCAAACAGTTTGATTAAATAAATCATAAAAATTAAAAAAAATTCAGTTGAACTGATTTTAAGCCCAATTCAATTGATTCGTACTAGTCCGTGACTCAACTGATTTAAGAATCCTTCTCTAGACTGGTACCTCGGTCGATTCTCGGTTCAACAGGTCTAGTTCAGTTTAATAACCATGGTCTATGGCTTTGTTTGGTCACACTTATACGTGCTAGAACCACACATACACACACAGATATATATTTATAAATGTGTGTATATATCAACAAGACGACCATACACATGCACATGTAGCCATAGTGTGCAAGAAAGAGCGTGAAAAAAATTTCATTTCAATGAAGAAATATATTACATATAAACAATAAGAACATAATCGTTGAGGCAAACAGCATTCAGTACAAGATCGTGACTCACCAGTTAAAGCAATAATCAGAAGCATTTCTCTTGGATATTAACTGTAAGCTACAAACTCCATCAAGAATTATAAAATTCCTCTTTGTTTAAGCTAAAAAATAAGAATAGATTAATGGAAGGTGGGGTAGTTGGCATGGTATGAGACCAAAAACGGATAAATATTTTCCGATATGGGAGAAATTAAATTAGTGCACTGGTCAGTTTCAAGAATGATGTCTACCACAAACCAACTTGATATTGCATCAAAGTTGAAAAGTGGAAGTTGAATGGTTGGTTCGAAATAGTGCAGAGAATTATGGTATCATACCTTGGGTCGATTGTCAGCAGCATTTATGGTCTTTACATCTGTTTTCTCGGATTTTGATTTAGCATCCCCATTTTCAGGATGAGATGGACCTCTAGGGAGATCATTGTTACTGGAGGTGATCACTGAAGCAGTCATCGGAGATGTTCTGACTGTCGGTGGACTTGCATTTTTTGCAACTCCATTGGTAATGGATCCTTGTTGATTCCCGCTCTCGGTTCTGACTGTTTCGGTTCCATTGCTGGGGTGAACTCTTTGACTACCTATCTCTGTTCGTGCTAATGACGAACATTGCATTTCTGTGAGAAAAATAGAGCAGCATTGTCAAATCCCAATAGTAAATGTTAACTCTACTCTAAATTGGCCTTATTTGATTCTTTTTAATAGTACAGGGACTGAATTGATTCATTTAATAGTAGAGGGACTAAATTGATGAGATCCTTATAATAGAGGGACCTCTCAGGTACATTCACCCAATAAAATAGATTTGGTTTCATCATTTGAGTCTTTCTTCCTTTTTTAAGTGCACAATATAATTATTTATGAATTAAATTTTCAGAAAAGGGGAAGGGAAACTGACCCTTTATTTCTCCGAAAGTGATAAGCCTATTGAGACAATCTCGGAATTTCGTCAAAACAATTCTTTCCTGCTCTGCATAGATCTCGGTCATGCCCTGTTCATAAGGCAATTGTGAAGATGTGCTGCAACCATGGCCCATGATCCTATTAGGAGAAGCAGAGGCCATGAACATTGTATCTTGTTCGTCACACATTAATGCCAAAGTTCCTGGAGACATAGGTCTGCCCTTTGGCATATCAGCACCATCCGAGCTGGATTCTTCAGGGCCAGCTTTATCAGCCTGGTTAGCACTTGAGCAGTCATCAGCCGTGGTTTTCTCAGCATCAGAATCCTTCTGGTTTTGCAGCCTGTCTTGAGTGGATGAAGCAATGGAAGTTTCTGCATGATCTTCTGCCCGTTTATCGGTCAAAATTCTCTGATCTGAATGCATATAGAAATTGAAGACCAATTAGGTGGAGTTGTGGCAAATCCATTAGCCTACTCAGATTGACTAAAAAGTTAATTGCTAAAAATGAAAATCCAACAACGGATGCACAACAGATTCTTCTATTGGCATCAAGTGCCCAACAATTATTCACTAGGACAAGAACGATCTAAAGTAGAAGAATATTTATGTTAACAACATTAATACCGATATTTAAAAAAGTATTTGTGGACAAAGGAGGTCTACCTTCAAAATGCTGATATTATGCATTCATGTGGAAGAAAAGTCGTACCATTACTTTATAATCGGGAAGAAAAAAAAAAGTAGAACCATTAACCTTTCTTTAACAAGTACAAGCAGAAGATTCAATATAAATTAGTTTCAATGAACAGCTTGAGATGAACACAACAACAAAGCAAGTATAAGTTTATCATCATACATGATAATACTTGCACTGTTTGCTAACACATGCAAACATGTAAATCAATCACTAAAATACGACAGAATTAGACACTACAACTTTGCCAGTTATCTGAATGGCTTCCGTATACCTGAAAGTGTCTTGGCAACTTCTCCAGATAGAACTACCAAAACAGAGCAAAGCTCCTTCAAGTCCTGCTTCTGAATGATGTCTGCTAACAGAGACCTTCACCAAAATGCATAACTTAGTTTCCTGAACAATCAGATTTACAAATATCTTTTGATCAAAACTCTCTATTTACCTATATGTGAATTTCGAAGGGCCTACTGCAGCAGTTGTACCAGCACGAGAAGCTGGTACAGAAGACAGGGAGGAGGCGGGTGCAGAAGCTCTGATATGATGAGGCTGATTAACAAATTTAAAAAAAAAAAAAAAAGTAGCAAATGTAAGTTCTGAGAGCATAACTAAAAGTAATGATGTGAAGCTTTTATTGTAACAAGAGAAGAATTAGCCGTCACAGTTTCTCCAAAGACAACTATCGATAAATATGCATAGATAAGAAGCTTTACCTGTGGAAAGTTTCCAAGCCGGTGAACAGATGGATCCTTGGCAGTTGACCCAAAGAACAGTTCCTGACCTTTTCTCTTCTTAGACACTGGAGTGGATGCATAACCAGAGGACCCAATAGCTCCAGTTATGGCAGCATTTGCCGCCTGTTGAATATATGCCATATTGTTGGCATGGTCACCGTGAAATAGAGCCTGTCTCTCTTCACTTCCTTCAAAATTTTTGCAGTCCATGCATTTGCAGTTTTCGGAGCAAAGAATGTTAGCTTGGAAACACTCACAGTACTTTTTAAGGCACCCAGATTTCTTACAATGGCATCCTTTGTTGTGCTTTGCCAACATTAAAACTTCCCCAGCCTCTTCCTAAAAATAATTCAAAACTAATTACTTTGAGAATGCCAATTGCAGCAAGCTTTATCAAAAGACATTCATGCTATTAGAATTTTACACATCAAATACTAAGCCTAGGCCCTTTCCCCCTAACATAATTTTTCAAGAGGGAATCTTCAGTACTTAAAAAGTGGTGGAAGTTTCCACTACTTTATCCAAGGGTGAATAATACACTTCCAACTAAATCTATTGCTGACATTTTATGATTTAAAATTCGAAAAAGAAAAAAGGAAAACAATTTGAATTAATGTTAAGCTTAAATTTAGTTAAAACGCATCACTCACCCTTGGATAAAGTTTCCACTACCTTTTAAGTAGTGAAAAGAATCTTTTTCCTTTGCAAGAGTCTAACAGATAGAGTTCAGAAAAAAAAAAGACATCAACTATGTGCTAAAATCAGGGCTTAGTCATACATTTCAATAGAAGAATATAATTTTAAAAGGTTCTGTATATTCCAACAGGCCCATCAATGAGTAAAGGCAACAAAACATATGACTCTAGCTAGACATTTTAATGGAGCCGTATGAATATTGATATCTCCATGATAAAAATGAGCTAAAATTTTCTGTGCAAAATCTGTAAGGTAAAATGTGAAATTAAATGAAAAAAAGGTTCAGCCAGCATACCCTGCTATCCCGTGCACCATGTGGGCTGCTAGCAATTTTTGGTCTGAATGCAGTTGGATTACGCTCCAAAGTCGCTTCAATAGCATCTCGTCTAGCAGCTTCATTCTCAACATTGTTATAACAATTAACACAGTTGCACCCATCACAATATGTGCCAGATGCAAAGCACTCACAGTACCTGATCAAGGCATTGCATAATTAATTTTCTATATCTTATACCATCAAACAGATTGATTATAGTTCACATACAGAGATGATTTTAAAAAAATCACACACAAGAATGAATGTCTAAAAAACTAGTAGTACGGTGTTTATCTAAAATGCTAGGCAAGATGCCTAAATGCTGCATATAAAAGGCATAATCCTATGGTATAAAATCTTCTCTCATGCACACTTTTCAGAAGATAGAACATATAAGAACTGCGAATCTATTCAGTCTGTTGGAATGCAGAATATCTGTCATAAAGGTTCTAAGCTACAAAATTGATTTAGATGCGTACAATAAAGAGGGAAAAAAACGTAGAAAGAAAGGTTAGCTCAAGTTTTGTAAAAGAAGCTGCAGTTATTGAAGGATGCAAACGGTCTAGGCAAAATTGGATGTAGAATGAAGTGCATTTTTTAAAACTGAAGGCTTCATGTTTCAGCAATTAGTACAGAATGAAATATTTCTACACCTTGCACTAATTGCATTTTGAGGCTCCAATCCAACCAACCTAAAAGGCTAAATGTGGATAAAGGGTCCGAAAATGCTAACAAACTATTAGCTAGAAAGTACCACTTATCAGCTTGGAAAATGGAGAGACTGGATTCAGTTTGTGCCTAATGATACAAAAATTAATGTTCTGAGACATATTTCTAAGAACTATTCATTAATTGATATTGTTATAAAATATAGAAAAGTGTATTTACAGGATTGTTGCTGATTACTTCTACTACTCTTTCCAATAAAACATATATAAATATAGCACTACACCAAATAGGAAATGCTACCCTATATATAGGAAAAAGTTTCCCACTCTTATCCAACTCAACTTTGCAAGTAGATTGCTCTTAACAATCTCCAAATTCATTTGACATTTACTTCCTTTAAAACCCCAGTGTTGACAAGTTCGTATGAAACATGTTACTAGCCACCAAGTTAAATAGTAACAACAGCTGTTAAAAGGACAACCAGACCCTATCTATAGGGAAAGAGCCCAGCATAGATGAGTTTGTAAGAAACACGTTACAAGCCAATAAGTAAAAACAGTAATAACAGCTACTAATAACACATTGAGGATTGAGCAGCACTAAATCATGGAAGAACTCATTCGAGACAAAAGAGCACATAAGTTGATGTACTTACAGTTTCAGACACCGAGAATGTTTACAATTACATTGCTTCTGCTTCTTTGGAGTGCCATCTTTTAGTTCATTTGGTCTTGGTTTTGCTTTGGGGGATTCCGGTTTTCTGAAGCAAGCAAGAAATAAAGAAAAAGAGTTAAGGCTAGAGAACAGGTAACTAGCTTCCATATTTAAATTTTTTTTCAAAAAATGACATATTTTAAAGTAATTCTGCTATTCGTTGAACCATTAACTTCTGCTATTCAAAGAATATTTTCCATAAATGCAACAACAAAAAGAAAAATTGAAAGAGAATAAGACAAGTTCCATTGCATTTAACATATAATAAATGGGGGAAATGACCAATATGGTTATGTCCAAGAAAGACAATGAAAACATCTTACCACTAAACTAGATTCTAGACAGAAACAATGGGAAACAATGAGTAAATAGCCTAAGAAGCTGTTGATACTTGTTTTTTGTTGTTAGCATGTCATGCACGCAAAACTTGATTAGAGAGAAAGTCCAGGCAGCAATGCTCCCTAACAATGACACTTTTTGGTGGCAGCGCTCCTCGACAGTAGCAATCCAATCCTCCAGAGCTCCAGTGTTTTAACTCCAACGCTTCACTGCTCCAGCACTTCAGGGCTCCAACACTCTAGAGCTCTAGTGCTCCAAGAGTTTTGCTCCTCTAGTGCTACAAAGCTTTGGTGATCTAGCATTCGACTCTGCCAACATAGCAACTTTTATTCCCTAGTAGCGTGGCAACATATACAAGTTCTGCAGTGTGGATCTAACCCTGGAATAAGTGGCAGGATTTTTGGGCTTACTTCGGCATCAGGATTTTCTAAGAGTGCCACTGAAGCTCTAATACGGAGATTGTTAAGAAGCCTCCTGCCTCCTTTTTAACCTTTTCATGGAACACAACTGCTTTTCATTTCACTTTGAACTAATGTTGCACAAGAGCATTCTTATGTTATCAACCTTTACTCCCTACAGCCTAGAAGTCTCTCGTGATACTCTTTGAAACTTCCCTTTCCCATCAACACACGCTTTATATACATGGCATCCTAATAACTTCCCACTCTTGGAATTCAGAATGCATCTTTCTCTCTAAATTATTCTAACCACCACACTTTTCATCTTCCCAAGGCACTTATTTCCTTAGTTATCACCATTTGTCATTGCACTTGTTCTTCAAATTCCACTTCGTTCTTCCATTCTGCAATCTCTCACAACATTCTATCTTACTAGTTTGCATAATTTTCACACCCTATCAAAAGAAACCCTCTAGAGAAGCTATATAAGGTGAAAGATAAAGCTTAGAGAAACCCAAATTCTCAACAGATCAATTTACCTTCATTCAAAAACAATGTTTAGTACAAAAGAATTGAAGAAAAAATAATAATTTGAATGGTTAACTTCCAAGTGATCACTTCCCAAGAGAAACCCAAACTCTCTGCCAAAGCAAAAATTAGTAACTTTCCTAAAAATGCATTTCTTAAGGAGAAAATAAAACACAAAATTTATCAGAATTTGATGTAAACATAATTGAAACTATAGAGTTAATTTTGAAGCATAAAAAATAAAATTTCAATCAGGACAGGCAATGTTCACTATGTACACCACTCTCAAAAAGGAAAAGAAAAACTGAGTTAAATTTTATTAAAACAAAAATTAATCCAAAGAGCAAACACCATAATAATTATAATAAACTAAAAGAAAATCACAAACTTTTTAATTAGAAAAGCTTACACAACTCTGGTCGAAGCAGTAGTAAGAGGAGGATGCTGCGCGGCGACAACAGGGACAGCCGCCGCCACCACCGTCGGCGGCTTTATCTGTTGCTGTTGCACAGTAACTGCAGCTGAAGGCGAAGCCACACCTATCCTTTGTGTAGATTGCGGGTGCTCCGGCAAATTAACACTTACAGGAGAAACCCCGCCAAAACCGGCCGTGAAATCGAGCTGCCTCGCTAGCTTTTTCGAAGGAAAATCCGCCGTATCAGATTGCACCATTTTTGGCGGGATTTCACCTCCTCCTTCTTCTTTCCCCATCCAATTTCAAAAAATTCACCACACAGCCACAACTCAAAAATTCCACCAAATAAATAAATGATCTCACAAATTACCTTAAAATCAACTCAAATTCACACACTTTTAGGTTCAAATCCCAATCTACAATCTCAGAACCCTCAAATTACTAAAATAACCCGCGACTTCACCACAAGTTCGAGATTTCCACCAATAAGTACCAAAAAATGTAGAATATTTAGTATCCGATCGATGCATAGAGAGATGCAGAAACTAAACAACACACTACAAGTAGAATTATTAAAGTTAGGGTTTTTAAAGCACTGATTTTCTAAAACAAAAAAAAAAAAAAAACCAAAGTGTGAAAGGAATTTTTTTGCTGGTTCTTCTTCTCTTTTTCCTTTGGGTTTCTCTCCTCCCTCTCTCTTGCTAAGTTTTGAAATTTCAATTTTTCTTTTTTTTTTTTTTGTGTCTATTGGACGGTTAGATTCGGTTGGGCTTGAAATCTGAAGGTTGATGTTGAAAGATTTGATCGGACGGGTAAAATTCATATGTGTTTAGTGTGGAGTGTTGCTGAACGTTGGATCTGTTTATATAAAACTCTCTGAGGTTTTCCACAGAAGCGGTGTCCTGTGGATTAAGACAACACATTTACATACTGGAATATATAAAACAATATAGTTTTTGAATTATTGAAAAGAGTCAAATTTGTCAAATAAGATTATTGTTAATGTAAGGATCGATCTAATTAAATAATAAATAAGTAAAAATTTTGAGAAATTGAATATATACATTTATGGTGGGAAAACTATTCTAAAGAGAATTAAAATACGGATAAAGATAATTTTATTATAATACAAAATAACGAATAATATAAAAGATAAAGATAATTTTACTATAATTTTTATAAAGTTGTAAAATAACCTATTTATAAGCTAAATTAGTAGGTCAAATAAATTATACTAATAAATATTAAATATATTATACTAATAAATACTAAATCATCTAAAAGAAATATATTTTTTATATTCTATATCCATTTTAATATTTATAAAATTAATTTTTTTAAAGTTGATGGTTATATTTATAACAATATTATCTTTTTATTTAATTAAAGAGAACATAGATTTGAGCACGCATAAATGCGTTTTTTTTTTTTAAGGATTTAAAATTATGAGTAAGAATTACAATTGTTTAAACTAAACCAGATCGACTAGTCAAATTAATTGAACTTGAAACCAACTGAGGTATTAATCTAAAAAAGGCGTTAGGTTGGTTAACATATGAATCGATACAAATCAATTAAATTGACAATTAAATTAATATTTATTTAATTGAAATATATGAACAATTCAAACTTACAAATTAACAGTATGATCCTTGATTTATCAGGTTTAAAAATATAATATAATAAAAATACAAATTATTGGAGAGGTGAACTTAAAATAATAAAAAATAAAAAATTATTTCAAATTTTTAATTCATTATTCAAACTAAAATTTATTTTAAATTTGAGTTGAACCAACAAATTGAATTTTTTTCAAAATTGGAATAATTTCAAATCAATTATTTTAGATTCGAGGGAGATTGCAAAGCGAGATTATGACTAAGGAACGGAAATAGCGCCCTTTTTTTTTTTTTTTGACACTTGGGCAATATGTTTTAGGGGATTATCTGAACAACACGTGGCGTTATATCACTGGGTAAAAAATATATACGTGAATGGATTGGGATTTGATTGGATTCGAGCTTATGCTGATATATATTCATGTTGACCAATTGACCAGACGTAATTAATTATTTCAGTGACTGAGTAAGCCTTTTTCAATTTTAGCGTTAATTGCTCTAGACACCTCCAAATTAATGATTCAATTTTTGTATTAATCCTAAACTTCAAAATGTTTCAGTTGAATCCTCAAACTAATGCATCTTTCCAATCCGATCCTTCCGTTTGTGCAACTATTGGTTTTGGCCTTAAACGTCAACTTGTATTTCCTTTTTTTTCTTTTTTTAATATGTATAGATTAATAAATATTTTTAACGGGTCAAATTCAAAATGACATTTACAATGTTATAAGAACAATTCTCGATCTAATCAATTAAGTGACTTGTTCAACTATAACAAAATAAAAAAATAGAAAACTAGAAAAATCAAAGAAAAGGAAAAAAAATAGTAAGCACAAAATAACAATAGAAGCTTAAACATTCATATTTTATACATTATAACAACAAAATTAAATATTTAAATTATCTCCGATTCAAATGGTTTTTAGTACGATTCAATTGATTCAATCATTTTTATCGACTCGACCTTTCTTCAATTTTATGATACTAATTGGACTATCGATATATGATTCAACCAACTAAATAGACCACTATATACATTTAATGTTAAAGATATCGACTAAATTAATAAAAGAAGTTATTTTAATGATACTTTAATTTAAAGTTTGAAAGAAAATTAAAAATTTAAACCATACTATACAATAAACTCTTTATTTTAATATACCATAATTAACTAAATTTAATCTATTTGTTATGGAGTCTTATTACATAAAAAAAGGTTATTATGTAGTTTGCTTTAAATTTGTCTTAAAGTATCTGGTTAATATCTACGCTAATCCTATAGTGGCATATGACAATTTTTAATATGACACGTGATGTATATAAATTAAAAAAATATTATTTTTAAATATATGAGTTAATTTTTAAAAATATAAATTTGAGACAAGTACCAACTAGATATTTTTGGACAAGTTTAGATGGCTAATTATATGTTAACCCTTAAAAAATTAAGGCTATTAATAAATTGGAGCAATATGTGTAACAAAATACAACTTTAGATATCAACTAGATAATAAGGTATGTATTTTTGAACAAGTTCAAATGGTAAACTACGATTAACCCTATAAAATCCCATTTCAATTGTCACTCTTTGAAGCTATACTCTTCACAAATTTAAAATTTACTTCTTGTAATTTTATTTTTAAGAATTTGATCCCTCCACTTTTCGGTTTTTAAAATTCAAGTCTAATTGTTAACTATGTTAAATTCTTTTTGTTAAATTAATTGGTGTGGCATTATAAAATAAAAAAAATTACACTTGTTCGGTAGCAATGTACTTAAAATGATATAATAAACCTGAATTTAACAAAATGATTTTGACAGTGTTAATAATTAAACTAAAATTTTGAAATTTTAAAAATAAATGGGATTAAATTCCAATTATACAAAGAGTACATAGATTTATAGTATATTTTAACCTAATCCATTCTTCTGGAGCTTTGCATATACTAATTACAAAATCAACTTTTAACATACATAAAACCACCAAGTTCAGACAGGGTTCAGAATTTTAATCTCCCTAATTTCAGGTTCAACTTTTTTAACTATACCTTAAAACAAAATGGAATATTTAATAATTCAAAGCATTCACTATACCTCAAATACAGACCAAGACTCAAGAGAATTGTATAGAGAAACCACTGCTGGTGGTCTTGACATTAAAAGGTCCGAAATCGTCGAAATCGGAGTCGGATCCCATGCCGTCATAATCGTTCCACCCACCGGGTGAATCCTCATCATGGTCATTCTTTGTGAGAGGTACATGCAGCTCGGAAACAGGAAGTGGAAGAGGTTCTTCATTGAAATACTTGTCATTCAGTAGTTCCATTGCAGTAGCTCGATTAGCTGGGTTATAACAAACAAGTCTTTTGACAATAGAGATTTCGTCTACAGACCTGTTGGGTAAGCAAGCTTCTAAACTGACTGGGGTTTCGATCTTGGCAAAAGAAATGGTTCTGTAATCGGGAAGTTTAGAACAGCTTGGCCAGACTTCTTCGGTTAAGTTCCCTAAAACATTGATGATTCTGCCAAGCTGATCAATGTCAGAAACCCCAGGAAAAAGCGGCTCAAGGGTTAGGAGCTCTGAGAAAATGCAACCCAATGACCACAAATCCACCTCTAGTCCATAGTCTATCGAGCCATAGAGTAGTTCCGGGGCTCTGAACCAGCGAGTACCAACACAAGATGTGAAAGCACCAGTTCTGTCATCCCCACCCTCTTCGGCCTCGTACGAGTAAGAACTCTTGAGAGGATCATCGTCAATGTCACTTATCGTACCCGTTGCAAGACAAGATGAGTATCCATCATTAGTATTTGTTTCCTTGTCAGCTTCATCCATGGCATGTCGTTTTGCTTTAAGCTCAACTAACTGTCTAAGATATTCTTCTCTATTTGTAAATTCCTCTGCTTGGTTATTACATCCTTGACTTGGCAAACTCTGAGCATCAGGGACTGCGACTAGTGGTGGAGGTATGTATTCCTGATATCCTATGTTTTGCTCAACCAGCACTTGTTGGTTATTGTCACCATCGAATCCAGGTTCCATGAGTATCCTTGCCTGAAAACCAAGCCAAACACATGGACGATAACAAGTAAAACAAATCACATAGGTTCTTTGCAGATTATAATTCACAGAGTACTTTGCATTCACGAGAAACACACCATCACATGGGTAAAAGTATCATGAAAGCCCCTATACTAGAAGTCAGATTGCATTTTGGCCCCTATACTAAAAAATGAGCAAATTAGTCCTTGTACTTTAGATCAAAAAGCAAAGTGGTCCTTCTATTAAAAATTTTATCCATTTTTACTGTTAAAAACTGGTCCTGTGTGTTACCATGAGGTACACGTGGCATGCCACATTTCACTATCTGGTTATTTTGTCAGCCTCGCCAGTTTTTAATAGTAAAAAGAGATAGAAATTTTCAAAAGAAAGGAGTAATTTGCTCTTTGATCTATGGTACTTTTACCCCATCACATGCAAGCAAGTATATTACCAAGCCATATTGACAAGCAGTAGCCGAGGAGCCACTAGTAAAAGTTAATGGAGGCAAATTTTCCACTCAATTAATTCCTTGATTCTATCATTCTTTTGACCGTACCTAGTACAAAACAGATGAGTATGAATGCAGTCCAAAATGCAGAGTGGCACTAAATCCTTGAAACTTTAATTACCGAAAACATGTTAAACTATAATTACCGAAAACATGTTAAACTACTCAAAATAAAATAAACATCAGTACCAAGCCTTTACAGCCTGTGCCTACCCTAACTGTTCATTGACGTCAAAATGAACTATCATTTTCTGATAATGCATGGACCAATATGCTGATCTTTCATGAAATTATCAGGGAACCAATGGGACCTCCTAATGAAAATTGTAGCAATTCAAACAAAAAAAAAATAGTCTATTAGAATTTAGCATCAACACCCTTTAACTAATGCAAATGCCATCGTCCCATGTAAGATTAAAAACACTGCATTTGGATGAAAAAGAACACATAATAAAGTGATTAGAAGAACCCCATCAACCTAAAGCATCCGAATTTTCAAAGTAACTGCACTAAGTTTATGAACCAGATCACATGACTTGAAGCACCGGCTATTGTAATCCTAGTAAAATTAGTATTTCATACACTGTTAATTGAGCAGGTTTACAAATTTTTGCTACATGTCCATTGATCTAAGTTAACTCGATTTATGTTACTTGGCGATATGGTTAGATTTTTCTAAATTTTTACAGTCATATCCATATATCCATCTGTATACTTCAACAAAATTGAAGAGTCCATTAGAATTTAACATCAACACCCTTTTAACTAATGCAAATGCCATAGCCTCAGCGGCGATAAAAAAGGCAGCATTTGGATGAAAAAAAAAAAAAACATAATGCAGTGACTAGAAGAACCCCATCAACCTAAAGCATCCGAATTTCCGAAGTAACTTCACTAGCTTATGAATTAGATCAAATGACTTGAAGCATCAGCTGTCATATAATCCTAGTAAAATAAGTAATTCATACACAGTAAATTGAGCAGGTTTACAAATTTTTGCTACAATTTCATTGATCTAAGTTAACTTGATTTATGGTTAGATTTTTTCTAAATTTTTACAGTCATATCCCTATATCCATGTGTATACTTCAACACTTAAAAACTCTGAGTTTAAACACCTGCAACCTGTGCCCTGACATTATTAAAGCAAGCTCTAAAGGCAAAATTTCCAATCTAAATAAACTTAATTCCAGATCACCAAAGTTCGGGGAAAAAAGGTTCCAAAAAATCGGCTAAGAAAATGCAACAAAAAAGTATTACCTGACCAAAATCGGCTAACTTAAGAACACCGTCATCGGAAACTAACAGATTACCGGGCTTTAAATCCCGATGAACGATCATATTCCGATGACACGCATCGACACCGCACAAAATCTGAAGCATCCACCTTTTAACTTCACCGACTCGGACCCCGCCTTCCTTTTTTTTCGCGTCGCGGATGACCGCCGACAAATCGGTCCTCAAGAACTCCAAGACGAGCACGGCGTCCTCGTCTTCCCGCCAAAAATACTCGTGCAGGACGACGACGTTTGGGCAGTTCCGAAGCATTTGCAAGGCCTCGATTTCGCGGAACGCCGATTGGTAGTCGTGGACTTCCTTGAGGGCGACGATGAGGTCGTCGGAGAGACGGCGCGCCCTGTAGACGTCGGAGTAAGCGCCTGAACCCACGCGCTCCAGGATCTGGTACTTGGCGATGATCTCGGGTCGGGTATGGATGCTCCAGCTCTTTGGTAATGGTTGCTCCATTTTTATTTTTATTTTGCTTATTGAATTGTGCTTTGAGGTTCTTTTGAGGTTTCTGACTTTCGAAGAACAATATTTTGTACGAAAAAAAAGTGAATAAGAAGAGAGTCAAAGACGACATCGTTTAAAAAGTTGATAATGTAATATATAATTGGTAAGGAGCCTATTGCTATGGGCCCAAAATTGAAGCCTAACAGATATAAAATTAGGATAAAACAATATGAAGGTTAAATTTTAATTTTGGTTATGGCCTTAGGAGAAAAGTATTTCGTCAAATCAAGTGAAAAAATATTGAGTTTGTTGATGGTAGGTTGATTTTTTGGAGAGAAGATTTTGAAATGTTGTCCTTCAAATCGAAGGTATTGTCTCTATGTTGAGGTTTTATCCTTGATCTCTACGAAGAGTCGTGTATGGTTCACAGAGAGGGTACATTGATTACTGGAGATATGATCTGCAAGACTCAAGAGAGGTGTTGGTATAAGGGTGTATGAATAATAATTGAGCTAAATGTGGAGCGGTTCAAACCACCAACTTGAAGTTTATATGGCTTTTACTTGCAATTATGGTACCATTTGAGCTATGTAAAGGTCGGGGACAAAACCCTAACAATGGAACAACACCTTCGATTGTTGGGGGTGTGGTTGATTTTTTTGGAAAACAAAACTTTTTAAATTTCTCCCCAATGAGTCGACTCACCCTCAACAAAATTAGTTGAGTCGACGAGTCATATTTTGTCATATTAACTTAATTTGAAAATTTTTAATCAATTTGAGTAAAATGAAATTAATGTGAATTCAAATATGTTTATTTAAGTTAAATTAAAAATATGATTTAACATTTTTATAATTTTTAAAAGAAAAATTGAATATAGTAATTTTTATAATTTTATTTGAGTTTCTCTCACTCTTAATTTAGGGCTAGTTTGACAATGCTTTTGAGAAGTGTTTTTGAAAGATTTGAGTGTTTGGTATTGCTGTCAAAAAGTGCTTTTGAGAAATAAAATGTCCATTTTAGACATGATATTATAAAGTAACAAATATGTATTTAAATAATGTTCAAATTAGTTAATATTATGATATTTTAGCAAAATATAAAAATAATTTATTATAACTTATTGTTAATATTTTAATATATAATATTAATTTTAAATATTTCTAAGTAATTAATATTAATTATTTATTAAATTTAATTAGAATATATAAACTATATTTAAATATTTAAATATAACAATTAAATATTTGTAATTAGATATTGACACAATTGTATTATTTTAACAAATATTTAAATATAATAAATAAAAAATTATTTGTAACAAAGAACCAGAGGAAAAAGTGAAGTTCAGACAAAAGAGAAAAAGGAAAAAAAAAAAAAAGTCTTCTAACGTCTAGTTGGAAGAAGAAATAGTAAGGTTAAAAAAGTAAAATACCAGTCAAAAGTATGCTGAAAAAAGCTAAAAATTTCTTCTTTTTCATTTGTGAAAAAAGCAGTTAAAATAAGTTAAAAATTTCTACATTGATGTCTGTTCTTTATTGTTTTTAGGAAAAGCACTTTTTAATGGAAAAGCTCATCTGAGAAGCATTGGAGAACACAGCCTAAATTCCAAATGTATCGAAAGGACTTGTAGCATATTTTAACCATTTCACAATGATGGTAGTAATTTGGATTAAGGCACAACATCAAACTAAGGTACATAAACCAAATCCGTAAATTGAATATTGTGTAGGGACTAGGGACTAAAATCATATTTTAACCTACTATCCAAAATAGATTATGCCTTAAAAGAAACTTGTTTTTATTTGTTTTATGAAGATAATAGGGAAATGAACCTAAGTAGAACATCAACAGCATTTTGAGCAGCCAAAGTGGCAAATGAAGCAGCTTCATTAGACAAGGCAGAACCCCCACCAGCTAAATCAGACAGGGACCTAAATGCAATAAAAGGCATGTTTTGTTGGTGACAAACAAGGGCTACCGCAGCTGTCTCCATGTCGATTGCTGTTGCATTGAACTTGGAGTTCAAGAACTCACGATATGCTTTATTGTCGACAAAGATGTTGGAGCTGATCCCTCTTTGTACTCTCACTACCCTTGGTGGTCTTGGTAAGCAAGTGCCATTCACACATCCACCAAGCCTCAAACCCTGTTTTTAGGGGGAAAACAGAAATTTATGAATTTTGGGGGGGGCTTAAATGTAAAAATTGATCCCCAAATTGTCTACACAGTAGGTATATATATGGGTTTAAAATTTGATTTAAACGGTTTGCATAAGTTTGGTGCTAGATCTGAGTTAGCTTTTAATGGCCAAGCTGACATAAGGACTTGATTGATATGTATTGTAGTTTGAGACTAATTTTAAATCTAAGTCATAATCTAGGGATGTGTGATATAATTAACCCAAAAGATGGGGGGAAGCTCACAACAAAATTGGTCCCAAACTATACTGTTTTTCCAGTTAACTATCTAAGTGCACCTAAACTATTAATTTTATCTCATTTTTATCCGAAACATAATACCAGCCTCATGTTTTTATTGGGCGTCATACACTTTTTGGGTAAAATTAGATAAAATTAATAACTTAAGTACAAATTTTGATAAAAAATAAATTAGCTACCAATATGGGAAAAGTCATATGGTTTGGGGACCAATTTTGTTGTTAATCCTTTCTCTCTCTCTCTCTCATTTTTTTGATTAATTCCATCACATATCCCAAAAGTATGACTATATATTTTAAATTAGTTTCAAACTTCAAAACATATTAACCAAATCCTTCTATCAACTTGGACGTTAAATGCTATCTCGAATCTAACACGAGGCTTATTTAAAATACAAGAATCAAATTTCAAATACATATATACCTACTGTATAGACAACTTGGATCTGATGCCTTTACAAAAAGAGTGCCATTAAAATTTACAAACTTTTTTTAACACGTAATATCCAAGTTGATCATATTATAAGTACAAACATATTTAAAATTCAATCTATTTGTTTTAAATAAGCTATTCAATATAGCATTTAACGTCAAAATTGACAACTAAACTAACTGAAGGATGTGAGTGATACAGTACGAATATTTTAAATACTTTGAGGATGTCTAAAATACTTAACCATTGATTTTTGGGGTTAATTCATTAGACATCCTCAAAGTAGGGGTAAAATTCCAAATTAATTAATAAATTTCAAAAACATTCTAATTGAAAATTCTCATTCCAATCAAATCTTTCCATTAGCCTAGTTGTCGGCTTTGACTGGAACCAAGGAGATTTTAAGGGGTAGGTAGGAGCCTTGCCCCCCAAAAATTTGAAAATAATGAAATTTAGTCTCTTTATGAATAATGAAATTTTAAGTTAATATATGGTAAAATTGTTCTTTGACCTCCTTAAAAATTTTTAAAAAAAGTTGTTTAGTCTCTTCAAAAATGGCGAGATCATAAATTAATAAATGATAAAATTATATTATAACCTCTTAAAAATTTATAATTCAATTTTAACCACCAATAAAAAAATTTCTAGATTCGCCCCTGATTGGAACAATACTTTAGTTTCAAGATTCAATTGGAACATTTTGAAACTCCAGGAACAATTCAAAATTCAACCCATGGTTTGAGGACATTCGGTGACATTAACCCTTTTTTAAAACATTAAATTTACCTGAACTCTTGCCGCAATGGCAAAGTAATGCTTGTTAACTGGAACCCAAAATGCATGTTGCCTTTGCTCTGGAACCCCATTTATTGGGAATATTTCTTCAGGTTGATACCAAACATTGTTGAGCAAATTGTCTGAAGAATTGTTGCAATTTCTGCCATTGTAGTAATCAGAAAACCTAAGGTAACCAATTTCTCTGGTGAAGTCTCCATTTGATTCTAAAGCTAGCTCATCCTCAGGTCCGTCCCCATACCTCTTTTAAAACATTAATGGATTTGTAAAAAAAAAAAAATGGTGAATTATTGTAAGGACTCATAAGGTAAAATGAAAAGTTGAAAAAAAGGCAAAAATGCAAGAGTGTATGAGCAAGGTAGAGAGAGAGAAAAAGAGAGGTTAAAATATATCATAAGTCTTTGTATTCTTTCTAAAATTGGAATTTAGTCCCTTTAATTTTATTTTTAGAAATTTAGTCATACTTTCCATAATTAAAAATTCAAGTCTAATTGATAACACTATTAAATTTGTTAGTATGACATTTTAAAATATTAAGTGATGTAACTAAAAAATGACGTAATGAACTTAAAAAAAAAGGGGTCAACTATATTAGTAGCCACCCAATTATCGTTTTTTTTCTATTTTGGTCACTCAACTATTTAATTTTGTATTTTTGGCCTTCCAACTATCTAGGATTTTTGGATGTTTCCATTTTACATTAGCCAACTGATGACAAAAAAGACAAAATTAAATAGTTAAATGATCATTTTGTAACTTTTCACAGCTGTATAACTGAAAAAAAAAACTATAATTGGGTGACCTTTACTATAATTTACCCAAGGAAAAATGGTGTACCTGCCAATTCCAGAGACCTGTATGAGCCCAAAACTGAGGGATTGTTACATCTCCAATTTGAAGCTGTGGATTTGCATTTCCTGCTATTCCATAGTGCAAAATTCCTTTCACCTTGAATAAAGTAATTAGCAATTGTGTAGCTATCCCTGCATTTAGCTATAAAAAAATTCCATTGGGAGGGGAAATGGGGAAGAATCAATAACATTGAGGGACCAAAATGACAATTTAAAAAAACTGAAATATTGTTGCAGATACAATAAAAAATTCTCATTACCATGCTCAACCCTGTCATAACAATAATAACTCTTTCATTTTCCAACCGACCTATTCGAAACCTTCTCCCTGCATAAACAAAAAAATTGGGTTATTATACACTAAAACTTTAAGGTTAAATTCTGATTTTGGTCCTTTTACTATGTTCAAATTTGAGATTTAATTTGTATGCTTTAATTTGATCCATCTACTTTTATAACATCATTAGCCTATCCAAATAATTAATCACAATGTTTTTGTAACGAAGTCGGACATGCCAGGCCATCTATTCTTGGTCCGGTTTGATTAAATAAATTATTAAAAATTCATCTCAAATTAAAAAAAAAACATCGGTTTAATTGATTCAACCATCAGTTTAAACCGATCTTTTAACATAACTCAACCTCTTTCTCCAAACTGATGCATCGACCGGCACGATCCTAACAACCTCAGTAATTACTAACACCAACTATTATGCTTAAAAGTTGATGTGTATTTTTTTTTTAAATACCCTTTCTAACAAAAAAAAAATAGTTCAAATAAATGATATGAGTTAGAATGATGTATTTAAAAAAAAAAACCTAAATCAATATTTTAACCCCGTTGTTAACTATTTAGACTAACAAATAACATTACAAAAAACAAGACAGAACAAATTAAGTTGAATTAATATACAAAAACAAAAAATAAACCCCCGAATTTGAACATTAGTAGAGGGGCCAAAACTAAAATTTTCCCAAAATTTCAATCAAGAAAATTCCATTTTCAAAAAACAAAAAAACAAAACAAAAAATTCACGAGGAAGTTGATAAAAATCACCTGCAAAATCCAAGTAAGGCATCTTATGATCTTCCAGAAAGCTACCAGTTTGCAACAAAGGATTCATCTCATAGGAATTTGGCACTATTATACCTAAATATGGCCCTTCCATGTTTATACTATCAATATTTCTCAACGTAGAAGAAGATAATAATCCATAAACTCCATTGATACCAAACCCTAAAACAACAAGAACATGAACAAACAACACCATTTTCAAGCTCAACCCCATCATCATATACGACCTCTCCTTTTTGATCCCTCAATGATATGCAAATGTATATAAATATATCAAAGTTGACCTAAATATATCAATGATGAAATCATGAAATTGACATACAACTGACTTTCCTATATACTATGTTCAAATCCCACAGCTTTTGTGTGTGTGTGTGTGTATATTTCAACAAATACCACAGCTTATATTGAATAATACATAGAAAAAGTCAAGAACGTGGAAACTTCATTGTTTGAAAATTAAAAGGAAACGTGGAAGAAAAGGAAAATAGGGGTTTTGTTTGGTTGGATGGTATTGTTTGGTGAAATTTTATGGATGGTCCCTGGATCATGTAAATTTGATGGAATTAGTCCTTTTATTATAATTTGATCATTTCTATTTTCTTCAATGTTTTTTTTACCGATTCTCAATTCAACTAGTTGGTCTGTATTGGTTCACAGATTAATCAGTTTAACTTATTTATCCGTACTTACGTGTCAGTTGGTCTAATCCGATTCCAACAACCTTGACTTTCTTTACTTTTTGAAATATATTTCTTCAATCTCGAGGGCAATTTTTTTCTCCCAATTTTATCAAATAATTAAACTTGGATTATATTTTTCAAACATGTGGTGATATGGAAGATACACCATGGCAATTTTATGTACAATTTGACAAATATTATATATTTACGTGCAAAATATTTGTCCAACGATAAAAAAATGTCAAAGAATATATATCATGTCATTACATGTTAAAAGAAAATTCACATTATTTGATAGAATTAATGAAACAAAGTTGATCTCAGGATTGAAATTAATACCCATAAAAAAAAACAAAAGGGATTAAAAAAATCTAAATTATCATAGGACTAAATCCGTCAAAAATGCATAGTAAAAGGACTTTGTATAGAATTCGACCTTTATTTTTAAAAAGTCATATATGTAGGGTAGTTTTGACTATTACTTTTGCAATTAAAATCCATACATAATTTGAAGGAACAACGTAATTGCGTGAGCAGTCGAACTCGTGTCCTGGCAGGATGAATAGCTTGAATATTCCCTTTTATATATAGAACGTGAAAGAAAAAAACTCTAATTGTATTTATAAATGATTAATTGTGTATATCTTCCTTTATTTTATTTACTTTTTTTAATATTTTATCTTTTGGTTAAATGTTACTGTTAGTCCATGTACTATATACGTGAAGTACTAATTTAATCTTATATTTTAATATGTTCATTTTTAGTTCATGTATTTTTCAATTTTTAAAGTTTTAGTCTTAATTAAACGGTAATTGTTATATTCATTAATTTTTATTATTTCTAAAATAATATGTAACAAATATATTATTATATATGCATAGGCGAACTCATGGGTTGGTAAGGCTCTAACCTCATTAAAATGGAAAATTCAACTTTTAGCACTTTTATTATTTATAAAATTTTAAATTAACATATGGTAAAATTACGCTCCCCAAAATAAAAAAAATTATATAGTCTTTTAAAATTATAAATATGTAGGTTATTAAAATAGTGAAATTGCATCTATGCTTTTGTAAAAATATACAACTTAATTCCCCCTAAAAAAAAATCTTGTGTTTCACCCTTGCACAAATGTAATATTATGTTAACTTTTTATATAGAAGATTTTGGTGTGTTTTTAGGGTTTAATTGCATGAAAGTGCGTAAAAAATAAAAATTATTCATGGCAGCAAGATGGGGTTGGTTGGAGTTTGGCCTACCCCAATCTCGACCTGATTACTATTCATATGCTCATTATCTGACCTCTAACTTAAAAAGGAATTTTCCCCGCAAAATAATAAACTCGATCTATTATGCAAAATTTCACATTTTTTAATTTTAGACAAATTTCAAAAAAAAAGATTTTATCTAATTAAGTGCTACTGTGCTCATGAAATATAAATTTTATTTTTTCTCATTAAATTTTGTCTTTATATTTCATTTATGCAACACTTTCAAATGAAATTAAGAAATTATGGAAATAAAAAGAAATGGAAAAAGTTTGTGCAGGAGAAGAATATGGAGGTGATTTATATTATAATTTTTATATGTTATAAATTATATTATTTATAAAAATAATATAATATAAAATATTACAAACTTAAAAAAAAAAAGTTGGGTAATTAGACCTTAAATGTTTTATGCCTTTGTTCAACTCATATTTTAAACGAGCTTATTTTTTATCCAAATTTATTTTTCGGACATAATATTTTTACTTAAATTATTTCAAATTTTGAATATACATTTTAGTTTGACAAACAATTCAACCCTTAAATAAGTCTAGACCAAGACCATTGCTTAACGGCATTATTAAAAAAAACAATTACGAATTCTAAACCTAAACCGTAAAACCGGGATAAATGCTATACAATAGAGGATAAAAAGCTGACCAATACATAAGCTAACGAATACGTGAGGGTTCCTTGAGTAGCACAATCTGTAATTTTCTGTTGGACTTGGCTCACAGGTGTTTTGAATTTTTGAGCATTGAACTACCAATTTGATTGAGATTTCTAGTCTTCCTTATAGACTAAATATTCTGAGACAAATCAAATATCAATTCGCTTCTCAATTTTTTTTTTTCCTTAGTAAGTAGCAGAGATTCTTTTGCAGACTGCAATGGTAAACTTTGTCATTTTATTTAGATAAGCCTTTTATATTCTTATTACACTCAAATAAGTGTTTAAACTTTAATTGGCATTCTTATAAGTTCTTAAATTTTACTTGTATCCATACAAGCTCTTAAGCTTCGATTTATATCTAAATACAATTTCTAATGTAAATCGATATTTATTTGAAATAAGGGCATTTTTGGGTTTAAATTCATGTATATTATCTAAATTTTAACGTATTTACGTATTTGTTTATGTTATTTTTGAGTTTTTTTAATTGTACAATAGCATTGCGTTCAAACTTTAAACTAATTTTATTCGGGTATGAAAAACCCCAAGGTCTTATCTAAATAAAGTAACAAATGTAAAGGACTTATTGAGGAAATTAACCTTTTTTTACATGTGACAATAAATCCAGATCATTTAAAGCTTGGTCTTCCTTGTCTTAATTAATGAACGAAAGCTAAAACAAGAGAGAAAACTTCGAATTTTTATTACAAAAAGTACGGATTCACTCATAGTTTTCATCATAAACCTGTTAGTTACAGTCCTTTTCTTACAAAACCCTAGAACGACCAAAGCTCAGGAACCTGCGTGTAGACACCATGAATGTCCCAACACCACCACCACCACCACTTATCAAGCCAACCGCAACACCTTATTATCATCTTTGTCCTCTAATTCCATCCATGCTAATCATGGTTTCTTCAGCACAACCGTAGGGACAAGCCCTAACACCGTAAACGGTCTTTTCCTCTGCCGTGGGGACTATTCCATCACCTTCTGCCGCTCATGCGTCGCCTTAGCTGCTGACGATATCGCCGACGCTGCCCTGTCGAGACAACAGAGGTGATATGGTACGACGAGTGCTTCCTCCGGTACTCGGATAGTATGATCTTCGCCGTCGTGGCGGATTCCTATACCTGCGGGGAAAGTGAACAGCACCGAGGATGAAAGTTTCAAACGGTTTTTAAGGGTTATAAATGGTGCTGTAACCAGGGTGGTGAATGAACCGATCCGTGCTATGAAATTTGCGATCAATGAAGAGGATTTTTCGAGGTCTAAAAGACTATATGCTTTAGTACAGTGTACGCCGGACATAACAGAACGGGACTGTGTTACATGTCTGAGAGCAGCCATTGCAGAGCTTTCAGATTGTTGCGTAAGTGATGAAGGGGGAAGGGTTTTGAATCCAAGTTGTAACGTTAGATATGAGTTTCAGCGGTTCTATAATATAACAGCAATTGCAGATCCCACTACTCCAAGTTTCTCTCACCACAGTTTTTTTACGGTAAATATATATTTTTGGTACATGAACTTAGGTTCAAGGTTCAAATCGGCACCTAAGATTTTTTCCCAATTAGGTACTTGAACTTGGTTTTAAGGTTCAATTCGATACCAAAAGTTTATTTTGGCTCAATTAGGTAACTAAGCTTAGCTTCAAGGTTCAAATAGGTACCTAAGAGTTTTTCCCAATTAGGTACTTGAACTTAATTTTAAGGTTCAATTTGGTACCTAAAGTTTATTTTGGTCCAATTAGGTACCTAAAACTTGTTTTCTTGGTTCAAATTGGCAATTGAACTTGGCTTTTTTTGGTCCAAATTAGTACTTAGGATAGATGACTTATTAGATTGAACCAATTTTAACTATGAAGTCATGTTCAAGTACTAATTTGAATCAAAAAGCCAAATTTAGGTACCTAATTAGACAAAAAAAACATTTAGGTACCAATATGAACCTTAAAGTCAAGCTCAGGTATCAAACCATGCATTTACTCATTTTTTTTATTTAAGTTGGATGAGTTATAGTTATTAACTTTTTATAGTCAAACGGAATTTAATTTTCGAGTTTAGGTTAATAGATTTAATTTGAACCAACCGGTGTAATCTAAAAAAATCCTATATTTTATATGAATTACAATGAACTGAATTGAGAATATTGCCCTTGCTTAGAAGAAGAGAGAGGCAAAACAAATCAAACTGGATTCCAGTACTTGGAGCAAGTTTATCAGCAACTTTTGGGCTTGTTGTCGTCTCTGTCTCTTGTTTCTTCGTATGGAGGAGGAGGAGAAGAAAGAGTCGAGGTATGTAATGGAGCAATATTTTGGGCTAGCATTACTACTTCCTTTTAGCACTTACATTTGATATAGTGTATGTTTCTATGCACTTTCAATGAAATAATAGATAATAATATATTATTTAAAAAAAATTAAAATTATATTGAACGCTCAAGGGAAACTTTTAATGGAGACAATGCGGGGCGATCACAAGAGTTTGCTTTTATTCAATTGGATATTTTACATGCAGCGACATTTCACTTTTCTAATGAATATAAGTTAGGAGAGGCTGGATTTGGTCCTGCATACAAGGTAATTATCGCTTCTCTTCTAGGCTTTTGTATAAAAATGATACTAAAATTTTGAATAATTATAAAAATGATCCACTTTTTTTATTATGTACGTAAATAACCTAAAATAAATAGTGAAAGTTAGTGGAGCAAAAAGATTGGCATCACCAACATGTCACGTTAGTCATTAGGATTAAAAAAATCAATTTTTCTTGTGGAGCCATAAAGAATAGCGTTACTTGTATAAATATCAAACTCTTTGTATTTTCCAATATAATATCATAGAGAATGATGTTACCTTTAATATGTTTAGAATTTTTAATTTAAAATAAAAATGATAATTTATTTGGTGGAGTCATAGAGAATGGGGGCACCAGTATTACGTGTCAATTTTTTTTAAATGGCTTTTTTTAATTTAAAATTAAAATTGATATTTTGTTTGATAGAATTATTTTTTTTTTGGCGTGACCAAATTTTTTTGACAGTTCACTAAATGGTTATATTAACTAAAAGGCTTTCAAGAACTTGTTAATTGCTAAATTACAACATAGAAATCTTGTGAAGCTTTTACGATGTTGCTTAGAGAAGAACGAAAAGCTGCTTGTATATGAGTTCCTACCAAACAAAAGCTTGGATGTCTTCCTATTCGGTTTGATCGTTGAACCTTTTAACTAATCAGTACGTAGATGAAATAATGAAAGTATAATCACTTGTTTTTTTTTTTTTTTTTCATATTTTTGTTAGATACGAACTTGGCTACATAATTAGATGGGCCAAAATGATTTAACATTATTAAAGGAATAGCACAAATATCCTATATACATGAAGATTCTCGTCTCAAAATTGTATACAAAGATTTTTGTACATTTGTAGAACATTTGTACATTTGGCCATAATTAGATGGGCTAATAGTTTTATACATTTGTAGGCATGGAAACTATGGTCCAAGAGTGAAGGAATAGAGTTAATGGACAAGATCCTTGTTCAATCATGTGTGGCTTCTGAGGTGCTTAAATGCGTTCATATTGGGTTATTGTGCGTCCAACAAATAGACCAACCATGTTATTTGTGATTGTCATGTTGGCAAGTCCTCTTCCAACAAAGCCGGCATGCATTTTTGTTGGACGTCTTGTCGTAGAACCAATTGAACCCATTTCAAATGGTGGAGTCGTTTCATTTACTGTTTCAAATTTATCACCTCGTTGATGGTATCACTGTTCTAAAGTTTCTAAATTATCAGAGTTGGTATATGTTTTTTAATAATCATAAAAGACTAGAGACGAAAGATCCACACAGCATACCAATGCCAACAAGCTATATATATATATATATATATATATATATTATGTAACCCTTTATACATGAATATTTTATAGCCCTATATATTCATTCGCTATCATTTTATTAATAAAAAGATAAATCTTAAAATTATACATGAATTTCGATTTAACGTGCAATATAATACAAAAACTCTGATTTTATGCTATCGATCATTTTATTGTGAACAAAGACGCATAGGTTACATTCATAATGATAAGGAAACCTTTGCTCTTACTAATTTTGTTAAAACTAATGAAAATTGTGTTGACTCTAATATAGGAGAAAGGAAATTCCGAAAGCCTACTTGTTTTTATGTGGTGTAGTAAGCCATAACAAATCACAATGCTACAGGTTTCTCGATAATCTCAAATGAAATTGTAATGCGCTCGTACACATTGTTACTAACTTAATAAAACACTTAAATATAGTCATAGATTATAATTTATTTTTAAATAAAACTCACTTGAATTAAAACCAAAATTTTCACCTTCCCTCTAATTTTTTGGATTAGTGAAATTCTGAATATTTCAACAATATTGCAGAGTTTTACGTTCTTTTATAACTTATGAGTACGAGTAGGTTTCCCATTATTTTCTCGAGCTCTTTTAAGAGTTTTTTTTTATTAAAGAAACATTATGAATGGTCGATTGAGTCTTAATTCGACTGACATCGTTATTTTTGTCAATGTAGGATGGCGTGGATTCGAGTACGTTGAAGCGCATTATTTTCCTTTTTAAAAATTGGAGAAAGACTATGAATAGTTTTAGATATTGTATAAAAAAACATATATGATGCGAATTTATAATGAAATTAATGTTATGAAAAAACTTCTCGGAGGGGCATCTAAGCATTGACAAATGCTCTACAAATGGGAGCTGGTATCTGAGTTTCGATCATTCATCCATTCAGTCATTCTTTTACATACTTTCTTTCGCTTCGTATATTATCCAAATTTCACACTAATTCAACAACAATTCAAAATATTATTAGTAGTCCTTGTCAAGTATTAACCATTCATTTTAAGTCCTTCAATCATTCAAATAAATGAATAAAATTTTTATCTCCAGCCCCCTCAAACTTTTAAAATCTTATATTGATCCCCCTTAAACAAAATTTCTAGCTTCGTCCGTGATTGAAGTGATTATTTCATGCTACATACATACTAATAGTGAATAATACATGAATTTAAGCAAAGCAAATGTTTTTCAATTAAAGATGAAACAATATATATAGAAATAAGCTTAAAAATCTTAGTAGTAGATTAGAAAAAGAAAAAAGGAAGGGCTAAGCTTGTTAGCTTGTTAGCACACACATAATCATCACCTAGAAAATAAATAGTCCAAAATGAAAATTTTAAAATAATTTGTGTATAGCATCATGAGCAATCAGCCTTTGAACCATTTTGTTTTCTTAGCAGAGTGACTGCTCATGATGTTATAACGTTTCCATCATGAAGCTCTTCCATTTGATCATCTCTACCTAAGTACTTACTTTTTTTGTTGCTTTTTTTTTTTCTTCTTTTAAAGTGTGCTTTGCTATAGCCTTTCCCAAAAACCATAATACATCGACTTATCGGAATCCGCCACCCAAAGACGGAGGAGCCCAATAATCGGCTCCATTGTCGCTTCCGACTTGAAGTGTACATGATATTGGAACCAAGCATAGCCCTCTACTCTTTAGGTTTTTCTTTGGTTCTTCATTAGAATCCTACAAAATGGAAGAGGAAATTATGTTGTTTCATGTTATGTAATATATGTTAACTCGAAAATCTAATATGATTAACTTAAATTTGAATTTGACCTAACTTGATTTAACCATAAAACAAGGGTGAAATCAAAAAAATTATATTGGAGGTAGGGCGAACCATGATGGAGACTAAGGGAGGCCTTGGCCCTCAAATTTTTTGAAAATTTTCAAATTTTCACTTGAAAATTTTCATTATGTCTTATAATGTTTTTGAAATTTTTAATTAAGCTCTTTTAATTTTTTTTTTCAAAAAATTCATTAAACTTTTAAAATTTTTAAAAATTTTATTTAGGCCCTTCAAAACTTAGTCCCAAAATCAGCCATTTATTGGAGAGCTCAAAAATAGAATGAGCAAAAGCCCAAGGCAATATGAAAGAAAGGAGGTTGAAGCCCTCGCATGCCCTCTTCCCTATGCCTCGTGATCATGACCCATATAAAAAATGACCCGAACTATGAAATAGTCTAAACTTGAAATGATCTAAATTCAAAATTATTCAAACTTGAGAGCCAATTCCAAAAATGATCCAAAACTCACATGCCAAACCTAAAATGACACAACTTGAAAAATCCACTAAAAACCCAAAATGACTTGAACAAAAAATTACCTCAACCGAAAGCAGACCCAAACTTTGAAATAATCTAAAATTAAAATAACCCGGAATTTTCAAAACTCGAATAGAAAAAAATAGAGGCTTTAGTGAAGAATTACCTGAAGATCAGCAGGACTACCTTTCCTCTTCTTCATGCATTTTTCATTCAACAGCTAAACGAAGAAAAGATGGCATCCATCAAATTAAATATTGGCATTTTCAATTTATTTATCGTACTTTATAAAGCATAAACATTTTTCTTTTAGAGACTCTCTTTATTGCTTTGATTTAAATAAAAACAATTAAAGTTCCTTTGAGGTAATGGATCCTATAAAAGGTTAATTACCTGACCAGGGTCTTCAGGAAATATACAATTTCTCTCCCCTTGAACCTAAATAAGAAGAAAATTCACATACTATAATTAATTATTATCAATTGATTGAGCTGAAATCGAGCTTTGTAATACTTAATTTGAATTGCTCGTAAGTCTTATCGAGCTTTTCATATTTTGGTATTATTAAATTATATTATTGCTATTAATCTAAGCTTTATTATCGAGTTAAGTTAGAGTTTGAATACAAAAATTGATAAACGAGCTTGCTCGAATTTGAAAACAAATGTTCAATCAAGCTCGAATTGAATATTGAACTTTAAATTTCAAGTCAATTTAAACTTTACAATATTCAAACTCGACACAGCTCAATTACACGAGACTGCTAGAACCTTAATCAAAACTGTCTTTTTATGTTTTGAGAAATTAAGGAAGATATAGTTTTTTTTTTTTCTTACAGGCTGTTGCTGCTGCCTCATGTTTCCTTGTGATCCATCACTGCCCAAGTACGGTAAGCTGAGAGCCTACATTCAAGGGGGATGAATGAACATGTATATATATATACAAAATGAAAATGAACAATAATATTTAGGAGTTCAATAAAAATAAAAATAAAAAAGACCATATTATGAGGACTGGAAACAACTTTAAAAACAGTGTTGGGTGGTCCATGCTCCATTGCAAATATATATATATATAATCATATAATTATGAAAAATTATAAAATAAATTTTTCATTTTTGATCGCTCAATATTTTATAACTTATAATTATAACGAAAAAAATTACTAAAAGAAAGAAGGAAAATCACCTCAATTTGACTCTGAAGGAATCTGATGTAGCCAATAGCTTCTAACAACACAGAGGCTGTGTCAGTCTGCAAAAGTGAACGGCACGCAAACCACAACCCTCCAATGTCATCTTTATTTGTCATTATTTGCTTTACTTAAAGTGAAACGAAAAGAAAAAAGCAAACTTTTGGTATAATTTGGGTTTAATCCCTCTAATATGCTAAAATTTCATATTTCAGCTTTTTCACTTTAATTTGGTATAATTTGGGTCCCTTCCACTTGTAGCTTAATAACACTGTTAGTTGCTACTTAATGACTATGTTAGGACCACGTAAAAATCCAATCAGAGACAAATACAACGGGGCAAGCAGTTGCCTTCCTCTCAAAAATGAAAAATTGCAATTCAATCTCTTTATAAATGACGAAATTATAGGTTATATGGTACAATTGCCCTTTAGCTCCCAAAATGAAAAAAAACCATTTTGTCCCTTAAAGTATGATGGAACCATAAATTAATACACGATAAAAATTATATTTTGACCTCTCAAAAATTTATAATTCAATTTCAATACCCTAAAAAAATGGATTAGCCCTACAATCCAATCATGTCAAGCAATTTCACTACTTTAACTATAGAAACTAAACGTGTTATCTTGTTAGACCTAGTAAAAGTAATTATAAACGTAAAAATACCAAATTATGTCAAATTAAAATAAATGGATTAAATCTAGAATTTCACCATAATAAAGGGACTGAAACCGAAATTAAACTATTCATCAAAATGATTGCAATTAGCTGAGTTAAAACATGATTTTTTTTTTTTCTTTTTTTGCAAATATCTAAAGCTTTTTATACCTTCCCAAATGGTGAAACAAGCTGGTGAAGTGCTGTAATTCTGTCTCCTAATTTTTCTTTCCTCACCTGCCATACAACATTCATATATATACAAGTCAGAAAAAAGAAAAAGTTGGTGAATAATTTACTATTTTACTTTCACTTAAACTATATTCTCCTTTTCATACATTAATAGAATATGATAGTTACAGCAAAAAAAAAAAAAAAAAAAGAATCGTCCCTCTAGAAATCGACAACCAAACAAGGACAATAGGTTTTACCACCCCACATGTATTTTGTGTATATATATATATGTGTGTGTTTGTGAGTGTGCGTGCAATCTGTATTGAGAAAAAATATATATATTTAATTATATAAAAATTATGGTAAAAGTATCATAGAAGTCCCTGTACTAGTAGTTGGATAATATTTTGCTCTTTTACTCAAAAATAGACAATTTAATCCTTATGCGTTAGATAAAAGAGCAAGTTGATCCTTCTGTTAAGAATTTCATGCATTTCTATGATTAAAAATTGGACTATATATCGTCAGCATAAGGTGCACATGACACGCCATGTGTCACTATTTAGCTAGTTTTTATCAGTGCAATTGGATGGAATTTTTAATAAGAAGAACCAGTTTGCTCTTTGAACTAAATGTACAAAGACTAATCTGTCTATTTTTTGAGTAAATGAAACAAAATGCAATATAACTCTTAATATAAAATCCAATACTTTAACCTAAAAATTGGTTTTTTTTTTTTTTGGTTTAGTACATAAATCACACCTTGAAAGTAGATTGAGTTGCAGAAGGTTGAACCCTAGTTTTCTTCAATGCCCCACCACTTGCAGTGCTGCTATTACACTACACAAACACCCAAAAAGAAATCAAAGTAAATATGAGCATTTTGATGGTAAAATTTCTATGAAGATCTCTATACTAAGAGTTAAATTGTATTTTGTTCTTTATTCAAAATAAATAGATAAATTAGTCCTTATATATTAAATGAAAGTGTAAACTCGTCATTTTTGTTAAAAGTTTCATCTATTTGTACTATTAAAACTGGCTTAACTGATAAAGTAATCAGACAATTATATTGACGTATAAAAATCAGTTTTTAACAGTAAAAATATGGATGAAATTATTAACAAAATGACCGATTTTTAACGGGAACTAACTTACCCATTTTTTGAGTAAATAAGAAAAATTACAATATAACTCCTAGTACAAAATCCTCCATCATCCTTCTACAACATATATTTTGATCATTGGAATTGTTGGGTTTAAAAAAAAAACAAATAAAACCCTAACTTTGAAACCCTAAAAATACCTCAGGTGATGGATCCATTAATGGTGGGTGTTGCCTTGTAGCGGTATCAGCTTTGATGTTGCTTGAAAAATCCAACACGTTGCTGTTGAAACTTGTTGTTACACAGGATTTTGGAGATGAAGAAGCAGTAGCCATGGACCAATTAGTTGTTGCTTTAGATCCTTGATAATGATGATGATGATGATGGTAATCTTCATTTGCATGGCCATAAACATAGTTTTCTTGTTTCATAATATTATTATTACCAGCCGAAGCTTGGTGTTGTAATGCTGTTGCTTGTTCTTCTCCCACCAGTCCTCCCCTACAAAGAAAAAAGATACATACATGATACATGATAACATGACATAAATTCATACATACATGCATGTTTCATATGTACGGGGTTTAAGAGAGTTACAAGAGTAATTGACTCCATGATTCAGGAACCTCTTGGTTATTATTATCATGCCATGAAGAAGAAGAAGAAGAAGTGGAAGTAGGGATGAGTTGAGGGAAGAAAGTAGCAGCAGCCGCCGCTGCTGCCGCCGGTGGTGGTGGTGGCTGTGGTGGAGGGAAAGGGAAGAAAGGGGAAGCTGTTTGTTGATGATGATGAGTTGATGGTGGTCGCATGGCGTTGTTGATGCTCCACCAATCAGGGTTTCCGGCCATTAATTGTTGCACTGGTGAGCTCTGCAACACTCCTTGGTTCATGGCCTATGATGATGATGATGATGATGATGATGATGATGTTGATGATGTTAGTAACTAGAAAAAACTTTCTCTGTTGCTCCTTATTTTTTTTCTTTCACTTTCATAGCTCCCAAACAAGTCTTTGCAGAGAAACTTTGAGAGTTTATGAATTTTGTGGTTTAAGTAGAGAAGGGAATTTAAGAGAAATGATGACCCTTTTTCTCTCAAAGTTCTATTCCATGAGAGAATTTAAATCATTGAGGCTTTTGAGTTATTTTATTATTGCTTTGCCTTTTTCTTTCTTTCTTTCTTTATTATTTTATGTTATTTCTTTTCTTTGTTTGCTTTTTTTTTTTTTCTCTACTTTTGCTTTCTCAAAGTGGGACAGAAAAGGTGGAACCAATTCTCAATATTTTTTTAAAAATTACGAGTTAGTATATAATCCACTAACTCGTATTTAATACATTAATAATTTTAATATAATTATTAAAATATTAATAAGAAATTATGTGTTAAATTCACTTTATTAATTATTATGTGTAATAATTAATTATCCGTGTGAATCCCGATTCTAATGATTCACTAATTATAAAAATTACAAATAAATATATTAAAATTCAAAACTTTTCAAAATACCTAATAATTAGTCTTAATATAGAAAATCCCACACAATAAATATGGAAAAAAGGAGAGTAAAATTTTACAAATATTTAAGAAATTAATCGTAATGGATAAGAAGTGATTAAATGCATATTTAATTGACAAGTACCTTCTAAGATGAGTTAATGAAATTATACTATCCAATCATCAATAACTTGACAGATGAGCAAATTTAGTCAAAATAGGCTAAAATGACAATTATTGGATAAATATATATAGAGTCACAATTATTTGATGGGTTTAGTGATTATTGATTATATAAATAAATTATGTCATTATTTTCTATAGAATTTTTTTTAGATTTTGAAAATTTTAATGATGGTATTGTGATGAAAATGATTAATTATAATAGATTTAAAATACAAAAAAATACTACTAAAATGCATAATATATATTGAAAATTAATTTGGTACTCGAGTTTGACACTTTTTTTTTTCTAATGTGGTACTTGTGTTATTTTTTGGTTCAATCTAATACTTATACTTAACAAAGTTATATATTTTGGTACCCAAAGATAATAGTGTTGACTTTTTATTGGTCAATTAAGGTTTCAGGGTTGATTTGATGAAAGTTTATTAGGTTTGAATTTTTCATTATTTTGTTAACAAAATAAATTTAGTGTTAATTGTGAATTTGTTTAATTCGCATTTAATTTATAAAATATAGTCCCGTGGATGTGATTTATTTTCGAAAGCAAATTTCTAATATTATTAGCTAATTATGAATTTTCATCAAATCAACTTTAAAACTCAAATTAAACGCTAAAAAGTTAATATTGTTATTTTCAGTACCAAAATGTACAACTTTTATTAAATACAATAGGAAAAAAAACACATGTACCACATTTAAAAAAGTGTCAAACTCGGTACCAAATTGCATACTAAGCCTATAGTATTTGTATTTGATACACTTGCTATTAATCGCATGTCGACACTTTATTAAAATATTTAAAAATATAAATAATTATAATTTTTAAAATAATGCATCATATAATTTATTATATATATATATATATATATTAATGTTTGCAGGTATGTATAAGCTACCTCTCCATCACAATCCTTGGTGTGAATATGAGAAAAAATATGATATCTTAGTTGAAGTTAAGATTGGATTTGTCATTTGTGGTTTCCTTAATTATATTTTTGAGGTTACATTGCAAACGTTATCTACACTAAGTTTTATAAAATTTATTAAAATTTATGTAACAATTAAATAAAATTTTGGCTGGTATAAGTGGGGATTTGGCCCCAAAATAAATAATATTTAATTTAATCCTTCTTAAATAATGGAATTTTAAGTTAATATTTGGAAAAATTATATTTTGAGAACTCAAAATATAAAATATATATTTAATCTCTTTAAAAACAATGAAATCATATATTTAAAAATTTAATTTCTTTAAAATTATAATTTAATTTCAGCTCCATAAAAAAATCGAATTCCATCATATGTGAGTTTGTATTGATTTTTTATAGAAATAATAAAATATAAAAATACCTTCATAATAATAGAATTTACTTGTATAAAAATGACTGTAATTATTTTTCAATTAAATTAGTACCTAATTGATTATGACGTCAACTCAATTATGGATTTTAAGTATAGTATCGATATAACATGTTACAACCATAATATAATAAGAATTATTTATGTTGAATACATTGTCAATTAATGAAATAAAGACCTCATCAAAAAATTGAAACTAAATTCACAAGGACTTTAGCTTTTGTGATGTATTACAATCTAATTCTCAATGTTTTTAAAATAACATCGGTAATCGAATTGGCTAAATCATCGTTTTCAGTTCAATTAATTCGATAAATTAATCCTATTTTAATTAAATAAATTATTAAGATATTAAAACAAAGAAATTCTATTCAATTGGCCTTTTAGCCACACTCAATTGGTTTTGAGTAGTTCACTCGAAATATTAATTAATTTTAAATTCAATGGATCCAATTAATCAGTCCAATTCAATTCCAACAATCATACTAATTTACTATCAATATATAATAATAATATACTTTTACTACATAAATATTAACCTATAATAAGAAATCTTTTATAAAAATCAGATCGAATTAAACAACTAATAATTGGAACCTTAAGTTAGGTGGATTAGGGATGAAATATTTAGAAGGACAGTCACAAATTCCAAAAAAGGGTGAATGCAAGGGCAAGAGCCTCATTGCTACTCCATAGAAATGAAAATTGCAATTCAACTCTCATAAAATCATTGAATTATAAATTTTACGGTAAAATTATACTTTAATCTAAAATAGTGAAAAATATTATGTTTAGCCATTTCAAAATGATGAAATTATAAAATAATACGTGATAAAATTATATTTTAACCTTTTAAATATTTATAATTCAATTCTAACCTATCATAAAAAAAAATTTCTAGATTCGCCCTATCCAAAAATATAATTTTGTGCACTATAAAACAGGCAAATATCCCAAAATACCAAAAAATACAAAAATTACCGGAAAGGATGAGGTTTCAAAAATATTGACGGAAGGGCAATTTCCCAAAAAGCGCGTCACGTCGGTAGCGTTTTTGAAATCGACTAAAAGCGGCGTCCATGGGGGAGCTTTAGGTTAACTTCAGCAAAAAGCGCTTCCACAGGTGCGCTTTGAAGTTAGCCTAAAGCGCTCCCCATGGACGCGCTTTTAAGCAATCTTTCGATCCACTTGCAATGTGAAAATGAATTAATTTTTGGACGATGAGTCTCGGCAAAATAATTTTGAGAGCGTTTGAACAAACCGTGGCGAAAACGCCTCACGTGGACGCCGCTTTTGCTACGAGTGGTCTCCGCAAAATTATTTTGAGAGACGTCAACAAACAAAGTGCATAAAAACGCTTCCAGTGAGGTGCACTATTACCCGGGCGGTGAAAAGCGCCCCACGTGGGACTTTTTACTCTGATGCCGCTGCAAAATTAGGCTATAAATCGCCCAAATTGCATTCTCGGTTGGCGAAAGCATTCAAGCAAAAAAAAAAAACCGAAAATGAGTGAGCGTATTAATAGTGTTATTTACTACGATGGTGAAGTCGTGACATCGAAAATGGTGTTGTTTTCTTATCGAGAACACAATATGATTGAGTTTTAATCAAACGTCGATTTGGTGGAACTTGCAAAAGAATTAGGCGTAAAATATTGAACAACGCCAATGAAAGTTCAATCTATTAAGTATAGATTTTGCGCGGTCGATCCGGTGAGATATGACGATTCGACATCAAAGGTCCCGGAGCCTTGAAGCAATGGTGGAGACTCATTTTGTCGGTGGATCGCCTATCTCGAGTTATATGTAGAATTTTCATCTCCAGTGATCTGGTGCGACCTCAACATCTAGTATCGTTCGAGGGAATACACGACCCCGTGTCGACACTCTGTAAGTGGGAGGCAAAACGAAGTGCCCGTGTGCGGTGGTAGTATGGAAAACATAACCCCCGCACGACACTCGGTTGGTGGATGGGACATGCATATTCGTCAATCGGCGTCGGATGGTAAATACGCATTGGGGACGTCATCAACTTCTAGTGGATGGCAATCCACATACGATTGGAATCTTCTGAAAGATGTTTAAGGAGGGATGATGTATTACCGACGGCATCCACCAAATGAGGGCCCTCGTTTGTTGCGGGTTATGGAGGATCGGACGATGAATCCGATGTGGATCCATCTCGGAGCCGGGGCTGACGGTGCGAAGTTGGACTATTTTACGAGCCGAACTGTTCCAATTGTACCTGAAGATGTTGAGGGCGGTTCAGACGAAGAAGAAGAAGATCCGCTATTCAGGGCATACTCGCCTCCAGCGCACATGCATAATGTCGATCTATCTCAAGATGATGCATTGGAGTTTCCTGAACTACCACACCGAGCAGCGTGACCGTACAAATTCTTCGTTGGATTCGGACCAATTAGAAGTTGGTAACCAGTTTTCCAACAAGAACACTTTTCTTGGTGCATTGAAACAATACAGCATCAGGAACGGGGTTAACTACACCATGGTTAAATCAAAGCTCGATAGGTATGCGAGGCGAAGTGTCTTTGTGCAAGAGCGGCACATGTGCATGGAAAATCATGGCGTCGTTGAGGAAAAGGACGGGGATGTGGGAGGTGAAGAAGTACAAAGGTCGCGTACATGTCTTACCTTGTGCAAGTACCACTATGTGTTCAATGATTTGAATAACACTAATATTATGTAATGTTGCATTATTTAACGTGACTTCGTTGTGTGTGTAACACAAGATCATCCAGGATGGATTCGACATGTTGGTGATTTAATAATCCGACGGTGAAGGCCGATCCCAAAACTACAGTCTGGCCTTAATTGGCAATATTCGTAGCCAAATGGGGTACACGCCTCTTCTGAAAGGCTTGGATAGCCAGCGAAGCGTTGGAAAAGTTGCGGTCGGTGGGACCTTCATATAATGAAGTGTGGCGATGGTGTAAGGTCTTTGAGAGATATGTCCCGAAAGACAAGACATTGAAATGGAACCGTACTACAATGATCGTCGCTTTCTGTGGATCGCAGTGTTCAAGCGCTGTTTCGGACATTTAAGCAATGCGAGATGCTTTTACATACCGCAAGCCATTGGTACAAATTGACGGTACCTTCATGTATGGTAGATATCGACGGCTTATTGCTAGTGTGGCACAAGACGGTACGGGAGAATCCTTCCGATTGCATTCGCAATAACACCGAGTCGGTGATGGTCGGGACTTCTTCCTATCTAGGTTAAGGAGACATATGCGCCTCAACGACATATCGTTATATCGGATCGGGGCCTGGAATACTTGCGGCAATAGAACGACAGGGAAGCATGTGGCATCGCACACACCATCGATATTGCACGAGGCATGTGGCATCCAACTACTATGGGCAACACCGATCTAAAAGATGAAGCGGCAAGTGACCGATATGGGTATGAAATTTCTATTAATATAATTTCTTTTGAAATTTTGATTTATTCATAATTTGAATAGTGGTATGTAATATTCGATATCAACGTATATTGGTGGTGCGAGATCAATAAAGACCGTTTTCACGAGATGTTGGCGGTTTATGCGAAGATAACGCCAAGGCGCAGATTAATCGTGCAATATTCCTTTTGAACAGTGGACACAAGCATATGATGGCGGCCTACGATATGGTCATATGACCACAAACCGGCCGAATGCATAAATTACGTGCTAAAGGAACCGTCATCATGCCGATTCTGCCGGTTTCTGGAGACATATTTTCGTTTAGCGACACTATTTAGAAGAAGCAAATGAGTTATCGAGGCGATGCAAGGAGGCCATGTTTGGAGCCGAAGGTCTTGCAAGAAATTAACCGTGGAAGGCGCGGCGAACACTATGCACACATTTGTCACGATCGCGATGATTTTATGGTTTCGTGTCACGAGTTTGATGATCGAGCCAAGGTATTGTTGGCGGGCATTATCGTATACACTTGACAAATAGGACACGCGATCGGGATATTTGATGCACCGTTACCCATGTGCTCATGTACTTGCGGCTTGTCATAATCTTCGTCTTGACCCGGCGAGCTATGTCGACGAAGTCTACAAATTAGAAAACATGTACAACGTGTGGAGACACGTATTCCACCGATCCCGAGATGAGCGTAAGTGGCACTCCAGTATCGCTTGCACCGTATAAGTCATTGCGGATAGAGAATTGAGCATAAACCAAAAGGTCGACCTTCCTCGACTAGAATACGCAACAATATGGATATCCAGAACCGACCAACCAAAGTCGGCTGATGCGGGTGGTGTAGGAACCGGCCATACATCTCGCCGTGTCCAAATCGGACTAGTTGACCGTGTTCTTAGCTTGTTTGTCTCTTTTTGGCTATGTAATGTACATTTTTTGGAGGAAAGCGGTGAACTTTTGTACAATAACTCAAATTTATTAAATATAAATTATTTTGTAAAATTATAAAGGGCTTTTTCATAAATGGTAGAAGACTATTTCAAATTTAAGAGTAAATTTCAAGGGCTTTGAGAGAAACTTGAGAGAAAATTGAGAGCAAATTGAGAGAAAATTGAGAGAAAATGAGAAAGGATTGAAGTGTGAAAAAAATGAAAGGTTGGGGGTATTTATAGTTTTTTACCCGTTGGTTTTTTGACCGTTGGGGTCCAACGGTCACATTTTTTTTGATTTGCGGCCTAAAAGCGCGTCACGGAGGCGCTTTAGGCCACGTCGTACAAAAGCGCCCACACGGCCGCTTTGTCGACGCGTACTTTAAACTCCTCCGCGACGCTGCTTTTAGCCTTTTTCCCCTAAAAACGCTATGCGACGTGGGCGCTTTTTGGGGAAATTGCCCTTTCCGGTCAATATTTTGAAACACATCCTTTCCGGTAATTTTATATTTTTTGGTATTTTGGGATATTTACCCTATAAAACTCCTTTTAAAGTTATTTTATTCAAACGTTATCTACACTAAGTTTTATAAAATTTATTAAAATTTATGTAACAATTAAATAAAATTTTGGCTGGTATAAGTGGGGATTTGGCCCCAAAATAAATAATATTTAATTTAATCCTTCTTAAATAATGGAATTTTAAGTTAATATTTGAAAAATTATATTTTGAGAACTCAAAAATAAAAATATATATTTAATCTCTTTAAAAACAATGAAATCATATATTTAAAATTTAATTTCTTTAAAATTATAATTTAATTCCACCCCATAAAAAAAATCGGATTCCATCATATGTGAGTTTGTATTGATTTTTTATAGAAATAATAAAAGATAAAATACCTTCATAATAATAGAATTTACTTGTATAAAAATGACTGTAATTATTTTTCAATTAAATTAGTACCTAATTGATTATGACGTCAACTCAATTATGGATTTTAAGTATAGTATCGATATAACATGTTACAACCATAATATAATAAGAATTATTTATGTTGAATACATTGTCAATTAATGAAATAAAGACCTCATCAAAAAATTGAAACTAAATTCACAAGGACTTTAGCTTTTGTGATGTATTACAATCTAATTCTCAATGTTTTTAAAATAACATCGGTAATCGAATTGGCTAAATCATCGATTTTAGTTCAATTAATTCGATAAATTAATCCTATTTTAATTAAATAAATTATTAAGATATTAAAACAAAGAAATTCTATTCAATTGGCCTTTTAGCCACACTCAATTGGTTTTGAGTAGTTCACTGAAATATTAATTAATTTTAAATTCAATGGATCCAATTAATCACCCAATTCAATTCCAACAATCATATTAATTTACTATCAATATATAATAATAATATACTTTTACTACATAAATATTAACCTATAATAAGAAATCTTTTATAAAAATCAGATCGAATTAAACAACTAATAATTGGAACCTTAAGTTAGGTGGATTAGGGATGAAATATTTGCGAAGGACAGTCACAAATTCCAAACAAAAGGGTGAATGCAAGGGGCAAGAGCCTCGCTGCTACTCCATAAAAATGAAAAATTGCAATTCAACTCTCTTAAAATCATTGAATTATAAATTTTACGGTAAAATTATACTTTAATCTAAAACAGTGAAAAATATTATGTTTAGCCATTTCAAAAATGATGAAATTATAAAATAATACGTGATAAAATTATATTTTAACCTTTTAAATATTTATAATTCAATTCTAACCTATCATAAAAAAAAATTCTAGATTCGCCCTATCCAAAAATATAATTTTGTGCACTATAAAACTCCTTTTAAAGTTATTTTTATTCATAGTAGAAATTAGGGAGCAAAAAGGCTTGGGTTAATGTTTGACGCCAGCGTGATGTAACGGAAGTGGAAAAATATTGGTAAGGCTGCGTTTGGATTAATTAATGAGGTAAGAAAGGGGTAGTGCAATGGATGATGAATAAGCCGCACATCGGATAGAGAACCGACAAACACGCCACACTCTTTTCTAGATGTTCTTTTGAGATCATTAGCCTAAGGTCTTTAAGTGAATTATCACCATTTCCAACATAATATATATTTTCCAACATCTACTCCTAGACGTGTTGAATTTTCGTTGAATAGAGTTTGATTTTTCTTTTTAAATTTAAATATTTGATTAAATTTTATTTATTTTGACTCTATTTTTTTACGTCACAAACAGACTTAAAAATTATTGTATTTCATTTATTTTATATAGAGATGAATTTAAAATTATTTTAGGGTCAAAATTAAATTATAATTTTTTGAAATTAAAATATTATTTTATATTGTATTTATTTATAATTTCATCACTTTTAAAATGATTATATAAAAAAAACTTTTGTGGCAAAGTACAATTTTATTACATAATAACTTTTAATTCTGTCATTTATGGGAAATTAAAACAACTTTTCAATTTGAGCCCTTGAGTGCTCTCCTAAATTTGTCCTACTTTATATATATATATATATATATATATATATATTTTTTCAGACTTATTTTAACAAAATAAGTTTTATTTTATGGATTTCGAATATTATTTGATAAAATTTCAAAGTCTTTTCATAAATATTTCTAAAAAATTTAAATTTTCAAATAAATAAAAATAACTCTTATATGCTGTTTTTAAAAAATATTTTTATATAAAATTTTAAGTTATTTTCACTATTAAAATATAAAATATTTTTTACACAGTAAAAATCAAAATTAATTATGAAATAAATAAAATAATCAGATTCAAGTTTACACTCCTAAATTAATTAATCGTCGGTTTTTCTATTTATTCAATAAGAATAAATTAGTTTTATATATTTAATCTTGAAACAAATAAATAAAATTATTAAAAAATGATAAAAATTTAATCTTTGTTTTAGTTTAAAACTAGACATCGCGGCATCCATTATGTGGGTGAAAATAAAATAACATAATTGAAAAATATTTTAAAACACTATATTAGTATATCGTATTTTTTGGATTTTAGGTTTATTTGTATTTTAAAACACTTTTCACATATATAATATGTACAAATGCTTACATTTAAATATATCTACATGAAAATATCAAATTTAAAATTAATAAATTATGTTTATTAAAAGTTAATAAATTTTTTAAGGAAAAAATATTTTATTTTGAAATGTAATTATAAAATAATAATTTAAAACATCAATCTTTTGTGATTCTATGTTTGGAATTATAAAATAAAAATAAAAATAAAACAAATAAAAATATTCTCTTGGAATAATATAAGGGGATTATTCCCCATGACAAACATTCCCTTGAACCGCATTTCAACGTTGGAAACAAACAAGCAAAAAAAACCCTTAAATCCCGAGCTAATCTGACATGCTACGTGGCAACATAAACATTATTTTTGGGATTTTTTACAATTAAAAAATAAAATAAATTTTGTATCAAAATGGCCTTGTTTTGTTTTTATCCGTACTTCCAAAATCTTTGTCGGGGACGCCCTGTCTTTTCCTTGATATCTTCAATTTTATTTTCATTTATTTTCTTTTTTATTTATTTATTCTTTTGTCTCTATTCCTCTGGTAATTCCCTTTCTCCCAACCAGAAAACAAAGAATGGAACCAAACACCTATCTCTTGTCTTCTTCTTTACATTTTATTCTCTTTCTTTTTTCTATATATATGGTCTAGTTATGCTCTCAATCCCTGTATTCTCGAAATTTTAAAATTTAGGCTTCCTACTATTAATTTTAAAATTTTACTATTTTCAACTTCATTTTTTAAATCACACCTTCGGTTTTTTTTGAAAATTTTATTTTACAAAATAATATAAATAAAAATAAATGCCTGAGCAACTACAATGTAAAATCAAACCAATACAAAGTTGAAAAAAACCCATAGCATATATAAAAATAAATACGACACTTTTGTATATAGAAATAAATTATATATAATAATAAGATATATTGCATTCTTAAAGGACAAGACTGATTTGAACTTGGAGACGACCATAAACCATGAACATAAAAAAAAAATAGACATGAAAATGCCAAAAAATATAATAATATATTTATATATATATTCAACATTTTTTAATATCAGCTTTGATTGATTAACCTCATTGTTCCAAATAAGAATATAAGATATAGCCAAATCTCACTTCACCCTTCTCATTTGGAAAGAATAAAATTAATAAATTTTGTATTAAAGAAATATTAAATTTTGTATATTAAATAATAACTCAGATCGGAATATGTCCCTTAGTCCCTACACCATGATTTGATAAATTAATTATAGTTAATTAGCATCATGGAATACAACTTTACTTAATTGAAATTCTTTCCTCGTAAAATAATTATGTGGATATATAAATTTAAAAATTAAATATACACGAGCATTAATACTAATATAGGAAGGTATGGGTTCGAATGCGCTAAATCGCATTATTCTCTTATTTATCGGTTGGGAATGGATTATGGGTAGTTCTAAGTATTGTGTCAAAAAGAGTATATATTTTTTAATTTCACTAACAAAACATTAAGAGTGTTTTATTTATTATTTTTAAATATTAATTAAAATCGTTATATTCGATTTGTGCTTTATAATAATTAATTCTACGCTTCTTATAATTGCTTATCAATATTTTTGAACTTATACCCTTCTAAAAATAAGTTCATTGCCACATCATCAAATAATTACTTTTAATTTTAGGGACAAATATTATATTTATACATGAACTTTAGCTTAATGTGCAATTTAATATCTGAGACTTTATTTTGGCGTAATTATACACATGAAAAATGAATTGTAGGTCACATAAATACATAAAGGAAAATTTTTGGTTTTCCTTGAAAATTTAAGAAAATTTTAATTAGGCCCTCTAAATTCTTTTGAAATTTTCATTTATCTCTCAAATGTTTTTGGAATTTTTATTAGATCCTCTCAAATATTTGAAAATTCTCATTAATCTCATAAAATAATTAAAAAATTAGACCCTGAATTTTTAAAATTTTATTAACTCCCCAGAACTGCCACTGATTCTAATAATAATAATTTCAACATATATTATACTTATATTATTTAATTTAAAAAAATCATCTATTTGTCATTATAGCAAAACAAAATCATAGATTTGAATTGGCATGATTGGCCGCAGCTTATAATTTCTTTAACACTTTTTTCTACCGTAAATATTATAATAATTATTGTTCATTATATAATCATCCTCCTGCTAAATTATCGAAATCAACAAATTAATTAAGTAATTAATTAAACATCGAAATGGGCAATTATTGTGTTTCAAACTCTCTTTTGTTATGTCGTTTCCTTAAAACTCGAATATTACAACATCAAAGGTTGTGTTTTTTTTTTTTCATTTTTGGATCATTGGATTCCTCATCACATGCTTTTTTTTTTAATTATATATATTAATAAAATAATTAGGTTTAATTAAGATCCATAATTCTTTCTTTGTGATGATCCCAATAAAAGCTTGCTTTTCTACCCCTAAAACCCTCGATTTGATTTCTTATTTTGAAGGCAATTATGGGTTAAAACAAATTAAGACAACGATTATATATAAGACAGAACAAAAGGAATGTGTAAGTTCCTAACTATATATGTCTTATCTATATATGTATTTTATATGACAAGCTAGTGGGAGGATCAAATTGTGCGTATATATATATATATTTCCTTAAAATATGTATATATTAAGATTTAAAATAAATAAAATTTTAATTTTAATTTTAATTTAAAATCTCTACTATTATTAGGTTATTGACTAAGTTAATGTGTTAACAGGTAATAATTCAATTTTATTTTTATTTATAAAATTTAGTTTAAACCTAGAATAAAATTAAGAGGAAAAATCTCATTAGTCTTTTACATCGATGACAAAGTTAGAGGGGCATGCAATGACCTTGGCCTCTTAAAATTATAAGAAATTATAAGAACGTAAATTAGTACAATAATAAATTTACATTTTGACCCTCAAAACATTTATAATTTACTTTTTGCTGTCCAAAACTTTTTTCCGAACTTCGCTTCTATTTACATAATTTCTTTTTTCACTCCGATTATTAATGTATTTAAAATATCAAAATAAACTTTTAATATGAAAAAAGTTTCAAAGCTCTTACCTACAACGAGCTTGGCTTGATTTGAGAATAAACAACTTTGTAAGAACTTAAAAATTATAATAAAATAAAACATCTAATTTTAAATATTGCATATGTAAAATTCTAATACTAATTAAATTTTTTTATATTAAAATTAGGATATTGAAAGAAAGAACATAAAATTGCATACCAATAAAAATTATAGTAAATATTTTAATTTTTTTCACGAATATATAAAAATATTAATACAAAAACTAAAATTGACTTTATTAAATGCTTGACACTTAGGTTTCAAGAGCTAGGGTTCTAGAAGTGATAAGAAAATTAAACCAAAAGAAATTGTCTTTCTGTTTATATGCGAATAAATGTTTAAAAATTTTCTTTCATCATGACTTTGATAGATTTAGACTGAAATTAACTTTGTAAAAGGAATTTTCTTTAAAGGAAAAAAATTAGTAAAATAAAGAAGAAAGTGGGTAAGTAGGTGGGTCATGGGTGGGTTTTCTTTATTTGAAATATTTAATGAAAAATATTAACTTTTGTTTCACAAATTTTGTCTCCTTACTAAATAATAATAACCTGGTATATTCATGAGGGGCAAAAAAAATTTAAATTATATAATTTTATGAGAATTAAAATGTAATATAGTCATTTTAATAGTTTAGGTTTTATAAACTTTAAAGGACTAAAATAAAATTTTATTGTTTTGGGATTAAATCGAGATCAAAAGGGAATACTTGAATGTGTTGATTTTTTCGGTTAAAATTTGAGTATTGCTCTCCCCTTGAGTAGGGTACTCAAACATTAGGTACCTAAACGAGAAAATCAATATATACGAGGATTAATTTTGAATTAAACCAATTTTAACATAAGCATATTTGAAAGTAGGGGGTTCCAATTTCCAATCCCATCACCGGATCATACTGTCATTTTAAACGCTTGACGATGATTTTTCTTGTCAGAGTGTGTGGGGACGAAGTCAAAAGAAACAGAGTCAGTACATCTGACGGTGGAGAGTCGCACTAGTTTAAGCATATAGTTCCAAGCCATAGTACCTCACGCACAAAAGGGAAATTTACCCTCACATGGCAGATCACGTGACTGACAGCCCATTAATTTTAACTCAATTGAACTTTATGGCCCCTACTCCACTCCAAGCCGCTAGGCGACGAATCACAAAAGAACCGGGATGGGTCACTACCCCCACGTGCCACCACACGTGTGAATTAAAGCATGTAAATCTAAATTACTTTTTTCTTTTACTTTTTTTATAAGGAAAAGTTTACTCACATCATTACGAATATATGTCACAGGTAAGTTAATGTTGTTACTACAAATGATAAATTAAGATTAATGAAATAATTAAGTTTCACCTAAAAAATAATAATCATAAAATATAATTTCATCATTGCATTGACTTATATTTTTATAGTTTGTAGGACTAAATTAAAAATTTATTTTTTAGGGTGAAACTATAATTTTAACATATATTAACATATAAATTTATAAAATTTAAAGGGTCTAAAATAGAATTTTCTAATTTTTTTATTGCATATGTATGTATTTTTTAAATATTTATATATATTTAAATATCTAAAATTAAAAAAATCATCGACAATATATCAAATAATTTATATATTATTCAAAATATCATAATGATTTGACTTTAAAACTAAACATCAAATCATCACAAGGTTTATTGATTTGAAGAAAATAATATCATTAAATATAAATGATTAAAAAAAATTAACATTTAGTCCTCACACAAGTTAACCTACTTTTGATGTCCTCCTCCTTTTGATTTTGGATCACTTAAAAGTAAAGCATGTGAAATTAAAGTTTTGACCTAAAAATAAGAATAAAAAGTGTAGATTCATGTACAACTAAAAGAAAAAGGGTAAATAGAATGGGCAAAAGTATATATTCATAGTTAATTTTCATGAGGTTGTCCACTAAATTGGCATACAATCCAAATGGGATTAGTCAAACACCCCAATTTAAATTTTCCTATTGGACATGATTATGTTAAGATTTTGTAGAATGATGTTAAGTTTTACCCTATTTGATTGTGCCATCATTTTGGGTAAAACTTTTGCTTATATTATACTCTTTTGTATTCTAATTTAATTTTAAAAATAATTAATATAATCCTTAATGAACTTTTTAATTTCAAGTTTCAAATATTATTATATATTTTAATTTTATATATGAATTTTGATTTAATATAATTATATATACACGTAAAATTTTTATTGTAGATCAAATATAAGCATAAAACTTCAATTTTCATTCAACCATATATATTTTAAAAAATAAATATATCGATTTATTTTTATATTTGATAAATATAATTAATTACATATGCAACATATAAATATAAAATGATGTCATATTAATAATTATGTTAGTATTTTGTGAGAATAGAATCAAATTAAAATTTTATATATAAATTTACACAAAATTAACGTTCATGTATAGTTCGAAATTTATCCGATATATATTGATGGTGTACTCTTTTAATTTTACAAGTAGTATTAGAAAAATATTATATATTTTAATGGATAGTTTTAAATAAATAAATAAAACAAATTAAAATTTTAACTATATTTATAAAATTAAAAGTTCAACCATGAATGTATAGACTGTGGAGTCAATTTATTGGGTCAAAGATAAATCACTCGACATTACAAGACAAGTTCGGTGAAATTAGATTTATTCAAATTTTTAGACTTTTAGTCGCGTCAAGAGATAAGAAAAGAGTAGACGCCAGTCTAACGTTGATTGCCATTTTAAAAATAAATAATTAAATAAATAAGAGAAAATTGTCGAAGAAATGGAATAAAATTACTGGATTTTATAAATAAAAACATAATTTAAAATAATTAAAGTAATGGGATGTCTTTTTTTTTTTTAACATCAACAAGATTTTGATATTGTTAGGAATTATTGAAGCATTTATGCTTAATTATAGTTGTTACGAGTGGGTTTTGTTTTGTTATATCTGTTATTAATTTATGTATTATTTTATTTAATATTTTTTGTAATAACCTACGTGTGTTTTGTGATTATTATTATATAAATTAACTTATTAAAGAAAATAAATTTATGGTTTGGACCCTTAAATTTTCGAATTTAATGGATTTTTAGTCCCTCTTTACATAATTGCCTTGTGTGGTTTAATTATACCGTTTGAACACGTTTCTACAAACAGGGATGCCGCCAAAAGGGAAGATAGGAGCTTAAAAATGGAAAAATTATCATTCTAGTCTCTTAAAGCTTTTAAAATCATGAGTTAGTTTAACAATGATAATACACTTTGACCCTCTCAAAGTTGAAAAATTTCAGCTTAATTCTTTCAAGATTTTATTTTGACCTATTTAAAATTTTATAATTTAAATTTACCCCAAAAATAAACTTTTAACTTCCTCCCTGTAAGCTCTAAAACAAAACAGTTATCATTGTATAAAGATTAACTTACTTAGATTTACAAAGCTAATGAAGCTTTGACATTGGCAACAAAAGTTGATGCAAAAATACAATTTATCATTGTACAAAATTTAATTTACTTATATTTACGAAGTTAATGAAACATGAACATTGTTAACAGAGGCTAAGACCTTGGGTACTTTAAAGTTCAAGTCACACCATGCATAATTATCATACATGGTCTTTAATTCCACCATGTAGAGTTGTCATGTATATATTTCGTCCAGTTATTCTCCGATTATTTATTTATCTATTTGTATTTTGTATTATTTTGATTATATTTCCTAATTGCTCAGGAATGTATTTTTAATTATATTACTATATTTATACTTGTAAACTCTCAAAGAAATAGGTTTACGAATAAGGCAAAGTTGAAAATTAATCACTTGAGATTATACATTTGAGTTTCAGTTAGTGTAAAATGTATTTCTTTTAAATTTATTTTGATTTAAGTGCCAATAATTATGAACCTTATTCAGATTTATTAATCTATTTATATATTGCAGTGGATTGATTTTGATTATAATTATTTTTATTTGTAATTATGCAAATAAAAAATTAAATAAATTATTGGACCCCTTATAAAAGTTAGGCAAAGCATGTTGATTGAATTATGCAAATAAAAAAAAAATTGAAATTTGAGATTGACCTTTGGACCTTTGGCTTTCAAAATTCTAAATAAGTCAGAGGGGCGGTTTGTGGGCCCAAATTTAGGGTATTGGAATAACACAATATTATAAATATATAATATTTAATTTAATTTAATTATTTATGTTTGGGCTTTTACGTGTTTGAAAATTGAAAGGGACTTAAAGTTTTTTGGACTGTCTTGGAATTGCTAGTGGGGTGGGCCCCCACATGGGCCCCCACAGCCCACTTTTGCCCCCCTTCTCTACTCTCAAATAAAAGAGATATAATATTAAAATTAAATTAAATTAAATTTAAAAAATAAAAGAGATAATAACTGTACCTCCCTTTGGCCCACACTCTAATTATTTCGCTCTCTTTTTGTTTTAAATTTTAATTATTTAATTATTATTTATTTGATGGTTAAGAAATTTACAAGGAACATTTATTTTGTTTTTATTTTTACATATTGATTAATCGATGACGAATTTTTATTCTGTTTGTGGAAAATAATTATCCAGAAAATATAAGATTTAAAATTTTCTTGATGTTTAATATGTTATTTTAATTTAAAATTATTTTATACATAGATAAAAACTTTAATTTCGCAAATTTTTTTTTTCTTTTCACTAAATATAAAAATATGTCACATTAAATTTATGAAGTCGGACTACAATGTACCAAACAATTTTCTTTTTAAATATCATTTTAATCATGTTCAATGATTTTACATTGTATTTTTTATTGAACATAATATGACGTCAACATTACATCAACAATGACGTGTCTAACCTATGTCAATTTGTGGCCCTATTTGCTATGACTAAAGTATGGGTCCTTCCACTTTTCTTAGGCGCCTCTCTGAAAGGGTAATCATTGAAAATTCTTACATAAAATTATTAGACACGAGATATATTTCCTATATATATATAAAGTAAATTAATTTAAAACTCACTAAATTATCTGTAAATTTATATTTTAGTTATTTAATTTTTTAAAATTATAAAATAATCATTAATTTATTCGAAAGTTTTTATTTAATTTATTAAATTGTTAAGTTTTTTTTTAAAGTTTAACTAATGAGTTCCGAGTGATGATTTAACAATCAATACAATAGATTAATACTCATTGAAGTAGAACATACATTAGGTCGAAGTCAATTTGACAGTCAATGTTGGAGATTGAAAATGAAAACTAGTTGGATCTTGGTTCATAGATTTGTAATATTTAAAGTTGTTTCATGAAAAAAAATTGAATTGTAAAAGAAAAGGGGAATGAGAGCTTTTGATTCATGCTGATTGTCGTAACCATTTTTTTTGAAAATGACAAAAAGGGGTTCGACTTTGGTTTTGTAAATAGGAATAAAACGGGAGTCGCCACCGACCATTATTTGGTGTGATCGGATCACCTTTATTTTAATAAAACATTTTGCTTTACTAAAAGCAGTGTTTTTGGTCCGAAGTTTTAAAAATCGGGTCCGGAGTTCGATTTACATACGAGGAAGGGTTAGCACCTCGATACGCCCAAAATTGGTACCAAAATGATTAATTAGTGTCTTAATGTCGGAAGTTTGAAAAGGTTTTAAGATGGATCCTCTAAAATGTTTGGATAATTAGGGCCAAAATTTTGAGATTTCTTTGTTCGAGAGGATACGAACATCACATCCAAAGACGTTAGGACATGATGCTCTAAACCTTCGTAATCAAAGCTATCTCATGGTTTTACTGAAGTTTATCAAAGGATGTTTAGTTATTTAGTCAAACGGAAAATCGCAACCCAAAGACGTTAGGGCACTATTTCCAATTCCTAAATACAAAACATTGCCTTTATTTAAAAATCTTTGAAGCAGTGTAGCGACTTTTCAAAATGCATCGTATGGGATTGAATTTAAGAAAAGGCTTGAGTCAAATTTTGAAATTTCTTTGTCCGAAAAGATATAAACATCACATCCAAAGACGTTAGGACACGATGTTTTAATCTCTCGTAATCAAAGTCATCTCGTGATTCAGTAAAACTTTGTAAAAAGGATGTTAAGTTATTTAGTCAATCGAAAAATCGAAACCCAAAGACGTTAGGGCACTATTTCTAGTTTCTAAATACCAAAACATTGCCTCATTTGAAAATTTTTAGATGAAATACGATAATCTTTTAATGATGTTTTGTTCAAAAATATAATATAAATCAAGAATAATAAATATGGATGTGAATATTATAAAAATACAAATGATAGTAATAATAATAATGATATTATAATAATACAAAGTAGTAATAAAATTGAAATAATAAATAAATAAGTAAAATAACAATGACAAGATAATAAAGATGAATACTTGAAATGAAAATAAAATAATAACGATGATAAAAAAGATAGGTACTAAAAATAATACATATAAAATAAATAAACTAATATACATACATAAAAATAATAGTAATGATAAGAATGATAAAACAGATAGCAATAATCACAATGAAATCAACACATAATAATAATGTATAAGATAATAATCTTAACCACAATAAAGAAATAAAATAAAATAGAAATAAATAATGACATATACAATCGGGATAGTAAGTAATGATAGTGAACCAATGATACCAAATATATAATCAAGATAACAAGTAATAATGATAACAATAAAACATGAGACAAAATAATAACAAAATAATAATAATAACAAATAATAATAATAAATAAGGTCACAATAACAATAAAACATATACAAAAAATATAATAAGGATGATGGCAATAATGCAATAACAAAAGATTAAAAATATGGCACTATAATTAAAACAAGATTGAATTACATTAAAAATAAAAGTTTTGGGGTCAATTCGAAAATAAGTAAAAGAAAGGGGGGGTTATTTGTATGCCCGTGAAAGAAAGGGGGACCGAAACAGCAATTAACCGCTTTTGCCAAAACGCACAGCAGCAAAGAGGGACCTAATCGCAAATCAGGGTAAATTATTGAGCTAATTTTAAATTACAAAGACTTGATTGCAAAATTATAAAAATGCGGAGGGACTGGCACAAGAATAGACCATCCTTTCGGCAAAACACGCGGATCCTAGGCGGGTCGGATCGGTCGGGTTGCTCAGAGGTGAAACGACGTCGTTTTGGGGCTTTTGATACCACCAAAACGACGTCGTTTTGATTCGCTATAAAATCAATTTTTTTTACAAAATTTCATTTCTCCATTCCCTTTAAAAAAAATTGATTTTGCTTCTCTTTTCCTCTCGCAGTGAGGGTGAACGAGGGGGGCATTGACCGTGCTTGCGTGGCCGGAGCCTCAGCCCACCGATCCACGGTGGTAGGAAAGGTAAAAAATTTATTTTTTATATATTTTTATTTTTTCTTTCGGATCATATATGTATATATATATGAATATTGATGGTGTGAGTTTTTTAAAAATATTTTTCAAAAATAAAAAGAAAAAAAGATCACCTTTGCTTTTAGTCTCTTTCGATTGGATCTGCTAGTTTGAAATTTCTTCCCTTTTTGTTTGTATTGATTTCGAAAGGAAAAAAAATATACAAGGCCTCCTTTTTTGAATCTTTTTTTCTTAAAAAAAAACTCCTTTTTCTCTTTTTTTTTTCATTACAAAGCTATTTTTTGGGCTTTTTATAGCCATTTACAAGCATTTTTTTGTATTTTATCCTGCTTGGTCTTCTATTGCGTGTTTGTTTCTTCTTGCAGGCGTGGGGAGTAGGTGGAGGAGGAGCGGATGATGTGGTGTCGAGGGTAGGAGGGCAGGTGAAGGGTCGAGGGTAGGTGGTCGTGGTTGGGTGGGCGGCGGCATTTAGGTTTCTTAGGTTCTGGAACCTAAGTTGGTGTTTAGGCTATTGGGTGATGGGTGTTGGACTTGGGAGATTGGATTTTATTTTGGGTTTGGTTTTATTTTGGGTTTTAATTTTGTTTGTTGGGTTTATTTTAGTAATTGGGTTTTGTAATTTTTTTTTTAATTTGGGCAAATTTGGGTTCCTATATTTGCCCTCTTTGCTCATTGTCGTAATGGAATGGAGCAAAGACATAAAAAGGACCAAATTTGCCGGTTTCTTGAGTCTTGACTTCTCGGTGTGTCTTCCTCGTAGCGTTGCTCGTCCACCGCCTCTTGTTGTTTCGATCCACTCCACCGATATGTGGCTTCAATCTACACTTGCTGCGACTTCAATGGGATGTGAGTTGTTTATTTTCGATCTGCTCTTGCAATTTAGGAATGTCTAAACCGCTATCTTCAATCGATCCTTGCAAACTCAAGGATCACCAGATTGATATCTTCGATCTTGCTTCTTGCAACTTCATGAAGGTCAAATCTGCTTTCTTCAATCTGATCCTTGCAAACTCAAGGATCACCAGACTGAATCTTTGATCTGCTTCCTGCAACTTCAGGAACGTCCAATCTGCTTTCTTCAATCTGATCCTTGCAAACTCAAGGATCACCAGATCGATGTCTTCGATCCGCTTCTCGCAACTTCGGGAACGTCAAATCTGCTTTCTTCAACTGATCCTTGCAAACTCAAGGATCACCAGATCGATGTCTTCGATCCGCTTCCGCAACTTCAGAACGCCAAATCTACTTTCTTCAATCGATCCTTGCAAACTCAAGGATCACCGATCGAATTTTGATCCGCTTCGCAACTTTAGGAACGCCGGATCGCTATCTTTCAATCGATCCTTGCAAACTCAAGGATCACCAGATGAATCTTTGATCCGCTCTCGCAACTTCGTGAATGTCAAATCATATCTTAGACCCGCTTCGCAACTTCGGAAGGTCAATCGCTTTTGATCGCTCCACCGTACTCGGGAGACGAGATCCGCTCAACCGCATCGTCCTTCTTGAGGACGTAATCGTAGAATGAATACATACTTATGCCTAATGATTAGGATGCCATGAGTATGATGAGTCGAATGTTATGAGTATGATTCCTATTTAAGGTGTTATCACTCATTTGTCATCAAGGTTTTATCTTCGCTTCTCTCGGTGACCACTTTCGCATGAATGGCTTGCCCTCGTGGAAATTTCAAGCCTATTTTAGGCCTTAAAACATGTGTCCGCTTTAACTTCTAGCTGTCTTCCCTCGGAGTCACAACTCCTACTTGAAGAATGTTCGACTTGGTTTGTTTGTCTCTCAACCATTTAGGATTTTTGAATCTTTCCTTGTCGAAAATTGGCCCGTCTTAAAGATTTTTTTTAAAAGCGACCAAGCAACATTATTTACCCTTGCCACGATTACTGAATCGGGCGAGAAACTTCATAGAAATGGTCTTTATTGAGACCCTCTTTCTCCAATGTCTTTATCTTGTGTTCATGGAAGTTCTAAACAACTGTTCTGTTTTGGCTTCCTGTTTTATCTAGAGATTTCCAAAGTGATACATGGAACTTTCTTTTGTAAAATCGTTAGTTCATCAATTTATTTTTTTTAATGCATCGTGTTAATGATGGATAACAGTAGATTGATTTCAAAGAGAATCAAAATGAATTTATCTATGAAACATTGATTGGGGACATATCCCTTTTTTTTTTTACGGAGAAAAGGACCCAAAAAAAATGGTAAAATAACAACATGGATCGGACGCCCTAGACATCGCCAATTGGGCTTCAATATACAAGCTCAAGAAGACTGCTCTGAGCCCATCATGTGTTTAGAAGACTCGAAGTATTTTGTCGATGCCCCGATATGCAACGTACTTCCTCTTCTATTGATTATGGCGTTGCGAGATCGTGACGTGTCCATTCAAAATTTGAGCCGCCTTTTCGGGTTTTCAACTCAAAAGCCCTTTGGTCTCAAGGTGCCATTTTGCGGGTTTTCACCTTGGCCTCTTCGTTTTTTTCAAGTCTCAAAGTGCTCTTTCATGCGGGTTTTCACCTTGGCTTCTTCTATTTTAAGCAAAGTATTTTTAAGCGAATCGAGTTCACGGATTGGGCAAGCTTTTTCCGTCCATCTCAATCGTAATTAGTGCACCTCCAGAAAGCTTTCTTTACCACATACGGTCCTTCCCGATTCGGCATCCATTTCCTCTGTGGTCTTTTTGTATGCGAAGGATCTTTTTTTAGTACGAGGTCCCTTCGTGGAATTCCTGGCGAACTTTTTTGTTGTAAGCTCGCATCATTCGCTTTTGGTACATCTCGACCGTGACGGATAGCCCTCAATCTCTTTTCTTCAATTAAGTTCAATCGATCATATCGAGCTCGGATCCATTCACTTCATCCACTTTACTTCGACAATACTCAAGAGAAGGTATTTCCACTTTAATAGGTAGAACTGCCCATCCCATAGACCAATGAGAAAGGCGTTGCCCAAAGAGAGGTTCTGACGGACGCTCGATAAGCATAGTGCGAACGACAACTTCTCATGCCGTCTCTATAAGTCTCGACCATCTTTCCCACTATCTTTTGATGTTTTGTTGGTCGCTTCCTTCCGCCCCATTCATTTTTGGGCGATATGGTAATGAATTGTGGTGTTTGATGTTGAATTGGCTACAAACCCCGCTATCGTGCTATTGTTTAAGTTCAAGTGCGTTGTCCGATATGATCCTTTCGGGCATTCCATATCGACAAATGATTTCCTTCTTCAAAACCGACTAATCACGACTTAGTGACGTTAGCATACGAGGCGCCTCTACCCATTTCGTGAAGTAGTCGATAACCACAAAGATGAATCGATGCCCATTCGATGCCTTCGGAGATATTGGCCCAATAACGCCCATGCCCACATGGAAAATGGCCATGGAGAAGTCATAACATGTAAAGGTGACGGGTACATGAATTTTGTCTCCATAACCGCACTTATGACATTTTTGGCATAGTTGATGATCTCCTTCTATGGTGGACCAATAATATCCGAACCTCATTATTTGTCCGCCATTGTGAAACCATTAGCGTGAGTTCCACAAACACCTTCATGGACTTCTTCCAGATTAACTTAGCTTGGTGGCGCCCACACATCTCAAGAGACTTGATCCTTCCTTTTCTTGTATAAGACTTCTCCATCCAAGACGTAATCACAAGCTAATCTCCTCTCGTTTTTTTTCATTCTCGGTGGCTTGATCGGGTACTCACGATTCTTCACATACCGCAATATATCATGGTACCATGGTGGGTCGCTTTTCCTTCTTCCTCAACATTGTAGCAATGGGTCGGGTCTTGATGAATGCTCATTTGTATTGGCTTCATATCTTCGCTTTCATTTATTCGGACCATGGAAGCTGTGGTGGCGAGCATCACCATCGATTCTCGCCCTCAAGGTGTAATTGAAAGTGATGTCATCGAACTCTTTGACAAGTTCTTGGGCCAATCTTTTATAGATAACCAATTTTGGATCCCTGGTTTCCCATTCTCCTTTGAGTTGATAGATTACTGTATGTAATCTCCATAGACTTCTAATACCTTGATTTTGTAGTCGATAGCGTATGGAGCCCCATGATGCGAGCTTCATATTCAGCCATATTATTAGTGCAATCGAAATCCAATTTGCAAGTGAATGGATAATAGTCTCCTTTTGGGGATATCAGGACTGCCCCAATTCCATTACCCACGGCATTTGATGCCCCGTCAAAATTTAATTTCCAAGGATGGTCTTCGGAGGTACCTTCTTCAATGTCTGCCACGTACATCAAGTCCTCATTAGGGAAATCAAAATCTAAGGGCTCATAGTCTTCAAGGGCTCTCATGGTAGAAAGTTCGCTATCGCGCTCCCTTTTACCGCCTTTTGGTTTACATAAATGATGTCAAATTAAAAGCGGGATCTCACACCGCCATCCTTCCATTCAAGGCGGTAGATTCCATCATATACTTAAGGGATCTAGCTTTGAGATGAGCCATGTCGTAGATACAAAGATGTATTGCCTCAACCTTCGAGTTGTCCAAATCAAGGCACAACATAATTTCTCGATTGGCGGGTACCTCATTTCACATGCGGTGAATTTCTTACTAAGGTAGTATATTGCTTTTCTTTCTTCCCCGATTCATCATGTTGACCTAGCACGCATCCCATCGAATTATCAAGCATCTTGTTAGATAAAGGATGAGGGCTTGTCCGGTTGAGGCAAGATTAATATGGGCCTCGAGATAGGTATTGTTTCACCTTTTCAAGGTCTTTTGGCACTCTTCATCCCACGTGCTCGGGTTGTGTTTCTTGAGGAGACGGAATATGGGATCACATCTCCGATCGGCCAGAAATGAACCGAAGCGATATAATTCAAACCTTCCTAAGAAACCTCTAACTTTTTTGAGTACGTGGTGGAGGTAATTCTTGCATGGCTCGACTTTATCCGGGTCAACCTCAATCCCATTTTCATCGACTATGAACCCGAGCAACTTCTGGACCGAGCTCAAGGTACACTTTGCCGGGTTAAGCTTCAACTGGAATTTTCTCAGCCTCAAGAGCAATTTTCTCAAGACCTGCACATGCTCTTCTTCAGTTTGGGATTTGGCGATCATATCGTCGACGTAAACCTCAATTTCCTTGTGCATCATGTCATGGAATAAGGTTACCATAGCTCTCTGATATGTCGCGCCTGCATTTTTTAGCCCAAATGGCATTACCTTGTAGCAAAATGTTCCCCACATGGTTATAAACGTTGTCTTGTCCATGTCCTTAGGATGCATTTTATTTGGTTGTACCCGAAAACCATCCATGAAGGAGAACAACGAATACCTGTCAGATTGTCTACTAAAGTGTCGATGTGAGGCAATGAAAATTATCCTTCTGGTGGCCTTGTTCAGTCTCGTAGTCCACGCACATTCGTACCTTTCCGTCTTTCTTGGGGACGGGGACAACGTTAGCCACCCAATCCGAAAGTACTTGACCACTTGTAAGAACCCGGCATTAAATTATTTCTCGACTTCTTCTTTTATCTTTAACAAGACGTCGGTCGCATTCTTCCGAGCTTTTGTTGGGTGGCTTGCATTCTTCCTTTATGGGCGATTGTAATCGTAATATCGATTTAGTCCCGCATATCTTGAGTACGACCATGCGAACACATCCTTGAATTCATGGAGTAGTTCGATGAGGTTCCGCTGGTTTCGCAGAATACAAGCTCCTATATTCACCTCTTGCCCTCTCCTAGGCTCACCGCTTCTATCGACTCTTTATGGGGTAGGATCTGCTTTTCTCCTTGCTCTACCATTCTCAACAAACCGGAGGCAAGTCGATTCGTGTCATTTCCAAAGTCCCGAGATTCCTTTGAACACATGTCTTGCTCAAAGCGCACCTCGAATCAGTAGTATCATTACTCATATCATTGATGTCTAGAGACCAGAATGGGTATCAAGGGTGTATAAAGAACAAATGAATTTGAAGGCAATTATTCACATGATATGAATGAGAACAAAGAATACATGGTAAAATGTAAAATAAGAGAATATTTAGTAGAATTGAAGATGCATTTTATTAAAACAAAATGTCCGAACATAAGCCTATTTCACAAAAAAATCTCATTGTTTCTAGGCTTAAAACAACAAGAGTGTTCGAATATTACTCGCAAAATCTCTAAACACTACAGAAATTCTCTGCAATTCAATTGTCTAATGTGCTTCTGAGTTCATATGGCGGATGCCCAACAAGCTTCTTTGATCAATCTCCTCATCGTATGGCATTAATGTGAGGACATTCCCTCAGGAGACTCTTTTCCGGTAAATTATTCCTCCCGATCTGAAGGTGAGAGATATGTGGGAAATGTCATCGGTTCCCACTTAACGCCTTCTCCATTCACTGGCGCTTTCTCCTTTCTTGTTTCTTCTCCATCTCCTTCTTCATTTGTTTAGCATCCGGTTTGAAACCTAAACCAAAGCGATCCCTTTTTCTTTCAAAGATCGGGCCTAGACATTCCTTGGAGATATTTACCCAATCCTTTTTAGGGTAGGGCTCCTTTTCCCATGTCATTTGCAATCCCATCCGGTAGTCTTGGATAGTTTAGGTGACGGACTTTATTTCCTTCCGAAATGAAAGTCACATTCACGAACTCTAAGGATCGAAATGAACATTCAATGACTTCCTCATTCGCTTCTAGGTATCGTTGGTAACAGATTGTTATGATATCATCTTCGTTTATAGTTACCACCAATTTTTCGTTACCAATTTCAATTTCAGTGCAATGATGAAGGTACATTTCACCGAATGAATCCAGGGCCTCCCTAGTAAGCAGTTGTAAGAAGGCTTGATATCCATGACCAGAAAGTCTACCTTATAGGTATTAGGCCCGATCAATAATGGTATGTCTATTCTTCCCATCACTCTTCTTTCGGTGCCATCGAATGCTCTCACTATGTTTTGGCAAGATTTCATATGAGAACTATCTATCGGCAACCTCTTGAGTGTGGCTAGCGGTAAGACATTTAATGTGACCCATTATCTATTAGCACACTTGGCAAGGTATATCCCTTGCACGGGTAGTTATGTGTAATGCCTTGTCGACCCCATACCTCGGTGGAATTTCGTCATTCTTCAAGTAGATGAAATTATCGGCGCTTATGTTACTAACCGACGATCCAACTTGTTAACGGATATATCTTTAGTAACATAGGTCTCATTCAAGATTTCATTAATGCTTCGGTGCACTTTGAGCTTAAGTAGTGCTAACACGTAGATACTGGTTGGTTGTTTGTGCAGATTGTTCCACCACACCGTATTCGCTGTGTTTCAAGAATTATAAGAACTCTTTAGCCTCTTTCTCTTTTACAGGCTCATTGACAACGGCTTCGGGTTCTTTTTCCTGCCCAATCGACACGATCTTGATTTCACCGCTCCGTTCTCCTATTTTCGGGATCATAACGCTTCCACTTCACAGATAGGAACCTTCATTCTTGACTTCCTCCAAATACTAGTGGAACCATGCGCCCCGGTATTGTCACGTTGCAATTATAATTTCAAGGTACCCTTTTACTATCTTTGTAAGGAAAGGAAGCAGGTTTCTGAATTGTGATTTTTGGTCTTCTCTGTACTCCGCTCTCTGTGTTTCGCGAAATGATGATTCTCGGGTAATTAACTCCGGGCTGTGTCAATTCTTCCTCGGTCGCGCATATTTCCTCTTCCTCCACTCCTTCTTCATAAAACTCCAGTTCTTTGTTGTCCATGAGGCCTTGCACCAAAATTTTAAACTCGGCACATTCTTGGATCTCGTGTCCCCTCATCTTATGGAATTTGCAGTAATTCTTTATATGTCTTTCGCTTCCTGTGGAATTTGACTCTATTAATCCTCTTTTTACCATTTCCTTCCAGACTATTCACAATGGGGTCTTCACTTCGGTGACATCCCTCTTGATCTTTCTCACAATCTCCTCACCGATTATGTTCACCCTATTTCCTCGTGATTGGGCAATGGGTTCCCTTTCTTACCAAGTCATCCAATATTATAACACCCATTTTGATTAGCCTCTCGACTACTTTTTTTTGAAGGTGAGGCAATTCTCATCGAATGCCCTCTATCCCCGCGTGGTAATCGCATTGAGCGTTTGAGTGGTACCACTTAGGTATGGGGCTTCAATGGTTGTAAATAAAACGGGACACGATGTGCTCATTGAATAAAATCGGTATAACTCTTTGTACGTGATCTAATTGGTGTAAATTGGATCCTTCGAGATTTGGTCTAGTTTCGATTCTGCCTTGTCGCCCCTGTTGCCCTTATCAGAATCGCTTTGGTCGATTAACTACGATCGCGCCGGGTATCCTCTATTATATGTACTCACATTATTTACCTCATTGTCTTTCTTCTTAGGAGCGACTCTCCGGTGCTTTCTCTGTCTCGATTTTGCCACCCCTTATAGCATGCTCGATCATTTCCCTACCATTACTATATCAAGAAAGTTCTTAGTTGTACTCCCTATCATATGAGTTATGAAAGGGCCTTCGTGGTATTAATAAAAGCATGGCGATCTCTTTTTCCAAAAGCGATGCATTTGAACTTGTGTGGCTACTTCCTCCATCGTTGGGCATATTGCTCAAACTTTTGTTTGGCTTCTTCTCCATATTTTGGAGCGTGATTCGATCAGCGCTATATCGACTATGTGCTCAGATTGTTTCGGAAGGCTCGTGCTAGGTCCTTCCATGACTTGATCTGTACTACTGAGGTGATTGTACCATTTGGTCATGGACCACCGGATCTGTCTTGAAAGCAGTGAATCGCAGATTGATCGTTGTTAACATGTCCCGCCATCCGTCGATGTAACATTGTGATGTGTGCTTCGGGCAACCGGTCCCGTTGTATTTTTCAAAATCTGGGTCTTGAATTTTGGCGAAAGTGCGAGATCTGGGACTCTGCTCAAGTCTTTAGCGTCCACCCCGTAGCGATGGTCGTGAGCTCTATTTCTTTAAACTTTTCTTCTAACCATTTGCAACGATCCTCGAGTTGTTTGGGAAGGTTCGCTTTTGCCTTATCCATTTCAAACCATTTCATCAAAATCGGGACTATAGGGTTAGCGGGACCTTCTCCGGATTAGTGTCGAACCATCGGAAGTCTACCGGCATTGCGGTCTCAACTCGCATTGTGGCTCGATAACAACAAAGCGCCCTTTGGGGACATATTTTCGATGGTGCTTGAGTATTCGGCGGGGTAAATCCCGGAGGGTAAGCATGGTCGTCATTATTTCCTGAGCTAGCAGCGGCGCCCTTTCCTCGTTCACTAGCCAATAGTTGCGCTAGCTGGCCTATCATGTTGTTTTGGGATTCTTGCATTCGTTCTATCATATCTTGTTGCATCTTGGTCAATCGTTCTTGCATCTGTTCTTGTATTTCCCTTTGCATTTGCTCTATTCTTTCTATCCTTTGATCCATAATTTTAGTTTTACCTCGCGTATTATAGCGATGTTCCAGGGTAACTGTCACAATTTAAGGTTCTTTTCTAAGATTTAATGCACATGATGCAATGTAATGCTAGTGCATGAAATGTATACAAAAAATGCATTAATTCTGATTCAATTTCCATTAGAATAACTTTTCTAGAAAACAAGTTTCTTTACATAGAATGGATTACATATAAGGCCTCGCCCTAATGCTTAAGGCCTTGACTTCCTCAAGAAGCTTAGCTAACTCTTGTCCTTGTTCTGACTTTGATTCATAAAATGAACTTAGTACATCAGCTTGGACTCCTAAGGTTTGCAAATACTCCGCGACCTCTCGCACTTGAGCCACGGCTTCCCCCATGATGTAATCCCGATCCCTGACTTGATTTTGGGAGTGATGAAGTTGTTGCTTCCAACGCTCCTCATTGACTTCCAGCAGCTCTACCCGCAGCTCACAACCATGCAAAGCAGACTCTAGCTCTTCGATTCTCGCTTTCATTTCTTCAATTTTACTCAGGCTAGCTTTTAATTCAACTGCAGAGTTGCGGCTACGATACTGATACAAGGATCTTTCCAATTCTGCCACCCGAGCCTTTAATTCCTCTTTCTCGCTTTGGGTTTTTACCAGACTTCTTTTCAGAGTATCTTCTCGAGCTTGAGTATCTCGGAGTTCTCTTTCCCATTGGCTAGCTCTATTTTTTTCCTCTCTGAGTTCTTGACCCCATTGCTCCGATGTTTTTCCTAATCCAGCAAGCTTCATTGACCTTTGCAACTTCTTATAGTCTGTCTTCAAACTGTCCAAATCTTCCTCATTTTATTTTTCCCTTTTCTCAACTTTTCTACCTCTAGCTTCGAATGTCGACGTCCAAACCCAATTGCATCTTCTCTTCTTCTAACCGTTCTATTCTTTTCCTAATTCCGTATTCCTTTTCGAAAATCTTGTTTGATGATTTGAGCTCGATGGGATTACCGTAGGTGTTCCTCCATTGATCGGCGTCTTCCCGCCCTGGTGTGGGAATGTTGTCGTTGACTCTCCGCTTCTCCATCGGTTGTATTCGGGAGTTGTCATCGGGTTTGTGGCAAACCTTTTCATTCTATGAGTCGACTCAAGCGCTTGCTATTTCACGAACTCTTTTCTTACAATTATCCCCTTTGTATTCAAATTCACACCGAATTAGACCTTGTGTCATGTGTAAACTGTCTCGATCGGTATTGTCTCAACACAAGGAGAGGAGCATATCCGACGGCTCCCCATACTCCTAGTAGAGGAACCGGTCAAAATCTCCACATCGGTATAGGATCTCATCAGGATCATCAAAGGAGCTTTCCATTCCACGTCTTCCTCTTGTAGGTTTTGCAGAATTGTCGTCCATTTTTCTTCCGTAAGATCGTCTCGCCTCAGTGTGGCTGCTAATTCCTTTAGCGGAGAATAGTCCTCGAGAAGATTCGACCGGTGCCTTTTCCACTTTCCAAAATGATTGTTGAACCATACTAGCAAGAGTGCACAACCGGTGAATCTTCCTTCGCTTCGCTTCGAAGACGCGCTAGAGACCGAAAGTTTCGCCGTAATTGCAGGAACGGGTGTGACTCTTCTATCCAACCTGTCGAATAGATCTGAGACTGCCTCATCTACATGCCCTAGAGCTTTAGGGAAAATAATCAATCCATAAATGCTCAAGGCAAAGATATCAACCCTTTTCTTCACATCCGGGTGTGCTATGATCAAGTCCCTTAAATTTCTCCAAGGGATACACTTACAATCTCCTTTTTTGTTTTATCCGTGTTGGAACCCACTGCTCACTCATTCCCGTAATATTCATCAGCTTTTTTAAGAAGGTGGGAACGTTAACAGGTCTTGTATAAACTTTGTCGGCTTGAATTTTCGGGCAATGAAGTAAAGCTGTGTATTCTTCTATAGTAGGCACTAGATCCACTTTCCCGAAAGTAAAACAGTTATAAGCGGGATTCCAAAATTGGGCTATAGCTCGAAATAGGTGCTGGTCTACCTTGACGTCGAGCAGATACGGCAGATCTCCGTAATGACAGTAGAATAATTGCTTGATCTCATGATCCCACTGACCCCATATCTCTTTCATCTCTTGAAGATTATTTTGGGTGACACTGATACGCGTGAAGTCCCATAATTCTGACACGTGCCCTTCTGTAAGACTATCGCCTTTTTCTTGCTGCACAGTCTCGGCCCATATCCGGACGGCCGCATTGTCCTCCACTCTATCAAGAAACCCCCTTTCCATGACAAAGCTATCTATTTGGGCAATTGAACGTGAATCAACACCTTTTTGATGAATATGCCATGCAAAAATAAAAATAAAGCAAATCAGTATTTCATACATAATAGGCAAAGAATAAAAGTACCTAATTTGTTAACCACTAGGGTTTGGCATGGCTCTACCTAGGGTGGGTTCTTTAGGGCTTACTATATGAGGTTTGGTTCTAAGGAGGGTACTGAACCAGATTCCTCGATCTTCACCCATTATAGGCTCATATAGACCGAAGTTCATTCGGGGATACATTTCCTATGGTATGCGGAGATGAAAATCTCACGAAGACATAGGTACGAATGTATCCGAAAGCGATCCACTATCCCGCGGAGGTGAAAACCTCACGAAGAGTAGTTTCTCACTCTCACCTAAAGGTGTGACCACAACGGTCATGCAATGCAATGCCGAGATTAAAACAACATGTAATAAAAGGATTATAATTTTTCAAATCAAATTTTTAAATTTCCGACAAAAGACAGAAAATAATCAATTTATGGCTTGACTCTCTAAAAGATGTCCCCAGTGGAGTCGCCAAGCTGTCGTAACCATTTTTTTTTGAAAACGACAAAAAGGGTTCGACTTTGGTTTTGTAAATAGGAATAAAACGGGAGTCGCCACCGACCATTATTTGGTGTGATCGAATCACCTTTATTTTAATAAAACATTTTGCTTTACTAAAACAGTGTTTTTGGTCCGCGAAGTTTTAAAAATCGGTCCGGAGTTGATTACACGACGAGGAAGGGTTAGCACCCTCGATACGCCCAAAATTGGTACCAAAATGATTAATTAGTGTCTTAATGTCGGAAGTTTTAAAAGGTTTTAAGATACAGATCCTCTAAAAATGTTTGGATAATTAGGGCCAAAATTTTGAGATTTCTTTGCTCCGAGAGGATACGAACATCACATCCAAAGACGTTAGGACATGATGCTCTAAACCTTCGTAATCAAAGCTATCTCATGGTTTTGAAGTTTATCAAAGGATGTTTAGTTATTTAGTCAAACGGAAAATCGCAACCCAAAGACGTTAGGGCACTATTTCCAATTCCTAAATACAAAACATTGCCTTTATTTAAAAATCTTTGAGCAGAGTGTAGCGACTTTTGAAATGCATCGTATGGGATTGAATTTAAGAAAAGGCTTGAGTCAAATTTGGAATTTCTTTGTCCGAAAAGATATAAACATCACATCCAGTACGTTAGGACACGATGTTTTAATCTCTCGTAATCAAAGTCATCTCGTGATTCGCAAAACTTTGTAAAAAAGGATGTTAAGTTATTTAGTCAATCGAAAAATCGAAACCCAGCACGTTAGGGCATTATTTCTTGAGTTTCTAAATACCAAAACATTGCCTCATTTGAAAATTTTTTAGATGAAATACGATAATCTTACGAATGACGTTTTGTTCAAAAATATAATATAAATCAAGGATAATAAATATGGATGTGAATATTATAAAAATACAAATGATAGTAATAATAATAATGATATTATAATAATACAAAGTAGTAATAAAAATTGAAATAATAAATAAATAAGTAAAATAACAATGACAAGATAATAAAGATGAATACTTGAAATGAAAATAAAATAATAACGATGATAAAAAAGATAGGTACTAAAATAATACATATAAAATAAATAAACTAATATACATACATAAAAATAATAGTAATGATAAGAATGATAAAAGCAGATAGCAATAATCACAATGAAATCAACACATAATAATAATGTATAAGATAATAATCTTAATCACAATAAAGAAATAAAATAAAATAGAAATAAATAATGACATATACAATCGGGATAGTAAGTAATGATAGTGAACCAATGATACCAAATATATAATCAAGATAACAAGTAATAATGATAACAATAAAACATGAGACAAAATAATAACAAAATAATAATAATAACAAATAATAATAATAAATAAGGTCACAATAACAATAAAACATATACAAAAATATAATAAGGATGATGGCAATAATGCAATAACAAAAGATTAAAAATATGGCACTATAATTAAAACAAGATTGAATTACATTAAAAATAAAAGTTTTGGGGTCAATTCGAAAATAAGTAAAAGAAAGGGGGGTTATTTGTATGCGCGTGAAAGAAAGAGGGACCGAAAGAGGACCCCTTTTTTTTTTTTTTTTTAGGATCATATGTATATATATATGAATATTGATGGTGTGAGTTTTTTTAAAAAATATTTTTCGAAAATAAAAAAGGAAAAAAAGATCACCTTTGCTTTTAGTCTCTTTCGATTGGATCTGCTAGTTTGAAATTTCTTCCCTTTTTGTTTGTATTGATTTCGAAAGGAAAAAAAATATACAAGGCCTCCTTTTTTGAATCTGTTTTTCTTCTCAAAAAAAAAACTCCTTTTTTCTCTTTTTTTTTTTCATTTTGTTTTTCGTGGGCTTTTTATAGCCATTTACAAGCATTTTTTTTTGTATTTTATCCTGCTCTGGTCTTCTATTGCGTGTTTGTTTCTTCTTGCAGGGCGTGGGGAGTAGGTGGAGGAGGCGACGGATGAGACTGCCGTGCTTGCTGTGGGAGGCGAGTGAAGGGTCGGAGGGTAGGTGGCTGTGGTTAGGTGGGGCGGCGGCACCTAGGTTTCTTAGGGTTCCTGGAACCCTAAGTTGGTGTTTAGGCTATTGGGCTGATGGGTGTTGGGCTTGGGAGATTGGGTTTTATTTTGGGTTTGGTTTTTATTTGGGGTTTTAATTTTGTTTGTTGGGTTTATTTTAGTAATTGGGTTTTTGTAATTTTATTTTGGGCTGGGCAAATTTGGGTTCCTACACTGATGATTTGAATAGAGAGTGCCATAAAACATTTATCTTTAACATCTTAATGGCTTAAATGAAAATTTTCGAGTAATTCAATGACTATTTTTGTAATTTTTTAAAGTTGAACGATTAAAACATAAACTTACTAATAGCTTAGTTACATTTGCATTTAATTAGCATTATAATAAAGTCGAAGTGAGCTCAAATAATAGAAAGCCCAAACTTGGCTTGAAATTTAGTATTTCAAGCTCAACTCAAGCTTGCTTGAGCACTACTATAGAAGCTCATATTTGGTTTCAAACTAAACTTGAATTATTCGGATTTCGTGTAAGTTTTTTTATTTGATTTACATACTCGAGCTTGAACTTGATATTGTTTCATAAATAATTTTTGTATTTAAATAACAAATTTAGGGTTTGAATTTTTTATATCAAAGATAAAGTAATTTGATTTAATATTACAATACTAAAAATATTATTAATAATAAAAAATTATCACTTGTGTAAAACGAAAAATATTGAAGGGTTAAAATTGAATTTAAAAAACTCCTCCCTCGTACTTGATGCATTTCTAAATAATTTTTTACCAAAACATATAAGAAAAATAGTTTAAGATTATATAATGTATTGTTCAAAAATATATAAATAATTATAAAATTACAAGAGAGATATTTTGATAAAATTTTGAGGGTGAGGTAAATGTAGGTTTTATTTAAATTTGACGCGAATCAATATTGAGAATTTTTATTGAAAACCCATCGTCTCACATTTTAACTTAATTTTTAGAAGAATTAAAAAGATCGGTCAAGAATCGAATTAACAGGTTTAGGTTATTTTATCATTTTTTTGCAAGATACTTGAACTCAGCTCGTTTGAAAATTGCTCGAGTTTAGCTTGACAATAATCAAATTGAATTCATATGTTTTTCAAACCAAACTTGAGCACCTCGTAAGTTCAAATATATTATTTACACTCTTACTTCAATATTTTATCTATTAGTAGTAAATTTCTAAAATTACATTGGAAAAAAAAAAAAGACTTTAATATATCATATCATATATATATATATATATATATATATAAAATATAAAAAACCTCTTTGGTCCTTCAAAAATTTGATATTTAGCAAATTGGTTTGTTTTAAAAGAAGTAGAGCAATTTAGTTCTTATGGAATTTTGAAGGTGAGCAACTAAAAACAATTAATAACGACGTTCATTCTTTCGGTCAAATTATCTTACTTTTGTAGAATTAAGATCAATTTAACAGAACTTGTAATTATTAATGACAATTAGACCAATAAAAATTAATATCATTATTAATTGCCTTTAGTTAACTTTTGAAATTGATAACAATTAAGTTAATCTCATTTTCTGAAAAAAGGACAAATTTAGTCAATATCGAAATTATGAGGGATTGAAAAAGTGTTTTAACCCCTCAATATATACATAGTTTGCGTCGGTGATGAAATTGCTTTTAATTAATTCAATTGGTCAACTATTAATGATGGTTTTGGGTCATGTAAATCCGACAAAGTTAATATATAAATTCTAAAAACAAAATGATAATCGGAGTGACATTCGTTTTTCGCTGGACAGTCGAACAATAATAATTGTTCTTAGTCTTACCTAACTAACTTTGGTTTGGTTTGAAGTTAAATGTCAGAATGTCGGCCTATGGTTGACTACATTTCTCTCTCTCTCTCTCTCTCATGCTATGCCCGAAGACCGACGGCCCAAATTTATTCAGCTTTCATAATAATCTAAATTAAGCTAAATTACAAAATTTTAATTGCTTCGTCTTTAACTCTAAGACTACTTTTCGAAAAAACATTATCCCTACTACCTTTTATAATAACAAACATAAAAACTATCATAATTTTATTGAAATTGATATTAAAATTTATTAATGGAATAATTTATTTTTAGATAAATTTATATTTTGTAAATCAAATATTAAGATATTAATATTAAAATATTATATTTCAATCAAATGATCAAAATAAGTATAATTAATCTTACATTCCTTAAACCAAATGTTAGGAGCAAAGCTAAAAATCTCATAAATTTTAATAAAGTTAAAATGCAATTTCACCATTTTATTAGCTAACATCTTTGTAAGTTTTATAAAGGATTAAATTAACATATTCTCATATTTGATGGGTGAAAGTGAATTTTTATTATTATAAATTTATAATTTTATACATTTTAAGGGGAAATGCAATTTTTTATTACATCATGTTATTTTATGATTTAAGGAAATTTTGACGAGCGTTAAAAATGAGCGGTAAATTATATCATCAATAAAATTTCGATTGAGTTAATGTCACGAGTTAATGAGTACTAATTCGATTAGGAAAATTATAAATATGATATTTCTTATTTAAAATAAACTATATTATTTTAGGGCACTTTAGTCTTTTTAATTAAAATAATAAAAATAATATGCATCTAGTGAGATTTGAACCCATGATAATCACATCGGAAAAACTTTATTTACGACTCAACCGATGCTTTATTTTAAATTATTTATTCATTTTAATTTTATTATGCACATTTTATTACCTTCATCAATTGCATATCTAGACTATTAGTATAAATCCTTAACTGAGTTGGTATCACGAGTCAACTGAGACACCACTTGGTTAGGAAGATCACAAAATAACCTTGATCGTATTTAAAATAAATTATATTATTCGATGACACTTTAGTCTTTTTAATTAAAATAAATAAAAATATACATATCGTGGTATTTAAATTCATGTTAGTTGCATTGAAAATGCCTTACATTTATCACTCAACCAAAGTTTTATTTTGATTTATATATAAATTTGAATCACATTATGCATATTTTATTACTTTCATCAATTGATAACCTAAATGTAATCATATTTACCCAAACATAGGAACGTGATTCCATGAACCAAACGCTTTTCTTTTTAAAGCATTATAAGTATAGTATAATTAAAATATAAATATAAATATAAATATACATTTGAGTAATCATAAGTATTAAACTATTATAAATAGACTGTTAGAAAAATCATAAGTAGACTCAAATTATTAAACATAAACAAACTAAAAAGTAGTTAATCCATATTAAAGTTAACAAACGGGAACTTGAAGTCTAGCGCATATAATTGCATACGGCAAGTCTCAAATTTAGATATTTTGGACCAAAGCCTTTGCCAAGCTCAACCGAGCTAAGGCCTCATTGGCAAAGAAGGTTAACTAAAAGTGGGATATTAGCCACCTGCAAAAGCCCATTGCAACAATGAATTTAGGCCCAAATAAATAGATAAAATCCAATTAAATATCGGATCATAAATAGCCCAAATCGTAGTTTTTCCCCCAATTCATGAATTTTTGAAAAATTAAGGAACCCTGGAATTGACTCGCTCCCAAAACCTCCCTTAAATCCTCCATTTTCCATTTTCCATTTCTACTATTTTATAATTTTTTTTTGAAGAAGTAATAATTAAAAAAATGGCAATATTTGGAGCTAGACGAGTTTTAGGGCGAAGCTTTTCGACAATTTCTTCTCATCCGTTACGTGTCTGCATCGTCGGAAGCGGTCCCGCCGGCTTCTACACTGCGGAAAAGGTTCTACACCTCCTATCAATAATGGATTTAGCTTATTTGATTTAAATTTCTTCAAAATTTTCTAATTCGAACTAATTACAGATATTGAAGACTCATCAAGGATCACAAGTTGACATTATTGATCGATTACCTACGCCATATGGATTAGTACGCTCTGGCGTTGCACCTGATCATCCCGAAACTAAGGTCCGTCTTTGAAAAAAAAAAAAAAAACTCTCCTTAATTGTTTTTAGTAGAATATTGTTGTTAATTAAGCTTAGTTTTGGTATAATGCTTGGAACAGAATGTGATTAATCAATTCTCTCGGGTTGCACAAAACGGACGGTGTTCTTTTTTTGGGAATGTTGCTCTTGGATCTTCGATTTCTTTGGTGGAGCTTCGGGAGCTTTACCATGTCGTAAGAACTTAGTGACATAGTTTACTGAATGTTGTTAACAGAGTTAATGCTGTTTTTCTTTTGGTATGTGGATTAATTTGATGCATTAGTGGATTTAATCCAACAGGTGGTGCTTGCTTATGGTGCGGAAAGTGATAGAGCCGTAGGCATTCCGGGAGAAGTATGTTCGATGGAAATTAGAGTTTTCTTTATACAGTTTAAGTGTAATGGATGTTGCTCATGGTTTTATATGTAAATCAATTTGTTTTATAGGATTTGAAAGGAGTACATTCAGCTAGAGAGTTTGTTTGGTGGTATAATGGGCACCCAGATGGAAGAAACCTGGACCCTGATTTGAAGAACACTGATACAGCTGTTATCCTTGGTCAGGTACTTTTTGTGATTGCATTATAGCATACTTGGATGGTTGTTTTAAGGTTTTTTATTCTCAATTAATTACAAAAATTGGGAGTAGTTATTCAATTATAGTTGGACTGAGCATGGTCCCAATTCCTTGGGGAATCAAAGACACATGAAAAGGATTTGTGAGGCATTAGTTAGTGACTTTGTTTTAAGGGCTATTGTGATAAAAGGATTCGACCAGAGTCTGATCGGTTCCAAGTTCTCAACAAATGAGATTTGTGTAGTCATTCGATGTTCAGCTATGCTTTTGAAGGCATTCAATTGGATCTGTTCAATGAAAATAATCAAAACTTATAATTTATGTATATATTTAATCTTATCAATTGTGTTCGTACTTTGCGGGGATGCCAGTTAGTCTTATTTTTATACAGGGCAATGCAAATCCATTATTTTCTATTATTTTCCAATCTGCACTATTATGTACGGATTTGATCCCGGATATATGTGATATAGAGAGCTGCAGTTGTATAACTTTTCAGGGAAATGTAGCTCTTGATGTTGCTCGTATCCTTCTACGTCCAACATCTGAATTGGCAATAACTGATATTGCTAGCCATGCTTTGACTGCTTTGGAGCAAAGCTCTATAAGGTTTCTCACCTCTTCCTTTGAATCAATTGCATAAATCTTTTAGCCATTTATCAGATCTTTAAACTTGATTCTATTACAGGAAAGTATATCTGGTTGGAAGACGTGGACCAGTCCAAGCAGCCTGTACTGCAAAAGAGCTCCGAGAAGTTCTTGGTAATTCCTAAGAGAATGGGTCTAGGGGATGCATTTTATTCTTAATCAGTATGTCTGGAATTGTTTAAATTAGTGTATGCTGTTTGGCCAGCAATATGAGATGCTGCTAATGCTGAACTAAAATTTCATTCACTGTAGATTTTCAATTGGCAAACCGACAATTTCAAATTTTGAATTGATTGTGTTGGCTTATGTGTATTTGTCAACCTGATCTTTGTTTGGAAGTTGGACGTGGAATACTTAAAATTGTATGCTTTGGATGAGTGGTGCAGTTTTTGTGTCGATGCATTGATCCATTTTTAACACTCCATGCTGGGTAGTTTGTGGTCATCGATATCATACTCTGATCATTTGCAATATTATTTATTGCTATAATTCATCTTAACTCTATGGGTTATTGATACTTTCAGATCCTTGCTGTTAGCAGGGGTACACTATTGTCCTAAATCTGCAGAACTTAGAGAAGTTTTTATTATTTTGGCAGGTATTAAAGATTTGTATATTCACATAAAGGAAACAGATTTGAAGATAACCCCGGCTGATGAGGTACATCTTACCTTCAAATGCTTGCTGGTTTTTGACACTAATGTTCATCCTTTCAAGTTTTGAACTTGAGACATCCAAGTTGAAAGTTCCTTGGTCTAACATTTGGTTATTTACAAGGGGATGTTGTAGGTCAATTTTGCCACTTCGTTAATAATTATTGTTAAAAAAGATACCTCATATCCTGTTTGTTGCTTCAGCTTCTCATCCATTCTATTTATGTTTTTGCCATCTACATGCTGTCTTTTTTTATGAAGGAAGAAATGAAAAACAGTCGTATTCATCGGAGGATTTATGAGTTACTCTCTAAGGCAGCAACCGTAGGACCTTCCCAACCTAGTTCAGGTCAACGCGAACTTCATTTTGTTTTCTTCCGTCAACCTGATAGATTTCTAGAATCATATGACAAAAAGGGATACGTTTCTGGGGTGCACCTTGAGAAGACAGCTCTAAAGGGTATCTCATTGTCGTTGGCTCTATGCTCTCTATGATATACAAATTTCATGAATAGCACTGTACTGTATCGGGAGATCATCTACATGATCTTTTTAAAGCTGTGAAACAGTCTCATCAAATAGTTTTCTAATTTATAACTTCATCTTTTGTAGGTATTGGCTCTGGAAAACAGATTGCCATAGGTACTGGACAATTTGAAAATCTTTCTTGTGGGTAATTTCTTTCTTTTTCATTTTTTTTCCCCTCCCTGGATGTCAAGTTTTAACTTTCAAAGTATGCAATTTCCATCTACAACATTGATGTTTTCCCCAACACTTGCTTATAGATATTTTTATTATTAATTCTGTCCTAATGTATTTTGTTCTATATTATGACGTAAAGGTGCATTACTGATTTCTTATTTAAAAGGCAAATGATTTGACTTATAACGAGTAACACCCCCCCTCTTTTTATAGTTGCAACATCCCGAAAGATGTTCATTTTGTTTCGGGAACCTCATGTTAACTATGTTATGGAACTGTGTAACGTGTACTTCTTGTAGGATTGTGCTAAAGAGTATTGGCTATAAATCGGTGCCAGTCGATGATTTGCCATTTGATAATCAGAAAGGTAAAGCAAAAGAATAGATTTAACTAGTATTGTTTCCTGGCCAGTTCAAGCCTTTCTTAACAAATACGAAGAATAAAGAAAAAGCCTATTATGCTATATTTCTCCAGGTGTGGTTCCAAATGTTAAAGGTCGAGTTCTAAGTGACAATTCTGGAGATCCTACATCAATTGAGAATGGATTGTATGTCTGCGGGTGGTTGAAGAGAGGACCAACCGGCATTATCGCTACGAATCTTTACTGTGCTGAGGAAACTGTAAGTTCTCTCATTTCGTGTTACCCGACTTGCATGTCTTTGCTAACTGCACCATTGTGATGGTAGGTCGCAAGTTTATCAGAAGATCTTGAACTAGGTGTCTTAGCATCAACAACCAGGTTGCTGAAACTTGGAAGAGATGGACTCCTCCAGATTTTGGACAATAGAAATGTCCGAGTTGTACCTTTCAGTGCTTGGGAAAGAATAGACAAGGAAGAGAAGAGATTAGGGAGTTTGAGAAATAAACCAAGAGAGAAATTGACCTCATGGGAGGAGCTACTGAAAGTTGCTGGCTCTGAATGAATGTGCCCTTTTATGTGGTAAGTCACTCGTATCCTTTTCCCCAAACTTTTATACCATATATAGATATAATATAATATATATACATTTTTTGGGTGGAAAGGAGAATAAAGTATATTGTAAGTGCTCCTTGATAATTTGTTTGGCTTGAAGGGAAACTAATTTTTTAACCTTCACTCCAGTATTTTTGAAACAAAATAAAGAAACAGATGTCAACTTGAATTGTTAGAATTGAATTTGCACTATGAACCGTCTTTATGCCGATTTGTATTTGTTGAGTGAAATGTTTGTATCCCGAGTCCTCTCTAACAGCCAAATCCTTGTAGTATCCTCTAGGTGGCTAGCTGCCTCTCCACCCATGCCGGCCTCCTCCCTTTCCCTTACCTAGCCTCACTCTCCCCTCTTTCTTCCTTCCTCCTCCCTCCCCCGCCCCTCTCCCTCTTTTGCATCATCCTTGCTGCCTCCAATGTCGGTCACCAGTTTTTCCAGTATAAAGAGGCCCCCTTGGTCTATTGCAGGTACCAATGCTCCAAATCAGATCTTTCGGTCTAAAAGCTAATGTCACTCTATGTTCTGACTTTGACATCCCAAAGACTATTGTCGCCAAGTCACTTTCATCCTTGGTTTCACTGAGTGGGTTAAGCGTGCAAGCGTTGGTTGCTATCGTTTTTCTTTCTCGGCTTGTTTGTTAGTCACCAAGTTTCTTAGTATTTGGATGCCTTGTTTGTTTTTTTGGTGTTTTTGATGTGTTGGGACCGGGTCTACTTGTCGTAACCCATTTTTATGAATAATTTCATTGGGGAAAAAGTGTTTGCACTTTATCTGTCAACTATGGCAAGAAAGCTCTTTTTGTTCTCCATGAGAGTTTGTTTTTTACAACAAGGGAAACACGTCACGACTTAGGGGTTCTATACCAAATTTTTTATTCAATTGTTGTTAACTTCTATTACATAAAAATGCTTCGTATATTGCACTAGCCACATAAACACTTTCGTTGATAAACAAGCTTCAACCCCCAATTCAATACATGTGGATTATTTGCAATTTTATAAAATCCAAATTTTTACATTTTTTAGGAGATGGAGTTAACACAATTTAGACAAAACTTTTAACTAAGTTGACATTTTTTTCATATTTGCTTCAAAACAGTTTTATTAAATTCACATGTTTGATTTAAAATCCAACTATTATTATTTGGATTCAAAATCCAAATTAATTAAATTATTTATTGAATATTTGAATGTGCTAAATATCTTACAAGTAGTAAATCCAAAATTTAAAAAAAAAATCTAATATCTATTTGTCATCTGTAAAAGTAAAGTAGATTTAAATATTATCCAAATCAACAATATTTTAAATATTATCCAAATCAATAACATTTGAATTCATAGTCCTTTTAATTATTTAATAACATTTTAATAATTTATTTTCATGTCATTAATATATAATTTTGATAATTTTTTCCATTGAATTCAAACCCAAAACCTAAACTTTAAGTCTAAAACCCAAATTCTAAACTCCGATCATATACTCAAATCTTAATCTTAAACCTTAAAAGTTAAATTTAAAATTTAAAGCTTAGGATTCAAGATTTAAGTTTACAGTTCAAAGCTCTAGGTTTGGAGTTCAAGACAAAAAAATACAAAAATTATGTGTCAATGACATAGAAAAAATTATTAAAATACACTTCATCCATTAGCAAGAAAAAATTATTAAAATACACTTCATCCATTAGCATCTTCATTTGAAACTATCATTTAGGTTTTGGCAAAAACAAGAGGATATAACTGTTGCTCAAATCGGATTGGGAGTCGGTGCACCAGTTTGGAGAAAGATCAATTTACTCGAAAATTGATATAGACCGGTTGAACCAAAAAATTTTAATATATATTTACTTTTCTGAATTTTTCAATGATTTATTTAATCAAACTAAAGGGACCAATCTGACGAGTGAGCTCATGGCCTGATTGGTTCACCCACCGATCCGGAAAACCTAGGAGAATAGACAAGATTTGGAACACAGTAATAGCTAAAAAGAGTGATTGCACTAATACTGCAACTGAGGCTATTCAACCAAACCCTAAACTACATTTAAACAAACTATCATCATTATAGCTGTCTTCTTCATACCCCAACTACAAAATCTATTAGGCTGTCTAGTTCTAACTAAACTAGGAAAATCCTATTTAACATGAAACATGTTCACACCACATACCGATAGGTAATATAACGACCAGCAGTCTCGCTAGGCCTAATTATCTTCACCACTTGTCCACGCTTCAGCCCGTAGTATCTTGCGATCGGATCACTCACCTGGATACGCGGCAGCTGCATTTATTCCATTCCACAAACACAATGATCATACACATTAGTTCACTTTTGGCTATAAAACAATGAATATCAAAACTGGCCAATAAAGATTTGTGCAAATCACTTTACAATAATCTAACACTATACAGTAATTAAGGTTACTATATATATGGTTAAAAGTACCTGGGAAGTCTCCGTATTATAGGGACAGTATGAAGTTAGTCCCTCTATTATTAAATGGATCAATTTAGTCCCTATAATATTAGAAGGAATCAAATAAGTCCAAATTGTAACAGAGTTAACATTTACTGTACAAAAATGTCATTTACTGTTTAACAAGGTTAATATATTTAAAGTTTTATGGTTTTGTAAATGAAATCTTTTTTGGAATTGAACAGATTTCATTTACAAAACCATAAAACTTTTAAATATATTAGCTTTGTTAAACAGTGTAAATTACCTCTTTATGCAATAAATGTTAACTTTTTTCCAATTTGGCCTTATTTTATTCTTTTTAATAATATAGAGACTAAATTGATCCATTTAATGATAGAGGGACTAATCTGATCAGATCCCTATAATAGAAGGACCTCTCAGGTTCATTCACCCAATATATACTGACCTGTGTTTCCTTTACGGTATATCTTTGCAGCAAAGTCTTTTTCTCCTCGGTTGTAAGCACCTGATGCTCCGGAACAAGAGAATGTTCTTTTACATTGACAAGGAGCTCCGTTTCCTGCACCATTTTAGTTCAAAATAAGAATCACAATGAGTTACAAAATTGGAGAAACAGATTTCAAGAGAGGAAAATGTGGATCCTTGTGTGGTATTGCAAAATTTGTAACATACGGCAATAATCAGATGAACTTAGCCATTTGGGCTTATTGATTACACCAACTTGATAAGCTTGAGAAAGTAAACTTAATTAGATGAATCATTGCCCTCAAAGCTTTCCTTCATAGAAGAATACACACCAAGAATCCCGTTTTGACAGAGATTGATTAGTGTAAGTCCTTCACCACTAAGCATAATGATGACCTAAAGTGGAACCCAAATATCATAAAAGCGATAAATTTGACCTGGAAAACCTCCAAGTGGAATTTGGAAGAAATTTCATTGATACAAGTCCGAGCAAAGGGAGTCAAATTTTGTTGCACAACCAGTATAGCCCTAAATACATTCTCCGATTTCATGCGGCTGGTATATGTCTTCATTGTTTTCACGCCAACCTTGGGTTCTTCAGGAAAGAAAACATAGATCTAGTACACAGAAAAGTAAAACCCTTAAATTAATGAGGCTATGGATAAAGACAAAGGTGAAAGTATCTAAGAGATGCTTGTACTATAGGGACTTTATCAAATTAGTCCCTCTTATTTAATGGATTAATTTAGTCCCTGTACTATTAAAAAGAATCAAATAAGGCCAAATTGGAATAGAGTTAATATTTATTTTCATCATTTACTATTTAACAATTTGGACTTATTTGATTCTTTTTAATGGTATAGGGACTAAATTGGTCTATTCAATAATAGAGGAACTAATTAGATACAATCCCTATAATACAGAGATCTCCCAAATACTTTAACCTAAAGACAAGTGTAGGTAGAAAACTTCATAAACAAGAACAAGTCATTAAACACTTATTCGTGCCATATTACTACAAATTCAAAAGCAAAAGATAAATGAATTGAAACTAGTTGTTAAAATTGTGTTGAAAGTGGAGATATATTTGAGAACACCTGATCAGAGCTATCGTTTCGCTTAGCTTTATTAATAATAAGATCCTCCCTTTTCACGTTTTCGCCGAATTTGGAAAAAAATTGTTCTCTAGACATGTTAATCTCGAAATCTCCGACAAAGTAATCTCTGTCTTTCAACAACTGCAATACCGTCTTTCGGATACGAAACAATCTCCTGATTTCATCGTCTGACAGAACCATTTTCGTCCCCCAATGTCTATAGTCCAACAATAACTAACATCAGTAAAAACACACGAGCAAAACAAAACAATAACAACAATCATAATCATAATAAAGCTAAACATTAACCAAATATTTTAATAATAGTTAAACTAAGAATTAAACCCTAAACCCTAAAACTAAGTAGTAGGCATCAAACAAGAGTAAAATAACGCAATAACAACAATCATAATAATATTATAGTTAAAAATTAACCAGTGAATTGGATAATAGTTAAGCTGAGAATTAAACCCTAAATCCTAATACTTGAATTAAGTAGTAGGCGTCAAACAAGAGTAAAAATAACGAAATAACAACAATCATAATCATAGTATAGTTAAAATTTAACCAATCAGTTCAATCGAAGTTAAAACTAAGAATTAAACGAACCCCTAACACTTACGAAAAAAATTATATGAAACAGAAACAAATTGAAAGCGGGAAAAAACGAATTATCGGCGTGGGAAAGACAAAAGAGACGAAATATACCAATAATAACGAGAATTGCTGAAACCCTAGGAGAAAAATTCTTCGAGTGTGCCAATGTGAGGAGAAAGTGTGAGAGTTTTCGATGAAGAAAATTAAGAGAGGGAAAATAAAGGTGAAGGCTTTAAATATTTGTGAAAATAAATAATTAAAAAATAAAATTTAAAAACGAGGAAGATTATATGGGCTCGGCTCGGCTCGGCTCGGGTCGGCTCTTGAAAAATCCAGCCGAGCTGGACTTTTGCAATTTAGGGCCCAATCCTTTTCGGGCCTTGCTTTATAAAGAAATATATGTATGCTTTTTTAAAAAATTATAAAAAATAGGGAATGGTTTTTTTAGATTAAATTATTAATTTAATTATATAAAAACATGGTTAACAAGATTATTATGCAATTAGACAATACAATGAATAACTATGATCAGAAGTAACCATTACCAAGTATAATTGAAATATATCTACATCTATACTAAAATAAATCTAAAAAAAATTACATATGATGGCACTTAAATCATAATAAATTTGAAGATGACTAACACATAATTTATAGGAATAAAGTAATATTTAGTCCCTGAATTTGACAAAATTTTTGACCCGCAATAGACCAAGTTGTTAAAAGTTGTCAAATTTAGGTAAATATTGCTTTATTTCTAATTGGCTTAAATGACTAACACATGATCTATAGTGTCTTTCTTATTTACGTACCTAAATATTTTTTCAAAAGTGATACCTAGACTTTTGTTCCGTTAATATTTTAGTCAAATCCGTTTGTCTCTCTTAAAAAAATCCACTAACCAATTGAATTTTTACATGTGTCAAAATAACAGCATTTTTCTACAATAACTTTTTAACAAAATTGATTTTAATATTTACGGAAAGAAGAAGAGTTGAATGGAGAGAAAGAGGGGGAGGAAGAAGATGAAAGAATAAACGGGGGAGAGGTGAGAGAAGGAAATAAAATAAAATAAAATAAAATAATTGAAATTGAAATTTTGACATGTGTAATAATTTAATTAGTTGATAAATTTTTTAACAGAAATAAATGATTGCACGAAAAAATTAACCGAATAAAAGTTCAGGTATCTAAAAGAAAAAATACTATAATTTGGAGGCCAATTTTTCATTTAAGCCTTTTTAATTTATATAAGGCGTGACTCATACTTAAAATCTCAAAGCTTTCACAACTTCGACATTACTATTAAGTCAAAGCCACATCGACTATTTAATTTTATTGATGATTTGAGATTTAGGTTCGAGTCTTATCATGCACAATTGCAATGCACGAGTCTTCATCCTACTTTGTGCATGTGCCATGTGTGGGTGCTCTCCGGTTCTTTCCGGCTAGGTTCGATTATTGTCAATTCTTCATCTATTGTGCCTTTTATTGAGTTGATTATACTTGCCATTGTAGTTAGTCAAGCATGTATTTGTGCTTGTACTTACAATTTGTACCTATGTTGTGCTTGTAATTGTACCTAAAATCTCAAAAAAAAAAAAAAGTATTGATGTATTATTTTTTAAAATTAAATAGGTTTTAATTATTTCATAATACAAAATAAAATTATTTTTAATATGATTCTTAAACTAATTATAATCTTTTAATCTATAATCTATAATATAAATAAAAGCACGAGTTTAGAAAAAAATTGAACTGATAAAAATACTATTTATATTCTATCATATTATTGAATTGATATTTGAAAAAAATATTTAATTTAAAAGTATTAATTAAAAAGTTGGCGTAAAATAAAAATTGTGATAGTTATAATTTAATAGCAATTGTGATAATTATATATTTAAAAATAATTAAAATTAAATTTAAAATTAGATAAAAATAAAAAAATAAAGGTAGTAATGATGATGCAATGATGTTGCAAGATATCGAAATCCCAGTCGCTTTTGTACTCTTTTTTTTATGAGGTTTTTTAACAAATTTAAAAATGAAATTACACGTTCAATTAATAATTATTTTGGGCACGTGGCAATTAAGTTGATCAATTATAGCAAAATATATTCTCACCCAAGAAAAGTCATATAAAATATAAATTCAGACGATCGCGTAAATAAAACAGAATAAAATAAATGTTTTGTTAGAATAATAATTAGATCGTTATTTTTGTACGCAAGTGATCGAATTTTTTTTTAAAAAAGGGTCAAATTATGGTGTTCTCCTCTATAATGTTTAAATTAAGAATTTAATCATTAAATTTTAATTTGACATAATTCGATTCATGTATTTTTATAATATCATTAATTAGTTAAAATAATTAAATTAAGGTATTTATAATTTTTTTTCTTATGATATCTTCTTACAACTCATTGTGTTTACGTGAAATATTTCGTTCATAATTTTAAAATTGAATCAAATCAGATTAAATCATTAAATCGATACCAAAATCAGAAATTTACCATAAAAAAGATGATTACACAAAGAAACAATATTTATTGGAATTACAAACCAAAAGATTTGGTAAATCATTTATGGATTTTCTAAATTAAAATATGATATTTAAGAAACAATGGGGGGATGTTGGTTTTCTCAGTGTGGTATTTTTAATGTCATACGTTTGGGACCAAATTCATTGGCACTCACATTTCCAAGTCACCAATTGGTCCCCTTGATATAGAATTTTCTTTTTTTTTTTTTAATTTGAAAATATTTGTTTTATATTTACAACCTATTTTTTTAAGTCATAAATAATATATTCAATGAATTCAATCTAGAAGAAATTCAATACTAAAACATTAAATTTAAAAAAAAAACTTAAAATCACAATAAATTTAAATAAAATTCACATATAATGAAACTTAAATTTAAAATAATAATTAAAAAAAACTCATATATTGCATTTTATATATGATAGGACATGAAACTGGCTAGGCTGCCAGCACTGTCAAAGTCTCGGTTCGCTTTTACATATTTACACTTATATTAAGTCACTAATTAATTTAGTGTTACAAGTTAATCGAGTATCAATTCGGTTAAAAAAATATTAAAATATTATTATTTTTATAAAGTAATTTTTTTCACACACACTAAGGCAAAAGGAGTAGGCAGGATTATTTAGGCCTCAAAATGATAGATTTATTATTGATCCCTTAAATTTTTATAAAATTACATTTTAACTCGTGATAATTTATAATTTATCTCTAAGCCTGATAAAACAATTCTCTAATTTCTTCCCCATAAATATACCATATCCAAAGAACCTAGGTGTTGAATTTATGCAACATCTTCCACATGTGGGTTAGGATCTCTTGCAGTTTTCAAGGAGCCACTATATATCTATATTATATATATGATTAATAGGTAAACTAATTTTAAAGAGTGGTCAATATGAACACTGATCAACAAAATCCATTAAAAAATACAAAAGAAAATCTTCCACCTAAGCTAAACATGAACATAAAGATCATATTTTTTTCCCTGGCTCAGCTCTCTGCAGAACTGATTAAAGAAATATTGGTACTATTTCAATCATGCAGGTCATTTTTTTTTATTATGTGTGTATATATATATATATAATATATATATATATATATAGTTAAAAGTTAGAACACATCTGATCCACTAAAACATAAGTTGTACAATTGGTTGAATATAATATTTATGGCTTTCTACACATGCAAATACAATGTATAATTTTTTATTTATCTAATTGTAGTTTTAGTCCCTTTAATATGTTGAAGTTTAGGATTTAATCTCTCTAATTTAGTTCAACATAATTTAATTTCTCTACTTTTTTATAATTTTATGGGTTAAATCACTATTTGAGACATGGACTTGGCAACAACTCCTACACTGGGGTCTGGACTTTTTTTTATTCAAGCTAGTCATTAAACTTCGCAATTGTTCCCTTGTTAGGGCTTGAACTTTAGGGTTTAAAAAAAATTAAAGACTAATTTGAACAAAAAAAAGTTCAAGCCCTAATATAAGTACAATTGCCAAGTTTAAGGATTAACTTAAGAAAAATGTTTATACTCCAACATGAAAGTAATTGCCAAGTTCAGGCCCCAAATAGTAATTTAACCCTAATTTTATTAGCAAGTCCAAATTAATAGCTTTGTCAACAATTGAGGCTAAACTGATGATTTTTTATTGTAAAAAAGTTATTTGGGTCATTTTTATGTAAGAAAGTTATTAACTAAAATAAAATTTAAATCTTCATTTTACTGGTACTAGTTATGGACCTACTAATAATATTAAAAAATAGACAGATCGATTTAAGTAGGAGGATGAAATATTAAATTTTAATATAATAGAGGGATTAAAACCATAGTTGGACCTTTCTTATTCACGCAGAAGATGTAGTTTTTTTGGCATATATATGTATAGCTAAGGAAAAAAAAAAAAAAAAACAGAAGAATCTTAAATTGGGAAATTTAAGTTAAATATATGTATGTCACTACACCAAAGCAGACTTTTAAGCGGCGTTTTTAGTGGCGTTTTAAATAAAACGCCGCAAATTTTATACATTAGCGGCGTTTGAATGAAAACGCCAAAAAAAACAATAGTGGCGTTTATTTACAAAACGCCGCTAAAGGTATGGCCTTTAGCGGTAGCTTTCACAAAACGCCGCTAAAGTCTGACCTTTAATGCGCTTCTCCAAAACGCCGCTAAAAGTCTGCCTTTTTGACCCTTCTCCAAAACGCCGCTAAAGTTTGGCCTTTTAACGCTTCTCCAAAACGCCGCTAAAAGTCGGCCTTTAGCGGCGCTTTCCCAAAACGCCGCTAAAAGTATGGCCTTTAGCGGCGCTTTCCCAAAAACGCCGCTAAAAGTATGGCCTTTAGCGGCGCTTTCCCAAAACGCCGCTAAAAGTCTGGCCTTTAGCGGCGCTTCTCCAAAAACGCCGCTAAAAGTCTGGCCTTTAGCGGCGCTTCTCAAAACGCATTAAAAGTCGGCCTTTAGCGGCTTCTTCAAAACGCCGCTAAAAGTGCGTGCTAGTCTTTGGGATTTAGTCGGGGTTTTTTTTCTTTGTTTTACTTCCACTCTTCCAATGGATAGATACCGAAAGTAGAAGCCAAAGTCCGAATCACCCATTAACGACAATGAGATCCGAATCACTTCTCAAGGTGCTATTCAAACTACATCAACTATGCCATTGCTCTTCTTGAGTTTCCTCCTTTCCTTTTCGATTTTTTTTTTGTCTCATTTCTTTGTTCATTGCTCATTTCGTGCTACGGGGTTCTCTTTTTTGCTTTTTGACGTTCAACATTGGATTTATTCGTCTCTTTTGTTGTTGGGGTTTTGCTTCTTCTTCTTCTTCTTCTTCTTCTTCTTCCCTTTAATGTGTTTTTCATTTAGGGATTTCGATTTTTTGTGTGCATGTACGAGTTTGGGCATTTTAAATTTTCTCGATATCTTATGGGTTTGATTTTTAGGAAAAAATGCAAATTTGGGTCTATTTTATTTCTAGGATTCTTTGTTTGCATTTTCTCTAGTAGTCGATGGGTTTTATCAGTTGTAAAATAAGGTTATTCGACGCAATTTTTAGCTAATAGTTGCACTATTTCCATGTTCTTTTCTATTAGCTAACATTTGGGATTTTCTTAATCTTTTCTTGTAATCACTTTGTGTTAATGTTGAGATGATTTATATCAGATTGTAAAACTATTCTTCTTTTCTATTTTTTTTTGTGTTTTTTGTTTTTACCCATCTCTCTCTCTCTCTATGTGCTCTCCCCACCGCAGCAGTGGGGCTTCCAATCAATGTCTCTTTTCCAATCCGCCGTTGATCAACTCTCCAACGGCCACGATCACCGCCTTTCCTCTAAGCGCAAGTTTGACGATTATGCCTTTTCTTTCGACGAGGAGGATCCTTTAGTCCCCGTCGGGATCGAAAAGACGATCATACCCATCAAGGCGTTTATCCGATTACGGCCGTTCATCACTCGTCCAAAGCGCGCTTCCTCCTTCCTGCCTCCTCGTCGATTCTCTCCTTCCTCCTCCGATGTTTCGTCGTCGTCCTCCTCGTATTCCTCTTCCCGCCTCAATTCTTCATCCGGATGATCTCGAAGAACACCATTGTCGTCGAGCTAATTCGGAGGACACCGTGAAATCCCTACGAAAGGATTCGGTGATGACCGGAATTTCGGTGATGGAACAGCGTTTAATTTATCGCGGAAACAACTCCAGTGGGAGCAATCCCTAGCTGATTGTTCCATCCAAAACGACGACGGACTCCAACTCGTTGGCCGTGTCGATCGACCGACCACCCACAAACTGGCGAGGTCATGGACGACATGATCTCCGTTATTTGCCGCCTTCTGAGGAGAAACACCTCTTCCCGACCAAACACATCAAAGATTGCTGACCAACTTTTTACGATTGCTCCAAAGGACAATAATGACTCTACCGCTCACTTGCAGATATTTATGGCATCTTGACTCCTGTCGCTTTGGTAATGCTTTATATGTCTCCTATTAAAAAGAATAAGATGTGTCTTGATGATTCAATAAGACATATATTAACTCAATATAGGAGTGCATTACCAAAACATTTGCATTCTTATTGTGCACCTATACTATTAGAGTTACGCAAGCTACTAAGGAAGGTTGTTAACGAAGATAGTTTGTATGAGGCGTCTTGGAGTGTACTTGGGATGTTGTTGGAAAGTGTTGGCACTTGAGGGTTTAATCTTGCCAGAGGTTAAAGGGTTGATTGTCATACAAGATATTTTCCCTTTGTTAGTGAGTTGGTCGATAAGATATCTAAGAACTTGGAATCCAGTGTAGATTCTACCAATAGTGGGGAACCATTATCGAGTGATGTGAGGATTTCACGGCGTTCTTGAACCCTTTGCGGTCTACCATTCTTGAGAGAGTGGCGTTAGGATTCCATATCGCTTAAGTGGAAAAAGAAGGATAACAATGAAGGAGATTGTCTTAAAAGCAATGGGACAAGCAATCGATGAAGCGGTAGCCATTGCCAAGATTTTAAAGGTTGATGTCCTTTTCTTTATCATCTCGCATCGTATTTTTCCGACTTTTCCTTATTAGATCTATTTGTGTCAGTAAAAGCGAAAAGGGTTCCTAACCGCATCAAGATACCGTCATTAGTTCACCGAGCATAAGCGATGTGTGGAACCCTATTGAAGAAGGGCTTGTTCCGTAAGTCTCCATATTTCTCTATTCCCATTTACGACGTTTGGTTTGCTTCTTATTAATCAGAGCATTTAGTTTATTGTCTTGTGCGGTGTGGAGATGACTCGCCATGTCTCGATGATTTCTATCACCTTGTCAACCGGAGAGCTAAATAAAAACTCTGCCGGGTAAGCTAATTTGTTGATTGGGTATCCGGTTATTACATTATCGTGGAAATTAAAGCGTGGACATATTTTTAAAATAATGCTTAGCGGGATTAGTTATTTGCTAAATGCCCGTACTTCAATGTTTTCTTTTGGAACCTACTTCTTAAATGTTTAGAACCCCATGATGTGTAAAACTAATATTACTTGAAATTGAGTGTGAACATTGGATATGTATTTGTTCAATTTTCTTAAAAGTTTCTTTCACGTTTTGGAAGATCCATAGAGGTCATATCATTGTACTCATTTTGGAGTATGTGGTGGGTACGAGTATTAGACATGGGTAATTCAATAAAATCGTTATTATATTGTTTGCTTAATTGAGAGAACCCTTTGATGGTATGACTTGATACATGTGACTTCAGGTATCAAGCTCCACATTTTGTTGAAGAATCTAAGCCGCAATATTATTATCATCGCTGACAACCACAAAAATAAGCCGGATCCCGTATAATTACATTAATGAAGGTAATGTTGAGAAAAAGTTATTGTGGAGCTGTTTTTTATGAACATTTTTCTTTTAAATCTCAACATGTCTCACATTTCATTTTTAGATTCATATGGCCGAGGAAGGGGTCGTGGTAGAGGGAGAGGGCGGAGTTGGGGTAGGGGTGGATATGGAAATTATCAAGGTATAGTAAATAGATTCGATTCTTTAGACATCAAGGTATAGTAAATATTCTGTTTTGATTCGATTAGATTGAATTTGCTTATAGAAAGAAAGTATGGGAGTTGCATCTTGACTTGTTTCCGATTCGGCAAAAGCCTTTATGAGTCTAAGTTCAAGTTGGTGGCGGTGATATGCCTTTAAACATTTTATCTTCTTCTTCTTCTTTTTTTCTTTCTAAAATGCTTTGATTGTAGTCCACAAATTCGTTGGTGATGACTTTGAATATTGTTATTTGGTTTGGAAAATCTGGTTGTTGTAATATTGGTTTTAGCTTATTTATCGACATGCTTTCTAGGTAAATGAAAAGGAACAGTTGGAGCATGTTGGAGATAGGTTAAGAATTTAGAAGTAGATTTGGAGAAAGCATGGTTTGGACGACATTAGGGTGATTTGAGGGCTTTTCTAACAGTTTAGTGAACATTAGTAATTCTCGTATCTAGAATCTACTACCTCAAAAAGCTTTATTGTGACCTTTGTTACCATTTAAGTTCATAGAGGAGCTAGATAGCTTAGAGATTTGCACATTGGTTCGGTTAAATCCATGGTCCAAGGAAGGATTTGTATCGATATGTTCGGTGAGTGATTAGATATGTTAGTGTGAGTATTTTAATCTATATAAGATAATAGTATGAATGTTTTAATAATTTATTTTGCATTTTGATAAAGAATTTCAATTGCATTTATGCTTGTAAGAAATCGACCCATAGATTTTCATTTTATTCAAATTGCACAAGTTTACACTTGCCTAGAGTCCAGTAATTAACTAATCATTCTACATATATGCTTCGAGAAAAATTTTAAGAGTTTTCTAAGAAATCTGGTTTGTAAACTCTCTAGTAGGCTATCTGGTCTCATATGGGAACAGAGCTCTTGTTTAACGTTCTCCAAGGGTAGCATATGTTTATGAGGACTTAATAACTTATTATACGAACTTAGGAAGCGATGAGGTTATACTTTCTTTCCATTTTATATTGTCTCCTCTGGTTGTCCAAATGACTTTGATCATTATATTGGTGTTTATCGAGGAACGTAATAACTTGTTTAACCAACTCACTGTTAAGTTTTGATTAGGGTCAAAGTAGATTGTAGTTCATTCAATGTTGATATCCATTATATCTATAATGCTAACTTGAATCTACATTCTTCCTCATGATTTTCTCCTATAATTCCAAGTTTATATATATTCCCGATAAAAGAAGAGAGTTATTTTCTGAGAAATCTTCATTCACTTGACTAACTGACCTGTTATTCCTGTTTCATAATTAAGGCTCATGAAGGAGCATTTACAACAGTTCATTTACAACTGTAGATATATAGACCCCCCTTATTTTGACAAACTTGCTGGCTTGGTAATTTTGATGACTGTTCAAGTTTTTCTAATTTTGATAACACTTTTATATTATCATATCAATTTTGAAAAATATAAATTCAAGAATCAAATACATATCCAAACAAATTAAAATATAAATTTACAACCACTCTACCTATATTAATTATTAAGTAAAATTTAAAAAATATTTTTAACTTAAAATATTTTCCTTTACTCATATTATAAATATAACAATATCTTTTTTTTTTTTTTTTTAATAGATGGATTGGAATGAGAACCTACAAATTAAACATAATATTATTTAGCGACTTTTCGTACCTTGCAAATAATATTATTTAAATCAAAATGGATAACGCTAATAAATTTTCCATCCTTTAATCATCTCATTTCGTATTGTCAGTAAATCCATCTTCCGAGGTCTTGTAATATTTTATTACGATATCATAATTCTGATATCAAAACAAGAATTTATTAATAAAAATTTCGGATTTAAATATCCTTGCATATTTCATGATTTTCAGTTCATGAATTTGTTACTAAGTTGATGGATTTATGTCCTACATTTTCTAACATTGTGTTGTTGATGGATTTGGTGTCTTCGTCATGCTATCATTGGATTATTTTCGAATTCCATTTTCTTTTTGGCATTTATTTTTAGGAGGAATGAGCTTGCATAAAGTTGCGAAGGACTTTTTCCTTGATCTGCAGTGGAACACTTGGACTTGTAAGATCGACTTTGCCCACTTATTTTATGTGTATATTCAACTTGGCTCATCCAAATTTTTATCCATTGCTCCCAATAATTTATGTTTGTGGTGCAGAACACACGTGTCAATGCTTTGTCATCAAATAAATCTGGACAAACCGGTGAACCTAATTACGAAGATGAAACGAGACATTGGTGGGAAAAGAAGGCGTCATGGTAGGGGACCTACTAAAGAAAGCGATAGTCTTTCTCGGCTCCAAATGCATATTTTGTACTTTCTTTGAAATGCGATTGTCACTTGTGTCTTTGTTGAAGTAGATCCATGTGTTTCTCTCTAGTGCTTGGTGAACATTTGATTATTACCCCTTCCGTAATGCTATCATATAAGAGTTCAAACCTTGATATTCTTGTTTTCTACTTCCAATTTTCTTGCTTTGTTTGCTAAAGCCTCTTGATATGGATAATTCTCTATTCTTTGAATTTTTTATTTTACTACACTATATCAATGGGGTTGTCCACTATTTGCGATTGGCAACCAATCCCTTCACTTCTGAGAGAGCAATTCCTCACATAAAGACTGAAGTGGTTTGGTTTGGTGAAGGAATGTGAAGCTCCTAGGAAAATGGAGAGCGAAAGAGCAATGGCATTGAAGAAGATGCTAAATCGATGAAGTGCGCAGAGAGACAACTGATGTGGTAGATGATCGCCGAGCAAATCTAGGTTTCCTTTGTATTTTTTTTCCTTTTTGGTCATTTATTGAAGGAAAATATGTAGATTGATGTGACATAAAATGTGGTATTTGGTACCAAACAAATCGAGATCCAATTGTAATGCAAAATTTTTATTTTTTAATTTTTGATATGAAGAAAAATATTTTAATTTTTTATTTTTCATGACCAAATTAGCGGCGTTTGTAAAAAAGCGCGCTAAATGCAAAATTTTATTTTTAAATTTTTGATATGAAGAAAAATATTTTAATTTTTTATTTTTCATGACCAAATTAGCGTTTGTAAAAAAGCGCGCTAAAAGTTATGACCTTTAGCGGCGTTTTGGAAAAGCGCGCTAAAATCATGACCTTTAGCGGCGTTGTGGGAAAAGCGCGCTAAAGGTCATGACTTTTAGCGGCGCTTGAGAAAAGCGCGCTAAAGGTCATGACTTTAGCGGCGCTTGGGAAAAGCGCCGCTAAAGTCATGTTTTTAGCGGCGTTTTTAAAGCGCGCTAAAAATCATGGTTTATGGCGGCGTTTTTTAAACGCCGCTAAAAATCATGGTTTGTAGCGGCGTTTTCTCACAAAACGCGCTAATTTTTGGCGCCACTTTTAGCGGCGTTTTTTGTGGCGTTTTCAAAAGCGCATAAGCTCTATTAGTGGCGCTTAAAAACGCCGCTAAAAGCCTAAAAAACGCCGCTAAAAGTCATTTTCTTTGTAGTGTGTATTGAAGAATCCATCAGCTATATTATATAGAATTTTGGACTCTCTTGAACTCAGGCTGTGATATATATGTACTTAGAAAATAATATATAGCATTATAATTTTTAATTGAATGTGGCTATATACATCATGAATTAATGTAAAATTTGGGTTGGACTCCAAATTAATGTAGTCGAGATTTAATATAGCTCTTGACATTAAAAGATTCTCCTACAAAAATAATGTTTAAGGACTTATCAATTATTTTCCCAATAGGACTTGAACTTTTTTCAAATTAGTCTTTGAAGTAATTGGCAATTGTTTATATATTGGGGCTTGATTTTTTTTTTTTGTCGAAGTTAATTTCTAAACTTAACAATTATTCTCATATTGAAGTCTGAACTGTTCTTTAAAAGTGAGAATAATAATTAAAAAAAGTAAGAATAATAATTATATTAATATAATTAAAATTTAAAAGCAAAGATCACAGGTATCTTACACCAGCTCATGTTGGTCTTTTCCCATAATCTTAGGATATTCTTTGCTAATAATTTATACCCTGAAAGCTAAGACACTCTCTTAATCTTTAAGTTTTCAATGGCTTCGATATATTCTCGTACTGTATCTTTTCTTTTAAAAAGATAACTATATAGAAATATTATACAATTAAGTCCTTTTGATCATCTATTATTCAATTATAATTGAATAATAATTCAGATATGATATGAAACATATTTGGACTTACTTATTGAACGGCTTGCATCTGAAGTGTTGAAGAAGATGAACAATATTAATAAAATTTAGGAAGATTATTATTTTTCTGTATCAGCGTGTCATGTCTAATTTGTTCATGGGATATGTATACATATGTATTTAAAATTTGATCTGCGTATTTTAAATTTGTTCAATGTTGGAATCAAGCTAGTAGGTAACGCCTAAGCTAATGGCTAGGATAACGAAATGACTTGATTGATGCGATATTGATGCTTTCGAGAACTCAATCGAAACGTCTTAAAGTTTGAACCAATGTTGTTTGAATTGGACCGAACTGGTCGGTAGGACCAAGAATTGGCCGAGGGACTGGTCTGGAAAGTGGCTTTGAACTGATTAGACCGAGAACTAGTACGAACAGGTTGAACTGACGGCTGAACCGTATTTTTATTTTTCATTTTTGAATTTTTAATAATTTTTATTCGGACCAATCGGATCGGTGAATTTTTAAAAAACATTTGTTTAAACCCATACAAAATTCGGGTCATAATTTAAAGATGTCTGATCTGATTAGGGGCGATGCAAGAGGGTTAACAGGGGCCTCACCCCTTAGAAAAATATAAATTATTAAAATGATGATATACAAGTTAATTTCAATCATTAGAAAAAGAATATTTAACTTTGCCCCTGAATTCACACAAAATGGGAGGTGAAGGGAAGCTTACTTTTGGCTTGATCTTAATGACAAAGCTTAAGAGAGAGGGAGAATTTTCAAGAGGAACTCTCATGTTTGGATAAAATCATGGTGAAGTAATTGCATGCAAACTTGTAAGAAAAGTCTTGCAATGCAATCCATGTGCCCACAAATCTAATTGTAGATATGATATTCTCTCCTACACCTCTCTCCAGTCTCCACTAAACTTTGCCTTTGTTTTCCTTTTCAATTATTTTATCATTGCTATAAAACTACCCATCGTTCATTCAAATCACACCCACCCCCATTCCATCAACATAATCCCCTATTTTCTTCATTCTTGTTAACCACAGTTCTTTATTAATTATCATTATATGGAGTTTTTAATCATTACAATTTTGGTTTTAATTATTATTTTTTTTGCTAATGAAGTTTTATTACTTAATCGGTTAAACTGTAGTGAATGATATTTAAAACTTAAATAAGCCGGATAAAATTCATATATAACAATTATTCACATTGAAACTCGAACTTAGATATTCAACGACCCAAAACTTCAATCTTTGTCAATTATTTGAAGTCCTCGTTTGCGTAAATTATTGTTTTCTTTAAGGATTAATAAATAATTGCAAACTTTTGTTAAATTTGGACTAAATTGAAAGCTTAGAAGAATATTCATGCATCAACCGAGTCATTATACACGCGGCAAAAATGTTAACGATTGAAGCACTTTAACAATCATATTATATGCATTTTAAAATATTAAATATATATATTTGTTACATAGACAATAAATGGTGTAATATATAATAAATAATAATTTTCAAAAAATAATAAGGTGATATATATATATATATGGTACAAGGGCATCAAATGCAATCGGTAGATATACTTAATATTTAAATAGAAACATCTGATTCACGACATTGAATTAAATAATTAATATTGTTGAAAATAACAATATTTTAATTTATTTATTATTATTTATTTAAGCAAGGTAGCAATAAGCTATACGTTATAGAGTATTGGTAATCGAATAAAATTTATTTATGGACCTGCATGATGTAGGACCACAATAATGAAAAGGCATTAAATAAATCGAGTGTTTGCTTGTTTGTGTGTTTTTTTTTTGGACGTTAAACCAATAATAATTAATTTTTATATGGTTAAAATATGTTGTTAGTCATTGTATTTTAATAAAATTTAGGATTTAGTCCTTGTACTTGAAATGTTAAAATATTAAGTGATATTACTTTCTAATTTAAAATTATAGTTCAATCATTAGCGTCATTAGCATTTTCTATAAAATTTGTCAATTTGGCACGTTGATTAAGTTATTTTCATATGACGTAGTATCGATTGATGAGAAAATAAATATGTTAAGATGACATATTATATATTAAAAGTTAAAATATGAATTAGCCCCTATACTTCTATAATATGAGATTCAGTCCCTCAAATATAATATGGTCATTTTTCGTCCCTCTACTCCGAGCCAACTTTTTTTTTGTTTATTCTATTTAATAATTTGACGTGGTTTGTTTTTTAAAACATGTGATTATATGACATGTATAATTTCATTTTATTTTATTTTTTGTAAAATTGGCTTAGGGATTGAAAATACACCTTTCGGAAAGTAGATGATTATAAAGGGACTAAATCCACCAAAAACACATAGCACAAGGATCTTTCATAAAATTTTACCTATTTAAATATAAAATTGGAATTGGGATTCATAATTTGACTATGATATCATGTCTGATTTGACTTTTTTAAACTTTTAATGTCTTAATAATAAAATTTATCTTCTTTATACTATTTACTCATTCGATGTATATATTTTAATGAAAAAAAAAAACTCTGATATCGATGACATCTCCATCGTAAAGCTGCTTTTTTTTTTTTTTTTGTGATGGAAAACTTAAAAGTACTTTTAAATTTTAATAATATGATTTTTTTTTAATTCTTGACTATGGACTTTATAAAAATAATTAATATATTAAGAAAATTATATATTAAATTATAGCTTGTACGTCTTGTCACGAATAATTTTGATTAATTAATTCTTTGTGTTAAGGTATACATAATTTTCTATTAAAAAAAGGTTTTCAAAGGACTTTTATAAGTAAAATTACCACTAAAGCCTTCAAGCAATGATGAAGTTTAAGCGCTGGGTATTATATTAGGGTTTGTAGTTTATAATTAATTAAATGCTCTTTTGTAATAATTTTTTAACTTTTGATTAAAAAATAGAATTGTCAAAATCAGATTAAAGTGGTTAGTTGAATTGAGAATGAATAATATATAATTAATAATAGAGCAAGATACTGTAAACTAGTAAAAAGTTGAGAATCGAGATAAAAAAGAACAAAAGCTTCAATCGATTGAACTGGGAATGACTTTTAAATTTTTTGAATTAGTGATTTAATCAATTGAATCTAGAACCGATGGAATTGGTGATTTTTAATTTTTGTTAAATTAATAATTTTGGGAAGGACAATATTGTCCCAATTGAATTGGACTGACCAGTTGAATTAAAAACGAGTGATATATAATCGATAATAAAGTAACCTGTTGTAAATTAGTAAAAAGCCAAAAATCGAGATAAAAGAAAATAATAGCTTCAATCAATTCAATTAACTATGTCGTTGAATTAAATATTTAATCAATTGAATCAAGAATCTATTATCTGATCGGTTCGATTATTAATTTAAAAATAAGAGTTTTTTGCCCGTACTTTGGGAGGGGTTTTTTTGGTAATTGCAAAAGAGTTCACGTGCCTTTATAAGAAATTTGAAGATTCTCCCTTTCCACCTCACACACAACTCATTCAATATGACCCACAAATCATGTGTTAAACAACTCAACTAGATTTGCTTCACTACTTAGCCCCTATTGGCCTATTTTGATTAACTTCACATAATTGGTATTTTGGTACTTATATTATGGTCAAATTATGGTTTTGGTACTTATATTATATTTTCAATTTAGACTTAAATGTAATGATAAAACCCATTGCACTCTTAAATAAGAAATTCAAATTCAAACTTAGAGATGACATTATCGAAAGGGACACACACAAATTTCAAAAGAGTTTTTATGAATAGCAAAACGGAAATGAAAAATACCTTAATAATACCAATCATTATACTGATAATAATGTTAATGATTTAGATTAAGGCATAACATTGATAATAGTGAAAGGATTAAATTATGCAAAATTAAAATATGATAACTCAAGTTAGGTATAATACAAGGACAAAAACATAATTTGACAAGAATAAAACATGTCATATTTTTAATTATTTTTAAGGATATATGTCAATTTATTAACTAATTCACTTGTGAAATCAAATCATGGATTTAACATTAATTAAATTTTCACCAAAAAAAAAATTGTTTTAAGAAATATATCTTTTACATTGAAGTGGGGATCTTATCAATGGGGTAATAATAATAATTTATTCCTTACAATTATTAAAAGTTGAACTTACTATTTTAAAATAAATTTTATTTTTAACTCTCAAAATTTTATAATTTTATTTTGACCCTTTAATACTAAATTCTAATTTTTGTCTCTGCATTGACTGCTATTTTATTAAAGGATAAACTATAAATTATTCACTTTTATATGGCTTAAATTATGTTTTGGTTACTAAATTTTAAAAATTACAATATGATCATCAAGTTGTTAACATGTTATTAACGGTGTAACCAAAAATTGATGTGATATGTTATATCTTAATTTTAGATGAAAATTTGGTCAAGTTGTATAACTAATCCCTCTACTTTTTTTTTTTTAGCAAGTTAATTAATTTTCATTTTTTTCCTTTATAAAAGATTTGAAGATCATTGAGTAAAAATTACATGATTAGTTATTAGCTAAAAGAGAAAAAAGAAAAAGAAAATTACTTATTGGCTTCACTTCTTTCCCTTTTCTTTTACTTGTAGGAGGGAGTGGACTGGTAGGTTTTTGGAATCAAAGGCAACTGCTGGATTTCTAGAACGTTATCATTGCTAGAGAGAAAAAAAATTAGAAGAAAAAAAAACCTTAATGACATTAAAAATAATATTAATATTTAAACTAAAAATCAATTATGAACAATAATTTAAGTAGTTGATTGGGTCTTAACTCAGTTGGTATCAATATTGTTGTCAGTGTAGTGAGAGGACGTGAGTAATTCTAGGCATTGCATCAAGAATAAATACCAGGGTTTAGGGATTAGTTATAAAATTTGACGTCACCTTCCAGTGACTAAATTGTAATAAATAGACAATGTTAATGGTGAGATCGTAATTTTTAATAACGTTAAGGTTTAGTAACTAAAATATAATTGAAACTCTACTCTATTATTTGCCCTTTCCTAAAATAACATTTTAAACAAAATTTGGGAACTTTTGGATATAATCCCAAGAATAATCTTTAATCTCTCATTAAGAGAAGGGAATCGCTATAAAGATGCAAACAAGATTTTCTAGAATCTATCATTAAATGTTAATTTTTTCTGACTCTTTTTTATTGTTTTTTCCCTAAAACGTTTTAATTTTTTCTTTGAGAGCAGCGGTTTTTTTTTTTTTTTTTAAGTTTAATTTTCATAATTAGGGCTTAGGAATATTTTTAAGTTTTTGTTTTTGTTTATTTTTTTTTTTTGCTTTACCTTCCTTTTAAGAAGCGTGACGTGCACTCATGCAGTAGAGGTGAAGTTAAAGGGTTTAATTTTGGTTTTAGTCCCTATATCATGTTGAAATTTAAAATTTAATCCTCTATGTTTATAATATTATCAATGGGTGTGTTAAGTCTTTTTCTATTATTTTGCATCATAATTAGGGATAAGTTGAAACTCTCAATCGTATTCAACCAATAATAATAAATTTGATGACATTAAAAAAGATCTCATCTCATCACTTTAACAAGAAATTTAATGACGTTAAAAAAATCTCATCTCATCACATTAACAGTAGTATAATCGATGAAATCAGGGGCCAAGTTAGAAATTTTTGTGAAAGTCAAAATGCAATTTTACCATTTATCATTTTTGGAGGTTAAAATGTAATTTTATAACTTCCAAAGGACTAAAACATAAAGTTTTAATTTTATGGGGGAAAGGCCCCTGCCAACCCACCCTTGACTGAAGTTATGAGTCGGAACTGAGTAATAACATTACAAAAGTACAAGATCAAATTATGCAAAACTGAAGTAAAAGAGTTAAATTTCAAATTTAAATGTAGTAGAAGGGCTACTACCATGATTAGACCAAGTTGAAGGAAGTATTCATTGCAATGGCGCGTAAGGTTAGAGTATATTTTTTCTTTGGCAAACGCAATTTTCAAAGCGACAATCGCTTTCAAACTCCAAATCAACTAAAAGAAATAACACTTTAGTAACGTAAATAGAAGAAAACAATATTAGAAAAATTACCCTTTCTGTTTAGGGTTTAATTTGATTCAATTTAAATTTTATTAATATTTAATGTAATTATTGAGATTTATAATTTTTAACCTTTAAATTAAAGAAAAACGTTTAAATTTTAATTGACTAAATCAATAATCATACCAATAAATTACAAAAAATTAATAATAATATAGGAAAGTAATTCAAAGAAATAAGCAAAAGGGAGGAAGTGGAAGCAGAAAATCTGTGTGTGTATATATATATATATATATATATGCAAATAAATCTGTACAAAATCTGATCCAGCGATGCAATAATTACTTTGCTTGAAACAAGTTTAAAAAAAGACAGTGGGAGGTATCTTTGATTCCCTTGTTACTATCTCTCTTCTGAATAACCCTTTTTTTCTCTGCAAGTGAAAGAAAAAAAGCTTGGGGATTTGCAAAGCTATACTATATATCTCGTATATATACACGCATATAAACATATATTAGGCTTAAGAACTATGGCTAGCAATTATTTTGGAGAAGCAAACATGGGAAATGAAAGAGGAGGAGGGTCTTCAAGGAAAAGTAAGAAGGATAAGGCAAAGCAACCCCAAAGAGGGCTTGGTGTTGCTCAATTGGAGAAGATAAGGTTAAATGAACAAATGGGTTATCATCCTTCATTTCAAGGTCCTTACTCTTCAAATTTCAACCAGGTAAAAATAAAATAAAATCTAAAAACCCATTTTCTTTTGGTCATTTCATCAAATGGTTACATATCATGTTTTATGGGAGGAATTTGATGAAGAAAAAATGGGTTTTCTTTATTTTTGGTGTGCTGGGTACATGCAGGAAGATATGAGAATGCAGCATCCAACTGGTTATTCATCTATGGTAGCATCATCTTCTTCATTTTCATATTCATCATCTTCATCAACTTCTTCAGCTTCTTATGGTTTCCACCCTAGCATAATGGTGGGTGTTCTTTATTTGTTGTCTTCAAAGATATTTCAATTACATCCTCTTTATTGATGGGTCATTAATTGAGTGCTTCTTTGACATGATTTTCTGTGTCACCCATTATAGATTTAGAGGATAATAAACCATGGCATACAAGATTTTTGGTGGATATATATATATATATATATATATATGCACGTATGTATGTATATGTATATGTATATGGTTTCCCTCATCACCATGTTCATCACAGCTACAAGTTTTGGATGAAAATGGTTTTTACAAAAATATGGATCATTTGAATTTAAGTTGGTGCTAAACCCTAGATGCTAATTTTCACCCCCGCTGTCATCCCCATTTTCAAATACATATCAATGACTATGTTGGTGAATAGGAGTAAATGCAAGAAATTGAATGGACTGCTTATGATTTTTACCTAAATATTACAGATGGGGCTTAGTGAATATGATCAAAGAGCAAACATCAGTTATGGTGATTCCCAACCTAGTACTGCAGCAAGGTGCATATACACATACATATCTATATAGCTTTGCATTTATGGATACATTTTCTTTTGGCTTGTAATTAATGTTTTGCAACAGTTGGAACCCTGGCAGTGGCATCTTAGATGCACAACCAAACATGACCAGACAGCTTCTAAACCTACATGTTGAGGTACTGTATAGATATTTATATGTATGCATACACATACATTCAGATACTTGGTAACAATACCATGAGTCTCTTGTATTAAAAGTCATATTGCATTTTGCCTCTCTACTCAAAAAACAAGTATTTAGTTAAAAAATTCATCTTATTCTACTGTCAAAAATTGGCCGTTGTATGTTGACTTGACGTACGTGTGGCACTCCACGTGTAACAACTTCTTGATTATTTCATCAGCCATGTCAGTTTTTAACCGTAAAAATGGATGAAAATTTTAAGTGAAAGGACTAGTTTGCTATTTGATTTAATGTATAGGGACTAATTAGCTATTTTTTAGTAAAAGAGGTAAAATACAATTTGAATCTTTGTGCAGGAGCCTCTACGGTACTTTTACCACATATCCTTGTATGTAAACTGTTAATAAGATTCCGTATTTCCTATATATTTGGCAGGATTTACATCCCGAAAAGAGCAAATCATTGAGGTCTAGTAGTCAAAATTCTGAGTCAAGTGAAACACAAGAGTTAGATTTGGAGCTGAGATTATCACTGTAATCAGTAATGGTTTTCTGCCACTTAAAAATGTTTTATGCTTATATTTCCTACCTTAGAATTGTAAGTTCATAATATGGTCTTGCAATTTATAGATACAACTTGAGCATATGGATGAACTTGTTTTGAATCTTGTGTAAAAAAGAAGGTAAAATATTGAGTTGCTGCTCCATGAGATATGTAATGATAATTTGATCTTCATATTCATGAATTTTCAAGGAAATTAATATGAAAATTTCAATGATTAAATTGGTGAAAGTATCACGGAGGCCTCTTATATCATAAGTCAAATATAATTTTGCCCCTTTTACCAAGAAAATGGAAAATAAGTTCTTATATCTTAGATCAAAGAGCAAATTGGCCATTCCTATTAAAAATTCCATCTATTTCTCCTATTAAAAGTTGGTGTAGATGATAAAATAGGTAGACAGGTACACGCAGCGTTGCATGTGTATCTCTTATGCTGACGTGCATCTATTAGTAGTTTTTAACCGTAAAAATAGATGAAATTTTTAACAGAAAGGACCAGCCTGTCCATTGATGTAACGTATATGGACTAATTTGCCTATCTTTAAGTAAAAGAGACAAAATATAATCTAACTCCTAATATAGAGACTTCTACAATACTTTCACTAATCAAATCCCAAAATTGATCCCTTAATTAGTCCCTATTGTTGAATAGTCAATCACTTTATTAAAGAAGATGGAAAGGACTTAAAATAATAATAAAAAAACCATGGCAAGGAGCAAGTACATACAAAGTGGGTGATTAAAGGTTTCTCAATTAAGATAAGAGTGATCAAAAGGGACAATTTTGGGACATGTCTTTAGAATCACGTTCTTCATATATACATGAACTTATACTATATATGTAACATATATTGTGGCAAACAAAACTGATCACCTCAGGGTCAATATTATCTGCTTTTTTTCATTGCCTTTCGGACAATGAAATGAAACTAAGACCAAGGCCAAACCACTAAATTTAATTAAGGGTTATTTCAAACAAGAAAAGCATATCTTTAAACAAAATGCTAAAGAATCTTTGAGGAGTCATTTGATTCTCAGTTTCATGTTGTTATGTGTATGAGTTCATTATATATTCTTTGATTATTGACATCTTATGGTTTAATTGCTTTAAGGAATCATTGCTTTCATTGTTATGCAATTTGCTTCTCTAGTCGCTAGCTAGCTCCTAGCTGCAATAAAAGTTTTCTTTCTATTATAGGGACTTAGGGAATCAATTTAATCTTTGTATTATTAAAAAAGAATTAAATAAGGGAAAATTAGAACAGTAATATAAACTGCTTTAAAAATATCATTTATTATTTAATAGAGTTTTATGATTCTATAAATGAAATTTTTGTTTGGAATTTGAACTGCAATTGAAAAAAATAATTTTTAAGGCATTTTGCATACGTAAATATTAATTGTGCTACGTTTTGGACTTATTTAATTCTTTTTAATAGTATAAGGATTAAATAAATTTATTTAATAATACTCTATAATACAGGGACTTCCTAGTACTTTAACATGTGTATACGTGTTTTGAACAATGAAGTCTTCGTCGGGGAAGACATGGGGATATATATATGTACCTATTTATATAGGTGAAAGTATCTGTCAAGTCTTTCTATTAGAAGAGTTGAGTTAAATTGATTCATTTAATAATAAAAATATTAATTTGATTTGATTCTTATAGTAGAGAGACGTGCCGTGTGAATCACCATAGTTTTCATTAGGGGTGAGCAAAATTCGATTCGATTTGAAAAATTCGATAAAAATTTCAAGTTTTTGAATTAAATAGTTCGAGTTATTTGAGTTAATCAAGTTATCGGGATCACTCGAATAAAAAATTAAGGTTTTCGGTTTAACTCGAATACACAATTCGAGTTATCCGACAATCCGAATAAGAAAAGACAAAACTACGTCGTTTTGATAAATGTTTACTTTTTTAAAAGTTAAAATTCAAAATAATTAAGTTTAAAGGCCAAACTACGTTGTTTTGATAAATGTTTACCCATTAAGTTGAGAGGCAAAATCATTATATTGTTCATGTAGTTAAATAATCTTGTACTTCGTCTACTAGTTAAATAATCGGTCCATCTAATCGCAACATTAAGTATAAATAATAGGATTCGTTAACTCAACTCGATTTGACTCAAAATTTTTGACTTGATTCGATTCGATTCGAAAAAAAATTCAAATTGAGTTCGATTGCTAAAATAGGATTTGTTAACTCGACTAACTCGAATATTTTTTACTCGATTCGACTCGACTCGATCAAATACTCAACCCTAATTTTCATTGCATTTTATACATGCAGTCAACTAGCGATTGGTGTAGTGGCAAATAGGGTTGGGATGGAGAAACTAAAAATAGACTCAAACCCAAGTGATTAGATGATTTATGGAATGTAAATTTAAAAATTGCAGTTACTTAAAATAGAATTAAATTTTATTTTTTTATAATATAAAAATAAAATATTATATTTTTAAAATAGTGAAAATAATTTAAATTTTTTTAAATTTTTAGAAATATTTATAAAAAGAGACATTAGAATTTTGTCAAATAATATTCAAAACCATAAAATAAAATCTATTTAATCAAAATAAATCTAAAAATCTAAAACCAAAAATTAATATAAAAAATTAAAAACAAATTAAAATTCTAACCGAATCAAACTTCGAAAAATATTTAAGAAAAAGAATGTTATGAATCAACTATTAATGGAGCAGCCATCGTGAATGTACTTTTTCACATGTATTAAAAAAAAATACATCTTCAAACCCTAACACGCTTGCTTACCTAACGATTACTTCATCAAAAAAAAAAAAAAAAATCTAAATAAAAACCTTTTCTAGGGTTCATCTAATCTTGCTGAGCTGAAACTTGAGAAATTTTATTTTATAAAATATATTTTAAGTCCTTGTATTATTAGTAAATTTGGAATTCAATTCCTTTACTTTTTAGATTTTAAAATTTAGTTCCAACTGTTAACACTTATTAAATTTATTTTGTTAAATTCAAGTTTATTACAACACTATTTTTAAATTACATTGCTATTAAATGAGTGATTTTTATTTTAAAATATCACATCAATAAATTTACAATATTATTTGGATCTGAATTTTGAAATTTAAAAGGAAGAGCGACTAATTCCAAGAAATAGAAGTGTAGGGACTAAAATCTAATTTCATAAAAAATACAGGGACTTATAACGTATTTAACCCTTTTTTTACCCTAAGCAACATGTAAATTGGCTTAAAATTTGATTGAACTTGCACGTTTTGCCATTACCCACAAAGAGATCAACGAAGTGCATTATAAAAGTGATATCTTGACGTGTTTCTTGTCTGCTGTCACTATACATAAAGTTGCTTGCTTTCAAATATTCGTAATGTAAAAGCTATGAATATATCCCCATAAGCAGCTCTATTATTAATAATTCAACGTCATTCAAATTATAATTATTCCTATCAAAGACCAAAAGGATTATTAGTTAAAAGGGAAAATATTTAACAAATATATATATATATATATATATATTTCAAATATATTGATTCAGGTTCTAACTTTACGTGTGGAAAGTGAAAACTCTCTTTTTCTTTTTCTCGAATAGATGAAACTCTCTTTTTCTTTTTCTCGAATAGATGTAAATTATTAAATTAAGATTATTTTATAGAACCCGAATTTAAATTCAGTCGATTCATTTAACTGTCAACATAAAATCGGGGTATTTTTGGGATTTACAAGAAATATTAGGTTGTACAGTACTTATAAGTTGTTAGAAACAAATTATTTGGAGGCACTAAATCATGCTAAGAGTATTCTGACGATACTACAGTCGGATTTCGATATTGAAAAAAAAAATTCATATTTTTTTCGATCGTGAGAAAAGAAAAATTAAAGAAAAAAAAATATGTTAATTTCACGCTTCTTCCTTAAAGAGGAAATATGAGATAAAAGTTAAATAAATCTTTCCAGAAAAAGGACATATTTGCACAATGCAAATGGGAAGTAATAGGGATTTGTACCCCTCTATGAGAGCATGAAAGAACTTTGATTTCATTGCAAAAGCAAAAAAGTATAAGTAAATTATTGCACTTTAAATAGTCATTATTTCTTTTATTAATGGGAGATCGAATTGGTAGGTTAAGAAGAATAAACTAAAATAATTATAAATTTTTTATTAAAAAAATCAAAGATAAAATGAACCAAAATATAATTAAAAAAATTCAAATTTTTTGTTAAAAATACATATTTTTTATTTTAACCAATTTTTCTAATTCTCTATTTCTAGATTTTTTTTTATCTAGTTTGAAACGTTATTGATTTTTTTTTTTATTCGTCACTAGTTTAACCAATTGGTCTTCCGATTCTTGACTCAACCTGCAATTCAACCAATAGAGACAAAGCCAAGAAAAAAAATTTAGGTTCAAAATTTACCGTTTTACTAATTCATAAACTTAAAGTTCCCAAAGGAGTCATACAACAGTTCTTTATATTTTCGTAAAAGTTAAAACTCTTTAATAGAGTCGTATCAATTATTCGATCTAATCTAATTTCAACAACATTTCATATCTTATATTCAAGAACACCAAGTTGGAAGTAATTATATCAATATTTTATTCACAACATCAATCAAATCTAAATTAAGCAACCCCACAAATGAGGGAATATTATCATTTACCAAAACCTAAAAAGATTAAAAAGAGAGATTTCATATCTTCATGGGGGATGTGTGTGAGAATTGGGAAACTCTGTGACTTACTAATCAAAAGTAGAGATTATTTCACTAGCTTAAAATTTATGGCTTTGCAAGCCCATTGGGCTTTTGCTATTGGGCCCTTCAAACCATTTTTTCCATTAGAAGTTGTAAGAATTGGCCCAAAATTTGTTCTGTCAATGAAGGAAATGTTTTTCTATAAAGATTCTTTGTTTAGATTTTTTTTTTTAATGATGTAAGTGTTGTATTATTTATAAATTTGGAATTTATTTTCCATATTTTTAGATTTTAAAATTTAAGTTTAATTGTTAACACTATTAAATTTATTAGCGTGATATCTTGAAATAAAAGGATTTTCATCGATAGTAATGTAATTAACTTAAATTTATCAAACTAATCTTCACAGTATTAACATTTGGATCTGAATTTTGAAATTTGAAAAATAAAGAAATTAAATTCCAAATTCTGAAGAGCAAGAGACTTATTATATATTCTAACCATTTTTATATTATATTTTATTTCAGGTCAAATTAGGTTATTAGTCAAATATTATGTGTATGTTGTAAATTTAGTTCCTATACTCTTATATGATTGATTTTACTCTTTTTACTTTTTGAGTTTTGAAATTTTATCCTTGACTTGGATGATCACAGTTAAATTCTATTAATATCAATAATAACTATCAGCTTCAACGCCGGTTGCAACTTAAGGAAAAACTGACGGACCATTATAATTTGTATTTATTATTTGATCATTGACATATTTTGGACAATTTGATTTCAAACTTTGATTTCTAAATATCGAAGATTGTTAACAACTTATACTTTATCTACAAGAATAGACACAAATAAGCATTCAAATCAAACTCTTAATGCAATCGAAGTTCTCTTAAATAGAGATATTTATCAGTATGTTGAATATTGAAGATGTTTTTAGAGAGCAGAAATAAGAGCACCTTATTTGTTCAATTAGAAACTATTTTAAGTGCGAGTAAACTTGATCGAGTTAACCAATTAACATTTAAAATTTCAAGTAGAAAGACTTAGAGTGGATTTGGATGGGCAGCGCATTTACATGCGGTTAGTGTAAAAACAACGATAATGGTGACATTAGATATTGTACGATACTGCAGTGTAAGATAAAAAGTAAGCTAAACACATTGCATTGCACCTTACCCTTAGAGGGAGAATGGTTTAGATCAAAGTATAAGAGTGAGGTTACAATTGAGTTGAACAGAGATTATAGCTTGTACTTATCGTTCATAGTAGATTAAATGTTGGACAAGATCCTGTAAACATAAGAAATTTTCGGTCTACGTGAATAATTTTTTACTGTCCATCTTTATTTTTCCTCTAGTAGTTACTTCTTCAAGTTGCAACTAAATAAATAGTTGAGGAGTAAAACTCAACAAACTTTCAAATTTGTTAGGTTAAATTATACTATTAGTCTAACACTATACATAATTTGTGGATTTAATCCTCTTCTCCAATTTGATCATTTGATGACCTCATATTTTTTAAAATTTAAAATTTTAGTCCAGCTAAAACGATAATCGTTAAATTTATTAACTAAAATGACATTGCATTTTTTTGTGTGAGTATTACGTGGTAATAGTAAGTGAGATGACATTGCTTATATGACAATATATTTACCTCATAAGATTTTTAAAACAATATAATTTAATGGTTACATTTTGTTAGAATTAAAATTTCAAAATTTGAAAAGTCTAACGACTAAAAATTACTAGATTAGAGTGTAAGAACTAAATTTACAATTTATGAATAATACAGTACTAAATCCAATCATAAGTGTCATGACTACATCTCACATAAGTCAAAACAAACTAAATTAGATAAAAAGGGATTGTTCTTGTCAATTCTAACCCATACATCAACTTAAATCCAAACTCAATTTAATCATAAAAAATCAGCAACCCAAATCCATTTAACTCCAACCTCATTGTCTCCAAACTCAAATTGGCACAATATGAAACAACTCAAATCCAAAACAACGTCAACCCGAAATGCCTTAAACCTAAAATGACTTAAACAATTAACGTGAAATAACCCAAACTTAGTAATCAGAATCCATAATGATTTAAACTTGTAATGATTCGACCCCAAAAACTCGAAACAACTGAACTTAAAAAAAAAAAATGTAAACTCACAATTAATCCAAAATCTAAAATAACCCAAACCCAATATTAACCTAAATAGAAATAATAGAAAATTTAAATCCGATTAAAAATTTGCCCGACCAGTCTAAGTTAGAGGTGTACATGGGGGTGGCCCGGCCCGACCTGAAGGCCCACCCAAAATGTGGGAGGGTTGGGGCAAAAATATAGGCCCGAAAAATGGGCTTAGACTAAAAAATGGGCCGGGCTCGGGCAAGACATTTTTGGCCCGGGCCCGGCCCGCCCAATTCATTAAAGAAAAAATTGTTTTTTAATATTATTTTCTTATTATTTTGTTACCATTTTGCTATTATGTTTCTATTATTTTGTTGTTATTGTTTAGATATTATATAAAACTTATTCTATTGTTAATTTTATTATTATTTTAAAAAAATTTGTTAATTTTTTATTATTTTAGAGGCATTTGCTTGTTAAGTTACATCTATTTTAGTGTTATTTAAGTCTATATATTTTTAAAATTTATTTTCAATTTGTTGAAAAATATTTATTTTGATTTTTAGTATTTTTGATGTATTATATATATTTAAAATTATATAAAAATTAATACGAGTGGGTCGGATCGGGCCTGAATTTTAGTATTTTTATATGGGCCGGGCTTGGGTAAAATTTTAAGCTTATTTTTTGGGCCCGAGCCCAATAAACGGGCCTAAATTTTTAATTGGGCCCTGCCCAAACCCGGCCCGACTTGGCCCATGTACACCTCTAGTCAAGTGTGTTTCCTTCTATATAGTTTTTAATTCTTTACGTGTAATTTAACATCATGTCTCAAATCGATATTTATAATTTATTGTATTAATTTAGTGATTATTTTTTTCAATCAACCATTTTGATACATGTGTCACCCTACAATTATAACACATGCCATCATTATTTAAAAACATATTTATAAAATCCAAAATAAACATAAAGTAATATAAATTGAAAAAAACCCTTAAAATTATCTTCTTTTATTTTTTGTTGTTCACGATTTGAATGTTTTTTTTTCCTTTTGATAGAAATAAAGGAATTCTCTTCTAATTATTTGGGATGGATGAGTATCAAATTTAATCTTTGAAAGAAAGATAACAATTGATTTCGTGTTTTCAATTTAGAATTTTAGGTTTATTTTATTTTATTAATTTGAAATTTTAAAGATGACAATATCATTAGTGAAATATACACATGTTATAATTGTGAAATGAAATGTGTTTAAATTTAACGATAGATCAAAAGATATTAAATTAAGAAAAAATTATAAATATCAAATTGAGAGAATGTGAGGCCAAAATGTATTTAAACTTTTTATTAATTATTTTATTTCCATAATAATATTTGATTTTTTTTCAGTATTAATTAGAGAAAATCCACATTCATTATTGAATTATGACAACAACAGCCTAGCTGTCAGAATTGAATTAAGTTGAGACACCATTTTGGACCATTTATTTTTGAGTCTGACTTGGGTTTGGTCTTTCTGTTTCAACGTGCACCAAGGGTTTGGTAGGTGTTTTTTTTTTTTTTTTTTGAAAATTTGTAGGTGTTTCTTAATAATAATAATAATAATAATAATAATAATACATCAATTTCTTTAAAATAAGATAATACAAAGATTAATACTTACAAATACAAAATCTAATATTACAAACAGGAAAGAATGCAAGGGTAGGCAAGGACGAAGTCGTAATAAGAATAATAATTTTAAAGATTAAATTGATTTTAAATTTTAATTTTTATATTTACTAATTTATATCTTTATAATTTATAAATGATTAAATTGAATTTTTATAATTTTAGGAGGCTGTTTAAAAAAGAATAATTTTATTTTACTAATTTAAAATTTTAAAAATTTTAAAACCTATTATTTTGTTGTTATTGTTTATATATTATATAAAATAATAATTTTACATTTGTTAATTTTGTTATTATTTTAAAGTTGCATCTATTTTAGTGTTATTTAAGGCTCATGCCAACCCCTAATTTTTATGGGCGGGCTTGGGCAAAATTTTAGGTAGGTAGGAAGTTTCTTCTACAATATAAAAAATTATAATTTAATCTCTTTAAAAATTATTAAATTACAATTTATACATAGGCGATGTAATAATTTTTTAGGGAGCCAAGAAATATTTTAGGTATAATGATTTTATAAAAAACTCATTTTAAATCTTCATTTAGTTTTTTTTATATTTTTTAATCTTTAAATTCATATTTTTTATTAAATCACCTCAAAATAGAATATACAATTAAGGTTTATGTGGATGATATGATAATATTTAATTATTTTTTAAAATTTTAAAATATAAAAATTTAAATAATTTTGATATATGTTTTAATGATTTTATTTTTTATTTTTGAATTTTAAAATTTTAAAAATTAATTAAATGTTGACATGTCATTTATGTAACAATTTATACGTACGCCTATGTTAGTAAAATTAAAAATATTTAATTTTTAACTATTTTAGAATTATTTGACAAAAAACAAGTTTAAGTGATAAAAAATAAAAGGCAAAAAAATCATTATATCTCAAGTTGAAAGTATAAAAATTCTTATTTATAAATATCATAATTTTATTAATAATTTTTTATTAAAACTCATTTTTTATCTATAGATATAATAAAACTTATAAATAATAAAATTTATTTAAATAACAAATTAAGTAATATAATTTCTTCAAATTCATATTTTGGACGTATTTCTCTACTCTTTTGTGGTTTCAGTTTCTTAAAAAGAATTAAAAGAAATATATAAAAAAGAAAAAGTACTTATTGAACCTTATTCTCAAGCTTTGATGATCTGATCGATTCGAAATCGTCGATACAATAGCATGGAACGATTCGTCGGCGGCAAATTCAAGCTCGGTCGCAAGATCGGCAATGGTTCCTTCGGCGAAATTTATCTCGGTTCGTCTCCACTCAATATATATATTTGGTTGTGTATAATTTAAAGTGATTTATAAGCATTTTGATTTTGTTTTCAACAGCTACGCATATCGATACGTTTGAGATAGTCGCTGTTAAGATCGTAAGTGTCTTTTAATTGTTTAGATTCTTGATCTGATTATCGTTTTAAGCAAAGAGAGCTAGAATTGAAAATCACTTGTTATTCTCCTTTTTTGCTAATTTACTTTGGCGGTTACAGGAGAACAATAAAACGAAGCATCCGCAACTGTTTTACGAAGCAAAACTGTACAATATTCTTCAAGGAGGAAGTAAGTGTTCTGCTAGAAGTTAAAGTTACTTGCATTTTAGAACTGTGAAATGAGGAATTAGTGTTTTTTTTTTTTTATGATTTTAATTAATGCGTAGGTGGAATTCCTAGCATAAAATGGTCAGGTGTAGACGGTGAAGATAATGCACTTGTTCTCGATTTGCTCGGACCGAGTTTGGAAGATCTTTTTCTGTATTGTGGAAGGAAATTTTCGCTGAAAACTGTCTTAATGTTGGCTGATCAAATGGTGAGCTAAAATTAATGGAAGTTTGTGTTTTTTTAAATAGTTACTTAATTTTGTATTCTGATGGTTGAATCTCTTTTAGATTACAAGAATTGAATATGTTCACTCTAAGGGATTTCTTCATAGAGATATAAAGCCTGATAACTATCTCATGGGACTTGGTCGGAAAGCAAATCAAGTTTATATAATTGATTTCGGACTAGCAAAAAGATATCGAGATTCCACGACTAATCGCCATATTCCATACAGGTAGTTTTTTGGGTTTAGTTTGTTGCTTGTTAACTTGTCTTTGTGTTTCTTTTGGCCTGTTATATGTAAACCAGTTTTACTACAATTGTGTGATATGTGGGTCTTGAGCTACTTTTGCTTCTTACAGAGAGAACAAGAATTTAACGGGGACTGCACGTTATGCCAGTTGCAATACTCATCTTGGAATAGGTAAGGGAAGACAATTTTTTATATTTTTTCATTCATCAAATTGAATTAAGCATGCATTCGTTTATTTGGATATTTTGTCTATTTTCTTCATAGAGCAAAGTCGAAGGGATGATTTGGAATCACTTGGCTATGTACTTCTATATTTTCTTAGAGGAAGGTGGACAGCCTATTTTCAATGATTCTAAGGCAATATTTTGGTATTTGTTTGTGTATAAAGCTGACCAAAATTTTCATGATATAGCCTTCCATGGCAAGGTTTGAAAGCTGGCACAAAGAAGCAGAAATATGATAAAATATGTGAGAAGAAGGTGTCCACTCCTATCGAGGTGTGTCCATGCTTTTTGTATCTTTCAGTTCTATATTGTGATTCTGGTATGATTTGATTAACATGGCTTCTGTTTCCTTTTACTTTTGTTGATCAAGGTTCTTTGTAAATCCCATCCTGTGGAATTTGCATCGTACTTCCATTATTGCCATTCGTTGACATTTGATCAACGTCCTGATTATGGATTTTTGAAGCGTCTTTTCCGTGATTTGTTTGCTCGTGAAGGTATTGTTGGATGCATTTTACTTTTCAAGTTCTTTAAAAAGAGGTTTTTGAGCTGCATTGATTATACAATGCATGTGTTGGTTCGTCATCATAATTAGCTTGTGCTACACTCTTTTATGTTTTCTATGTTTTAAAGGGCTCATTGTTTCAAAGCATGAGGCTTTATCTATGCTACTAAGAACTCAAGAAAGTGATTGTGATCTAGGGTGATGTCCTTTTGACATTACTGGTTAAAATATGTCATTGAATGGGGAAGAAAAAAGCCCCCTGCTAGTTGGCTTCTTGGACCAAGTGTCGGGATTTGAGCTAGCAAATGACAATGGAATGATATAAATGAAAACTTTTGTATGTGGTTTACTGCAAACTAATTTTTGGTTCTATTTTGTTATAGGTTATGAGTTTGACTACATTTTTGATTGGACTATGATCAAGTACCAGCAAGCCCAGAAAATTAGATCTCAGCTCAGATTGTCTGTTAGTAGCTTACTTCTTTTCCTTGAAATGTGCAACAATATATATTGCAGTTAGTGTTGTATATATTTTTTGACCTGCCTTAGTGATTTGGTAACTGTATTCTTTAAATGGAAGATCTATTTTTTTTTTATAAGATTATATTCCCCAAATTACAGCCAGTTCCTGGAGGTAGCAGCAGTCATCCTTTTACAGTGGATGTGAACAATCATCAAGGTTAGCTCTTGCTGACGCACTTTGTGCTCAAATGACTGAATCATGTCTTGAGAAATTTATCTGTTGGATTAAAGAAGAGATAGGGTTCAGATGTAAAATCATCAATGATCTTTATCTTTAGAGAAATTCCGAAGTCTGTTATTATTGGTGTTAGTTTTACATGGAAATAAATAGGATTTGTGTTTGTTTAACTTTCAGGAAGTTCTGATCCTTCTTACTTGACTGATATTAAAGAGCGCACTAGATCAAACAATGTTTCGGGTCATGTTGAGAAAAATGTAAGTTCAAGATCTTATTTCAGTTAAGAAGGAAAATTTATGCCGACTATTTTTGTGGTAAAAGTAACATGGAGGCCCAGAGTCAGATTGCATTTTGCCCCCTCTACTCAAGAAATGGGCAAATTAGTCCCTGTATGTTAGATCAAAGAGCAAATTGGTCCTGTTAAAAATTCCATCCATTTTTGCTGTTAAAAACTGATCCCTTTATGTTACCATGAGGTACACATGGCACGCCACATATTATTGTTTGGTTATTTTGTTAGCCAAATCAGTTTTTAACAGTACAAATGGATAAAATTTTTAACAAAAAGGACTAGTTTGCCCATTTTTTTAGTAGGGGGGTCTAAATGCAATCCGGCTCCTAGTACAAGGACCTACATGGTAGTTTTAGCTATTCTTATTTGTGTAGATATATATGGATACAGTTCTTTAGTGTTTATTTATCTTAATTAGGAATTATTTTTGTGCTTTTGGGTCTGTGAGTGCATTCTAGCTTCATTTGTGATATTGATTTTCATGTTTGATTTTGTCAGATTTTTTACCCTCATACACCCTCATCTTCATTTGCACATGCCAGTACCTCAAGAAGAAATGGGCAGAAATCAACATTGCCCAATGAAACTACTAATTCTGGACCTGGGCATGGAAACAAAATCGGTCCTTCCAGTAGTTGGATATCATCACTGCAGCGCATTTCATCTGCCAAATGATGAAAATGGTAATTTATCAGGCTCATAGATCAGTTTCTATTAAGTTGAATTTTATCCAAATGCAATTAATGCTGGTATACTCGCATCATTGACCAAATATTCTCAACATTAGCTATGGTTCAGGTCAAGGAATTCTAGTGACGCATCTATGATTAGCTCACCTAAAACCCCATCTTTAGCATAACCTTTGGTTGTTACTGAATACTGATACCTGAAGCTTGTATGATTCCCATGCTGTAGATGTCGTAAATGACCCAAATAGCAACCTTTGTTTCTTTGGCTTTTCCTAAATGTGAATTATGCGTGATGGACCGACTATGTTCTAACCATTAGGTAGTCCAATTTCATTTTTGACATTTGTTTGCCGTAACTGCAATCTTTTATTTGCATGCGTTTCAATTTTATCTGCTCCTTTAAACGAACTCGTTGAAGTTGTTGAATATTTTAGCTTCATGTTTTCCTTCATTCTCCAGTTGTTTTCTCAGCGCAATTTCTATTTGTTTTTGTGCATCACTTAAAATATTTCGGCTTCTCATGTCCTATCAAAGTGTATGGTATGAATTTTTTTTCCAGCAAGTGTTCATCATATATATTCGTGTATCTAAATTTAAATAATCCTTCTAATTATACATGTTCATGCTTCTAATTTGTAGGTGTGTTTGAAGACCGTAAAATGTATATCCCTCTTCTAACACGGAAAATCTAGAAAGGACTGCTTGAAGAAACTATTTATGGAAAATCTAGAAAAATCTCGAAAGGGCCCTTCGAGTCCTTGATTCTGCAAATATCATCAGTGCACGTGCTGTAAAAGTTCAAGTTCTGCCTTTGATTTCAAAATGCCTATGACAAGGAACATGTTACAATACATATCTCTACCGAGCTTGTCTAATCATGTACGATGCGAATCTGTTCTGGATAATGAGAGAAGATATAAAATGATTTCAACGTGACTATGCTGGTATCGCGTAAACTAGGCGAGGCAGACAAGACATTACTTCAAGCTCCTTCAGGTATAAATGTATGTATGTATCGTATGTACAACTGCTGACAATCTACTTTCTGATACATAATGCTATTTCAGAATGGAAAAAGTCGATGAAAACATTATGTTGTCCTTACAACTGGGGCTCCTTCGATTGTACATTTTTGGTCTTCCTTGAAATCTCTTGGGGCAGTGCCAAATCATTGTTATTATTATTATCGAAGGTTAAATGACATGTATAAGCAAATCCATATGATTATTTATTGTTCATCTTCTGTAAATATCAGTGGCCATATCTCATTTACTTTAAGTAGCTTTAGTTGGAACAAACGAAGATTTGCGTCTTGCTGGTTTTATTTCAATCCAATGGTTTGAAACAAAAATAAACCTGTCAATTTGGCTTGTTGGAATGTGTCAAATCTTTTTGTGTCGTTTTATTTAGATGAACTTTTTCGTTTCGGGTCATTGTGCTTGAATTGTTTCAAATCTTTTTATTATTATTTTAGTTATGATTATTGACTAGCTATAATGGTTTAATACTATATGTTCAATACAACATTTGACACCTTTCCAATGTGATATGATATCTAGTGATGGTGTTTAAATTTTAGTATTTAATTTGAAATTCATAATTAACTAATAATATTAATGCAGGCTACCCTAAATTTATTCAAAATTATAATTTAATGATGTTGTCAATTTACATACAAAAAGCAAATAAGACCAGAAATACACAAGTAATGATTTGTTAAGCCATTTATAATTAAGTCGGATCAAAATTAGAACATCTAAACATCAACATCAACAAAAATTTAAACAAAGACTTCACTCAAAGCCAAGTTCAAAGTTTTGTTAGTTCAAAATTTCCGTGGGTGCACTTGCGCCATTGCCCCCATAGATATGTAAATCCATGTGTGGTAACAGGCAAAAATCACGTCCAAGTTAGTCTCGGTACCCCTTCAACAAAATCGAACTATCAAAATTGGTCATTTGTAGTATGCAAAGATCGGTCTATTGAAACCGGTTCTAGTTCCCGACAAATCTGAAGTTACAACTTCAACCCTTCTGAATCCGATCTGCAAGTCATGTACACAATTCATAAAGCAGTGATGATCGAAATGTGCCTCTACCAAGTTGGATGGAAACCTCAAACAACATTAAACAAAGATTTAAACAAAGATTTCATGACGAAAACATACCTTGTCTAGAAGCATTTCCCGAAAAAAATCAGGTCGGTACTTGATATCTCGATAATTACTTCTTGTTGTCTGCAATATGTCGTGTAAAAAGTTGGTTTTTTAAAGGGTCCAACATTAATAAAGCATGTCACTTCACACCCATCGTACCGCCAAGGCTCGCCCATAATTGTTCTCATTTATGTAAAAAGAATATACCTCAGAGACTGTGCGGTTCCTTTCATATGATGACCAAGGTTGAGGTTCCAACACAAAAACGCCACCCTGTTCATGATCACATGCAGGTTAACACGACTAATAGTACAAACAGTATATGCATTCTTCCACGAGTGAAGAGAAAATTGATACTCATAAATGAAGAGAATTTAGCCGGACAAGGGTGAAAATGAAATTACCGGACGTAAAAGTCTCCAAATCTTCGCGAACGCGGTAATCAAGCCATCATCACCCCAGTTCAGGTGAATCCACTTTGTCACACTCAAACTGCATTGCAAAGGAATCCATGAAAAAAACAATAAATCAGGTACAACTCACTATCAAAGCCACATGTATACAAGATCACTTTATGTTCCGTATGATAAGTTTGAAGACTACACTTCAAAGATGAGCAAAATAATCAGAGTTCTCAAATCATAGAGCACTCTATAAGAAGATTGAGCCGAATAATTGATCATAGCTCTTGAATCATAGGACATGGTAAAGTCAATTTAGAATTTGTTGAGGGGGCAGCTTTCTTTTGGGAGAAGTCTTTGAAATGTCTATGATCGGACCCTCAAACAATGGAGGTATTATGCCTGGGATGTTCTTACCCACTAATGTCATTTAAGGGCATGGGTTCAAACCCCACTAAGGCCAATTGCTAAACATTTCCTTGATGATTAGAAACTCCCTAAACTCCGTGAACCCGTTGGGCTCTCCTTGGAGTTGAAAGAAAAAAACCTTCGGCTAAACTGAGTATAGACACCTCAGGCACAATACCTCCACTGTTTGAGAGTCCGATTGACTGCTCGGTGGATGACACTTCAAAAACTTCTCTTGGAAAAAATCGACCCCCAGCAGAATCATAGGGTACAACTTATTTTTAAGGACGGTACCAATTAGCAATGACTAGTCTAGTTGTTCTTCTTATAGCTTGTACTGGATACTGGAGAAAAGACATTTTCCATCATGTGATGTATAATCTTTAATAAAAAGTTGCAATTACGAAAGAGAGTAGACTTACCACAGAATTGTATCGTACTGCTTATCATGTGGACGACTCCTCACAAAATTTTCTTGTCGAAAAGAGACTATATCAGATAGATTTCTTTCACAAGAAGATTGATGGCTTGAACCGTTGTCAGCACCTTCGTTTGAAGACTTAGTAGTACACTGCTCCGACTCATTTACATCTTGTACAGCCTTTACATTGGTATTGTTTGTATTTTTCTTCTCAGCAAATTCCATTTTCACAAATTTCCGAAGGTACCAAAATGCTTCTTCAATTAAAGCTGAGGATGAAAAAACAAAAAAATTGGATTAATATAAAACCATGAAACACAAACTACAACATAAACATTGTCAAAATCTATGTTACTCGAACTCGGGTATAAGCGTTAGATACGGATATGTATCCAACATAGGTATGGCTAAGTTTTTTCATGTATTTAAAGGATCCTTGGACGTCATATCCCAATATCCACATGTTGAACATGACTGTCAGACACGGGTCTTTGAAGAAAAATGGAAACTCCAAGTAACATAAGTCAAAATGTCAACTTTCTTACAATATTAAGGCTAAGATTAGAATCTTACCAGAATCAATGTCAAGTCCTAGGATGCTCTTGCAACTGTACTTCTTTGCTGCATAAGTATGAAAAAAAACCGTAAATATACCAATGTTAACAAATATAACCAAACTACTACAAATTAACATCATATTTTATTGTCAAAAATTAAACCTAGAAGATAACCTCTATTACTGGAAATCTCTATCTCCCAAGCAATGTTCGAATTGGTACGCTCATTCCCAATCAAGGAAAGCTAACGATCCATTCCCATCAACATATAGTTTATTATAAAATTATCGAGTAAAACAATTCACAAACTTCAAAACTTATTTATTTAGAATTATGTACTTATATAAACACAAAAACGATATATATATACAATTTCCAAAAGAACAATTTAGGTTTCAATAAATCATATTCCACTCTTATACAAACCGGAGTAGACTATCCCCTATATATAGAATTTCCAAAAGAACATTTTATGTTTCAATAGATCGTATTTCATTCCTCCTATACAAACCAGAGAAGACTATTCCTATATATATGATTTCCAAAAAGAACATTTTAGGTTTCAATAAATCATATTTCGTTCCTCCTATACAAACCGGAGTAGACTATCCCTATATATGTAATTCCCAAAAGAACAGTTTAGGTTCCAATAAATCGTACTCCTTTCCTCCAATATGAACCGGAGAAGACTATCCCTATATATATATATATATATATATAATTTCAAAAAAGAAAATCTTAAGTTTCAATAAATCGTATTTCGTTCCTCCTATACGAACAACAGAAGACTATCCTTATCGAATTAGATTTTCTAGAAGTAGAAAATTAAGCTTTAGTTATTGTTCCTAGTAACAATCAATCTGCGTTCAAGGTAACATTGGAACATATAAAACACAAGGAAACCATGGCACCCTAATGGCCTAACATTATCAAAAACACAAACAAAGAAACAAAAATATATATAGCAGAAAGTACCAATTTGGATTGTAACAACGCCACTGTTACACCCAATATCCAAGCAATCTTTCCCTTCAAACCACTCCTTCTTGAACACCCTAATGCGAGGATCTTCTTCCCTTTCAGGACCCTTTCCAATCTGAAACAAGCACACATACATATACACAATTAAAACACAGAATTTATTTATCAAGACTAAAACAAAACAATGATATATAAAAAAAAATGGGTTTTTTCTTACTCTGTAGCCATAATAGCTCTTGTAATTTCCGTAAGGGAAAACCTTCTTGAATTTCTTATTTGGGTTACTCTTTGCTTGGGTTTCTTGACCCTTTTTGGCCATTTCTTCACTGTTTCCGTCTCTTTCTTCTTTCTTAACCTCACCATCTTGTTTTTTATTCTGGTGCTTTTGGGTGTTTTCAATTCTTTTGCGTTTCTTATCGTTTCTTTCCGCCATAGCTTTCCTTTGTGTAGAATAAAAGCAAATGAAGAAGAAGAAGCAACACAACGGCGCCTATAAATTAGAATTTTCTTTTTTCTCTTGGATTTGATTCTTAGGGTTTTTGAAAGGTTTTAAAGAAGATTTTATTAGGGTTTATACATATACGATGAGAAGAAGCTCAACAGGGGCAGTTCTGCAATTGTATATAAATATTAAATATATTAGAGTAATTTGCACCAAAAGTCCTCAAATTATCACACATTTTAAATTGACCCTCAAATTTAAAATGCTCTAATTGCATCCCAAATCCAATTTTAATTAAATTGTTTCTTTTTCTGACCTGAATGACTAAATCTAATTGATCAATCCATTCAGGAGGAAGCTGTAATTAAAACAGACAACAAAAAAGGGAGAATAAATCACAGTTTCTTTGCCTCAAATATTAAATACGGTATTATAATAAATTTTTATTTGATAATTTATGTTATTTGAACGAATAAATAGGTTCAAGTAGTAAATCTTTAAAGTCAGGTGGTTTGTGAAAAGGAGGTATCGAGATTTTATTTTTATAATCGAGCCCGTAAATATTTAATAAAATATTTACGAGTGTTATTAGGATCATATTAAAGTTTGATTAAGAAATTTTAACATATAAACAGTTAATTAGTTAAAAAAACTAAAATGTAAAAGATGTAAAACTTAATCACTATAACTTTATTTGTATTTAATGGATATAAAAGCATGAATTAAGGTCTTTATGTGGAAATTATACCTTTTAGATAATAGTGGACGGTTCATGGGTTTTATATATGGAATTTTAATTGTTTATTTTAAGGTTAATATAGTAATTTAATAAATAAACTTAAAACAAAAGAAAATAAAAAGCACGTGTCCTCTTCATTTCTCTCCTCATCACCGAATAGGAAATGGAAAACTTCATTGTTGGCTTCATAAGCTTCAGCCAAGCCTGATTCTTCATGCATGGTTAGTGTTTTTTATCTCAATTTTAATGAATTTTATGTTTTGAGCTCGTATTAGCTTAATCTAGTTAGTCCGAGGTCAATTTGTAAAATTGATAGATGTTTAGGATTTTCCATGAACGAGTTGTTGTTAAATTTTATTGATAGTATTTTGTTAAATAGAAGTATTTTGTTAAGTGATTTTTAGTAATTTTAACGTTAAAGGATTAATTTATTAAAAGAGTAAAATTCATGAGACTTAATGTGAAATTTTGACAAATATAGGTTGTTTAGGAATTCTATAAAAATCGGCTAACATGAATTTTGGCCAAAGATGGTAATTTTGCAAGTTTCAAGATTAGGAACTAAATTGTAAAAAATTTAAACTTTGAGGGTAATTTTATAAATTTTCATTTTTAGAGGTTATAAACCAAATTAATTATTTTAAATTTTGGAAAGAGGTTAATTGAATAAAGATATTTATCTAGATCAAGAAACAACTCGAATAGACACAAATTGTGAAAAAGTTAAAGTAGCGGAATAGTGGTTAGTTCGTGTTAAAAAAGTTGTTTATGAGTTTAGGTAAGTTCCTAACTTAGTTAATTCAATTAGTTACTGTTTTGGTAAATTTAATATCTATTTGTGTATATATGTGAATCAAATTTGTTGGTTTGAAGGAATTGATTAAGACCATAATTGAAACACACTATGGCATTATACCGGAATTAAATAAGACCATAGTTGAAAGAGACTATGGCATCATACCGAAAACGATTAAGACCATAGCTAAAAGACGTTATGGCATCTCGATTTTAACGAGTAAAATCATAGTTGAAAGACGTTATGGCATCATGATTCTAACGAGTAAGACCATAGCTGAAAGACGCTATGGCATTATGAATCAGACGAATAATATCACGGTTGAAAGACACTATGGCAACACGACATAAAATGAATAAGACCATGGTTGAAAGACACCATGGCATTCTTTAATCATTTGCTATTCAGGTAACATGTTTCGGTTGAGATATATATTATTAATATGAATATGAGACGAATGTTTTGACTAGTATAGTTTATTAATGAATATTTACACTTTGGTGTGATTTTGTGTTTCACATGTTTATAAATATGTTAACTAGTGATGTTTGTGGTGTGTTTAAGGAATTAAATGGTTATAAGAGTATTTTCTAAGTAGTCGATGTTATTAGTTCAACGAGTAAATAAAGCTTAAATGAGTATATGAATATATGAAATGAATCATGATTTTGGATAATAAAATGGATTATAATGATATATGTAATTGCAAGGAAAAATGTGGTTTATTGTACATGTATAAGTGATGAATTATGAAAAGGAGATGTCGACGTGTTTTATACCATGTTTTGTTGGAATTATATGTACATTGCTCTAGCAACTAACCATGTGAGGTGTTGTGTATGGGAAAGGATATTGGGACTGTGGCTAAACTAAATTATGCTTGATTGTCTAATTCAATGTATTCGGTAAGTTTAAGTTTCCTTTATATGAGTTTGTTAAGCACTAGTTACTTACGTAGTTATTTTTCTATATTTTGTAGATTATCAGAAACCTCGAACGATTGGAATCAGCGTTGGAGTACAATCACACTATCCACTGATCCACTTTGGTAGCTTTTGAATATATTGGCTAATGGCTATAAATAGCATGTATAGGGTTGTATGTTAAATTGATATGCTTTGGGTTGTGCCAAGCTTTGGTATGCCTTATTATCTTTTGTTAATGGTTGTGTATAGAGGTGTACATGGGTCGGTTAGTCGTGTTTGGGTGGCCTAACTAAAATTTAGGCCCATTCATTGGGCTCGAGTTGGTAAAAAGGGCTTAAATTTTACCAAGGTGGCCCATATAAAATACTAAAACTGCTTGCCCGACAGTATTAATTTTTATATTATTTTATATAATTTTAAATATATATAATACATCAAAATACTAAGAAAATCAAAACAAATATTTTCCAACAATTTGAAAATAAATTTTAAAAATATGTAGACTTAAATAACACTAAAATAGATGCAACTTAACAAGCAAATGCCTCTAAAATAATAAAAAAAAATTTAACAAATGTCTTTAAAATAATAACAAAATTAACAATAAAATAAGTTTTATATAATATCTAAACAATAACAACAAAATAATAGAAACATAATAGTAAAATGGTAGTAAAATAATAAGAAAATAATAAAAATAATATTAAAAAATAGTTTTTTCTTCCTTTAATGAATTGTTATTGGTGCCAAAATGCTTTACTGAGCCCACTCAATTTTTAAACGGTCTTATTTTTTATTCAAGCCCATTTTATATTTTGCCCAAACCTCCCACATTTTGGTGTTGCCCATGTATATCTCTAGTTGTGCATGGTCATTTGAAATTAGGAAAAAAAATGGTTAATTGATATGTGCTTTGGTAGGTATAGGACTTGTTTGTTACTTTGGCAATTTGGTAATTTTTGAGTTGTGTCAAACCAGGCATGCTTAATGCCTTTTGTTTTTAACTTGTAAATGTTTATAGCATAAGTGTATTAGGGTTTGATGTTAATGCCATCATTTGGTATGTTTTGATATTGCTTATACCCATTTGTAGATATAAATGGTTTGGTTTGGCTTGTTTATCCTTAAACACTTCGGAGCATGATCCGTTTTAGTTATGTCTAAGTAAATTGGTAAGTTGATGGTCTAGCCTAAAGAGAAGTGGCCATTTTGTATCTATATTATAAAGTTGAAATGTGATATTGAATCCCTGTTCAAGTGTGATCTTGTTGACTGAAATGTGATACCTTTGACTAACATATTGGCTAGGACATATAGGATGGTTGATTTGACATATTTTATGTGTTTAAGGTGTAATTAGGTCGTATGAATGGGTGATAGAAAGGTATGTCTTGGTGTGCAAGTGTAGGTCTTGAAATGGCTTGTTTTAAGGGCTAAAATTGGAGCATACGGCCTAGGACACATGTTGTCACATGGCAGTGTGCTACACACAACTGCCCTACACAGTCATGTGTTATTTTATTTTTAGGTGCAGGATACACATAGTCTGACATATGGTTTGCGACATGGCAGTGTGACCCAAGTCAGTGAGTTACACGGGCAAACACACGGTCGTGTGTCCTATAATTCGAATGCCCACACGACCTGGGCTATGTCACACGGCCTAGCTACACGACCGTGTGACCCTTATTTTACAAATTTCAAGTTTAGCCTAAAATTTTTTATTTGCTTCGAATAAGTCCCTGATTACTTTCAAACTATTTTTAAGGCCCTTTAGACTCGATTTAAGGCTCGTAAAAGTATTTTTGCTATAATTAAATTATTTTATCAAATGTTAATATATAAATTGCATGTTGATTTCTTTTCGATGTTAAATGTTTTGAATTGTAAAGTAATATTTCGTAATTTTAATCCGCAACGGAGACATATTAATGTATTTTATATAAATTATTGAACTATTGATTTTAAAGTTTATGATTTAACATAAATGTTCAACAATGTTAACCAATAAGACTAACTTTTCAATTTTCATCAAATACGAGGATTACCTCAAAATTGAAGTACAAAAATATGAAATCTGTAATAAGATATAAATAAAATTTATACACTATAGATTATTAAATATAAAAATTAATATATCTTTTTTTTAAATAACACGATTCTTACCTTAGCAACCTAAATCGTTTTTTGGGAATAATTTGAATATCCACGAATAATTTCATAAAATTATAAATTATAAATTTACTTTTAATCCTTTAAAATTCTATAAAAATTTTATTTTATGTAAAAAATTTATAAGCTAAATATATATTGATAAATTTAAATTTTTATATATGAAAAATATAATTATATTAATAAATTTATAAAGTTATATTATTAAATTATTAATAGTACAAAAATTATGTAAGTATTTTCCTTTTAGCATAAAAGGATCTTACTCCAATGTTTATTTTAATATAAATATATTGAGTTGAAATAAAATAAAATAAATGTTATATCCTACTATTTGTCCTTATACTTTTGGAACTTTGTGGATTTAATTTATATGCATTAATTTCTTAATTTTAGTTGTTGTACTGTTTGAATTAGTCAAATTTTAGTTCATATATTTTTGAATTTGTCAGTTTTAGCTTTGACCCAAATAGTAATAGTTAAATATGTTTGATTAAATTAATTATTAGTATTGTATTATGGGTATAATCGTAGATTTAGTCCGTATCTTCTAATTGAATTATTCTATAACTCCATACTTTTGAAATTTGAAAATTTTGTCTTTACACAAATAATAGTTGTTAATCTATTAATGAATTTTTAATGAGTAATATGTGAAAATAATAAACTAACATAGCATTACAAATATGAAAATATGTTTGCGCATTATATTTTGAAAATAATAAAATGATCAAACTAAAGTATAGAGACTAAATCAATATTTTTACAAAATACATGAACTAATAACAGAATTTAACCTAAAATTAAACTCAAAATTTTTAATTTTATAATACATTTAAAAAAATCCATAGTGTATTTTTTTTTCTTTAAATATCAACGTCAAAAGCTTCGAAAAAGGTAATGGCAAAAAATAATTTGAACTTTGTTTATTTTTATTTTTTGGTATCATATGCCGAAAGGGTTGTGCCTAAGGGGCTTTAGGCTAAATGGTAGTCGTTTTCCAAACCTAGCTTAATTATATTTTTTTCCTTGTACTTTTTTAACTTTTGAAATTTAATCTTTTTGCTTTTAATTCGAAGAATTTAGTCCATCTGTTCATTTAAAAATTAAAGTCCAATTGACAACTTTCTTAAATTTTAATATATGTTATCATTTTGATTTGGCAAAAAACCTCTTTGGTCCTTCTCAATTTTGATATTGAGCAAATTGAGTCCCTTTAAAAAATTTAGAGCAATTTAATCCATGTTAAAATCAAAAGTGAGCAACCAAGGACAATTAATCACAATGTTATTATTTTTTTTGTCAATTGTACATATTTTTATTAACATAATAGCAAATTTAGCCCTTAAAGATTACATATTCTGTCAATTTGATATTGATTTAACAAATTTAGCATACAACATTTACACATTTTATCAACAAATGTAGCCCACAATATTTACACTGAATATATAAACATTGACGTTGTGATTAATTATCCTTAGTTGCTCACTTTCAAGATTAACAGGGATTAAATTGCTCTAATTTTTTTAAAGGGATCGATTTGCTCAATTTCGAGATTGAGAGGGACGATAGAGGTGTTTTTACCACTTGATTTTGATTTTCATTGAGACCTTTGCATATTAAAACATCATATTCAAATTTAATGATCATTCGTTAATATTGTTAGCAATGGAGTTTTAATTTTAAATTGACTAAATTATTGAAATTAAAAGTCAATTAATATTTTCCTTTTCATTAGAAGAATTTAGCTTTTTATTCATATGATTCAAAATTGAGTCCGATGATAACGATGTTAATTAATTCTCGTTAAATTTGAATATGTATTATTGATTGAATTTTGATTTTTAAATTAGACATTTAAATATTAAAACATCACATATTCAAAATTAATGAAATTTCATTAATATTGTTAGCAATTGAATTGAATTTTTAATTTTGGGCAAACATATTGACTAAACTCCTGAAATTAAAAAAAAAGTAAAAATCAAATGGTATAGGGGACTAGGGTTGAATTAAACCAATACTATTCGTGCCTCAATAGTTTGATAGTAACAAAATCCAAATTCCTCTTTTAAGAGAAACTTAAGCCAAAGCATGCCATTGCCATTTGCCAATCACACACAAAAGAATTAGGTTGCTGAGGTAAGAATCGTATTATTATTATTTTTAAATATTAATTTTATATTTAATAATTTATAGCATTTCGATTTTATTTATGTCTCATTACAATTTCATCTTACGAATTTTGATAAATTTGATTTTTTTATTTCAATTTGCGAGGTAATCCTTATATTTTACAAAAATAAAAATTAGTCTTTATCGAAATCAATAGTTTAATAATTTATATGAAATGAATTAGTAGCAAAAACTAACGGTTCAAGTCAGAGGCGAGGAGTTAAAATTAATTTAATTTACACATGAATGATGTACAAGAATACAACATAAAAATTAAAATATGATGGATGGATGAATTTTAAAATATTAATTATACAAAATTATTTAAAAAGAATATTTATTTATTTATAAAAGAATATTTAATTAAATGCATGTTTTGTTAAATGTGATCTCTTTGTAGTTTAACCCCAATCATCGAAGTCTAATAATTTGAGTATTTATCACCTTAAATGTGATTTGAATTTGAGTCGTAATAATTGCATTTCTGTCAAAATTTTATCCTCCTTAAACAATTCACCAATATATATATATAATTAATGATGTGTTCTCCATTACTTTTGGGATGAACTTTTAACAAAAAAATGATTTTATCTATAAAAACAATGAAGAACAGATATCAGTGGAGCAAATTTAAGTACCTTTTTGAAGTGCTTTTTTACACAGAGAAGCATAATTTTTTAGCCTTTTTCAAGCCAAAAGCAATTTTGGCTGGTATTTTACCTTTTTAACCTTACACTTTTTCTCATTCACAACCTAATCTCAAAATATTAAAATATTAAAATATTATATATTAAAATATTAACAATATTTTTGTTAAAATATCATAATATTAATTAATTTAAACATTATTTAAATATATATTTGTTTCTTTATAATATCATGTCTAAAATGGACATTTTATTTCTCAAAATTACTTTTTGACAAGAATACCAAACACTCAAAATTTTAAAAGTATTTTTCCACAAGATTTTTAAAAGTATTTTTAAAAGTATTGTCAAACTAGATCTAAGTAAAGTTAAAATCATTTTGCTCTCTTTTTGATATACAAAGACCTTTTCACTTCTTTCTTTTGACTATTTAGCCCTTTAATTATTAAAATGATTTACTATTGTGGGTTAGCTTTAATTTGAAAAGTCAATTTTAAATTTTAGTTTTATTTTTACATGGTATAAAATAAAAGAAACATTATTTTCAAAATAAATAAATAAGCAAAAGAACCATACAAAATGAGTTTATTCAAAATATGATTTGACCCAACGAGAATAGAGATAGCAAAGTTAGAATCATAAAGCGATTATGATAATTAATTGAAATTATTATTTTAATTTTATGTAATTAATTATTAAAACGATAAAAATATGTTAAAAAATATCATGCTCTATGTTTAAAGGTGAATATATTTGAGATGTCTCTCTATTATAAGGATCAGATCAAATTAGTTATTTTGCTATTAAATTAATCAATTTAGTTTATGCACTATTAAAAGAAATAAATAATGTCAAATTGAAATAAAATTAACATTTATTGTTTAAAAATACCAATTATTGTTTAATGAGTTAATGTTTTTAAAATTTTATGGTTCTATAAATGAAAACTTTTGTTTGGAATTGAATTACTATTGAAAAATAATTTTTAAAATATTTTTATACAGTAAATGTTAAATTAGTTGTAATTTGGACTAAAATAATCCATTTAATAATAGATAAAATAATATGATATAATTCCTATAATACAGGGACCTCTCAAGTACTTTAATATATGTTTAAATGCTTTTTAAGAATTATGTTTGAATATATTAGAGATAGCAAATTTTGAATCACTTGATAGATTTTGAGTTGATCTATTCAAAATTGAGCTATTATTGAAATTGAGTGTCCTGTTTCACCATATATAATTACTATTTTATCCTTGTGTATTTATCTATTAAAACGATAAAAATATGTTATAAAAATCCTTTTATGTTTAAATAATATTTAAGAATTTTATTTCAATTTTACTTACTTTTAAAATATTTTTATAAATATTTAGTAAAACTAAAATTGAAGCGAAACAAAGCAAGACAAGACAAGACGAGCGATGACAATTGCATCAAATATTCATGAAGATTATAATAAATTTTAAAACTACACATTTATACTCAAGCAAGATAGATAATGGGACAAAACATGCCAACTTTGAATGGCACTAGAGGGGGGTAGGGGTTTTGTCCCTTAAAATAAGAAATTTAACTTTTAGCCCTTTACAATTTATAAAATTTTAATTTTGCCTTTAAAAATGATTAAATTTTAATTTAGTCATTTAAAAATTATAAGATATATGCTATTAAAATGGTGAAACTACGTTTTAGCTCTCATAAAAATATACAGCTTAATTTTGCTTCAAAAAAAAATTATCGCTTCACCCTTTATCCTAAATTCGATTTCGAATTTAATCGAGACTATCAAAATATTATTTTGTGATACCACTAAATGTAATAACTCCACACCCAACTCGGTTGCTAGATTTAAATGTGTGATGCCACGTTACGTTGACGAAACAACTTAGGCTAATTCATTACTATTACCATATAATTTTAAGCATGGTTATCAATCATATAAAAAACAAACATCCATTCCAATCATAATTTTACATTTGTTGAGTGAAGTAATCTAACCCATCAAGTTATGAGATGATACCAAGTCAATTTAAGAACCAGAACTTGTATCTAAACTCTATTATTAAATTTCAATGATGTGTCTCGAGACAAACTTCAATTTATTTTAGGTATTTTTGCTTTGAAGTTTGACTATCTCGAGACATGGTTATCTCGAGACTCTAAGAGTGAAATTGCCATTTTAAGGTGTTGTAATAGACTTAGGGTGGGTTTGCATGGGCGATTGAATGCGGTGCGGTGCATTTAGCTTACTTTTTGTCTCGTGCTATAGTATCGCTACAATATCTAATCTCACCACCACCGCTGTTTTTACACTAACCACAGGTAAACGCACCGACCATCCAAACCCATCCTTAGTCTTGAGACCAACTTAAGAGATCTCGAGACAACTGAGCTTATGTCTCAAGATAGAGTGGTCTTTGATCGAGATAATGGCACATTGAAGCTAAATTTATTTTGTCCTATTACAGGTCTCGAGACAATAACCCCTTGTCTCGAGACAACCAAACATCAAAGCTAAAATAAGGAAATAGGGGAGACCTGTCTCGAGACTAGTCTGGAGACATAAAGAACCTTGTCTTGAGACATATATTCTAAATCTCGAGATATGTTGACATCAAAGTAAAAATTTTGAAAAATAAAATATGGCCTCTCTCAAAACTTAGGGATCCCTGTCTCGAGACATAATGTTAAAGCTTGGAAATTGAGTTTGAATTTGAGTCCTAACTCCCAATTTAACTTAGCATAATCTACGGATTAAATTATTAAACACTATAAATGTAAGTTTGTGAGTAAAATGGATGATTGAATTGATATGAATGATATTTGTGCATTGAATGATATGATTAAAAGTAGGTTAATTAGGGTTACTTCAACAACGTAATGTAACATCATACATTCGAATCCGATAATCTTGGATACCCATCTAATTAATCTACCTTTTTGGGCATTTAATATGTATTTTTTTTTATTTTTGAGATTGAATGAAAGAAAAAGCAACCACGTAATCCAAACCAATTTAATTTGACCGAACATAATTATTCTGAAAATAACAAAAATAATGTAAGAAAAACATGTTAGTGTCACAAATTCATTTTCTGGGTCCAGGTTTTGTCTTGGGGTCATAAGATTTTGAGATAACGAGGGACCACTTTTGAAATAAAAATGGAATTGTGGTTATAAATTTATAATTATCCAAACGTAAGGGGTGGCCTTCCTCCATCCCATTTGCTTATTGTGGTTGAATTATGATTTTAGTCCCTTTATTATGTTAAATTGATAGATTTAATCACTTTTATTTTAATTTGACATCATTTGATCCCTCAATTTTTACAATGTTGTTGATAGGTACAAACTGATAAAACTGTCAAAGTGATGATGTGTATTTATTTTTGTTGTTATTTTGTTATAGGGTAATGTGGAAAATTTGATCAATCTGATAAATTCACATGTCAATCATATTTTAAAAATTCACATCCACAAATTAACCGGAATAATTAATGGTTTTTTCAATTTAGACATACTAATAAAATTGTAAAATTAAATAGATTAAATTATGTAAAATTAGACTTGATTGAGAGCTGAACTATCTATTTTAGTTCAAAGACCTATCGAAATTTGAAAAAGTTTGGACAAAAATATTAAACATGAAAAAAAAACTTGGGCAAAAACTTTTGATTTGTTTAAAATACAGGTTAGGCTCGGACTTCAATATTCAAAGCTCGAATTCAATATTATGTAATTTATATTATATGAAGATTAAATATAATTATTAAAATGTAGATATTAAAAACATATGTAAAATTGTTTGAGTTTAAAATTTAATAAAAGAGCCTTTCAAAAAAAAAATGGTACTAAAAATACAATTGCTTAATATTAAATACAATATTATATTTTAAAAATAATAAAATATGGACAAATTTAAACGAGGTTGAATTAACTAGTTATGAAATTAATGATATAGCTTTTAATTCAATAAATGAGATTAATAAATTTTATGTATCATTAATTGATGTTTTAAAAAATTAATACTTAATATATTAAAACAATAATTTTTTAATTCCATAAATATATTAAAAAATTATCATTAATAAATAATAAATGAATAATGAGTATGGAGAACTTTTCTTTTTCTTTTTAATGGGTAATTTGTTTGTATTTTTTTTTTGGTTAGGTGAAATTGTTTGTATTTTAAGGACTTTTCATAATCTACGAAAAGAAAAGTGTCTCAAATAATAAGAGTTTCATAGTGGAACTCGTTTGGTCACCGTCATGAAAATGGTGGGTCTTTTTCTAACATGATATGTTCTCGTAATTCGTTTTTGTTGCATCCACTAGTAATGATTTTAATATTAATATTTTTTTTAAGTTTAAATTTATAATTTAATTATTTTTAAGTATGATTTTGATTTCAATTTTATAAATGTTTTATGGTTTTAATTAAGTTTATTTATTAATTTTCGTATTTAAATTTTAATATATATAAATATGATATAATGTTAAATTTAGCTATTAATGTATGTATATTTTATCAATGTGACTCTTATTTTTTTTGAATTAAATATAGGTTTTACATTTTAAAAAAAGTCGAATTTTACCATTAACATTTAAAAAGAGTTCATTTATTTTTTTAAATATTAATTAAAAATTAATATTTTAATTAGTCTTTTATTTTAAAAATAATTTAATTTTTTAAAAATATTTTTCAAAATATTAATGATTAAATTTAATTTAAAATAAAAATTAAATTAACAAAAATATAAATATTAAAGATAATTTTAATGTTATCCATAAAAATATATTAAAATAAAAAGCTAAATTAAGTTTGTTGATAATCTCAAATTTGGCTTGGCATGACTACAGCTGGAGCTCCGGCTCATTGCTTACGGGATTTGGAGTTAATTTCGTCAAGGATCTTGAATCCTTGATAGTTAATCTAGTAATGGTTAAATTATGATTTTAACCCATTTATTATTCTTAATTTATTTTTTAAAAAATGTGTATCAAAATTAAAAATAATTAATAAAATAGGTCAAACGAACAATTTATTTATCGAAATAGGTCGAAAGGGAGGCCAGCAGCTGACGACTTTCTCTCAAGTAATTGTTCCAATCAAACATGGAATAATCTTGTAAATGGGTCCCTAAACTTTATTAAATTTTTGATATGGTCTAATTACTTTAAAATTATATTTGAAATAGTATGTCAATTTAAAAAAAATTAGAATAAGAGATTATTTGAAAATATCAAATTGATATAAATATTTTTATTTTAGTTATCTTAAATTTTTTTTAAAAGTGTGGTTAAGCACATAATACAATGTTTTTGACATAAAGGCAGATAGTTAGATTGGTTAAACTATTGATTTTCAGTCTGATTGATTCGATTATCTAGTTGGTTAGTTTGGTTCAATTGATCTATATTGATTCATGAATCAATTAGTTCAATCTCTTTCTCTAAATCGATGTACCGACCAGATTTTGAAAATAAATTTTTTGACTTAGTATTGACTACCATCCGGTTAATATTGAAATTTTTAAAATTTAAAAATAAATGAACTAAAAATGTCTAAATTAGAGTATAAAGACTAAATCAATAACTTATGCATAGTACAGAGACTAAAAACAGAAATTGACCCACTTCCCTCATCTATGCGAGTGCCTTTCGAGTAATCCACTTAAAATAAACAGTGACTCTACGGCTCTTCCTTTCTCTATCTCTGTTCCATTTGTTTTATATTTTTCCCCATTTTAAAATAATTTATTTTAAATAATATATATTATTTTAATATTGCTGTAATTATTTTAGACTGATTGGCTCATTGCTTTGCTTTTCAATTATTTAAAAAAGAAATTATAAGAACGGTTTTCAGAGCAGTAAATCTCATTTTTTTTCTTCTAACAGTTTCATTTCAGTGACGAAATTCGAAAATTCTTTGAACAAGAAATGTTGAATTTGTTAATTTTTTCTCCATTTGATTTAGTTTTTTTTTTCTAAATTTTGAATCCTCTCGCATTTTTTTTTGAATTTTGTCTCTTTTTCTTTGAATTTTGAAGGAACAAAAATGGAGTTTTAGTTATCCAAACAGCGATGAAATGAAGCATTTAACGATTTCGAAGACTATTATCGTCTCCAGATTTTGTTTTTGATTTTTTTTTTGTGGAGTGATGGGCTGCGTATACTCGAGGGCTTGCATCGGCGAGATTTGCGTGCCGAAGGATGGTAGAGTTAAAGAACCGCAACGCGGGAGGACAAACGCGGCGGAGATTGCCGTTTTCTCGCCGACATCTTCAAACGAAGGTGAAGAAACTAGAGACCAAATCCACTCTCAGTTAAGCTTGAACCTACCTGGTGACCAGGAGCTTGGCATCACGCGCCTCTCTAGGGTTTCATCTCAGTTCCTTCCGGCCGACGGTTCTCGAGCGGTTAAAGTTCCGTCAGGGAATTACGAGCTTAAGTACTCTTACTTGTCTCAAAGAGGTTATTATCCAGATGCTTTAGATAAAGCTAATCAAGATAGTTTTTGCATCCACACTCCGTTTGGAACTAATCCTGATGATCATTTCTTCGGTGTTTTCGACGGCCACGGTGAATTCGGAGCTGAATGTTCACAGTTCGTCAAAAGGAAATTATGCGAAAATTTGTTAAGAAGTAATAAATTCCACGTGGACGCCATCGAAGCATGCCATACCGCGTATTTGACGACGAACACGCAGCTACACGCCGATAGTTTGGATGATAGTATGAGCGGAACGACGGCCATAACGGTTTTAGTTCGTGGTCGGAAGATATACGTGGCGAATTCTGGTGATTCGAGAGCAGTTATAGCAGAAAAGCAAGGGAAAGAAATCGTGGCCGTTGATTTGTCTGTTGATCAGACACCGTTTCGCGTTGATGAGCTGGAGAGAGTTAAGCTATGTGGAGCGAGAGTGCTTACATTGGATCAAATTGAAGGGTTGAAGAATCCGGATGTGCAGTGTTGGGGAACGGAGGAAGGCGATGATGGTGATCCTCCGAGGCTTTGGGTGCCGAATGGGATGTATCCTGGAACTGCTTTTACAAGGAGTATTGGGGACTCGATTGCTGAGACAATTGGTGTTGTGGCAAATCCGGAGATTGTTATGCTGGAGCTTACTGAAGATCATCCCTTCTTTGTGCTTGCTAGTGACGGGGTCTTTGAGTTCCTTTCTAGTCAAACCGTGGTTGATATGGTAAGGGATCATTTGAATGTGCGGAATTTTGATCATTAGTGATCAAACTGAAACTTAGTTGTTGTTACCTGTGATTTATGATTAATGCTAGTCGGTTAGATTTCTTAATTTTTGGTCGGGAACTGGGATGCTATTTTAGGAGTTTTTAGGAGTCTGCCTTCTTTTGTTAATGTTGGACTTTGGATTTGAGGAATTGGTATTCAGATATTATGCAAATTAGAAAAATGACTATTGAAGTACATTCCATGAATTTCTGCTTGTAAAAGGTTCTCTATTTATTATATTCTTATTTGTTACTTATTTAAGTCTTCCCATGTGTCTATGATAATGGTTTTTTTCTTAATTCTTCTCATCATCTTTTTATTTCGATGATATATTTGTTCTTATTCTTAGATATAAAATTTGATGCCTAATTCATTTCATTCGTTATCAGTAATTGTCCGTTTTATTTCAGGTTGCAAAACACAATGATCCTCGTGATGCTTGTGCTGCAATTGTGGCTGAATCTTATCGACTTTGGCTTCAGTATGAAACCCGAACTGATGATATTACTGTGATAGTTGTGCATATTAATGGACTAGTTGGGGTAAGTGAGCAAGCTTTTTGCTCCAGATGTATTTCTTGTCAGCATGGCTAATTGTTTCTCATTTGTTTCTCTCAGCAGGCTGGTGGTGAAGCGGCTAACCCTGCTTCTATTTTACGGCCTCCTGTCCCTCAAGTGTCAGAGGCAACAGGATCAGAATCTCCTTTGGCCTTTAGCTTGAGCTCTAGGAACCAGCAAGCAAGGCATGATTTGTCACGGGCTCGTCTTCGTGCTATTGAGAGTTCATTGGAGAATGGGCAAATCTGGGTTCCGCCACCTCCAGCTCACAGGAAAACTTGGGAAGAAGAAGTAAGCCTTCTGTTCTGTTCCATTAGTTTTGGATGCATTAAAGGGTTTCCTGACAAAACCATTCTACTGTCTCGTTTTATGATGATGTGTTACAGGCGCATATAGAGCGGGCATTGCACGACCATTTCCTCTTCAGAAAACTAACTGATTCACAGCGTCATGTTTTATTGGATTGCATGCAAAGAATTGAGGTCCAGCCAGGGGATACTGTGGTTAAACAGGTTGGGTTTTTAATTTTCTCTGATTCTTTTGTTGCTACTATTTGATTTAATTCTGATGTTGTTGCCTTACTGCATGAGCAAACATGTCTTGAAATCACATTATTGCTTTGTTGCTATCATGTAAGTTATGAATAACCCAGGCGAAGATGCCACTTTACTAGTGATTAGTAGGATAGAAGTTTGAAGCAATTGCCAGCAGTAAATCCGATGAATGAGCTGCTGATATTAAAACCATTAGGTGTCAAAGATCCAAACTTCTCCTGCACATAAGCGTGCTTTCTGCCTCTGGTGGCTAGTTTGGTTTGAAATTGAGGTTCTTTTTGACAAAGCTGAACCCTGGTTCAACGACCTTGATTTCACATGCAAGGACTGGAGTAGCTAATATCTTAAATACAGGTCAAGATGAAGTTGTTTGCATGGTTGCAATAGAAGTTAGTATCCTAATTGTTGTTATATTTTGTAGGGTGGTGAAGGTGACTGCTTTTATGTTGTGGGAAGCGGAGAGTTTGAGGTCTTGGCAACACAGGTTTGTTTGTTTGCTTTGATCATTATATATATATATTATATTTGGTATCTTTCATGTCTGTTTACTGTTCATGTTCGGGGTTCATGGTTATCCTTCCCAACAATGTAGTTTCCAAGGTTCAAACCTGCGTTCTCTTCTTGGGAATGCAATTTGCCTTGCCACTATGCCAACACTTATTGGTTGCTTTGATCATTATATGTAATGTTGATTATATTACCTGTTATCTATGGTTAAACCTATCAAAGTTCTCAAGGGCCCAAGCTTGTTTACGGAATTTGACCTTAGCCTCAGCTCAAATATTTGCATCCTTATTGTGGTTCAAAGCTCAAGTTTGTCATGTTCTATTTCTCCGTTATCAAATTTTCTTTTGTGTTTTTATTAATGGGTTCTTAGTTCATGGATGATTGTTTATTTTTAGTGAGATTTAAGTTTTCATAAGACACTATTCTTGCAGGAAGATAAAAATGGAGCGGTGCCAAGGGTTCTGCAATGGTATACAGCTGATAAGTTGTCATCGTTTGGGGAGCTGGCACTGATGTATGTTTTCTTCTCTTCTCCTTTCTCACCTCATAGTAAATAAAGAACTCTCTAATATATTGTTTGAAGTTGACATTGTTTTGCTTAGTAGAAATTGAAACGCACATTTATTTTTATTTTTTAAAAAAGAAATGCACATTTGGAAAGCTTATTGAGAATTTATGCGGAGTAGCAAACCAAAATTAGGTTAATATGTTACCACCATTTATTTGGAGTAGTAACAAAGCAAAAATCCACCGAATTTTCTTAACACCTACGACCTATCAATCACTATTTTGGTGCATTTTTAGTTTTCACATGTGGTGTGTGTGAAACCTGCTGGTTTCTTGAATTGGGGTTATTTTACTTCTCTTTCTGGCTAATTGTGTTGTACAACTTACCTTGATAATTTGTTTTATTGGTATACAGGTATAATAAGCCTCTCCAAGCCTCTGTGCTTGCTGTGACAAGTGGAACTCTCTGGGCTTTGAAACGAGAAGATTTTCGTGGAATTCTGATGTCTGAGTTTTCTAATTTATCATCCTTGAAGTTGCTCCGCTCTGTCGATCTTCTATCAAGGTTAACAATTTTACAGCTGAGTCATGTTGCAGATTCTCTTTTCGAAGTTTCCTTCTCTAATGGGCAGACCATATTTAATAAGGTAGAAGTTTTCCTTCCAATGTTATATTTCATTTTCTGTGTATTATTTTTGGTTCATATTCTTATTTTGTATATTTCTCTTGCATATCTGCAGAATGAAGGCCTCTCAGCATTGCACATTATCCAGAAGGGCCAAGTGAGGATTACTTTTAACAGGGATTTGTTAAGCAGCCCAAATGTCTACAGTCTCAAGTCTGATAACCTCAACGAGGATGATGATCAGCAGACTGGGAAAGAGCTGTCTGTTGAAAAGACAGAAGGAAGCTATTTTGGGGAATGGACGCTTCTTGGTGAGCAGATGGATTCTTTAAGTGCAGTTGCAGTGGGTGATGTCATGTGTGCTGTTTTGACGAAGGAGAAGTTTGATTCAGTTGTGGGTCCTTTGACAAAGCTTTCCCAGGATGATCAGAAGTATGTCTTAGTCTAATGCACTGAATGATGCATCTGCTTTGTTTTCCTCCTTTTTTCTGTTAGAATGCGTTCCATTTTATATTTCACATAAACCTTCCATTTTAGAATCTGTAAGCTCTTAGAATTCTCTAACTGAACAACAATGAACTTTTTATTCCTTCTCTTCTCATTTGAATGTTTAATACTTTGTTTGAGAATGATATTATTGTCTTCATTGCCATTTAGGATTAGAGACTATCCTCTAGATGCGACCAAGGATTCTTCCAAAGAAATTGATATTTCAAGTCTTGCTAAAGTTAGCTTCACTCAGTTGGTAAGAAGTGCTTAGTTCTACCTCTGCCTTGTGGCTAATGTAGCAAAATGTGCTCATCAAGAGAACAATTCCTAAACTCAGCTAATGGCATATGCAGGAGTGGAGAACAAGTTTATATTCCACTGACTGTAGTGAGATTGGGCTTGTACTTGTAAGAGACTCAGGTTGGTTATATCTGTGTATTTGCTTTTCCTCTCATTTTAAATTAAAAAAATACGCCTTTTCTTGTGTAACAAGTTTAGGCACAACAGTTAACTGACATGCGATACGTAGACTGATTATGCATGCTTATATTAACTGACCAAGGCATGTCAGTTGCATTATGGGAGTATAGGGGAAAATAGGCATGTTAGATGCTATCTGCTATGTTGTGTTTTTAAGGAACTTATTATGGAACGACTGATAAATATTTTTTTTGTGCGAAATGGATTGATTACCAGAAAAAATCCTTAGTTTGAAGAGGTTTTCAAAGCAGAAGGTAAAAAATCTAGGAAAAGAAGCCCAAGTTTTAAAGGAGAAGGATCTGATGAAGAGCATGAGCTCTGCAGCTTGCATGCCGGAGATTTTGTGCACTTGTGCTGATCAAATGCATGCTGGAATTTTATTGAATACCTACCTTGTCTGCCCTTTGGCTTCTATACTTCACACTCCTCTAGATGAACAATCAGCACGGTTCTGTGCTGCATCTGTTGTTACTGCTTTAGAAGATCTACACGAGGTGAGTTTCTAGGAGTAGTTTTCTTCCACTTCATTTCCTCAATTCCTTGTGTGTCTGTAATTTATTTTAGTTTGTCATTAACACCCACATTTCATTTGAATTTTAGAATGGTGTCCTTTACAGAGGAGTCTCTCCGGATGTTTTAATGTTGAACAAAACAGGCCATTTACAGGTTGGTACTATTGTATGCTGTGTTATAGTTTGTCCTGACTTTTATATTTAAATTACTATTAAGTTTACACATAATCAAAAGTCTCCCTTCTCTTTTACATATGAAGGGTGGCAAATCACGAGCTAAGCTTAGTTATTTTATTTTGTTATGTTGCATTTTAGCTTGTCGATTTCAGATTTGGGAAGAAGTTATCTAGTGAGAGAACATTTACAATTTGTGGGATGGCAGACTCTTTAGCACCAGAGGTAATTCAGGGAAAGGGCCATGGTCTTCCTGCTGACTGGTAAAAATACATCCTGTTCTCCATTTGCCTGGTTGTCATAAACCTCTTCCTGCTATATTTTTCATCTAAATGAACAGAATTGATTAACTCAAAATAACTACACGGCTAGCTTGTTAAAGAACATGATTTGGGTTTATAATGGAGATTAATTAACAATATCACAGAAAAGAATTTTAATTTAACCATGAAGGTTTGGTTAGTGCATCAGAAATGTCTTAACACCTACAGGATGTTTTTGTTGGCTTACTGAAGGGTGCAGTGGCAAGGCACATTGCACTGCCAGGAGAGAACTCAGGTTTGTACCTTGGAGATGACATTGTTGGGAGGGGCAGCCAAGAACGCCAATAGGATTAGTCTTCATGGACCGTAAAACAGACATAAAGGATACCTTGGTCATACCAAAAAAGAGGGAAATTCATCTTTAGTTTGTTCCTTTACCTGCCACTTAATATACCATAGGTTTTCCTATTGTAGTTCTTGAAAGTTTTCATGTGGATTTTAAAGAACATCGAAGATGGAGGACCTTTGGGTAGGATGTGCGGTCCTAATTTACTATTTCTTACCAGTGGGTTTGAAAGGGTTTGTGCAGTTTGATGACCTTTTTTCCTCTCGGCTTTCTTCTATGAAATTAATCTTTTGAAACATGCAGGTGGTCCCTGGGAGTCCTAATCTATTTCTTGCTTCAAGGTGAAATGCCATTTGGATCGTGGAGACAAAGCGAGCTTGATACATTTGCAAAGATTGCAAAAGGACAGTTTACACTGTCGCAGAATTTAAGCCGTGAAGCTGTTGACCTAATCACTAAGGTCTTTTCATTACCATTCTTAGATACCTCATAGAAATCATGGGATCGATCACATTTTGATGTTAAAATAATTTTTCAGTTGCTTGAAGTTGATGAAAACGTAAGACTGGGAAGCCATGGTTCTGATTCTGTCAAAAATCATCCGTGGTTTGATGGTGTTGATTGGAAAGGAATCAGAGATCAAAGTGTTCCTGTTCCTCACGAGTTAACTTCTCGTATAGCTCAACATTTAGAAAGTCATAATGAAGAGTGCCCTGTTGCCGTTACTTCCCCGACCCAAGATATAGCAGTGCTCAATGATCCGGAGTGGCTTGATGAATGGTAGAAGAATGACCTATATAGTTTCTCCTTCGGTCAACATTTTGCCAATAGTTTGCAAGTTGAGTTCCATTCGACATGATCAAAATGACTACTGGATTATTGGAAACTGGAGCAGAGAAATCATTGCAATAAAGTCAATTGTAAAGTTGAAGGCCTTAGATTGCTCATAATTCTGTGATTTTTTGGTGCTCAGTTGCCACATTAGCCGCATCTAACCAATTCAGTAGATAGCTCAGTTAATAGTTTTTTTTTTTTGTTAAATCTTCAATTTTTACATATTTCCCACTTTTGTATATAGGTAAATATGTAAATGAGGGTTCCTTGTACTTCAGGCTTCCACTTCACTTTACCGGTGGTAGTAGATAGTTGATTGGTGGGGTTCGGCCGATTAGGTCGTTATAGATGTATTGGCATATCGACACCACGTATATGTTGATTGACATCTGTAATTCTTATTTCGAAGTTACTTGATCATTTGTACTGTTTTCAACCGTCTTTTATTTAAATGAAATCTAGTTTTCTCTTGCAAATCAATCCCCTCTTTCTCCAAGATATATAGATATATATATATATATTTCTATGCGCAGAAAGGCCTGCTCGTAAAAGGAAAATACTCCAGGGCACTTTCGATCAAGTTCACCAGCAAGAGTTGGGGAGAAGACAAGGAAAGATTGCAGGTGAGGTCTTTCTTCTATGCTTAATTCATGGAGTTAAAGCATGCATAGTTTCTGGTTATACTTGCTTTTGCTGTGTTTGAAACTGGAGGGAAGTTGCTTCCACGAGAAAGATAGTTGAGTGGACTTCTCACTTCTCAACCAAGTTTTAGAGGAACCTTATCACCTTTATGGAGTTCACTGCCAATGATGTTGACCAAATGACTTTGATGAGAAGAGAAGATTTTTGTTTTTGACAATATGTAAAGAAAAACAGTGTCTGGCATGGAATATATGCTATTATTCATTAGTTTTTACTGTTGAATTTTATCTTCTGTATTAATAATTGGTTGCATCTGAGATTTTGACATCGGAAAGCACTGAGACTGGGACTTATACAAGTTGATCTGTGCAGTTTAGTACTGCAGTTCTCAACTTCTCCAGTTCCGACATGGATGATGGCTATTTGAGGCTCTTCTCCGAAGGATAACAGCTACTTGAAACAATGATTTGCCAAAGTTATGAACAACAATGATCTTTGTGTCACTTTTTTGATACCATAAGATGCCTCACAGCAATAAGTGGTTCTGATATCAAATGTCACAGCTTACATCAACGTGTAAGGTATCGGTCAAACGTTTTTGTCTGCAAAAAGCGTTTCATAAGTTAAAGATGATATGATAATTTATATCCCATTCTTTAGTATATAGCCAATATGAGATTTATAACTCTTCTTTAGGATTACGACACTTGTATACACGAGGATGAGAAGGGGAGAATCCCCAAAAGAGAGACGAAGTTGTTGCTGTACTTAGCTGGTCCAGAGTTCGTACAAGAGGTCACCGGTAGAGAGGAGATAATCCCGCATCCAGCCGTGCATAATGCTTTAAGGGTTACTTGATGGGTTCAAAGATACAGGTACTGAATTTGAAAACATGAGGCAAAGCTGTTTAGCACTTGGTTGCTGTTGAGGAAATAACTTGAGGTAAGGTCATTGAATTTAGTTTTGAACCCATTATAGTCAACAAATTCTCTAGTTAAGGAAATAGAAAATGCAGTAAATTATTACTAGATTACTACAATATTTTAGGGTAAACTATACTAAGGTCACTAAACTATTAGAAATTTTTTGTTCTGGTCACTTAACTTCAAAATGTTACAAAATGGCCATTGAACTATTCGAAAGTTTTTATTTAAGTCACTAGGTTGTTACGATTTTTTTAAAAGAAGTTCGGCTAGAAAGCTCCAAGTGAGTATTCGAAGATCGATACGATGAATCAATATTAATCGATAAGTAAAATAATATACATTAGATCCAAATCAATATGATGGCTAGTGTCAAAGATCAAAAAAGAAAATTGTTTGGATTTTGATTCTCAGAATAGTGACGTTCAAAACTGTTTCATGAAAAAAAATTGAATTGTGGAACAAAAGGAAATGAGAATTTTTGATGGGTGCATGTGGTGCGAACAAAGAGTCATAAATCATCGATTTTAATAGTCAATGACTTAAATGAAATTTTTAAATATTTCAATACTTATTTTATAACTTTTTGAAGTTAAATGACTAAAATGTAAATTTATTAATAATTTAGTGATCTTGAATATAGTTTATTCAATATTTTAATATTATTATAGTTGAGTGTGTGACAAAAAAAAGTTAGTGAGATTATAGTTTTTATGGACCTGTTCAATGTGTAGTGCATGCTGGTGACCTTGAATATTTTGCTGAAAGATCGTAAGCTATATCAAGTGATCAATAAATTATAGAGATGCATGCCTCAAACCTAATGAGTAAGGGGGGGGGGTACTTGACCTCGAAAAGGGATATCAATGGTTTTTTTATTGGCTAAAACTAGTATTAATCCAAATTGATTTGTACCCAAAACAAATCGAATCCTAAATGATTTGAATCCAAAAAAATCTTAACCCATACGAATTCAGAAAATCGAGCACCACACCTGAAATGAACAGGAAAAGGACTTAAATGACTGGAACTGAAATAATGTGAAAATTTTAAAAATTGAATTTACTGATTGATCCCGCGGTGATGTCATTAGACTGAGGAGTAGTTGGTGCCTTCCATAATTTTCTATGGAGGCGTGGGTTTATTAAAATATATTGGCCTGCATTCATGGTGTTTTTGGTAAGTGAGTGGCGTGATCCGGTTCTGGTCAGGCAGATATGGACGAAGGAAAACAGGTAAGCTGCTTTAACTTTTAGGGATGGCGTTATTCGAAATTCGTAAATTTGTTTTAAAATCTCAATTTGCACAGTGGTGTTCAATTATACGATGGATAATTGAATCTATTAAATATTTTGTTACACAATTATAATAAAATATATAATAATTCGACCTAAGATTCGATCTAAAATATTTATGGCTTAAATAATCCCAAACATTCTATTTGGGGTGGAGAGATTAGACAAATTACTTTATCTTCTTGGGAAGTTTCTTTCTCCTTACACTCAACCTTCTTCAAGACCATTTTGTCTCCCTATTTTTAACTATTCTTGGGGAAGTATAACTTAATTGAACAACCTATATTCTTTGATGGTGTTCATTGGTCGATTTTATAATGGAATTTAATTAAAATTATTTTTAAAAAACTTGAATTGGCTTATATCGAACTAAGGTAAAAGGGATGTAGGATGAATCAAATTTTTGAATCGGACTAACCACTATATCTGTAAATAGGTCTAATCAAAATATTTTATTAAGACAAACCAATCCATTCTTTAATCTTATCTAATGCTAAAGACATTAAGCAATCAAACCATAATCAACATTGCTTAATCTTAATATGAATTGACTTGCAAATAAATAAAGACATGCAGTTTATCTTTTGTTTGAACGAAGTTGCTTGGTCAAGGCTTTAACCTATTAATTCATATAAATCCATGTTTTTTTTTTTATCTTATCATAATCATGTTTACGGTATTTTATATTTTATAATATATTTTGATATATTTGTAATCGTTTAAGGATTAAACTCGAGATTAATATTAATTAAAATTTGAGCACAAATCTTTTACCACTTCATTTGTGATTCGGTCGACTTATAGATTTTTATAATATGTATACTAAAATTGAATCAAGTAGGTGAAAAATTAATTAACTGTCGTATTTTGTAAAAATATTATAGAAGATTGTATTTTGTTCTCTTTATTAAAAGAATAGACGAAAACTATAAAAATTTCATCTATTTTTACCGTTAAAAACTGTAATGGTTAACAAAATAATCGGCCAATTTTCAACCGTAGAAATGGATGAAATTTTTAATAAAAAGATCAATTTGTACATTTTTAGTAGAAGAAACAAAATACAATTAAATTTCTAGTATAAGAATCTTCATGATATTTCACCGTTTTTTTTTCTCGATATTTCAACTTCTCGTTTCCGTCCATATATAAATTTATACATTAAAATATATGAAAACAAATCTTAATTTATATTGTATTATAAAGATTGAGAGATTTATATACTCTTTATGTTTCATTTATTTTTTTTAAATTATGCTGATATCATATTTTAATTTTTAAAGAATAAAACAAGCAGAAGCATATCGTTTTATTTATTTTCCAGATACTGAATATGATTAAATTATTTCATTTATTTGTCAAGTGGCAGACAAATAATGTAACATTGTAATAAGAAAATATAAGATGTAACTTTCAAAACTGAGTTTTATAGATTGTGCAAAAGCAGGACAAGAAAGAAAGACTCATTTCTTACGTTAATACAACAATAGATCAAATGATAAAATAATAGGCATCAATTTAGACCCAACACAGTTAAAATGAATTAATTTGAGTAACTGGGTAGGGATAACAATAGGACGGGACAGCACGAATGTTACTATCGAATTCATTGCCACTTTATAGTTGTCGTGTGTTGTTTTATTATTTTTCTTATTTTATTATAGATGTGTAATCTTGAAATTTATAGTCGGGGGTGATAAAATTTTATTGAAAACTGTTAATGGGAGGTCGAGATAAAATTTTAAAATTTTTATTCTAAAAGGATTAAATTATATTATTAAATTTTAAAATGGCTAAAATTGCAAAATTTTCCATTTATTTAAATGACAAAGGCTTAAATGAAAATTTAATAGTTGAGGGAACTATTAATTATTAATATTCTTAGTAAAAAAGTAAGTAAATATTTAAATATAGTTCTTTAAAATAAATATAAAGTTAATGGGTCTTTCTATATTACATTTTTACATTTTTTTTTTTTTTTATAGTTATATATATAAGGGTAAAATGATAAATTTTATATGATATGACGGGACTAAGTAAATTACTATAATCGTTCTATCTCTATAGTTAAAAAAAAAATCGCTCTATTTCACATTCTCTTTTCAAAACAATTCAGTTTTGTCATCTCTAGGGTTCATTGGTGAACATTAATCTCTTTAAATTAAATTTTTTATTTTGTGGGTTTATAGCAATTAATTCAAAGCAAATGAAAAATAAGATTTAATTATGAATTTCATCCTTTAATTTACAAAAATTGAGAAATTAGTCCCTTTATCTTATTAGAATTTGGTCCTCATACTTTATACAATTTGAGAAGTTAGGTCACCTGTTGGTAAACAAGAGAACTTGAACTATTGGTTTTTGGTAATTTATTGCATATAAGTTGTTCAACAATTGATTTTTACTATTTCTTTGCATATAAATTGTTCAACCTTTTGATTTTTTTTTTTTTAGGTTTATGATTTAACAAAAAAAAAAAAAAGTTTAACAGTGCTACCCAATTGGATTGACTTCTCTGGTTTCGTAAAGTAAGAGGATCAAATTCTAACAAATTAAAATAGAAAGACTAATTTCTCAGTTTCACAAAGTAGAGGGACGGAATTCAAAATTAGACAATGAAATCTTTACAAACATTGAAAAGTTAATCCTTCTATTTTAATTTATTAGAAATTAATCTTTGTATTTTAACTAATTTCACAACTTAATCCAATTGGATAACAATTAACAGTTTGAATTTTTATCTATACCCATTACCAGAAATTGCATATTCCGTTCATGAAATCTTAGAATTTTGCATGAAATCTGCAACTTTGAATTTTCATATTCGAGTCTTATCATATGTAAATGTCGTATAAATTTTTTGAATTTAAATCTTATTATCGTGAATCCAATTTAAATATATTAAAATTTTCAATTCATTATATATTTTATTAAATTAATTCTTAGTTTTAATTGATGGGACCGATTTGTAAGATAATTATACTTATAATTATTACTTGAATAAGTGACATTGGTATCATTGGCAGATTTTATTCTCAAAACCAGATTCCTTGGGTCTGCCATTTTGTCAACCTCGTATGTGTATATATAAAAATTTAATATGGTTTAATTCGATTAATTTGAATTTATTTATAAAAATAATAGTTTAAATTTACTCAATTTGAATTTAAATTAATTTGAAAAAAATAGTTTAAATTCGGAATAATTTGAATAAATAATTTAAAAAGATTAAAATTTAAAGTAATTAAGAATTCAAGATGTTTTAAACTAAATAATAAAAAATTCGAATGACTTAAACGTAAAACAACCCAAAACCGACCTCATTCGACCCGACAAGTTTAAAATACCAAAATAAATAAATAAATATAGTGCCTTTTTTCTATATATATGTTTCTAGACTTATGGCTTTTCCATAAAACATAAATTTTCCATAAAGAAAAAATTATGATTTTTCTTTTTTGTAAAAATCATGGAAAAAAAAATCCAAAAAGGAAAATAAATTTCTAACTCTGCCTGTATTAAAATTTATGCACAAATTTACTTACATGAAATATTTCAAACATTTAAATGCTGTATTATTGCATCCTTAGATTGTTGTTGATACCTCCTTTTTTTTCTTTATTAACAAACCATTGAACTGTTCTTCTTGCAATCGGCAACCACAGCCGCCTTATTCTCTCTTCCTTTGTGTAATTTTCCGACAAGTAACCGCCGCCGCCTGTTCTGTTCCTCGACAAAGAAGTGATTTCCGACATTGATCTTTTGTCACCTTGATTAATTGTATGGCTGCTGGTACTTGCTTCATAATCGTTGCTTCTGTTTAATGAACTCACTTTGTTCTCAAACAATCTCTTTATCTCTATCTCTTCTTTGATATTCATGATCCCGTCGTTTCCGATCGGTTTCGTGGACCGACGGTTATCATCATCAGTTCCTGGTATTGAGAACCTGTTGCTCGACATATCGTTGAGCATTTCGGCGTTTAAGAACATAAGGTCCGATGAACTTACACTACTCCATCGGTTCTTCATTACCACATCGGATACAATGATTTTGTGATTTAACTTATGAAAGATTTCGGGTTCGGGTCTCGGATCTTGCTCTCTTTGTATGTAAAGTTCTATGTTCGAGTCCTCAGTTAACTCGGATTGATTCCTTGAGAACCTCATACTATTTGTGTATACAAACATGGTCAAATCCTCAGGGTTGACTTTTTGTCTACAAAGTGGACAACTTGAATGTTTTTCAAGCCATTGATCAATACAATCAATATGGAATCCATGTTTGCATTTAGGTAATAACCTCATGATTTCGATATCATCGAATTTCGATAAACAAACTGCGCATTCGAGCCCCTTCTTCGATCCTTTAAGCGACGAGAAACGAAAAAAAGGGAGTGATTCGATGACTTTCCTGTCGATCCCGGAAAATTGAGATCTTGTCCGATGGAGCAACCCGAAGTGATGATCGTCACCGTGAAGAACCGGTCTTCCTCTATGACATAACTTGGCATAGATTAGTAAGAAAAATGTTATGGCAAACATGACAGAAAGAATACCTATGACAACCGCAAGGCTCGGTCGGAAATTCGAGACGGGATCATCACTTGGATCGGGAGATTGCGCATCGACGAGGACGATTGAGATAGATAGAACTAAACTAATCAACACTGTTAATTGATTCATCGGACAGTATCTATGCATCTTAGAATTTCCCCCCCAGAATTCTATTGCTTCACTGCATGCATTTTAGTTAGCAAAAGATGTTCTTTTAATAGTTCCTATAGGGGTAGTTTGATATATATACATATATTATTATATATATCATGATTCATGATGATGAAATTTAAAAGTATTTTATCTATTTTATGGTGCCAGCTAACAAATTATTAAATAATTAAAAAAAGGGTTGCTTTTAAAACTTTGAAAGAGTTCTTGCATTTGACATTTAGGAGATATTCCATTCATCAGAATGATAAGAGGCCTGCCATTTGTGTTCTAAATTTTGTTTAAGACAAAACTGTTTACTTTTGTCTGTTTTTTTTATATTTTGATGATTGAATTATTCTAAATTTTTTATTTAAAGTCTGGCTAGTAAGCTTCAAGCGACGATTCAATTATCGGTATGGTGGATTAGTACCCATCAATGAGTAGAAAATTATACCTTAGATCCAAATTGATCTGACGGTTAGTGTCGAAAATCGAAGAAGAAAGTTTGTAGATTCATGAAAAAAAAATTGAACTATAGAAGAAAAAGGGAACGAGGTCTTTTACTTGATGCAGACGGTGTGAACAGAAAATGCCATACGACAACGATTTTAACAACCCATTAATTTTAATAAAATTTTTTGAATAGTTCAATTACTGTTTTATAACTTTTAAAAATGATTAAAACATAAAATTATTAATAATTTAGCGATCTTGAATGTATTTTATCCTTTAACATATAAAAACAATTTTTATTTTTTCAGAATTAAAATGAAATTTGCCCTTAATTAATATAAAATATCAAAGTCCTGTTAAAAGACTAGACTCGGGCAGGTCTAATTGGTTTTATATCCGTTGAAATTGAATTGAGTAAATTTTAGTTTTAAAAATTTTGGATCTTAGGTTAGCTTTGGTTTTGAATTAATTTTGGGTTTGAATTTATTTTTTTATGATAATAGTTTTCAAGGTGGAACTTTATTGGAGTCGTAGAGGATTTCCTCCCTCAATTTTAAAAATATATTATGCCCTTTAAAATTTTAATTAGATCCTTAGAATATTTAAAAATTTTAATTAAAATTTTTAAAAGTTTTAATTAACCCCAAAAAAATTATAAATTCTTATCAAGTCTTTAAAGTTTTTAAAAAATTTAATATGAATTTATCGAATCGATTTTCAAAATTAAATCAACATCAACGAGTCTAAATTATTTAAGAGTGTAATTAAAAAGTCAATGATAACCATTAATACAATAATAAAGTCAAGGGGTTGCATCTACTCTATCTTTACGTATTAGGTTAGCTTATCTCATCAACTGATCTTTGCCGGCTAAAATACTCACTAATCCACCATCAAACGTATGATATAATGAAAGATGCATATATACATACACAAACGCGGTCAAATGGGATAATTTGTTGGAGAGTCGTTGAAATAAACCAGCCTAGATGGCATCTTAATGATTAATACAACTTGTGTTTATCAAACATCATGAATCTTTGGTTGTGTTTTAGAAGCAATGTTATCTGACACGAGAGAATCTAAAAAATTTTTTAGAGGCCAAAATTTAATATAAAAATTTTGTGATGTCAAAATATAATTTCATCATTTTTAAGGGACTTATTTTTCATTTCTGAGAGCCAAAATATAATTTTATCATATATTAATTTAGAATTTTATTATTTAGAAGGGATTAAAAAAATAATTTAGAATTTAACAATACCCGTGCTGAACACTTACATTTGAGTTTAAGCAACATAGATTAAATGCGAATTTGAAAAGATGGGTTGATAATTAATGGGGAAATCAATAGAGTAATGAACATAGACTCAATAAATCATGCATTTCTTTATGAAGGTGAACATGGAGAGAAACCCAAAGGGGAAACCCAAGAGGCAACTATGAAAAACTTTGGTCTCCATTAAAAAAATATATATATATACATATATGCATGCATGCACATGTATATTATAGGAGCTAGCAATGCCATTTAGGTTATTATTAATGATGGAAGCATATGTGTCCCTTGGATTTGAATATATTCAATTTTTTATTCTTAGAAAAATTTTATGTGCTTGGAAAAATTTTAAAAGCTTGAAAACAATCTTTTAAAACATCAAATGTAGATGTACCAAAGTGGCCGAGATGATTTTCTCGAGCAAAAGATTGTCAAATGTGTATTCAAGGCGATGGCAATGTATGTTTTTGGCGTTCGGGATCGTTACGAAATCATTCTCAATAGTCGGAGTAGTGTACTTTTTGTTGACATGTAATTTTACGAGAGTTAAAATGTAATTCATCATTATATTAATCTATATATTTATGATTTTCAAAAGGATTAAACCTATAAATTGATAACGGAAAATATTTTTTAACCGGTATAATTCATCAATATTTTATATTAATCGTTATAAAACAATTAATAGATGTAGAATGCTTCATCTTAAAAGTTGAAAGCTTTGGTTAGGAAGTTTGATGACAAATTGATAGAATTTGTAAATATGAATGGTTAAATTTATTGACTTATTTAGAATTAAGATTAAATTGATAGAATATGTAAATATTGAGGACTACATGCGTTATTATACCAGTTAAAAAAGACTTTTCATTACCAATTTAACCACATATAATAAAAATAAATAAATTCAAACATGAAAATTTTTAAAGTTAAACCTACCCAAAATATTATAATAACAAAAAAATCCCATCAACCTCATCTGTATCAAAGCTATCTGGATGAAGTGACGAACACTTGAAACTATAAATCAATTTTCCGCCCTTTTTTTTTTTGCTGAAAAGATTTTGATTGACATTTATTTATTAAATTTAAAATTCTAAACCAATTGTTAAAGTTTATTTTGTTTTTTAGGGTTAATTTGACTAAACAACTAAAATTACCAATCAGATTTTAAAATGCTCCCTAAATGTTAAAATATTATAATTGAGTTCTCAAAATATTAACATTATATTGATATGGTCTTTCGTTTCAACTTTGGCATCAAGTTATCAGGGGCGAAGCCAGAATAATTTTTTAGAGGGGGTTGGATGAAATTTTAATTATTTATAATTTATATCTTTATAATTTGTAAAGGATTAAATCGAATTTTTATAATTTTAGGGGGGCCAAAGTATAATTTTACCTTTATTAATTTAAAATTTTTAAAAAATTTTAAGGGCCTAAATAATAATTTTATATTTTAGGGGGGCCGGGGCCCATGCCAACCCCCGCTGGCTTCGCCTGCAAGTTATAAATTAATTGTTAATTTAGATTTGACAATGAGTATATTAAAAATACACAGATAAAATTTTAAATATATGTATATCTATTGTATGGATAGTTTAAATCTAACATGTTAAAAAAATAGACAATATCAATAAAATTTATGACATTTATTTTTTTAACATTTAGATCCAAACTATTCATGCAATAGACACAAAATTTTATCCATTGTCAAATTTGAATTGTCATCTAACCGCCCTCCCAGAGCCAAATTGATAGAAAGAACTAATTAATACAACACTGATATTTCGAGAAGTCGATTAAAATAATTTGAAGTTCGAGAAGCCATGACCCATTTAAAATTTAAGATATAGTTTGAGGACATCTTATTGAATTAACTCTTTTTTAATTAAAAATTTTCAATCTAATTGTTTTTTTTTTGGTCAAGATTCTAATTTATAGGGTTGAATCCTAGTTTCTAAAAAAATATAATTTATGATCCAATAAAATAGCATTGGCTTAAGCAAAAATTAAGGATGGGGTTATCACATAACACCTAAAAAATTGCTTTAAATTTTGCAAGTATAAACACATCACATCCATTATGATAAATACAACTTTTAATCCACTTTCCACTAATTTTTTTTATGAGACTTTCTGATAAAATTTTAAAATCTTTGTTTAGTAGTTTTCTATGATCATATAGTCTTTATTTCTTTCCCATCATGGGTGCACATTTTTCATCAACTAAATGATAATCAAACATTAGTAGTTTCTTCATACAAAGCCTTGGGTTAATTTCATTGAACCCCCCATTGTTTATATAACACATTTTTTGGGCTAGTTTTTTTATGTTTGTGTGCGTGCGCGCGCGCTAAAAAGATGGCTGGTGGGGGTTTTACTGATGATGGGAACTCAAAGAGAGCCCATCTCTATGAATACAACATTACTAGTTATTTTATATTTGCTTGCTTAGTTGCTGCCATGGGTGGTTCCCTTTTTGGTTATGATCTTGGTGTTTCAGGTGAGTTTTGAATTAGTGTTTCAGGTGAGCAAACTTATTCTTTTGTCAATCATTTTTATTGTTAAAAATTAATCCATGTACTTAATCTGAACAAGTATACGTGTAACTGTCTAATTATTTTGTCAATCATGTCAATTTCTAAATGTAGAAATGGATGAAATTTTTAATAGAAAGGATTATAGTTTGCTCTTTGATCTATTGTAAAGGGACTAATTAGCCTATTTTTTTGAGTAAAAAGAAGCAAAATGCAATTTAACTTCTAGTGTAGGGGCTCCATTATATTTTTACCGAAACTAAGTTCAAGTACCAAAATGTATATTTACCCTAAAATTATCTATTACCCGTTTTGGCCATTAGGTTCATGCATTACGAGATGCTCTCACCTTGTGAATTCCCCCATAAATCATTTAGGCATTACAAGATGCTCTCACTCTGTGAGTTCTTCCATCATTTTTCATGAGACTTGTTTGCCATATGGATTTGGTTGCATGTAGGTGGGGTGACATCCATGGATGATTTCTTGAAGGATTTTTCCCAAAGATATACAGGAGGAAACAAGAAAGCCTAACAGAGACAGATTATTGTAAATATGACAACCAGTTGCTCACATTGTTCACATCATCACTGTACTTTGCTGGTCTCATTTCAACATTCGGGGCTTCCTATGTGACCAGGATCTATGGTCGTAAAGGCAGCATACTTGTAGGTGGTATCAGCTTCTTCTTTGGAGGTGTCATTAATGCAGCTTCAGTGAACATCCTAATGCTAATCATAGGTCGCATATTCCTTGGTGCAGGCATTGGTTTCGGCAATCAAGTGAGAAACCATAGCTCCCTTTTAACATGAAAATAAGATCCATAACCATAGTCTATAGTTGGTAAAAGTACTATATGGAAGCTCTTGTACTAAAAATTAGATTGCATTTTGCCTTTTATTAAAAAAATTGGGTAAATTAGTTCTTGTACATTAGATTAAAGAGCAAATTAGTTATTTCTGTTAAAATTTCATCCATTTTACTATTAAAAATTGACATGGCCGATGAAATAATCAGATAGTTATACTTCATGCTGATGTGCAAGGACCAATTTTTAATAGTAGAAATGGATAGAATTTTAATAGAAGGATTAATTTGCTCTTTGATCTAATATATATGGACTAATTTGCCATTTTTGAGTGAAGAGGACAAAATACAATCTGACTTCTAGTATAAGAACATCCATGATACTTTTACCTCCGTAGCTCTATTTTTCGTTGTGTAAAATAATTTATTTAATTGAAACTGGATGAATTGACCTGACCTGACTAGTTGGACTATCGGTCTGGTTCCAAAAACATTGATAAAATGATATTATTATCCTCACTTATTTAAACTTTTATTATTTAAAGGTATGATTTATTTGTACATTTCAATCCCTTAAAATACTTTTTTCAAGCTTTGCTTTTAGTAGTCTAAAAGCACTCTTTGATAGAAAAAAAAGTTAAAGTATTTAGGAGGTCGTTGTATTATAGGGACTAGATCAAATTAGTTTTATACTATTAAAGAATCAAATAAGTCCAAAATATAATAGAGTTAACATTTACTATCTAACAAATATCTTGAAAATATATATTTTCAATTGTATTCAATTTCAAACAAAAGATTACATTTATAGAACTGTAATTTTTTTAAAAAATTTAAATTTGTTAACCTTTAAATGTTAAATTTATTCTAATTTGACCTTATTTGATTCTTTTAATGGTACAAGAACTAAATTTATCCATGTAATAATAGAAGGACTAATTTAATCAAATCATTATAATTGAGGGACCTTTTAGGTACATTCACCCAAAAACAACTCTTTCAAGCATTTACTCTCTACGAAGAACTAAAGTTCGAACCTTGGAGAGAATAATGCTAGGAAGAGTAGCCACAAACCCAAGGAGAGCACCAACTGAGACAGGGGTTCGGTAAAATTTCTCTTTTAGTCCTTTAAATTTATGAACTTGACAGTCAATTAAATGGTAGAAATATACTTTACCCTCTTCTCCCTCATAAAAATTGTTTAGCTTCGCCCATACATAATCTAGAAATAATTTCTCTTGTATGTACTGTAAACTGGGTATGAAAGATACCTTATCATAAGGCACTCAAAACACTTTAAAAATGCTTGCCTTTATTTTTTCGACTGTAACAAGTACAATACTAAACTTTCTTCTTCTTCTTCTTTTTTTTTTTACAATTGCTAAACAAATCCTAACACTATTTTGTTTATGTTAATGAAAACAGGCAGTACCATTATACCTATCAGAAATCTCACCGGCAAAACACCGAGGAGCAATAAACCAACTCTTCCAATTAACAACCTGTCTAGGCATCCTAATAGCCAACGCCATTAACTACGTACAGAACAACTCCATCCATGGGGATGGAGATTATCATTAGGTTTAGCCACATTCCCAGCAACACTCATGTTCTTAGGTGGCTTAATTCTCCCAGAGACACCCAACAGCTTAGTCGAACAAGGCAAGCTTGAAGAAGCTAAAAAAGTGTTGATCAAAGTGAGAGGAACACCCAAAATCGATGCCGAATTTGCCGATTTAGTCGAAGCTAGTGATGCAGCTAGGGCTATAAAACATCCATTTAGGAACCTTTTGTTAAAGAAGAATCGTCCACAGTTAGTGATTGGTGTCGTAACCATTTTTGGAAAACAAAACGGGGTTCGACGTTGGGTTTTGAAAATAGAAATGAAACGGGAGTCGCCACCGACCATTATTTGGTGTGATCGGATCACCTTTATTTTAATAAAACATTTGGCTTTACTAAAACAGTGTTTTTGGTCCGCGAAGTTTTAAAAGTCGGGTCCGGGAGTCGGTTACACACGAGGAAGGGTTAGCACCCTCGATACGCCCAAAATTGGTACCAAAATGATTAATTAGAGTCTTAGTGTCGGAAATTTTAAAAGGTTTTAAGATCTGATCCTTTAAAATGTTTGGATAATTAGGGCCACAATTTTGAGATTTCTTTGTTCGAGAGGATACTGAACATCACATCCAAAGACGTTAGGACATGATGCTCTAAACCTTCGTAATCAAAGCTATCTCATGGTTTTGAAGTTTATCAAAAAGGATGTTTAGTTATTTAGTCAAACGAAAAATCGCAACCCAGCACGTTAGGGCACTATTTCCCGAATTCCTAAATGCAAAACATTGCCTTTATTTTAAAAATCTTTGAACAGAGTGTAATGACTTTTCAAAATGCATCGTATGGGATTGAATTTAAGAAAAGGTTTGAGTCAAAATTCGAAATTTCTTTGTCCCGAAAAGATATAAACATCACATCCAGTACGTTAGGACACGATATTTTAATCTCTCGTAATCAAAGTCATCTCGTGATTCGCAAAACTTCGTAAAAGGGATGTTAAGATATTTAGTCAAACGAAAAATCGCAACCCAGCACGTTAGGGCACTATTTCTCGAGTTTCTAAATACCGAAACATTGCCTCATTTTGAAAATTTTTAGATGAAATACGATAATCTTACAAATGATACTTTGTTCAAAAATATTGTACAAAACCAAGAGAACAAATATGGATGTGAATGTTATAAATAAAAATACAAATAATGATAATAATAATAATAATGATAATACCAAGTAGTAAAAATGAACAAATAACTAAATAAATAAAATAAGAAATACCAATGACGAAATAATAATGATGATATTTGAAGTAAAATAATGATGATAATGTGTAAAAGAATAATTGTTGCAATTAATACATGAAATAATATATATAAAAATATATGCACATAAAAAATAAAATGGGAGTAACAATACGGACAAGGTAATAGCAAAAATAGATAATAACAATAATAATAATAAAATGATCGTCTCAATCATAATATTAGTAAATAAATAAGATAATAACATGTACAATTGTCATAATAGATAATAGTAATATGAACAAATAATAGTGGAAGTACAACCAAAATAACAAATAATAACATGTTATAATAAATAATAGTAATAGAATCAAATAATAATAAAATACGATCAAAATAAATAATAAAAATAATAATAATAAAGTTAGTGAGATGTATTAATAATAAAATATCAAAATATAATAATGATAATAACAATATTAATATAATTAACAAAAAGAAAAAAAATTTGCACAATAATTAAATCAGATTAATTTGCATTAAAGATAAAAATTTTGGGGTTAATTCAAATAAAAGGAAAGAAAAGGGACCATTTGGAATCGCGTGAAATGAGGGGGACCAAAACAGTAATTAATCCCTTTTGTCAAAACGCACAGCAGCAGGGGGATTTAATCGAAATCGAATGGACATTTAGGGCCAAATTAAAAGAATCGAAAACTTGATTGCAGGAGCCTGAAATGAGAAGGACTAAGCGCATAAATTCCCCATTTAAGGTGAATAGACGCATATCACCATCAATGTCATGCGCTGGCCTCCACTAGCATTAATTACTTCATTAAAAAATCTTTCATCACTCATCCTTTTTTTTTTTTTTTTAAAGATTATAAGTTCTTTTTTTTAAACAAAAGCAGAACCCCCCATCTTCCTTCTTTTCCTCTCGTCTGTTCATCTCTTTTTTTTAGCCCGACGATCGGGCTTCTTCGACGACGGAGGGCAAGCGCTCCGACGAGAACCTTGGGGACTTCGGTGAGTTTCTTTCTCTTCCTTTTTCTTTGTTATGGCTCGTTTTTAAGAGTTTGAAAACAATAAAAATAAATAGAAGATAACTGAAATAGAAAGTAAAAAAACGAAAATCCACCTTTTCGGTTTCGATCTTGCTTTGTAATTTCTCAAGATTCGTTTTTCTTTCTTGAATTGAAAAATCTCCCTTTTTTGATTTTCTCTTTGTTGTTCTCCAAAAAAAAAAGCCCTATTACAATGGTTTGAATAAACTTATATAGCCATGTAGTTTACAACTTGTTCCTGCTCGTCTCGTCTTGTTTAATGTTTGCGAGTGCTTGGCGTGGCGACATGCGGTGGTAGATCTTGATCGAGGAGAAGACGCGGCAAAGTCGAGTAGAAGACCACAGGTGCGGCATGCTAGGGTTTGCGATTTTTTTTGTGTTTTGTTTATTTTTCTATTTTTGGGGTGTTTAAGTAATTGGGCTGATTGGTTAGCGATTATCAATGATTAGTTAGGTTAGTGGGCTGTTGGGTTTTAATTTTGGGTCTTGGGTTAGTGTTGGGTCTAGTGTTTTGGGTTTGGTCTAATGGGATTGTGAAATGGGCGGGCAAATGGGCTCAGATATAGTGCCCTCTTTGCTCATTATCGTAACGAGAATGGAGCAAAGACTTTCAAAAGGCCCAATTTTGCCCGAACTGCTAAGCCGACTTCTTTTGTAGCTTCTTTTCATCCATCTCATCTCGTTACTTTGACTCGTACCATCGCCTTCTCAAGTGGTAGGACTTGCATCTCCAATTTGTTGCGCCTTTAGGGAGATAAGTCTTGCATCTTCGACCGCTCTTCGATCCACTCTTGTAACATCAAGATCGCCGGACTTGTTGTCTTTGATCGCTCCCGCAACTTAGGAATGTCAAACTGCTATCTTCAATCTGATTCCTACAAATTCGTGGATCACAAGATCGATGTATTCAATCGCTCCCCGCAACTTCGAGAACGTCAAATCGCTTTGTTCAATCGATCCCCGCAAACTTAAGGACCACCAAGTGATATCTTCGATCCGCTTCGCAATTTCGGGAATGTCAAATCTGTGCTCTTCATCTGATCCTACAAACTTAGGGATCACCGGACCGATGTCTTCGATCCGCTTCCTGCAACTTCAGGAATGTCAAATCTGTTATCTTCGATCTGCTTCTTGCAACTTCAAGAAGGTCAAATCTGCTATCTTCGATCTGATCCTTGCAAACTTAAGGATCACCAGACTGAGTCTTTGATCTGCTTCCTGCAACTTCAGGAACGTCAAATCTGCTTCTTTCAATCTGATCCTTGCAAACTCAAGGATCACCAGACTGAATCTTTGATCTGCTTCCTGCAACTTCAGGAACGTCAAATCTGCTTCTTTCGATCTGATCCTTGCAAACTCAAGGATCACCAGACTGAATCTTTGATCTGCTTCCTGCAACTTCAGGAATGTCAAATCTGTTATCTTAGATCTGCTCCACTGCATACTCAGGGAGACGAGCTCTGCTCAACCGTGTTGTCCTTCTTGAGGACGTAACCTGTAGAATGAATACATACTTATGCCTAATGATTAGGATGCCATGAGTATGATGAGTCAGAATGTTATGAGTATGATTCCTATTTAAGGTGTTATCACTCATTTGTCTGTCAAGGTTTTATCTTCGTTTTCCTCTCGGTGGCCGTTTTTGCATGAATGGCTTGCCCGTGGAAATTTGAAACCTATTTTAGGCCTTAGAACAACGATCGCCTTGACTTCTATTTGTCTTCCCGGAAGTCACAACCCTACTTGAAGAATGTTCGACTTGGTTTGTTCGACTCTCAACCATTTAGGGTATTTGAATCTTTCCTTATCGAAAATTGGCTGTCTCACTTTTAAAAGTGACCAAGCAACATTATTTATTCTTGCCACAATTCTTGAATCGGCGAGAAACTTCAAAGAGATGGTCTTCATTAAGACTCCTTATCTCCAATGTCTTGATCTTGTGTTCATGGAAGTTCTAAACAACTGTTCTATTTTGGCTTCCTGTTTTATCTAGAGATTTTCAAAGTGATACGTGGAACTTTCTTTTGTAAAATCATTAGTTCATCAATTTGTTTTTTTTAATGCATCATGTTAATGATGGATAACAGTAGATCGATTTCAAAGAGAATCAAAATGAATTTATCTATGAAACAAAGAAAATTGATTGGGGACATATTCCCTCCTTTTTTTGGGGAAAAGGTCCCAAAAAAAATGGTAAAATAACATGGATCAGACGCCCTAGACATCGCCAATTGGGCTTCTATATACAAGCTCAAGAAGACTGCTCTAAGCCCGTCATGTGTTTAGAAGATTCGAAGTATTTTGTCGATGCCCCGGTATGCAGCGTACTTCCTCTTTTGTTGATTATGGCGCCACGTGATCGCGACGTGTCCATTCAAAATTTGAGCCGCCCTTTTCGGGTTTTCAACTCAAAGCTCTTTGGTCTCAAGGTGCCCTTTGCGGGTTTTCACCTTGGCCTCTCCGCTTTTTTTCTTCTTTTTTTTTCAAGTCTCAAAGTGCCCTTTGCGGGTTTTCACCCAGCTTCTTCTATCTTAAGCAAAGTATTTTTAACTGAATCTGAGTTCACGGATTGGGCAAGCTTTTCCGTCCATCTCTCGCGAATCGGTGCACCTCGAGAAAGCTTTCTTTACCACATACGGTCCTTCGATTCGGCATCCATTTTCCTCTGTGGTCCTTTTGTATGGGAGGATCTTTTTCAAAGACGAGGTCCCTTCGTGGAACTCCCTGGCGAACCTTTTTGTTGTAAGCTCGCATCATTCGCTTTTGGTACATCGACCGTGACGGATAGCTCTCAATCTCTTTTCTTCAATTAAGTTCAACTGGTCATATCGAGCTGGATCCATTCACTTCATCTAGCTTTACTTCCGACAATACTCAAGAAGAAGGTATTTCCACTTCAATAGGTAGAAGCGCTTCCATCCCATAGACCAATGAGAAAGGCGTTGCCCAAGAGAGGTTTGGACGGACGTTCGATAAGCATAAAGTCTGACGGTAACTTCTCATGCCGTCTCTATAAGTCTCATCATCTTTCCCACTATCTTTTGATGTTTTTGTTGGTCGCTTCCCGCCCATTCATTTTGGGCGATATGGTGACGAATTGTGGTGTTTGATGTTGAATTGGCTACAAACCCCGCTATCGTGCTATTGTTTAAGTTCAGTAGCGTTGTGCGATATGATCCTTTCGGGCATTCCATATCGACAAATGATTTCCTTCTTCAAAACCGACTAACTGCCGACTTAGTGGCGTTAGCATATGAGGCGACCTCTACCTATTTCGTGAAGTAGTCGATAACCACAAAGATGAATCGATGCCCATTCGATGCCTTGGAGATATTGGCCCAATAGCGTCCATGCCCCACATGGAAAATGGCCATGGCGAAGTCATAACATGTAAAGGTGACGGGTACGTGAATCTTGTCTCCATAATCGCATTTATGACATTTTTGGCATAGTTGATCTGATCTCCTCCATGGTGGACCAATAATATCCGAATCTCATTATTTGTCCGCCATTGTGAAACCATTAGCATGAGTTCCACAGACACCTTCATGGACTTCTTCTAGGATTAGCTTAGCCGGTGGCGTACACACCTCGCAAAGACTTGATCCTTCCTTTTCTTGTATAAGACTTCTCCATCCAAGACGTAATCACAGGCTAATCTCCTCAGCGTCTTTTTTTCATTCTCAGTGGCTTGATCAGGGTACTCACGATTCTTTAAATACCGCAATATATCATGGTACCACGGTGGGCCAGTTTTTCCTTCTTCCTCGACATTGTAGCAATGGGCTGGGTCTTGATGAATGCTCATTTGTATTGGCTTCATATCTTCGCTTTCATTTATTCGGACCATGGAAGCCAAGGTGGCCAGGGCATCGGCCATCTGATTCTCGTCCCTGGGCAGGTAATTGAAAGTGATGTCATCGAACTCTTTGATAAGTTCTTGGGCCAATCTTTTATAGATAACCAATTTTGGATCCCTGGTTTCCCATTCTCCTTTGAGTTGATAGATTACCGGCGGAGTCTCCATAGACTTTAACACACCCGATTTTGTATTCGATAGCGGTAGCGAGCCCCATGATGCAAGCTTCATACTCACCATATTATTAGTGCAATCGAAATCCGGTTTACAAGTGAATGGATAATGGTCTCCTTTTGGGGATATCAGATCGCCCAATTCCATTACCCGGCATTTGATGCCCGTCAAAATTTAGTTTCAAGGATGGTCTTGAGGTACCTTCTTCAATGTCCGCCACGTACATCAAGTCCTCATTAGGAAATCAAAATCTAAGGGCTCATAGTCTTCAAGGGCTCTCTTGGCTAGAAAGTTCGCTATCGCGCTCCTTTTACCGCCTTTTGGTTTACATAAGCGATGTCAAATTCGGAAGCGAGGATCGCCACTGGCCATCCTTCCATTCAAAGCGGTAGATTCCATCATATACTTAAGGGATCTAGCTTGGAGATGAGCCATGTCGTGTGATCAAACATGTATTGCCTCAACCTTCGAGTTGTCCAAATCAAGGCACAACATAATTTCTCGATTGGCGGGTACCTCATTTCACATGCGGTGAATTTCTTACTAAGGTAGTATATTGCTTTTTCTTTCTTCCCGATTCATCATGTTGACCCAAAGACGCATCCCATCGAATTATCAAATCTTTGTTAGATAAAGGATGAGGGCTTGTGCGGTTGAGGCGGCATTATCTGGGGCACTGAGGCAGTATTGTTTCACCTTTTGAAGGTCTTTTGGCATTCTTCATCCCACGTGCCTGGGTTGTGTTTCTTGAGGAGACGGAATATGGGATCACATCTCTCGGTCAGTTGTGAAATAAACCGAAGCGATGTAATTCAAACCTTCCTAAGAAACCTCTAACTTCTTTTTGGGTACGTGGTGGAGGTAATTCTTGTATGGCTCTGACTTTATCTGGGTCAACCTCAATCCCCTTTTCACTGACTATGAACCCGAGCAACTTCCCGGACCGAGCCCCGAAGGTACACTTTGCCGGGTTAAGCTTCAACTGGAATTTTCTCAGCCTTAAGAGCAATTTTCTCAAGACCTGCACGTGCTCTTCTTCAGTTCGGGATTTGGCGATCATATCGTCGACGTAAACCTCAATTTCCCTGTGCATCATGTCATGGAATAAGGTTACCATGGCTCTCTGATATGTCGCGCCTGCATTTTTTAGCCCAAATGGCATTACCTTGTAGCAAAATGTTCCCCACATGGTTATAAACGTCGTCTTGTCTATGTCCTTAGGATGCATTTTTATTTGGTTATACCCCGAAAAACCATCCATGAAGGAGAACAACGAATACCCTAGTGTATTGTCTACTAGAGTGTCGATGTGAGGCAACGGAAAATTGTCCTTCGGGCTGGCCTTGTTCAGGTCTCTGTAATCCACGCACATTCGTACCTTCCCGTCTTTCTTGGGGACAGGGACAACGTTAGCCACCCAATCCGAGTACTTGACCACTTGTAAGAACCCGGCATTAAATTGTTTCTCGACTTCTTCTTTTATCTTTAATAAGGCGTCAGTCGCATTCTTCCGAGCTTCTGTTTGGCTTGCATCCTTCCTTTATGGGCGATCGATTGTCTTTGCAATATCGATTTAGTCCGGGCATATCTTGGTACGACCATGCGAACACATCCTTGAATTCATGGAGTAGTTCGATGAGGTCCCTTTGGTTTCGCAGATAATACAAGCTCCAATTTTCACCTCTTGCCCTCTCCTAGGCTCACCGTTTCTCTGACTCTTTATGGGGTAGGATCTGCTTTCTTCTTGCTCTACCATTCTCAACAAATCCAGGAGGCAAGTCGATTCTGTGTCATTTCCAAAGTCCCGAGATTCCTCTGAACACATGTCTTGCTCAAAGCGGACCTCTGAATCTATAGTATCATTACTCATATCATTGATGTCTAGAGACCTGTAATGGGTATCGAAGGGTGTATAAAGAACAAATGAATTTGAGGACAATTATTCACATGATATGAATGAAAACAAAGAATAAATGGTAAAATATAAAATAAGAGAATATTTAGTAGAATTGAAGATGCATTTTATTAAAACGAAATGTCCGAACATAAGCCTATTTCACAAAAGAAATCTCATTGTTTCTAGGCTTAAAAACAACAAGAGTGTTCCGAACATTACTCTGCAAAATCTCTAAACACTACAGGAAATTCCTCTGCAGTCCAATTGTCTAATGTACTTCCAGGTTCATAAGGGCGGATGCCCGACAAGCTTCTTTGATCAATCTCCTCCTCGTGTATGGCATTGATGTGAGGACATTCCCCTCTAAGAGACTCTCTTCCCGGGTAAATCATTCCTCCTTATACGAAGGTGCGAGATATGTGAGGAAATGTCATCGGTTCCCACCTAACGTCTTCTCCGTTCAGCCTGGCATTTCTCCTTTCTTGTCTTTTCTCTATCTCCTTCTTCATTTGTTTAGCATCTGGTTTGAAACCTAAACCAAAGCGATCCCTTTTTTCCTTGACGCGGGGCTGGACTTTCCTTGGAGATATTTACCCAATCCTTTTCCGGTAGGGCTCCTTTTCCCATCTGTCATTTGCAATCCCATCACGTAGTCTTGGATAGTTTAGGTGGCGGGACTTTATTTCCTTCGAAATGAAAGTCGCATTCACGAACTCTAAGGACCGGAATGAACATTCAATGGCTTCTCATTCGCCTCTAGGTATGGCGCTTCATTGGTAATAGATTGCTATGATGTCATCTTGGCGTTTATAGTTACCACCGATTTTCTGTTACCAATTTCAATTTACAGTGCGATGATGAAGGTCTGACCCATTGAATGAATCCAAGGCCTCCCTAGTAAGCGATTGTAAGAAGGCTTGATATCCATGACCAGAAAGTCTACTTCATAGGTATTAGGCCCGATCAATAATGGTATGTCTATTCTTCCCATCACTCTTCTTTCGGTGCCATCGAATGCTCTTACTATGTTTTGGCAGGACTTCATATGAGAACTATCTATTGGCAACCTCTTGAGTGTGGCTAGTGGTAAGACATTTAATGCTGACCCATTATCTATTAGCACACTTGGCAAGGTGTATCCCTTGCAACGGGTAGTTATGTGTAATGCCTTTGTTGACCCCATACCTCCCGGTGGGATTTCATCATCGCTGAAGTAGATGAAATTATCAGCACTTATGTTACTAACCAGACGATCCAACTTGTTGACGGATATATCTTTAGTAACATAGGTCTCATTCAAGATCTTTCATTAATGCTTCATGATGCACTTCGAGCTTAAGTAGTGCTAACACGAGATCTGGGCTGGTTGTTTGTGCAGTTGCTCCACCACACTGTATTCGCTGTGTTTCAAGAATTTTAAGAACTCTTTAGCCTCTTCCTCTTTTACGGGCTCATTGACAACGGCTTCGGGTTCTTTTTCCTTCTCAATTGACACAGTCTTCAGTTTCGTCGCTCCCGTTCTCCTGTTTTCAGGATCATAACGCTTTCCACTTCGCGTATAGGAACCTTCGTTCTTGACTTCCTCCGGAATACTAGTGGAACCTTGCGCTCCTGGTGTTGTCACATTGCAATTATAATTCCAAGGTACCCTTTTACTATCTTGGTAGGGAAAGAAGCGGAGTTTCGAATTGTGATTTTGGTCTTCCCCCAGACTACCGTGTTCCGCGAAATGATGATTCTCGGGTAATTAACTCCGGGCTTTGTCAATTCTTCCTCGGTCGCGCATATTTCCTCTTCCTCCACTCCTTCTTCATAAAACTCCAGCTCTTTGTTGTTCATGAGGCCTTGCACCAAAATTTTAAAATCGGCACATTCTTGGATCTCGTGCCCCCTCGTCTTATGGAATTCGCAACAATTCTTCATATGTATTTTGCTTCCTGTAGAATCTGACTCTATCAATCCTCTTTTCACCATCTCCTTCCAGACTATTCGCAACGGGGTCTTCACTTCGGCGACGTCTCTCCTGATCTTTCTCACATTCTCTTCACCGATTGCGTTCACCCCTTTTTCCTCATGATTAGGCAATGGGTTCCCCTTTCTTACCAAGTCATCAAGCGCTATAACACCCATTTTGATTAGCCTCTCGACTACCTTTTTGAAGGCGAGGCAATTCTCTATCGAATGCCCCTCTATCCCTGCGTGGTAATCGCATTGAGCGTTTGGGTCGTACCACTTAGGGTATGGGGAAATGCAACGATTGTAAGTAAAACGGGACACAATGTGCTCATTGAATAAAATCTGGTATAACTCTTTTATGCGTTATCGGAATCGGCGTGAATCGGATTCTTTCGTAATTTGATCTAGTTCCGATTCTGTCTTCTTGGCCCTGTTGCGGTTATAATCGCTTTGGTCGATTAATCGCGATCGCTTTGGGTATCCTCTATTATATGTACTCACATTATTGACCTCACTTTGTCTTTCTTTTTAGGAGCGACTCTCCGGTGCTTTCTCTGTCTCGATTTTGCCACCCTTATAGCATGCTCGATCATTTCCCGCCATTACTATATCAAGAAAGCTCTTGGTTGTACTCCCTATCATATGGGTTATGAAAGGGCCTTGAGTATTAATAAAAAGCATGGCGATCTCTTTTTCCAAAAGCGGTAATTTGAACTTGTGGCCACTTCCTCCATCACGGGCATATTGCACGAAACTTTCGTTTGGCTTCTTCTCCATGTTTTGGGCGTGATTCGATCGGTGCTATATCGACTATGTGCCCATATTATTTCGGGAAGGCTGTGCTAGGTCCTTCCATGACTTGATCCGCATGCCGTGGTGATTGTACCATTTGGTGCGGACCCAACCAGATCGTCTTGAAAACAATGAATCGTTGATTGATCATTGTTGACATGCCCGCCATCCGTCGGATGAACATTGTGATGTGCGTTTGAGGCAAGCTGGTCCGTTGTATTTTTCAAAGTCTGGGGTCTTAAATTTTGGAGGAAGTACGAGATCTGGGACTAGGCTCAAGTCTTTAGCGTCCACCCCGTAGCGATGGTCAGCGGTCTCTATTTCTCTAAACTTTTCTTCTAACCATTTGCAACGATCCTCAAGTTGTTTGGGAAGGTTTGCTTTTGCCTTATCCATTTCAGCCATTTCATCAAAATCGGGGACTATAGGGTTGGTGGACATTCTCCGGGATTGGTACCGAACCGATCGGAAGTGCGCTGGCATTGCGGTCTCAACTCGCATCTTGTGGCACGATAACAACAGCATCCTTTGGGGCATATTTACGGTGGTGCTTGGGTATTTGTCGGGTAAATCCGGGAGGGTAGTTAGGTCATCATTATTCCACGAGCTAGCGGTGCGCCTTTCCTCGTTCATTGGCCAATAGTTGCGCCGGTGACTTATCATGTTATTTTGGGACTCTTGCATCCGTTGCATCATATCTTGCTGGAGCTTCATCATTTGCTCTTGCATCCATTCTTGCATTTCTTTCTGAAATTGCTCAAACCTTTGATCCATTTTTTTGGTCTTAGTACGAGTCTCGTAGAGATGTTCAGTTCCCAGATTTTCCTTTTCTTTTCCTTTTTCTCTGATAATTTTAACTAGTTAGGCTTCTTTTTATAATCTTTAATGCATGTAATATGATGCAATGTAATGCTAATGCATGAAATGTATGCAAAAAAGGCATTAATTCTGATTCAATTTCCATTAGAATAACTTTTCTAGAAAACAAGTTTCTTTACATAGAATGGATTACATATAGGGCCTCGCCCTAATGCTTAAGGCCTTGACTTCCTCAAGAAGCCTAGCTAACTCTTGTCCTTGTTCTGACTTTGATTCATAAAATAAACTTAGCACATCAGCTTGGACTCCTAAGGTTTGCAAATGCTCCGCGACCTCTCGCACTTGTGCCACGGCTTCCCCATGATGTAATCCGATCCCGACTTGATTTTGGGAGTGATGAAGTTGTTGCTTCCAACGTTCCTCATTGACTTCCAGCAGTTCCACCGTAGCTCACAACCATGTAAGCAGACTCTAGCTCTTGATTCTCGCTTTCATTTCTTCAATTTTACTCAGGCTAGCTTTTAATTCTACTGCAGAGTTGCGGCTACGATACTGATACAAGGTTCTTTCCAATTCTGCCACCCGAGTCTTTAATTCCTCTTTCTCGCTTTGGGTTTTTGCCGGACTTCTTTTGAGTATCTTCGAGCTTGAGTATCTCGGAGTTCTCGTTCCCATTGGCTAGCTCTATTTTTTCCTCTCTCGAGTTCTTGACCCCATTGCTTCGATGTTTTTCCTAATCCAAGAAGCTTCATTGACCTTCGCACTTCTTATAGTCCTGTCTTTAAGTCGTCCAAGTCTTCCTCGACTTTATTTTTCCCTTTTCTCAATTTTTTGACCTCTAGCTTACGAATGTCGACGCCCAAACCCAATTGTATCTTCTCTTCTTCTAACCGTTCTATTCTTTTCCCTAATTCCGCATTCCTTTTCTCAAAATCTTGTTTGATGATTTCGAGCTCTGATGGGATTACCTGTAGGTGTTCTTCCATTGATCGAGCGTCTTCCGGCTGGTGCGGGAATGTTGTCGTTGATTCTCCGCTTCTCCATCGGTCGTATTCGGAGTTGTCATCGGGTTTATGCAAACCTTTTCATTCTATGAGTCGACTCAAGCACTTGCTATTTCACGAACCCTTTTCTTACAATGATCCCTTTGTATTCAAATTCACACTGAATTAGACCTTGTGTTGCGGGTATAAACTGTCTCGATCGGTATTGTCTCAACACAAGGAGAGGAGCATATCCAATGGCTCCCCATACTCCCAATAACGGAACCCAGTCAAAATCTCCACATCGATATAGTATCTCATCAGGAACCACCAAAGGAGCTTTCCATACCACGTCTTCCTCTTGCGGGTTTTGCGTAATTGTCATCCATTTTTCTTAGTAAGATCCTCTCGCCTTGGTATGGTCGCTAATTCCTTTAGCGGAGAATAGTCCTCGGAGAAGATTCGACCAGTGCCTTTTCCACTTTCCAAAATGACTATTGAACCATACTAGCAAGAGTGCATGCACTCGGTAAATCTTCCTTCGCCCGCTTCTTGAAGCAGCGTTTAGAGACACGAAAGTTTCAGCCAGTGCGAGGAGCAGGCGTGACTCTTCTATCCAACTTTGTCGAATAGATGCGAGACCGCCTCATCTACATGCCCTAGAGCTTTAGGAAGATGATCAATCCATAAATGCTCAAGGCAAAGATGTCAACCCTTTTCTTCACATCCAAGATTGTGCTATGATCAAGTCCCTTAAATTTCTCCAAGGGATACACTTACAATCTCTTTTTGTTTTATCCGTGTACGCGACCCACCGCTTCACTCATTCCGTAATATTCATCGACTTTTTCAAGAAGGTGGGAGCGTTAACAGTCTCGTATAAACCTTGTCTACTTGAATTTTCGAGCAACGAAGTAAAGCGTGTATTCTTCTATAGTAGGCACTAAATCCACTTTCCCGAAGGTAAAACAACTATAAGCGGGATTCCAAAATTGGGCCATAGCTCGAAATAGGTCTTTGGTCTACCTTGACGTCGGCAGATGTGGCGGATCTCCGTAATGTGATAGAATAATTGCTTGATCTCATGATCCCACCGACCCCATATCTCTTTCATCTCTTGAAGATTGTTTTGGGTGACAACGTCGCGTGAAGTCCCATAATTCGATCGTACCATACTGCGAGGCTATCACCTTTTCTTCTTTGCACGATCTAAGCCCAAACCCGGACGGACGCGTTGTCTTCCACTCTATCAAGAAACCCCTTTCCATGACAAAGCTATCTATTTGGGCAATTGAGCGTGAATCAACACCTTTTGATGAATATGCCATGCAAAAACAAAAATAAAGCAAATCAATATTTCATACACGTGAGGCAAAAAAATAAAAGTACCTAATTCGTTAACCACTAGAGTTTGGCATGGCTCTACCTAGGTAGGTTCTTTAGGGCTTACTATATGAGGTTTAGTTCTAGGGGGTTTGAACCGGTGATTCCTCGATCTTCACCCATTATAGGCTCATATAGACCGAAGTTCATTCGGGGATACATTTCCCTATGGTCGCACGGAGATGAAAATCTCACGAAGACATAGGTACGGATGTATCCCAAAGCGATCCACTATCCCGCACGGAGGTGAAAACCTCACGAAGGAGTAGTTTCTCACTCTCACCTAAAGGTGTGACCACAACGGTCATGCAATGCAATGCCAAAACTGAAACAACACGCAATAAAAGATTGTAATTTTCAAATCAAGCTTTCAAACTTCCGACAAAAGACAGAAAATAATCAATTTATGGCTTGACTCTCTAAATCAATCCCCAGTGGAGTCGCCAAGCTGTCGTAACCATTTTTGGAAAACAAAACGGGGTTCGACGTTGGGTTTTGAAAATAGAAATGAAACGGGAGTCGCCACCGACCATTATTTGGTGTGATCGGATCACCTTTATTTTAATAAAACATTTGGCTTTACTAAAAGCAGTGTTTTTGGTCCGAAGTTTTAAAAGTCGGGTCCGGAGTCGGTTTACACGAGGAAGGGTTAGCACCTCGACACGCCCAAAATTGGTACCAAAATGATTAATTAGAGTCTTAGTGTCGGAAATTTTAAAAGGTTTTAAGATACTGAGATCCTTTAAAATGTTTGGATAATTAGGGCCACAATTTTGAGATTTCTTTGCTCGAGAGGATACGAACATCACATCCAAAGACGTTAGGACATGATGCTCTAAACCTTCGTAATCAAAGCTATCTCATGGTTTCTGAAGTTTATCAAAAGGATGTTTAGTTATTTAGTCAAGCGAAAAATCGCAACCCAAAGACGTTAGGGCACTATTTCCCAATTCCTAAATGCAAAACATTGCCTTTATTTTAAAAATCTTTGAGCAGTGTAATGACTTTTCAAAATGCATCGTATGGGATTGAATTTAAGAAAAGGTTTGAGTCAAAATTCAAATTTCTTTGTCCCGAAAAGATATAAACATCACATCCAAAGACGTTAGGACACGATATTTTAATCTCTCGTAATCAAAGTCATCTCGTGATTCGCAAAACTTCGTAAAAGGGATGTTAAGATATTTAGTCAAACGAAAAATCGCAACCCAAAGACGTTAGGGCACTATTTCTCGAGTTTCTAAATATCAAACATTGCCTCATTTTGAAAATTTTAGATGAAATACGATAATCTTACAAATGATACTTTGTTCGTAAATATTGTACAAAACCAAGAGAACAAATATGGATGTGAATGTTATAAATAAAATACAAATAATGATAATAATAATAATAATGATAATACCAAGTAGTAAAAATGAACAAATAACTAAATAAATAAAATAAGAAATACCAATGACGAAATAATAATGATGATATTTGAAGTAAAATAATGATGATAATGTGTAAAAGAATAATTGTTGCAATTAATACATGAAATAATATATATAAAAATATATGCACATAAAAAATAAAATGGGAGTAACAATACGGACAAGGTAATAGCAAAAATAGATAATAACAATAATAATAATAAAATGATCGTCTCAATCATAATATTAGTAAATAAATAAGATAATAACATGTACAATTGTCATAATAGATAATAGTAATATGAACAAATAATAGTGGAAGTACAACCAAAATAACAAATAATAACATGTTATAATAAATAATAGTAATAGAATCAAATAATAATGAAAATACAATCAAAATAAATAATAAAAATAATAATAATAAAGTTAGTGAGATGTATTAATAATAAAATATCAAAATATAATAATGATAATAACAATATTAATATAATTAACAAAAAAGAAAAAAAAAATTTGCACAATAATTAAATCAGGATTAATTTGCATTAAAGATAAAAATTTTGGGGTTAATTTGAAATAAAAGGAAAGAAAAGGGACCATTTGGAATACGCGTGAAATGAGGGGGGACCAAAACAGTAATTAATCCCTTTTGTCAAAACGCACAGCAGCAGGGGGGATTTAATCGGAAATCGAATGGACATTTAGGGCCAAATTAAAAGAATACGAAAACTTGATTGCAGGAGCCTGGAAATGAGAAGGGACTAAGCGCATAAATTCCCCATTTAAGGTGAATAGACGCATATCACCATCAATGTCATGCGCTGGCCTCCACTAGCATTAATTACTTCATTAAAAAATCTTTCATCACTCATCCTTTTTTTTTTTTTTTTAAAAGATTATAAGTTCTTTTTTTTAAACAAAAGCAGAACCCCCCCATCTTCCTTCTTTTCCTCTCGTCTGTTCATCTCTTTTTTTAGCCCGACGATCGGGCTTCTTCGACGACGGAGGGCAAGCGCTCCGACGAGAACCTTGGGGACTTCGGTGAGTTTCTTTCTCTTCCTTTTTCTTTGTTATGGCTCGTTTTTAAGAGTTTGAAAACAATAAAAAATAAATAGAAGATAACTGAAATAGAAAGTAAAAAAACGAAAATCCACCTTTTCAGTTTCTGATCTTGCTTTGTAATTTCTCAGTATTCGTTTTTTCTTTCTTGAATTCGAAAAATCTCCCTTTTTTTTGATTTTCTCTGTTGTTCTCCAAAAAAAAAAAAGCCCCTATTACAATGGTTTGAATCGGCTTATATAGCCATGTAGTTTACAACTTGTTCCCTGTTCTGTCCCGTCTTGTTTAATGTTTGCAGGTGCTTGGGCGGCGGCGACATGACGAGGCGGTGGTAGATGCGGTCAGAGGCAGAGCACGCGGCAAAGTCAGAAGCAGAAGACCCTAGGTGCGGCGCACCTAGGGTTTGCAGTTTCTTTTTTTGTGTTTTGTTTATTTTTCTATTTTTGGGGTGTTTAAGTAATTGGGCTGATTGGTTAAGCGATTGGGCTGATTGGTTAGGTTAGTGGGCCTGTTGGGTTTTAATTTTGGGTCTTGGGTTAGTGTTGGGTCTAGTGTTTTGGGTTTGGTCTAATGGGATTGTGAAATGGGCTGGGCAAATGGGCTCGTACAATTGGAGCTTTGGGTATACCTGCTTTTCAACAACTTACGGGGATGAACTCGATTTTGTTTTATGCACCGGTGTTTTTTCAGACGTTGGGGTTTGGTTCGTCGGCGGCATTGTTTTCGTCGTTGATAACTAGTGGTGCTTTGGTTATTGCTGCTTCGATTTCAATGGGTTTAGTTGATAAATTTGGTCGTAGAGCTTTTTTTCTTGAAGCTGGAACTGAGATGTTCATTTGCATGGTAAGTTCCTTTTTTTTTTTTTGGTAAACTAACCCAATGTCACTATACTATTAGTAAGTTAACACTTTAGTCACTTAATTTCAAAAAGTTACAAAATAGTCACTAAATTATGTAAAGTTTTCATTTAAACCACTAAACTGTTAAAATCCTTATTGTATGGCCTTCTTTGTTCACATTGTCTACACCAATCAAAAGCTCTCATTCCCCTTCTTTTTACAAATTTAGTTTTTTTTTTTGTCTTGAAACAACTTTAAACATCAGAATCTGCGTACCAAAATCTAAAAAACTTTCTTCTCCGATTTCTGACGTTGATCGTCAAATTGAGCTGGATCTAAGTTATGCTTTTCTACTCATCAATGGGTACTAATCTAATGTATCAATCGTCAAATTATCATTTCAAGCTTGCTAGCTGGACTTTAAAAAAAAAAACTTAGCAATCTAGTTACTTGAATACAAACTTTCAAATAATTGATGAACTTAATAACTTTCCGATTTTAGTTCATGAGCTTGGATTCCATCCTCATTAGTCTCGGGGACCTTAACTTGGATCCCCAGTTAAAAGAATAAAAAGGTTACTTTATCCCAATATATAAAAGTACTAAATTTCAAATCAAATATAGTACTTGGATTAAAACCAAAATTTGGCCACTAATTTGCTATCATCCTTCTTAATGTATAAGGTAAATTACTCCAAAGGTAACTAAACTATTAGTAAGTTTACGTTTTGGTCTTTTAAACTTCAAAAGTTATAAAATAGTCACTAAACTATTCAAAAAAAATTATTTATATCATTGGGACATTAAGTTTTTTTTAAAAAAAGTCTGACTAGCGAGCACCAAGCGACAATTTGACAATCGGTACAGTGTACCAGTACCCATTAACGAGTAGAAAAATATACCTTAGATCCAAGTCACTTTGACGGTCAATGTCGGAGATCGGAGAAGAAAACTATTTGGATTTTAGTTCGTCAATTCGTGATATTCAAAACATTTTCATTAAAAAACTGAATTGTAGATGAAAAGGAGAAGAAGAGTTTTTTGGACTGGTGTAGACAGTACGAATGAAGAAAGCCATACATAATCGATTTTAACAATCTAGTAACTTGAATGAAAATTTTCGAATAATTTAGTAACCAATACGTAAACTTACTAATAGTTTAGTGACATTGAGTATAGATTATGTATATCCGATGATAAAAATATATATATCCAGGGCTGAAGACAGAAGGGGGCTTGTAGTCGCCTTAGCCCACCAAAATGATAGATTTGTCATTTAATCCCTTAAATTTTTATGAAATTACATGTTAATATTCTCACAAAATTATATTTTGGTCCCCAATAATTTATGATTCATCTCTAGCTTTCCTTAAAACAATTTTTTGGCTTCTCCTGTAAATATCCAGATTGCAGTGGCCATAACACTAGCTCTCAAATTCGGAGAAGGTGAACCCTTGCCAGTCGGAGTCGGTTGGTTTCTCGTCTGTGTCCTTTTCTTATTCGTATTAGCATACGGCCGATCATGGGGTCCATTAGGTTGGCTGGTACCGAGCGAGATTTTCCCATTAGAAACAAGATCAGCAGGTCAAAGCATGGTGGTGTGTATGAACCTCCTCTTCACAGCATTAATAGCACAATGCTTCTTGGTTTCACTTTGCCATTTAAAATATGGGATCTTCTTGTTGTTTGCTGGCTTAATTTTCATAATGACTGCTTTCATTTACTTTCTATTGCCTGAAACTAAAAAGTTCCCATTGAAGAAGTTTATTTGTTGTGGAAAGATCATTGGTTTTGGAAAAGGTATGTTGATGATCATGATCGGTATGGGTCGGACAGACCATGAAGAAAAGCAAAAATTGTATGGGTTAAAAGGCCAAAAAAGTGTAAATTTCTTTGATTTTTTTCAAAGATGATGATTTTTTAGTTAATAATTTGGTCTTATTTGTTTAGAGTTTTCATGTAATTGCAAATGGAAAATGATGAAATAGAAATTACTTAGATTTGGTATGTGGTAGTGATGGGTAAAAGTTATATGTTTTGGTATTTGAAGTTTACGGTGATAATTTTTATAGTTGATTTGATAAAATTTATATTTAACTAATAATATTAGTAATTAATTTTTATTAATGTATTTAACAAATTAAATATAAAATTAGATAAATTCACAATTAACACTAAATGTATTTTATTTATAAAAAATAATGAGAATTCAAACTTAATAATATTAGCGATTAATTTTATCAAATCAACTCTAATATCTGAATTAAACACAAAAAAATCAACATTGTTATTTTTAGATTCCAAAATATATAACTTTCGCCAAATAAACTCAATTAGTTATTGTGGAAAGATCAATGGTTTTGAAAAAGGTATGTTGACGATGATGATTGGTATGAATTCGAGAAACCATGAAAAAAAAACAAAAGTGTTGGAGTTAAAATGGAAAAAAAAAAAACCGAGAAACTATGTCATTTTTTATTTTTTGATTTTTTTTAATCATCCAACTATGAAAAATTGTAAAATGGGCACCTAATTATTAAAAATCTTTTAGTCACTCAATTATCAAAAATTACAAAATAGTCATTTAACTATTCAATTATATTTTTTTATCATTTAATTTTCTTGAATTTTAAATATTTCTATTTTTATATTAATCAATTGGTGACTAATATAGACAAACTTGAATTAAATTTCCATCCCATGGTTGTGTTGCCAAGGATGATGTTTGCCCATAGTATAAGACTAATGGCAAAATTAGATCAAGTCAATTGTAAGCACCAAACCATGTAGTCTTTTTTTTTTAAAGTTAGTACAAATATAGTAAAATTACAAAAACATATTAAAGGTAAATTATATCTAATATAACTAAACTATTAGTAAGTTTATGTTTTAGTCACTCAACTTTAAAAATTATAAAAAGGTCATTGAACTACTTGAAGGTTTTCAATTAAAGGTAAAATCACTGTTGTATAGCCTTCTCTATTCACACCGCCTGTATAAATAAAAAAGCTTCCATTCTCCTTCTATTTTACAGTTCATTTTTTCATGTAACAACTTTAAACGTTCACGAATTTGTGAATCAAAATCTAAATAGCTTTCTTCTCCGATCTTCGGTATTGGCTATCAGACTGACTTGGAACTAATATATTTTTTTTACCAGTCGATGAGTTTTAATCCACCATATCAACCATCGAATCATCGTTTGAAGCTCATTAACCGAATTTTTTTAAATAAAAACTTAACAGACTAATTACTTAAATAAAAATTTTAAATAATTCAACGACTATTTTATAACATTTTAAAATTGAGTTACCAAAATAAACTTATTTAATCACAGTGTAGTTTATCTAAAATTAAAAACCCTAAAGAAGTTGCCTTCTTAACACTTAAAACAGTAAAAACTGCAAATAAGAACATTTTTTTTAATAATAATAAAAGGAAACCCCACCATTTTTGGCTTTTTTTTTGGGGGATCTTTTTGAAGAATTTATTGGTTAATAATATTAAATTCTTGCAGGTCGGGAGCCAAATAAACGAGCTTTTATTTTTCTGTTAAATTCTTCTATTAGTCCCTATACTTTAAAAAAGTTATAAATTTAGTCTCTATACTTTAATTGGATCAATTTTAGTCCTGTATTTTTCGAATTGATCAATTTTAGTCCCTATAATTTTTTATTTTTGAAATTCTAATATTGGCCCAAAAAGTAACAGTTAAATCTACTCGGTTAAATCTAATTACTAGTCATGTACTAGCGTATAGCTATAGATTTAATTTATATTATCCAATTAGATCATTCTAAGACATTATATTTTTTTTAATTTTAAAATTTTAGCCTTGCCACTAATGATAAGCGTCAATCCATTAACTGTATTTTTAGAGAGTAATAAGCGGGAATAATAAGTTGACATGACATTACACATATGATAACATGTTTATCGCGTCAAATTTTGGAAATAAACATAAATTAACTTAATGCATTTAACAGTTATAATGATGACTGAAGTTTTAAAATTTGAAAAGTAGAGTGACTAAAATACCAAATTTCAGGGACTAAATCCAAAACTTTCATAAAGCACAGGGACTAATAACAGAATTTAACCTTTTTCTGGATAATTGATTTCACTTTACCATTCTTGTGAATATTAAATTTGCTGTGTTTTTTCTTTCCTCTCTTCCATCAGTCAAACCTCACACATATTTTTCGCCACCGACAAGACTCCGAGGATCTTGAGGTTTGGTTTTTTTTCAAGAAAACCCCTTTTTTTCCCCTAAATTTCGTGTCTTTTTTTCTTGTTAATTAACGAATTGATGTTTATATTTTCAACTGTAAAATGAATCAAATTTGCTGTGTATAAACCATTTCTGGGTTGTTACTTATTTTGATTATGGAATTACTCAATGGGTTCAAAAACCCATTTCGTAGTGAATATAAAAGATGGGTTTTTTTAGTTGGATTAGTAGCTATAAGTCATTTATTGTTTCAGTCCTTTTTGCTTCCATATGGTAATGCTCTTAGATCTTTATTATTGCCTGGTATTGATGATTCAATTGAGGGTAATAATGGAAATGTTGTTTCTCCGGTTCGATCGGGTTCAAAATCGGTTGTGGTTCTTAATACTCTCACTATAAATGGTTCTGATTTTAGTACTAGGGATGTTACTTTGTTTAATGATGGTAATGGTGGTGGAGATGTTGGAATCAGTAGTCGAAAAATCGGGGATTGGGTGGAAAAGGGTGTGAGTAAAGTCATTTTCGATGGAACTGTTGACGATGATTACGCATTCGAGAATGGTGAGGATTTAAAGGAGAATGCCGTGTTGGAAGAGGTCATTCGAGATCAAGATAATTATGTAAATGCTACGTCGCGTATAGAGCAGGTTGCGAAACACGGCCGGGAAGTGTCGACCGGTGAACTTCAGGATGTAAATACTACTTCTCAGTATCCAGCATTGTCTTCGATGGCAAACCCAACCCCGAATGCTGGGTCTTCTTTCCGTTCCACATCCCTGCAAAGTGATCATACAGTATCTAAGAGTAATTCTTTGATGGTTGTTAAACCAGGGAAGAAGAAGATGAGATGTGAAATGCCACCGAAAACAGTAACTACAATAGATGAGATGAACCGTATATTACTACGGCATCGTAGGTCGTCACGTGCAATGGTAATCTCTAATACTATACTTATTTGCTTTATATACCTAACTTAAATTAAACTCGTTTTATTGTGTTAGTGTAGAGACCACGTCGTTCTTCTATACGTGACCAAGAAATCTTTGCCGCCAAATCTCGGATTGAGAATGGTCCTGTCATAACAAGCGATCAAGATCTTTACGCTCCCGTTTTTAGGAATGTTTCATTGTTTAAAAGGTAAGTTCGATAACATCTATTTGTCTATGAACTGTTGACCTTATTCTCGAATGATGGTTTGTACGCTGTAGGAGCTACGAACTTATGGAACGAATGCTCAAAGTTTACGTCTATAAAGATGGGAAAAAACCCATTTTTCATTTACCGATACTTAAGGGATTATACGCGTCGGAGGGATGGTTTATGAAATTGATGCAAGGGAATAAGCATTTCGTTGTGAAGGATCCTCGTAGGGCGCATTTGTTTTATATGCCGTTTAGTTCTCGAATGTTGGAGTACACGCTTTATGTTCGGAATTCTCATAACCGGACTAACTTACGCCAGTTTTTGAAGGATTACACAGAAACTATATCGGCAAAGTATCCTTACTTTAACCGAACCGATGGAGCAGATCATTTCCTCGTTGCTTGCCATGATTGGGTATGTTCTTTGATTCAAGCACTGTTGTATTTTCTCGGGTTTGTAATTGTAATATAATTACTGAATTTTTATAGGCTCCATACGAAACGAGGCACCATATGGAACACTGCATCAAAGCACTTTGCAATGCAGATGTCACTGCAGGTTTCAAAATCGGGAGGGATGTTTCTCTTCCGGAAACATATGTCCGGTCGGCAAGGAATCCTCTTAGAGATCTCGGAGGAAAATCGGCTTCTCAGAGACATATACTTGCTTTCTATGCCGGAAGCATGCACGGGTATCTCCGTCCGATCTTACTAAAACATTGGAAAGACAAAGACACCAATATGAAGATCCTCGGTCCAATGCCTCCCGGTGTTGCGAGTAAAATGAATTATATCCAACACATGAAGAGCACTAAGTACTGTATATGTCCCAAAGGTTACGAGGTTAACAGTCCACGAGTAGTTGAATCCATCTTTTATGAATGCGTCCCCGTTATCATCTCCGACAATTTCGTGCCACCGTTTTTCGAAGTTCTCGATTGGGGAGCTTTCTCAATAATACTTGCGGAGAAAGACATCCCTAACTTGAAAGACATACTTACATCAATACCGCAAGAGAGGTATCTTGCGTTGCAACTCGGTGTTCGAAAGGTTCAAAGGCATTTCCTATGGCACGCGAAACCTGAGAGGTACGATCTCTTTCATATGACACTTCATTCCATTTGGTATAACAGAGTCTACCAGATAAAACTTAGGTAGTAGTAACATTAATGGCCATTCCAAATGTGAATATACTTTTTTTTGTCCGTTTTATGGTCCATATTCGGATTTCATAGTTTTCACATCTTTGTGGCTTTTTCTTGGATTTGTATATATATAAACTAATGATATTTTTCAGTGATTCTTATATTTTTCTTATATTTGTATTTGACCAAATCGGTCGATGTCAAGTTGGTTTGGTTGAATCGATTAATGCTTATACAAGTGGTTAAGTCCGGTTATGCATGAAAAATCAGCCGAACTGTCTGATTTAACCGATTGCTCACACGTATCGATCCTATTTCGTTCATTAAAAAATATGTATCAATAAGTATTAACAAGTGGTTGGATGTAATGGTAAAACACATTGCACTCTCAAGGGAAGAACCTAGATTCGAACATTGAAGATGACATTGTTGAGAGAGCCAACAACGGACCTCAAACATAGACCGTAAATAGGGCATGAAGAATACGAAAAATATATACATCAATAAGTGAGGGTAAAAGTACTATAGAAGTCATTATGTTGAGAGTTAAATTGTATTTTGCCTATCACGGTTGACATGAGTTTTTTAGGTGAGGGATAATTTTGGTTTTAACGTGAATTCAAATCATATTAAATTTGAATTATGTCAATTCTCATTATCAGGTTTTTCCGAGTCGGGTCATTTTTTATTTTGTCACTCAAGTTAAATAATAGAATATATCCTAATAAAAAGGTGAAAAGGACTAAATTGAATGAACTTTGACTGGATGGCCATTTGCCAACCAAACAAAATAGCTTCAGTTTTCTTGCACGGAACTGAACTGAATTCAGACCACTTAAGAAGAAACCAATGATCAATGTTATATAAAATATTATAATAATTATAATAATATATTTAACTAATTATTGTTTTGTGTATAAATTTGTGTATAATTAAATAAAACCTTAGACATGACAATTTTAGCTTATTTAAAAACATCATAAATAAATATTAAGAAAATCTTAATAATTTATATATTTTTTAAAATTTCATTTTCCATGGAGGAACTGTTAAATGGCATTTGTCCACCAAGCTTAGCTAGGAGTTTGTTCCCATCACGTCACGTGTCTGTCCCTAAACAGAGCACCCCAATGACAAATCTCTCCAATGCCAGTTTTTACAGTTATGTCGGTTAATTTTAAGTAATTTTATTTTACCTATTTAAATCTAAGGGCCTAATGCTGCTTTTACTCCTTATGTTGTGTTGAAAGTTATAATTTAATCCCTTTTACTTTAATTTTTATATAATTTAATCTTCTATTTTTATATTGCCAATTAAAAGTATTATCAATGTCGTAACCCTTTTTTTTGGAAAACAGTAAACGACGCGGTTGACTCGATTTTTGTTAAAAAGAAAATGAAGGGAGTCGCCACCGATCTTTATTTGGTGTGATCGGATCACCTTCGTTTTAATAAAACATTTAATTTACTAAAACAGTGTTTTTTTTTTTTGGTCCACGAACTTTGAGAAAATGGGTTCGGAGGTCAATTACGTGCGAGGAAGGATTAGCACCCTCGACACGCCCAAAATTGGTACCAAATTGATTGATTGATGCCTTATTTGTTGAAAACTTTAGAGGGGTTCGAAAATACAATGCTTTTTATTTTCAAAATTGGAAGGGAAAGGGATATTAAGACTCTCTTATTATCGAAGAGATAAAGCATCATGTCCAGTAAGTTAGGGCGTAATACTTTGGACTCCCGAAACTAAGCTCGTCTTTTTAAAACTCGATTTTCGCTTTTGAAAAGAATATTTCGTTATTCGTCAAATGAGAAATTGGAACCCGATAAGTTAGGGCTCGATTTCGAGATTTCAAATCTAAGATTGCCTCTATCTTTTAGAAAAAAAAAGCTCATCTCGAGTATCTAGATGTCGAGTCCGAGAAGTTAAGCGCGACATTCAATTCGAGATCAAGTATTTTGTACTAAAATTTAAATTACAATTTCAAAAGAGACATCCGTTGTTTAGCTTTAATCGAGAAAAAATCGAACCCGATAAGTTAGGGCTCGATTCACTCGAATGGCTAGCACGAAATGTCAATTTAAAAGCTGAAATTTGTGACTTTGAAAGGATATTCCGTTGTTTAACTTAAGCGAGAAAATCGAACCCAAGAAGTTAGGGCTCGATTCTCTCGAGTGTTAATGAGAATATTGATTGTTTGAAAACTTGACAAATCGGGTAAAGGTGAGCATAATACGGTTTGGTAAAAAGATAAATTACTGAGAACTAGGTTGCGTAATAAAATAAGAGTGAGGTGTGTAATAATCTTGAATTAATTTACTTAATAATAAAAGCGATGATAATAATAATGCAATGATAATCGTAAAAAAATGACAACGATACATTTAAAGTAATGAGAGTAATAATAAAGAAATAATAAAATGACAATACTAATAATAATATGCTAATAATAAAATAGTGATATGAAATGTAAAAAAAAAATGAGAATGATATAATAATAATGATATTGGTATAAAACAACAACAATAATAATAGTAACAATAATGATAATTAAAATATATATATATATATATATATATAAATAATATAATAATAGTCATAATAATAAATATAGGAATAATAATATATATAATTCATAATAGTAATATGATAATAATAATACTAATATGGTCATATAGTGATGATAATAAAACGATTAATAAAAAAATAATAATAAAGCGATTAATAATATAATAATAGTCATAATAATAATAGTAATACTAATATAATATAATAGTAATATGATAATAATAATAAAAACAATAATAATAAAACGATTAATAATAGAAAATAGGTGAAAATAGCAAAAGGATTAAAATTGAATCAAAGATGAAATTTGGGGCCAATTGAAAATAAAATGGGAGGAAGGACCTTTACGTAATGCGCTAAAAGCCGGGGACCGAATGTGCAATAAACCCTCAGCCCAAAGCGCGACAACAAGGGGGACCAAATTGAAAACAAATTAAATGTACGGGCTAAATTTTAAAGTAATGAAAGTTTAATTGAAAATAATAAAAAAAGCGGAAGGGCTAAAAGTGCAATTAGCCCTTGGTTTAAAAAACTGTGGATCCTAGGTGGGCGGGTCGGATTCGGTCGGATATGTCAAAACGACGTCGTTTTGGGCGTTTAAACCCGACCCCAAGCAGCGTCGTTTTGAAAACTATATAATTTGGAAAACCTAAAAAATCATTTTCCGTGCTTTAAAAAAAATCCTTTTTTCTCTCAACTCCTTCTCTTGAGACATAGGGATCCGTGAGGGCAGCAGCCACCGTCTTGGCGTCGAACTCGGCCACCGTCCACAGTGGTAGGAAGGTAAAAATGTTTTTTTTTATTTTTTTTATATCTTTTCTTTTTATGTTTTGATGCTATACACATATAGATAAGCTATTTTTTTTAAGAAAACAAAGGAAATAGGTTAATCTGAGTTTTGAAAAAGAAGAAAAAAAATAAAAGATAAAAATACCTTCGAAAATTTACTTATTTGATTTCTGCGTTTTGATTTTCGTTGGATCTCTGCTATTGTTCGTATGCTGTTTTGAATCTCTCTTTTTATTTTTTTTTCAAAAAAGGTCCTCTTACATTGTTATTTTCGGTTTTTATACGAACTTGAAATGAAGAAAAATAAATACATTATTTCTTATTTTTTCGCCATTGTTGTCGATCTTAGTGTTAGTTTCTCTTTCGCAGGCATGGGGGCGATGGAGATGGGACGGTGGCGGTGGTGCGAGGAGGCGGTGGCAGGCTCTGTCGAGCAAGTCTTGGCGCTAGGGTTTCTAGAAACCCTAGCATTCAAAAAAGATTTTGATTTTCTCGGGCCTTCGGGCTGTTTTTTTATTTTTGTTTGGGGTTCATTGTAATTGGGTTTGATTGGGGCATGGGCTGGCAAAATGGGTCGATATTGCCCTCTTTGCTCATTGTCGATGTAACGGCAATAGAGCAAAGACATAAGAAAGACCCATTTTGCCTGGTCTCGGTGGCCTTTAATTTCTTTTGGTGTTCTTTTCTTCAGGTAGCCCCATTCAGTCCTACCGCATTTGGTCGTTTCGATTCTATTTCCCGTTGCGGTGAGATAGGACTTGTAGCTCAATTTATTCATTGCGCCTTATATCTTCGACTGCTCTCGCAATCCGCTCTGTAACATCGATTGCGGACTTGTTATCTTCGATCCGCTTCTTGCATTTAGGAATGTCAAAGCGCTATCTTCAATCTGATCCTTGCAAACTCAAGGACCACCAGATCGATCTCTTCGATTTGCTTCTTGCAACTTCAGAAAGGTCAAATCTGCTTTCTTTAATTTGATCCTTGCAAACTCAAGGATCACCAGACTGAGTCTTCGATCTGCTTCCTGCAACTTCAGAAAGGTTAAATCTGCTTTCTTTAATTTGATCCTTGCAAACTCAAGGATCACCAGACTGAGTCTTCGATCTGCTTCCTGCAACTTCAGGAAGGTCAAATCTGCTTTCTTCAATCTGATCCCTACAAACTCAGGGACCACCAGACTGATTTCTTTGATTTACTTCTTACTCTATGGGAACTTCGAGGAAATAAGAATTCAGGGAGAAGAGATTCGTAGTCTCCATCTTCTCTACTGAAACTTCAGAGAATTAAGGATGTAACCTCATTGTTAACTCGAGGAGACGGATTTGTAATCTCAACCTACTCCACGGAACTTCGAGGAAATAAGAATTCAGGGAGAAGAGATTTGTAATCTCCATCTTCTCTTACTGAAACTTCAAAGGAATAATGATTGATCCTCATTGTTAACTCAGGGAGACGGGATTTGTAATCTCAACCTACTCCACGGGAACTTCAAGGAAATAAGAATTCAGGGAGAAGAGATTCGTAGTCTCCATCTTCTCTACTGAAACTTCAGAGAATTAAGGATGTAACCTCATTGTTAACTCAGGGAGACGGGATTTGTAATCTCAACCTACTCCACGGGAACTTCGAGGAAATAAGAATTCAGGGAGAAGAGATTCGTAGTCTCCATCTTCTCTACCGAAACTTCAAAGAAATAAGGATTTATCCTCATTGTTAACTCAGGGAGACAGGAGTTGTAATCTCAACCTACTCCACTGGAACGTCGAGGAAATAAGAATTTAAAACTTTTCGATTTGCTTCCTTACTATTTTCAGGAAGACTTCAATCTTCAATCTGCTCCCCTACCATCTCGAAGGAGCAAAATCTGAACTTTTCAATTTGCTTCCTTACTATCTTCAGGAAGACTTCAATCTTCAGTCTGCCCCACTACCATCTTGAGGGAACGAAATCTGAACTTTGATATTGCTACACTGTTCTTTGAGGAACCTGTCCTGTAGAATGAATTTTATGTGCTTATGCTTATGCAAATGATGAAGATGCTATGATCAAAATGACTCAAAGCCTCTTAACTACATGCGTTATGGGCGACGCCTTCATGAATGCAGAATGCCGCGAGAATGGTCTTTTTACAAAGATTAGGATGCAATGATCAGAATGAATCGAATGCTCCTAACTAAATGACAATGGATGACTTTTGCATGAATGCAGAATGTCATGAGAATGGTCTTTTCATGATGATTAGGATGCAATGATCAGAATGAATCGAATGCTCCTAACTAAATGACAATGGATGACTTTTGCAGAATGTCATGAGAATGGTCTTTTTATGATGATTAGGATGCAATGAGTCGAATGCTCCTAACTAAACATGCTTTGAAATGTATGAATGCAAAATGAAATGATCCTCTCTCTTTTTCTTTTTTTCTTTTTTTTTTTTTTAAAAAAAGGCTTAGGGTCATCATTGCTCGTAGTCCATTAATGTTCTATCACTGATACGCTATCATGCTTTCTTGTTCAGCCGATATCTTTGATAGAAAACCCAAAGAAATGATCGTATTATGCTCAACAAGCTTGCCCCACTGTAATTTCAGGGTCTCTTCCACTGTGCCTCCTGGGACATAAAGTTTGTATCTCTCATTACAATTTTAGGAGAATAACATTTGGTTTCTTCTATCCATCCTACTGTAACTCCGAGGTATAGGATCAATTTGATCTGTTACACCATTCACTGGTGTAATGACCAGATGTGTAGGCTTGATATGTGCATGAATGCAGAGTATCATTTTTCTTTTCTAGAGAATGATCCCTTTGTACTGCTGGGTTGACATTGCTTGTCGTCTGTCAAGGTCGTATCACCGGTGAAATGTATTGTCATTTTGTTCAACCAATAAAAGGTCCAAAGAGATAATCATCTTTCTCCAATATTTCCAAACCTTGAGCTGAGTGAGTTCTAAACAATAGTCTTGTTTCAAGTCCTTGTATTATTCAGAAGCTTCCAGAGTAATATGCAAAACTCCTTTTATGAAAGTATTATTAGTCCACTAATCGTTATTTCAATGCAAAATGCCTGAAAAAGATTGTAACAATGGACAGAAAAGAAATCGATTGGGAGCATAGCTCGAAACAAACAAGTTAATCAAAGCTAGCAAAGGCAATTAAGAAGGAAATTTATCGGTGTTTTTTTTTTTTTAAAAGGAATAAAATAATCACAAGTAATAAAATGGGTAAAATGGAAACTAAGTGCCCCAGATATCGCACTTGAGCTTCTGTTCCAACTTCGAGGCCATTTTGAGCTTAGTGACGTGTTTAGGGGATCCAGTACTTTGTCGATGCCCCAAGACGTAACATACTTCTTGAGGCGTAGCTGAACTCTGTATGCCCTACTTTCGATCAAAATTTTGAGCTGCCCTTCTTGGGTTTTCAACTCAAATACCCTTTGGTCTCAAAGCGCCCTTTGCGGGTTTTCGCCTTGGCCTCTCCTTTTTTTTTTTTTCTTTTTTCTTTTTCTTGTTTTTCGTTTTCTCTATATTTTTTGGAAAACTTTCTATTGGGTCTGAACTCACCAGATTGGGCAGGTCCTTGTCATCCATCTTGGTTAACACTCACGTTTCCCTAGAACAGGCCTTCTTGGCTGTATAAGGCATTTACTTTTCTTTTCGGAGTCCTCTTGAATACGCAGAACCCTTCTTAATGCTAGGTCTTTCTCCTGAAATTGTTTTGAGCGAACATTTTCGTCATAAGCCCATATCATACATTTTTGATACATTCGACCACGAGTACTTTCAATCAAGCTTACTTTAGACATTCTGCTTTACCCAACCGAATCAAAGCTTGTGAAAAGGGATCTTATCTTCCAACAATTGTTTCCCTTTTAATAAACCAATGGGAAAGATGCCCCGGTGAAAGTCCTGGCCAACTTTTAAGAAACCTAGGAGGTAAATGGTAACTTCTCTATGCCAACCTTTACAAGTCTCAGTCATTTTTCAAAAATTTTGAATAGTTTTGGCTATCTTGCTGCACTGATGTGGTGTCTGACCTTTGGACAGACTATAAATTCGTGCCAACACGTTTTTTCTGGCATTCTTTATCGCCATTCTCTCTTCATTCTTCTGCTTCTTCTTTTTTTCTCTCCTTTTTTAATTTTTTTGTTATTTTTTGTTTGTTTTTTTTTTTGAATTTGAATTTGAAGTTGAGGTCGACGACCGCTGACTTTGTAATTTTGACATGTGAAGCGACCTTTACTCTCTTGGTAAGGTAACCAAAGGCTATGAATGATAGCGTCCATGCCTCACATATAGGAATCCGCGTTTCAGTAGCCTTAATGTGTCTAACTATGATCATGTGATAATGTCTTGCCTTATTCTCGCGGTGAACTAAGCTTCCATCTTCATCTCCCTCGTTAGCTCGTAGTGTCGGCTGACGTTTCGCGAGGTAGGATCTACCATTGGGGAAGTAAGTCACAATCTTTATCATCTTCAAAGCCCTTAGATCCCTCTAGATACATATCTCACTAAAAAGGGAGTCAGCAACAGCGTCACTCATGTCATTGATATCTGGGGGCCCATTGTGGGCAGAAAATCAAAAGAATAAATGATCCTAAGGATGATTATTCGTATGATATGGTCATGAGTGAAAAATATTCAGTATGAAATGTAAAGAATGAAAATATTTACTTGGAAAGATGCATTTTATTGAAATAAAAATTCTGGACACAAGCCTTACTCAAAGAAATCTTATTGCTTCCAAGCTTGAAGCAATAAGTGTATTTTACATTCTCTAGATTAGCTTTAAAAATACATGTTTCTTCCACAGTCTCATTGTTCAAAACACTCTCAAGTACATAAAGGCAGATGTTCGGAAAACTTTTATTCTTCGGTTCTCTTCGGGTATACCATTGCCCCGTCATCGAACTTCACAATACCCATGTTAATGAGATTTTCCACCAATTTCTTGAAAGTGAGGCAATTTTCTATCGAATGGCCTGTGATCCCCGCGTGGTACTCACACTGAGCGTTTGGGTCGTACCATTTTGGGAATGGAGGTTGCATCGGTTTTGGATATTGGGGAGACACAACGTGTGCATCAAATAAACTTTGATACAACTCCTTATATGTCATAGGGATTGACGTAAATTGGAGTTTTCAACGTTTTCCTTGTCGAGATTCTTTCCTTGATGAACCTTGATACTCAGAGGTCGATCTGGGTCCCTCATGTTTGTGTAATTCACCTCGTCATCCTTTTTTCTAGGAGCGGGCCTCCTCTTGGTTTCCCCGCTTCAATCTTGCCGATCGATTGCATGCTCGATCATTTCCCCGCCATTACCATGTCGGCAAAGCTCTTAGTGGTACTCCCTATCATATGGGTTATGAAAGGAGCCTTTAGGGTGTTGATGAAGAGCATGGTAGTTTCTTTTTCTAAAAGGGAGGGTTGGACCTGCATGGCGACCTCCCTCCATCGCTGGGCATACTGTCTAAAACTTTCGCTCGGCTTTTTCTCCATATTTTGGAGCGTGATTCTATCAGGAGCAATATCAGCCACATGGCCATAATGTTTCATGAAGGCCTGTGCCAGGTCCTTCCATGTCTTGATCTGGGCACGACTAAGCTGATTATACCATTTGGCGGCAGACCCGGCCAGACCGTCTTGAAAACAGTGAATCAACAATTGGTCATTATTAAGGTGCCCCGCCATCCGTCGGCAGAACATTGTGATGTGGGCCTTCGGACAGCTAATCCCACTGTATTTTTCAAATTCAGGCATTTTAAACTTTGGCGGAAGTACCAAGTCTGGGACCAAACTTAAGTCCTTAGCGTCTACCCGTGACGGCGGTCGGCAGTCTCCATTTCTTTAAACTCTTCTAACCACTTGCAACGGTCCTCAAGTTGCCTTGGCAAGTCGATTCTTGCTTGGTGCATTTTTGCCAATTAAATCGGGGACCACCGGGTTAGCTGGACTATCTCCTGGGTTAGTACCTGAGCCAGTTTGAAAGTTCGTGGGCAGTCTAGTATCAGCTTGCCCCAGTTGGGGCCTAATCATGACAGATGGTCCTTGGGGATACTCTTCATGCAGTGCTGGCGCATGTGGTGGGGTAAAACCCAGAGGAATGCCTTCGCTCTCTTCTCCTGTAATTTGTATAGAACCTTTTCCTTTGTCCATTGCCCCACTCAGCATTTGGGCCATTTGAGCCATCGTACTCTTTTGAGCCTCCAACATCTGATCCCTCATCTCTTGTTGGAATTTTGCCATTTGCTCTTGCATCTGGTCTTGCAGGTCTTTCTGGAATTGTTCAAATCTTTGATCCATTTTCTTTGTCTTGGCACAAGTACTGTAATGATTCTCAATTTCCAGATTTTCCTTTTCTTTCTCTCTGTATTAATTTTAACTAATTAGGCTCTCTCTATGGACTTAAATGCATATGATGTGATGCAATGCAAATGCATGAATGCAGGAAGAAGACATCGATTCTGATCAACTTCATTTTAGAAAACTTTATTAGAAGGCAAAACCCTTTACATAAAGCAGATTACAAATATGCTTTCGCCCTAAGACCTAAGGTTTTGATTTTTCCAAGCAGGGAGGTTAGCTCTTGATCATGACCTGGCAGTAGCTCGTATCTCATGCTCAATATGTCACTTTCGCAGTCAAAGTCTGTAGGTGATCAGCTACCTCTCGAATCTAGATTGTCGCTTCATCCATGAGGAAGTTCCGACTTCTAACTTGCTTGCAATAATGGCGAAGCTTCTCCTCCCAATGCCTTTCTCTCTTTTCCAGAAACTCAATCCGGAGCTCATTACTGTGTGATACTGATTCTAGCTCTTCAACCTCACCTTTTATTTTCTCGATTCTGTTCAGGCTTGGCTTCAGTTGGCTTTCCGAGTCTTGACTTCGATGGTGGTGTAGAGATCGCCCAAGCTCAGCTATTCTAGCTTTTAGTCCCTTGTTTTCTAATTGGCTTGGCTCTAACCATGTGCGGGCGGTCGCATTGTCTTCTACTTTATCAAGGAATTCGCTTTCCATAACCAGCTTTCTAACTCAGAAACTGACCGTGAATCGATGCCTCTTAAAATATGAAATGATATGCACAAAAGAATGAAACACAACAAGTTAGTATCGTGGAATATAAAGCAAGTAAAATAAGCAAACACTTACCTGGGCGACCACTAAGGTTTGACATAGCTCTACCTAAGGTGGGCTCTTAGGGTTTACTATATGCGGTTTGGTTCTAAAGTTCGAGGTACCCAAACCAGCAGATTCCTCGATCCTCACCTATTATAGGCTCATACGGACCGAGTTCGGTTCGAGGAATACATTTCCTTATGGCCATGCTAAGTGAAAACTTCACGAAGACATAGGTACGGATGTATCCGGCGATCCACTAGCCCATGCGGAGGTGAAAACCTCACGAAGGCATAGCTTCTTGCTCCCACTTAAAGGTGTGACCATAGCGGTCATGCAATGCAATGCCAAAGTATTCTGAGACTAATATTGAAAGTGCATTAAAGAAGCATGATTTTTGAAACCATTAAAAGGACAAAAATCAATCAATCTATGGCTTGACCTCGAAGTCCCCGATGAGTCGCTAAGGTGTCGTAACCTTTTTTTTGAAAAAAAAATAAAAGAGAGATTCAAAACAGCATACGAACAATAGCAGAGATCCAACGAAAATCAAAACGCAGAAATCAAATAAGTAAATTTTCGAAGGTATTTTTATCTTTTATTTTTTTTCTTCTCTTTTTCAAAACTGTATTAACCTATTTCCTTTGTTTTTCTTAAAAAAAAAATAGCTTATCTATATGTGTATAGCATCAAAACATAAAAAAGAAAAAGATATAAAAAAAAAATAAAAAAAAAACATTTTTATTTTCCGCCACAGTGGACGGTGGCCGAGCTCTACGCCAACACGGTGAGCTGGCTGACCCTCACGGATCCCTATGTCTCAAGAGAAGGAGTTGAGAGAAAAAAGGATTTTTTTTTTTTAAAGCCTGGGAAAATGATTTTTTTTAGGGTTTTCCAGCTTATATAGGCCCCCCAAAACGACGTCGTTTTGGGGGGTCTCGCCAAAACGACGTCGTTTTGACATATCCAAACCGAATCCAACCACTTGACCTAGGATCCGCGTGTTTTTAAACGGAAGGGCTAATTGCACTTTTAGCCCTTCCGCTTTTTTTATTATTTTCAATTAAACTTTCATTACTTTAAAATTTAGCCCGTACATTTAATTTGTTTTCAATTTGGTCCCCCCTTGTTGCTGCGCTTTGGGCCTGAGGGGTTTATTGCACATTCGGTCCCCCTGGCTTTTAGCGCATTACAGAAAGGTCCTTCCTCCCATTTTTATTTTCAAATTGGCCCCAAATTTCATCTTTGATTCAATTTTAATCCCTTTTTGCTATTTTCACCTATTTTCTATTATTAATCGTTTTATTATTATTGTTTTTATTATTATTATCATATTACTATTATATTATATTAGTATTACTATTATTATTATGACTATTATTATATTATTAATCGTTTTATTATTATTTTTTTTATTAATCGTTTTATTATCATCACTATATGACCATATTAGTATTATTATTATCATATTACTATTATGAATTATATATATTATTATTCCTATATTTATTATTATGACTATTATTATATTATTTATATATATATATATATATATTTTTAATTCTTGTTATTGTTACTATTATTATTGTTGTTGTTTTATACCAATATCATTATTATTATATCATTCTCATTTTTTTTTTTACATTTCATATCACTATTTTATTATTAGCATATTATTATTAGTATTGTCATTTTTATTATTTCTTTATTATTACTCTCATTACTTTAAATGTATCGTCGTCATTTTTTACGATTATCATTGCATTATTATTATCATCGTTTTATTATTAAGTAAATTAATTCAAGATTATTACACCTCACTCTTATTTTATTACGTAACCTAGTTTCGTAATTTATCTTTTTACCAAACCGTATTATGTTCACCTTTACCCGATTTGTCAAGTTTTCAAACAATCAATATTCTATTAACACTCAGGAGAATCGAGCCCTAACTTCTTGGGTTCGATTTTCTCGCTTAAGTTAAACAACGGAATATCCCTTTCAAAGTCACAAATTTCAGTTTTAAATTGACATTTCGTACTAGCCATTCGAGTGAATCGAGCCCTAACTTCTTGGGTTCGATTTTTCTCGATTAAAGCTAAACAACGGATGTCTCTTTTGAAATTGTAATTTAAATTTTAGTACAAAATACTTGATCTCGAAATTGAATGTCGCTACTAACTTCATCGGACTCGACATCTAGATACTCGAGATGAGCTTTTTTTCTAAAAGATAGAGGCAATCTTCAGTATTTGAAATCTCGAGAAATCGAGCCCTAACTTACTGGGTTCCAATTTCTCATTTGACGAATAACGAAATATTCTTTTCAAAAGCGAAAATCGAGTTTTAAAAAGACGAGCTTAGTTTCGGGAGTCCAAAGTATTACGCCCTAACTTACTGGACATGATGCTTTATCTCTTCGATAATAAGAGAGTCTTAATATCCCTTTCCCTTCCAATTTTGAAAATAAAAGCATTGTATTTTGAACCCCTCTAAAGTTTTCAACAAATAAGGCATCAATCAATCAATTTGGTACCAATTTTGGGCGTGTCGAGGTGCTAATCCTTCCTCATGACGTAATTGACCTCCGAACCCATTTTCTCAAAGTTCGTGGACCAAAAAAAAAAACACTGCTTTTAGTAAATTAAATGTTTTATTAAAACGAAGGTGATCCGATCACACCAAATAAAGATCGGTGGCGACTCCCTTCATTTTCTTTTTAACAAAAATCGAGTCAACCGCGTGCTTTCTTGTTTTCCAAAAAAAGGGTTACGACAATCAATTTAGACTTACCAATAAAATTACAAAAATATTTTTATAAATAAACAATCAAGTTATGTACTATTAATTAATGATATTGTTAACAAATTTATGAAAATCAACCTCATCACTTTAAAATTAAGGATTAAATTCCAAATTTGCAGAATAATAGAAGGACTAAAACCAAAATTAAACCAAATTCTAAGTGTTCCTAACTTTTCGACAGACAAGCATGTTTAGTGTCTACTTAGCTGTTGTCATAATAATTTCCTTTACCTTATAATTTTTTTTCATTCAAAGCAATGGAAATATCATAAGAAAAGTGTAATCAAAATGGGGTATTTTATAATTAGGGTAAGACCAAAAAAATACAATGGAAAAACAAAAAAGTAGATAACGTTATTATCTTCATTCAGCTGACGAAGCTATAAATACACTTTATTTCTACTTTTTTTACAAAAAGAAAGGAAAAAATTTTCTCAGTGAACAGAACACTTTTGCAGTGCTCTTTGCTTGAGAATTGGGTAATCTAAATTTCTATCCTTCTTTTTATAAATTTGGGTTTTGAAAGCTTTCATTTTTGAAAACAAATTCTGGGTTTTTCCTTCTTCAGTGGTTAGTTTATCTCTTTAATGTCTTTTATTTTCTATCTTCTCGCCTGTGTATTCATCGTTTCTCGCATTACACGGGTGGCGCTTCCTTCCAGTCCCTTTAAAAGTAACCCTTTCAACTTATGCAAAGGCGGCCGCTTTGTGTGTTTTGGGAGGATTGCACCGTCGGTTCGTGAGCTTCTCGTCGAGGTTAGCGAGCCCAAGAGACAAAATGGCGTGGATTCGCCATTGAGAAAGCGTTGATCTAGCGCAAATGACTCCACAAGAGCAATAGCGAGCTAGAGTCGCTCCCTAAATTGTAAGGTCAAACTCTAGGAGTTGGTGGTCGAGGCGTCCTCTTCCACTATAAGCGGCTTACTTGGCGGAAGGGTCATCCAAAAGTCAAGATTGAACCCAAGGAGGAACGAGACAACAGGAGGTGGAATCTCTCCACATAAGAAACTTTTCTCTAAACCCCTTTCTTTTATTTTCCTCATTTTAATTCTTGTAATTTCAATTACTTAAATTTTGTTATTATTATTATTTTTCCAGATCGAAAATTATTAATTTTGTTTTTTATTTATTTTTCAGGAACGAGGTTTTTTTGGGCACGATTCTGCCCAGGATCTCGAGAAACAGGCATTTGTATAATCCGATCCCTGTGAATTCGACCCTACTTGCCCTTTACTATTATTTTTATTATTTTGCAGGGAGTAGGATATATTTTGGTGCATTCAATGACCCATCAAATTTCGGCGCCGTTGTCGGGGATCGGTAACGTACTAATCCTATTTTTTCTTATTTTCTATGACCAGATCTGCTCCAAGCATTCTTGCGTTTGATTCAGAGATCGAAAAGACTGCGAAAGCTAATTGAAAAGAAACTAAGTTGAGGAAAAAGCAGTCAGCGGTGGTAGTGACTCGAAGTAATCCACCACTAGAAATTAGGACCGACGACGAAGCGGAATCTAGGGTTAACGAAAACCCTACTCAAACGCTTGAAAGTAAAGTAGAAGAAGTCGATCCATTTGAAGAAGTGTTCAACGCTAGGGTTGACGAAAACCCTAATTTCGCACAAGGACCAATGGCTCAAACGATTCGGCAACTAATCAAACACAAACGAACAACCGCCATACGTGTATTGCATATCCTACCATGGATACTGACTTTGAGCTGAAATCAGGGTTGATTCAGTTGCTGTCAACATTCCGAAGGTTACAGAATGAAAACCCCCATAAACATTTTAAGGAGTTTCTTATGGTTTGTCTGAGTATGAAACCTCAAGGCGAATCGGGATCGATTAAATTGCGCTTTTCCTTTTCTCTAGCATATTCATTTAGGAATGGTTATTTATTTACCTCTTGGATCTATAACTACTTGGGGTGATCTATCTCGTTTGTTTCTCAATGTGTTTTTCCAAGATTCTAGAGTAGTTTGAGCTAAGAAGGGAGATCGTGGAGATAAGGCAAAAAGAAGCAGAAACTCTATATGATTATTGGGAGCGGTTCAAGAAGTTGTGCACAAGCTGCCCACAACATGGTATAACAGAACAATCTCTCCTCCAATACTTTTATGAAGGTTTGAAATCGATGGAAATGAATATGGTAGATGCCGCTAGTGGAGGAGCGTTGGTCAATATGACTCCCCAGCAAGCAAGAGACTTAATCTCTACAATGGCTGCCAATTCTCAGCAGTTTCGAGCCAATCCTGAACCTCCCAAAAGGGTTCACCAGCTAAGTAATTCTTCCATAGAAGATAGACTTGATAAACTTACTAATATGATGAATACTCTTCTTGCAAAAAAACAAAGACAATTTCGGTTATGTGGAATATGTGTTTGACCCGACACACCGATGCATGTCCCGGTTTGTACGATGACTCTATGGCTCACTTAGGTGCAAATGGGAAATTTTCTGGCCCACCACAGAGTCGACCGACCCTTACTCTAATACCTACAACCCGGGATGGAGGATCACCCTAACAAGTTATGGGGTCAACCCACAATATAACCACCATACGAAGCGAAGTTCCACAATGACCCAAGATTCGTGTAATTCTCTGGAAACTTTGGTCAATAAATTAGCAACTAATATGCTTGATTTTCAACGAAACCGAGGCATCTATAAGAGAATTGACCATATCGGTTGAGAAATTAAACTCTCGAGGAAGTCTGCCGTCACAAATGTAACCAAACCCAAGGCAAAACGCAAATGCGTGATTGACGCAAAGTGGAAAGGTAATCGAATCGATTCGAGCGTAAATCATGCCCAAGAAGTTGCCGGAAAAACCCAAAAAACGAACAGTCCGAACGAAACCCCATTGCCCATAATTCAACCTCCATTTCGAACGATTCCACCAAAGGTCGAAAAGGTAAGCGGGACAAGGAAATCCTCGAAACATTTAGGAACGTCAAATCAATATTCCACCGTTGGATGCCATCAAGCAAATACCTGTGCACGCTTAAATTTCTTAAAGAGCTTTGCACCAACAAGCGAAAGTTAACAGTAATGAAAGGGTGAATGTTGGTGAAAATGTGTCTGCATGTTACAACGAAAAATGCTTAAAGCAAAATGTAAGGATAGGGGTATGTTTGCAATACCATGCAAAATAGGACATTTGGGAATTAAAAAGGCTATGTGTGATCTAGGAGCCTCCATAAATGTAATGCCCTATTCTATTTATGAATCACTTAACGCAGTTTTTGACAAAAGCAGTGTTAGCATTCAATTGGCGAGCAGTGCATTGTGCATCCCGAAAGAGTCCTCGAGGACGTGTTGGTAAAAGTTAACGAACTTATTTTCCTGCAGATTTCTACGTGATAAAATGGAGGAGGACGGTCTCGGATCTTGGATCTCTTCTTGGGACGACCATTCCTTAATGCAACTAGTACTAAAATTGACGTTCAAGTGGAACTCTCACGATGGAGTTTGATGGGAGATCGTGAAATTTAACGTCTACGATGCCATTAGCCACCCAGTGAAATTTTGGCGTGAATTGTGTCGATATAATCGACTCATTAGTGGAAGAAAATTTTGAATCCATTTATGATTTTAAATTTGACTTTGATAAATTTGAATCTGTTAATGAGTTGTTATCCCGGTACTAAGCTTTTACCTTACATTGTGCGAGCGGATCCAAAATTAAAACCACCTCTCGAGCATCTCAAATTCACATTTTTGGAGGATGATGAGACCATTGCCGACTTAAAAGGATTGACCCTTGGAGGAAAATATGAAACCAATGAAAAATGCATAAAGACGATTAAACTCAAATATAGTGGATGTGATAAAAATGAGAATTTCCAAGCTTACATGATTAAAAGATTTATTTTGAGCCACCGTAGAACCGTTTAAGTTGTCAAGCTAATGACGTTAAACAAGCGTTTGTTGGGAGGCAACCCAATCTTTATTTTATTTTATTTTGTTTATTTGTTTTTATTTTCATTTTATTATTATTTCTTATTTACTATTTTCCTTTCTTTTTTTTTATTAATAAGTTTCTTTTCTTCCATCTAGGTAAAAGCAGGCGCATTGAGGCTCGACTCGACACTTTTGGCCGACAACTCACCGAACTTATTGCTATCCTCCGTAATCGGCAGTAGCTACGGGGAGTTTTTCTAAACTTTTCTTCCTATTTATTTATTTTCGTCCACATTGAGGACAATGTGTTTTAAGTAGGGAGGTACTTTTCAGTATTATTATCATCTGTTGCTATGATTTATGTTTGTTGCTTGAGGCTCCATTTTGTCCATATTTTTTCTAAGAATATTCATGCTTTTCATGCCCAAGAATTTGACCATGACTTGCCACCTGTTTGACCTACATGCATGATTCTTAGCTCTTGAGTTAATTATGATTACATCATGCTTGGTTTTATCTCCTTGCTTTTATTTTTATTAGGCTAAAAATAATTATGATTAATAAGTTAATTCTATCTTGCTTTTAGTAAAATTGATCAAGTTTAATATCAAGCGGACACTTAATATATTTGCATGCCTAAGTTGTGTTCATGACTATTAAGTGGTTACTAAAACTTATTTTTGACACTTGATTATTTCTCTTAGTTCGAAGTTTATATTTCGAGAAAATAGTGATTAATAAATATTTCCAAGGTTATGAGTCTGACTTAGAACGTGGTGATCGAAATGCTTAGGGGTAGGGTGCTTGGGTTGTCATTCTACTTGGCGTCAAAAGGTTTTGTGGCGTAATAGGTAAAACTCCGCTAGCCAAGGTTATGAGTATGGCAATCGATTGAGTAAGGGGTAGGGTGCTTGGGTTGTCATTCTACTTCGCGTCAAAAGGTTTTATGACGTGATGAGTAAAACTCCGCTGACCGGAAATAAAAAATTTAGGAGTATGTTGAGCTGAGTAACCGAGGTGGGGTGCTTGGGTTGTCATCTCTCTTCGCGTAAAAAGGTTCGATATAGTTCTATTATTTTCATGAAAAAATAAATAAAAAAGAAAGAAAAGAAAGAAAAGAAAAGAAAAGAAAGAAAAATATATAATAAAATTTCAGCTAAGGACTAAAAGTGGGAATAGGTAGAGTGTCTCGGTAGGTTTGGTAAATCACCTAATTCTCATGAAATAATTCAAGACGATTTTAATTTTTGTGTGTGTTAATTAGAATACTTTTTCTATTTTACTTAAAGCAAGTTTAGAAGTTCTCTTTATTTTTCATATGTATTTTTGACTAATCTTTATAAAACTATGGAGTAGAATTTCTTTTAGGATTAATTTTCACAGTGGATAGGAACCATACTTGAGGGCAAGCATGGGCTAAGTAGGGGGGATTTGATAACACTTTAGAACGACATGTTTTTATGTGCTAATTGTATATTAATTTCGAATGTGACTCTACTAATTTGGGCTATTTATGGACTTTATTCTCGTAGGGACTAAATTGGAGACCAATGCAAAATTGAGGGTCAAAATTGTGAAATTAAAGATAAAAATGGACCAATGTGCAACAAAGGGAAAAGATGGTGCCAAAAGTGCAAACATGGAGAGCAGAGGGATTGAAATGCAAAAAGAAGAGACTTTGCTTTATCAAATTCTATTTTAATTATATTAGGATAATTAATGTTAGGATAATTATCTACGATTATTTAATTTCTTTATTTATCTCTATTTATCTTTAATTAAATTGTAATTATATTTGGGAGTTTGAGTAGGACTAGTCCATCTACCTTGAGTACTATAAATAGGGGATGGAGTGACTCATTTTGGGTGTTCATCTTTTTCTGTACACTCCTCTCCCATACGTTTTTGTGCTTCCTTTATTTTCTTTTCAATAAAAACTCTCTTTTCCATAATTTTATATTTTATTTGTTTTTCCATCACAATATGAGCCACTAAAAACCATCTAGCCGAAGGTTGTCGAATGCCCCAAAAGGGTTCTTGAGGCTTAGAAACCGCACGTAACTTTCTCGCCCAGGTATTCATCGTTTCTCCGCATTACGGGGCTGACGCTTTCGTCCAGGTCCCTTTAAAAGTAACCCTTTCAACTTATGCAAAGGCGGCCGCTTTGTATGTTTTGGGAGGATTGCACCGTCGGTTCGTGAGCTTACTGCGTCAGAGGTTAGCGAGCCCAAGAGACAAAATGGCGTGGGATTCGCCATTGAGAAACGTTGATCTAGCGCAAATGACTCCACAAGAGCAATAGCAGGCTAGAGTCAGGCTCCCTAAATTCGTAAGGTCAAACTCTAGGAGTTGGTGGTCGTAGGCGTCCTCTTCCACTATAACTGGCTTACTTGGCAGAGAAGGGTCATCCAAAAGCCGAAGATTGAACCCAAGGAGGAACGAGACAACCGGAGGCTGGAATCTCTCCACATAAGAAACTTTTCTCTAAACCCCTTTCTTTTTATTTTCCTCATTTTAATTCTCGTAATTTCAATTCTTCTTAAATTCTGTTATTATTATTATTTTTCCAGATCGAAAATTATTAATTCTGTTTTTTATTTATTTTTCAGAACGAGGTTTTCTTGGGCACGATTACCTGGGATCTCGAGAAATAGGCATTTGTATAATCCGATCCTCGTGGATTCGACCCTACTTGTCCTTCTTTGTTATTTTCATTATTTTGCGAGGAGTAGGATATATTTTGGTGCATTCAACGACCCATCAATCTACAAATTAAATCTCTAAGATTACAAAATCATATCTTCTAATACTGCATACCATGTCTTCTAAAATTCCATATCATATCTAAGATTTGCATATTATATCTAAGATTGCATACCATATCTTCTAGGATTGCATATTATATCTAAGATTGCATATCCTTGAAGATTGTATTCCCATATACGTCAAGCTTATAGATGAACCTTCAATCTTTTAATGGGTCATTCTGATCGGCAGAATGATATATTTTGGAGTGGACTTGGACTTTGTTTTATTATCTTGGGTTTATTATTTTTTATATGAGCACGGGCTAAATTGACCTATTACATTTAAGGTTTAAATTTGTTAAAGTCTCGAGATTTTGAGTATTTAAATTTAAGTTCTATCACGTGTAAATATTAAGTGTGTGGGTTCTCTTTTGTATTATTTAGAGTTTTCTTACTACGAGTGAATCTTGCTAGGATATTTTTTGATTTTCAATTTGTTATACTTTATATTGAGTTGATTCTAATTTTAGATGATTGGATATGTATTATTTATTATTCGTAATGTTATTGCACTTGAAAAAGAATAGTGTATTAGCATGAACTTTTAATAAAAGAATACGATTATGATTAGGTTCCAAGGGGTCAAGTTCGAATTTAGACAACCCAATGCGATTATCCTCATTGTTTATATATTATAAAATGTTTTATAATTAAATGTAGGGTAAATTACACAAAATCACTAAATTATTTGTAAGCTTACGTTTTGGTAATTCAATTTTAAAAATTTCAAAACAATCACTGAACTATTTAAAATTTTTATTTAAGTCATTAGAATGTTAAAATCATTAATTTACCCTTAAATTCAAATAAATTTGTTCCTTATTCAATTTAAATTTGAGTCGAATCATATCGGTTCAATATAAAAGTTAACTTACTTAAATTTTATTCGATTTAAGTTAAATTTATTCATAAATCGGATCATGATCGAGATGCGATTCCAAAAAATTTCTAAACCTGAATTCGATCTGGCTGTCGGTCCATTTCATTATTCATAAATTAACAAAATATTATATATCTAAATTGAACATATTATTCTATCAGTAAACAAGTCTATCTTAAAATTGAACATTTTAGAAGAGGAAAAAGTAAAAACAAAAAAGGAAGGATTGGCTTGGCTTGGCTTGGCCTAGCCTGGCGTAGCCTAGATGACTAAAAACAGTTCTAAATTCTAAAAGCAATAACTAAAATAATGCTAAATGACCCATTCTATATATTATACAAGTATAAATAGCAACCACGGCGCAGCTTCCACAGGACGGCGGGGCTGCCAGCTGTGAAACAAAAACCCCACCTCCCACCCTTCATTATACCCTTTGACACCCCTAAACTTTCTAGGTCCTCCCTTGATTTTATAATATATTAATTTTAGTAAATTGTGACAATAATAATAATAATAATAATATAGGTAAATGTGATAGCTTCGTCATTTAATGGTTACTGCTGCTGCTGCTGATGATACTGATGAAGTTAAAAAAACAAAGCCATTCAGGTCGGTGTTATATGTGGGTTTAATTTTTCTCTATTCCCTATACTTTTAAAATTTTTAAAATTTAATCTCTTTTACTTGATTTTTGTTCAATTTGAATAGATGATATCAGTTGGATTTTTATTTTTAAAATGCTCCGCATGTGAAGTTTTTTATATTCCACAAGTAAATGCGACTAGTATTTTATAGGGTGTAGTAAAAAATACATATAAATAAATGTGAAATTTGTTACACAGCTTGTAAATAAATAAAAAATTCCACAAGAGTATGCTTGTACTTATATATATACATATAAAATAGTGATTTAAAAGAATAGGGATGAAATTGTAAAAGTCTAAAAGAGTACGGGGAGTAAGACAGAATTAAACCTTTATAAGTGCGTGTATCATTGCGGACATCACTTAAAGACATCACGTTTTCCCTTCGATTCCCTTACTATAATAACCTCTCTCTCCCCTTTCTCTTCTCATAATCAAACCTCGCTTTTCAGTCTGTGTTTTATTTTCTCGAGAAACAAACAACAAATATAACCCAAAACCCTTCATCCAAAAAACCTTACCTTTATTGCTTAAATTTATATAAAGCTTCTTACATATATATATATATATATATATAGTTAGCATTATATCGAGTAGCTTCTTTTTTGTTTCAGTTACAATGGGTGACTCACTGAACTCGGAAACTGAGTCTAGCACGGTTAGTAACAACTCGTCTCTTTCAACGTCACCATATGGAAAAAGATTGGGTACTGAGTTAATACCCGACCCGAAAAGGGAAAAGCGTCCGAGAGATAATAGTAAGCATCCGGTTTACCGTGGGGTCCGAATGAGGGCTTGGGGTAAATGGGTATCCGAAATCCGAGAGCCCCGAAAAAAGAACCGGATCTGGCTAGGTACTTTCTCCACACCCGAAATGGCAGCACGAGCACATGACGTGGCGGCTTTGAGTATCAAAGGTAACTCGGCGATCCTTAACTTCCCTAAACTCGCCGAGTCGTTGCCTCGTCCGGCTTCTAACTCGCCGCGTGATGTACAAGCCGCCGCCGCTAAAGCTGCCGCAATGGAGTTCTTGAGTAACAAAAACAACAGCGTCGACGATGCCACGTCATCTTCGGATTCAACGTCGTCATCGTCGAATGTGGATGATATGTCATCGACACCGGAAGAGCTGAGTGAGATAGTGGAGCTGCCGAGTTTAGGGACGAGCTATGAGTCGGCTGAGTCAGGGAACGAGTTCGTGTACGTGGACCGCTTCGATGGGTGGCTTTTTAATCCTTGTGGTATCCCTTGGAATTATGAAGAAAATTGTGGGTACTTTGGGGATGAAACTTCAATGCAAATACAAGACAGTCTCATTACAAATGGGTTTAGTCCTTTACTATGGGATCATTAATGCATAATTAATAATAAATCAAGTTTTATTTGACTAAAATGCCCTCCTTCAATTTTTTTTTCCTCCCTATGAAAGGGCAAAAAATAACACTTTGCTTGTTTATCAAGATGCTTGCATTGTACTCACTTGTGCTTATAGTTTTTCCTTTTTCTTTTCTAATTTTGTTTTTATTAAAAATTTTAGTATTTGAGAATAGTGGCAGAGAGCTTTTGCATTCACTTGTTTTGCTTTGATTGGTCAAAGTTTTTCATTTTCTTTCTAGAACAAGAACAATTATCTTTTTTTTATCCAAGGTCAAAGATTATAGGTTCAATTATCCTTTTTACTCCCTCTACTCTTTGTATTTGAAATTTAAGTTGCAAAATTTTTCAAAGTCGATTTTTTAATCAATTTAACGAAATTCTTTCAATAATGTCATTTGATTTTACTTTAATTATCAATACAAAAGAATAGAGAGTATGGGGACTAAGAGTAGAATTAGACCAATGTTTTGTTTTGTTATAAGTATATTTAGTTGCTCTAACTTTTGTGATAATTTAATTACAAATCATATCTTTCTATTTTAATGGAAAAACAATCAATTTTAATAAAACAAATCTCCCAATGTACATTCTCACTAATAAAAAAAAAAAATTGCAAACCTAACAGCCTATGGAGCAGTAAATTGAGGGCAAAACTAATTGTTCATCTTGTTTATTATAAAATAAAAATAAAAGAAAAATTAGTGAAGCATAATAAATGGTCTGTTAGGGAAGCTTATTCCTTTGAAAGGTGCATTTCAACCACCCATATTTCTTTACTTCTCTAAGGTCCTTACAAAATGTGTATATATATTCAATAAATATGTGATGTAGGTTTGATGCCAAAAGCACAATTTTCTATTGCTTTTTTTGAGTTAAATTTTATCATTAATTTTTTTAAAAGAGATAATTTATTCATTAAAATGTTAAAAATTTTAACGATATTGACATAATAATTCACGTAATAATCTTTGTGTATATATATATTATGTATATACAAAGAAAGAAGGTGATTTTTGTGAAAATGATCGGTGAATTGTCCTTCATGAAAAGGGCTCATTGCTTTCCATTTCAAGCTTTTGAAATTTAACAAAATTATCTGCCATTTATTAAGTAATTGCAAATACAATTAGTCATCTCAACCTGTTCAATATCTAGCAGTAGCACAAAAACCAGCGACTGCATTAAATTCCTTTGTCACTTCCTGTCTAATAATACTCCATTTATATATTCCATTACAAAGGAAAATCTTTTGATTAAACATTGAAAAATGATTTTTTTTTTTTTAACTTCAACCTCGATTTAAAATCATGAGAAAAGTAAATGACTAAATTAGACAGCGAAGTCAAACTCCATGACCCATTGCTCAGCTGGAAGATGTGAGAGCGAAGCCAAAACTATAAATTTATGGGACCCCATTCTTGGTCATTATTATGGGTTTAATTACGATTCTATCCCTTCATTTTATGAAAATTGATAATCAATCCTTTTACTTCAGTTTTCCAGAATTTCTAAACTGAAATTTTAATTACTGAATTTAGTTTATAAAATATGTATGGAATATGATTAGATTGTTTGATAAAAAATAAAATAAAAAGAACCGGAAAAATAATTCTTTATCTACTTACCATTTTTCATAGTTTTCCATTGAAAAATTATATAATGTTCTTTTTATTATGATTATTAAATGTGTTTAGAAAATTAAATAGTTTTTTCAAGCCTTGCTTTGCGAAGAAAACAAGAAATTAGTCTAACTGTTGGTAAACACATGAACGCAAATCGGATTTTTCCTGATCTCTTACATTAAATTGTTGAACTGTTGATGTCAAAGTCAGTAATTTAACAATAAAGTTTAACAGCGTTACCCAATTGGATTAACTTTTCAACGTCGGTAAATAATATTGACCCAATTATGATAAATTAAACTAGAGAAATTATTTATTCTCATTTTCTAAAGTGGAAGGATGAGATTCATAAATAACCATTTTATTAAAAAATAAAAGTTTAATTATTACTCTAATTTTAAAATGTGATTTGGGAATTGAGAAACCTCAAATCTATCAATGAGACAGAAGGAGAACATTTAGTTTAAAAAAATTAAAAATACTAAAATGAATAGATCGATTATCAATAATCAATCTGGCTGGAACAACATAAACAAATTAATTACAGATAATAATATAGTATTTTAATTTGGGTATTAAATGCCCATGAAATTTGATTTTTGTGATAATTTTTTTTCTCGTAATTGGTCTCACACGTGCAGTTTTAATTACATCGTTGACCTTTGGTTTCTAAATTGGAATTAATTGGGATTGAGAATTACAATTTCAAAAGTACCCATTGTTTTTTTTAAATTTTTTAAAAAATTGTTCATCAAATTCATAAAATAGTATATGATTTCTTGAAATTTAAGTGTCAAATTTGTTAAACCAAAGCATAAATGGTCAGATCCAGCTATTATCATCGTCTTCCTATAGTTATTTATTGCATTAAAGTGGCAAATTAGCCATTAATTAACACCATATATGAGTAACTTAAGCATATTATTTAAAGCTACATTAATATCATTATAATTAAGGGTAAAGTTTGAATTTCTTTTGGTGGTCAACATTGACTTTCAAAATTTTTGGAGCCAAAATGCAATTGCTCTATTGTAGTTAATTTAAAATTTTACAATTACTAGAAGGGTTAAACTATAATTTTGGAGGGTTTGAATTGAATTATAAATTTTGAGTGCCAAAATGTAAATTTATCATTGTCTTGGGTCCCTTGATTATAATCTATATTTATCTTAATAAGTCATTGATTGAGTTAGTGTCGTGAGTTAATCGAACATCATCATATTTGAAAAAATATTAAAATATCATTTTGTATACAAAGCAATAAATATTAATACGAGGAAAAGAAAACACATATACCAAATTAAAAAGTGTCAAACTTAGATACTAAATTATGTATTAAACCAAATATTTGTAAATATATTGTTAACATAATCTTGTATTTAGTTAAATCTCCACCCAATGATCCAATTTATATAAACTAGAATCATTCATGAACATTATCTAATAACAAATAAGTATTAATTACATTAATAAAATTAAAATTATAAAATAAAATATATTATTATTAAATAATATAATTATATTTCATACTTAATTTTATTAATATACTAAATAAATTTATAATATAAATTCAGCATTTGAATTTCTAATTATAGGATATATAATAAATATTCTTGTTATTACATCTTAAATATTGTCTTTTATAAAAAAAATTGTAAGTATTAAGATTCGAATTCATACTTGATACACAAGGTTGTGGTCGAGGGTAAGGGGTGAACATTCAATTTTTTCTGCTATTTTTAACTTAACTGACAACTTCCAATATTAACTAGATCAATCGATCGATTGATTTAGGTTTAACCGACCTAATCGAACCAACTCAATGTTGGACGGTTAAGTCAACTAATAGACTTATTTTTATAATATATTTAGGGATAAATATCAAAATTATACATTAGTATTGTTCCAATGTGTAATTTGATAATAAAGTTTGATTTAGTGCAATTATAGAATGAAACTTTAATTGTATACTTCTAAAGAAATAAATAGGTCAATTTATTTCTATATCGGATATGTATAATTATCTATGTGTGCAATATATAGATATATTTTAACAATAAATGGTGCTAGTGGTTTCATTAAGATTGAATCGAATAATTATTTCATATATAAAATCGCATAAAATCAATTTTAATGTATAACGTCACGTATTAAACTAAGTTCATGTATAAATTTAAATTTTATCCCATATATTTAAAATAAATAAAAATATATATTAAGCCGATTATATAAGTTGGTTCGATGAATTTTAATAACCAACAATTAATTGACTTAAGAAAGACCAATTATTAAGTAAATTAATAAAATATTTAGCCTTCAATACTTGCACATTCTATTAATTTAACGAAAATAAAGACATAATTAATTTATTGAATTATTCGAATTAAGATCAAATTGATATAATATGTAAGTATTGAGACCTAAATTGTTATTATACCAATTAAAAAAGATCGTGTCATTTATTGTCGTTAACTATTTAACGGAAAATGGCTAAAATATAAACGATCTAAAACATTAGTGATGAAATTTTTTATATAATTTAATGACTAAAAAAATACTAATAATTGAATCACTAAGTGTAACCTAATATATGATATGATTGTACATAATATGAGTGTATATAATTATAATGTTTTCCTTTTGTTGGTGGAATATATAAATATGATCATATCTCTTATAATATATGGTCAGAATTTTTGTTGGTAGGTTTTAAGGGTTAGTTGGTTGGTTCATAATTTTATTTTATTTTCCTTGTTTATTTTAAATTGCACAATGGAGCAACCATTGGATAGCTTTTTATTTTTAAATGTAACTTTTATTTTGCACCATATTTTTTTGGAAAATCTAATATTTATTTTGCATACATGCTGAAATTCAAGTTTCTCTTGTTCTACAATTTTTAATTATGCTCTAATTCCATGGGAAGTCATTGTAAGATGAGTTTTTTGTATATATAAATTTAGTCTTTATATTATAATTTGATAAATTTTTATTTATTTATTTTTCAAAATTCAATAATGGGTCAATTTTTCCGTTAATTCCATCAAATATTTTAATGTGAAATATTTTTTAAAACATGTGATGATATGACATATACACATTAACATTTTTAAGCATGAATTGTCAAGTCTAAAGCCGATGATGGCTTAAAAAAATCAAATCATTAATTTTGTGTTTTTAAATAAGTTAATATTTTGATAACTAAAATAGGGTAAATTACACTAGTTATTACTCAATTATTAATAATTTTTAATTTTAAAAATAAATATAATTTTCTTAAAATAATATATATTTGAATTTAAATAATTAAAATTTCATTTCAATGAATTCCAAAAGGTCAAATTTCTCTAGCAAGAAGTGCTACAAATTGTGATAGATTTAGACCCATTAACCTTAACATAACCAAAAAAGAGAAAAACATTTACTTCAATACTCTGACCAATTCATAAATTAATTGAAAGAGGATGAGAAGAGTAAATTAATGGAATTAAATTAAGACCCAAAAACTGTTCAATTCAACCATCATTCTTTTTAGCACTATGGATGCTAAGTTTGTGGTTATAATTAATATATTAAAATTTATTTCACATATTATCAGTGAAATCTAAAAAAATTAGGATTTGAAAATGTTTAAAAGATAGATATGCAGTGGAATTCATATTTTATTCTGTTAGAGATTGTGTGATTCGGATCTTGTTACTTGTTGAAGAAATAAATATAGTGATAAAATAAAGGGATCTGTGGCGGGCTACGACCGACCATACATCACAAGTTGAATCCATATGGAACTATTATTCTTCTATTTGACTTTGATTAGAACACGATTTTCAACTCTTAAATAGACGTAGTCGAAACTTCTCTTGTATCATTCATTTTTCAACATTAGTGAATTTCTCTTTTCTTGCCTGTAGTTATTTTTTTCGAAAGGATTTCCACGTAAAATCTGTGTGTTCTTCTTTTTCTTTTCTCATTGCTTTGCAATCATTCTACCGCCATTATCGGCATTTATTATAACACATTCATAAAATTAAAATACTTTATTAACAGGGTATTAAATACTAACCTTAATTATATATTTTTACAAATACACTTGTTTTTGAAAAGTGATATTCATAATGTTAATTTTAATTTGAATTTAAAAATTGATCTAATTAATTGAAATTAAATTTGATTGATCATAATAAATTAACAAATAGAACAAAAATGACCTTAACCAATAATATGAACAAACAGCTTAAAATAATCCAATAAACTCAAGTGATCTTAAACCCAAAACAACACAAGCGAAATTCACCCACTCACCCATTTCAATGAGTAGTATATTTTATTGTTTCAATCATGGATAAGTTGGCAATTATTTAAAGAGAAGCAAAGAGATGACAATGATATTTGGTAAAAGAAAGTAAACTTTTGTCATATATGTTTACGTATAGAAAACTATAAGATATATATCAAAAGAATCATTAAAAAATAGTTGGGGTAGCTAAGCTAGGGTTCTTATATATATATATATATATATATATATATATAACAAGTTTGTATGTATTTGAAACCTAGCTATTAATTGGCTAAACGTGCATTAATTAACATAAGCTAGATGTTAACTAATGTATAGCTATATAAAGGCGTGGTTTAAATACCACTCTGTTTTGGCAAAGTGAGATTGAGGGCTAGCTAGCTTTAGCTAGGTTGGGATATTTGCAAATAATGTCACTAAAAAATGGTGGGTTCTATGCTATCCTATGTATGGCCTATGATGGTGCTAGTTCTAACACTAATTATTGGTTTTTTTTTTCAGAAATATATACTTTGAAAAACTATTTAATGATCTAATCTATATTTTAAATTATTTAAAAAATATTGATGATTATTTTAATTTATCATTTCAGACCATGGGTTCAACGTGACAGTGACACATTATAATATTTCTTATTTAAAAATAAATTTCGTATATCAGATGATGGATTCAACATGGCGATGACACATTATAATTTTGTCATTTAATATGTCGAGTTCGAAAATTTTCTTTCAATTTTTAAAATATTATCTGTAAAATATAAAAATTGTCACGTGTCATACTTACAATAGGCTCTTCCAGTTTAAAATATTATTTCTAAAAATTTTAGATATATATTTCAAAGAAATCCTAATTATTTCCCTTTTCTTGGCTTGTATAAATATATATATATATCATCTTTGTATATAGAGTAGGTAATGGAAAATGGAAGTAGATTAATTGGTTGAGCCATTTAAATATAGGAGAGGTAATTATAATACAAAATTGGTGGAATTGAGAGTATGTTAAAAATTATAGGTTAAATTATGCTATTAGTCCCTATACTATTAGTTGATTCCTAATTTAATCATTATACTTTAATTTAATAATTTTAATCCTTAAATTTTTAAAACAGTAATTATTAAATTCATTCAACTTTTCATATTTCCTATAGTTTGATTTGCTCTTATAGCATTATGGAATATGATAAGATTAGTGTCAGATAACTATTGGAAGTTGATTTTTTTTGAGTCCTTTTAGGATCCTTTTAATGCAAAAATAAATACTTTTTAACTACATTAAGAAAGTTTTCTTTTTAAAAAGAACAGATAGCATCTCATCATAACATTTTGTTTTCAACCACGTCATTACTATTTGGTTATCATTACCATACTGGTCCAAAATTATACACTGATTTGAAATGTTTTATTTTATTAAATATAAAATTATAATTAACAAACATTTCTGATTTTATTAGTTTATAATTTTATAATTTTTAAAATATTAAATGAAAAAATTATTTTATCGAATTAAAATACAATTTTATTATATATTAGCTTATAATTTTATAAAACTTAAGGGCTAAAGATAAAAATTTCTATTTTAGGGGTAGGGCTCTTACCAAACCGAATGCAATTAAAATCTCAATCAAAATTTGAAGATATTTAATGCAATTAAAAAAAAAAAACCTTGATTGTATTTAATAATATGATTTCTAGAAATTTTATCAACCCTACCAGTTTGAACTTTTGGCATATTGCTTTCTCTCTAATCATCACATTTTGATTTGAACCAAGAAGCAATGCAATCCCTCCAATCCATTTGCACACATATAAATAAATAAATAAATAAATAAGCAGCTATTTATGTAGTTTCCTTTTTTATATTTGCATTTGGCCCCCACGGCCCCCACCATGTTATTCCTTTTGTTCAATTTGATCCACAAGATGGGAAGTGATATTTTTATCTTATAATTGGATCTTAATCTTAATCATAGTAATCAATTAACACCCAATCTTAGTTTTGACTCTTGGGATGGAATTAATGATGAGATATAGCCCAATTGTAAGCTCACTTTTCTTCTTATTAATTAATTAACCCCTTTCTGGATTTTGCTAGAAAATGTTGTTTTGTGATTTGTCCCCATGGGCGTGGGTGTCAAGAATATTTCATAGTTTAGCAATTACTATCATCCTTTCTTGGTCAAGCACTTAATTATTCTTTTTAGAAGAATAAATAATTCTCATTCATAATTATTAGAAGATATTATTAATAAATTGTTATTAAGATTATATTTTTTATATGCACTACATAATAAAAAAAATAGGAAAAAGAAAACTAACCAATTCAATAGATTATCTGATTAATCTTTTCTTTTTCATCCCACTGTTAGAGATATTTCAGTGTCAAATTTTGATATTTTCGACCTCATTGATTTATCATGTGTAAAGCATCAATTCAACTATTAATTTTTCATTTTAGTCATTTAACTTTTTGAAATTGAATATTTTAGTCACACTTTCGTTGTTTGCTAACGTGAGATATGTTTTTTTGGTCTAATAATATTGAGGGCTAAATTTGCTGATCACTTTTTAAATTAATAACCAAATCGATAGAATTTGTAAACATTAGAAGGCTAAATTTCATATCAAGCCAATAAAACAAAGTCGGCGTTAGACTTCCGTTAAGCAACTAACAAAAGAGTGACTAAAATATTTAATTTTGAAAAGTTGAGTGACTAAAACGAAAAAAAATTAATAGTTAATTAATTAAAATAGAACGAACTGAATAGTCGAGTGACTATTCTTTTACTTTACTCACTTATCTTTTATCAATTAGATTTGCCCATTTTAATCTGTGTTTGAAAATCTAATTTGACTAATTTTAATTTAAACTTTATTCGACCCAATTTGAATCATAAAAAGTTAATAATCTCAACTTGCTCTACTCAAATGAAAAAATAACTCAAACAAAAAATGGCATGACCCTAAAACAACCAGAATTAATCCAAGTTATCTAGAAATAACCCTAAATACTCGAGCCCAAAAAAATTAAAATGACCTAAATTCAATATAACCCGATTTGAAATCCTTCAAATAATTTAAACCCGAACTTGATACAACCCTTATCTCAAACTTTAACTATCATCGTTGCACAAAAAATGAACATAAAGAGTGTAAAAATGATAGTCTTGTAGATAAAATGATGAAATTTGAACTCGGATAAATTTGACCCTTATCACCAACTTTAACAAATAGGATATTTAATTATTAAAAAAGGGATATTCATTGTAATTGGTCATTTCAACACACATTACTAATTTCATCTTGTGGAAATAAAGTACACAAAAGTTACGACATTACTAGGAAATATCCAAATATTCTATATTAAATTATTATTATCATACATGTTTCAATGATTAAAATTTTGAATAAAATATTTAAAAGAAAAAGAAAACTCGTGCGTTGCATGCTTTATTTACATGCATATTATATATTTAAAGAGAAATTTCAAATTTTAAATAATAAATAATTAAATTTTAATTTATAGGAACAGAATCTAAAAAGCTGATTCTCTCATGTCATTGAAAACTTGAAAGCTAAAATTTAAAAGAAAAAAAGAAGAAGAAGAAAAATTGATTGTTCTCACCTTTAATTTTTCTTTTCCACGTTTACCTTTATTATTTTCCCTCGTTTCCAACACTTTGTATAAAAGTGATTAAAATAAGGGTAAATTACACCAATAGTCATCCAACTTTAGGGTAGCTGACAAAACAGTCATTTAGATTTCAATTCAGTCACTCAACTTTTAAAAAATAACAAAACAGTCACCACTAACCATTTTCCGTTACAGACGTAACGGAGCTATCCTTTTCCGTTATTCACTTAACAGAAACTCCATTTTTCATCTCTCTCCCATCCCCCTCCCTCTTCCCCACCATCCCTCCCCCTATCACAAGCACCTTTACACCATTGTCCTCTCCCCCTCTTCTCTCTATTCCTTCTTCACCATCATTTCTCTAACCCTCAGCAAAGCTGCCATGTCCAAAGAAATGAGCCATTTTGTCCTTGTCGTCTACTCAAATGCTCTGGCTTCTCTCATTCTTCTTCCAACAGCTTTTTTCTTCACAAGGTTCTCATCTATCTACCAATTAAATCCATGGATGAGCAATTAATGGTATTTATTTCAGTTTTGGGACTTCTTTATATGCAAGAAAAGCAGCCACCAATTACTTCATCTTTTTTGTGCAAAATTTTCTGCTTAAGCATTGCTGGGTATGTAATTAAATCTAAACAGAGTTCAATAATTCCTTTATTGGTGAAAAATTGGGTTATAAAATTGGGTTTTTTGCAGGATCACTTTGATGCAGAACTGTGTAATCATTGGTGTAAGATACAGCTCTCCAACTCTTGCTTCTGCTCTTGCCAACTTAATCCCAGCTTTCACTTTCTTGCTTGTTGTTATCTTCAAGTTCGTCTCTACTGTTATGCCATTTGTTTTTGTAGTATAAGGCATAATGAGCAGTCTTTGATCTTTGTTGCTATGCCAATACTTTCTCCCTAAATTCAACCGCAATTACACCCATCTCATTCTACCATGTTACAACATCTAACAATTGGCTCATAGGTGGCCTCTTCATCGCTACTTCCATTTTGTCACTTTCAGCAAAAATTGTTGGTCAGGTAATTTAATATGCTATTTATAATCCACGATTACTGGCTACTTCAAATTGATACTTTCCCTACTAAATTTGAAGGCTGCAGTTCTAAAAGGGTATCCATTAGAGATAATGTTGGTTTCCTTCTATTGCATCTTTGGGTCCATTCAATTTGCATTGGTTACTTTGATTTTGAAAGAGACCCAAACGCTTGGATGTTGAGTCTTGATATCGAGCTCATTTCTGTGGTCTACTCAGTAAGCAAATTGCAACTCCCCGTGTTAGCTTTGTCATTTTGGCAAATCGAAGCTTTGTAATTGAGACCAATTTCATTTCAGGCTCTATTTGGAAATGTGGTAACATTTAGCATGCAAGCATGGTGAATATGGCGTAAAGGTTTAGTTTTTGTGGCCACACTTTTGCTACCTTCTTGGGGTTCATTTTCCTTGGGGATGATGGTGAATAAAGAATAGGGGAAGAGAGGGAAAGGGCAATAGTGGGGAGGTCTGCAAAAAAGTAAAAGGGTTTGTGATAGGGGATGGAAGGTAGGGAAGATGGAGGGGGATGGGAGAGGGATGGAAAATGGTATTTCTGTTAAGTGAATAACGGAGAAGGATAGCTCACATTATTTTTGAAAGTTAAGCGATTAGTGGTGACTGCTTTGTCACCTACCCCAAGTTGAGTGACTGTTGGTGTAATTTACCCTTAAAATAATAAAATTGTTTAATTATGTTCTCAATCCCTAAACTATTTGAACTTTAGAAAGTTAATCTATTTTTTTATCTCCATAAATTTAGTCATTGTACTTGTAAGATTTGAAAATTAAAATCTTGTTGATAACTCTATTAATGAGTTTTTATATTGAAAATCTAATTTAAAAATTAGGGTCTAATTGATAAGACATTCAGATTTAATAGAAGTAAATTAATAGTGTCATTGATTAGATTTTAGTTTTCTAAATTAGTCAAGTAAAGGGACTAAAATTCGAAATTGAAATTAGATGAATTAAATTTTAAAAATTGAAAGGTATAGGGATCAAATGTAATCGGACTTAATAGAAAATGCTTAGTGACTTTTATTAAATAAGTATTTATATTTTATAAATAAATATTAGGCGCAATAGTAAGGCATATTGTACTGATAACATATTAATTTGCATGTTATTTTGTGTTTAATTAGATTTATTTCTGAATTGATCCCTGCTAAATTAGTACTTTTATGTTTTAATCTTGCCAAATTGAAACACAATCAATAAAAATGAGCCCGAATAAAAAATGTGGAGAAAAGCCAAGGACTCATAAGAATTTTTGACTTTTGATCATGTCTGTCGAGTCTTAAAAATTTATAAAAAGAATGATCAAACCTGGAAACTAACTAAGACAACGATGGAGGCAATCGCACCTATCGAACAGTAGTATAGTTTAGTGGCAAGACTGGATTGTCGAACCCAAAGGAACCAAAAGTACTAATATTAACTCTCTTTCTATTATTTAGCCTACGAATTAAGGGAATTTTTTATCTAATCTAAAATTAACTAATCAACTAAGCTAAAGGTGCTAAAACAAAGAAGAAATTGGGGAAGGACTTGAGGGAAAACCGATTGATTTAGACAATACCTGAGAAAGAATCCACCTAGACTTCACTTGTTATCTAACTCTGAACCGGACGATTTATTCACTTGACTTGATCCGTAGGATTCCCTAATTTATATTAATACCTTTCTCGAGGCTACTAACGTCTAACCCTAGGTTGATTAATTAAAATCTCTTCCTAATTAAAACCCCTAGAATTGCATTAACTCGATCTATGGACTTTCATATTAGGTTTGACCCTAATCAGGCAAATATACGTCATCCTATCTCCAGGGTTGCGTTCAACTCCGCTTAACTATGCTAAATCTACTCTTAAACAGGGTCTATTCCTCTTCTGCTTAAAAGCATAATTGCTTGAATCGATATCCTAGAAATACCAAAACAAGAATTAAGAACACATAGTTAAGAACAAATCAAGTATTTATCATACAGCTCAGATAATAATAACAAGATTCATCTTAGGTTTCATCCCTCTCAAGTATCTGAGGGTTTAGTTCATAATTGTAAAAGAAAATATCTCAGAAGAAAATATAAAACAAAACATAAAGAAAACCCTAAAACCCCCTGAAAGATTTGAAGGAGAGATCCTCCGTCTTGAGTATGATTCTGGCTTCTTGAGATGAATCAACTGGCTTTCTTCGAGTAAATCCTTGAATTTAACTGCTTTGGCTCGACTCTTTGGCCTAGTTGAACGCCTCGTAAAGGTTGGCCTCTAGAGTCTTTATATAGGCTTTTGGAATATGTTTCTTTGCCTCTAAGTACCCTAATCCGAATAGGATTCTTCTTATCTGCGGCAGAGACACGCCCATGGCACACGCCGATGTAAATTGTGGCCAGGCCATGTTCGGGTCTGTTGATGAGGCACGGTCGTGTTTTTCAGGGTCCAGGCTGTGGTCGACTCTTTTTACGGGGCACGGCTGTGTGGTCTTGGGCCCAGGCCATGTGGATTTCATGCTTTGGCCCATTTTTTTCGTTTTCAGCCCATTTATTGTTCTTTTCATCCTCCGATACTTTACTGAGTATAAAACATGAAAACAAAGAATTAGGAGCACCTATTTTCATAATTAAAGGGATAAATCATCCAAAAGTATGCTAAATGTGGGATTAAAAATATGTTCATATTATGGTTTATCAACTTTGTAAAAGACAAAAATAGGAAAAAAAATCTTATTTTATTTTTATTTATTTATTTTGATTTTATGTTAAATTAGTTAATGCCAAAAATTGCAAACTCTATGTATATAAATAGGGCATTAACGTCCTTTGGGAAATCAGCCCTTAATTCTACATTCCTACTCCAATTTGGAATTGAATAGAGTTAAATTGTTTCTTTCTTTTCTTTCAATTTGGGCATGGATATTCTGTTGTTTCATTTACATTTCTTTGTTCTTTTAAAATTGGCCTAATTGCTTTCCAAGTACTTTTTTTTCCCAACTTCCACCATATTTCATACAAATCCAATCACCCTCCACAACCTACAAGCATGATTAAACCCATGCTACACTAAATTCTATCTTAGCTTTAGGTCGGTGTTCTTTTCGGTCGGGAATCATGAGATAAGTATTTGTGCTAAAAATCCTTCCAATCGGTATTCATATTTTTCCTAAGTATCGGGATTGGCAACTCATCTCTTAAGGTTAACTCGACTTCAAGTCAAAAGTTGCACGTTGGATTGAAGTCGTGTATGCTGACAGTTGGAGAAGCTAGTCGGACATTCTGTATTCGGATATTCGAGAACAAATCAAGGAAGAAGTGACCGGGTTTAAACGACCCACGCGGTTGAGGTCGTTAATTCGAGTTGGGTTCTTCAAAGTGCAAGGCTACTGGAATTTTGAATCGAGAACACGTGTATCTCGGTTAGATAATCGGTAAGGGTTGATTTGCAGGTTGTACCGGGACCAGCTACGAAAGGAAGAATTGGTGGTTAGGACGTTCTTAACTGCTATAACCAGCTTATCGTTTGGAGGAGAAGATTAATTTTTCGAGGATTGATTCTTAACACGGAATTTATCGAGTCTAAGGCTAAGGCTTATTATTTTTGTTTGCAAATTTCTAAATTTATTTCCAATTTACATTTATTTTCAATATTCATCAATTGTTTATTTAAGTTGATTAGATTATTTAATTTCTTAAACATTCTCAAACTCCCCGATTTACTTGTTTATTTTTGTTGCAGTAACGTTTGGAGTCGTGGGCACGACTCTTGCCACAACCCTAGACACGACGAATATTTTGTTCATAAGTGGACACAGAAGTTGATTACGACATCCAATCCCTGTGGACTCGACCCTACTACCACTCTTAATTGCTATTTAGAGTTATTTTAATAGGAATTATTTTTTATGGTTTCGACGCCCATCATGTACTTTCAATGGTAGGATTCAGATTTGATCTTTAGAAACTATATTGTTGGAATGGACAACCATGAAACTCAAAAAGATTAATTTCTATAGACTGTAAAACTGATATGAAGAATACCTTGATTCCACACACACAAAAAAAAAAAAAAAATAAAATAAAGATTTTGATAATTACAAAAGCAATTCACATTCAAGTCACTGAAAACAAAATTAACAGAAGCATAAGTTGAATATAAACTAGACCAAAAAAAATCTTTGGATAGGATTCACATGTGACCAGATTTAAGTAGAAATAAATATAAATGAAGTTTAAACATGGTTTGCTGAAATTTATAGAAAGTTTTATTATCACAAATACAAATATACGTTTGAGTAACTATAATATAAAATTAAATTAATACAAGGCATAACAGATGGAAAATCGAAAAGAACAGGAAAAACCACAAAAAATTTTGGACAAAACCTGTAAATGGGATTAGTCCATGTACTTTTGAAATTTGTGTATTTTGTCCTTGTACTTTTCAAAATTTAAAATTTCAATCCTCACCAAACGATAATTGTTAAATTTAATAAGTTAATTTATGATATTTCTAAAATCTAATGTGGCAAATATATTATCATATGTGTAATATCATGTCTGTTTGTTATTTCCACATATTAGTTACTAAAATTCAGTTAATAGATTAATCATTAATGACTATCATTTATGTCAAGACTGAAATTTCAAAATTAAAAATTATAGAAACTTAAAATGATCCAATTGGAAAATATGGACCGAATCTTTAAATAAATACATAGTACAAGACTAGTAATTGAATTTAACCAAACAAATTTAACTATTACGATTTGGGTCAAGATTAAAATTTTAAAATTAAAAAAAAGAGACTAAAATTAACCAATTAAAAAAGTATAGAGATTAAAATTAAAATATGAAAATTAAAATTACAACGTTACAAAATTTAACATATATGACAAATACGCTCAATACTCAATTACTCGTGCCCTCTCCTTAACTACCAATACAAAGCAATTGTGATTAAAATTTGCATATGATCTTACTATCAAACAAAATACATACCTTAAATGCTAAGAAAATTACTTTATAATCAATAAGCCAACTTTGAAAGTCATTATAAAAAAATAATTCCTTAAAATCATCAAAAACAATATAAACAAAAACTTTATAATCTTGGGGTTTAATTAAGCAATTAGATTTGCTAATTATTTCGTGAAAATGAGGCAATATTTGACCTAATTGTTTCTGGTACATATATTTGACTTAATTCAGCCGACGTTATAAAAATGAGTTGTCTGATTTGGACAGCGAAACCTTAACACCTGTTGTTACACTGTTGTATTGACAAAAGACAACTCAAAAACCAAAGTACTCACAGGAAGCTTACTAATCCACTTAATTAAAGGTTACAAAACATATTAATTACGATAACTATGTTGATTGATAATGCTAGTCACTATCCTTCAAACTGTAATGAATTCTTTTTGTCATCTATCAGTTTTCGTCCCATATAATTTGCTGTCTATTTTAACTAATCTTGTCTGTTTCTCTGGCATAATGACATACACTTTCATAGTGTAAAAAAAAATTAACGGTAATTATTTAATTGAAATAATCTTTTTTTAGTAAATATTTTAAAAATTAGTCACTGAACTATTCGACTTTTTTCTTTTTCTTTTTTTATTCATCATCCGTTAAATTACGAAAGGCAACATAACTCGGCAGCTTTTAGAATTACCATAATAGTAACTTCAACTTTTATCATTTATACATTGTGTCAATTTAATCTTGATTCTAAAAAAATAACCCTTAACATTTTATCATTTTATTTTTTTTTAAAGCTTTTTAGGTGAAATGGGTTATAAAGAAAAACAAAAGCGTGGAAAAGACCAAATTACACGATATATAAATGTCGAGAGTTAAAATTGCTATTATGCTAATTTTAAAAGTTGTCAAGGTATCTATTCGTTAACCATTTAACTATCGGTGACAAAAAACAACATAACCAGATAGTTGGATGTTTGTAACTTTTATAATTGGATGACTAAAAAGATACTTACTAATAATTGAGTGACTATAAATGTAGTTTACTCATTTTCTTAAAATAATATTAAGAATTCAATTGACGTATGAATGATTGGATTTGTACGTAACTCTAATTGTATGATTAAAAGTAATAAAGAAGATTCGCATAATCATTGTAATAATAATAATTAATGATATTATCAATTTAGGCATCTTGATAATTTTATAGAAACAAAATTATCAAATTATGTAGAATTATAATATAAAATTAAATCATAATAAAAAGAGGATATGAAAGAGACAAATATATGATCCAATTAGTTTTAAATAAATTATGAATTGATATTTTGAGTATTTTATTAGTGCTAAAATGAAATCATTTTCCCATTTCTCTATTTAAAGTGCGTTTTTGAAATGATTTTACTAAATTTGAGGTAACCAATTGATTTAAATAATTTTATAATTATACTTTAATTTTGAATCAAAACAAGTAGAATTAATTTTAGAATTAAAAATAAATGGACTAAATTTTAAAAATCCTAAAAATAGAAAGATCGATGCATAATTAAATCTAAGCAATTTAATAGAGTTCATTAAGATTTACAATTCGATATAGATATACCATGCTTGAATTAGGAGAAAATGAAGGTGAGAAGAAACAAAAATATGTACATAGATCTGACATAATCTTTTGGCCACTATTTTATAACATTGACCATGTCTATTCACTAGACCACTAAAGAGTGATATTTTTTTATTGTAAGATTTTGAGTTTAAATTTTGCGTATAAAAAATTATATTATTTTATAAATTTATTCGATTTAGTTTTAAATTTAAGATTTAAGTAAAATTATTATATTAAATATTAAAAGAGTTAGATTTTTTAAAAAAATAGAAAATTTAAGATTTAAATTTTGCGAATAGAGAAAACAAAAATGAAAGAACTTTTGCCGAAGAGAGAGTAGGCAGGGTCTTAGCCCTCTAAATTTAAAAATTGTAGCTTTAGACTTTAAATTCATAAAATCCTAAATTAATATATGATAAAATTATAATTTAATCTTTAAGAGGATAAAATTTTAATTTAATCATTAAATTATAAAAATATATATTTTATATAATTTAATCTACCGACCTAAAATAATTCTGGTTCACCCTATGTGAGAAAAAAATAATTTTGAAACCCAAAAATCATTAAACATGAGAAGTTTTCTTAAACTAAAAAAACATAAAGGAATCACGTTAAATTTTTTTTAAAAAAAACTAATACATATGAAACTAGAGAATCATCACATGGTTTAGTTCCACGAAGCAGTGGCAGCCAAAGGAGAGGCAGCGCCACCGCCGGGGGAACCGTGTTTTTTGGGTGGTGGGTGGCGATGGTGACAGATAAGTTGTCACTGTCAAATAAATGATCCAAATATGAAGCAACAACAGCCCAGTGAGACACAGTGGAAACTGCGGTGCCGGCGGTGAAAGGAGGGAGAAACTGACCAATGAACAGTGACTGTCGGCAGAAACTGGTCACCACACATGCAAATCTTATTGAACCCACCTTCCCCTTTCCTTCTATTTTAACTTTTTTTTTCTTTAATGTATATTTCCCGACAGGGTCCCCATTTTCTTTGGCATTTTCAGTTTTCAAAGATTTGAGGCTGTCTTAAAAGAGAATGTGTATTTTAAGTTTGAAATTTAGGGTTTGTCCTGAACATTCGATTTTAAAAACTTAGTCGTCAGTATGGCATATTGATTAATAGATATCACTTCATATCGGTGCATTTGATGCTATATTTATTTTGTTAACTAATTGGCCTTTTTTTAGAAATCAATAATGCAAACAATAATTGTCCTAACATTTTTATTTTTTTTTGAGAGATTTTCAACTCTTTTCGAAGAATTTTGTATATAAATTCTTCGACAAGTCTAATATTACTTTTAGTGATTGATTGAAAAGTTCGAGTGATTGATTGAAAAGACAATAAATTTAAGAGTTGAAAGTATCTTGTTTGTTGCTTGAAAAAATATAAAACTAAAGAAATTGAAGAGTTTGTGATTGATAGGGTTTGAACCCAAGTTTAAAAGAGGCATGAGTGCAATATGGGTACCACTTCTTCATGTACTTGAGCTTTAAATAAAATCGAGAGACAAAATTCTAATCAGAAACAATTCAGTATTGTTAAGAGATCCATCAGCTCCGAACGAACGACACTTGGCAAACTTCTTCTAAATGAGTAAAAAAATTCCTCAATAAAATTGAATACCTACAAGGATCTTGATTTTTAATGTTTTAAATACTAGGACTAAAATTCAAACTTAACTAGAATAAAGGGACATAGTGCAAATTTAAAATTTTGTACACCAGCTTTGATTTGGACCACATGGTTTTGGGTTTTTAACCCTTTGGGCTTGACATGTGAAAGTGCAACAAATTTTGGGCTTCTATTTATGATAATGACATGACATTTATGGGCCATCTAAAAGTAATTTTTTTTATTTATGATCCATCAATTATCTTCTTCAATAATTCAAGTCCCTTTTTTTTTTTTTGTATTTAAAAGTGATCATATTATACGGTTAGTGGGTCCTATTTCAGTTTATTTGTTATTATCAAAGCTTCAAAATTTTAATTTTGGCGGAGAAAAAACAATTATAAAATATTATTTAAAAAATTAAAATCGTAAACATTTTTAAATATTTTATACCAATTATTAAAAACATAAATAATCTTATAATATTGTTTGTTTAAAATAGATTTTTAATTAAATTAGTGTCCGGATAATTTATTAGATTAAATGTAGTATAATATTTATATATTTAATTTAAGAATTTTTCATAAATATTAAATTTTTAAAATTTATTCTAACAATGACGTCTACAAAAAGTTTATTATAAATTTTAGGTTAGTTGAATAATTTTATTTTACTTAAAATTTGATTAAAAAAATCAATATGAGAAAAATTGTGAAGGTACATGTTAAGTCCCTCTAATATAAGGATTAGATCAGATTAGTCCATTTCCTATTATATAGATAAATTTAGTCTATGTATTATAAAAAGAATCAAGTTTAATAGAGTTAATATTTACATATCTAAAAATGACATGATCTTTTTTCATCTACAGTTCAACTTAAAACAAAAAGTTTCATTTATAGAATTATAAAAACTTTTAAAATACAATATTAAATGATAAGTGACTTTTTTAAAATAATAAATACTAACTTTATTGAAATTTGACATTATTTATTTTTAAAATAAATTAAAATATTTATTAATAATAAAAAACTAATTTGATCCGGTCCGCCCCTAGCAAACACTTCCACCTACAAAAGAGTATAATTTAATGACCTGCAATTACATCCAAATATTAATTGGATGAAAAAAAGGGGAAAAGATAAGAAAGGGCGGCGAAGCTTCTTATGGTTGTGTTTTATTCACATGTTTCTCGTTTTATTTATTTATTGATTGTGCAATATTTTTTGTGGGTATGGATACATGGAACCATTGAGAGTAATAATCATTGCTCCGAATTGGGTAGTACTTAAACTTGATAGATTAAATTGGACAATGATGAGAGACAATGTACCAATAATCAAAACCAAACAAAAACATCTCTGGTTTTCATAAAACATGCTACGGTCCTACATGACGTCTACTTTATGGTTTTGCAGTTCAACTTTGTCTATTAAGGGCGATGAAAGGAAAATCTAATGTAATAGGTATTGACTTGTCGCGATTTGATAGGGTTGGTAGTGGGGTTGTTAAAAAAGAGATAAGCAATGACTTTGACCTCTCAATTTTTTAAAATTTTATTTTCATCCCTCAATAATGAATTGTCGGTTCAAGGTCGAATTTAAGGTATCCAACTTTTATTATTGATTAGATTAATAATTATTATTTTTATCTTTTAACAAGCTAATAAAATTTGATTATATAAATTTCGACACGTCATATTAAAACACTTATATATTCTTCAATATTCATTTTAATTTGTATGTTATAACGACATACCGTATTTCAAATATTTTATGAATCTAATATCAGCACATGTACAATAATGTAAATCTGAATTGAATGGGTGCATGTACCATAAGGTACGTATTAAATTCCACACTATGCGCGTTCTATTGAATGGGTGCATGTACCATAACGACATATCGTGTATAAATGACTGAAAAAAATTATGTTTCCATTGGAAAAGAAATAAATTAAATTGTTTGAATATGGCATGCAGCTGGCATGATGCCTAAAGTTGGACATAAAATTTGGGGATGTAACTTGTCACCTAATATGTCAACGTCCAAGTCGGTCCCCATGCAAATAGATTTGGGGTAAAATGTTGGATAAAAAGTGTTTACCAAAGTTTGAAGATATGAAAAATGGACCGCCACTTGTCTTTGTTTTTGCTTCTTTTTTCAATTTTTCATGGCCTCTTAGAATTTGCCGACCTAAGCTTAATCAAATCAATCAAATGAATAAACGATCATATATTATATTTTGGAATTCAACATGGTCTAAATCCGTGTTCATCATTTTTTATAGGAAAATTCATTTAATGAATGATATTTTAGGAAAAAATTATAAATACCCGGTATAAATGATAAAATACAAGTTCTATTAATATAAAAAAATTAATTTTATAGAATATTGTGGCGCATTGACAAATAGTTCGGTCACAAATCAAGTACTACATATTTGGAGTGATTACAAACGCTTACTATGATAAGGAAATTAGACTTAGATGGTTCAAAACGACGGGCAAAAATCGACAAAAGAGTCGATAATCCACCAAACTAGAGAAGACGGTGACAAAACCATCCCAGAACACTTGCAAAAGCAAAACTATGTGCATAAGTAAGACTAGAAAACGTGGTATGTGTAAGATAGTACGTATGAAAGATATTTGAGAGAAAACAAATCTGAAAATTCACTATTTCTATTCTAAATTCATCATTGAAACCTTGCTACATTCATCTGTATATTACATATTTATAACAGAAGCCTGACTAACAACTTCTTAGCTGGACTAACCAACTAGAACTAACTAACAATTCTTAGCTGGATTACCAACTAGGACTTAACTAATTAACTGAACTAGCTAATGCATACTATACTCTATCATGCACCCATCTTCCCGACCTGTGAGACACAAAGTAGATTTCGAAACCGCGAAAACCATGTTGCGGACAAAGGCTTCGTAAATATATCCGCCACTTGATCACAAGCAGGAACTTCTCCTACCAACAGAGATCCATTCGCAACCTTTTCCCGAACAAAAAATAATAGTCCCATACCCAACCAAAGATAACCAGAAGTTTGGACGAATTATTATTCCAAAATCAATAGTCCCAGACAAATACCGTAATATACGTTTTAACGCCACCATATGAACATTAGTAGGACTATGCATGAATTGACATATCCTATTCACCGTGCACGCAATATCCGGTGCGGTCATAACAATATCTTGAAGAGCACCAATACTTACAGACTCGATCGGATCGACCAAAGGTTCTCCATCGACTTGGACATAGTAGAAGAACTAACCATTGGAGTATGAACTCCTTTTGCATCAAGCATCGAGCAACGAGCAAGAAGATCACGGACATACTTCCGCTGACAAAGATGAAGAGAAGTAGCAGAGCGAGTAACCTCAATCCCAAGAAAATAATGTAACTCACCCATATCCTTGAGTGAAAACTCGCTATTCAGCAACTGAACAAACCATTCGATGACTGAGACATATTCCCAGTAACTATAATATCATCAACATACACAAGAACGTAGAGAGTAGAATCACGTATTATCCGTACAAACAAGGAGGAGTCAGACTTGGAAGCAACAAACCCCACCGAATTGAGGAACTGTTTTAGTTTATCAAACCACGCACGAGGTGCCTGTCTGAGACCATACAAAGCCTTTTTCAAACCACATACGAGAGGTTGTCCATCGAGGCACGCACCTCATACCACGGAGGCGATACATATACACCTCGTGTCAATATCACCATTTAAGAAAGCATTGTTAACGCTAACTTGCCGCAATCGCCACCCCGAGAGACGACAATAGATAAAACAACACGCACAGAAGCAGGTTTAACGACAGGACTAAACGTTTCCTTGAAGTCACACCCAGGATTTTGCGAGCATGCCATCCGGATTTCTTTTGATTTTAAACAACCACTTGCACCCTATAACTTTGCAGTTTGGGGGTCGCGGAACAAGATCCCAAGTGAGATTTCGAATAAGTGCATCATATTCTACTTGTGCAGCAGCACGCCACTCAGATGAAGTCAAAGCTTCTTCGATCGTAGAAGGTTCAACAGTCTTAACAGAAAGAGCCTTAGGTTTGAAAATACCAGCTTTGGACCTAGTCACCATTGGATGAGTATTAACTATAGGTAGATCTGGGGCTGGTCAGTAGCACTCGAGAAAACACCCTCTCATGATTAAGATCGAAGCAGAAGCGGAGGGCGAGGAGCGGTGAGATTCCGGCGAGATCCATCCTCGAGTTGTGGCATAACAAGAGAAGAAAACGAAGGATCATTTTGCGGAGAACCCATAGGGGGACGAACGAGGCGAAAGTATCTATAATTGGAGACGAGAATCTATACTCGCAGAAACCCGCATGAACCACCGGAACAAACGTTGGAACAAGTGAAGTTTTAAATGCGTCAAAGGTGACGAAGATGACAAAACTTGGTCTCATCAAACACCATATGCCGAGATACAATTACCTTGCCGATCGGTAATAAACACAGATACCCTTTATGGTGAGCATCAGAGCCAGGAAGGTAGATGGTTGAGACCGAAAATCGAGCTTGTGAGCCTGAAACGGACGAAGATAGGGATAACAGCAACATCCGAATACCCACAAATGATCATACGACGGTGCCGACCCATAAAGAGCTTGATACGGTAAAATTGTAGCCAGAACTGGAGTAGGTAACCGATTGATGATATGAATAGCACAACAGAACGCATAGCCCCAAAACTCCATAGGTAGATTGGCTTGGACGAGTAGGGAGAGACCCATTTCAACAATATGACGATGCTTCCTTTCCGCAACACCATTTTGTTCAGATGTATGTGGGCATGTGAGGCGATGAATGATTTCATGCAATTCCAAAACAGACTTAAACGCTCTATATTCACCACCACAATCGCTCTGAAATTGTTTAATGTTCGCCTAAACCGATTCTGAACTAAGCGATGAAACTGAACAAAACACTTCACCGCTTGAGACTTCTATCGAATAAGATAAATCCATGTAAAATGAGTACACATATCAACAAACGATATATAGTACCAGTGAGTTCCACAGGAGACAGGCGCCGGACCCCAAAGATCAGACACCACTAAATCAAACGGATTTGTGTACTTAGTAACAGATATGGGAAAAGGAAATTTATGAGCTTTTCCTTTTTTGCGATGCATATTCCATCAAGACTTGTATTTGGCGAAAGAACAATATTACAATCGATCTAAAACACTTTTGACAATAGCAATAGATGAATGACCAAGGCGATTATGCCATAAGGTCAACTTATTACAATCATTATAGTTATTTGAACTATCGTGAAGTAGAAGTGGAACCTCAATAGAGTGAGCGAGCCAAGTCGGTAGAGAGAACTTGTAGAGTCCATCATGTATGTGGCCCGTCGCGGCGTTCCGGGTCATTATGTCCTTAATAACACAAGACGTTGGATGAAACTCAAAAACACACCATTATCTTTAGCAAACCGAGATCTGAGATAACAGATTCTTTCAATTTTCGCACACATAAAACATCACCAATGAAGCATTTTAAAACGCGTAGGAAAATACCATTACCAATGGAAGAAATACGGCGGGTGTCCCGTCACCTATCGATAAAGAAGGCGTACCTAGATAAGGAGTAGTGTCTGTAGAGTCGACGCATCACGGCAAACATGATTATCGGCACCGAATCGAGAGTATCAAGAAGTCGATCCGGGATCGACATTTGATCCAACTCGAGCAGATATTAACATGTGAACTGTGAAGGGAATGACTAGAAGGATTTAAATCACCCACTCTCGGAAGTCCAATACGGATCGAACCCGAATACACCCGAGCCCGAGGTTTGGTACACCAAGGAATAGGGGAATCCGATACATCATCAAACCGAACACAATTATTCTTGGACGAACATCCTCGAATGCCCATGATCAAGCGCACCACAAGCATCAACCAATGGAGCATTGCCCATGAAAATCAATGGAATATCGCGCCTATTATTTGGTGGAGCATTTGGCCCAATATAGTTGGGAGCTAAAGGAGAAACATTTGGCCCATAATTTGAAGGAGCATTCGGCCCAACCTGATTTGGGTAAACATTCGGCCCAATATTATGTGTAGCCAAGTGACGCCGCAAGTCCATATCATGTCTGTTGAAAGGAGATTGAAAAGAACCATGGGCCCCACCATAATAATTTCTATGCATGTGACCATGAGATTGAATCTGCGGTACAGCTGGAGAGAAATTTTGAAAACCATAACAATTTCCTCTTTGACCATTGTGCATCCAATTTTGACCAGCCGGTGGAGACCGAGATCCATCAAAGTCCCGATTAAATCGATAATAGCATTTCTGAGCAAGGTGACCGAATCATTACGGATCACGCCTTTGGATCCATGATCGAAAGCCGCCCACGGCCACGGGACGGCGGTCGACCACCACGAAACGATTTCACGAGGAGTGGATTGTGTAGACTCCACAAGATTCGCGTGTAAGGTGAGCTCCTGAACGTCTCTCAACTGTCGTTGTTCACACTCGACTAACGTAGCCACGATTCGACGAAAGGAGAATTTCTCTGACGACAGAGACACAAGTGAAACTATAGCATCAAATTCGGACGGTAAACCAGCAAGTAAGACCTCCGACTTTTCGTCCTCAGAAACAACAACACCAGACGCCGCAAGTAAATCACACAACTGTTTAATCCTATCTACATAAGCTTTCATAGACATAGTACCTTTTTTTAAAGAATGAAGCTCATGCTTGATCTTTGATTGTTTAGCACTAGTATCGACAGCAAAAAGGCTAGTCGCCGTGCACCAAATATCCGACGAAGTGCGAGCATCGGTGAAGGACGAGAGAAGCGACGTACTAATCGTGGAAAGTAACCACGAAACAAGAAGGAGATCTTGTCTGGAGAACACGAGCGGTAGGATTAGGAGCCAAAGATCCATCTGCCGATTGAATAAACTGGCCGGTGATGGAAGAGTACCATCAACAAATCCTAGTAGATCATAAGCACCAAGAATGACACGAACTTCTTTGTTGCGGAGAATGAACGTGCTTTCATCTAACTTCACCACATCGTGTCGAGGAAAGACGTGACAACTTTGTCACCAGTGAGCGGAGCGAACCGCCATCAACAGAGCCGAGTCGGAAGTGAGGTTAGTAGCCATAGACCCTAGAATCGTTTGGATCGATACCATGTAAGATAGTACGTATGAAAGATATTTGAGAGAAAACAAATCTGAAAATTCACTATTTCTATTCTGAATTCATCATTGAAACCTTGCTACATTCATCTGTATATTACATATTTATAATGAAGTTCGACTAACAACTTCTTAGCTGGACTAACCAACTAGAACTAACTAACAATTCTTAGCTGGATTACCAACTAAGACTTAACTAATTAACTGAACTAGCTAATGCATACTATACTCTATCAAGACGAGAGTAAACAAAAACTTTATAGTAAAGACTTATTAAACAATAGAAAACAAACCAAAACATATAAAACTTAAAAGACAACACAATTTCGAACAAACTCGTGAAATCATTTATTATTCTAAAATACTCTTAAATATAAACAAATTAAAAAGCTGACGAAGAGCCACCCACTTTCCAAGAGAAACTGTTGGTGGCTAGTGGAGTTTTAGTGATAATAGGCACCGTCATATGTCTATCACAATTTGTGAAGATAACAAAGATACCCACAAAATAAATTTGCAAATTGAAAAGAGGGAAGACACAATGAGTGAATGAGGAGAATAGAGAAAGAAAGGGTTGATGGGAGGAGAAAAGACAAACAGTAACCAACTCAAAAGCTAGCACCGTTGGACAAAACAAAAGAGAAGCAAACGACTTAGATAAACAAGAGAAAATTTTAATTTGAATAGATATAATTTAATTATAAATTATTAGTAATTTTATATTTTATATTTTACATTTTAAATTTGAAAATGATGTAAAATATAAATGATTTAACCTAAAATATTCTTAAACTAGAATGATTTGAGCTCGAAATGGATTCAAAATTGAATTGAACCAAAAATTATTTTAATTTAAATCGATTCATTTAATATTAATTTATATTAAAAATAACGTAATTTAAATGAAAAATGACTTAAACCCAATTTTAAATGACAAATAAATAAATTCTAAATCTAACCAACCAAACACATCATTAAATAATAATTTTTTTTCATGGTCAAATTGAGAGTAAAAAGTTTGACAATTTCGATGATCAAAGGAGAGAGAGGCCTTCTAGTGTCGGTCTTAGTGTTTTAATGGCGAAGAACAACACAGTGGAGGGGTCATGGTGATTTTGCGGCGTAGAAACATCCATTGATTCAAGCAAAATATCTGTGGACTAAAAAGCAAAGCTCTCTTTCCAAAAGGACCGACCCTCATTAGCTACTTGCTACTGTTCTTAATGGCAACAATACCACACGTACTGTTTCCACCATTATTGTTGATTAATTAGCTTCCATTTTGTCTTTTGCTGCATGTTATTATAGTGGACCCTATCGAATTAGGGTTAAATGTCGGGAAGATGAACATGGTGGGGCTGGTTTTCTATTATTTTTATGTATATAAATTAAAATGAGAAGGGAATACATGTTCTTTTCGGAACAGCTGTTCTGTTATGACTTTTTTTTTTGTTAAACTAAGCCGTCGTAAATTTAAATTTTATACTTTTATGTTTAAGAATTTAATTTTTATATTTTAGATTTTAATATTCAGGTTTTATATATTGTTAACACTGTTAAATTTTTTATTAAATTGATTGATTTTACATTAAAAAAGTTTAGTTAATAGTAATATAACTAAAAATAATATTGTAATGAACTTGAATTTAACAAAATAATTTTAATAGAGTTAATATTTAGACTTGAATTTTGAAATTTGGAAAGTAGAACACTAAATTTCTAGAAATAAAAGTATAGAGGCTAAACTTTAAATTTACAAAGACTAAAAGGACTTATAACATTTTTAAACCTTTTTTGAGGTAAAAGGACCATTTCAAGCAAATTGGAGAATTTAATCTTGTGAATTTTGATAGTTAGTTGTTCATGACAATTAATCATGTGTTAATATTTACGTTAATTATACGTAATTTTGATAGGTACAATAACAAATATAGTTCTTAATGTTTATATATATTGAATAAATATTTGATTAAAATAATAAATCAAAATAAAATTGACAAAATATATAAATTTTAAAAGATAAATTTATTATTATAAGAATAAAATAAATATATATAATTAACGAAAAGTATTAATATTATGATTAATTATCATTATACTCATAGTATAGGGATGAGAAAATTATAAATGGTGGTAAGACTTAAAATTATCTTTTAAAATGTCATAAAATTGAGCAATTTAGTCCTAGTTAAAAATAAATAAAATTTGATTTTTCCTTGGTGATTATTTTGGACAATTTCTATTATTAATTCTTGAATTATGCGTGCATTATAAATTTAGTCTCTGTGTTTTACTTTGATTCATTTTAGTCCATATTTTATCGAATTTTAAAATTTTACTCCTAATCCAAACCGTAAATCTATTTATATTAAATATTGCTACTAGCCTTTTATTATGTATAAGTTACTTAATTTAATTTTTATTCTCTAATTTAATCATATTTATTTATATAATTTTAAAATTTCATTGTATAAAATTTTAAAAATACCTGAATTTAATTGATTGAAATTTTAAATTCGAAAAATATGTCTAACTTATCACATGTTTAATTATTGATGGATCTAACTTATCACATGTTTAATTATTGATGGATTATCAAATGTGAAAATCAGACAAAACTGCAGTCGTATGGCAATGGCAGATCAAACTGTTTTCTTTTCTTAGTAAATACAAGTAAGACAAATAAACATCATTCAAGTGAAATTATTACATCTGTCTTTTTTTTTCACTTCATAAATGTTTGGGAATCTGAAGTATTATTTTAACATTGTAAAGTCTTTTTCTTCTTTCGGACCGTTGTTGAAATTAAATTAAATTGGTCGGTATATTAATTTAAAAGAACATTAATTTATGAATTAGTCTGAATCGATTGAATTTAATTTTATAATTTATATATATTTTAATAATTTATTTAATTAAAATTAGGGCAACAATTAAATTAATTAAATTAAAATTAACAGTATAACAAATTTGATCATCAATCAAGTTGCGATTCAATTTTAAAAAGGTTTTTAAGCTTAGGCCTATTTTCAGGCTTGCTGAACCTATAAGCTTGTTTCATTATTCACAACATTAATAAAAATAAAAAATATTTTATATTAATATTTATATATGTTCATAATTAAATTTAAATTTATTTTTAATTATTTAAATCAAATTTAGATTCAACCAAATTAACTTTATTGTTGATTAATTAGCTTCCATTTTGTCTTTTGCTGCATGTTATTATAGTGGACCCTATCGAATTAGGGTTAAATGTCGGGAAGATGAACATGGTGGGGCTGGTTTTCTATTATTTTATGTATATAAATTAAAATGAGAAGGGAATACATGTTCTTTTCGGAACAGCTGTTCTGTTATGACTTTTTTTTTTGTTAAACTAAGCCGTCGTAAATTTAAATTTTATACTTTTATGTTTAAGAATTTAATTTTTATATTTTAGATTTTAATATTCAGGTTTTATATATTGTTAACACTGTTAAATTTTTTATTAAATTGATTGATTTTACATTAAAAAAAGTTTAGTTAATAGTAATATAACTAAAAAATAATATTGTAATGAACTTGAATTTAACAAAATAATTTTAATAGAGTTAATATTTAGACTTGAATTTTGAAATTTGGAAAGTAGAACACTAAATTTCTAGAAATAAAAGTATAGAGGCTAAACTTTAAATTTACAAAGACTAAAAGGACTTATAACATTTTTAAACCTTTTTTGAGGTAAAAGGACCATTTCAAGCAAATTGGAGAATTTAATCTTGTGAATTTTGATAGTTAGTTGTTCATGACAATTAATCATGACGTTAATATTTACGTTAATTATCGTAATTTTGATAGGTACAATAACAAATATAGTTCTTAATGTTTATATATATTGAATAAATATTTCGATTAAAATAATAAATCAAAATAAAATTGACAAAATATATAAATTTTAAAAGATAAATTTATTATTATAAGAATAAAATAAATATATATAATTAACGAAAAGTATTAATATTATGATTAATTATCATTATACTCATAGTATAGGGATGAGAAAATTATAAATGGTGGTAAGACTTAAAATTATCTTTTAAAATGTCATAAAATTGAGCAATTTAGTCCTAGTTAAAAATAAATAAAATTTGATTTTTCCTTGGTGATTATTTTGGACAATTTCTATTATTAATTCTTGAATTATGCGTGCATTATAAATTTAGTCTCTGTGTTTTACTTTGATTCATTTTAGTCCATATTTTATCGAATTTTAAAATTTTACTCCTAATCCAAACCGTAAATCTATTTATATTAAATATTGCTACTAGCCTTTTATTATGTATAAATTCTGAATTTAATTTTATTCTCTAATTTAATCATATTTATTTATATAATTTTAAAATTTCATTGTATAAAATTTTAAAAATACCTGAATTTAATTGATTGAAATTTTAAATTCGAAAAATATGTCTAACTTATCACATGTTTAATTATTGATGGATCTAACTTATCACATGTTTAATTATTGATGGATTATCAAATGTGAAAATCAGACAAAACTGCAGTCGTATGGCAATGGCAGATCAAACTGTTTTATTTTTCTTAGTAAATACAAGTAAGACAAATAAACATCATTCAAGTGAAATTATTACATCTGTCTTTTTTTTTTCACTTCATAAATGTTTGGGAATCTGAAGTATTATTTTAACATTGTAAAGTCTTTTTCTTCTTTCGGACCGTTGTTGAAATTAAATTAAATTGGTCGGTATATTAATTAAAAGAACATTAATTTATGAATTAGTCTGAATCGATTGAATTTAATTTTATAATTTATATATATTTTAATAATTTATTTAATTAAAATTAGGGCAACAATTAAATTAATTAAATTAAAAATTAATAGTATAACAAATTTGATCATCAATCAAGTTGCGATTCAATTTTAAAAGGTTTTTAAGCCTAGGCCTATTTTCAGGCTTGCTGAACCTATAAGCTTGTTTCATTATTCACAACATTAATAAAAATAAAAAATATTTTTATATTAATATTTATATATGTTCATAATTAAATTTAAATTTATTTTTAATTATTTAAATCAAATTTAGATTCAACCAAATTAACTCGAGATAATTTTTTTTATCTAAGCTCAATCCAAGTCCAAATTAACCAATAGGGCTAAAATCATTTTAACTTGAGATAAGAAAATTTATTTTTAATTATTTAAATTTATATTAACAAAGTTGTTATATATAAATATATATGTATATGTATACACATGTGGGCTTTGTTGTTGGTTCTCAAAGGGTGGGCGAAGATTTGCTTCAAATTTTGGTCACGTTGGTCGTTTTAGAACCTTGCAAGCAAGCCCATAATATTAGAACCGACAAAAGTTTCAAAAAAATTAACAGATAATGATAAATTTAATTTTTAAATTCTTTTTAGTTAAATTTAACCATTAATCTTTCAAAAGAATTAAATCACATTTTTCCAATGGAAATGCTAAGTAAAACAAGGATTTTAACGTAGTTGGCGTGGTAACCCGTGTGGCAACCTATGTATGTCTTATGCTGACATGACACTATTTATCTTATATGATATGTTAAAAAATAATTTAAAATTATAAAAGTACAAAAGAATTAAAATTTTTTTAAAAAAGCATGAAGTTTAAAAGTTTAACATTTTCATTAAAAAAAAAAACAACAATTTCACTCTTTTTTTTGAAAGGTTGATGATCAAATTTGATTCTTTTTAAAATGTTGAAAGATAAATTTAACTAAAAAAAGAGAATAAAAACCAGATTAACAAAAGCTATAAACATCAAGGGCTACATTTATCATTATCTTTATAGATTTTGTAAAATATGCTTTAAAATGCAAATGTTGCTTTACCCGAGTGGTTAAGGGGTGTGCTTGCTAAGTAAATAGGGTTTTTTTTTGCCTCGAGTCTATCAGATGATGTGTTTTTAACATTTTGTTTCAACTGTAAATTGATATAATAATAAATTTAACTCTCAACTTTTACTAGTTTTTGATAAAAAATATCATGGAGACCCTTCTGCTAGGGATTAGATTGCATTTTGTTCTCGTCACTAAAAAAAATGGGCAAATTAGTCCCTATGTGTTAGATCAATGAACAAATTGGTCCTTCTGTTAAAAATTTGATTCATTTTTATTGTTGAAAACTACTCTTTGTACATCAGCATGGGATGCACATGGCATGTCACATGTAACAGTCTAATTATTCCATCAACCACAACAATTTTAACATCAGAAATGGATGAAATTTTTAACAAAAATGATCGATTTACTCTCTTTGATCTAATGTATAGGGACTAATTTGTTCATTTTTTTAGTAAAAGAAACAATATATAATCTAACTTTTAGTACAAGTACCTCTTGCGATACTTTTACTCAAAATTTCATTTATCTTTTTATATCAACGGTAAGTGAAGCAAATTCAATTTAAATTTGACGGTTAATTATTTTATTTTAATTAAATTAAGGTTGATTATTAGTCAACAACATGTCAAAAATTGTACATTTAATTTATTTTAAAAAATAGAAAAAAAGAACAAAAAGTAAACCCGTAAAACTAACGTTGCAAGAATTTTCTCTCAAATTTCTCCCAACTTCCCATCTTCTTTCTCATCCCCCATTTTCTCTCATTTTGTTTTCTTTTTAATTTGTTTTACGAGAATTCTTTTTTCAACCACAACAACAATAGTGAAAGAAAATTTATTATATGATTATCGTTAAGCATCGGAATTGAAAGTCTCAACGTACATTCAATCTTCGATAATTCAAGAAAATGACAGGTGATTTTTCTTATGATTTTATCAATGGCTTGTGGTTGAATATTTTGATTAAAAAAAAAAAAAGTTCTGGAAAAATATGCAACTGATCCATATTCAATCTTATCGAAAGTTTTTTCAATTTAATTTTTATTCATTTGGATGTTTTAATATGTTTGATGTAAATTTTGTTACATCAACATCTCGATGGGTTGCATTATACCTGCAAATAGTTTTTTTATATAGAGCCAAGGCCTTCAAATCATGCCAATTATGTGTATGTATGCATATAAACATATCCCCAATGATGGCTTTCCAAGGACGAAATCATATAAATAAAAACAATCAGGGTTATAAAAACAAGAGGCATAACTCTAATCAAGAACGGTAAGATTTTTAAGAAGTTTAAATGTCTCTTATATAAGATTTTAAGTTCGAGTCCGGTGGATGAAGAACATAATGTTAGGAAAAGTTTTATCTTCATTTAAATGTATGACTTGATTAGACTTTAAATTTAATCAGAATTCAATTATAATAAAACCTCTATTTTTATGGATGGGTTTTAAACCGAATGAATTAATTAAAAAGACTGGAAATTTGTTGAATTTTGAGACTTAGTATCTTGTTTGAATAGGAGGAAAATTAACACTAAGAGCGAGAAAATGAGAAAGAAAAGCTTCCACCTAGAGAACGACATCACCATCATTTCCTTTAATTCCTTCATATCCAATTTAAACTGTTCGAAAATCTGTCGGTTTTCATATTTTATAACTTTAATTTTCTGTTTGATGAAATTCCCAGAACTTTCATTTTGATTTCCTTTATATACAAGCAAGGGTTTTTTTTTAATCCAGAAAAACAGTGCATTAATCACTAATCACTCCCACTATAAAACACCTTCAATTAACATGTCGATAGTAATGAATTAATTCTTTTACTTACTTTATTTTTTATTTAATTAATATGTGGAGTAGATTAAGGAACGTAACTTACAGGAAAGTAAAGCGACATCAACATCATCATAAAACGACGTCGGCAGCGGTAACGGCGGCAATGCCTAGTGAATGTACTGAACCCCTTACGAGTCCCTTTGGGGAATTAGCGACGAATTTATCGGACTCGGAGCTCCGAGAGACGGCTTATGAGATTCTCGTCGGAGCGCGTCTGAGTTCAGGCGGGAAATCGTCGACTTACTCGTCGGATTCGGAGAAGAATTCGGAAAGGGCGGCGGCGACACCGCAGACTTTGACGTCAAGGGCGGCGAGTAAAGTGAAGAAGGCATTGGGATTGAGATCAAGGAGGAAGAAAGCGAGTGAGAAGGCCGAGTCGGAACGAGTCAAAAAGGTGAGTACGATTGGGGAAACGATGCGAGTTCAAATGCGAGTTTCAGAGCAAATGGATTCCCGAGTTAGAAAAGCTCTTTCCAAAGTAGCCGCTGATCAGGTTCGTTAAAGAATAAAAATTGTATAACGGTTTCTTTTTTTTTGGTTAATTGCATTAAACATCCTCAAGATATTAACTAAAATTTAAATTGGTCCTAAACATCTATTGTTCCAATTGAATTAACTGTTTTTGGAATTGGATTGGTTGTCGAATCGGTTAGACTTGTCCATTTAGTTCAAATCAAATAAATTATTAAAAAAATCATAAATATTGTAAATTTAAATTATAAAATTCGATTCAACTAGTTCATGAATCAACTGATTTTTACCTCTATTCCTGGCTGGTTCCTAGTCCAACCGATCCAATCTAATTATTAAAGTACTGATTGAATTTTTTAACTCAAGTACCGTTTTGATCAAATACTTTTGATTGTTGTTAACTTTAGCTATTTAAATCTCACACGATTCTTTTTCTAAACACATATAGATTAAAAATATTTTTGAGCACATAAAATCATATCTCACATTTAATCCTAAAGGTGATTGTTGTAAAGACTTGATTGGAACAAAAATTTAACTTAAAGATTTAATTGAAATTTTTTAAGTTTAAGATGAATTTAAAATTTAATCTATAATTTAAGGATGTCTAGTGCAATTAACTTCTTTCTCAAGGAAGAATTATGAGTTATGCTTTTAAATTGTGGATACTAAATTGGGAGGGTCTAATCGAGTTAATTTAAATTTTAATATCTTCAAGTTATTTTGGGTTCAAATTATTTTGACGATATTTCAAGTTTGAGCCAATTTTAAGTTAGCGCTATTTCGGGTTTGAGTAATTTTATGTTCGAATCCTTTGGGATTGGCGGTTGAGGTTTTCAGGTCATTTTAGGTTTATGTAATAATTTTGGATTGAAGGCATTTCAAGTCGAGCCATTTTAAGTTTGAATTATTTCGGATTTGAATAGTTCCTATTTCAAGTTAGACAGGTTAGAATTGTTAACTTTTTATGATTAAATTGAATCAAATCGAGTTTGAATTCAAATAAATTAAATCAACTTTTCGAATTATGAATAAAAAATTATAGGTCTAATGAACATAAATTGATAGTCTCGTTGTTGCTTTCTTTTTATCAAAGTGGATTGGATCGAGTGGGATTTCAGATTAATTCACTTTGTTTCTTGTATCAGAAAATAGAGTCAATGGTGTTACCACTTGAGATGTTGCAGCAACTCAAGCCTTCTGATTTTCCAAACCAAGAAGAATATGAAGTTTGGCAAAGAAGAAATTTAAAGCTCCTCGAAGCCGGACTCCTTTTGCATCCTCTAGTGCCACTCGATGACGAAAACACTGCTCCGCAGCAGCTCCGAGAGATCATCGACGGAGCATTGGAGAAGCCTTTGGAAACCAGCAAAAACAATGAAACAATGCAAGCCCTCCGTACTGTTGTTTTATCACTTGCTTGTAGAACAAGCAACAATATCGGGTCAGTTTCCGAGACCAGTACTCACTGGGCAGATGGATTCCCAATGAACCTTAAAATCTACCAAATGCTACTCGAAGCTTGTTTCGATGTCAACGACGAAACATCGGTCATCGAGGAGCTAGATGAAGTCCTAGAGCTCATTAAAAAGACATGGTTAGTCCTAGGAATGAACCAAATGCTACATAACCTTTGTTTCTTGTGGATACTATTTAACCGTTACGCGACGATGGATCAAGCTGAAGGCGACTTATTGAGTGCCGGTAATAACCTATTGATCAAAGTCGAAAATGATGCCAAGGCGATGAAAGGAGATGAGAATTATTGTAGGATGTTGAGTTCTACTTTGGGTGCGATTTCGAGTTGGGCTGAGAAAAGGTTGCTTGGTTACCACAGATATTTTCGAAGCGATAATGCCGAGTCGACAATGGGGTGTGTTGTTTCGATGGCGGTTCTGTCGGTGAAGATAATGGAAGGAGGAGAAGGTATCTCAAATGAGGATCATATAGAAGGAAACGAAATGGATGTGGGTCAAGAGAAGGTTGATGCATACATAAAGTCATCGTTACGTGCTGCTTTTGTTCAGGCAAGTTTCCAGTATTTATTTCATTATAATTATGTCCCTGCAACTCAATGTGCAAAACATAAGATGAGAAAGGTCATATAATTTTTTTTCTTAAAGTTGCAAGCAATTATTTATATCAATTGGTCTAATTAGAATTAATAGTTATAAAATTTGACCAATTTCTATTTGAAAGAAGGACTCAAGGTTCTATCTGTTGATAATGTATTTAGACAGATAATGGAGACGGTAAAGTCCAGCAAATCATCATCAACAGGTCAACAAAATGAGCTTCCATTCATGGCTAAACTAGCAGAAGATGTCAGTACACTAGCATTCACAGAGAAAGAGACATTCAGTCCAATATTGAAAAGGTGGCATCCACTTGCAGCTGGTGTAGCAGTAGCCACACTTCATTCATGTTATGGGAATGAACTAAAGCAATATGTTTCAAGCATTGATGAATTAACACCGGATATATTGGAAGTAATGAAAGGTGCTGATAAGTTGGAGAAAGATTTGGTGCAAATTGCAGTTGAGAATTCAGAGGATAGTGAAGATGGTGGGAAATCAATTATAAGAGAGATGCTTCCTTATGAGGCTGACTCTGTTACTTCTAATTTGGTCAAGTCATGGATAAAGACTAGAACTGATAGATTGAAGGAATGGGTTGATAGGAACTTGCAACAAGAGGTAATTTATGGATTGAATATGGTGAAATTCGGGGTTTTTGATCCTTAAATTTGAGATTTAGCCTCCTAATAGTTAACACTATTAACCGTTAAAAGATGCTGATTGGAATTTTTCTATAAACATCCTTATCAGCAAAAGGGTGTTTTTTAAAAAAATAAAAAAATCAAATAAGCATTTTAATAATAATAATTAATGGTATTGACTATTTAGACTAAGATGTTATAAAAATAGAAAGATGTTTAAATAATACAACAAATAATGCAACATTTAGTTTGGAACTTAACATTTTTTCTCAACTTGATCGCTCAACATTTTTCTTGCTTACATTAGTTTCTGAACTAGGTAACTTTTTTCAATTTTAGTTTTTATGATGACATGATGCTTAGAAATTGTATCAAGCCCACCTAAATTTTTTTGGGAATGACATGAACCAAAACTGAAAAAAGTTGTCGAATCTTGAGACTAATTGTTACTAAGTTCAGAGATTAATTGTTGCTTTGCTTTATCTCATAATATAAAGACTAAAATTTAAATTTAAACATGGTAAAGAGATCAAAATCATAACTCGGTGTACTGAATATTCAAGTGCAAGATTCAGGTATGGCTTGAATCTCAATTCATCAACTGTTAATTACTGACTTTTTTTTTATGCATTGTGTATGGTCTATCTCTTTGTAGGTATGGGATCCACGGGCAAATAGAGAGCGCTTTGCACTGTCAGCTGTTGAAGTGTTGCGGATTGTAGATGAAGCTTTTGAAGCATTCTTTTTGTTACCAATAACAACGCATTCTGCCTTGCTTCCAGATTTAGCCACAGGGATTAACAGTTGTCTTCAACATTATATATCCATGGCAAAGTTTGGCTGTGGTACGTATTTACATAATGCATGATTTAGAAATTTTGGTACAGGGTTAGGAATTTTGGTTTTCTTTTTTTCGTGCATGCTTACAGCAGAACCGCTCGCAAATATTGAATAAAACTAAAAGGAGAGTATACTATCTTCTGGTCTACAGGGACTCAAAGTACATATGTTCCCACAATGCCACCTTTAACAAGATGTTCTAGACGGTCCAAACTTCCTAGTGTATTTAAAAAAAAAGAAAAAGTTCCTAAGAAATCTCAAGCTGGGACTGTAAATGGCAATGAAAATGACTCATTCGGGACACCCCAAATGTGTTGTCGTATTAATACCCTAAACTATATTCAAAACGAATTGAATGTATTAGCAAAAAGAGATATTACCCATCTTTCCAGTTCTGGAACCAATCAAGATATTGCCGATCGGATGGAGAAAGTATTTGAACTTTCAGCTGCTGCATGTGTTGAAGGGATCCAACAATTATGTGAAGCAACTGCAAATAAGGTCATATTCCAAGACCTAAGTCATTTCTTTTGGGACGGTTTGTATATAGGGGAAGTTTCATCTACAAGGATCGATCCTTTCCTACAAGAGCTTGATCATTACTTGGAGGTCATTTCGATAACTGTACATGATAAAGTTAGAACACAAGTTATAACTGAAGTGATGAAGGTTTCTTTTGATGGTTTCTTAATGGTTTTACTGGCTGGAGGCCCTCCTCGTGCTTTTACCCTGCAAGATTATGAAATCATAGATGAGGATTTTAATTTCTTGACTGATTTGTTTTGGTCTAATGGTGATGGACTTCCTGCTGAGTTAATAGAACAATTTTCAACTAAAGTTAAAGATATTCTACCTTTATTTAATACTGATACTGATAGCTTGATTGAGAAATTTAAACACGTAACATTAGAGAGTTGTGCTTCTTCTTCTGCTAAGTCTAAGCTTCCGTTGCCACCGACAACCGGGCAGTGGAGTCCGACGGAACCGAATACGGTGTTGCGCGTTTTGTGTTATCGGAATGATGAAACAGCAGCTAAGTTCCTTAAGAAGACTTACCATTTGCCAAAGAGACTTTAACATTTTTTGTTCCTGGTGAAAAAGAACAGTCGAATGATGCAAGTTCTTAGGTGTAAACTGCTTCAAGTGATTCATATAGCTGCCTGTATATGGAAAATTATGTTGCTTACTGAATGAAATGAAAAGAGAAAAAAAAATTCCAAACGTTTTTCTCCCAAGCTGTAGTTTCTTTTTCAATTATTACAATGGAGTAAATCTATTCAACAACCAAGCTATCTATTAAACTTGAAATCCCATTTAAAATTAGCAAGAACTTGACTAGAAAAAATCATTTAAAATATGAATCGAACTTAAACTCTTATATTTAAAGTTCGAATATTTTATTTTATTTTATATATTACATAATTTAAACTAGAATAATACATGATATACAATGTATATGTTAAAATATATGTTAAATTTAGACCAAACTAAACCTAGACAAGGATGAAAGATGCTAATAGTAATGTACATAGAATATAAAGAAAAGGAAAATTTTCATAACAGTTAAAAGGCAAAGGAAATTTCGTGGTGCTTACAGCCAAATGTAGCCGAGGTAAGATCAGACAGTAGCATTAAAGCGTAGGAAGATTGGTAAGCCATTTATATACAGTACCACAATAGAAGAGCATTAAGCCACTAATTAAGCTTATTGTATAAATATCTGAGTAGAAATGGACATATATACTTATAAAGTAATCTCATTAAAATATTAAGCTCGTAACTTAATGAAAATCTTTAGAATATAAAGAATATCTCATATATATATTTATTTGATATCAGTAACAAATAAAATTTTAATTCAACAGTAAAGTATAGATGTAAAAACTAAAAGATATGGATATAAATTTCTTATATGTATATACTTTTCATTTTCTATATAAAATGATAAAAATATCCTTAAAATAATATAATTTATAGTAACTATAGATTATTATATTTTAAACATACACAACAAAAAAATATTTTTTGTGTTTATGACTTAGTACAAAAGAAATATTTTGACCATAAAAGTCAGATGTAAAATTTGAAAATTTTATTATAGAAGATGAAAGAAGAATGATTATTTTGATCATAGTGACTAATTTGAATAATCCAAAAAAAAAAAATCTTTATTGTTTGAAGTATGATTGAAGAAAAAGTAGATTGATGATGATGTTTCAGGCGGCACCGACAAGCACATTAGAAATCAAGTCATTTTAGTAAATTATTTTTAAATTAAATTATTTTTATAATTAATTAAAAATATTAGATTTTTTTATTAAAAAAAGACCACCAATATTGTACTAGCCACGAAGCAGTTAGCATGCAATTCTTGCGTCTTTTCTTCTTCTATTAGCCTCTATTTCTCTCCTCTCAACTCATCTCTTGTAGTTACAATAATTCTTTTTCCAAATCAGGAATTCTTAGATAATGCTTTTGTTTATACTGGTAATATTCATCTTCATGTTTTGAAGAATATGAAAAGCAAAGCTCGTTACTCTAATTTAGTATTTCTTTTTTCATATTGTTGCTACTTTAAATTTAACAGAAACTTACAATTATAAGAGAAAAAAACACTTTTATTAATACACAATACAAGTACAATATGACATACATATCTTTATTCCACACATTTACTTGAATGAAAGTTCCTACCCCTATTTATAGAGTTTAGTGACTATTGGATTGTTGACACATGTCAACTTCCTCGCCATTAATTTTACAAATATATAATAGCTAAAATGTTCATCTAAAATATCTTATCTTTTAAATAATATTTTATTTCTTTATTTTATATTCTAAGTTTGATTTTTAAAAGTTAATAAGGTTATATTATTTACTGCCAATTTAGCATTTCCCTAGCACAACAATGAAAGACACTTAATCTGTGTATGTTTGCGCATGCTTATAACGACAAATACAATCTAACGATTATATGTACCAATTCTCAGTTCTTTGTCTTTCCTCAAATCCTGTTGTTTGGAGGCTTTAGTTTATATATTCGAACCATCCAATGATGAGTTGTGAATACCTGCATTGGCAACAATCCAGAGAAATCTGATCAGGGAAGCAGTTGAATCCAGAATCTGAGTGGCGGCACATCTGTAATAAAAATTTGCAGACATCGGCATGCAAAGGGAAAAAAGATGGAAATTTCTCTCATTCCAAATGTATGTCACAACATTTGTAAAGTTAGGCCGAAAACTCACATGGATCGTGGTGGAATTATTTGACAAATATTATAGGTAAATTTGACACTATTGAATAAGATGAAAATTAGGATCATCTAACCTCCTCAAAATGAGTGAGTTTATAAAGTTTCTGTACAATTTCTGTATGCCTAACTTTATATAGCCTTTCTCCTCAGTTTCCACAAACCTGTAAATATGTAAGTAATTAGAGGGATGAAGTGTTGTGCTAAGAACAACACAGGCCGAAACCACATATGAACTCAAAGGTTGACAGTAACAGACCTGTAATACGAGATCAGCTTATACATTAGACAATTTAGCATGGTTGAAGTCGCCTCGGAATCAATTCGATACTGACCATCTCTCTATAGACAGAAACCAAGTACAGAATAGTCAGTACAAAGAAACAATAAATCGGTATAGGAAAATGGCATTGCCAAATATTGTCAACAGGGACAGATATTCGGACTGATGAAACAATGGTAGGTTTTACGTATCAAAGCACAGCATAAAATGATATCAACCACTTCCGTTTGAAACTGAAGTATACAATAATTATAATCAATGAACCTTCATAATACTACAAATCTCTTGCATGATTTACCATGGCCAAGAAAGCAGCAGCTGTCAGTCCAGCACCAACATCCTTAACTTCCTATGAAAAAGACCATAGAATTTGAGTTCAATTAACCATACAAAAATTAACTAAACAAATAAAATTTAGGTTATTTTAAAAAAGAGCCCCCAGGTGACACCGTACCAGCCAGGGATCGGAGTAGTTAGAATGCAATTCTCATTTTCTTTTCTTCTTCTATTAATATTTGTTTCTCTCTTCTCAACTCATCTCTTGCAGCTACTATCATTCTTTCTCCAAATCAGGAATTCTCAGATAATGCTTTTGTTCATACCGGTAATATTCATCTTCATGTTTACGGTATTTTGGTATTTCTTTTTTCTAGATTGTTGCTCTGGTTTTTGTTTTTTATTCTCTAAGTAGTTATTTAATTTCTTGTTTTAGGGCGTTCTTAAATTTTCTTTTTCATTTCTAATTTCTTGCAGCTAAACTTATTCTTTCTCTAAATCAGGAATTCCTAGGTAATGCTTTTCTTTGTACTGATAATATTCATCTTCATGTTTCGAAAGAACATGAAAAATAAAGCTCGTTACTGTATTTTGGTATTCTTTTTCCAGATTTTTGTTCTGGTTCTTGCTTTTTATTCTTTAAACTGTGGTTTAATTTCTCCTTTCAGGGCATTCTTAAATTTTCTTTTTCATTTCCTATTTCTTGGAGTTGTACTCACTCTTTCTCCAAATCAGGAATTCTCAGGTAATTCTTTTTCAAAATCAGGAATTCTCAGGTAATGCTTTGTTCGTACCGGTAATATTCATCTTCATGATTTAGAGAACATTAAACGCAAAGTTTGTAACTATATTTTGGTATTGTTTTCAAAATTATTACTCTCGTTCATGTTTTTCTTCGCACTGTAATTTGGACATTGTGTTCTTTTTTAACCGTTATTTGATGAGCTAATTGATCGATAATTGCGTATTTGAGTTGAAATTGTTAAGATGATGAAGCTTTGACTTGTTTTTTTTTTTGAATGATTAATCACATAGGCTTGACGACACAATGAGGAAATGAAGAAAACAAATGCTAAATTGGCAATAAATAATATAATGTTATTGTTTACATGTCTCGTTATTTTATAAGAAACAAAACTAATTCTTTAGGTGTTACTTGTTTTAATTTTTTTGGTTAATTGCGTTAAACATCTTCAAGTGATTAACTAAATTTTTAATTGGTCCCTCCGCACTCCGCTGGCTCTCTCCCCTTCCTCTACTGCCTTCACCCTCCACCTCCACTACTTCCTCTAAGCCCCCGCGTCCCTTTTCTTTGTGAGCTCAACCCACAACTACCGATTTATATCTCCCCGGTGATAAAAAGACCAACGATGATCAGACACTTCTTTCACTCCTCCACCAAAGGAAAACCGAACAAGCTTGGACCCTTTACTCTCAATCCCCTCACCTCCCTACCCCTACTTGCTTAAGCCGCTTCGTTGCTCAACTCTTTCCAAGCCACTCCTCAATCTCTCTCACGCGCTTGTACTATCATCACCCGCCTCCGCAATGAACGCCAGCTGCACCGTCTCGACACCAACTCCCTCGGCCTTTGCGAAATCCGGCCATTCCCTTTATGCCTCTTCGCTCATCAAGTCCATGCTTCGATCTGGTTACCTACCCCACGTCAAAGCATGGAGCGCTGTCGTTTCGCGGCTCTCTACCGAGTCACCCTTTGAGTCGATTAGCCTTTTTGACTCCGTGACTCGCCACGTCAACCGTTTCCCGGATCATTCAATTGTTGCTGATTCCAAACCTGACACGGCTGCCTATAATGCTGTGCTTAACGCTTCTGCTAATTTGGGGGACAAAAATAAGTTGTTGAAACTGTGTTCTTTTTTAAAGATGACCCAATTGATGATAATCTTGTATTTAAGTTGAAATTATGCGTGTGTGATTTCAATGTGCAAATTATATTGATTGATGGCTGATGATGCAGGGATTAAGCCTGATATGGTTACATTTAATATATTGATTGATGGGTGCATATTGATAAACGACAGTGCCGGTGCATTTTTTTTAGATTGTTTCAAAATATTATTGTCGAAACCATTTTTTTGTTTAGAAAACGAGTCGACTTTAAAAATAAAAACGGCCACCAATCCTTTTAAAGTGTGATTAGGCCACTTTTGAAAATGTTTTGGTCTACGTATTTTTAAAAAACGGGTTCGGGAGTCGGTTCCGCATGAGGAAGAATTAGCACTCTCGTAACGTCCAAAATTGGTACTTTATTGATTGATTAATGTCCTAATATTGAAAATTAGAAGAGATTTTAAAATACGAATCCTTTGGAAAATGTTTGGGTAATTCGAATTGAATATAGAAATTCTCTTGTTCCGGAAGGATGAAATATCACATCCAGCACGTTTGAATACGATGTTTTAAACCTTTGGCACCAAGGTTATTTCATGGTTCCCAAAATTCATGCGTCATCATTTTTAAAAAATGGTACTTCATTATTTGGTCAAATGAACGAACCGAAACCTAGAACGTTAGGGCATGATCCCTCAAATTTCCAAACATGAAATATTATCTTATTTTTAAAGTAGAGACAACACGATCAAAATTTTAAAAAGATATTTAGTCCTTTGGACGAGCGAAAAATTGAAACCCAGCGCGTTATGGCACAATTTATCAAAACTTTCAAGCACAAAATATTGCCTTATTTTTAAAAAAAATGGACATAGTAAGGATATTTAATGATTCGGTCAAACGAAAAATTGAAACCCAACACGTTAGGGCACGATTCCTCGAATTTCCTAAACATGAAACATTGCCCTGTTTAAAAACCTTCTTATGAGTTTGGAAAGATGTGGTAAAAGAAAATAAGATAAACAATAGAATTGATAACAAAGAAGATGATAAATAATAATGTAAGTAATAGGAATAATAACACACTAGCCATAATAATACAAGAAACCATGATAATAATAGTACTAGTAATCGTAGTAAGATATATAAAAATAATAATAATGGAAATGGTAATAACAACTCTGTTAACAAAAAAAAATAACAATAATAATACATATAATAATAAAATAATAATACGTAAAATAAAATAGCGGTAGTAATAAAATAATCATGATAACATAAGCAAATAAAATAATGGTAATAGTGATAATAGTAATAATAAAATATAAAAATAATAATAAAAATAAAAAGTAAGTAATAAAATAGGGTAAAAAATATTAGTAATAGGATAATATCATAATAAACGTAATATTAACAATAAATATAATTATAGTAAAGATAAAAAAACTAATAATAATAAAGGGTAATAATAATGTATAAAAATAAACAATAATATAGAATGTAAAAATTAGAGTAAACAATAATATATAATAATATTAACAGAAATAATATGATTATAATAATAATAATAGGTATAAAACAAAGTAAATAAAAATAAAAAAATTAATTTAATGGTAAAATAGCCAAAATAAATGAAAAGGGTTTAAATCAGATCAAAAACAGAAGCGTGGGACCGAATTTAAAACAAAAAAGTGAAATGGGACGCGATTAAAACCATGGTGCAAACAGGAGGGACCTATTGCGCAATTTTCCATTTAAAGGAAATTTGCGCAGATTCCTTTGCACAAAACAAACAGCACCGTTTTATATTAGGGTTTAAAACCCTTAAAACATTTTGCCTTCATTTTTGCTTCCTGATTCCGCAAATTAGAAAAACAGAACCCCCCACTCTCCTTTTCTTTGCTCTCTAAGGTTAGTGCCCTTCAACCTCTCGTCCACCGCCGTATCTCCACCGATCCGGCGCCCGATCGCGCGCCAGTACGGAGGCCTGGTAAGTTCCTTACCCTCCTCTTCGTTTTCGGATCTTTTAGAAAATGAAAAAAACTATATAAAACAAACAAGATATGCAAAAATTACCTTTGAAAACTGTTTCCTACTCGAACGTCTGTCTACTTTTTACTAAAAAATTGCTTTAGTCAACTGATTTCGTATTGGTTTCTGGAAATTGTGGGTATATTGCCTCTATATTTCTCGGTCTAAATCGTGTACCCAAAAAAAAAAGTCCCTTTTACATCGTTTCGATTTGGCTTTTATAGCCAAAAATTGCAACAAAATACAATCTCATTTTTAGCCTACTGTGCTGTTTGTTGCTTTTCTGTTTTGCAGGCTAACGTCGTGGAGGCGCACGTTTCGGAGGGGCGAGGCGTGCGGCGCGGGTGGTGCTTGATGGCTGACGTGGCTGCGGCGCTGATCACTCTAGAAACCCCTAGGGTTTCTGAAAAATGTTGAAAATTTTGGGTCGTTCGGCCTTGTTATTTTGGGTAGCTTGTAAAACTTTAAACTTGGGCTTTGGTTGGTCAAAAATTGAACCCTACAATTATTATATATTTTTCTATATGCAATAATTTTTTAAAATTAAGGTATTTAAAATTAAATAGTTGTTTGTAATTAAATTTTGCAGTACACTCTCTATGGAGGTGGGAGGATCACCACTTTTGTAAGTTTTCTCAACATAATTGGTAAATGAAATGTTAGGGTAAATTATCAAAATATGCCGATTCCCCCGAAATGTTAGGGTAATATTGTGTTTAATACTTTTCAAATTTAGTTATAAAATAGATCTAAAAATAAATTTAGGTATTAAAATAAATCTAGTTGCTAAGGCAAAATTATATTAACCTTTTCTATTTTTTTTTTTTTTCCACAAAAATACATTAACCTTACATTGGGATACATACATAAAATTAAATAGCCAACAATTATAAAATAATATTAAATAATAAAATTTAATTAAAATTAGAATAATTATATTAAAATTTTAATATTAGTAATAATTATATATTAAAAATCTATATTTAACGAGTTCAACTAATTTTGAATGAATTGACAAAGAAAATCAAAAAATCAAAAAGAAAGTATATAGAGATGAGAAAAGAATCAAGAAACTAAAATATTCAAAATTTATAGTTGCAAAAGGAAAATCAATCTTAGCAAAAGTAAAATACACTGATCCCTAAACTTTGAAAAGATAATACTTTTATAGTTGCATGAGACATCATCTACTCATCCAGCTTAGGGACAATTCTTCTATAGTTTTTTATGCAATAGATTTTAAGCTTTTCCTCTGAGAGCAAAATAAAAAGAACAAAATATCTTTTCTCGTCTTCTTCTGAGCAAATACCCATTACCTGATTGTAGTTTAGCTCATCATCATCTAAGGCCAAACTAATTATAAACCAAATTAATAGACATAATAATAATAATAACACTTTGGAGGTCAATGCTGGGATAAAATGATCGCGTTCAATTTCCAAACAAATTGGTTTAGGATCAAGCAAGTTTGAATGAGGCACAAACGACTTAATGCCCTTTAAGCAGACGAGCTTGATTTCATTACCTACGACTTTTCGATAGGAAAGAACCGTTATATAGCTGCTTTAATAATAATAATAATAATAATAATAATAATACATTAAAAAATAAATGTGAAGAAAATACAAAGAGAAATAATATTAAAATACTCATTTCTGAAGCAATTGAATATTAGGAATGTCCCCATTCTTAGGGGCCCAATGTAATTGTAATCGGATAGATTCCAATAAAACTCAAAATTTGAATATGCCACTAATTCGGAGGTGGGCTGCCACAATCCATTAAGAAAAAATGAGAAGTGAAATTGCTTTTTTCTTTTTTATCCATTGGGAGTTAAAAAGAATTGTTAAAAGGAATTATATCTTACATTTAAAATTCTACCCATCTTGCTTTTAAGGACTAGGAGGAGGTAATCCCCTTCTCTTCCATCTTCGCTATATTTATAGCCTCCCACAACAATGCAGTCACTAAAAGTGTTGTCATCGTTAAGAACAATCCATTTAATGGCATCCACTAACAAAAAATATTTAAATAAAAAAACTTTTTGATAATTTATGTAATTTTAGTTAAAAATCAACATATGATGTGTGGGTGTAAGGCAGTGAAGAACAAAAATGAGACAAGTGATGGCAACTATCACAACTGTTATTGAATCAAGTTGGCGTTGGATAAAAAATATTGCTCCAAATTTGTGAAAGTAGTGGACGTGTTTATTCTGATGAAAAAGAAAACTAAAATTAACACAATAATAAAACTACCTTTTATCTTGCAATCTGAATAATTATCAACGGGCTCCCCAACGTTAAAATTTTGTCCTAAGGTCGCTCCACCCACATGAACCCCAAGCCATAACTCAGATGAGAGAGGTATGATCATTTTCTCATTTAAATCCGATGAGAAAACAGTGATAATGTTTTGTTTTGCAACCACAACATCGCCTATGTCGCTCGATTCCACTAAAAATCAAAATCCAAAAGGAAATATGGTTAGCTTTTTAAAACATACAAAATTCCAAGGACTTTAATGGAATAGCAAATTTTATACCGCATCAATGCCATCCATTAGTTACGTGAGAGAGAGGTTAGGACAATTTTCATGGAATAATTTTCCGTCCTTTGTAAAGACCAGAAATTATATTTAGCCGCCCTTAGCCATCGATGTCCTTAATAAAGCTGCACGAGGCAGCGAATCGAACACCTAGGTTCCATATTACGAAGAACGACAAAATTCTCCAAATTTCAAATGGATTTTGAGGTTTCAAAATAGGAATTTTATGTATTATTTAATTAATATATTTTATATATTTTACAAACAAACAAAATATTGGATTGAGAACAATTAAAAACAATACTTAATAAAGAAATATAAGTACGGACCATAAAAGATTCCACATCAAATATATATATTGTCGGTGATACAAGCGACAAGTAGGCGCTCATCCGTGGAAAGAGCTAGTATATCCACCTTGCCAATGAAAAGGTCGAGTAATCTCGCTCTATATATAAGACTTCCCACGTCTTCCTTAGCTACCATTAAAACTTGTCCCTTTTCTATTACCAATAAATACTCAATTACACATAAATATTAATGAAAATGAACACTACAAAAGCGATAAATATAAAATCAATCAAAATAAAAAAGCACACACAGTAGAATAGGCTATGAATAATAGCAGAAAGCGTCATGACATGACCAAAGGTTTCAATGGAGGGCTATTCGGATCATAATACGAAATGTTACATCGACCAATCTATAAAGCTGATAGAAGAAAAGATGATGTTGTATCATCCGATATCCCGCTGGCTCCACTTCTGATATTTCTTTCCCGCTAGCCCAATTTTAGTGTTCAATAAGTCATAACATTTCGGGTAAATTACAAAATATGCCCTTTTTTTTCAACCAATTATTTACCGAAATGGGTCATTTCTCTGAAAATGCGTCCACATCAACGCCACGATCAACACGAGGGCGATTTACGAGAAATCACGACCTTGAAGGCGTGTTTCTTTTTAACCTCCTGTTTTTTCAAAAAATATTCTCGAATTAAATTTTCAAAAATGTCATTTTTTAGATATTATAAAAATAGACCAATTTTTTTAAAAATTTACGAGAATAAACCTTTATAAAGGCTTAAAGTGACAACACCATTTTTTTTAAGGTGTCACCAATTAATATGGAAATATAACTTACAAAGAAAATCTTTATATAGATCCAAAGTCTCATTTCGTTTATTTTCTTAAGCAATGTGGGATATGAGATATGTATATATATATAGACTCATGAATAGTTTTGGAGCTTGTTCCTAAACAATGTGGGATTCTTTCTTATTTTAACTAACAATATAAGATTAAATGCTACATTATATTTGATATTTTTTACATAGTGTTTAAATTTTTTACAAAAGTTAACATTTGTTACATTATAAATAAAACTTTTGAACTCTATAAGTAAAAAAATATAAAATATAAAATGAGTATGGTAAAATAATAAAAATAAATATTTAAAAATTAATAATAGTTGAGTGATCATTTTGTAAGTTTTTATAATTCGATAGCTAAAAATATAGTTAAGTGACTATTAATGTAGTTTAATCTAGATATAAAATATGAAAATAATTATTATATTTTATGTATATTATATTTTCTATAAAAAACATAATTATATTTAAATAGATTATCTATCTAGCCAAAATATATCTAAAATAAATTTATCAGCATTCATTAGGTGATGAAAATTAAATTAAAATTAAAATTAAAAAATTAATTAGTATAGAAAAATATTAAAATAAATAAATATTTAAAAGATATATCAATTTTTAAAATTACAAAAATACTATTTGAGTCTGAAATACTCACCATTTATTTATTAATCAAACATTCATAATATAAAAAAATTTTAAAAGTATAACTTCTAAATTTAAATAATGAAAAATTATTTTAAAAATTAGAATTGCATTGATATTAACTTCAAACATTTAAAATAGATTATCTATCTAGCCAAAATATATCTAAAATAAATTTATCAGCATTCATTAGGTGATGAAAATTAAATAAAAATTAAAATTAAAAATTAATTAGTATAGTAAAATATTAAAAGTAAATAAATATTTAAAAGATATATCAATTTTTAAAATTAAAAAAATACTATTTGAGTACTGAAATACTCACCATTTATTTATTAATCAAACATTCATAATATAAAAAAAAAATTAAAAGTATAACTTCTAAATTTAAATAATGGAAAATTATTTTAAAAATTAGAATTGCATTGATATTAACTTCAAACATTTAAAATTGAATAGAAGATTATTGCATGTACAAGTTTCATATAAGCAATTTGTTCTTCTTCTTTTTTAATAGTTCTTTTATATATGTTAACAATTCTAAAGTGTAACAAGATTAAAGATCTCAAAAGATAATTTTATAATATGAGAAAATATTAACAAAATATAAAAAATAGAAATTGTTTTGTATAAAAATATCAAATATAGTGTAGCATTTAATCTCATGTTGTTAGTTAAAAGAGGAAGGAATCCTACATTATTTAGGAATAAGCTCTAAACCTATTCATGAGTCTATATATACACATATCTCACATCCCACATTACTTAAGAAAATAAGGGAAATGAGACTTTGGGTTTATATAAAGATTTACTTTATAAGTTATATTTTTATATTAATTGGTTACACCTTAAAAAAGTGGTGTTGTCACGTTAAGCCTTTATAGAGGTTTATTCTCGTAATTTTTTTAAAAAATTGGTCTATTTTTATAATATCTAAAAAATGACCTTTTTTAAAAATTTAATTCGAGAACAGTTTTTTTTTTGGAAAAAAAAACATGGGTTAAAACGCGTCCCTGAGGGAGCATTTTTGCCACATCAGCAAAACACGCCTTCAAGGTCGTGATTTACTGCGATGTGCGAAAACGCCCTCGAGACGCGCTTTTCTCTACATCCCCGAAATCGCGTTGATGTGGACGCATTTTCAGGAGAAATGACACATTCCGGTAAATAATTAGAAAAAATGACCTTTTTCGAAAATTTTGAAAAAAAAGGGCATATTTTAGTAATTTACCCGAAATGTTATGACTTATTGAACAATAAAATTGGGCTAGCAGGAAAGAAATATCAGAAGTGGAGCTTGCGGGATATCGGATGATACAACATCGTCTTTTCTTCTATCACCCTTATAGATTGGTCGATGTAACATTTCAGGGCTATGATCTGAATAGCCCTCCATTGAAACCTTTGGTCATGTCGCGACGCTTTCGGCTATTATTCATAGCCTATTCTACAGGTATGTGCTTTTTTATTTTTGATTGATTTTTATATTTATCGTTTTTGTAGTGTTCATTTTTCATTAATATTTATGTGTAATTGAGTATTTATTGGTAATAGAAAAGGGACAAGTTTTAATGGTAGCTAAGGAAGACGTGGGAAGTCTTATATATATAGCGTAGATTACTCGACCTTTTCATTGGCAAGGTGGATATACTAGCTCTTTCCACGGATGAGCGTCTACTTGCTGTTTGTATCACCGACAATATATATATTTGATGTGGAATCTTTTATGGTCCAGGTACTCATATTTCTTTATTAAGTATTGTTTTTAATTGTTCTCAATCCAATTTTTTTGTTTGTTTGTAAAATATATAAAAATATATTAATTAAATAATACATAAAATTCCTATTTTTGAAACCTCAAAATCCATTTGAAATTTGGAGAATTTTGCTGTTCTTCAGAATATGGAACCTAGGTGTTCGATTCCGTTGCCTCAGGCAGGCTTTATTAAGGACATCGTATGGCGAAGGGCGGCTAAATATAATTTCCTGGTCTTTACAAAGGACGGAAAATTATTCCATGAAAAATTGTCCTAACCTCTCTCTCACAGAACTAATGGATGGCATTGATGCAGGTATAAAATTTGCTATTCCATTAAAGTCCTTGGAATTTTTGTATGTTTTAAAAAATCTAACCATATTTCCTTTTGATTTTTGATTTTTTAGTGGAATCGAGCGACATAGGCGATGTTGTGGTTGCAAAACAAAACATTATCACTGTTTTCTCATCGGATTTAAATGAGAAAATGATCATACCTCTCTCATCCGAGTTATGGCTTGGGGTTCCTGTGGGTGGAGCGACCCTAGGACAAAATTTTAACGTTGGGGAGCCCGTTAATAATTATTTGGATTGCAAGATAAAAGGTAGTTTTATTATTATGTTAATTTGAGTTTTCTTTTTCATCAAAATAAACACATCCACTACTTTCACAAATTTGGAGCATATTTTTTTCATCCAACGCCAACTTGGTTCAATAACAGTTGTGATAGTTGCCATCACTTGTCTCATTTTTGTTCTTCACCGCCTTACACCCACACATCATATGTTAATTTTTAACTAAAATTACATAAATTATGAAAAAGTTTTTTTATTTAAATATTTTTGTCAGTGGATGCCATTAAATGGATTGTTCTTAACGACGGCAACACTTTTAGTGGCTACATTGTTGTGGGAGGCTATAAATATAGCGAAGATGGAAGGAAGGGATTACCTCCTCCTAGTCCTTAAAAGCAAGATGGGTAGAATTTTAAATGTAAGATATAATTCCTTTTAATAATTCTTTTTAACTCCCAATGGATAAAAAAAAAAACAATTTCACTTCTCATTTTTTCTTAATGGATTGTGGCAGCCCACCTCCGAGTTAGTGGCATATTCAAATTTTGAGATTTATTGGGATCTATCCGATTCCAATTGCATTGGGCCCCCAAGAATGGGGCCATTCCTAATATTCAATTGCTTTAGAAACGGGTATTTTAATATCATTTCTCTTTGTATTTTTTTTCACATTCAATTTTTAATGTATTATTATTATTATTATTATTATTATTATTATTATTATTATTATTAAAGCAGCTATATACTCGTCTGTTTAAAGGGCATTAAGTCATTTGCGCCTCATTCGAGCTTGCTTGATCCTAAACTAATTTGTTTGGAAATTGAACGCGATCATTTCATCCCCCGCATTGACCTCCAAGGTGTTATTATTATTATTATTATTATTATGTTTATTAATTTGGTTTATAATTGGTTTGGCCTTAAATGATGATGAGCTAAGCTACAATCAGGTAATGAATATTTGCTCAAAAGAAGACGAGGAAGGATATTTTATTCTTTTTATTTTATTCTCAGAGGGAAAGCTTAAAATCTATCGCATAGAAGACTATAGAAGAATTGTCCCTGAGTTGGATGAGTAGATGATGTCTCATGCAACTATAAAAGGATTATCTTTTTAAGGTTTAGGGATCAGTATATTTTTCATTGCTAAGACTGATTTTCCTTTTGCAACTATAAATTTTGAATATTTTGGTTTCTTGATTCTTTTCTCATCTCTATATACTTTCTTTTTGGTTTCTTGATTTTTTTTGTCAATTCAAAATTAGTTGAACCCGTTAAGTATAGATTTTAATATATAATTATTAGTAATATTAAAATTTTAATATAATTATTCTAATTTTAATTAAATTTTATTATTTTATAATCGTTGGCTATTTAATTTTATGTATGTATCCTAATTTAAGGTTAATGTATTTTTTATGGCAAAAGAAAAAAAATAAAAAAAGGTTAATATAATTTTTGCCTTACCAACTGATTTATTTTAATACCTAATTTTGTTTTGAATCTATTTTTATACCTAAAGTTGAAAAGTATTAAACACAATATTATCCTAATTTCGAAGGAAAGCGACATATTTTGATAATTTACCCTAACATTTCATTTACCAATTATGTTGAAAAAACTTACAAAAGTGGTGATCCTCCCACCTCCATAGAGAGTGTACTGCAAAATTTAATTACAAACAAGTTTAATTTCTTTTCAAGTCTATTTAATTTTAAATACCTTAATTTTAAAAAATTATTGCATATAAAAAATATATAATAATATTTTGAAACAATCTTGAAAAAATACGTACCGGGACAGTCGTTTATCAATATCTACCCATCAATCAATATATTAAGGGCTTAATCCCTGCATCATCAGCCATCAATCAATATAATTTGCACATTCAAATCACACACCCATCACAATTTCAACTTAAATACTAGATTATCGATCAATTGGGTCAAGGTTAAAAAAGAACACAATTTCAACAACTTACTTTTGTCTCCCAAATTAGCAGAAGCTTTAAGCACAGCACTTGTCAGGTTTGGAATCAGCAACAATTGAAGGATCCGCAAAACTTCTGACGCTGCGAGTCACGGAGTTAAAAAGGCTAATCGACTCAGAGGGTGACTCGGTAGAGAGCCTCGAAGCGACAGCGCTCCATGCTTTGACCTGGGGTAGGTAACAGATCGAAGCATATGACTTGATGAGCCAAGAGGCGTAAAGGGTATGGCCGGATTTCGCAGAGGCCGAGGGAGTTGACGTCGAGACGCTGCAGCTGGCGTTCATTGCGGAGGCGGGTGATGATAGTACGAGCGCGTGAGAGAGATAGAGGAGTGACTTGGAAAGAGTTGAGCAACGAAGCGGCTTAAGCAAGTAGGGGTGGGGAGGTGAGGGGATTGAGAGTAAAGGGTCCAAGCTTGTTCGGTTTTCCTTTGGTGGAGGAGTGAAAGAAGTGTCTGATCATCGTTGGTCTTTTTATCACTGGGAAGATAAATCGGTAGCTGTGGGTTGAGCTCGCAAAGAAAAGGGACGCGGGGGCTTAGGGGAAGTAGTGGAGGTGGAGGGTGAAGGCGGTAGAGGAAGGGGAGAGAGCCAGCGGAGAGCGGAGGGAAATGAGGAGGAAGAAGAACAAGGGGATGGACAAGCAATATTCATAGACATGACCGGTCCATTGGAACAAGGTAAACAAGGATTAGAAGGATATGGTTGAGGAAAAAGAAAGGTTTTGGTTTGAATGGAGAAGAGAAGTACTAAGTCGACTGGATTATGTTTTTATTATCATTTATTTTTATTCGAATATAACGAAGAATTACAGTGAAGAAAAATAAAAGAAAAGAAAGGCATTACCTGACAATTCCTGAGCGTAATATTGGAGACGGAAAGTGAGTGTAGCAGCAAGAAATGAGAAATGAAAAAGAAAGTTCAATACAGAGAAGAGAAAATAGAGAAATCAAAAGAGAAGAGAGAAGCAGAGAATAGTAAAAGAAGAAAAGAAATGGGAATTTCATTCACGGGTTAAGTACTTCCTGGCTGTTCTCTCTGCTAAAAAGCCAAGGAAGAAATTGAAAATCAGTTACGGACAGCTGGGAAAAGCATGTTTTTAGAAGGACACTTGCACGATGCATGGTTCAATTTAAAATATTTCCAAATTTATTTAAATAATAAATATCATAGTGAGGAGTAAATTATGTACAGGGGCATAGGAAGGGGTATTTTGGGGCTTCAACACCCTTCGCCTTCGATTTGTCCTCATTTTTCTATTTAAAATTTTATTTTATCATAGTTAAAATATGGTAAACAGTTTAAATAATAAAATGATATTTTATTATAGTTTAAACCAACTAAAAATTTGACTAAGACAAATGCATTTATCAATTAATAGTATAGTTATAATGAGAAAAGTACTATTAATTACCATCTTTTAATTATTTAACCAATAAATTCAAGTAATTGATTAAATCTAACATTAATTAAACTAATTAACTACGAACACGACAAAGAACAAATTAGGAAAATAATCAAGTAAACAACCAAGAAGTGAAACAATTCTCAGGAAAGAATTCATTTAGACTTCATCTGTCATTATCAATCTAAATTGTGTAATTTCTTCACTTACTATATTGATTCGTAGAAATCCCTAAATTGTGCTAATATCTCTCTTTAATAGTAAGAGTAATTGACTCTACTTGATTGATTGAAATTTTTTTCTAATTAAAACATCTATTATCACATTAACTCGATCTATGACTTCCCCTATTAAATTTAACTTTAATCCGGTAGATTTATGTTATCCTACTCCTAAGATTGCATATAACTCCACCCAATTACGCTAAATCTACACTTAAACAGGGTTATTTCTCCTCTGATTTAAGCACATCAAATATGGATCAACAGTCTATAAATATTAAAACAATAATTAAACACACATAATTGAGAACAAGATCTAAGTATTTATTATGTAAAATAGAAATCAAATTACAGAATCTATCATAGGGTTCATTTCCCCTAGGTATTTAGAAAATATTAAACAATAATATTCACAAACTCACTCGTTGAAATTGTGGTTCTGAAATCACTATTTCCGAAATCACTGAAAAATGGGTTGTTCCATGAATTGTGTTTGGATTCAAGTCGTAACTCTGCATTCAATTCTGTAAATCCCCTAAATGCATAAAATGTGATTAATTAGCATTCATTTTAATCTCATTAAAAGTATGGAAATGTTATTATGTTTAAATGTTTTTTTATTATGTAAAACGATATTGGAGTTAGTTAAGTTGTTTCGGTAACATAATGTGCTGTCACGCATCTAAATTCAAAGATCGAATCAAGTATGGAGAGCCACAATTTTAATACATTGTTTTAGTTTCTATTGCTTTTTCACTTTAATCTTTATTTTTTTTATTTGAATCAAAACTTTAAAAAATGAAAGTGCAAACATGATATCGATATGATTTGATATGTAAAGTCAACCTCCACTAAAGATTTAATGCTGGAGTGATTAAAATGAAAGCACCTTAAAAGTTAGGTGTTGAAATTGTAATAATTTTTTTTTAGTGTCTAAAATGAAAGTAGCCTAAAAGCACCTTATTGTAATAAGAAAAAGTTGTATCCGAAACATTCAGAACTTAACAATCGACGATAGCAATAAGTTCCTTGATGAAGACTCCAACATCAAAATCGTATACCTTCCTGAATCTAAAGTTTATTTTGATAGAGAGATTTAAGATTTTGAGTAATATTTTTGTTTGGACCTTTCAGATTTCATCAGGAGATACGCCGTACAGGTCGGCATTTACTTTTGAGGAGTTGAATTTGTCGCCACAACTGTTAAAGGGTCTGTATGTTGAGATGAAATACCAAAAGCCTAGTAAAATACAGGCTATTAGTTTGCCATTGATTTTGGATCCCCCTTACTTGGATTTAATCGCTCAAGCTCATAACGGTGCTGGAAAAACCGCTTGCTTTACGCTGGGAATGCTATCTCGTGTCCAAGCCTTGTGTTGTTGTCCCACTAGAGAATTGGCTATTCAGGTTCAATTTTTGTGAATTTGAATTTTCGATGATATTTGGATCTTGGTTATGATCGTGGACTCGGGGCTCTCTTTTCTGTAGAATTCGGAAGTGCTGAGGAAGATGGGGAAGTATACTGGGATAACTTTTGAATGTGCTATTGGAGGGGATTTTGCTAATGAAACTCACATTAAGAAAAGATTGCCTATTACAGCGCAAGTAGCTATTGGTACTCCGGGCACTATTAACAGACGGATGAGTGAGAAGACATTGGGTTTGAGTTATCTCATGATGCTTGTGTTTGATGAGGCCGATCACATGCTTGCTAAGGTAACCTATGTGTTAATGGCTTATTTTTGCCTGTGGTTTTTTTGGCATTTGCAATTTAGATTTCTCTGTATGCGAGCTTTACTTGGTTTATGAATGACTTGCGACAAGTATGGTAGTATTGATTTTCCCTCACTTATGTTGTTCAATCATATGAACTTAGTGTTCACTTTTTGTTTGTTGCAGGAAGGATTTAAAGATGATTCTTTGAACATTATGAAGCATATTGGACGTGTCACTTCCAACTGTCAGGTTTTTATTTCAAAAATTGGTCTGGAATGCATGATCATTTTCTAACTTAGAATGGTTAATAAGGGTTGGTTTTAGGTTCTCCTGTTCTCTGCCACATTCAATGAATCTGTTAAGAAGTTTGCTGCAAAGATAGTTAAAGCAAATCACAACGAGTTTATTTGTCAAGAAGGAAGAACTATCATTGGAATCGGTGATCCAGTATAAAGTGGATTGTCCAGATGAACTTGCTAAGGTTATGGTAATCAAGGACCAAATTTTGGAATTCGGAGAGCGTATAGGACAGACGATAATATTTGTCCGGACGAGGAATAGCGCAATCATGTTGCACAGGAGCCTTGTTGACCTTGGCTACGCTGTTACTACAATTCAAGGTGCTCTCAAGCAAGAAGATCGAGACAAGATAGTCAAAGAGTTTAAACATGTATAAATATCATTCCCTTTTATCTTTCCCAGTTGCCGTGCAACATAACATCCTGCATATATATTGTATATATCTACAAGTCAATTTGATCATCAGTTATAACCTTCCCGTGAAATATGACCATTCTACGGAACCTGATTGTGAGGTTTATCTGCACCGAAGATTTGGTCGCAAAGGTAAGTTTACTATCTTGAAATGAAACTGTGATTAGCTAAATACATTGATTTCACTCTCGACTTTTGTGTGTTATTGTTAACAGGAGCTGTGTTCAATTTGTTAAGCGGTGATATAGACGAAATGATTAATGTCAAAAATCGAAACTCATTTCGACATGAAAATCGCAAAGGTAAGCCCTCCCATGTCTATGGTGTGTGCATGTCTATATTCTTCTTCTTTTCTTTCATATCCATCTGGCACGTTATTATGGATCCAGGTTCCTGACTGGAGAAATGAGGAAGACTTTAAAGCCGCAATGAGATCAGCTGGTTTATTGTAACCAAAGCTTGAAATGTTGAAAAGAACCAGAACCATATTATTGCGAATCCAAGCTTCTGTTAGATTCGTTATTTCTTCTTCCTATAATTTTGGAGATTTTGAAATTTTATACTATGTTATGATATTAAGGTTTTTCTTGGGGGAATTTTGGGAATTTATTTTTAGCACTATCATGTCATCTATATCAGCTCTTTTGAGAGCCATCAAGAATAAATAAGGGCAATGTAGTTATTTTAATCTATTTTGATTTTAGTTGTTATGTTTAAAAAGCAATTTACCCATTCAACCTTAATATTAGGGAGTGAAATTTCTATGATTTTTATAAATTATTACAGGTTAATATGTGTTACTGTAGTTTGATTCATATTTATATTCAATATTGAATTTTTTCACTAAATTTAAATTTTCTATTCAATTTTAATTTTATTTTTTAAATAATTTATATTTATATATTTAATAATCATTTAATTCATATAATATTAAAAATTAAATAAAATTGTTATCTTATAAAAATAAATTTAATTTTGTTTGTTTATGATATATGTAATTTTTTTCCAAGTTTTTATTTCATTAAATAAAAATTCTAATTTAATTTATTAATTTTTAATATTTAATAGTTAAATCATTTAACTATTAAAATGAAATGTAAATTACATCAATTATTCCTAAACTTTATTTAAAATTATATTTTAGTCACCTAATTTTTAAAAATTACATAATAATCACTAACGTTATTAAATTGTCACATTTATCACTTTATTGTTAACTTTCAAAAGAGTTAGTAGCTAATTTGGTCCTTTTGAGCTATAATTTTAAAATCATTTTGATACTTTAAAAGTTTTATTAACAATAGTAAACAAATTAAAATTAATCTCCAAAGTCTAAATTTCATTTATTTTCTACACTTGATGCCGATCACATGAATAACTTCATTGGACAAAGTGAGGTGATTAATTGTTGCCTTGAAACCTATTTGAGGTTTATGGTTGGAGAACAGAACAACCTAGAGGTTAGGTGAAATAGCTTGCCTTAGCAGCATTCAACAAATACCACGGTTTATGAGATTTTTTACGCTATTTTACTCATCTCACCCAAAAAAAAATAACTTTAGTTCAAAAATATTTATTTAAATGACTTAAAATGAATAATAAAATTGAGTTATGGGAATTAGATGGCCGGCATGATTATTTTTTTATTTAAAAAATAATTTTTGAGGTTTTAGATATTAGATAGTCGACACCTATATATTTTTTTCAAAAAAAATTCAGGATGCTAGCACACTGATCAACACCCTTTTATCTGATTAAAAAAATTATTTTTTTAGTGTGAAAGGTGCCGGCCAACAAATGCTCAAAGTCACCCAACAAAAGGGATGGGAATATTGCAACATGAACCTCTCCTTGTTTTCCCACTTTTTTATTTCTCAAGTTTAATTACATATTTTATATTTTAAAATAATATTAGACTACTTATCATATTGTTAATTATTATTGCATCACTCACATTATTTTTAAATTTAATATGTGCAATTAAATTAGAATTTTTATAAAATTAGAATCTACTTTAATGATTTTCATCTTTTATAATAATTCAAATAAACATTGTTAAATTATTTATAAAATTAGAATCTATTTTAAATTTAAAAATAATATGAGTGATGCAATAATAATTAACAATATAATAATTAAAGTAGATTTTAATTTTATAAAAAATCTAATTTAATTGTGCATATGAAATTTAAATTAATTTTAAATTTAATAATAATATGAGTAATGCAATAATAATTAAAAACATGATAAGTAGTTCAATATTATTTTAAAGTATAAAATATGTAATTAAACTTGAAAATAAAAAAATAAAAAAATAAGGAGGAGTTAATGTTACAATATTTTCATCCCTTTTGTTGGGTGACTTTGAGCATTTGTTGGCCGACACATCATAACCCAAAAAATATTTTTTAAATTAGATAAACAGATGGCAACCATCGGTGTGCCAACAATTAACTTGGCATCTACGTGACAGTTCATTTATATGTGATATCAACAATTAGTTAATTTCAAAAATTAAAAATATGAATTAGTTATAGTTGTTTTAAATAATTTTACTTTTTCCAAATAATTTTTATAAAATTTAAAAATAAAAATTTAATTAATTGGTGACGTATTTTTATTTATTTTAGGTAATTTAATAAATAATGCAAATTCAATAGTTAAAAAGAGACGAAAAGTTAGAATAATTTTTTTTGAAATTAAAACACCAAATAAGTAATTATGTTTTTTAAGGATAATTATGCTTTTAAATACAGACTAATTCGAGTGGGACTCGTAAAATTATCTCGTAAGTATTTTATAAAAAAAGAATACATTTTAATTTATTTAAATTTATTTAAATACAGAGGAATTCGAGTCGGACTTAAATATTAAACTCACCCTTTTCCCTGTTGGTTATATCTATCTAGGACGACGAAGGTATCCACCTTTGCTTACTACCTACATGGCTGAAACTGCTGCAGACTCGGTTATTTCTAAGGAAAAGGACTATGCTCCGGCGAGCACTTCCTCAACATCGGAAGAAAAAGTTGTATCCGAAATCGACATTCAGAACTTAACAATCGACGATAGCAATAAGTTCCTTGATGAAGACTCCAACATCAAAATCGTATACCTTCCTAATCTAAAGTTTATTTTGATAGAGAGATTTAAGATTTTGCGTAACATTTTTGTTTGGACTTTTCAGATTACATCAGGAGCTACGCCGTACAGGTCGGCATTTACTTTTGAGGAGTTGAATTTGTCGCCACAACTGTTGAAGGGTTTGTATGTTGAGATGAATTACCAAAAGCCTAGCAAAATACAGGCTATTAGTTTGCCATTGATTTTGGATCCCCCTTATTTGGATTTAATCGCTCAAGCTCATAACGGTTCTGGAAAAACTGCTTGCTTTACGCTGGGAATGCTATCTCGTGTCGATCCGAAATTAAAAGCTCCTCAAGCCTTGTGTTGTTGTCCCACTAGAGAATTGGCTATTCAGGTTCAATTTCTGTGAATTATTTTAGTTTTTTGTGAATTTGAATTTTCGATGATATTTGGATCTTGGTTATGATCGTGGACTCGGGGCTCTCTTTTCTGCAGAATTCGGAAGTGCTGAGGAAGATGGGGAAGTATACTGGGATAACTTTTGAATGTGCCATTGGAGGGGATTTTACTAAAGAAACTCACATTAAGAAAAGATCGCCTATTACAGCGCAAGTAGTTATTGGTACTCCGGGCACTATTAAGAGACGGATGAGTGAGAAGACATTGGGTTTGAGTTATCTCATGATGCTTGTGTTTGATGAGGCTGATCACATGCTTGCTAAGGTAACCTATGTGTTAATGGCTTATTTTTGCTTGTGGTTTTTTTGGCATTTGCAATTTAGATTTCTCTGTATGCGAGCTTTACTTGGTTTATGAATGACTTGCGACAAGTATGGTAGTATTGATTTTCCCTCACTTATGTTGTTCAATCATATGAACTTAGTGTTCCCTTTTTGTTTGTTGCAGGAAGGATTTAAAGATGATTCTTTGAACATGATGAAGCATATTGGACGTGTCACTTCTCACTGTCAGGTTTTTATTTCAAAAATTGGTCTGGAATGCATAATCTTTTTCTAACGTAGAATGGTTAATAAGGGTTGGTTTTAGGTTCTCCTGTTCTCTGCCACATTCAATGAATCTGTTAAGAAGTTTGCTGCAAAGATAGTTAAAGGAAATCCCAACGAGTTGTTTGTCAAGAAGGAAGAACTATCATTGGAATCGGTGATCCAGTATAAAGTGGATTGTCCAGATGAACTTGCTAAGGTTATGGTAATCAAGGACCAAATTTTGGACTTCGGAGAGCGTATAGGGCAGACGATAATATTTGTCCGGACGAGGAATAGTGCAATCATGTTGCACAGGAGCCTTGTTGACCTTGGTTACGATGTTACTACAATTCAAGGTGCTCTCAAGCAAGAAGATCGAGACAAGATAGTGAAAGAGTTTAAAGATGGGTTGACTCAAGTTCTCATTTCAACCGATCTTCTTGCCCGGGGTTTTGACCAACAACAGGTATAAATATAATTCCCTTTCATCTTTCCCAGTTGCCGTGCAACATAACATCCTGCTTACATATTGTATATATCTACAGGTCAATTTGATCATCAATTATAACCTTCCCGTGAAATATGACCATTCTACGGAACCTGATTGTGAGGTTTATCTGCATAGAATTGGTAGAGCCGGAAGATTTGGTCGCAAGGGTAAGTTTACTATGTTCTTGAAATGAAAATGTGATTAGCTAAATACATTGATTTCACTCTCGACTTTTGTGTGTTATTGTTAACAGGAGCTGTGTTCAATTTGTTAAGCGGTGATATGGACGAAATGATAATGTCAAAAATCGAAACTCATTTCGACATGAAAATCGCAAAGGTAAGCCCTCCCATGTCTATGGTGTGTGCATGTCTATATTCTTCTTCTTTTCTTTCATATCCATCTGGCACGTTATTATGGATCCAGGTTCCTGACTGGAGAAATGAGGAAGACTTTAAAGCCGCAATGAGATCAGCTGGTTTATTGTAACCAAAGCTTGAAATGTTGAAAAGAACCAGAACCATATCATTGTGAATCCAAGCTTCTGTTAGATTCGTTATTTCTTCATCCTATAATTTTGGAGATTTTGAAATTTTATACTATGTTATGATATTAAGGTTTTTCTTGGGGGGAATTTTGGGAATTTATTATTAGCACTATCATGTCATCAATATCAGCTCTTTTGAGAGCCATCAAGAATAAATAAGGGCAATGTAGTTATTTTAATCTATTTTGATTTTAGTTGTTATGTTTAAAAAGCAATTTACCCATTCAACCTTAATATTAGGGAGTGAAATTTCTATGATTTTTATAAATTATTACAGGTTAATATGTGTTACTGTAGTTTGATTCATATTTATATTCAATATTGAATTTTTTCACTAAATTTAATTTTTCTATTCAATTTTAATTTTATTTTTAAATAATTTATATTTATATATTTAATAATCATTTAATTCATATAATATTAAAAATTAAATAAAATTGTTATCTTATAAAAATAAATTTAATTTTGTTTGTTTATGATATATGTAATTTTTTCCAAGTTTTATTTCATTAAATAAAAATTCTAATTTAATTTAGTAATTTTTAATATTTAATAGTTAAATCATTTAACTATTAAAATGAAATGTAAATTACATCAATTATTCATAAACTTTATTTAAAATTATATTTTAGTCACCTAATTTTTAAAATTACATAATAACCACTAACGTTATCAAATTGTCACATTTATCACTTTATTGTTAATTTTCAAAGGGTTAATAGCTAATTTGGTGCTTTTGAGCTATAATTTTAAAATCATTTTGATAGTTTAAAAGTTTTATTATCAATAGTAAACAAATTAAAAATTAATCTCCAAAGTCTAAATTTCATTTATTTTCTACAGTTGATGCCGATCACATGAATAACTTCATTGGACAAAGTGAGGTCATTAATTGTTGCCTTGAAACCTATTTGAGGTTTATGGTTGGGGAACAGAACAACCTAGAGGTTAGGTGAAATAGCTTGCCTTAGCAGCATTCAACAAATACCACGGTTTATGAGATTTTTTACGCTATTTTACTCATCTCACCCAAAAAAAAAAAATTAATATTTATAAAAACAACTTTAATTAAAAAATATTTATTTAAATAACTTGAAATGAATAGTAAAATTAAGTTATTAGAACTAGATGGTCGGCATGACTATTTTTTCCATTTAAAAAAATAATTTTTAAGGTTTTAAACATTAGATAGCCGCACTTATATATATATTTTTTAAAAAAATTCAGGATACTAGCACATTGATCAACACCCTTTTATCTGATTAAAAAAATTAATTTTTTTAGTGTGTAAGGTGCGGGCGAACAAATGTTCAAAGTCACCCAACAGAAGGGATGGAAATATTGCAACATGAACTCTTCCTTATTTTCTCTACCTTTTTATTTCTCAAGTTTAATTGCATATTTTATATTTTAAAATAATATTGGACTACTTATCATATTCTTAATTATTATTGCATCACTCACATTATTTTTAAATTTAATATGTGCAATTAAATTAGATTTTTTATAAAATTAGAATCTACTTTAATGATTTTCATCTTTTATAATAATTCAAATAAATATTGTTAAATTATTTATAATAATAATTAACAATATGATAATTAAAGTAGATTTTAATTTTATAAAAAATCTAATTTAATTGTGCATATTAAATTTAAATTAATTTTAAATTTAATAATAATGTGAGTAATGCAATAATAATTAAAAAACATGATAAGTAGTTCAATATTATTTTAAAATATAAAATATGTAATTAAACTTGAAAATAAAAAAGATAAGAAAATAAAGAGGCGTTAATGTTGCAATATTTTCATCTCTTTTGTTGGTTGACTTTGGGCATTTGTTGGCCTCGCACATCAAATCCCAAAAAATATTTTTTAAATTAGATAAAGGAGTGTCAACCATCAATGTGCCAACACTCAAAATAATTTTTTTAAAAATATATATATATATATATATAAAAGTGTCCGTCGTTTAGTATTCAAAGCCTCAAAAATTATTTTTTAATAAAAAATAGTGGTGCCAGCTATTTACTTCTCATAACCCACTTTTACTCTTCATTTCTTGTTATTTGGGTGAATATTTTTGAACCAAGATTATTTTTATAAATATTAATTTTTTTGGGTGAGATGGTAAAATAGCCTATTCTTTTAACGACGACCAGCTTCGATGCACATGCCGTACCTGGTGATTCACAAGCTGCTACTGTTGATAAAAGTTTGTTGGCTAGAGAGGCAGCCATAAAATTAATGAAGTATTACCTTCATCGAGCAGCTAACCATATGAAGCAACAAGCAGATAATAAAATGTCTGATAGGCAATTCGAAGTAGGTAACTCAGTTTATCTTAAGCTTCCGCCATATAGACCAAAATCTGTTGTAAACAAAGTTAATCTCAAGCTCTTTGCTCGATTCTTTGGTTCATATGAGATGCTTGAACGAGTGAGATCAGTGACTTATAAGTTGACCCTTCTTGAGGGAGCTAAGATGCAGGTATTTCATGTATCTCAATTGAAGAAGCATGTTGGACAAAGGCCTGTACAATCTCAGCTACCTATAATCAATGATGAAGGTATACTTGCTAAGGAGCCTATGGCTTTAGTTAGCAGAAGAATGGTCAAACGTGGTAATCGAGCTGTTACTCAAGTCATTACCCAATGGAGCAACAGTTTTCTAAAGGACTCAACATGAGAATTTTTGTACATCCTCGAGGATAAGGATGCAGCGAAGAAGGGTTGTTTTATAAACTTATTGGGTTATTTTCATTATTTTCTTATTGGGCTGTATTTTTGCTCTTAATTCTAGTTTTTGTTTATTTTGTTAAATTACTTCAGTTGTGAGAAGTGTGACTGCTAATCCAAATGTTAGAAAGAACATCAAAATTTTACAAAAAAAATTCTCTTTCCGGTTAATTCTCTCTGCAACTCATCATTACATCATTCTCTACATTTTTTCTTCTAAAATTTCATCCACATCCTCCACCACCTATCGATTCACAATATAGATAATCGATATGTCAATAAACAAGCTTCCTTGTCCCATGTTTCATATCTACTGGAGCTGAAATCTCAGTCTCCTATCCCACTTATGAACTCAATTCGATTCAAGATTCTGGTTCCCAGAACTACAACGCCAACACCCAAACACTTAACCATAGCCCCTTCCCATCTCAATCTCGCTTCGACTGCCATTATTGAAACCAACCCATCGTTTCTATATCCAAACGTTGAAGACCCAGCCAAGACATTGCCTAATCTATTGTCCAATTGCACCACCCTTCTCCACTTGGACCAACTTTATGCCCGCATCATTCAAACCCGACTTCTCGATTGTTACTCCTCGCCGTTTCATTGGAACAACGTTATCCGATCTTACACCAGGTTCAATGCTCCCGTTAAAGCACTTCACATCTACATTGCCATGTCGAGAACTGGACTCCTCCCTGATCGTTATACTCTCCCCCTTGTCTTGAAGGCTACCTGTCAGTGTTTCGCTATCGACATCGGCCGTCAACTACATTCCGTGGCTGTGAAGATTGGGTTAGAGTTGAATGAGTTTTGCGAGAGTGGGTTTATAAGCCTTTATGCAAAAGCGGGACAGTTTAAGAATGCGAGGAAGGTGTTTGATGAAAATCCCGATAGGAAATTGGGTTCTTGGAATGCTTTAATAGCTGGACTTGCTCAAACTGGGCGTGCTAAAGAAGCGATTCATATGTTTTTGGAGCTGAAAAAAAATGGGTTTTTGCCCGATGATGTGACTATGGTTAGTGTGACATCGTCTTGTGGTAGTTTAGGGGATTTTGAGTTAGCTCTTCAGTTACACAAATGTGTATTCCAAGCTAAACGCTTAGAAAAATCCGATATTTTGATGTTGAATTCGGTTATTGATATGTATGGGAAGTGTGGTAGGATGGATTTAGCTTATTTAGCTTTTTCAAGGATGAAGGAAAAAAATGTTTCTTCTTGGACGTCTATGATTGTTGGTTATGCAATGCATGGTCATGTTAAGGAAGCTCTTGGTTGTTTCCTTTGCATGAGAGAGTCCGGGGTGAGACCTAACCATGTTACGTTTGTTGGGGTTTTAAGTGCTTGTGTGCATGGTGGGAAAGTAGAGGAAGGGAAATTTTACTTTGATATGATGAAGAATAGTTATGAGATAAAGCCAAATTTGCAGCATTATGGGTGCATGGCAGATCTGCTTGGTCGAGCCGGGTTGCTTGAGGAAGCAAGAAAGATGGTGGAAGAGATGCCTATGAAGGCAAATGTAGTGATATGGGGGAGTTTGATTGGTGCATGTGAGAAATTCGGGAATGTGGAGATTGGGGAGTGGGTGGCTAAGCATTTACAAGAATTGGAACCTTGGAATGATGGGGTTTATGTTGTATTGTCTAATATCTATGCTAGTAATGGTTTGTGGAAAGATGTTGAGAGGGTTAGAAGGATCATGAAGCAAATGAAACTTGCCAAGACTCCTGGTTATAGCTTGGCAACTACTTAGAATTGAGTTTAGTTTGTTCCAATGGCCAATCATCATGTTATAACCATTTTAGAATAAAAGTTACTTTGCTAATTATTGATTTCTTTACTGTTACATTTCATGTAAGCTAGTTTTCTTCAAGCAAAGAAACTAGGTTTTTATCAATTCATACAACAATATTAAGGGAGCATTGCCACTTTCAAGGATTATTCATTTAATGCATTTGGATCGGATCATCTTACATTACTTGCAAGAACGTAAAGATTTCGTCATCAGATTATCATGTTTGGTTCAATAACGTTCCCTTGAATCAACAATATGATGTAATATAACATAATCTTGATACTACATTCTCCCCATTTTCAGTGAGGCCTTTGTCATTCGCTCAAGATTTTACATTCTTGAGAATAAGATAATATTATTTATGTTTTAGTGATAATATATGATTTTTATTCCCATTTTTAATGATTTTGACTTATTTCTTTTCACATTTCATGTGAACTACATTTTTTGAAAGGGACAATACCTTATTGATCCATTGTAGCTTGAAAAACTTGGAGAGCTGCTTCCATTCTTTGAGCCATAACTTGTAAACCAGAAGCAATGAAGAAATCCAAATCCCCGAGTGTCCAACCTTTCGCTGGCTCAACTTCATACTTCCATTCAATGTCACACCCATGCTCGTTGGACAACACTCTCACTGTTGATACATAACCATTGAAACCAACATTGCCATCCACAATAGAATAGCTGAAAACCATCTTATTTGGATCAATGGACAGTAGCTTTTGCTTAGTCCAATTCATACTTCCTTTATCACTACCATTGACCGGAGTTTTAAAGCCAGCACAGAAACGAACGCATCCAGGTTGTCCCGAGACACCTTCGACGGGGAGACAAGTAGTCAGACCCGGGAACCACTTGTCCAAGCCGAAAAAATCTTGTAAGAGGAGCCATACTTGTTCTGCTTTGCATCCTGCTAGCTTTGCACATGCCTTACCTTCCCATTTTGGTTGCTGACCAACATTTGCCATTGGATAAGTAAATATGTTTGATATATTCTTTAGCAAAATCTATAGCAAAGCAACCAAAATAAATAAAACTCACTATGATGATTCTCTTTTGGTAGAGCAGTTATTGCTTATATATAGAAAGATTCCATTGAAAATCGGTAAACTATATAACTAGTCACTCAACTATAAGTAAATTTTTTTTTATCACTAGCCATTAAATTATTAACGGTAAGATAACTTGGTAGCTTTTAAAACTGACATAATAGCAACTTTAATCCTTAACATTCATACATTGTGTCAATTTAGTCTCTATTCCAAAAAATTTAAACTCTTAACATTTACATATTGTATAATTTGGTATTTTTTTATGTTTGTTTTTTCTTTGTGACATTGAAGGTTAATTTTAAAATAATGAGACAAGATGAAAATTAGTATCTCAATTTTTGGTGTTTTATTTTGAAATCTTTTCAATTAAATTTAGTTGATAAATTTATCTTTTACTTTTTTAAGTGAAAAGGATCACAAAAAGAAGAAGTAAAACTCCAAAAAAAAAAAAAACAAATTACATGATTTGTAAACGTTGAGGGTAAATTTACTATTATACCAATTCTAAAAGCTATTTCATCATCTTCTCGTTAATCATTTAATGACCAATGACTAAAAAAATAAAATCAAATAATTATTACTTTTTCATAATTAGATGACTATTAATATAATTTAACCCCGAACAAAATTAAAGGGTGAAAAGGCTATGTGGCTAAGTATTGTTTTTGCTTCGCATGTCGTCCAAGTATTTTCTGTGGAACTTGTTGAGCAATAAGCAGTTTTCTACTCATATTTTCTTGTTGGGTATCGTTTGTCTCGTGATTGTCCTTTTCTGTCGTTTTTCTCGTGTACAGAGTAAATTATTGGTACCAAAATAGACCCAAATTTGCTTGGATTCATGCGTTTGCGGTTGAGAGTACCCTGCAACACATCCACAGGATAGGTGCTAGTAGGCCCAAAGGCTAACGTTCTAAAATTTTCTGTGTCGCGGTATGTGTAGTCGTGGTGATTAAACAAATTAATTCTCTAGAACGAGCCCTGTATTAATTATCAGTATTTATAAATTAGACGTGAGAACCTTAAACTTTTGAAAGGTTGAAATATGTTATAAATATTTTTTTTAAAAAAATAAAATTTAATCATTATATTTTATTTTGACATTTTAGTTTTTATTATTTAGATTTTAAAATTTAAGTTTAATTAATAACACTATTAAAATTTTGAAACACATTTTATTGTAATGTAACTAAAAGTTGATGTTTGTAATAAGTTAAATTTAACAAAAAAATACAATTTTAACAATTAGACTCGAGTTTTGAAGTTTTAAAAGTAAAAAATAAATTCTTGAGAATTAAAATACATAGACTAAATTTTAAATTTTAAAAGATATGAAACTTATGACATATTTTAACCTTTCTGAAACTTGGGTTAATATATGAATAACTAGATAAGCTATAGACTAAATTGCAAAAGTTTTAGAGGTAGAGGGGTAGTCATAAAGAAAATTGATTGAGATTTAGGTGGTGATTTAATCATTGCTAATTATTTTAATTTGACCATAATTAAGATTTAGTGGTGAGAAGATTCATATCAATTGTTAAATTCCACTAATCCAAATCAGATTTTACACTCCCTTGGATTAAAGCATTTAGTTTCAATCGACCCATTTTCATAATGGGTTAGTGAGGGCGAATACTTATATGTATAATGGAAACATGTGAAATAAATTGTATATATATATATTCAAATCATCATATTAGATTTAATATATATAAAATTTAATCATTATATTTTTATTTTGAAATTTTAATTTTTTATTTTTAGATTTTAAAATTTAAGTTTAATTAATAACAACATTAAAAATTTTAAAATTCCTTTTATTGTAATGTAACTAAAATTTGATGTTTGTAATGAAGTTAAATTTAACAAAAAATAAAATTTTAACAATTAGACTCGAGTTTTGAATTTTAAAATAAAAAATAAATTCTTAAAAATAAAAGTACATGGACTAATTTCTAAATTTTCAAAAGATATGAAAACTTATGACATATTTTAACCTTTTCGAAACTTGGGTTAATATATGAATAACTAGATAAGCTATAGACTAAATTGCAAAGGTATTAGAGATAGAGGGGTAGTCATAAAGGAAATTGATTGAGATTTAGGTGGTGATTTAATCATTGCTAATTATCTTAATTTGACCATAATTAAGATTTAGTGGTGAGAAGATTCATATCAATCGTTAAATTCCACTAATCCAAATCAGATTTTGCTCCCCCTTGGATTAAAGCATTTAGCTTCAATCGACCCATTTTCATAATGGGTTAGTGAGGGTGAATATTTATATGTATAATGGAAACATGTGAAATAAATATATATATATATATATATATATATATTCAAATCATGGTATTAGATTTAATATTTAAAAGTCATTGATTTTTTTTATTTATATGGGTTTGAAGTAGGACTAGTTAATTTAAAGTTAATGGTAAATTACATTAATAGTTGTCACCTAACTATTTTTTTCTTTTTTGATCACCCAACTATGAACAGTTATAAAATGGTCACTCAACTATTCAATTATATCTTTTTTGGTCACCAGGTATATTGAATTTTTAGGTGTTTCCATTAGTGTCGTTTGAATCAAACTAGTCTTGAAAGTGACATTCCGGATAATTAAGAAATGGTGCAAACCGATTGAATAGGCTAAAAAGCCGGTTAAATCGAATTTTAAATTTTAATTTAATTTTTTTTAATATTTTTTAATCGAACCGATTGGAATGGTTGAATCGGTCGGACTAGTAGCCTAACCAGTTCGACCACCAATCCAGTTTATTTTGAATTAGTATTCCGATCCATTTTCAGTTCAAATGAAAGCAGTAAATTAATAATTTTGGTTATGAATATTTGTTTGTTTGACTTTGAAGTTGAAGACGTGGGTGGAGGTTCAAAGGGCAAAGGTCAGTGCTCTTGAAATCTAGAATATAAGGATATACTTTAATATAAACTCTAATGAGTTATATGCTTGAGCATATGTTAAAAGTGCTTAATATAATAATGGATTAATTCTTAATTGGGACCTTAAATTCTCCATAAGTATCAAATCTTCAAACACTTTGTAATATATGTACATTAGAATAGTCGGATATAGATGGTATATCATTAAAGTAGTTTTGACATAATTTAGTACCTCAATTTCTATAATGTCATTGTTACTCTAAATACTTCATTCCGATTAAAATGTTGGGGTCCCTGTAATACCCCCTACCCATATTCGTTGTCAGAATAAGGTACGAGGTATTACTAGAGTTTACGAATTTTTTTTTATATAACCCCTTTATAATTATCTAGCCTTCCTAAATTTTGAATCGGGACCATTCCAATTCAACATATTTTCAAAATAATTCTTTGCATATTTATAAGATAATTTTAACATACAAGTCATACCAATGGTTGATCTTACATTCATTTCATATTAACATTTATTTTATTAGCTTATACATGCCATTCATTTCCAAACTAAAGTTTCTTTAAATACCGAAATATTGGGGTTGATAGTGTGATGAGTCTCCCACCGATCCGACCTCCGAGCTCTTAATACTACAAAACAGGAAAAAAGGAAACAGTGTAAGCACTTTGTGCTTAGTAAGCCCATGTAACAAGAATCTTACTTATCTAGTATTTTCAATATAAGCAATAAACATTCATATACTCATTCGATACATTATTACCTTAACATTCAAGTTAGTCCATTAATTTCCATATATCAATAATATACACACCATGATTGATGAGCTCATCAATACCATGATTTCCATTTCTTTAATTTTTTTATATTTATCCCGTTGAATTACTTCGAATTTCGATGGATTTTCGAAGTACACTTTAGTGTACAATCCGGTCCGTCAATTCATGTTATTTATGCGTACATATCTATTTCGTAGAGAGCTAAATCACAGTGCGCATGAACCTCATCTTTACAATGGGATTACGATCGAGCTAAATCCTGTAATATAAACTCATAGAGTATTGTCGGGATTACCGGTCAGGCTAAATCCACAGCGACAATTACTCTAATTAGCTTGGATCTGAATTACCAATCAAAGCTAAATTGAGACCTAATTGGATTACCGTCCGGGCTAAATCCATTTTCCACATATTCTTGGGAGGCTATATCGGGATAGGATCACCGTCTGGGCTAGATCCTTTTAGCGTCAATTCCTTTTCAAAGATCCATCAATTTTTCTTTCATTCAACCGATTTCTTCCACTTTTTATCAAATATATCAATGTTTCATCAACTTTCATACAATGAACATTGAAATCATATTCACATTAATAATATACATTTCAAGCATTTAAGAATATAATACAAGTTACATGAACTTACCTCGATACTTGTTCGTACACAAAATCTACTACTCCGAACTTTTTCCTTTCCTCGATCTAGCTTTGTATTTGAGTTTTCGGATCTAAATAAATAAATTCAATCATCCATTCAATACTTTTCATGTTCACATGTTAGCATTCACTATAATTTTTATTATTATTTATAGTTTATTCAAATCATCTACTTGAGTCATAGTCACTAAATTATTTATTTCTTTTTTTCTGAAACTAGACTTACATATCTTCTTCCATAAAATTTTCAGAATTTTCGGTTTAGCCAATAAGTACAGTTTATTCTTTAAAGTTACCCTGTTACACAGTTTGACTGTTCGACCCTTCTTCACTAAAATTAATTATCTCTTCATACAAGATTCAGATGATATTCCAGTTTATTTCTATTGAAAATAGACTAATTAATAATTCTAAACATATAAATTTAAGCCCTAATTATTTTTATCCAATTTTGATGATTTTCTAAAATTAAAACAGGGAACCTGAATTCATTCTGAACCAGTCTTACACAAATCTAAATATCTTAAAATACAAAATTTCTTTTCTTTCCCTGTTTCTTTCATATGAAAATAGACTCAATAAGCTTTAATTTCATATCTCACTCAACTTCTAATTCCACTTCTACAATTTTTGGTGAATTTTCAAACTTACTCTACTGCTACTGTCCCAAAACTATTTTCGTATAGCTTGTTTTGCAATTAAGTCCTTTATCCAATTCTAACTTCAAATTCTTTCAATTAAACCACTAATTCATCATTTTATTCATCATATGCTATATTCAACAACTTTAAAACTTCAAAAACTTCAACTTAAATTCATCAAAACTTTGTTCTAAAACTTATAAAGCATCAAAATTAAAAGAAAAGGACTAAATTAACTTACCAAATTAAACTCCAAACTTTAAAAACTCTATTCTCCCTTTTCTTTCTTTCTCCCTATTTCTTCTCTGTTTCGTCTTTACTCTGTTTTTTTTTTCCTGTTCTTTCTTTTACTTTCTCTTTATAATATATATAATAACAATAGAATATAATATATTAAAATATCTTTATTATATAATAATATAATAATATATATTAAACATAAAAATCTTAGATTTTCTTCACAATAAACCGCCTCAACTAAACAAAATGGCTTAATTGCCATTTTGGTCCTTTATACTTTCTTTTAATCTATAATTAAATTTTTACACTTTTTCAATTTAGTCTTTTCATTTAATTACTTATCCAGACGTTAAAATTTTCTAACGAAATTTTAATACCACATTACTAACATTTTATAAATATTTATAAAAATATTTCCTATCATACAAATATTCATGCAAATATATTGAAATAAATTTCTCTTTAAATCGGATTTATGGTTGCGAAATCATTGTTCCGATAACCTTGATTTTAGGCCATTACAGTCCCTTTTACTTCTTTTTAAGATAATACAAAATGGTCAATTTTCAATTTAAATCCATATATTATGCTCAAATTTGAAATTTAATCTCAATACTTAAATTTTAAATTTTGACATAATTTGGTACCTCAATTTTATAATGTTATAATCAGTCCAAATACTTCCTTCCGATTAAAATGTTGATGTATACATGTCCAAATACACAAGCTTTTACTTCTTTTTTAGATTACATAACGTTGATCAAATTTCAATTTTGGTCCTTATGCTTTGCTTAATTTTGAAATTTAATCTCATACTTTAATTTTTGACATAATTTAGTACCTCAACTTTTCTAATGTCATTAGTTAGTGTAAATAATTTATTTTGATTAAAACTTTGACGTGATTTTTAAGAACTACCAACACTATTAAAATTCTATGTTAAATTCAAGTTCGTTATAATGTCATTTTTTGTTACATGACTAACAAGTGGAATTTTTTCTTATTTTTAATATGTCACATCAACGAATTTAATAGAATAATTATTAGCAAGTGAACTTGAATTTTTAAATCCAAAGTAAAAGGACTAAATTCCTAAAAATAAAAGTATTAGGATTAAATTGAAAATATATGAAGAGATGGCATTTATTTAAAGATTCCATTATCGTGAGATCCTTTTAAATCAACGGTTGAAATAAAAAGGAAGAAAAAAATATATTAACCTACCATTACTCATGTTACGTAAGATTTTCATTGAAAAACACGAGTTTATCTTTTAACCAACTCAACTGATCCCAACACTAAATGCGAGAAATTAATTTTTAGAGAAAAGCAATACATTCGATAATCAACTTAACAGATTTTAAGTCACCAGCATAATTTCCTAATTTCTGACTTGACTTGATGAAATGACAAGTCTCCCATTTCTATTTTTTAATTACCGTGGTTGATTTTTCAAAGTTTTAAAAAATATATTTTGATAATCTTTCTCTCATTATTTTGACCAAATACTTGTAAGTATATATAACCATAATAAGCCAAGATAAATAAGTCAAAAGATCATATAATTTAAAAAGTAATTGTAGGGTTTGTAAAATGCTTTTCTAAGGACCTTTTCTTTTGTTTTATTAGGTAATATATAACCTATGCGGAGATAATTACTTTGGATTTTGAATTTAACCCTAAATTAATTATATAAACTTCAAAGGTATAAATCAAATAGTTTGATTTTGATTTTTATCCCTCTACTATATTGAAATTTGAGATTTAATCCTCTACTTTAATAATTTGATCACTCTACTTTTAGAATATTATTAGGATGTCCAAATTACTAACACTATTAACTATTATCATGATGACATGGTGTTTTACTATAAGAAAGTTGTTCCGCTATTTTTTCTTTGTAAAAAAAGTTATAAATAAAAAATCCATGTCGCCATTTGAACGACAATCATAAAAGCAAAGAGACCAAATCGTTTAAATTTAAAGTAAAGAGATTAAATTTTAAGTTTCGATATAATAGGGGGACTCAAAAAATTAAACCAAAATTATATATATTATGGATAGCCTAATTGGATTAGGTAGTAGTTGACACACACTAGCCCTATTAAAGGGATCCACATCCAGCAAATCTCTTTTAGAAATCAAAAGAGAACCACTAAAAATCATTTTAGCATCACTTTTGGAATCCAAAATCCATAGAATCTAAAATTATATGGTTTTAAAGGCTTGAATCAAGCAGCTATAGGGAGAGACAAGAATGAAATGAGTTGGGGTCCAACAATCTAAAGGACAATCTCACTCCCGGCCATTGTTCCGAACTCTCCCATTTTTCTGACAGGCTTATTTGGTTTAGCCCATAGATAAGTCTAATTAAAATATTTATGTGAATTTTTTCTTAAAAGTAATCCATTCCAACTAATTATGTTGACCTCTTATTCTTTTTGTTAGAAGGTATAGTTTATTGATATCAATTATTTAAACTAATTAATAGCGTTATAAAAATAAATAAATTAAATTATGTAAAATTAAAATATAAAAAATAAATTTAGTAAAAGGACAAAACTAGAATATGAAAGTACTTGAACTAAGTGAAGGGTGATCAAATGATCATAAAATAATAAAGGTTTTATACCAAGAAAACAGCCTTTGAAAAATAATCAAAAAATAACAAAGAAAATGACATGGAGACATATAGCTTTAGAAAAATGTGGTCCGACCACCAATAATTCAAAGGGGCAAATGCCATGAAATATCTTTGAAAAATATAATTCATGTTATAGATTTGCAAGCTAGTTAGATTGGAACACATCTCTCCATAAGTTGTGTAATTTATTTGATTCAAATTCAATTTAAATAATTTTAATTTTTATTATCTTTAAAATAATAAAAAAACAAATTAAAAGAAAAAAACTCCGAGTTATTTTCAAAACGATCTAATTTATAAATACCTTTGATCCAGATGATAGTGAGATTAGTTATTATCAATATAAGAGTTCAATTCGATGTGGGATCATTTTAATAAACATAATATCGATCTAGCTAAGAGCAAAAGTCATTGCTTTCAATCAACTTGTTGTGTTACTTAATTTCTCATATTGCATGCAGCCCCATAGTCCTTTTCAATTCCTCTGGAAAAATTGTGGAACAGGTTTATTGCTTTGTGTGTGTGTATATATATGGAATATTAATTAAGGTCCTTTCATTTTAATTCTTATGTGAGGCTACTGGCTTCTAATTGGAAACTTGGAATTAATAATCCATGAAATACTAGCTCCTATCTATCACAAATTGTTCATCTTTGATTTTATTTATAATTTAATCATGAAAAATGTTCAATATCACAAAAAAATATTTGTATAATTTTTAGAATCTTCTCACCAATTCAATCTAGACCATTTTGTTTAAATTGGGCATTGGTATAACAATAATAAAAAAAAACAAATAATAACTAATAGAAAAACCCTACCTTCAACCAATGGTAGAGAATCATAATTAAATTATATATTTTGATGAGAGTTAAAATATAATTTCACCATTTTAAAATATATATTTTTGCGGTAGTAAAAATATAATTTCACTATTTTAATAACCTATAATTTTATAATTTTAAGAAATACTATTACTAATTTAAATTTTATAAATTATAAAAAAGTAAAAAATAATTTTTGATTTTAAGAGAACTACAACCTCTACCAACTTCCCGACTTTGTCACTGCCCTAAATAGTCATATACTCGACGGGACAAGGATGTTTGTTGCTTATTTACACTTCACAAGTTTACAATCCTTGATTAATGGACCTAATTTCTTTTTAATTAAATACAACACTAATCTTAATGTATTGACTATTTTATAAAGGAAAGGAAAAAGAAACATTTACCAGTCAAACCATCATCGAATTGGAAAAGAAAAGAAAAACAACCCATTGTTATGTATACCTTTTGGTGCTTAGACATGATAATTAGTATTATGTTTATGCATATACATTAAAATTAATTTATTATATATTTATATAAAATTAATGCATTAAGCATTTTTTAATAATTTTAATAAATTAAGTTTTGATATAAATAAAATTTTTATCTTTTATTATATTGTAGCAAGGTTTCGAATAAAATAATATAAAAATCAACGTGTGCACTAAAGCAAACCCACATCAAAGTGAGAGTCCATTTATTGGTGATTTATTAAAAGAAGTAAACATTCAAGTGGTCGCTTTGATGCAGATGGGTTTGCTTTGCTTTTCTCCCTTTCCGACTAAAACTTTAATTAGGAAAAGGATTCCAACAATAGTAATAGTATTGGTATTATATTAATTAAATTTTTTTATTGTTAAAATTGTTAATTTAATGATTAAATATTACGTTATAAGGTTTATAATTTGGGGATGTTTGGTGCAACTAAATTTTTAAAGTTTTTTTTTTTTTTTATATAATGCTTAGATTTATCCACAACTTCTCCCTAACCTTTAAATAGGAAGATAAACATATTTCAGCACATTCGAACTCATATATTACACCGGCAACAATGTTCATGCCGACCAAAATAAGACTCGATTGGCAACTTTTTTAAGTCTAATTATGTTCTCCTTCTCTGTACTAATTGTACATTTGAAATTTAGTTCCTCCACTTTTAATTCTAAGAATTTATTCTCTCTACTTTTTGGCTTAATTGTTAAAATCGAATTGATGACACCATCAAAAGTATTTCGTTAAATTGAATTGTGTCATTTTCTAAATAAAAAAAAATACAATGTGCTTTACCATTACGCTAAATACTTGTTGATAAGTGTTGATAATTTATCCAATAATAATATCCTGTCCAAAGTATGAAATAAATGAGAAATAAAGGTTAATTCCACCAAAAGTTCTTAAATTATCATTTAAATTAATCTAAATTAATCCCTAAATTTTAAAGCATTCTAATTAACCTATTAAAGTATCACCATTATATTAACCAAGTCTTTGTTTCGGAAAATAAAAATTTTATTAATAAAACGAGACCTCAAAGAGATTTCCACACAAACATATCGTGTACAAAGATATCCAAATCAAATATATACACTAAAAGCAAATATGAGCCACGAGATCAAAAACTCAACACTAATAAAATAACATGACAAAACACCCATGAACAAACCGGTCAAAGGGTTAGGTATCGACTCAATCAATGGGGCTTTTCATAAATCTTAATAAGTTAAGAACAACATGCGATGTTAAACAAGCCTTCATCAATGACTGAAAATGGAAAGATCATGAAAAATTGCCAAGCACCATAAATCAATTCATGCATCAGAGAAGGAATTTCCATGAAACAAATGAGAAGCTTTAAATTTCAAATTAAAGTATTGTACCAGCTTTGGATCCCCCTTTGTTAAGTTCAAGTTTTCTAATATGTCTTCGAATTAGGGACCCAACTTGAAAGCTGCTTTCATTGTTTACATAATCGAAAAAAAAAAAAAGCCTTTAAAAAAGCTAACTTAAGAATAATATTTTATAATATTTGATTATTTATATGTATACATACTCCATACTATATTTAAACATCGAGTAACTTTAAAAAAAATTGATAAAGCTTGGTGTTACGAGTCAATCGAAAACCAATTCAACTAGAAAATTATTTTAAAATTATGTTTTTTTTTACAATGTTATATTATTACAAGGATATTCGTCTATTTATATTCTTATATAAAATCAATAAAAACACACTCATAAAGAATATATTTTTACATAAAAAAATTTCACCCACATCATACCCAATGGGCAGTGCCAAGAGGGCTGGCAGGGCCCCCACCCTCATAAAATGTAAAATTTTATTTTTAGTTATTTAAGTTTTACAAGATTTTAATTTAGTAAATGGTAATTTTACACTTTACCCCTCTAAATGATATTTTTTTATTTATTCCTTTAAAAATGGTAAAGAAATAAGCTATTAAAATTATGAAATTATATTTTAGCTCTCATCAAAATATACAACTTAATTCTGGTCACCAAAAATTTTCTAACTTCACCCTTGAACACACCAATATTGTAACCAAAGAATCTTTACTACTTGCCTTTGCAAGTCGATTAGCTATAAAGTTACCTTTCTTAGGAATTAAAGCAATTTCCTGACTCCTATCTGTAGACGGCCCAAATTGCCCGGGCCCATTTACAACATTTAAAACCCAATTACAGGCCCAAACAACAAAAAAAGAAAGAAAAGAACCTAAATGAAACAGCCCAAAAGGCCAAATCCGAAGCTAGGGTTTCGAAACCCTAGCACGCACCTACCTCCGCCTCAACACCGACTCTCCACGCCTCTCTGGCCAGACGTCTCCTCCACTGCCTCCGACCGGCAATCCAGCCCCCGACCGCTCCACCACCGAGTGTACCTGCAAAGGACAAGACCAAGCGAAGCAAAAATGTATTTTCTTGTTCTTTTGGCTATAAAAGCTCAAAATAACATTGTAAAGAGAAGGATTTTTTATCAATAATAGAAAAAGAGAGATTTCAGATCCAAAAAAGAGGATCTTCTTTTCTGAATGGAGAAACAGATTCAACATATTCAAACGAAAAAATCAGAAATAGCAAGCATGGAGTAAACCCTAAAAACTAGAATCAAAAACAGAGGAAAAGAGGTGATTTTTTTTTTTTGTTTTTCCCCTTTTTTATCATTTTCGAAATTTTTTTTTCTTTCCTCCAAATATACATACATAAAATAAAAATAAAAAACTACATATTTTACTGTTTTGAAGTTCCGCCACACGTGTATGCGGTGTACGTGATCTTCAAGAAGCGGAGGCTCGATGGTCCGGCGGCGGATTCGCCAAGCCCTTTTCGAGAGAAAATAAGAAGAGAAAGAAGATTTTTTTAAAACTCAACACAACAAATGATTTTTTTAAGATTTTGGGCTTAAATAGACCCAATAAAAGCAGCCATTGTTTTGGGTTGAATGTCGAGCTCAAATGATTTAAAAGCGACCATGCTAATTCAACCTGCCGATCTAGGATCCGTGTTTCTTAAGCGGAAGGGCTATTTGCGCTTCCGCCCTTCCGCTTATTTTAGCCTTTTCAATCCATTTTTTTTTTTAAATCTTCATGTGTTTTTTTCATCGTCCAATTTGGTCTGCATAAAGCGCAATGCATGGGAATTAGGATAATTTCCCAAACGGCCCCTTCTCTTTGTGCGCTTCATTCGGGCCCTTAATCCATTACTTTTTTTTGAAATTTAGGTCCTGTAGTTTTATTCCTTTCTCAATTTAGTCCTTTTTATCCTTTTATTAATTTAATTAACCTATTATTATTATTATTATTATTATTAATACTACTATTATATTATTATTTATTTCACTATTATCTATTATAATATTATTATTTATTTAGTATTATTAATCAATATTATTTTTGTCACTATTATTTCTTTACCATTATCATTAATATTAGTATTATTATTACTATATTTATATTTATATTTATTTTCTCATTTTAATCTTGTTATTATTTAGTTACTTTTTATTCATCGATTATCCTTATATTATCTCGTATGCATTTCTATTTTTATTCACATTATATCATATTTTATGTATGTCTACTTACACTTATATAGCAATATTATTTTTGTCATCACCAATATTATTCATTATTTTTATACATCTACATTTTTATTATTATTTATTAGTATTATTATTCTTATTGCACACCATTATCGTAATTATTTCCTAGTGTTATTTTATATTTTGCTTTTTATAATCGTTTTGCTTAATGATGTCTTCATTGTTTTTATTATATTTATTATCATCATCATTTCTACTATTGTCTTCATAACCATACTATTATTATTATTATCATTGTTCGATATCATTGTTATTAGTTTAATACCACATTGTTAAACAAGAACCATCATATTTCATTTAAAAGATTTTTAAAATAAAGGCAATGTTTCGTATTTAGAAATTGGGAATAGTGCCCTAACGTCTTTGGGTTGCTATTTTCCGTTTGACTAAGGAACCTAACATCCTTTTTTAACGAACTTTGTAAATCACGAGATAACTTTGATTACGAGAGATTAAAACATCGTGTCCTAACGTGCTGGATGTGATGTTTATATCTTTTCGAACAAAGAAATCTCAAATTTTGACTCTAGTCTTTTCTTTAAATTAATACGATACGGTGTATTTTATAAAATTGTTACACTCCATTTAAAGGTTTTAAAATAAAGGCAATATTTCGTATTTAGGAATTCGGAGAATAGTGCCCTAACGTCTTTGAGTTACGATTTTCCGCTTGACTAAAACACTAAACATCCTTTTAATGAATTTCAAGAACTCGAGATAACTTTGATTACGAAGGCTTCAATATCGTGTCCTAACGTCTTTGGATGTGATGTTTGTATCCTCTCGAAACAAAGAAATCTCAAATATCCTAATACATTTTTTATAAAGATCCCAATTTAAAAATCTTCTCAAACTTCCGACATTAAGACATTAATTAATCACTTTGGTACCAATTTTGGGCGATCGAGGGTGCTAACCTTCCTCGTATGTGAACCGACTCTCGAACCCGATTTTCAAAACTTTGCAGACCAAAACACTGCTTTAGTAAAACAAAATGTTTTATTAAAATAAAGGTGATCCGATCACACCAAATAAAGGCTCTGTGGCGACTCTGCTTTTATCCCTATTTTTAAAACCAAAGTCAAACCCCGTTTTACTTTCAAGAAATGGTTACGACAGCTTGGCGACTCCACTGGGGACCGATTTAGAGAGTCAAGCCATAAATTGATTATTTTCTGTCTTTTGTCGGAAGTTTGAAAGTTTGATTTGAAAATTACCATATTTGTATTGCATGTTGTTTTAATTGCGGCATTGCATTGCATGACCGTTGTGGTCACACCTTTAGGTGAGAGTGAGAAACTACTCCTTCGTGAGGTTTTCACCTCCGTGCGAGGATAGTGGATCGCTTCGGATACATCCGTTCTATGTCTTCGTGAGATTTTCATCTCCATGCGCCATAGGAAATGTATTCCCTCGAATTGAACTCGGTCTATATGAGCCTATAATGGGTGAAGATCGAGGAATCTGTTGGTTCAGGTACCCCTCCTTAGAACCAAACCACATGTAGTAAACCCTAAGAGCCCACCTTAGGTAGAACTATGTTAAACTTCTAGTGGTCACCTGGATAGATACTCTATTTTGTTTATTTCTCTTGTGCTAACGTGTTTTGTTTTGTTTGTGATTGCATTGCATTACATCACACCGCATCATCTTAGAAAGAAGGTGTTGATTCATATTCGATTGCTAAAAAGAAGAGTTTATCATAAGGAAATGTGTTACTTGATAAAGTGGATTATAATACGGTCGTTCGAACATAGTCCAGGTAAACGACGAGAGAGGACTGATAACCCACAGAAGAATACAAGACTTTGCTTGAGGATTCAAGCCGACAAGGATTATTGAAGAGCCATCGTGTCTCCATTTTCTAAAAGAAGCTTATAAACATCACGGAGGATAAGCAAGTGAAGAGGCACGGCCTGGACCGAGGAACAAGGAGCTGAGGAGGCATCTATTGGGGAAGTTCACGGACACGACCATAACATCCGGATCTGAAGAAGAAGATTTCACTGGACTATGAGGACAAAGCCGCATATGCAATCCGTTTTATGTAAAGAAATGTATTTTCTAGAAGTTCTTCTAATGAAATTGAATTCATAATCAACGCCTCTCTTTCTTTATGCATGCATTTGCATTACATTTCATGTATTTACCTTGCATCATATCACATGCATTAAGATTTGTAGAAAGACCCTAATTAGGTAAAGTTATTTCAGTAACCTAGAAGACATGGATCAAAGAATGGAAAGGCTAGAACAAATGTAAAAGGAAATACAGGAGCAGATGCAAGAACGATTAATCAAGATACAACAAGACATGATAGAACAGATGCAGGAATCACAGAGTAGCATGATGAATCAGTTGGCGCAATTGTTGGCCAATGAACGTGAGAAATGAAAGGGCATTGCTACTAGTTTGGGAAACGATAATGACGACCTGCTTACCCTCCGGTTTTACCTTCCTAATACCCAAGTGCTTCTGGGAGGTGTATCCTCAAAGGCCATCTATCGTGATTAGGCCTCAACAAGGGCAAAATGATATTAGACCACCCACGAACCCCCGCGTTGGCTCAGGATCCAATCCAAGGGATAACCCAGCCAATCTCGATTTGAATATAGCAGAGAGGGACGGGGCAATCGTTGAATCCTCGAAGCAATTAGAGGATCGTTGTAGATGGTTGGAGGAAAAGTTTAAGACCTTGGAAAATACTGATCACCACCATGGTTTTGACTTAAAAGACTTGAGTCCGGTTCCATTTAGTGCTTCCTCATAAGTTTAAGATGCGAATTTGAGAAGTACAATGGGACCGTTGTCTGGCCAAGCGACATCACGATGTTCTCACGCATGGATGGTGGGCACCTTAATAATGACCGATTCTGTGATTCACTATTTTCAAGACAGTTTGGTCGGGTCCGTCGCCAAATGGTATAACCAGCTTAGTCGTGCCCAAATCAAGACATGGAAGGACTTGGCACAAGCCTTCATGAAACTTTATGACCATGTAGCTGATATTGCTCTGATAGAATCACGCCCAAAATATGAAGAAAAGTCGGGTGAAAGTTTTAGGCGGTATGCCCGTGATGGAGAGAGGTAGCAATACAAGTGCAACTCATCGCTTTCTTGAAAAGGAGACCGCTATGCTCTTCATTAACACCTCGAAGGCCCTTTCATAACTCATATGATAGGGAGTACGACTAAAAGCTTTGCCGACATAGTAATGGGCGAGAGATGATCGAACATGCAATCGGCGACAAGATTGAAGCACGGAAACCACTAGAAGGCCGCTCCTAGAAAAGGGATGACGAGGTGAATAATACAAGCATGAGGGACCCAAATCACTCACCGAGTATCAAGGTTCATCAAGGAAAGAATCTCGCACAAGGAAAAACGTTGAAAAACTCCAATTTACGTCAATCTCTATGACATATAAGGAGTTGTATCAAAGTTTATTTGATGCACACGTTGTGTCTTCCCAATATCCAAAACCGATGCAACCTCCATACCCAAAATGGTATGACCCAAACACTCAGTGTGAGTACCACGCAGGGATCACAGGCCATTCGATAGAAAATTGCCTCACTTTCAAAAAATTGGTGGAAAATCTCATCAACATGGGTATTGTGAAGTTCGATGACGGAGCAATGGTATACCCGAAGAAAATCGAAGAATAAAAGTTTTCCGAGCATCTGCCTTTATGTACTTGGGAGTATTTTGAACAATGAGACTGTGGAAGAAACATGTATTTTTAAAGCCAATCTAGAGTAATGTATAAAACACACTTTTTGCTTCAAGCCTGGAAGCAATAAGATTTCTTTTGAGAAGTAGGCTTGTGTCCAGAATTTTTATTTCAATAAAATGCATCTTTCTAAGTAAATACTTTCATTCTTTACATTTTATACTGAATGTTTTTTTCACTCATGACCATATCATACGAATAATCATCCTTAGGATCATTTATTCTTTGGATTTTCTGCCTTTTCACCCACAATGGGTCCCCAGATATCAATGACATGAGCGATGCTGTTGCTGACTCCCTTTCTAGTGATATATGTGTCTAGAAGGATCTAAGGACTTAGAAGATGATGAGATTGTAACTTATTTCCTAACTTGTTAAAATGATGATCCTACCTCATGAAATGTCACCGACACTACGAGCCAACGAGGAGATGAAGATGAAAGCTTAGCTCACCGCAAGAATAAGGCAAAACATTATCGTATGATCACAGCCAGACACACTGAGGCCACTGAAACACGGATTCCTATATGAGAGGCATAGACGCTATCAAGCCAGTCTCCTCAAGAGCTTTGAGCCAACATCGATTCATATCCATAGCCTTTGGTTACCTTGCCAAGAGGGTAAAGGTCGCTTCACATGTCAAAATTACAAAGTCAACAGTTGTCAACTTCAATTTCAAATTCAAAAAAATAAAAAAAATAAAAAAAACAAAAAAAACAAAAAAGAAGAAGAAGTGTGTGGCAATGCCAGAAAGAAACGTGATGGCACAAATTTACAGTCTGTTCAAAGATCAGATACCATATCATTGCAGCAATGGCAGCCTAAACCATTCAAAATTTTCGAAAAACGACTGAGACTTGTAAAGGTTGGCATAGAGAAGTTACCATTTACCTTCTAGGTTTCTTGAACATTGGCCAGGGCTTTCACCGGGGCATCCTTTCTATTGGAAAAATTGTTGGAAGATAAGATTCCTTTTCCCAAGCTTTGATTTGATTGGATGAAGCAGAATGTCTACAGTAAGCTTGATTGAGAGTACTCATGGTCCAATGTACCAAAAATGGATGATATGGGCTTATAACAAAAAATGTTCGCTCAAGAGAATTTCAGAAGAGAGACCTGGCATTAAGAAGGATTCTTCTTATTCAAAAGGACTCAAAGGAAAGTAAACGCCTTTACGCAAACAAATAAGGCTTGTTCGGGAAACATGGATACTAACCAAGATGGATGACAAGGACCTACCCAATCCGTGAGTTCAGATTCAATAAAAAAGTTTTCCAAAAAATAAAAAATAAAAAACACAAAAAAAGGAAAAAGAAAAAGAAAAGGAGAGGCCAAGCGAAAACCCAAAAGGGCGCTTTGAGACCAAAGGGTATTTGAGTTGAAAACCAAGAAGGGCACTCAAAATTTTGATTGAAAGTAGGGCATCTGAGTCTTGCTACGTCAAGAAGTATGTTACGCCTTGGGGCATAGACAAAGTACTGGATCCCTAAACACATGTTAAGCTCAAAATGGCCTCAAGAAGTTGGAACAGGAAGCTCAAGTGCGATATCTGGGGCACTTAGTTTCCATTTTATCCATTTTTGTTACTTGTGGTTATTTTATTCCTTTCAAAATACCACCGATAAATTTCCTTCTTAATTGCATTTGCTAACTTTGATTAACTTATTTGTTTCGAGCTATGCTCCTAATCAAATTCCTTTTTGTCCATTGTTACAATCTTTTTCAGGCATTTTGCATGAAATAACAATTAGTGGACTAATAATACTTTCATAAACAGAGTTTTGCATATTACTCTGAAAGCTTCTGAATAATACAAGAACCTGAAACAGGACCATTGCTTAAAACTCCTCGAATTTAGGAGACAGGAATAATGGTGGAGGAAAATTCTGAACTGAGGCTATCTCTGCGGATTGAAAACGATGATTGAACAAATGACAAGGTATTACGTAAATAGTATCATCTCGATAAAAAGGGCGATGTATGAATGGGGAATCATTCGCGAAGAATGATTTTGTATCCATACAACTATCATGTGTGCACACCGGTCACGATCCACGGAATGGAAAGGTGCAATGCATCAAATCAACAAATTCTATACCCCGAGTCATAGTGGGATTGATGAAGATGACATAGATTCTACACCCCGAGTCGTAGTGGGATGGATTGAAGATGACACAATTTCTATACCCTTAAGGCAAAATGGGTTGATCTCAAGATGGTATAGGCCTTAAAGTCCTGTATGTGCCGTGAGTGGGCCTTGAAGTCACATTGGGGCAAATTGTTTAAGCAAAATATGATTGTTTCTTTGAGTTTCGCAAAGGTACCAGCAATAACGAGATATCGTGGTTGTACGACTGTGGTGGGATTGAGCAAAGGACAACCCTAAGCATAAAAAGGGTCATTTCATTTTACATTCATTCATCATCATTAGGAGCGTGCAATCATCGCATCGTGATCCTTATACATTTTTAACAAAGAATCATTATCATGACATCCCGCATTCATGCAAATGTCCTCCATAATATCATTTAGCTAGGAGCATTCGATTTATTGCAATCATTGCATTTTAATTATTATGAAAAATCATCATTCTCATGACATTCGCATTCATGTAAGTGTCATCCATATCACGCGTAGTCGGAGCATTCGAGTCATTCCACCATAGCATCCGCATCATTTGGCATAAAAAGTCTACGGATATGTCCCCGGAGGCTGGTGTAGCAACACCGGTGAAGCCATCATCCTATTGCCAGCGACCAACGGTGGAATAGGTTGGAAACCATGCTATTGCCATCGACCAACGGTGGAATAGGTTGAAACCATCCTATTGCCACCAACTATCAATGAAATAGGTGAAAATTGTCTTATTGCCACCGACCGCCAGAGAATAAGTTGAAGACCATCCTATTACCACCGACCCAAAGTGGAATAGGTCAAAATTGTAGGTCTTGTCGCCTAACCAAGAGTGGGGCAAGATCGGCGAATCTTGGCTCCCAACCAAGAGGGAATATGATTTAGGCCACCATCCTATTACCACCGACCAGAGTGGAATAGGTCAAAATTGTAGGTTTTGTCACCCTAACCAAGAGTGGGGCAAGATCGAAGGCAATCGTGGCTCCCAACCAGAGGGAACATGATTTAGGCCATCAATCTATTGCCACCGAGCAGCATGGAATAGGTCAAAATTGTAGGTCTTGTCGCCCTAACCAAGAGTGGGGCAAGATCGGCGAACCTTGGCTCCCAACCAATAGGGAACACGATTTAAGCCACCGTTCTATTGCCACCGACCAAAGAGTGGAATAGGTCAAAATTGTAGATCTTGTTGCCCGACCAAGAGTGGGGGCAAGATCGGCGAATCTTGGCTCCCCAACCAGTAGGGAACACGATTTAAGCCACCGTTCTATTGCCACCGACTAGCGGTGGAATAGGTCAAAATTGTAGGTCTTGTCGCCCCTAACCAGAGTGGTGGGTAAGATCGGCGAATCTTGGCTCCCCAACGAGAGGGAACACGATTTAAGCCACGTTCTATTGCCACCGACCAGATGGAATAGGTCAAAATTGTAGATCTTGTCGCATCGACCAATAGTGGGGCAAGATTGACTACGAATCTTGGCTCCCAACCAAGAGGGAACACGATTTAAGCCACCGCCCTATTGCCACTAACCGCCGGTGGAATAGGTCAAAATTGTAGATCTTGTCGCCGACCAAGAGTGGGGCAAGATCGAAGGTGAATCTTAGCTCCCAACCAAGAGGGAACACGATTTAAACCACTGTTCTATTGCCACCGACCAAAGTGGAATAGGTCAAAATAGTATATCTTGTCGCCTTGACCAAGAGTGGGCAAGATCGATGGCAAATCATGGCTCCCAACCGTAGGGAACATGATTTAAGCCACCTGTTCTATTGCCACCGACCAAAGTGGAGTAGGTCAAAATTGTAGATCTTGTCGCCCGACCAAGAGTGGGGCAAGGTCAAGGCAAATCATGGCTCCTCAACCAGTAGGGAACACGATTTAAGCCACCGTTCTATTGCCACCGACAGTGGAATAGGTCAAAAATTGTAGATCTTGTCGCCCCGACCAGTAGTGGGGCAAGGTCGAAGGCAAATCTGGTCTCGCTAACCAATAGGGAACACGATTTAAGCCACCATCCTATTGCCCTGACCAGCAGTGGAATAGGTCAAGATCGTCGATCATGTTGCCCTGACCAGCAGTGGAATAGGTCAAGATCGTCGATCCTGTTGCCCTAAACACCAGTGGAATGTAATCGTCCTGTCTTCTTGACTAGCAGTGGAACAAGCTAAAGATACAAACCTTATCTCCCTGAGGTCGCAATGGACCTGGGCTGAAGATACAAATCTATCTTCTTGAAGTTGCGGTGGAGCAATTCAAAATAAACAAGTCACATCCCATTAAAGTCACAGCAAGAGCAAATTGAAGCCACATAGCAGTGGAGTGGATCGAAGCAATAAGATACGGTGGACAGGAGCGACGCTACCTGAAGAAGAGCACCTGAGAAGTCGGGACTCAAAGAAACCGAGCAAATTTGGTCCCTCTTATGTCTTTTGCTCTATTCTCGTTGCGACAATGAGCAAAGAGGGCAACAGAGACGGCCCAAATTGCCTGGGCCCATTTACAACATTTAAAACCCAATTACAGGCCCAAACAACCAAAAAAAAAAAGAAGAAAAAGAACCCAAATGAAACAGCCCAAAGGCCCAAATCCGTAAGCTAGGGTTTCGAAACCCTAGCACCAAGACCTACCTCCGCCCAACACCGACTCTCCACCGCCTCTGCAGCAGACGTCTCCTCCACTGCCTCCCGACCTGCAGCCCCTGCCCCGACCACCTCCACCGCCTGAGTGTACCTGCAAAAGGAGAAGACCAAATGAAGCAAAAAAAATGTATTTTTCTTATTCTTTTGGTTATAAAAAGCCCGAAAATAACATTGTAAAGAGAAGGATTTTTTATCAATAATAGAAAAAGAGAGATTTCAGATCCAAAAAAGAGGATCTTCTTTTCTGAATGGAGAAACGGATTCAACATATTCAAACGAAAAAATCAGAAATAGCAAGCATGGAGTAAACCCTAAAAACTAGAATCAAAAACAGAGGAAAAGAGGTGATTTTTTTTTTTTTTCCCCTTTTTTATCATTTTCAAAAATTTTTTTTCTTTCCTCCGGCATATACATACATAAAAATAAAAAATAAAAAAAACTACATATTTTACCCGTTTTGAAGTTCCGACCACCGTGTACGGTGGTCGGCGGTGGCTTCAGCGACGGAGGCTCGGTGGTCCGGCGGTCGGATTCTGGCCAAGCCCCCCCTTTTGCAGAGAAAATAAGAAGAGAAAGAAGATTTTTTTTAAAACTCAACACAACAAATGATTTTTTTTTTAAGATTTTGGGCTTAAATAGACCCAATAAAACGGCGCCGTTTTGGGTTGAATGTCGCTCAAACGACGCTTGCTTAAAGCGACCATGCAAGCGGATTCACCCGTCAAATCTAGGATCCGATGTTTCTTAAGCAGAAGGGCTATTTTGCGCTCGCCCTTCCGCTATTTTAGCCTTTTCAATCCAGCTTTTTTTTTTTAAAATCACTTGGTGTGTTTCTTTTCGCCCAATTTAGTCTCAGATAAAGCGCAATGCATGGGAATTAGGGGATAATTTCCCAAACGGCCCCCTTCTCTTTGTGCGCTTCATTCTGGGCCCTTAATCCATTACTTTTTTTTGAAATTTAGGTCTGTAGTTTTATTCCTTTCTCAATTTAGTCCTTTTTTATCCTTTTGTTAATTTAATTAACCTATTATTATTATTATTATTATTATTATTATTATTATTATTATTATTATTATTGTTATTATTAATACTACTATTATATTATTATTTATTTCACTATTATCTATTATAATATTATTATTTATTTAGTATTATTAATCAATATTATTTTTGTCACTATTATTTCTTTACCATTACTGTTGATATTAGTATTATTATTACTATATTTATATTTATATTTATTTTCTCATTTTAATACTATTATTATTTAGTTACTTTTTATTCATCGATTATCCTTATATTATCTCGTATGCATTTCTATTTTCATTCACATTATATCATATTTTATGTATGTTTACTTACACTTATATAGCAATATTATTTTTGTCATCACCATTATTATTCATTATTTTTATACATCTACATTTTTATTATTATTTATTAGTATTATTATTCTTATTGCACACCATTATCGTAATTATTTACTAGTGTTATTTTATATTTTGCTTTTTATAATCGTTTTGCTTAATGATGTCTTCATTGTTTTTATTATATTTATTATCATCATCATTTCTACTATTGTCTTCATAACCATACTATTATTATTATCATTGTTCGATATCATTGTTATTAGTTTAATACCACATTGTTAAACAAGAACTATCATATTTCACTTAAAAGATTTTTAAAATAAAGGCAATGTTTCGTATTTAGAAATTGGGAATAGTGCCCTAACGTCTTCGGGTTTCTATTTTCCGTTTGACTAAGGAACCTAACATCCTTTTTAACGAACTTTGTAAATCACGAGATAACTTTGATTACGAGAGATTAAAACATCGTGTCCTAACGTTTGGATGTGATGTTTATATCTTTCGTAACAAAGAAATCTCAAATTTTGACTCGAGTCTTTTCTTTAAATTAATACGATACTTGTATTTTATAAAATTGCTACACTCCATTTAAAGGTTTTAAAATAAAGGCAATATTTCGTATTTAGGAATTCGGAGAATAGTGCCCTAACGTGCTGGGTTACGATTTTCCGTTTGACTAAAACACTAAACATCCTTTTAATGAATTTCAAGAACTCCGAGATAACTTTGATTACGAAGGCTTCGAATATCGTGTCCTAACGTGCTGGATGTGATGTTTGTATCCTCTCGAAACAAAGAAATCTCAAATATCCTAATACATTTTTTTAAAGATCCGAATTTAAAAATCTTCTCAAACTTCCGACATTAAGACATTAATTAATCACTTTGGTACCAATTTTGGGCGTATCGAGGGTGCTAACCCTTCCTCGTATGTGAATGTAGACTCCGAACCCGATTTTCAAAACTTGCAGACTAAAAACATTGTTTTAGTAAAACAAAATGTTTTATTAAAATAAAGGTGATCCGATCACACCAAATAAAGGTCGGTGGCGACTCCCGTTTTATCTCTATTTTCAAAACCAAAGTCAAACCCCATTTTACTTTCAAGAAATGGTTACGACACTATCAATACCAAGACTCGGAGCTAACAATATTGGCTCTTTACAAATAGCATGGGCTCTGGATGGACCTTTCAACTACGACACACACTACCGAAGTTGTTTTTATAGGCAACCTGCAAATGTCATGGGTTGCGAATCAAAATTCGTGATCAATGCGCAAAGAACATCCCACGAAGGTCAATTGATTAAATGAGGTTCATTTGACCCACTTAAACTGGCCCGATTCGTAAAATATGTGGAGAAGCTCATTTATTAGAACCCTTGGTTTAATAATTGTATTCCAAAAATAGTTATGTTCAAAACAATCGTTGTTTAGAACAAACTTGTATTTAGAATAGTTATATTTTTAAGAAAAGTCATTATTCAAAACAAGAACTTCCAAGAAAAATATAACCACAGAACAACTCTTAGTTTGGAACAACTTCTACATTGAGAACACTCACATTTGAAACAAGTTAGAATAATTCTTTTTCAAGAATAACTCTCGCCTTTGTCTTGCATTCCAAGAGATGTTCTTCGGAAGATCTTTCACATAGTGCTACTTCACCAAAGTGGAAGTAACCCCAAAATATGGTAGAGATAGTGGATTATCTTTACTCTTAGGATGTTCCGGAGAGTTTAGCTTGGTAGATCAAATATGGAGGTAGTTAAAAGGTTTCCTCTTAACTTTTTCCTGTAACACCGTGCTTCTCCCTTCTTCCAGAAACAATCAATATCACCAACAAAGCCCTTTTATTAATAAAAGAACCATCAATATCTTTGTAACTGAAAAAATATCATTCATTATTCCTATTAATTGTCAACTTTGAACTCTCATTCTTGAGACACTATAAATAAGAACCTTTCACAACTGGTGAGAAGACTTTTGGCATTTTGGACTCGCAAAGTACTCTCTCTAAAGTTCTTATATGCACTTGTTTCTTTACTCAACCTTATCACGAGCCACGTTTTTTTTTTTCTCCGCCTTATCAACCACCAATTAACACTGTGCTCAGTGTTACCAGATTTACTCGGTCTTCCTCTATACCTCCTTCCAGAACATCTAATTTACTTGTTTGCAACGTTTCCTCTCTCTAGCAAAGAATCCACTACACAGACTTGTAAATGCACTTTCCAACATTATCCACAAAGATAGAAGAACTTTCCTTGTGGATAAGCTCTCGTCCCTTCTTGCTCCTCTTTAGGAAAGGACTTGGAAATTCAGTATTTTTGACGAATACAGTTAAAATGAAGTCTAACTATTCAAAAGCTAAAGTTGAAGCAAACAATGAAATGATAGCCTCTCTCGATAGTGACACAATACTACACTTCAATTTCATAGAAGCAATGTGGTTTTTTCAATGAAATGAATGGAGATCATAGTTTTGGCTTGTCCAAGTTGGCTAACACTGTCATTTTCAACACAATTGGTTTGAAAGAGAATATATAGGCAATCATGTTAATTTTGCATGCTCCAATATTTTAATATTGTATGTATAATATATATTGAATATATGCTTCCTATTTATTTCTTCGGTTCAAGTGAAAAAATAAAATAAAATAATTCATATTGTTTAGAGTCTCTTCACTAATATATTACATTACGAATTCAAAAGTTGAAACTCTCATTGGGTTTCACTAACAATATCCAAAACCTTCAATCTTACCCTAAATATTAAACCCTAACAAAATCAACATTCTTTTAACTCTAATTAATAATACCTTAAATATTAAACCCTAACTCTTGTTAAAATCTTCTAACTTTAATTAACAAACAAAACCAAATACTTCAAACTCGAAATCCTAAACCTTAAATCTTAACCTTAACTTTAAACCCTAAATTTTAAAATCATTAATTTTAACCATAACCCTAATTTCATAAAAAAAAATAAAAATCTAAAATTCAAACTCTCTTTTCACTAATACCTTTTCTCTATCACCAATTGTATGGTGGAGATGAGAGTAAGCAAAAGGTTGATATTTGCATGTACGACCTTAGATTGATACGTGCCTCAACCAATAGCCATGTGTCCCAAGTAGGTGCAGCTATTCATTTCTGCCAGCCTGGCATTCTTTTTGAAAACTCATCTCTATCTCTCTCGCCATGGAAACAAAAGCTTCCAAAGTACCAAAACCTCTACAAGCTTATGAAATGATACGATTCAAGTCCAAATCTTGAATGATTATATTTGATCAAAGATATTCATAATAAATTGTTCCAATATCATCCATGCATGTGGAGTAATTAAAAGTTGAATAATCTTTAAGATAGATTTTGAATAGAGAAAATAGTGTGAGAAGAACTTATAGAGACCAGAAATAATAAAACTATCATTTAATCCTTCTAAAATTTGTGAAATTACACGTTAATATTAGGGGTAAAGCTAAAATTTTGTTTTGATGCTAGAAATGAATACAAAAATTTTCAAGCCAAAGTGGAATTTTATCATTATATTAACTTGTGATTTCTTAAAAACTAAAAAGATTATATAAAAAAAAAATCATTTTTTGGAAGTCAAAGCGGTCTGCTGCCCTGCCCTCCTCTGCTTCTAGCTCCTCTAGTTTTTGTTAATATAATGATAAAATTATACTTCACCTTCTCAGAAATTTATAATTCATTTTAACCTTAAAACATTTTAAATAAAAATTATTACAAGATCCAGTTAGATAATTAATGAGAGTAAAAAGTCATCTCCTTTATATTTATCTGTGGAGGGGAGTGTCGCTCGAACCTAAACTATACTTAGCTGGTGAACACCTTAAACATCACGCCAACAACGGGGTAGACTTGGTACAATAATTATCCAAGCAATGGTTATCAAGAGTTGAATATTTACCTTTTGACTTCCATTTCTTTAATTTATCACTAGAAATTTTTATCACATATCTATATGTGTAAAAACCACGTACCGAGAGCATAAAGGTGTGTTTGAAAATAACATACAATAAATAATGAAACGTATGGCATAAAACTAATTAATAATAATACATAAAATATGTAGGATATTAAAATAGAAAAAAATTAGATTAAATTATGGGTAAGAAGAAATTTAAACACATAAATGCATCAAATTAAGAATACTAAATTGAGTATAATTGTCTATCATGATGTTGTCATCAATCTTGTGTTGGTGTCGAGGTGAACTTGTAACACACCAACTCAATCAAAAATATTATTAATATATATATATACAACTAATGGATGTAATGAATTATGCACATCGAAATAAAAACATATAAAAGAAACATTAAAACGAAGTTTTGGTTTAGTGATAAAATTAATATTTTATTAATTCAATTAGTATGAGTTAAAATCTCATTGTATACATATTTTATTGGTTTTGTTATTAAAATAATAAGATTTTATTACGAATAATATTTCCATACTTGTAACACTAATTGAATAAAAGGCTTTATAAATAGTATAAATAATTATGTACCAAATAGACTAAAATTATTTAATACGTTATCATACGAATATTTAAACCCCACAAATAAGATTCAAAAGGTGTAGAGAAAAATAAAATTTAAATATTAATGAAAATGAGACATGTAAAATGTAAAAAATTCATTGTCAAGATATTAAATATTAATCTTAAAATAAATATATTTTAATTGATATAAGTGTAAAACAATATTATTATTTGAAAAGCCCTTTCTTCATTCCATTATAGTCTAGACAACAAACAAAAAGGAAAATGCCATAACTATAAATAAACATATATGTACTATATGGGTATTAATCCTAGTTGCTAGACTTTGAATTTTCAGATTAGCTATGTCAATGCTCTCAAACATTAATGTTAGCTAGGAGAGTCCATGGGGTATTTAATATGATGAACGGACGGTTAGGATTTAATCCAATTGAGATGTGGTCTAGACTTTGTATGAGATTAAATTAAGTCCTCAAACTTAATGTCCATTGTCCAAAGGCAAAAGGAGTCCTTTTACGACGTCGTCGATACTAAATATCTTTAAATTATTGAACCCTATAAGGATATACTTATGTAATTTGACTGTACCCCAGGGTTTTCGTTGTAATTTCCTCTAATCAAAGAAAAAAGACAATCTTCAACCCCTCTTTGGAATTCCCTATTGCATTGAAATCATAAGAAGCGTGTGACTTTTGTCTTTCGAAAGGTGAAATTTTTGTTTTGGTTCTACTACTATACTCGAATTTGTGATTCAGTCCCTAAATTTTAGTTTGACTTACTTTGGTATTCAAATTTTATAATATAGTTAATTAATTTAAATAGTTAATATTATTAATTATTCTATTTTTCTTGAAAACACCAAAAGCAAAAGCAAAACCAAAACGCCCCCTTGGTTAAATAAAAACACTATATTTTAATTTTTCCAAAATATTAATAATTCAAGTTGTTTAGTCCATCGGTTGAATAACAAATTTTATATTTGGGCCCTTTTAAGAAAACATATAATTTAATTAAGCGACAAAACTAAACATTTTGTGTGAAAAGTCCTTAAACTGATTTAGTAACTTTTAGAAATAGCCAAAAATACCTTTTTTCCCATTTCATCTATAAGCTTAAAGGGACTTAAATTAAATTATTATTTAGAATTGCAATTTTTTCTATTTATCAAGGGGAGTCATAGTTAGGGGAGAGCATTTTTTTATTTTAACCCCATTCAATTTTTTGGTTTAGTCAAATGGAGTCATTGATTTTAATTTCGATTTAATCGATTAATTTGATTGGTTATCAATTTTTGAATCTCGGAATCAAACTAATTGAAGAAAAACATACTTATTTTATATTTTATAATATATAATAAAATATAATCATATAAATCCAACCCAATAACCCAAGGTCAGTTAATTGAAAAACCGACTGAACTAACCAAATCAAAGTTGGTTCGGTTTGATCAATATTCTCAACTTTAGTAAGATGGCTCGATTTTCTTAAGTCGGTTAGAAAAAAAACCCTGATCGAACCGACTGATTAAACCGATTGCTCTCCCCTAATTAAGGCCCCTCTTTGACATTATAATAAAAGTAGAGAACCCAAAGTATGTCAAATTAAAGTACAAAAACTTAATCTCAAATTTAAACATACTAGAGGGACCAACATGAAAATTGGACCTTTTTGAAAGCTTTTATGCGTGTATATATATATCACTGCAACTCCTCCATCCATTGCATCCAAGCAGCAACAACAACAACAACCAAAAAAGAAATCCCTTCTTTCCCCTTTATCTCTCTGAAAAATCACCCCCCAAAAGACCTATTTCTCAGTGCCACCATGGAAAGCTTTTCAAAGATGGAAATGAAAGCAAGCCCACGAGTAGTAGAAAAGAAGCTATGGAACATTGTACGGATAGTCTTCCTCATGTTGAAGACAGGGATATCCAAGAGCAAAATTATGTTCGACCTTCATTTCATGGTGAAGAAAGGAAAATACAATGCCGGAAAAGTGATAAAAAACTTGGTTTTCCACCGGAAAGTCCATGACCACTTGTCATCGTTGAGTTGCCGATCCAACGACGCTCACTTATCCTTCGTTTCACCAAGGGAGTACGAGTTCAGTTGCAGTAACAGCCCGGCTACGGCGGCGTTTTTTTACCACAAGCGTGGCGGTAAGAACCACCAACATGGTTATCATTTTGGGAAGTCGTGTAAGTATAGGTACGACGATGTTACGACGGTGGCTGCGGTGCAGAAGGTTCTTGAGATGTTGAACAATGAGGCGGTGGAGGCGGCGGTGTCGCCATTGGTTTTGCCGGGGTTTGGGGAGAGGAGTCCGTTTGTGAGGCAATTAAGGGTGACGGACTCGCCTTTCCCGTTGAAAGATGAAGGTGGGGGTGATAGTCAAGTGGATATGGCGGCTGAAGAGTTCATTAACAGGTTTTATAAGGATCTTAAGCTGCAAAAAAGAATGTCTGCCTTTTGAAACATGGGGTCGATGATGATGATGATGATTGCTGCATATATATATATATATCATAAGTTCACAAGCATATATACATACCCTTTTGATCCATTTAGCAAGGTTGCTCATGCGAATTTTTTTGTTTTAATCTGACAAAAGTTTGATTACAAAAGGGGTTTTACACTGTAATTTTGCCTGTTTGTAATTTGATTATTAAGAAGTTTTTTCTTTTAATAATTGTAAAATAAGGAGTATGTAGGTGACTGTATTTTTCTTATAATCTTGAAAAGAGAAAAAGAATATGTGTTTAAGTTTCGTCTAATTGTGAATATCATTACTTTACGAAAATTATAAAATAAATTCAATTATTGATATTCACAAAAAAAAAAAAATAAAATTTTAATTTCCGTAAAATATGTGAAATCATATTAATTTAATGAAATAATTTTGGAGGTTGATGGAGAGTGGGATGTCTTCGATTTATTAGCTTTTTAGGGTTTTATTTTTGTTTTAAAATATATTTTTCTTCTATTTGTTGCGTAGCTGTCTTAATTTTTTATAGTGATGCCTGTCGTTAATTTTTGTTGATTTATTTTACGTCACTATAGGAGTTTGCCATGCATGAAAGTACATATTTATAACAGTAATTTAATTTCATTTTCAAGTCGTTAGTTGCTTTGGAAACAATTAATACGGTTCAATATATTTAATTAATAATGATTAATGTTCCAAAAAGTTACTTTTAAACAAATATATATATCTTTATATTTTTCCATTAAAAACTATAAAAAAAAATCCCTTCTCCTTGTTAAGGGTAATTTTTTTAAAAAAAAAAGTTGTTTTAAGTATCGTTTGGCAAATAACCATTTCAACTCTCAACAATGGTAAGTACGGTCTTCGGATAGTGCCAGATTTCGTTTAAAGACAAAACATCAACACGATCCAAGGACAATACCTTTTATATGGAGGACAAGTTAGTACCTTTTGTATGGAGGGCTACTGACAAACAATACTTTGAAGACTTCTTCTACTGAGTTAGCCTCTTCAGTAGTGATGAATTAAATCAGGGCAGGCAATGACCTTAGCCCCACAAAATGATAATTTTCTCATTTAACCCCTTAAAATTTTATAAAATTACATGTTAAATTACATTTTGACCATTCAAAAATTTATGATTCTCTCTGACTTTCAAAAGTAATTTTCTTGCCCTGTGTATAACTATTAATAAATGATTTAAATATTAACGCATCACCTGAATGAAAATAAATTATTCTTCAAAAATTAAATTTATTGATAATACATAAAATAATATCAGATATTAGCAGGGTTTTTTATTTAATATAGTAAGGTAACATGTTGTCGGTCTATAATTCTAGATATGGAAGCAAAATTGCATAATATTATTAAATAGGAAATAACAAAGAACTTGCTGGTCCAAGAAATGGCTATAATTTTAATTAATAGTGGGTGAGAGGTTATATTTATTTCCATTAAATTCCATAAATGATTGAAGTTTTGAGTCTTTATCACTTTTATCTGTAGCACTTCAAACATGGTTTCATTTTTCTCCTCCTCGAAGCAATAAATTATAAATGAAATTTGGTCACAATTTGTTTTTTGGTCCTTATATTTTAATAAAGTTTGAAATTTGATCCTTATATAAATTAAATCCTCTCACTTTTTTGACTTAAAAATTATAATTCGATTATTAGCGAATTTAGTATTTTTCGTCAATCATCCGCCACTAAAGGAAAAGTTAGAAGTTTTGTACTAAAAGGATCGAGATTGAATTATAAATTTTGAGAGCCAAAATACATTTTCTTTTTCTTTTTCATGATTAGCTTACAACTTTTCACTTTTTTGGAGGATCAACCTGTGGCGTAGCCCAAGGGGCTGGCATGCGCCTCGGCCCCCCTAAAATGTAAAATTGCTTAAAAGTTCTTTAAAATTTTTTTAAAAATTTTAAATTAATAAAGATAAAATTACACTTCGGCCCCCTAAAATTATAAAAAGTCAATTTAATCCTTTACAAATTATAAAGATATAGACTATAAAAATTAAAATTTTATCCAGCTCCTCTAAAAATTGTTCTGACTTCGCCCCTAGGATCAACAAATGATTTTCTCGAACTAAGGAGGAGCTCAAGCGACTTATATGCCGCTTATACCATTCTTATATGCCCATCATATCAAGGTAGTTTAATTGACACAGAATTTTTTCCTCCAAAGTTAGAAATTAAGTTACATATATTTTATAAAATTAAAATATATTGATTTATATTTTTTATAATTTTAAAAATTAAATCCAAATTTCATCATTTTTAATATCAAGTTATAATTTTACTATGTATTTACTTATAATTTTATAGATTTTGGGGTGTAAAGAATAACTATCCAATTTTAGAGGCCAACATTTTTATAAGAAAATATTAATTTGATTAGAAACTTTAAATAGAAAAAAAATATGGTAATTTATTTTTATTTTTAAGTATAAAGATTAAATTTTCATTTTTTCAAAATAGAGGAGTAACAGCAATTTTACCCCAAACAAAATTTTTAAGTATATATTTGTGATTATCACCTTTTTATTTTCCTTTTATTTGGATAAAAAGAATACACTCCAAATTGCAGACACGTACCCTGCTCGACCGTTTCTTTGACTTAGACACCAAAATGTGAGTTCTACATCAATCTTTTTAATGTTCTTTTTTAGCTTTACTTAAAACTACTTTCATTTATGTATAATAAAAACTCAATTATTGTGATTATTGTATAATAATCCCACGCTGTCCATATTGTTAATGCCCACGTATTTCATTTATCACATAGTCATCCACACTTAAACTAACATAAAGCTCTCTTGCTTTAGCTTTAATCTCCTATTATTTGTCCCCCTTATAAGACATTTGCTTTCGAGAAAATAAGTTTTATTACAATTATTCTCAAAATAGAAGTTCTATTACAAGATAAAGATAACCATAAAATTAGGTTAAAATATTTGATTGTCTGACTCATCTAGTTGTTTTATTCTTTGTTCCTGGAGTTTGTGATAATTAAACTTTTTTCATGTGGAGGCAATTATGGAGAAATTACAAGTACAAGTTTTACTTTGAAATTAAATAGGTTGTATATGGTGAGGAGTTTGGTATCTTTTGGAGAGTTTAATTTATTATAGTGCGATTTTTGGAAGAGGTTTTGTAATAATTTGGGGACAATTTTGAAATTGCAATTATTCATTAGTATAAAGGTTGATAGGGCTTAAATTAAGAGTTATGTTTAATAATTATTGAGTAAAATTATTTTCTAAGTGTGGGTTCATAGAGATTTGTTGAATCCGAATTGCATTAATAAATTTATTACGTTGTGTGAGGCAAGTGTTTTGATGTGGTTGTCAAAGTGTTAATAGTAGTGATCACCATGGTTAGCTTTTACCATATTTGAAGTTTGGCAAATTTTGAAATAAAATTGTCAAAACCCCCTTTTTTGAAATCGTAGACTACTTTTTATTTTGAAAATAAAAAATGAGAGTCGCCATCAATCATTTTTTGAGGTGTGATCGGGTCACCTCGTAATTTGTTTGTTTTAATAAAGGGTTTGATTTACTAAAACAATGATTTTTGGTCTATGAAATTTTGAAAAAAAATGAGTTCGGGAGTCGATTACATAGGAGGAAGGATTAGCACCCTCGTAACGCCCAAAATTGGTACCTAATCGATTAATTAATGTCTTAGTGTCAAAAGTTGAGAACTCTAAAAGAATTTAAAATACGATCCCTCTTTGTGTTATGTTATTTTTACACACAAATTGCTTGAATAAATCGAAATAAACGTTAAAGACCCTCTCGTCTCGAGATAACAAAATGTCACATCCCGTAAGTTGGGACACAATACCTTGAACCTTTAAGAATAAGCTTGCCTTTATTTTTATTTGAAATTTTATGTATTTTAATTTTTAAAGGTTATTCGGTTATTTAGACCCAACGAGAAAAATCGAAACCCCGTAAATTAGGACACGACCTTCTCAAGTTTCCAAATACAGAGCATTGCCTTATTTTGAAAGTTTCTCCTTTTTGAATAATATCAAATATAAAATTTAAAACAATGTGGGTTTATTTGAAGTATAATATAAAGAGAACCAATTATATTTAACATAGTACATGGGTAATAATAATGCAATAATATAAAGTGGCTATACGAGTAGAATGTATATGATACATAAACGAATGTTATAATAAAAACAAGCAAATTACAACAATAATAAAATAAACAAGACAATAACAAATAAATAGATAATGGTAAAAGAAACTTGCATGAAATGCTGAATTTGCAATAATAAATGGATAAGTAAATAAATAATAATGATAATAAAAATTTCACAAAGACTATGTTTAAATAAATAAGGGACTAAATTGATGTTTAGACAAAATTGTAAGTATAAAACATAATAAAATGAATTAATTAAATAGTAAAATAGTATAAGGGACCAATTCGAAATGCGTAAAAAGATGAGGGATTAATTGGGAAAATATCCCAAAATCTTGCTTAGCCCCTCATTTCCCTAGCAAATCAAAGGACTAAATTAAAAATAAATAAAATTAAGTGGTCAAATATAAAAGGAAAATAAATAAAGGAATTGGGACCGAATTGAAAACGACTCCAAAATAGCGGGGCTAGGAACGTAAATAAGCCAAAGCTACGAAAACACGCGGATCCCTAGGGTCGGATCAGGTCGGATCTTGGGTTAAGAGAGAACGACACCATTTCAGGTGTTTACTTTCTAAAACGGTCTAAGGACCAAAATTGGGACAGAAATAAAAATGCGTGGCAAAATTAAAAAAACAATATGAGAGGATAGGACCCAATTGAATTAAGTTTCAAAAGCGGAAGGGCCCATCGTGCAAATAGACCATCAGCAAAACAAAACGTGCGGATCCTAGGTTGGGTCGGGTCAAGGCGTGGGTCTAAGGCAGAAACGACGTCATTTTAAAGCTTTAGAAGCCTGCCCTAAACGACGTTGTACATGGGCTATATAAATAAAAAAAAAATCTTAGAAGCTTCATTTAAGCCACTATTTTTTTAAAAAAAGGAAATCCCCCTTTTTTTATTTTCTCTCTCCTCTGGGCATAGCCCAATATCCGGCCATGGTCATGGCTCTGCCGTGATCGGAGTAAAAAATTTACATTTTTATTATTATTGTTTTTTTGAAAAAAAAAAAGGAGGCCTGGATCAGAGAGTGATTCCCTTTCTATATATTTTTTAAAATAAAAGAAAAAAAAGAAGGGTATCACTCTCACACCTTCTCCTTCAATGGAGATGGGTCGCTTCTCCTCGAGGGTGACAAACCTGTTCACTCATGGCGACGGCACGACGAGAGTGGTAAGTTTTCCCTTTTTTGTTTTATGTTTTACTTAAAATAAAAAATAAAATACGTAACAAAAAACAAATCACCTTTTTTCAACTTTGAGTTCTTTTTTGATTAATATCGTCTGTTTAAAAACCATTGATAATGTTCGTGGCTTTTTATAGCCGATTTTACATAGCCTATTCTACTGTTTATTTCACTATTGCTACTGTTCATGATTTTATTTCTTGTACTGTTTCCGTTCTGTTTTTGTGCTCTGTATTTTTGCTGGTTTGCAGGCGTTGACTGAGGCGGAGAAGGCGTCTTTGGTGAAATGGCGATCAAGGGTGCCAGGCCTCATGACGAAGCTAAGGCGGGGCGACCGATGGAGGAGCAGCGCACATGGGGCATTAGGGCTTCTGCTTTTTTTTTTTTTTGAAATTTTTTAAGTTTTTGGGCCTGTAAAAATTTGGGCTAGGTTTTTAGTATTTTGGGCTTGTAAAATTGGACTAGACTGTTTAATTATTTTATTTTTGGTTTGGTTTTTTATTTGGTCTTGGGCCCAGGCAAATTGGGCCTATTACAAAAATCTTTGGGACTGTGAATGATGTTGATATATAGAAGTATGCAGGCTCAACTATGAAGATCAATTAATTTGAAGCAACTTATCTTGAAGATTAGATCAAGCAATAGAATTCCTTAGATTGTGGAGATTAGATCGGGATAGCATTGAAGACATATATCTAGCAATCCTCTTTACATTGATATTTATTAGTACGTTGCATCTTGCTATTTTGGCTACTATTTATGTCGTAACCATTTTTGGAAAACGACAAAAGGGGTTCGACGTTGGGTTTTAAAAATAGGAATGAACGGAGTCGCCAATTTAACCTTTAGTTGGTGTGGTCGGATCACCTTTATTTTAATAAAACATTTTGCTTTACTAAAAAGTGTTTTTGGTGCAAGTTTTGAAAATCGGGTTCGGAGTCGGTTACATGACGAGGAAGGGTTAGCACCTCGATACGCCCAAAATTGGTACCAAAATGATTAATTAGTGTCTTAATGCTCAAGTTTGAAAAGATTTTAAATTCGGATCCTTTTTAAAAAATGTATTAGGATATTTGAGATGTCTTTATTCGAGAGGGTATGAACATCACATCCAAAGACGTTAGGACATGATATTCTAAACCTTCGTAATCAAAGCTATCTCAAAGTTTACCAAAATGATGTTTAGTTCTTTAGTCAAACGGAAAGTCGTAGCTCAAAGACGTTAGGGCACCATTTCCCGAGTTTCTAAATACACAACATTGCCTTTATTTTAAAAATCTTTGAATAAAGTATAGCGACTCTTCAAAATGCATCGTATCGGATTAATTCTAGGAAAAGGCTTGAGTCAAAACTTGAGATTTCTTCGTCCCGAAAAGATATAAACATCACATCCAGCTCGTTAGGACATGATGTTTTAATCTCTCGTAATCAAAGTCGCCTCGTGATTTGCAAAACTTGGTAAAAGGGATGTTAAGTAATTTAGTTAAACGGAAAATCGCAACCCAGCACGTTAGGGCACTATTTTCCGAATTTCTAAATACGAAACATTGCTTTGCTTTAAGAATCTTTGGATAGAATAGGACGATTGCACAAAATGTATTTTTATTTAGCGAGATTATTGAAAAATTGCAATAGCGATAATAACGCAAATAAAGAATGATTGATGACAATAATGATGACAAGTGGTGATGGGTAACAATACTAAACAAATGATAATAAAGATGTTATATGATGGTAATAATAAATAATAAAAATGAACACGATAACAAATAAAATATGTCCGTGGATTTGGTATGTGAGAACAATGACTAACAATAGAGATAACAAATAATAGCTATAATAATAATAATAATAATAATAATAATAATAATAATAGTATTTATATATGATAATATAATGCCAATAATGATAATGGAGATAATATATATATGTATATAAAAAACAAATGAGTGAGTAAGGTAAAATAAAGTAAATTAATAATTGAATACAAGAATAAATATAATAATAGTAATCGTAATATTAATATTAACAATAAATGTAGTAATGGTAAATGTAGTATAGTATCAATAATACTAAATACAATCAAATAAAAAATAATAATAATAATAATAATAATAATAATAATAATAATAATAATAGTAATATAACCAAAATGACAAAAATAATAATAGTAGGCATAATAATAGTAGATAGCAATAATAAACAAAAGATAATAATGAATAATAATATAATAATAGTATTAATAATAAAATAATGATAATGGTAAATAATAATAATAATAATAATAATAATAATAATAATAACAAAGAAACAATAGAAAAGGACTAAATTGTTGATTAATTATACTAAATAATAATAATAGGTAATTGTAAAATAAATAATAATATAATAATAGTATTAATAATAAAATAATGATAATAGTAAATAATGATAATAATAATAATAATAATAATAATAGTTATAGAAAAGGACTAAATTGAATTAAAAGCTTAATTTTGGGGCAAATTCGAAATAAAAGAAAGACTAGGGATCCATTTATATGCTGAAAGGACTGGGGACTAAAATGGCAATAAACCCTTCACCAAAACGCTACCGCAAAGATTAGGGACCAAATTGCAATTGAGATAAATTATGGGGTAAAATTTAAAAAATAAAAAACTTGATTGCAAATGTCCAAAAAGCGGAAGGGCCGAATGCTAAATATCCCTTTTGCAAAACACGCGGACCCTAGGCGGGTCGGATCGGATCGGGTCTGGTCATGTCAAACGACGTCGTTTGGGTTTCAGTGGGTAGCCCCAAAACGACGCTTTTGAGGGCTATTTAAAGCCCAAAATTCGAAAAAAACAGATGTGCAGACATTTAAAAAAAAAATTCTTTCCCCTTTCTTTTTTCTCTGAAAAGGAGGGAGATCCGGTGGGTTTTTCGGCCGTCGGACGCCGTGTCGTCGTTGTTGCTTACCACCGTACACCTGTGGCTTTAAAAGGTAAAAGCCATACTTTTTTATTTTGTTTTTAAAGAATATTACATGCTTTTATATGTCAAGAAGAGGGAAAAAAATAAAAGGGAAAAGAAAGAAGACTTCAAAGCAAAAAAAGAATCACCTTTGATTTTTGTTCGACTTTTAGTCCTTTTTTTTTGTTTAATCTGCTTGCTATTTTTTTCTGCCTGCTTTTCTCGCTTGATCTCAAATCTCTTTTTTCTATTGATTTCAAAAAGAAAAAAAGGTCTTTCCTTTTTACAAAGAAATTAATCGAAAACAAAAAACCCTGCTTCTTGTATTTTTCAAAAAACACCCCTACATTATTTGTGTTTCATGGCTTTATAGCCGAATGCTACTGCTTCTTTATGTCTTTTCTCCCTTCTACTTTGCAGGCGCAAGTGGAGCAAGTGGGGGAGTAGGTGGTGACAGGGGCATGGGCGGTGGGTGGTATATAGCGTCGAAACGGGCGCTGAAAGGCGGTGAAGGGTCATTAAAAGCAGTGACCGAGGGTCGGTCTTGGTCATGCAGAGGCAAGTGGCCCTAGGGTTTTTGATTTTGGTTTTTCTGCTTTTCGCTTGTTTAGTGGGCTAGGGTTTGTGTTGATTGGGCTTGGGTTTGGGCTTAAGTTGGGCTTGAAAGCCCTGTAAAATGGGTCCAGACAATGCCTCTTTGCTCATTGTCGTGTAATGGCGATAGAGCAAAGACATAAGAGCACCCATTTTGCCCTTGGCCTCTGGCCTTAACTTCTTTTGGTGCTCTTTCTTTAGGTAGCCCCATTCATCCATCGTGATCTGTCGTTTTGATTCTATTCCACCGTTGCTTTGGTGAAATAGGACTTGTAGTTTCAATTTATTCATTGCGCTTGTATCTTCGACCGCTCTTGCAAATTCAGAATGTCAAAACCGCTATCTTCAATCTGATCCTTGCAAGCTCAAGGACCACCAGACCGATATCTTCGATCCGCTTCCTACAACTTCGAAAGGTCAAATCGCTTTCTTCAATCGATCCCAAAGAACTGGGGATCACCAGACCGATTTCTTTGATGCGGCCCCGCAACTTCGGAAGGTCAAATGCTTTCAACCCGATCCCAAAGAACTGGGATCACCAGACCGATTTCTTCTGGTTTACTTCTTACTCCACGAGAACTTCGAGGAAATAAGAATTGTGGAGAAGAGATTCGTAGTCTCCATCTTCTCTACCGAAACTTCAAGAAATAAGGACTTAACCTCATTGTTAACTCAGGAGACGGATTTGTAATCTCAACCTACTCACTGAACTTCGAGAAATAAGAATTCGGAGAAGAGATTTGTAATCTCCATCTTCTCTTCATCGAAACTTCTAAGAATAATGATTGATCCTCATTGTTAACTCGTGGAGACGGATTTGTAATCTCAACCTACTCCACCGAACTTCGAGGAAATAAGAATTCATGAGAAGAGATTTGTAATCTCCATCTTCTCTACCGAAACTTCTAAGGAATAATGATTGATCCTCATTGTTAACCTCGTGGAGACGGATTTGTAATCTCAACCTACTCCACTGGAACTTCGAGGAAATAAGAATTCAGGGAGAAAAGATTCGTAGTCTCCATCTTCTCTACCGAAACTTCAAAGAATTAAGAACTTATCCTCATTGTTAACTCAGGGAGACGGGATTTGTAATCTCAACCTACTCCACTGGAACGTCGAGGAAATAAGAATTCAGGACTTTTCAATTTGCTTCCTTACTATTTTCGTGAAGACTTCAATCTTCATCCATTTCACTAATATCTTGAGGAACAATCGAACTTTTCAATGTGCTTCTTTGTTATCTTCAGAAGACTTCATTCTTCACCGCCCCCACTAACATCTTGAGGAACGAAACCTGAACTTTCCAATTTGCTTCCTTACTATCTTCAGGAAGACTTCATTCTTCAGTCTGCCCCACTAACATCTTGAGGGAACGAAATCAACTTTCCAATTTACTTCCTTACTATCTTCGTGAAGACTTCAATCTTCATCGCCCATTACCATCTTGAGGAACAAAATTTGAACTTCAATATCGCTACATCGCTCTTTTTGAGGAACCCGTCTTGTAGAATTAATTTTGTGTGCTTATGCTTATGCAAATGATAAGGATATTATGATCGAAATGACTCAAAGTCTCCTAATCGCATGTGTTATGGATTTACACTTGCATGAACGCAGAATGTCATGAGAATGATCTTTGACAATGATTTGGATGCAATGAGTCGAATGCTCCTAACTAAACGTGCTTCAAATGATGTATGAATGCAAATGAAATGATCCCTTTTTAAATGCTTGGGGTCGTCATTGCTCGTAATTCATCAAGGCTCCATCACTGATGCGTTATCATGCTTTCTCATTCAGCTAGTATCTTTGATAGAAAGCCCAAAACAATGATCATATTCTCTTCAACAAGCTTGCCTCATTGTAATTTCGTGGTCCCTTCCACTGCATTCTTCCGAGACATAAAGTTTGCATCTCTCACCGCAACTCTAGGAGAATAACATTTGGTTTCTTCCATCCTTCCTTTGTAACTTCAAGGTATAGAATCAATTTGATCATCACACTATTCACCGTGTAATGACCGGATGTGTAGGCTGATATGTGCATGGATACAGAGTATCATTTTCTTTTCTCGAGAATGATCCTTTGCACCTTCTTTGGGTTGACATTGCTCGTTATCTCGTCAAGGTCGTGGTCACCAAGCAAAATGTATTGTCTTTTGTTCAACCAATAAAAGGTCCAAAGAGATAATCATCTTTCTCCAAACCTCGAAATGAGTGAGTTCTAAACAACAAATTCTATTTCGTGTCCTTGTATTATTCAGAAGCTTCCAGAGTAATATGCAAAACTCTTTTAATGAAAGTATTATTAGTCCACTAATCGTTATTTCAATGCAAAATGCCTGAAAAAGATTGTAACAATGGACAAAAAGGAAATTGAAGCATAGCTCGAAACAAATAAGTTAATCAAAGTTAGCAAATGCAATTAAGAAGGAAATTTATCGCTGGTATCTTGAAAGGAATAAAATAACCACAAGTAACAAAATGGGTAAAATGGAAACTAAGTGCCTCGAGATATCGCACTTGAGCTTCTCTGCTCCAACTTCGAGGACCATTTTGAGCTTAATACGTGTTTGGGGATCTAGAGTACTTTGTCGATGCCCCAAGACGTAACATACTTCTTCGAGCTTAGCAAGACTCATCAGATGCCCTACTTTCAATCAAAATTTTGAGTTGCCTTCTCGGTTTTCAACTTAAATACCCTTTGGTCTCAAAGCACTTTCGGGTTTTCGCCTGGCCTCTCCTTTTTCTTTTTTTTCTTTTTCTTTTTTTCTTTTTCTTGTTCTTCGTTTTTTGTGTTTGTTTTTTTTGTGTTTTTCATTTTTTGGAAAACCTTTTATTGAATCTGAACTCACCGGATTAAGGTGTCCTTGTCATCCATCTTGGTTAACACTCATGTTTCCTAGAACAGCCTTCTTTGTCAGATAAGGCATTTACTTTTCTTTGGAGTTCTCTTGGATAAGAAGACTCTTTCTTGATGCTAAGTCCTCTTCCTAAAATTCTCTTGAGTGAACCTTTTTGTCATAAGCCCGTGTCCGTTTTTGGTACATTTGACCCTGCTGAATACTTTCAATCAAGCTTACTGGAGGCATTCTACTCCATCTAATTCAATCCAAGCTTGGGAAAAGGAATCTTATCTTCCAACAATTTTCAATGGAAAGGATGCCCCGGTGAAAGCCCTGGCCAATGCTCAAGAAGGTAAATGGTAACTTCTCTATGCCAACCTTTACAAGTCTCAGTTGTTTTTCAAAAATTTTGAATGGGTTAGGCCGCCATTGTTGCAATGATATGGTGTCCGATCTTTGAACAGATCAGAATTTGTACCATCACGCTTTCTTTCGCATTGCCACACTTCTTTTTTGTTTTTTTTTCTTTTTTTTTATTTTTTGAATTTGAAGTTAAAGTTGACAATTGACTTTGTAATTTTGACATGTGAAGCGACCTTTACCCTCTTGGCAAGGTAATCAAAGGCCATGGATATGAACCGATGTTGGCTCAAGCTCTTGAGGAGACCGGCTTGATAACATTCATGCTTCACATATAGGAACGTGTTTCAAAGAGCCTCGGCGTGTCTGGTCGTGATCATGCAATAATGTCTTGCCTTATTCTTGCGGTGAGCTAAGCTTTCATCCTCATCTCCTTCGCTAGTTCATAGCGTCTCATTGACACTTCACAAGGTAGGATCTACCATTGGGGAAGTAAGTCGCAATCTTTGTCATCTTCAAAGCCCTTAGATTCCTCTAGATACATATCTCACAAAAAGTGGAGTCAAAGAAATCGCCATGTCATTGATATCCTGGGCCCATTGTGGAAAGAAAATCCAAAGAATAAATGATCCTAAGGATGATTATTCGTATGATATGGTCATGAGTGAAAAATATTCAAGATGAAATGTAAAGAATGAAAATATTTACTTGAAAGATGCATTTTATTGAAATAAAAATTCGGACACAAGCCTACTTCTCAAAAGAAATCTTATTGCTTCCTGGCTTGAAGCAACAAGTGTGTTTTACACATCACTCTAGATTAGCTTTAAAAATACATGTTTCTTCCACAGTCCCATTGTTCAAAACACTTTCGAGTACATAAAAGCGTATGTTCTAAAACTTTTATTCCTGGTCTTCTTGTATACCATTTCTCCATTATCGAACTTCACAATGCCCATGTTGATGAGATTTTCCACCAATTTCTTGAAAGTAAGGCAATTTTCAATCGAATGGCTCGTGATCCCCGTGGTACTCACACCGAGCGTTTGGGTCATACCATTTTGGATATGGAGGTTGCATCGATTTTGGATATTCGGGGACACTACGTGTGCATCAAATAAACTTTGATATAACTCCTTATACGCCATAGGATTGACGAAATTGAGTTTTTCAATGTTTTTCCTTGTACGGATTCTTTCCTTGATGAACCTTGATATTCAAAGGGTCACCGCTTTTTGGTGGTTAACTGTAATTGACTTTGAGTCCCCAAGTTTATATTATTCACCTCGTCATCTCTTTTCTAAGCGTGCCTTCTAGTGGTTTCCCGACTCAATTTTACCAAGATCCGATTGCATGTTCGATCATCTCCCGACAAAGACAATATCGTAAAAATTTTTAGTGGCACTTCCAAGCATGTGATTAATGAAGGAGCTTTCAACGTATTGACAAACAAAGATGGTTGTCTTTTTCTCTAAGCGGTGGGTCGAACTTGTGTGGCTACTTCCTCCTCCACCGGGCATATTGCCCTCAAACTTTCGCTTGGCTTTTTCTCCATATTTTGGAGCGTGATTCGATCAGAGCTATATCGGCTATGTGCTCGTATTGTTTCGGAAGGCTCGTGCTAGGTCCCTCCATGACTTGATCTGGTACTACCGAGTGATTGTACCATTTGGCGCAAATTTCACCAAACTATCCCGAAAACAATGAATAAGCAGCTTGATCGTTGTTAACATATCCCACCATCCGTCGACGTAACATTGTGATGTGCGCTCATGCAACCGGTCCCATTGTATTTTTCAAAACTGGGTCTTGAACTTTGGCGAAGTACGAGGTCCGGACTAGGCTTAAGTCTTTAGCGTTTCACCCGTAGCGATGGTCGCCAGCTTTTATTTCCTTAAACTTTTCTTCTAACCATCCGCAACGATCCTCGAGTTGTCTGGGAAGGTTTGCTTTTGCCTTATCCATTTCAGCCATTTCATCAAGATCGGGGACTATAGGATTAGCCGAAACTTCTCCGAGATTAGTGCCTGAACCAGTCGGAAAGTGCGCTGGCATTGCGGTCTCAACCTGGCACTGTGGCCTGATAACAAAAGGCGCCCTTTGGGGACATATTTCGGTGGTGCTTGGGTATTTGGCGGGTAAATCCTTGAGGTGTTAGGTCGCCATTATTCTCGAGCTAGCAATGCCGCCTTTCCTCGCTCATTGGCCAATAGTTGCCTAACCGGCTTATCATGTTGTTTTGGGACTCTTGCATCCGTTCTATCATATCTTGTTGTATCTTGATTAATCGTTCTTGCATCCGCTCCTCGTATTTCTTTTGTATTTGTTCTAGCCTTTCCATTCTTTGATCCATGTCTTCTAAGTTTCTGAAATAACTTTACCTAATTAGGGTCTTTCTACAAATCTTAATGCATGTGATATGATGCAAGGCAAATGCATGAAATGCAATGCAAATGCATGCATAAAGAAAGAGAGGCGTTGATTATGAATTCAATTTCATTAGAAGAACTTCTCTAGAAAATACATTTCTTTACATAAAACGGATTGCATATGCGGCTTTGTCCTCATAGTCCAGGTGAAATCCTCTTCTTTGTATTCGGATGTTATGGTCGTGTCCCGTGAACTTCCCCAATAGATGCCTCCTCTAGCTCCTTGTTCCTCGGTCCAGGCCGTGCCTCTTCACTCGCTTATCCTCCGCAATGTTTATAAGTTTCTTTTAGAAAATGGGGACACGATGGCTCTTCAATAATCCTTGTCGGCTTGAATTCTCAGGCAAAGTCTTGTATTCTTCTGTGGGTTATCAGTCCTCTCTCGTCGCTTATTCGGACTATATTCGAACGATCAGTATTATAATCCACTTTATCAAGTAACACATTTCCTTATGATAAACTCTTCTATTTAGCAATCGAATATGAATCAACACCTCTTTTTTAAGATGATGCGGTGTGATGCAATGCAATGCAATCACAAACAAAACAAAACACGTTAGCACAGAAAAATAAACAAAATAGAGTACCTATCCAGTGACCACTAGGGTTTAACATAGTTCTACCTAAGGTGGGCTCTTGGGTTCACTACGTGTGGTTTGGTTCTAAAGAGGAGTACCGAACCACAGATTCCTCAATCCTCACCCATTATAGGCTCATATGGATCGAGTTCGCCTGTGGGAATACATTTCCTATGGCTACACTGAGATGAAAATCTCACGAAGACATAGGTACGGATGTATCCCGAAGCGATCCACTATCCCGCACGGAGGTGAAAACCTCACGAAGGAGTAGTTTCTCACTCTCACCTAAAGGTGTGACCACAACATCGTGCTATGCAATGCCGCAATTAAAACAACATGCAATACAAATATGGTAATTTTCAAATCAAACTTTCAAACTTCCGACAAAAGACAGAAAATAATCAATTTATGGCTTGACTCTCTAAATTGGTCCCCAGTGGAGTCGCCAAGCTGTCGTAACCATTTTTGGAAAACGACAAAAGGGGTTCGACGTTGGGTTTTAAAAATAGGAATGAACGGGAGTCGCCACCGACCTTTAGTTGGTGTGGTCGGATCACCTTTATTTTAATAAAACATTTTTGCTTTACTAAAACAAAGGTTTTTTGATCTGCAAGTTTTGAAAATCGGGTTCGAGAGGTTACATGCACGAGGAAGGGTTAGCACCTCGACACGCCCAAAATTGGTACCAAAATGATTAATTAGTGTCTTAATGTCGGAAGTTTGAAAAGATTTTTAAATTCGGATCCTTTTTTAAAAAAATGTATTAGGATATTTGAGATGTCTTTATTCCGAGAGGTATGAACATCACATCCAAAGACGTTAGGACATGATATTCTAAACCTTCGTAATCAAAGCTATCTCAAGTTTACCAAAATGATGTTTAGTTCTTTAGTCAAACGGAAAGTCGTAGCTCAAAGACGTTAGGGCACCATTTCCAGTTCCTAAATACACAACATTGCCTTTATTTTAAAAATCTTTGAATAAAGTATAGCGACTCTTCAAAATGCATCGATCGGATTAATTCTAGGAAAAGGCTTGAGTCAAAACTTGAGATTTCTTCGTCTCGAAAGATATAAACATCACATCCAAATCGTTAGGACATGATGTTTTAATCTCTCGTAATCAAAGTCGTCTCGTGATTTGCAAAACTTGGTAAAAGGGATGTTAAGTAATTTAGTTAAACGGAAAATCGCAACCCAAAGACGTTAGGGCACTATTTTTCAATTTCTAAATACTGAAACATTGCTTTGCTTTAAGAATCTTTGGATAGAATAGGACGATTGCACAAAATGTATTTTTATTTAGCGAGATTATTGAAAAATTGCAATAGCGATAATAACGCAAATAAAGAATGATTGATGACAATAATGATGACAAGTGGTGATGGGTAACAATACTAAACAAATGATAATAAAGATGTTATATGATGGTAATAATAAAGAATAAAATGAACACGATAACAAATAAAATATGTCCGTGGATTTGGTATGTGAGAACAATGACTAACAATAGAGATAACAAATAATAATAATAATAATAATAATAATAATAATAATAATAATAATAATAGTATTTATATATGATAATATAATGCCAATAATGATAATGGAGATAATATATATATGTATATAAAAAACAAATGAGTGAGTAAGGTAAAATAAAGTAAATTAATAATTGAATACAGAATAAATATAATAATAGTAATCGTAATATTAATATTAACAATAAATGTAGTAATGGTAAATGTAGTATAGTATCAATAATACTAAATACAATCAAATAAAATAATAATAATAATAATAATAATAATAATAATAATAATAATAGTAATATAACAAAAATGACAAAATAATAATAGTAGGCATAATAATAGTAGATAGCAATAATAAACAAAAGATAATAATGAATAATAATATAATAATAGTATTAATAATAAAATAATGATAATGGTAAATAATAATAATAATAATAATTATAACAATAATAATAATAATAATAACAAAGAAACAATAGAAAAGGACTAAATTGTTGATTAATTATACTAAATAATAATAATAATAGGTAATTGTAAAATAAATAATAATATAATAATAGTATTAATAATAAAATAATGATAATAGTAAATAATGATAATAATAATAATAATAATAATAATAATAATAATAGTTATAGAAAAGGACTAAATTGAATTAAAAAGCTTAATTTCGGGGCAAATTTGAAATAAAAGAAAGACTAGGGATCCATTTATATGCGCGAAAGGACTGGGGGGACTAAAATGGCAATAAACCCCTTCAGTCAAAACGCGCCGCAGCATTAGGGACCAAATTGCGAACTGAGATAAATTATGGGGTAAAATTTAAAAATAAAAAAACTTGATTGCAAATGTCTGAAAAAGCGGAAGGGCCGAATGCGCAAATAGCCCCTTTTGCAAAAACACGCGGACCCTAGGCGGGTCGGATCGGATCGGGTCGGGTCATGTCAAAACGACGTCGTTTTGGGCTCAAAGGGCAGCCCCCAAAACGACGCCGTTTTGAGGGGCTATTTAAAGCCCAAAATTCAGAAAAAAAACAGATGTGCAGCACATTTAAAAAAAAATTCTTTCCCTTTCTTTTTCTCGAAAGGGGGAGATCCGGTGGGTTTCCTACCGGATTTGATGTCGTGGTCGTCGTTGCCATTGCCACCGTACACCTGTGGGGAAAAGGTAAAAGCCATACTTTTTTTTTTTTTTAAAGAATATTACATGCTTTTATATGTCGAAGAAGAGGGAAAAAAAAATAAAAAGGAAAAAGAAAGAAGACTTGAAAGCAAAAAAAAAGAATCACCTTTGATTTTTGTTCTGACTTTTAGTCCTTTTTTTTTGTTTAATCTGCTTGCTATTTTTTTCGGTTCTGTTTTTCTGTTTGGATCTGAAATCTCTTTTTTTCTATTGATTTCGAAAAAAGAAAAAAAAGGTCTCTCCTTTTTTACAAAGAAATTAATCGAAAAACAAAAAAAACCCTGTTTCTTGTATTTTTTCGAAAAAAAAAACACCCCCTACATTATTTGTGTTTCATGGCTTTATAGCCGAATGCTACTGTTTCTTTATGTCTTTTCTCCGTTCTACTTTGCAGGCGCAAGTGGAGCAAGTGGGGGAGTAGGTGGTGACAGTGGCATGGGCGGTGGCTATGGCGCTGAACAGTGGGCGCTGTAAGGCATGTGAAGGGTGGGTTAAAAGCAGTGAGACTGGGGTCGGTCATGGCCAGAGAGGCAAGTGGCCCTAGGGTTTTTTGATTTTGGTTTTTCTGTTTTTGGTTTGTTTAGTGGGCTAGGGTTTGTGTTGATTGGGCTTCGGGTTTGGGCTTAAGTTGGGCTTGAAAGCCCGGGTAAAATGGGTCTGTACAATTTATATTAACAAATCTTAAAAATTTTTATATATTGAGAAACTTGTATAGGTTTCATACTGAGTATTGAGAGCACTAATCTGATCATTGTGGAACTACTTTCAGAGTACAATTGAGAGAGTAAATAAGTTTTGTTTACCGTCTAAATTTTTAGGGAGAGAACTTAGAGGTGAGTGATCCAAATTATTAGATACAAAAGTTGAGTCATTATATTAAATTGTGATAAGACTTAAATAATTTGTTATATTATACTGAAATATAACAAATTTACCTACTATACTAAGCTCCACAAAGAAATCGAACTACGTATTTTCATGTTTTTTAGCTTTACCTATAATTACTTTCATTTATGTATTTACAAAACTCAGTTATTGTTACTACTGCAATAATAATCACAATTATGTCCATATTGTTAATGGCCACGTATTTAATTAATTAGATAATCATAAACACTTTAACGAACATAACGCTCTTTTGCTTTAGCTTTAATCTCCTATTATTGTCCCTTTGATGAAACGTTGAAGTTTTATTACAAATCAAACTTTTCATCTCGCAATATAAAATTAGGTTAAAATACACTTTTAAGTTTCTGTAAATATATTTTTATTTTTAAAATTTTAGTTTATTAATTTACTTTACGAATTTAAAATTTGGATTCAACTTTTAATATTATCAAAATTAACCTATTAAATATGTTGGTGCGTAATTAGAGGATTAGTAGGGCCAATGTGGATAAGAACATGTGGATAAGAACTAAAATAAAGAAGACTAAGAGCCAAAGTGGGACTCTTTTGAGATGAGTTCCTTCTTTTTCTTTCCTAGAAGTTGCTGGTAAACGTTTAAAAAAATGTAAAAGGTTGAAATATGTGATAAGTTTTGTAATATTAAATATTGTTAGTAAATTATCGATATTACATCAAGTTTTCTTATTATTAAAATCACTAAACGGTAAATCGAACTTTCAGTAACTAAATTTAAAATGAAATTAAATATTATCGAACAACTTTTAAAAGTAAAATTAAAAATAAAGTAAAAAAGAATAATAAATCTTTTAAATTTATCTTTCTCACTTTTCGAGATTATTTTACAGACATAACATTTACGTATTAATTTATAATATTTTATTTATAATGTGTACTATGTGAATTCATATACCAATAGTGTAGAATTAATGTTTCAAATTCTTACTAAATAGTTGAGTACAATGGTAAAATATATTGTACTTAAGAAAAAAAAAAGTTTGAAAATATAAATTTAAATATTTGAGATAATATTATTAAGAGTGAATAATAATAATAATAAAACATAAATAATATCCAACATAATTTGGTTGGGTATTGTTTGAGGTAAAAACCCAAATAAACGATGTTTGCATTACAAGCCTAAAAGGCAAAGAGCTCTAAAGAACTTTTATAAATGGGCTTAAGGGCTTTAGCCTGTCCTTTGAATACTGTGGCTGCCCATATCCGTGTCCTTTAATTTCCATGCACGTCCCCCACCCCTTTTTCTTCACATTTAAACAAGTATTTTAATAATTTCTTCTTAATTTAAATGAATAAATTTCAAAATTATAATTTAATGAGTTTTCATTACTCCACTAATTACAAAATGCTTACAATTTTGATTATATATAAAAGAATTTTAGTATATTTAAATTTAATTTGTTATTACGTATTTCAACATCCAAAAAATGATTGGAAAAAGTTGATAATATTTAAATAATTTACAAGTAGTAAACAAATTCAAACTTTTAGATAAAAAAAATATTCGACATGCAACCGAAAATCGATTTAATAGATAGTTAGAGGATTTGGGCAAAAATATATGTTCTAAAAATGAGTTTGGACAAAAGATTAAGACTCATTTTTTAAACAGGTCGAGCCTCGGGTAAGATTTTTTTACTCGAGCTCAACCTAACTCGGCCTGAATTTGAGAAAAAGATTGCTGCTATTTTGTTATTATTTTGGTATTATTTGGTCATTATATTGCTACTATTTTATTGTTGTTGTTTAGATATGGTATAATTCTTATTTTATTATTAAATTTGTTATTATTAAAAAGGTATTTACATGCTAAGTTGTATTTATTTTAATGTTATTTAATTATATTATATTTTAATATATTTGATGTATTATACTTTTTAAAATTATTTTTATATAAGAATAATATAAAAAATTTTAAATATAATCTGAATAAACTGAGCTCAAATTTTAACATTTTTATTCTAATTAAATTTAAATAAAAATAAAATTTTAAGCTCGTTTTTAAACCGAATTCAGACTTAATTTTTTTTTTTCCTTGGCGGGAGCGGCTCAAGGAGAAAAACAGCCCAAAGGAAGACCTTTTGAATCATTTTTAACTCTACTATTCTTAAAAAGAGTAGATGGAAGTTTGCTGATAGAAAGGGAAAAGAAAATCCATCATTAAAATTGGAATCTTTACCTTTTCCCTGTTAATTTTCTTTATAATAGTGAAGCTTTCTCTGCTCATTTCCCTTTTCATCAAATTAGTGCTATTACACAGTGTGATTATTGTACCATTCATCTTTATGAAAAGAAAATCCATCATTAAAATTGGAATCTTTACCTTTTCCCTTTTAATTTTCTTTATAATAGTGAAGCTTTCTCTGCTCATTTCCCTTTTCATCAAATTAGTGCGATTACGCGGTGTGATTATTGTACCATTCATCTTTATGAAATTTTACTTTTTTGATTATTTTCACATTTCACGTACATTTGATTTGACAATAAAATATATAATATGTTTTTGTTGAAAAAAATTGAGAACCCAATTCTAAGGTTTGAAAATTTTGAAGCGATACGAACTGTTAAAAGCCCCCCACTGAATATTTTTTTTCGTTGCTGCATTTCATCAAATATTTACTTTGGTTTAACAATGGCTAACTATTCCCATGAAGACGTTGTTTTATTACCTCAAGCGGTTGAAGCATTGATATCCAGAATTTGCAACGAGCAGGGACAGCCACGACTTGGTTACTTAACGAGGCAGGCATTGGGTGAGGTTGGTGAAGAAGCATCCTTAAGGATTCTAGAGAAAATCCAACGGACGGAGATTCGTACTACGTTTGATCGATTTGTGATGTTTATGATAAGAAACGAATCAAACGGCAATGGCTCTCCTCAAAAACGATCCAATTCTTCTCAAATAAATAGTAGCCCCTTTTCTTCTCCCACCAAAACTTGCCGGTTTATGATGAACTCTCAAGGTTTTACACTTCTTTGAAACCATGGGTTTGTTTTCATTTTAGTAGTTGTTTTTGACGTTTTGTGTTTATTGGTTTTCAAAGGGGGAGATAATGTTAATGTTACTTCAGCTTCAGTTACCCCTATTCAGAGTTCCTCAGTAAATGCTAATAGAGAAGAAGGGTTTCGTCCACAGTCGGTAGCTACTCCTCTTCTGACTTCTTTAACAAATGTTGGTAGAGAAGAAGTGTTTAGTCCACAGTTGGTAGCTTTAGGGGAGCTTGAATTTCGTAAAGCTTTTCTTATTTTAAGTTACATTGGACAGTAAGTTTCCAATTTATGGCTATGTCTATCTTTCACTGCTTTTAACATTGTGTTTTTAAGACCCTTTTCCATATATATTTTTGCCATAGGAATAAGTTGGAAGAAGTAATCACTGCTGATCACATTCGAAGTTTAAAGAATTTGGGGATAGATGAGTTCGAAAGAGAGATCTGGGATTCCCTCGGTCAATGTTATGCTCGAGCTGACCGTGTTAAGGTAAACATAACGATGTTAGCTGTGTTAGATTCTAGCCATATTTTGAATTACATGCGTGCTAATTATGAGGGGAATGAACATAGATGTTTCTGAGAATTGTAACTTGTATTCGACCCTTTTTCATGTGGGCATATTACCTTCCCCGCTTTTGATGCTTTGTGTGTGAAAAATATATAGTCGCTAATGGCAAATATATCGTAAAGAAAAGAGAAATAAGAACACGAAACCCTTTCGGGAAAAAACCACCGGCAGAAGAGAAGAAAATTCATTATGTCGAATTCGAAAAATAATATGAGTGTAGTAAGATTGAAACAACTTATTCTAAAATAAAATAAAAGAAGTGTAGTTCTATAGGGATTTTTATTTTATTTTATTTTATTTTACCACTGTACTTTATTTAGGATTCAGGTCACTTAATTCTAACATTGTGAATTTTTTTTTTTCTCTCTTTTTTATGCTTTTCTCACTTGCCGTTGCATACATTTGTCTTGCAGCTGCTTGGGAGGGAAGGAAAAACGAATGAGTATCATTGTCATGTGCAAGAAAACGGGACATATAGGTTCAAGGTAAATTGGAAGTTTCAGTTTCTAGGCTTTTGTATTGTCTTGATTCTTTGTTTTTACTTACATTCATAGGTCAAAAGGTTTGGGTTAAGTTTATAGACACTTATAGAAACATGTATTGGATATGGACAGAGTTATCAGGTTGCTGAAGGCAGTTTAATGAGATTTACCTTTCTATCTCATGCTTACGAAAACTTATTCTACTTCATATGGTAGGCATGCATGGTGGTACAGATCAAATTACGATTTTGTAAAGCTTTTATGGTAATAAGTGGTGATATGGAATTATCATGACGTTGGAGCTAGCATACCCCAAACATTTACTGGAAGTGTGTTTGTTTGTTGCTTGCCTTACTGGATTTGGGTCATGATTTGTAGTTCTGGGCTTCTGGCTGCAATTGATCTCATGAAATGGTTGTGGTTGTTTCTATCGAAGGGACTTAAGTCCCCTGATCCGTCTTTTTATGGGGTAGATGGATTCACAGAGGATTATAATGTGCTTTGCTTAATAATTATTATTTCTGCATTAATTTTCCTTGGCAACCCTTTCCCCCCCCAAATTTATTGTATTTTAATATCTCCTTATTGTATTGAATGTGTTATTGTTTTCATGTGGTTTATCAGGGCCCTTATTTTGAAAGGACTAGAAGTCATTTGCAAAGGGTTTTAGGAGATGATAACGTTCTTTCTGTTAAGTTTGAAACAGAAGGTAAAAATCCACTTGACAGTGGTTGTGTGGGGTTCAAAAAAGTCGCAAAAGAAGGAATTCTTGTTGGTTTGCGCCGATACCGATTTTTTGGTGCGTCTTCTGCACTGCATTCTTGGAATAATAAATATATTATATATTGTTCTTGTTTTCCCTTCCATTTAATTCTGAATTGTTATTCCAGCATACATAAAGTGTTCAAGCTAGCATGTCTTGATGGCTTTTATATTTTCTGCTAGCAGTATTCATCTCGGAATGTATTCTAGGCATGCATGTCCATGATATGCCATGTTGCAGGAGTAGGGGAATAATCATCTGCCAGATGAATTGCATCTCTTGTTCATGTCTTAATGAGGAATGCTGACATCATCCAGTTCATTTTAGTTTCTTTATTCAACATTGGTTTAGGTGTTTTGTTCAACTTGTCTAAGAGAATCAGCACCAAGGAACGATGTTAGAGCTGCTTTTAAATGAAGGAATTGGTTGTTTGCTGTGCTATAATATTACCTCATGGTTTCACCATTTTAATATTTGTAAAATGTAAGTTGCAAAATGAAAATGTTGGTAGAATGTATGTGTTACATTTCCTATGCCACTCCTATGTTCCGTCTTTATATTAATTAGGATGATCTAGTGCGACAGCTATTAATTTCAGTTCCCAGCTTCCGTTCCACTATGGTGTTAAGTGTTTATCTGTGCATGTAATGTAAGAAAGAATTACTTTATTTTTCCGGTTTGCAGCTTCTGGGATTCACATATATGTTTGTTAACTTTATCTGCAACATATGAGTTATAAAGGATCTTCCATCTCTCGTTTCTTGAGTAAACATTTAATGTGGAATTTATTTTTTGGAATACCCTAGTTATTAGGATTTGGGAATGGCATTGAACACTTACCATGTAAAATTTCAGTATTCAAGGACGGAGGTAAAGAAGCAAAAAAGAAAGACCGGAGTACCTCACCTGTCAAATGCTTTTTTGTTAGATTCGAGTCTAATGCAGCCATTGATGATGGTAAAGAATATGTTTTATCTGGGAAAACAGTTCAAGAAGCCAGAAGTGTGTTTATGCATGTACATACCCTACCAAGTATGGCCAAGTACATGGCCAGGTTAGTGATGGTACAGATATCCATGTTTAGATTCTTCAGTTTTTTTGTTTGTTTTTTGTTTTGTTTTTTAAGTGGCTTCTTTTCCTTGGTCTGTAGATTTTCACTAATCTTATCTAAGACCATGAAGTTGGAAGATGACTTGTCCAACTTAAATTTTATGGTGATAGAAGATATACCTTGCAAGGTATGGTATATGGATTTAAGTTTTCATATTCTTCATTAGTTCTTTTATCTTATCTTGTTTCCGAGTTCAATTTGATATTTTAGTGCTATAAATTTTTCAGGATAAAGATCAAAAGCCCGTTTATAAAGATGGAAAACTTTGTATTCATTCTGATGGGACTGGTTATATTTCAGAGGATTTGGCTTTGAAATGCCCGAAAGATGTCTTCAAAGGAAGCATTATGAATGGTGCCAATGTTGAGATTGGACCAATTGGTGCATTGCTGGTATGTTAACTTGTGAAAGAATTGCATAGTGGTTACCCCAATAATTCATCAACGTGTTGTGCAGGACAAAAATCAGTTTGATAGACGATTTTTGCATTAAAATTCCATCAAATCTGCTTTCTGGAATTGGTTAAAATTTCACAATGTTTGGGGTGGAATGGATATGCATGCTTGTAATATCTTGGTCATTTTAAAAGACATGGATTCCAACTATTCATTTGCCATTTAGTTCCTATGGTACTAGTTTGGCAATTTGTTTTACTTTTCTTTCCATCTATATCTCTTAATTTTTATAGTTGGGATGTTAAGCTTTTTGTCTATTGATCCTTTTATTGTTACCTGTTTGTCAGTTCAATCATTTTCTATGATTGTAAATTTCTTCTCAATGAACTTTAGGGGGAGTCTCCAGACACAATGCAGGCAGATTCTTACCGTAGGGTACCGGTATGTGCATTGAACAACTAGCTGATGCTCTCTTCTCTAATTTTATAAACTGATTATCATTTCATTCTTTATTTTCTTTCCAGCCTTTGCTGATCCAGATCCGCTTCTTTTACAAAGGTCATGCTGTTAAGGGAACTTTGCTGGTCAATAAAAAGGTATAATTTTGTCAGTTTGAGGAATTATAAAAACAAATTTCCCTTTATAACTGGAACCATACTCCAATGGAAAAGTCCATTCTTGAAATGAGGAGCAATGTTTAGTTTTTTGCAGAGTATATCCTGAACTATACAGTACTGGTTAATTTATTGCTGAACAAAATCTGTAAAAGTTTTAGGAGAAGTTGGAACAGCCGAGCAAACATCCGAGATATTAGTCTGGTTCAATTAGTTATAACAATTGTTACATTAGATAATCTAGATTTGTGTTTCCAATAGAATAACATTTAAGAAAAAGTGAGACCACCTCAAATGCATATTTCCCTTAAAAAGCAAATGGTCAATATAATTCATTTGTTGTTGTCTAGGATCCTAACTACTGTAACATATTTTTGTTGGCTAACAATTTCTCTGCTTTTCAAAAGCTGCATGCTTGTACTAACTTTTATTCCAAAACTTTGAAGCTTCCACCCAGAACCATTCAAGTGCGGCATTCCATGGTTAAAGTTGAGCCAGATTTGAATCTATCAAATATCTGCACTAGGAATTCCTTGGAAGTAGTTACTACAAGGTACTTGCCATTGTTTAATTCTTCTAATATCTGTTTGATATATTTGTACATCATCCGTTTAGTTTTTTCCCCTCCAAATCCTTGAATAATAAGTACCCAATTGAGTATGTTCCGAGTTCAAAATATGTGAGCTGAGTTGGGTTTTGCATAAACATTCTCAGTACTTGAATGAATCTTCAAGGGGAAAATAAAAGATAAATAAGGAAAAGGATTGAATCTCTCATTTATGTTAATCTTTATGCATGTCTTTTTAAATGTAGCATTGTTGTTCTGATAGGATATCTATCCAATACCGGTTTCTTCTTTTACTCTCTGTCACAACATGTTGAGGCCGGTCCTAACCATTTACTGGAATTGTCATTTTTATTCTTTATTCTTGAGGTGAATGCTTCATGGAAGTATGAACTGTAGCTGGCAGAAGTTGAAGCTTGGCAGCTCTTGGTTCTTTAGTAATCGCAATTAAGAACATGTCCCAATGTGTGCAAAATCAGGAGGGTGTTCCCATTCCCAGATGTTGGATCACTCCAGTGCTTGTGTCCAACCTAATTTGTGGGCATAAAGCCACTCTTTTGAAGCCAATGACTTCACATGACCTTTTTAAGTTTCTTAACATCCCTAGAACTTACTAGAAGATCATGAGATTGTGCTTTAGAAGTTCAGAGCATGAATGCAGAAAAATTTGTTGCTCAAATCAGTCTTTCAGCCTAATAAAATTGCTCATTCTCTGTTATAAGACAATCTGCAACTGAAGATGCAATATTTCTTTTATTTCTGGCTTGATTTTGATGAATTTGGCTTTGATGAGATTATGCCCTGTGAGCTGTTAATGTTCCTTGCTGCAGTTTTGGGTGATATGATTTTTGTCATCTCCTGCAGTAACCAACCAAAGAGAACTAGTCTTTCAAAGAATTTGATTATGCTCCTTAGCTATGGAGGTGTCCCAGACAATTTTTTTATGGACTTATTGAAGAATGCTTTAGAAGAGTCACAGGGTGCTTTCTCCAACAAGCGAACAGCTCTCAGAGGTAGTTTTCTTAACTTCTCTGTCACCATAACTTGTAGCATTTACAAATTTGTCCTCTCTCCAATTTTTGTTTTGAAGATCATACTAACTTAATGTGAATATACTATACTGTTGTAGAAAAAAAAATTCTACTCGAATGTTTTAGTTATTCTTTGCTTTTGTTGGCTTTGCACAATATCCTGGTATTTATCTACATGTCACCAATAGTCTTGTCTAATTGATGCTTCTTTGCTTATCTGCTGCTTCTCACTGGTGTAATCAATTTTAATCAATATTCTTAATTATCACATGCAGTTGCTCTTAACCGTGGTGGCTTGGATGAGCTTTTGGCTGAAAAATGATTTTATCAGGGATTCCTCTTGATGAATCATATTTACAATATCGGATGTCTATAATGTTGAATGAGGATAGGAAGGGTCTCCTCAGTGCAAAGCTTCCTATAACCGACTCTTATCATCTAATGGGTACTGTAGATCCATCTGAAGTCTTAGAAAGTGATGAAGTCAGCATCATCTTGTAAGTAGGGTTTTTCTGTCGTTCTTCTTATTTTTGTTTGTGATGGCCACATAAAAAAATAATTAACAATCTCCAACGTGTCATCGAGTATATTCTCTTCAGTAGAAAACAAAAAGATTAATCCCTTTGAGCATCTCAATTTTTAAAGGGCTTTTCATTTAATGGGTACTATGGTAATGTGTTAAGACACCTTCCGCTGACAACTCTGTTTATACTTGCAACAACATGAATCTCTCTAATCAAATAGAACTTATGGGTCTTTGATGATATGTGTAGGGATAATGGGCAGATTTCTGGAAAAGTGCTTGTGTACCGCCATCCTGGTGTACATTTTGGAGATATACATATCCTCACTGCTAGATATGTTAAAGAATTGGATGAATATGTAGGTCACGCCAAGTATGCCATATTCTTTCCTTGTAATGGCCCACGCTCTTTGGCTGATGAGATGGCTGGAGGTGATTTTGATGGTGATATGTTCTTCGTATCAAAAAATCCACAGGTTGGTTTCATTTTGAAATAGTTTCTGGTCAAAGAGTTTATTTACCTCTTTCTTACATTTTTTTTCAGTCATTGCTATCATCATTTAATAGTACTGAAAGAGTTTACTATGATTTTTCCTTCTTCATTTCAATTGGATGAACTTATTAATTTCAGTATCGGATAAAAGGTGACATTTACTTTTCCCTTTAATTCTTACATATGAGAATGCCTTTACATTCCTACATGGTTGGTGGTAACTGTTGTCAATTGCATTTCCTTTGGTCTAGATTTCAACGACATTCTTAGATATCACGCATGAAAACGATGGGATTATTTCTTGTCCTACTTATTCAATTTTAAGCATTTACAAAACACAAATCAAAAGAAATTTAACTGTTGTGTTGGGATACTTCTGGTGCTTCAACCTCTGCATTTTCCCTGTCTGTTGGGTAATTTTTTCACCCTATTGTTTTGGCCACTGAATTCTAAAACATGAAGTTCAACTTACCCTTCAAAAAGGACTATGGTTTTATAGATACAGATACAACTGTGAACTACATAGAGTAAATTTTCGGTTTTAAACATATTTTGCTTTACTTTAATGTTTTCTGAGACGAGGGATACCGGTTTTTATGCTTTCTTCAGTTATTGGAGTACTTCAAAGTCAGTGAGCCCTGGACAGAAAATTGTACCACTCCTGAAGGTCCCAATCGGCGGCCCAGTGAATTTTCAGATGAGGAGTTGGAGAGTGAGCTCTTTGAATCATTCTTGAAAACTAGGTTCCAGCCAAGGTAATCACTTGACTTTATACCTTAATATAATTTAGTCCCAGATTAATTTCTGATATTATGGTGCTTTTTGGCTTTTTTTTCAGTTATGCTATGAGTATGGCAGCAGATAATTGGTCTGCTATAATGGACCGCTTTCTTACTGTTGAAGATAGTAACTCATCTGAGAAAACTCTTATGAAAGAAAACCTGAAAAAGCTGATTGATTTATACTATGAAGCTTTGGATGCATCAAAGACGGGAAAGAAGGTTAGTAAGTTACTTTTGACAAAGAAATCGATATAACTGATATTTGTAGTACAGTTAAATGTGATTCTTTAAGTGAAGCCAATCAATAGTGAGCAATTGATTGAAGAATGATCTCTAACCCTTGACAGACTCGAACTTGAAATAACTTGAACATGAAATGTTTGAAACCATAATGATCGGACTGAAAGCCGGAGCCTCAAATCTGAATAGCTCAAACCCTAAATGGCTCTGAAATGACTTGAAATAGAAAGTGAGCTTTTCTGAGAGATTGATGCTTATCTTAGAAATCTGTATAACCTTTCCCTACTTCCCAATAGGTCAAAGTTCCAGAAGAGTTGAGAGTACCTGTATTTCCTCATTATATGGAACGGGAAAATTCATTTAAGTCGACTTCCATACTGGGGAAGATTTATGATCATGTCAAAGCTTATCAAGATGAAGTGTCAAGGAAAGGTAAAGCATGTTCTTAGAGTTTTTATGTTATGTGCTTATTATGGAATAAGTGAAAGTGGGATAACATTTTTAAACCTTAATCCCATTCAGAAGTTCGAAAGCTCCCTTGTTTCAACGTTGAGGTCTCTGAAAAATGCCGTTCTAAATGGACAGCACTTTACGAGCAATACAGGAAAGACATGACTGATGTCCTGAGCAGCGGTAACAAAGAAAAAAATGATGCAGCTGCTAATGCACTTTATGACGAGTACAAAAAGGTGATTAGTGGACCTCTCAATTAGTTAGAAGAGTTGGATTAATCTTAGTAGATCAATTTGAGTTTTTTAAATTTTTGGGTCATTTTCTTTTCTAATCATTTCAAGTTTGAGTCAGTTTCTGGTTTGTGTTGTGTCATGTTTGGGTCAATTCAAGTTCGGAACATTTGGTTTTGGTAGTTGGTTTTCGGGTTGGGCTTATTATCCATTGGCTTGACAATTAGTTCTCAAGTCATTTTGGAGTCGATTTCACGGTTCAAGTTGTTGAGTTTTTACAGTCAAGTCGAGTTGAGTCTGGCTTAGATTTGGGGTTAATCAAACTAGGTTTTCGGGTTCAAGTCGATCTTGGTAGATCAATTTGTTCTTTTTTTTTTAAGTCAATTCTTTTCCAAATCATTTCAAAATCAAGTAATTTTAGGTTTGGGTCAATTTTGGTCCAGCTCATTTATGTTCAGGTCATTCAGTTATATTGGTAGTTTTTGGATTGGTTGATTAGGTCATTTCGTGTTTTATCCAAGGTTTATGGAGTTGGACCAGTGGTCGAACTGATCATACCACCGGTTCTCGGTCTGAATGGTCTGGTCAGTTCAAAGAAAAAAATTATAAAAATTACAAAAACCGGTTCAGCTACCGGTTTTTAGTTCAGTTTAATTGGCCTGTGCCGGTTTATGAGTCAACTGAATTTTTACTTCTCACTGAATTGATACCTTGGCTTGGTTCTTGGTTTGATTGGTCAGTCCGGTCTGGTTCAAACAAACATTGGTTTTATCATTTGATTTGCCACTTGATTCAAGGTCATTTCAGGTTTGGGGTACTGACTTTTCTTGATGTTAACTTTTTTGATCAAATCAAGTTAAATCCGGGCTTATATTTGAGTTATTCAGATTAAGTTTTCAAGTTCAGGTCATGATTAGTAGCTCTAGGCGATTCTTAGCTTCACAAATCTAACTGAATACATTTATTGTTGCGGGATTAGGTATTGTATGGAGGTGCAGAGTTGGTAGAGAAACAAAGACCAATGAACCAAATCAATGAGGAAGCTGTTGCCATTTACAACATTTGCTATGAATATGCCATCAAAAGGGACGATGTTGGCAAATGTGGGTTCGCTTGGAAAGTTGCTGGTTCAGCCCTTTTGAATCTGCATGTCTTGGGGCTGGGTGAAAAGACACTCTCATGTGCTCCATCAGTGTTGAAAGAACTTTTCTCCTGAACTAATAATGTTGTATGTTATAATAATAGCTTTTAAGTGTTTTGCAATTATGAGCTTAATTTGAAATTTAATGTGTATGTGTGTATGTATATGTACTATGTAGTTTGAAGTCTCCCTTATGGGTCTTCAATACTTTAAAAATCAATATATCGTGTGTGTTTTCCCTAATATACGGAATGTCTTTTTCTTTTTTCTTTTTTTAATTGTAAGAATCAATATGGAAGAAATAGGCAGAGAAAGGTGGCAGTTCACTGTTAAAGGGCGAGGAGACGTTGGGACAAAATGGTGGAAGAGAAGAAGACTTCGGGAGATGAGAGAAGAGGGAGTTGCTCATTTTAGTGAGAGAGTGAAGACAACTATATGGAATACTAGAGACATCACGTGTAAGCATTGTGTTAGCTGCAAAGTCACAATTTATCCCCTTATAAGGGTGGTGATGTGACTCTGTAGATTAATGGCGTCACATAGTAGGATGGTAATTAAAATGCTCTAGCTACTCTAACGGAGGTAGCTTGTGGTGAGGGTTTTTTACTGAAAGGGTGTAGAAAAAAAAAATAGAAATAGGATGGTTATCAGATTAATTACTGAATTGGGGTGATGTGGTGGTCACGCATCGTCATAAGCGGCACCACTGTGTCACCTCCTCAGATAAAATTTAGAAAACAGTGAAAAAAAGTGAAGAAAATAAATGGCTACGAGGCATGCAAAGATCGGAAAAAAGAACAATGGTGCATAGCGACACTGGACAATGGATTGCCAGGAGGGCACCAAAGCTGTGTCAATGGCTTGCCAAAGCGGCACAAAGCTGGTCAATGGCTTGCCAAAGCGGCACAGTTGCTCTGCATGTAGTTTTAAGGTCCCTCTCGTCGTCCCCCTCCCCAAAGCTTCTTTGAAGAAGAAGAAGAAGAAGAAGAAGAAGAAGAAGAAGAAGCGTACAAAAAAGAAAGAGGAAGAATAAAGAAAGAAGAAGGAAGAAATCGGGAAAAAATTAGAAAATTAGGAAGAAATGTGTCAGATCTGCATGTTCATTGTTCAGCCTGTCAATATTTTAAGTTTTGCCTGCTCCAACTGCTTTATGTTTTTTTTTAATTTGCTGCAGAGTATCAGGGTGGTGCCGCCTATGGGAGTGGCGTGACCACCTGCTCACCCCATTTTCATAATTCTGATAGCCATATTATTTCTTTTTTTTTTTTTTATTTTCTATACCATTTCAATAAAAAAGCGTTTGTGGTGAAGATGTGCCCCAAAACATGATGTTCATGAGCGACAAATGCAAGTATTGCGAAGGTAGACGCATGGGAATGTTGCAAGTGTTTTTTAACAATTTTAAATATCATACAAAAGGACAAGCTTAATACGTTTAGTAAATATAACAAATAAAATAGGATATATGTTAAAATAGAGGTGTTCATGGGTCTCGGTCAAATTGAATTTGCATCGAGCCTAAGTATGATATTAACATATTTTATGTTTGTTTAAACTTAATTCGGTCTGAAATTTGAGTTTAAAATTTTGTTTAAACCGACTCATCTTTGTAAATAATTAACTCAAGTCTATTTAAATTCACTTAAAAAATAATATTTATATTATTTAATATTTAATTTTTTAAAATTTTAAATATAGTCAACATTTTTAAATGTTTATGTTATTGTAGTATTATATATTACTATAGATTTAATTTTTATATTTTATAATTTATCTAATATATAAAAATAACATAATATAAATAAACTAAAAAAAGGGTATGAGTTTTTAATGTCCAAGAGCTTAATTTTGACCCATATTTTAAATAGGTCCCTAGTCTTATCCGACAATTTCTTCCTAATTGAATCACTAGAAAATAAATAAATGGGACCTGTAGAATAAGAGGGGATAAATTTTGCTATTAAAATTCATGAAGTTTTAATATTTTCAAAATCTAATACGATCAACATGTTATCATAGTGTGATACCGTGTCAGTTTGTTATTTCACATATTAGTTACTGAAAATTCAATTAATAGATTAATGATTGTCATTTACATCACGAGTAAAAATTTAAAATTCGAAAAATATAGATACTTAGAATAATGTATAACTGTACACATAGTATAAGACTAATAATTAAATTTAACAAAACGGATTTAATTGCTTTGGTCCAGGACTAAAATTGGCTAGTTCAAAAAGTGCAGAGACTAAATTTGATCAAATTAAAGTACATGAATTAAATCTATAATTTTCATTAAGTACATTGACTGATGGCATAAGATTGTTGGATAATATAAACACTACATATATAATAAGAAAAATTAATATTAATGTAAGAGTTAAATATGTGTAGTTATTCTAGTAATTAATTTCTAATTGATGATGAGCTGATCATAAATTAATCTTAACTTGTTGTATATCAGCGTTATGGTTCTCAAATTACAGCCACAAAACTTTTCTAACATCCCATTTTCAGATAAGAGATTTATATTTTCAATTTGGAAATCAAAACCTCAAGACTCAAAGACTTCAAGATATCGATGGCAATACAATTTCACATCTAATTTTTTATTAATGATTTGACATGATAAATTTTAATTTTATATTTTAAATTAAAAAAAACTATTTCTAACAAATTTAACAAAAAAAATCCATATCCCAACTTTGAATTTATTTAAAACTTAATATATTCTACGAGATATTGAAAAATGTCCAAAATTGTATTATTATTGAATAAAGGAGTATATTCTAGTGAATGATGCCATTAACATTCATGGGACCTCAATGACCAAAGTGCTGTTAATGATAAAGAAACATAAGAAAGCTAAGAGCCTTTCTTTTATTGACAAATTACAAAACTCCGCCCCCACCACCACCACTTGGTGACCACGTTTGGCCTAAATCTGCCACCTAGCCGCCTCTCCCCATTGTTTTCATATATTTTATATTAAAAATAATATTATTATAAGAGATAATTACGAAATTTAATATGATGATAATATCGACATAAAAGAAAAAAAGAAAAAAAATTAAATCACGTTTTGAGAGCTTAAATTTAATAACTTTTCTCACGTTTATGTTTGAATTTATTTCTAAATTAAATCCCAAACTCTTTTGTTTTAATAAATTGATCCTTGAAAATTTTAAAGTTTAAATCGGAACAATTTTCTAAAATCTTAACTTAGAGAAAAAAAAAACTCAAACCCTAATAATGATTTGATTAAAAAAAAATTACTTCCTTTTTATTATTAGAAAGACTGTTTTCCTTCTGAGGTCTGTTCCACATTTTGGTAGTGCATGCCAAATTGACAATGACAGTGATATTTTTGTAAGGGTAGAAGTTTATAAAAGGCAGTCGACGCACCGATAAAAGTATGAAATTGTGGGTTCCAGAATTTGGGATGGATCTCAACTAATTTTATTTTTTTACTTTTAATTATCAAAATAATAAGTAAATAAAAACACCTCACGTAATTTTTCGTAAATTTAATTTATTATTATTATTATTCATTTTTTATTTGCCGAAACATGTAATTTTGTTAAATTTTTTATGCTAATTTTGTTTAATAATTTGCCGTGGCATATTTAAAAATGTGGTATATATATCTTGAGAATTTTTATGGGTAAATTGTAAAAATAGCCACTCAATTATAATTATAATTTTATTTTAATCATTTAATTATTAATTTTTAATTTAATTATTTAATTTTTAAAATTAAATATTTTAACCGTTCTTCTATTATTTTTGTTGGTAATTTTAATCTCTAATATTTATAAATTTGTCTCTTTCTCAAGCTATTGGAGGGTTAAATTTTATAAAATGTCTTTATCGGAAACACATATTTAAAAATAAAAAGAAAATATAAAATATTGAGTCATAAATTTGACTTTTTGATTTCATGCTCTAATTTAACTACTACACTGAAAGCAGCTGATCAAAGTGTTCTTTGTTTTTCTTTTTGATGTTCTGGGGATTGATTATTTATTTGTATAATATCCACTTGAACTAAAAAAAAAAAAAAAAAACCCAGTAATCATAGTATCAGCTGAAGCAGAGAGAAATGGAGAGCACCTTGAAGGAGATGAGAGGCGGTGAATCAGTACTTGACTTGTCCCCCAAAGCCACCGTCGGTGGCGGTGTTGAGGATGTTTACGGTGAGGATTGTGCCACCGAAGAACAACTTGTCACCCCTTGGACTTACTCTGTTGCAAGGTCACCTTTTTTATGTAAAAGCTTTTGTTTTTGGTTATGGGTTTTTTAAAAAAAGTTTTTTTAACTATTTCTTCCATGGTTACAGTGGATATTCATTGTTGAGGGATCCCCATCATAACAAAGGGCTTGCATTCACTGAGAAAGAAAGGGATTCTCATTACTTGCTTGGGTTACTGCCTCCTGCTGTTGTTACTCAGCAGCTTCAGGTTTATATTGAAACCCCTTTTTATGATCAGATTTTGAGGAGTGGTATTAATGCATGTTTTTTGTTTGTTTTAATTCCTAGGAGAAAAAATTGATGGATAACCTCCGGAAATATCAAGTTCCACTGCAAAAATATATGGCCATGATGGAACTTCAGGTCTCACTTTAAGCTTTGGACTTGTTGGGAAAAAGGGTTTGTTGAGGGTCATGGGAGGTCTGACTCTCTCTTTGGAGTCCATCGAGAGTTGATGGACCCCTCAACGTTGGAGGAATTGTGCCCGTGGTGTGTAATTTGGTTTTATCCCCGGTTTTGTCTTCCAACTCCACAGATTCACGGGGAAGGAGCGTCTCGCCCACCAAAGAAATGCTAGCATTTGACCTCCATGCTCACATTTCTTTGGTCGACTAGGTGCTTTCACACTGTGAACCCGTTAGGAGTCTTAGCGGAGTAGGGAGACTAAACAAGGGATAAAACAGAGCATAGACACCCCGGGCACAATACTTACACTGTTGAGGGGTCTGTCGGCTCTTGATGGATGACACTTCTAAGACTTCTCCAAAGAGACAGTCCGACCTCCCCTCTACAGGTTTTTTTTTTCATTTTTGCTCATTGGTTTTTCACCATTAACAGGAAAGGAATGAAAGACTGTTTTACAAGCTTTTGATTGATAATGTTGAGGAGTTGCTCCCAATTGTTTACACCCCAACTGTAGGTGAAGCTTGCCAGAAGTATGGAAGCATCTTTAGGCGACCGCAGGGTCTTTATATAAGTTTGAAAGAGAAGTATGAATGTTTCTCTGCTTTTGTATAATTTGAATATCCTAGTGGATTGGCTCAATTTAATTCGACAATAACGTGCAGGGGAAAAGTTCTTGATGTTTTGAAGAATTGGCCTGAAAGGAATATTCAAGTTATTGTTGTAACTGATGGTGAGCGTATTTTGGGACTTGGGGATCTTGGCTGTCAGGTAAATTGATTAAATTAGAAACGTTTTAATGCGGTTTTTGTATTCTGTAATGTAAATGAGTAACTGGTTTGGATATGATTCTGTTGGAAATTCAGGGGATGGGAATTCCTGTTGGGAAATTGTCTTTGTACACAGCACTCGGAGGGGTTCGTCCTTCAGCGGTAAGCATTGTTATGTTCTTGAGATGAAAATTTACATAGTTAAAGGAGAAGTGAACTTTGGATATAAACGGCACTTGTAATGATGCTATCATAATGATTGATTCCACCTTATAGTGTTTACCGGTGACCATCGATGTGGGCACAAATAATGAGCAGTTGTTGAAAGATGAGTTCTACATTGGACTTAGACAAAGGAGGGCAACTGGACAGGTTTGCAGATTTTAATATCTTAATCATCATGCACATAACTTATGTTATTCTGAGGTTGTTTTCGTTACATTTTAGGAATACGCTGACTTGCTACACGAGTTCATGAGTGCTGTCAAGCAGAACTATGGGGAAAAAGTTCTTATACAGGTAGGACACTTCCTTTTGTCTTTTAGAATGTATTTTCTTCTTGCATTTTCCTAACCATGCTCTTGAAATGTTTCGCAGTTTGAAGATTTTGCAAATCATAATGCTTTTACATTGCTTGCGAAATATGGCACAACCCACCTTGTCTTCAATGATGATATACAGGTAGGTGATTCTAGCAACATTGTAGAGAGCTCCCTCATTACGATTGTTCGGGTTTTTCTTTAATTTATGATTACTTTTGGTGCAGGGGACGGCATCCGTTGTTCTTGCTGGGGTTGTCGCTGCATTGAAGTTGATTGGTGGTACTCTAGCTGACCACAAATTCTTGTTCCTTGGTGCCGGGGAAGTAAGACACCGATCTCTGCCTCATCATTTTTTTTTTTCCTGGGAAGGGAAGGGAGCAATATGCTGAAATAATTTACTTTTAATGGACCAACTGGAAATACCTCTCGATCGAGTCACTGATGGTTGCTTTTGTCGTACTGTTGCAGGCTGGGACTGGTATAGCAGAGCTTATAGCTCTCGAGATGTCAAAGCAGGTTAAAGCATACTAATAAGAATTTTATGGATCTTTTTAGTGATCGTAAATTCCATTACAGTGCTCGGAGTGATTATTTTTTTGTTAACTTTCAGACAAAAATTCCTGTGGAAGAGACCCGTAAGAAAATCTGGCTTGTGGACTCAAAGGTACCTATAAGCTTGGCCTCGATTGTTGTAGAAATAAATATATCGTATGAACATCCATTTTCACCTTAATCGGCATGAGAAAAACTTTTCAGGGACTGATTGTTAACTCTCGTAAAGAATCACTTCAACACTTCAAGAAACCATGGGCTCATGACCATGAACCTGTTAAGGATCTATTAGGTGCTGTCAAGGTAAGAAAAATATTACTTACTTTTGTGTTTTTTAAACTAATTTCCGGTGCTTACTTTTCTCGTACTTCTTCAGGCTATCAAGCCAACTGTTTTGATTGGGTCATCTGGAGTCGGAAGAACTTTTACGAAGGAAATTATCGAGACTTTAGCCTCCTTCAATGAGGTACTTTACGAAGTCCTCTTATCTGTATGATTTCTGGTATAATATAACTTTCTGCCAACCGGAACTGGAAAATATTTACATTGTTGTATATTGATAACGATGCAGAAACCTCTTATTATGGCTCTCTCCAACCCGACCTCACAATCTGAGTGCACTGCTGAAGAAGCTTACACTTGGAGTCAGGTAACATTCTTCATTTGTTAGTTCGTACTCTGTAAACCTCATAACTAAGGTGTAAAAGCTACCAGAAAGTTTGGGTGCAGTATTTGCTTCAAAATCTCATTCTTATTAACGTTGTCCGCATCTTGCAGGGCCGTGCAATTTTTGCTAGTGGAAGTCCATTTGATCCTTTCGAATACAATGGCAAAGTTTTTGTTCCTGGACAGGTCCGACCATTATTTGATTGTTTAGAATAGTATAGCAAATTCTCCCCATATGCAATATCTCATGAATACCGGGAACTGATCACCGTGTTTTCTTCTGTCATTTCAGGCCAACAATGCTTACATTTTCCCTGGATTTGGTCTGGGTTTGGTCATCTCTGGAGCAATTCGTGTGCATGACGACATGCTTTTGGCTGCTTGTAAGTAAACAATAATTAACTTACGTACAACACAACAACATATACATACCGAAATTCGCTGGGATTTAGATTAACTGTATACTGTTGTTACCTGTCTTCATATTAACAGCGGAAGCCTTGGCTAAACAAGTATCTGACGAAAACTACAATAAGGGCCTTATTTATCCACCATTCTCTAACATAAGGAAAATTTCAGCTAATATAGCTGCTAACGTTGCTGCCAAAGCATATGAACTCGGTCAGTCGACACTTCTAGTTAAATTACAGATCTATATATATAGTTGTTTTCAATTCGTTTAAGACTGAAACTGTTTGTAATTTGCTTTCTAGGTCTGGCAACTCGTCTCCCCCGTCCTGCCAATCTTGTGAAGTATGCCGAGAGTTGCATGTACTCGCCTGTCTACCGAAGTTACCGGTAAATTTTCGTGCACCATTTTCATATATAATAGGTTCATCTTGAAGCTCATGGTATGCTGTATATGTTGTCTAATAAGACCAAAACGTATAACTTGGGTTGTGAAATGTTTACTGTTATGAGTGTTTGAAAATGTTGTACTATTATGTTTTTGAAGCAGACTCTATGTTCATGTTTTATAATTAATTAATAATACTTCTATCTTCACAAATTTATTTTTATTTTCAGGAATTTTAATTATTTTGTTTTAAGATTTTAAAATTCAGGTCTAACTGTTAACACTTTTAAATTGTTTTGTATGATATTTTGAAACAAAAATCACAGAAAATGAGCTAATAAATTTGAATTTAATAAAATAATTTTAATAGTGTTCACGAGTGGACTTTTTAAAATATATAAAGTAGAGGATTCAATCCTTGAAAGTATAGGGAATATTAAGATTTATGATATATTTTAACCAATATAATAAATTTTCATTTCAAAAATTTATGTGCAAATGCATATAAGAAAGTTATATTTTATATATTTATTTTCTACTAATATTCTGCTTTAATTTTTTTGTTTTAACATATATTTAAAATTTAAATTTAAAATATTAATTTAATTTGATATAATTAATATTTTTAAAATTTTTACATGTAAAATTTTATGCGAAATAATTTGATGATGTCACATTATATGTGGTTAAATTTGTAAATATGTATATATAAGTTTTGTATAATGTCAAATTTAGCTTTTATATTTTTAGTTAATTTGATATTTCTTTTAGTTACATTTGATCCTCGATCTTTAAAAAAGTCAAATTTGACAATTAATCTTGTCGAATTGTTGACCTTAAAATTTTAACATGATAATTTATAAGTAATTATATTTCATTTTATTTTATTTTGAATATTTTTATAATTTTAAATTATTTATTGATCAAATACAGTTCGCTAAATAATAAGCAAAGCATCAGCAGGTAAGCACTGTGACAAATACAGTAAAATAAGGGACATCAAAGTCTGTCTGACATAGTTTAGTTTTCTACATTAAAGTTTTTCTTTTTCCTGTTATTTTTAGTTATTTTAAATAAAATATATAAAAATAGAAATTATTTAAGTTTATTTATGATATTAATCATAAAATTAAACATATACAGAACTTTAAAATATTTAAATTAATACGTGGAACCAAACTCGTAGATTACCGAGTAAAAAGATTATTGCCGGTATAAGTCAAACTCATTATCATACATATATATGTACACAAATCCCATCCAAATTTAATTAGTGACAGATTTTTTATTATTATTGAGGATGGATCCTCTACATTGGTGCTTAACCATTCCTTTTTCGTTGTTGTTGCACAATCAACAAAGAAAAATTGCCAACGAAATCTGAAGATGATAGTAAGTCTCCAATTATCCCAATCTCTCGAAATTCACACCATTCTTCTAGACCCAAGGTTATTATTGCATCTTCACTCTTGTATCTTCTCCCAACAATGATAAGTTGGTAGTCTTTGACGATGGATCGAAGAAAAGTCGATGTCTCGGGTCCGTCTTTTACATGTTCCTCGATGTACGTTAAGGGCACACTTGCTTTGATGTCTTTCAACATCTCTTTGTCGAGTATTCGTTCATCTTCGGCTAGGAAGAACTCTAAGCTGTCCACAGCTTTGAGGTGGATTACGGTGAGGCTAACGCTGTCGTCTTGCGAAAAGCGTTTAGCTAATGCTAGAGCCTCCCTATCGTCTTCGCCTCCTAAGAAGATTACGGCAATGGCGTAGGATGAGGAGTTGGATGGTGATAGTGTGTCTTTGGAATTGAAGCCTTTTATATTGCGACGTCCTTCGACGAGGATCCCTACTGAGCAAGGTGCTCGTTCGAGAATGTTGAAGTTGAGGCTTCTTAGGGCTTGATCTTCTGATTCGATGCTTCCGTCACTGTACCACCTACGGTGAAACGGAAGTATTATAAAGGATGTGAGGCGGTCCATGGCGAGGTTGCATGTATCTTCGTACATCAAATTTGATGGAGAGACCGCAGTGAAAAAGTTTACAGATACAGCTCTCAAGTTGTCCAGCTCGAACTGTTTGAACGCGACCACGACATTGTCGGAGTACGATTTGTTAGATGACGCTTTCTGTTGCTTGTGATGAGCGATGAAAAGCGGCGTGGCTTGTCCGCTGAGCTTCACAAGGTGAAGGACATCCAAAGCAATCGGGCATTCCCTAGTCGGACAAGAGGCGTTCAATAGGTTGATAATGGAATTAACGTTACCTGGCACGTGAACGCAACCGATCATTCGCAGCTCTTGGTTGAATTTGGAATTCATGACGGTCCGTTTCTGAAAACATAAATACTTCTTAGACGGGTCGTAAAGATTTTTCACGGCTATTGGCACAACGCTTGCCACAATAATGATTACAATAGTCAAGTGAGCGAATATATCCTCCGATATAATCTGCATTAGTTTAACCAAATCAAAACAACAAAGCATTAGACATTACGAAATCCATTCCAAACCCGAAAAACATTACGAGAAACACGTACTCTAGAATCATTCATGATGCTGTAAGAACCGATCTCGACAATCCCTTTCGATACCATTATAAAAGCAAGTGCAAAAGAGTCCTTAGTGGGCATCTTGCATAATAAAGGCAACAATAAAGAGACCCCAAATTTGATAATCAATGTTACCACAGCTCCAACGGCTTGATGATATGCATATTTGGTAGAGTATTTAAAGTAAGATAAATCAAACCTCATACCACATGTTGTAGCAAATAGAGGCATAAACAAGCCTGAAACAACAGGGTCTAGCTTTTCAACCAATGCTGACCCTAATGGCGGACCATCCGGTACAGCCAATCCGAAAATAAATGGACCATATAAAAAATATACACGAAATAGTTCAGTAAACCTAGGTGATATCATGAAGGCCAAAATGATGACATAAAAGCAAGTGTCTTTGATTTGGCCAGCTTCAGGTGTACGTTTCACCATCCATTTCATCCCAGGCCGTAAAACGAATACGAGGATACAAACATAGAGTATAGCCATTCCAACATCAAATAGAACATATTTGCTGCCTTTTTGGATCCCGGTATTAACCCATACGCTAAACATGGTAAGCACTAATGTCATCATGTCGCCTATGAGTGCCGCGGATAATCCGAGCCTGCCGAGTTCCGAATTAAGTATCTTCAGCTCACTGAGAAGGCTATGTATGACCGGGAATGACGTCCCAGAATACGTTACCGCAAGGTGAAAGATTTTGTTGGAAAACACATTGCCTCCTGGGTGAAGTGTCTTGACTATCATCAACCAAAATATCAATGGTACCAACACGGACAACAAACCAATAGCTATGGCCAATTTTCCAGATTTCAAAGTTAACCTAAGATCCATTTTTACCCCACTTAAGAACATGAAGAACATAAACCCTAATGCTCCCAGTGACCCTAAAACTGCAACACTATCCTCTGATATGGTAACCAATGAATGCTCATCACTGACTATCACAGGACTCATTAGTATCCCTGCCTGCAAAACATACATGCGTGGGTTGTTAAACAGCTTAAAAGGGTAAAGGTATCGAGGCTATTGTCTTAAGAATCAGATTGCATTTTATCATCCTTACTGAAAAAAAAAAGAGCAAATTAGTATATGTATGTACGTTAAAGGTGTTTATGGGATGAGTTGAGTTTAGGTATGATATTAATATATTTTGTGCTTGCCCAAGCTTGGCTCAATTGAAATATGAGATTAAAATTTTGCTTAATCCCATCTATATTTATAAGTAGCTAACCCAAACTCATTTTAGATTTGCCCAGATTATGTTTTAAAAAAAATTATTATAATTACCTTAGTATTTTTTTAATGTTTATATTATATTACCAATACACATACACAAAACATATGAACATGCACTTACAAGGACCTGGGAGATGAACAATGGCAAACCCAAGAGCTTGAGTAAACAATGGATGATTTGAGTGAGAACAAAAATGACCACCATTTGAAAATGAAGTCTTGGCCCAGAATAGTCCATGAGTTTACCAAGTTTGTCCTTTTGAACAAGCAATGCAGCCAAGCCTGGTGAGATAACATTGGGTGGGAATTTAAGGCAAACCTCTTCTGATCTTGCTGTTCTCTCCATGCCAGTAGTGTAGGAGCTTGAATTATAAGCCATGGTGGATAGTCCTGCAAATTGGTACAAAGCTACAAAGATATTTTGATAATGGGATTGGCAAAAGGATTGGAATTAAATTTATAAACATTACAGGGTGTTTTTTCATTAACAGCTTTTTTGTTCTTGGTTTCAAAACCAGAACTAAGTTCTTATTTTTTCCATTACATTTGAACCTCATGCGTGTAACTCTTGATGACATTGATCTTGTTGTTCATTGTTATAGCAACCTTAAAATTTTTCAGGTTTTTTTTAGCATTAACAGAGATAGTATAGCAAACAGTTTGTTTTTGTTTTATTCGAGAAGTTAATATTTGAGAGTTTATATGTTTCGAAGGGTGTACTTAAATGAAGTTATAAAATTTGTTATCAAATTGAATTTAAATTCAGATTTTATTTTATAATTTAGGGTTTAGTTTTGTGATTAAATTGAACGGATAATTTAATTTTTGGCCTGTGAATTTGGTAACTAGGTCTATTTTTATACTTGTATTTTTTTTGGTTTAATTTGGTACCTAAACTTGGATTCTGTCATTATTTGATGGTGTGATCAGTGTTTTTAAAACATGAGTAGATTAGTCAGTTGGACCAATTGGATTGAGAATCGACCTATATAATAATCCAAACGAAGGTGTTGAATTGATTGAATCAGAAATTGCTCGAAATTGATAAAAATTGAAAGTTGAGACAAACCAATAGTTTGAACATGTTGAACCATTTTAATATTTTTTTATGAATTTTAATTAATTAATTAATTATTGTTGGTCTAACAATTGAATATATCGAATCAATTGAATTGAGAATTAGTGGTCTGATTGGTTCAACCGTTGGTTGGTAATATAAATTTTTAATTTTCAAGTGATAATGTGGCACAATCTTAGAGTATCACGTTATCAAACTATTAAAATTTTCAAATTCATGGACCAGAATAAATCTAGTTACTAAATTTAGGTACTCAAGTGGATAAAAATATAGGTACCAAAATAAACCTAATTATCAATAATAGGGGTAAAAAATGTATATTATCCCTAAATTAAAACTTCAAGTTTCACTTTACATGTTTTGACTTGTTTGCCAATTTAATGTATAGAAATTAAGGGTGAGTTTGGATGGGCGGTGCGTTTACCTGCGATTAGTGTAAAAACAGCTGTGGCGGTGAGATTAGATACTATAGCGATACTGTAGCGTGAGACAAAAAGTAAGCTAAACGCACCGCACCGCACTCAATCGCCCATCCAAACCTACCTTAAATTACTTCAGCATTTTAATAAAAAGAAATCTTTACATTTTAGAGTATTTTTATTTTGATCTAAAAACATCTTTATATTTTTGTCATCATTGTTAGACTTTTATTTTAGTTACCTAAGGGTTAAATCTCTAATAACAGATGATTGTACAAACCATATTATGTTTACAAACATCAAGTGGATAAAAAATTGTTTTTTGCCTGACCAAAATGAAAGTGTAAATATGATGTGGCATTTACAATCAACTGTTGTTAGAGATTTAGCGCTTAAACAATAAAAATGAAAGCGTTCTCTAACAACAATGACAAAATTGCAAGGAATTTTTTTGGGTGATCAGAATGAATACCCTAAAAGTTGAGTGATCAATTAAGTAGTTTATCCTAAAAAGAAATTAATGCTAATATTTAAAAAAAAGGTTTTAATGGTAAAATAGTATGGAACTATATTTCGATTTTAAGATTGGCCCCTAACGATCTTTGTCTTAAGTAGCCCCTAACTGAGGGGTTGGAAAATTATAAACTAGCTAGCTCTTCAAAAATAATAAATTTATGTTAACATAAAATTACATTTTGGCCCTCTTAAAAGAATTTTTTTTTTGTTTAATTCTTTTAAAAATAATAAAATTATAAATTAATACATGATAATAAAAAAACTAAAATCATATACAATTCAATTCCGACCCTAGAAATTTTTTGGGCTCACACTTATTTATTTGATCAGTCAGGATTTTTTAACCCAAAATATAATATTCTTAAAAGGAATTAACCATGCGACACTTTAGACTAAAGAATGATATTGTCATCGCCATCCTTCCAACCATGATTCAATCCAATGCTTCTTGAACAACTTGTTTAGATTGAACATCAACTAGCTGCCTCCATAACTTCATTATCCAAGATGCTTTTTTTTCTTTCTTTCTTTCTGATGAACAAAATTTCAATTGTTAATAGAAGCTTTTAGATTTCCTGAAATCTGAAAGCAAATTAATCTAATCATGCAAGAGATATGTTATACTCCACCTCAACATGGCACATGGCAAGATATGCGGTTATCAGCAAACGACTCTTAATTGGGAGTGATCCGCGTACAACTCTTAGTAAGAAACTATCTGTAGCGACCTTTCATGTAAGACAGTTCGCAGATGACCTCTTGTATGTTCTATCTAAACCAACTTGGAGAGTACCAAAGTTAAACCACCTTCAGAGTAGAACCAACATTACACTCTATGGCGACAACTAACATGTAATGGCCTACTATGCACCCTTTTGAGGACCACCAAATTATAACCATCTCGTCCAACCTTGCGGACAAGAATGTCAAAGCAAAATCGACAATACACTCTATGATGACAATTGACTTGTAACGGCCCTGGCATCTGACTAGCACGCACGACTTTGCAGGATACTACATTGTTGGCTACGTGGCACTACAGGAAAGGGGTACTCTTATATAACCTTGAGTGTACGAGGAACCAAGGATAGACTTCCTCGTACTTTGAAAAACCCTACACAACAACCTTGGCAATCTTCTTCTCCTTCTCCTTAATTCAGCTCTCCACATGTCACAGGTATACTCTTACCTACCGTCCTCTCATCTTTGTTGGTTACTCATATCAACAAGATAGTAAGGCAAAAGAAGCAAAAACGGTGTTTGAGGTCTATGCATAGAGATGATAATGGATAATAAAGATTCAAATATTTGTAACTATTTGATGAATCCAAAAAATTGGATGCTATTCATCAATGCAGGGTTTAGGGAGGGTTTTGAAAATACCCAATTGGCCAAAAAAAAATTGGGTTTTTCAAGCTTTTGAATTTCCAAAACTCTTAACATGTAAAGATAAATTTATTGGAGTATTTCTCACTGGGTGAAACTACTTTTCTTTTATGAAATATCTATAACTATTCATAATTCTTCATTAAATTTTTAAATAGGAGGACAAAGATAAATACATTATAGTGTGCTCAAACTTACATCTTTTTATAATGATAATAATACCGAATCAACTAAACTAACACTCAATCTGCTTCAAACTACATATTAAAACTTATTAGTGTATTCACCAATATACATATATCATCAAACATCAATTTTATTACAAAGTAGCTAGCTCATCCCTAAGATCTAAGGAACAGTGTTGGATCAGGAATAAACCAACGGCAGAGTTTAACTATTAATTGGTCACTTCATCCATTGAGACATTGTCCTTGGCAGAATTTTTATGGATTTTAAGTCTACAGTAAGGGATTTTTCCACCGTGGTAATTAGTTTTTCTTGTAATCTTGTCCCAATCTCACAACACTACAAAAAATTCATAAAAAGAAAAAAAAAAATGAGAACTTATGGCTATAAATAGATGAAGCATAATTAAACATAATAAAATTTCGCCAATTTATATTTGTTGAAACCACTCACCGTTCTTTAAAAAACTTCAGCGAACGAACTTCACAATTTCCGAATCTGCAGAAACATTATTTTTAGATACCTCTTTGTTTATCGTTTTATTTTTCATATCTAAATATGCGTCGGATATAAATATGGAGATAGAAATACACTAACGGGGTAAGAAACTCCTTTTCTATCGAGCAGTCAAACTCATTTTTAAGTGCGATCAATGTTTGCTGCAAAAAAACCCCATGGCTGACCACTGCTATCTCCTTTTCTTTACGTGCCAATAACCTGAAATATTAGATTATAGTGTTTAAAAATCATCTAAACTAACTCGAAATTTTAACTAAAATTGTTCGTAGGCTAAGTTGAGCTAATTAAACCTGATCATGTATGACATTAATATTTTACACGGGTGTTAACAGGGAAAAGTTAGTAATTGTGTGATGAGGGTCTAGGTGAATTAACAAAATTTGGAGGCCAAAGCTAAAAATTTGGGGTGAAAAATGGAATTCTTTCATTTAACAAAGAGGATAGAAGGGATTAAATTGAACTATTGCCATTTGGGAGAAACTAAAGCTGCAATTGTATCATTCAACCAAAGTGGGCCAAGGCCCCTGCATACGCATATTGCTAAAACTTGATTCGGCTAGAAAATATGTATCAAATTTTGCTAAATTTACCACTTATTTGTAAAACTTACCCATATTATTTTTTTATATTTTAAAATACATTATTTTTATTATATAAATATGAAATATCGTAAAATTTCATCATCTCTTGTAAAATTAAAATATTTCACCACTCGAGTGTAAAAAGGTTAATTATTTAGTATATTTAATAAGTGGATTAGGATTTTATCACATGTTTATTTATTTATCTTTTAATTTTAAATAAATCTTAAATACACATGAAAAATTTCAATCTGCTTATAATGTTAATTTTTTCATTTACTAAATAATTATTCATATATAAAAATTTTAAAAATAATATAGTAAAAATTTGAAAACGATCTAGGCTTTCCCAAGCTTCAACCTTAAATATTTAAGTTCAAGCCTAATTCATATTTTAAATAAACTTAAATTTTTTCACATTTATTTTCGAGCATAACAGTTTTGTCCGAATCATTTCAAATATTAGATAAAATATTCAGCTTAGACCAATAAGCTAACCCTTTAAAGATACATATGTGTTGAGTTTTTAGTACACACCATTTGATGAACTTGATTCCCTTAGCAGCAACTGATTCATTGCTTTCACGTTCATCAGCTGCCCATAAAATGTCATCTTCACGTTCAATCTGAAATAAAATTATTTTTGAACAGGTTCAAGCTTCCATGTTTACTGTTAATGAAATTCAGAAAATTGATTATATAAAACAATTACCTTATATCTTATTTTTATTCAAATCATATCAAATAGTTATATATAAATATATATTTAAAATATATATAAGTAACATTCAAGTATGAGTAGAGTGCAGGGGAAAAGCAAGTTGTACTTGCCAATGAAAAATCAACTTGAGGAAATCGAGACCGGCACTGGCTGATGGATCCTCTACTGCGACCCTTGCTCTGCGTTGAATTCAACGATACGATTTTGAATTGAATTATAAATGTATTGAAAAGTAACAAAGCCAAGCTTGACCCGACATACCAAACGTTCACGACAAAGTTCGGATGCCATGATCGGTGGGTGATTGAAAATGGGTGTCTTAATCCCATTCTGATAGCCATTCTCTACTGTATTTTCGTCCTTTAGTGGACTACCAAAAATTCCAACTGATGTTTGTAATGTCCTGTAATATTTCAAATCATTAGAAACTTCGTGACTAGACACGTAAAATTTGACTTGAATCATTTTAATAACAATCAACCAAAACCCAGAACATTGTTGTTTTGAGAGATTGATACCTTGTCAGAGGGGAAGTTACGACTAGTTCAATTCTTTCCAGCAGTCCACTTGCAGAAAGATCTTTCCGTTGCTGACGAACCTGTTAAAACCAGCTAAAATGTCAAAAAAGTTGATGAAAATTTAATATTCCGTTGGCAAAGCTTAGTTCATGACCTGTTGCCAACCAAGAGGAGAGAGTTCAGGATCAGCATATTGAATTCTTTTTAATGGATCACGATGCCTCTCTGATTCTAAATTGTGAAGCCCATGTGCATGCCTTATCTGGTAAAAACAACATTTGTTAATATAATTAAACATGCATGCTTGCTTGATAAATAAAACAAAGAAATTACTACAACATGCATGTTCTTGTTTGATAAATATTGAAGTAAAAAACAGGTAGGAACCAGATGAATAACAAGTTTTTGATTGTTATGATATGGAGCTGGTGCAGTTGTTTCCATTTCTGCAAACGTGAACAAAAAGAGAGAGAAGGGGGGATAGAGAAATATTGATGATCAAACAAGGCAGGGAATGCAGATCTATTTATACTTCCATGAAATTGGCTGTTCCTCTAGGTGATGACGACCATCCTTCAAGACACGGTGTGGGTGTAAACGGAAATGGACCCACTCTACGTTAAGTGTTGGCAAAGGCTGAGGTACAGAGATGTTTATGGTTCGGGTTATTTCCAGATTTATTTTAGCTCAAATCTATAGATTCTTTGTAGTCTAAAAGCTAATTCAAATATATATTTTTACGTTAATGGTTTCACTACAGCAAAATAGATTTTTAGCGGCGTTTTTAGTGGCGTTTTAAAGAAAAACACCGCAAATATTATACAATAGCGGCGTTTGAAGAAAACGCCTCCAAATAATGAGCAATAGCGGCGTTTATTTAAAAACGCGCTAAAATGATATATAGCGTTATTGGCAAAAGCGCTAAAAGTCTGAGCATTAGCGGCGCTTTAGAAAAAACGCCGCTAAAAGTCTGATCATTCGCGGCGCTTTAGAAAAAACGCCGCTAAAAGTCCGATCATTAGCGGCGCTTTTGGAAAAACGCCGCTAAAAGTCTAAACATTAGCGGCGATTTTATAAAAATGCCGCTAAAAGTCTGAACATTACGGCGCTTTTGGAAAAACGCCGCTAAAAGTCTGAACATTAGTGGCGCTTCTAGAAAAATGCCGCTAAAAGTCTGAGCATTAGCGGCGTTTTTTTACAGAAACGCCGCTAAAAGTCTGAACATTAGTGGCGTTTTTAGAAAAACGCCGCTAAAAGTATATTTATATTTAAATTATAATTATATTTTACATTATTTAAAAGATAATAGATAAGCTTTATATATATATTAAAATTAAAAAAATTGTAACCCATGCATTTGTAGAGAAACAAAATTAATTAGTAAATTGAAAATGTTATTTAAATTTATTAAAATATTGAAAGAAATATTATATAATATTCAAAACTTATCTAAATAAATTAGGGTTTAAGGTTATAATTAAGGGTGCTTTAGTCGTTTGTATGGGCTGACTAGGGTTTCGAGTTTAGTATTTCAAGATTTAGGAATTAGGGTTTAAGATCTATGATTTAAAGTTTAGGGTTTAGGGTTAGTTAGGGTTTTTCTTTAAAAAGCCATATATGGCTTGGGTTTATGGGTTTGTGGGTGTATGGTTTAAGGTTCACGGGTTTAAGGTTTATCGAACGAAGATAGGATATCAAATTTCATTTAATCATTAAAAAATTATAAAAATATATGCTGTAAATTAAATCATTGTGTATCATTTATCCATAAACCTAAAGCGTAAACACTAAAATGTAAACCCTACAGTCTGAACCCTAAACTTTAAATATCAAATTTAGATTCTAAACCCGAAATCATAACTCTAAATACTCGACCATAAACCCCTAAACTGCAAACACTAAACCATTAACCAATTAAACCGCAAAATATTAAACCCTAAAAAGTCTAAACGGCCTTGAAACTTTATTTCATAGGGATATATATTGATGTGTATACATGTAAATGTTAATGTAAAATCTTATGTTTATAATAATTAGTGGAAGCACTTACTATTGATTAAAAAGTTTATTAAAATTTAGAAATTAGAATAAATCATAAAATTTAGTTTTCTTTGTAATAAATAAATTATAATAAATCAAAATTATAAAAATAATTACCTAACTATTCTCTATTTTAATTTAGGAATAACAATAAATTTATTTTTATTTTGATTGGTTACAATTTAGATTTCAGGACTTGTGTTTAGGGTTACGAGTTTAGGGTTAGAGTTTATGGTTTAGAGTTTATGGACATGATTTTATGAATTTAGGGTTTTTGGGTTTTGGGATGACTTAGGGTTTGAATTTAAACTATTTGATCTATTAATTAGGTAATTTCTTTATATTAATTAAAATAAAGTTTAATTGTAATTTAATTTTAAAAATTTTAAAAATTAATGACATGTAGAAAAATTTAGAACTACTAACATTAAAAAATATATGTTAAAAATGAAAAAATTAAAATACTATTATTTAAAATACTTTTAAAGTTTTTTGGGTATATGACTTATAAGAAAATATTATAAGAAAATATTATAATTAAAATTTGAAAAAGCTAATTTTAAGTTAAAGTTTTAGTGGCGCTTTATAAGAAAATTGGATTGAATCTTTAAATATATATTAGTATCAAAAACATTAGCAGCGTTGTTTGATAAAAACGCCACAAAATATAAGAAATAGCGGCGTTTTTTTAATAAACGCCACAAAAAGTATTTTATTTTAATTTAAACGGCGCGTATTGTTAGCTAGAATAAATTGAGTTTTAGCGGCGCTAGGTAAAAAACGCCGCAAAAAATAGACTTTTAGCGGCGCTAGGTAAAAAACGCCACAAAAGGATAGACGCCTTAATTTTTTCCCCCTAAAATTTCCCCCCAATTCCTAAATTTTTAGTATCAAGGAAGGTTGGGATTTTTCCCAAAATCGTGGACGAGGCTAAAGCATCTAACGCCACCCATCTCCTAAGTGAAGGAGCTCTCACCGTCTGTTCAAATCCCTTCCGTTCATCAATTCTCTGTCGCCTTCACCAAGATATCGACCCTCTCTTTCAAATTCTAAAGCTAACCGCCACCGTGGAGCGCGTTGTATGCTTTGTTTGACATTTCAGTAGAGATCCCAATGACACTTCGCTAGTGATGAGTTCTTGGAGGAATTTTTGAAGTTCCTTTTGGTTGGGCTCTCGACTAATAAAGCGCACGATTTAGGGCTTGCCAAATCATTTTCGAGGTCAACTCTTTTAAATTCGGCTTCATTTTTTAAAACTTTTTAGCGTTTTGAATTTTAGGGATTTTATATATATATAACAGATAATATTTAAATTTAGATGAATCGAAGTGAGCGATGAACTATGGGATTAGGTGATAGAGTTAATGAAATTTCGGTTTGTGGACAAGGTTAGTTAATTCGTACACTTGCGATCGATGCGTTTTCACAATTTGTAAATGATTACGAAAATAGCGACATTCTTGATTTATTTCTAAAGTCCTTCCATTGGAGCAGAACTCGGTCGATGTGTAAACTTATATATTGTTTCTATTTTCTCTTAAGGTATGCTCTTTGGATTTCACTTTCGAGTACAAGGCCAATTTTGTTTCTCTTTTTGAACAATTTGATCCAATTTTGTGTGAGTAGGTTTGTTCTTTAAAGTAGTCTTATTAAGTTGAATAGTACACTTCATTATTTATTGGCAATGAGCTTGAGGGTTTAGTCTGATAGATTTGTTACAGCAATGTTCTAACTTCAGTTCGAGTTTTTATTAGCTTTGCAACGGAATGATTTTAGGTTTTAACTATATGTATATGATTGGAATAGGCTATTATTAATAACTTGTTCTCTTTATTGGTGACGAGATAAGATTCATTGATAATCTGATCTCATTGAATCGATCATCAAATAGCACAATTTGGGGCTGAGTTGGCTTCTACTCTTGTAATTGTGATTTCAAAGGTCTTCGTGAATTCATCCTTAATCTCTATCTTTGTTGGTTTTCTTGTTTCATTATTCTTTGAGTTTATGGGTTATATGAAATATTTTGTGTATATATCGATAAAAACATATCTACTCAGAGTGGAGGTACCCTGAAACAAGAAATGGCCTATTGAAGTCTGAAAGCCTTAGTGAAGTTGGTGTGGATTTTGCAAAATAGGTTTTATCTCAAGTTCTTGTTTCATTTTTATTTGTTTTCCCTACTTGAGTGTCATTTCAAAAATTATATAATTTAAATATTTATTTTCATATAAACCCTAAATAAAAAGCTCAATCAAAACAAATACAACGAAAACTTGAATGGTTTTGATATATATATTTTAAATGAATCTCTTCCAAACAAGAACTAAAGTTTAAAAGGAACTTTCTAGTTTGAGGAATGGTAGTAAGCGTTAAACTAAACATGTTTCGTTGTTGTGGGAGAAAAATAAATTTGTTGATTACTCACCAAACACCCTAGCTTCGGACTCTAAAATAAGAGCGAGAATCAAAGATTTTATATAATGTTAATCATGAGGGATGTAGCTCAAAGGCGTAGAGAGCTCTTTTGCATGTGAGATCTAGGCATTGGCTTCAATCCCTGCATTTTCATTGTATTGTATTTTCTATTAACAAATATTAGATGTGAATAATTGTTTGATATATTATTTTTGGGTGCAATAATAAAGCGAATTGCATTATTAAAAATTTATTCGAATACAATCTTTGAAGGTAATATTATTAAAAGAAATAACTACCAATTTTGAAAATTATTGATAATTTTATGAAGAGAATTTGGACATAAGCAATATAGTGTGTTAGGTGTTCGCTTTTCTGTGAAAGAATGAAACATTTATGCCCACTTTTTAATTCAAAATGATGATTTGAAAAAAATATATATATATATATTTATGAACCTAATTTATTTGTTTAATGTGTAATTAGATGGCATGGGCAGTTCAAACTGAGATTGACTGACTTTTTCTGTTGTTTTGAACAATCATTTGTTAATTTGCATGCAGGGGATCTGGGAGAGGTAGCCACTTGCGGCTTTGGTTGAATGGTATAATTTAATTTAAGTACTTCTCAATATATATTATTTAATTTAAATTTAAAAGGATAAATTGCATTTTGGTCTTTCTTATAAGTTTACAATTCAATTTAAAACATTTAAATATAACTTTTTAGCTTTGGCCCCAACTTTTTAAATTTTATCTCGACCTATCATATAATTCTGAATTTAACTTTGTTTACAAGCTTTGCGTGTTATAATTTTGTATGGAAAATGAAAATTATGTGCTGATAACTTAGTAGTGGGGGTAGAGTGAGAGCGAGTTGGAGCAGGTATGCTTAGGTGGTTTTCATTTTCATTAAATGAAAATTAAGTCTTATGTGATAAACAATGTAACATGGAACATGTGTTTTTACTATAATCACATTGTTGATTTTGTATTTGACCATGTGAAAGAAAATGATAATCGCATACTTTAATTGATTTTTTTTAATATTTATTTTTTGGTGATTTAAAATTTCATTTTAATACGTTATCATAACATAATTTATTCTTAGTATATAACAAAAAGTTACTTCGATAGGCGAACCGGAATATTTTGACATTGTTAGATTGATTTATTGATATGTAAATAGAGGGTCTAGTTTAATGTTTTGATTGTACACATTAACAGGTAGGAAACAACAATCACTTATTCTGCTGGGCATGCCAAATGCACTACTGTTACATAGTATTGGAGGCCGTGTTCTAAACAAATCAATTGTGCAGAGGTTTTTATTAAGCCTTGTAGAAAAGGTACAAACTTTGTCTTGCTCCATGTTCTTTGATTATTCTAGGAACTCCACAATTATCTTGCTTATAAACTCATACCAAAACAATGCTGTTCATAGTGACTTTAACTACTTTCTTGATGGTGTTATTTCTTAAGTTCTTTTTCTTGTAAATGTATACATTAAAGCCTTAATTGATAGTTTATTTGTTCTAATTGTATTTGTTAAATTGCACACGTCTAGATCGTTGTTTCTTAACTTTCAGTTTTTATCCCTTGAGGATCCTCTTCTATAAAAATCCATAACATTGGTCTATCTTTATGGTAGATTATCTACTCTGGTTACAGTTGCAATCAAGAGGCTTGTGGAAGCTAATGCACTCAAGATGGAGATCATTCCAAACCCGAAGGTTTGTATTTCTTTCTTACTATGTCGTCTCTGGTGGATTTCTGATTTCTAAACTATAAAATTGGCTGCAGGAGGTAAATGAAATCAAGGTTCTTCAACTAGAAAGCTGCAATTTGGTGTAGCAATTAGGGTATAAAATTGTACCAATTATGGTTATGGTGTATTAAAATGTAAAAAGATGTCTAATCATGTGTTTTTTTATGTGGTTAAGTTCTTTGATCATGCTATTGGTATCAACGTACCTCGATCGAGATTCTTTATGTCTTGTTCATGAATTTCCATTTTAATACATATTGTTCATGAATTTTTATTTTAATATTTCTTCAAATTAAATTATACATTTTAAATTAGATTTTTATTATTTTATAATATTATAATTTTTTAATTTTTATAACCTTTAGCGGCGTTTTTAGAAAAAAAGGCCACTAAAAGTATAATATTTAAAATTTTTTTTATTTTTCATGACTTTTAGCGGCGTTTTTTGGAAAAGCCATGGTCTTTAGCGGCGCTTTTATCACAAACGCCGCTAAAAGTCAGGGTCTTTAGCGGTATTTTTTGCTCATAAACGCCGCAAAAATTTCCGACGGTTGTATTGACAGCGTTTTTTGTGGCGCTTAGAAAAGCGCCGCAAAGACTTTTTGTGGCGCTTATAAACGCCGCTAAATACCCAAAAAAACGCCACTAAAAGTCTGTTTTGCTGTAATGTTTAGTGGTTAACTTATATAGTCTATTCATAAAAGTATGTGATTTTTTAAATATAGTGTATGCGTATATGACGTGAATATGTATTTTTACATGTAAATATTAATATCTAATTATACGGTATCAAAAATATATTTTTCCAAATTAATTTTTGAATTAATTGCATCGAGTATACCTTTTAATTTTGTTATCTAAATCTAAACTGGTTTAGAGATTTATAAATTGGGTCAAATTGATATTAATAAAGGCAATTCCTTTTCGTTAAAAAAAAAGTTCTTGAGTTCACACGTTTCTTTACCCTAAGCAATGAGAGGTGAGTTTCTGTTAATTTCGACGAGTGAAAATTGCAATATAATCCACCATGACCATCACGTAAGTTATAATTGATATTTTGACTAGGTTAAATTCTACTATTAGTCCCTATACTTTACAAAAATTATGGATTTAATTCTCATATTTTAATTTGATCATTTTTAGTACCTATACTTTTTAAATTTTAAAAATTCAGTCCTTGTGAAACGATAACTGTTAAATTCATTAAGTTAAGCTTTACTATTTCCAAAATATGATGGGGCAAGCATATTATCATATGTATCATGTCACTTTAGCTTGACATTTCCACATATTACTCACTAAAAATTCAATTATTAGATTAATGACTGTCATTTGTATCAAGACAGAAATTACAAATTGTGAAAATATAGAGAATATGGACCAATCCTACAATTATACGCATAGTACAGAACTAGTAATTGAATTTAACTAAATGAATTTAACAACTTCTATTTAGGTCTGGAGCAAAATTTCATAATTTGAAAAGTACAGGAATTAAAATTGACCAATTCGAAAAGTACAAGGACAAAAATTTATCAAATTATAATACAAAAACTAAATCCACAACTTTTCCAAATACAAAAACTAATAGCAAAATTTAACCTTTTGAATATGTTAAAACTACACAAGGGCCATATAAATAAATGAATAATTGAATTCTTTTTATAAATGATAATCAATAGGAGTTGTCCAAAGATTGAGGTACACTCAAGACTTGAACACAAATCTTTTATCACTTGTACATCAATGTTGTAAAATTGAATTAGATGTTGAATAAGATTTCATATAATTGTTTAATTTTTTTAAAATGTGAAAATTAATAAATTTAAAATTAAAAATATTAAAAGATATTAAAATTAAGGAATAATTATACTAAAATAGAACGCATACTTATCATGTAGTCAATATGGTAAAATTTCCTTTTATCTTTTATTAAAATTTCTTTATTATAAAAATGTTTTCAAGATTTTATAAAATGAATATTAACTTTTGTTGGAACATATAGTGCACAATTGCTTAAGAAAAATAGAGTGCATAAGTTATGGCTGCACTGACCATTGAATATGGCAATGTGATAAACACAACAAAAATAGGACATGCAAAATTGTTTATACAATTTGATTTCCTATATTTGTGAATACTAGTTCGGTGAGTAAATTTTATTATCTTTATTCTCAATACAACAAGTGACTTAAGTCCATCACCCTTCGGCATGATATAAATTTCTCAAAGAACAGATAAGTGCTATAAAAATACCTCCTTCTAACTTACAAAAGCCTTTAATATATAGAAATTTAAGACTTGTAAAAATAAAGATCAATTACTTTCGAATCCCTATAAAACAACAACTAAAATATAAAAATATAATATAATAATAAAGATCAATGTAAAGTGGACTATTGGAGATATGTCTGATCCAATTTTTACAAATCAAGGGATTCGATTGCTTGATCTGATTCAAAACTTTTCGTACCTCACTAGAATGGTTGAATTTTGATCCAAGATTGATGAAAAATTGAGAGAATTTTTCCAATTGATTTTTCTCAATCGGTATTTTGCTATAATGCCCTTGGAACCCCTCTCATAATTCTAATTCTAATTCTAAAATCTACTATTATGACATTTGACTACCCAATTTGATTTTTCTTACAAAATAGTCTATATTCCAAACTGCTAATTCTTTAACACTAACTAATTTAAAGAAATTATACTGAATTATATCAATAACTTGATATAATTTTAACAGCTTAAAGTATAATTATAAGTTACAATTAAAATTAATTATTAAAATGTATAAGAACTCAAATTATGAGATTTAAACTTGAAATCTTGAAAATTTTAAGACTTCAACCTTATCATTAAATCAAAGTTTCATTGATTTTTTTTTTGTGTAAGTGTTACAAGTGTAATACAATCAAAGTATTTGACTAAAACTATAAGTAACAAACTATTACGATATAAACAGATTAAAATTAATACAATCTTCAACTAAAACTAATAAATTAAACTCAAATTCATACATGACAATCACATGATCAAACTCGAAAATTCACCTATATAATTCCATGAATTTTGAACTGGATACTCGTTTATATGTTTTATTTTTAATTTTCTAGTCTTCTCTTAAAAAGACAAATTCATGACAAGGACAGCGCATAATCAAACAGGTGTGGAATCAAAAAATGGTGCATTTAGTCAAACATTCAAATATGAATGTCAAAAAGGTCAGTCCAAATATCAAATCAGTCAATTCAACGATTCAAAGGTGAGATTTTGTTTTTAAACCATAAAAAGTTGTGAGTGATTCTCACGGGCCAGACTTTTAAGTCGTCGCAAAGTCTCCACTACGTGATTGGCCTCAAATAGAAATTTTTTTTATTTAAATTCCTTTATATTTTGTAAAATTTTAAACTAATAATAATAAAATTACATTATAATCCTTCTCAAAAATAATAAAAATTTATTCAGCCTTTATAAAATTATATTTTTATTATAAAAATATATAATTTAATTTCGATCTTAATTTTTTTTGAATTTAATTTTATTCAAAGTGTAACTTTCTTAATTTTAGAGTCCCATTACCCACATTACATGTGTTTCCATAACTTTAATGGCCTTTCTTTCATTATGATTCACTTTTCTTGATGATACTTATTCTAATATGATTTTATTCCTGATATTAGAAGAAATTATCATAAAACGATTTGTTTTTATTTTATTGGATTAATATATTGTTTGGTATTTATATTTGGTTTAAATGTTCAATTTGATATTTAAGTTTTCTTTTGTTTCAAATTTACACTTGTATTTGATTTCAATGTTAAGTTCGATATATGAGTTAGTTTCAAACTGATACTTGATTTTAAGATTTCTCCTAAGTTTGATTTTAATTTACAATTTGGTACTTGAATTTTTCCTTTGTCACAATTAAGTACATATATTTTTTTATTAAAATACATGTGTTAAATATTTATTTGACCACATGATAATTAGTTTGGGTATCAAATTGAAAAGAAAAAACTCGAGTACTAAATTGACATTAAAACCAAACATAGGTACCAAATTTATATTAACCCATTATTATATATAGTTAATGTATATTATTTTGATATTTAAAATTAGATTTCGAAATCAATTTGAATTCAATTGATTTATTCATTGGTTGTTCATTTTGATTTGTCTTCATAATTTTATACTTTTAGTTTCCTTTTTATCGATTAGTCACATGCATCGCAAATAATTTTATGCATTTAATTTTTAATTATTTAAATAAAATATTTTTTGTAATTAGTGCAAACTATAAAGTAATATTCTTTATTCGAATTATTGAATATAATTGAAATGTATTAACTTATTTAATAATTTAGATATTCAAATCATAATTAAAGCACATGTACGATGTTAAAAAATTGATATATTGTAGATCAATAATTTTTTTAATAATACAAACAATTCAAATCATAATTATAACATTTATACTATATTTAATATATAATATAATTTTGTTCCATATAATTAATGCAAAGTAACATTATCGAAATAGTCAATTATTTTGATAATTCAAATATAATACTAATAAATATTTCTAATCATCATTAAAAAATTTTACAAAATATAAAAATTGTAAATTAAACTTTTCACTATTAAGTTTTATTTTTCCCTTTCTTAATAATTAATAAATTGATCATAATGGTTCATCGATAATATATAATTAGTATGATGTAATGTATTATATTATATTATATAAATTTATTTTATGTAAAATTTTATATATGAAATATAAAGTTGCTTAGTATATAAATAATTAAAAATTTTAATATGTTTTTTATTCTTCTTTTATTAATGTAAATATAATAATTTAAATATAAAGTAATTCAATTTTAAAATTAATTTTTATTATTTATAAAAAATATTTAATAATATTCTTTTAATAGAATAAAATTCTTATTATTAGCATAATAAATTTTATTTATAAATATGATTTTCTTTTATATTTGATAAGAAAAAATTTTCCTTTTAAAAAAAAAAAATCATTATCAAGATCATAAAAAACCGTCTGGCCCAGTATTTTGATTCTTAAAGTGGAGTGTTTGACACTCCAAATTTCTGGTGACTTCAATTGTCTGAAACCAATGAATTATAACCCACCATTAGGGCCTGAATAATACTAAACATGGGCTATGTCACTTATCTAGACTAGGTCATTTTTTAATCAAGTCGAGTCTCAATCAAGAATTTATTGACTCGAGCTTAGTTTGACTCGAATTTATCTAAATAATCTGTCATTGTTGTTTTGCTGCTGTTTTATTATTGTTTGCTGCCATTTTGATGTTGTTTTGTTATTATATTGTTGTTATCTTGTTGTTACTGTTTTTTGATATTGTATAACTTTTTGTTTAATTTTGTTACTATTTTATAGACATTTGCTTGCTAAACTGGAACTATCTTAGTGTTATCTAAGTATAAATGATAATGATGAGTGAAATTTTTTTGAGTTAATCGAAGTTGATGGATTTTATTTTATCATCTTAATTTGATTTAAATATTTTTAGTCGAGTCGATGAAATAAAATTCGAGTTAAGTCGAATAAATTTGTTCAAGTTAAATCAAATTGAAATTTGATTAACAATATGATTAAATTTTAAGTTAGAGCATATAAATTTATTTGAAATAAAAATTTAATATATTTTAGTAAAAATATTGGAATTTTTATAAATATATTGAAATTTTAAACATTATTTTGTAATTTTTAGAGAGACAAATGTGCTCGTTTTCAAAATTGATAGGGATTCAATGGGTATTTACACCGATTTATTATTTAGATTGTTCGATTTCAACTCGACTCGAACTCAAAAAACCAAACTAACTATTCAAGTTGATTTGAAAAACTGAATTACACAATTAGTTTAACTCAAAATTTGAGGGGAAAAAAAAGATTTTTTACAATTCAAATCGAGTTTTGTTTACTCTTAACTACAAATGAATAAAAATTTCATTTATATTTTTTATTAAATTAAAAAATAAATAAGTACGTTTGGAAACAAAATTTTGAAATTTAGTGAACACAACTAAGACTGTATTCATTTATGTTAATGAAGAAATTTGTTTAATAAATCATTTAATATCTGATTAATAACATTATTATTGTTTGTGTTTTTATTTTATTTTATTTATTAATTAATACATTTGATTTATTTATATGTAAAAGTAAAATTTTAATTATTCACCATCGTTTGTAGTGATTAATTTCCTTGCCGCAAATTTTCTTTAAAAAGATAAATAACTATCATGAAACGTGCTACATGCTCATGAACAATGATCGAACCCCTAATCACAGAATTAAAGGACAAGATGGAAAAATACACTTAATTTAAATACAACAATAAAATACGTTATTGAATTAATCAAGGCACCAATTTTCTTATTCAATCATTGATATCAATAGTGAGTGAATTAAAATATCATTAAAATTAGAAGAAAAAATATAACATAAACATTTTTTTATAAAACGAATTAAGTTTATAATTATCCAATATAAAATGCAAAGTCAATAAATCCATGAGAGAAAGTCAATCAAACCAAATAATAATAATTTGGGCTCAAAATTGGATTGGGTTACAATAAATTTGGTCCCAACAACAAAAAAAAAAATGACAGTTTTATGTCATAGTTGAATCTTCAAGCCGATCGATTCTTAATTCAATTAGCGAATTGATGTAATATAGTTCTAACAATATTTTTAATTTGTTTATGTTTAAAGTTTAATAAAATAAATATATATAATTTTTATGTTAAATGAAAATGTAACATTTTCTTATAAAAAGTTTTGATGAAACACAAACTTAAACACGTTTAAATTAACTATTTACAAAATATAGACAAATATGAATAAAGTTAAGATTCATATTTTTAGTCGAGCTAAATTTAAACAATTATATATAATATTTTAAAATTTAAAAAATTATGGAATTAAAAATTCACCACCAATTTCAAGGATGAAATCATAAATTTATTTTAGGGGCCTAGATGAAATTATATTTTAAGAAGTTAAAGGAGTTAAATTAAAATTTTACCATTTTGAGGAGTTAAAGTGCAATTTAACCATAATATTAACTCTAAAATTCAAAATTTTTAAGAGAGGCTATTTTTTTACCTTTTGGGGCTACCTACCCGTTGATGTCCTCCTTGACCAGTTTATCAAATAATAATTCTTATTAATTTTAAGATCTCAGGTTCGAGTCTTACTTAATTTAAATGTACAGATTCTCTCCCAAACTTATTATGGTTAGTTAATTTGGACGAGTTAGACATTGAATCACTCAATTCAATGCTTGTAAGAATTGATTCTATAGAAGCTATTTTCTAATAGGGATAAATCTCAAAATTATACATAAGTTTTGATTTTGTGTAATTTTATAAATGAAATTTTGATTTGACCAAATTCTCACAAATTATTAAAACAATTTTGATATTGCATAATTCTATGTTTATATATTACATACACATATAATTATATTTATCCACTATAAAAATAAATTGATATATTTCTTTCATTAAATGTGTATAGTTGAATCACAATAAAAGTTCCATGTATATAGTTGCACATTAAATTTAAGTTCATGAATAATTTTGAGATTTATCCCTTTAAATACCATACTTTCATTTTTTGAAAATCTCATTATAAATTTTAATCATATCTGCTCTTTTTGACAGAATGCCTAGAACTACCTATAATGCCTCCCCAATCAATAAATAGGAGAATAATGTGTTTCAGTGCACTAAAACCCATGTGTCTTCCTGTATTGACAATAATACCCATACGAATCGAGTTAAAATTTAATCAGCATTTTAATTTTATGGTTGGTAAATGGCAATTAATTATTGTGTCAAAAATTTCAAAAGATGAAGCTATTTGTTAGTTGTAATGGTTGAATGTCACCCTTAATGTTAAAAAAGAAATCTTTACTTTAGGGGATTGGGCGGTCCATGTGGCAACCCAACAGGGTTGGTTCCCTTAAATTAAGCATGTCCTTCAAGAAATAATTGCGTTTCTCTTATGGGTTTAAACCATCATTAGATTCCTAATCAATTAATCTTTAGATCTTTCATTTCAACCCCACCTTAGATTTTCTCACTTTTTATAATTTTAATTACTCTTAAATCACCCTACCCTTGAAAGATAATCTAAACTATCAACACTATAACTTTTAAGCTTATATATACTTCATATTTAGATTTCCCTAGATTTTCTAGTATAATTCATCCATCTACTTTTAATTTTAATAATCCAATCTGATTTAAATATCAATATTATATATGAACTTTGATTTAATATATATATGAATTTTGATTTTGATTCAAATGTGTACATAAAATTTTTATTTTGATTCAACTGTACACAATGAATGAAATAAATATATCAATTTATTTTATATTGGATAAATATAAATATCTGTGCATATAATATGTAAACATAAAATGATGTTTTATTGATAATGGTGGTTAGTCGTTTATGAAAATTGAATTAAATTAAAATGTCATGTATATATAATTGTAGAAAATCAAAGTTTATGCGTAACATTGCACATTGAACCAAAGTTTATGTGTAGTTTGGGGATTTATCCATTTGAAAATTAAGTTTGATAACATTGTTAATTGATTTCTATTAAATTTAAATTTGTTATCAATTGGATTTTAATTTTAAATCGAATTTTAAATATCGAATACCAAATATTCAAATTTAATGAAAGATCATTAACAATGTTATCAATTGGGCTTTCGTAATTTTTTTAAATATTAGTCAAAATATATCGCCACTCGTTATACTAAAATGAAGTTTGAGATTTGATTCTTATATTTAAAAAGTAATTAAAAATGTTTTAAATTTCTTTTATTCTGATTTAAAAATATCAGTAATTTTCGTCAAAGTTTACAAAAATAATTCAATTTAAGTTTTTTTATCTTTTTCATTAAATGAAAATTTTCATTTTTGGCCCTACAAAAAATTCATAATTCAACCTAGCTTAAGACCTTTTTACACAAAAGCCTTAGCTTTAACCTCTTCCAAAATTTTATAATATTACCTCAACCTCTAGACCACAACATTTCTAGCTTCAACCCTACTTATTCGAAAGAAAGAAATGAAAGCATTGCATTGAATTTTAATCATATATTGACTAACAGAAGGAGCAGCGGGTGAGCCCTTTGTTAGCACCCTAAAGATTATAGGTTAAAACCCTGTTGTTATCATCTCTTTCCAAATCAATGACAAATATAATCTCCCAAATTGTAAAAAACAACTTTTTGATGGAAACAACGGAATCAAATCACAAAGGTGAGGCACCATGACCTTGACTTGACAAAAATTATAGATAGATAGATAGATAGATATGTAGTTTGTGTGTCCTTTGATTTTGGTGGGGAAAGTTAGTGACCAAATGGTGGGAAGGGATCTATAGATTTAACTAAAAAAAGTGACGCTTGTAACTCCCAAAGAACAAAACGTTATCTATGGCATTTTTCCAACATCTTTGGTGAGACCCCCCAAATCCTACCATATCTAATTCTCATCATTCCCATAGGTTTTTTTCTTTCTTTTTGGTATATTAATGGCAAACATGCCTTATATCATCTTTATCAAATGGGAGGGGGATCTAATCTCTCTTTTGTTTCATTCAAAATAGTCGTAAACTAATATATTTTTGTTGACTTGTATACTTTTTCTTTTTTCCTCTATGTTTGACATGAATATAAAGGCAAGAATCTCAATTGTACTATGAAGATATGTTTATATATATATATATTCTTTCTTTAATGGAAGATTTCAGCTGGTAATTAATTGGAGTGTGAGCTAGGGCCACTAATGACATGATGAGAGGGATTTGCAATTCTCTATAATCACATGGTAGTACTCATTATTTTGTTTTGACCGGATTAATCAATCGAAATTTAATTTGGGTTAAATATAGGGGTGTAGACAAAAAATTACTTTTAGGAGATGAAAATTGAATTATAATTTTTAGATAATTTTATTAATTTTAAGGAACTTAGAAAATAATTATACCATTCTAAGGACCAAGACCAATACCTTCCTCTTCGGTTTGGTCAATAACTAGGCATAAATCAATTATACACTTAGAAAACATAAATGTTAAGGTAGAACCATGATTTAAATTTAGATTATTTTTAAGAAAATAAACATTCAATCAATAAATTACGATTTGAGATTTAATATAAGAATTTTAAAATTACTAAATACAATCTCTAAACATAATTACAAGTTAAAAAGGAAATTCAAAGCACAATAGAGGAGAATGTGCTCACTTTGTGGAACACCAAAAACAATGTATGACTGTAATTCCTATCTCCAAAGAGCGTTTAAAATTCTAAATTCAATATTATAAAGCAAACCCCATTTGCCAATTTGCTCTCTTGTTTGCTTTCTCATCTTATTGTGAGAGTCATTGAAGAAACAAGATGAAGTGGGTCAAACATTGTGGGTGATTGTGAAGTGAAGGTCCTAGGCTCCTAGTCCAAGGTGGTGTGATGATCAACTAGTTATTAAAATAACTTACTAAAAATCAAATCAAAGCTGTTTTTTATTAATTATTATAATTATTATTCAAAAAGGCTGAATATAAAGATGAAGTGGATGCCATCCATTGATGAAAATATTACATATTAGAAGTTAGATTATTTTTATTTTTTATTTAAAAATAAAAAAATTAGTTTATGTATGTTAGTTCAAAGAGTATATTGATCTTTTCTGTAAAAATTTTATCAACTTGTAGTGTTAAAAACTAACACGACTAACGGAATAATCAAATATAATACGTGACATGTTATGTGTATATCAAGTTGACATACAATGACCCATTTTTAACAGAAATGGATAAAATTTTTAACAAAATGATCAATTTACTCTTTGATTTAATGTACAGTGACTAAATTATCAATTTTTTTAGTAGAGAGGACAAAATGTAATCTGACTTCTAGTATAAGGGCCTACATAGTACTTTGTCGATGTGGGATGGAAATAATAGTATGTGATAAAAGTACCATAGAGGCCCTTGTACTAGGATTCAAATTTCATTTTACCCTGTTTACTCAAAAAATGAGTTAATTAATTTTTATTTGTTAGATTAAAGAGCAACCTAGTTCTTTCTATTAAAAACTCATCCATTTTTTTTCTTTTGCTAAGCCAATCAATTTTATTGATTAAGGACCCTCTAACACAAAAAGAGAATACCATACAAAAAACACCACGTAACAAATATTGATACTTGGCATGCAATGAATACATCATGTTAATATACAATAATTAATTTTTAACAAAATGACCAGTTTATTTTTTAATTTGACGTAGGAAGACTAATTTACCTAGTTTTTTAGTAAAGAAAGACAAATGTAATACTACTCCCCATATAGGGCTTCTATGATATTTTTACCAATTAAATTAGAATAAGTGAGAAAAATATAAAGGTGGGGGATTTAAGAAAGACAAGAATGTTTCACAAACCATGTGCAGAAAATGCGCCCCACGTGGGCTATGGGCATGCGTGTGGGTCTCTTACAAATTGGTCCTGTTTGGTTTTAATATTCTTTTTTGGGGACCTGTTTTTAGAAGGTTCCAGTTCAATGAAGAAAACACCAATAAGGATAGGATTTCAAGTCCCATACACAAAGGATATTCGAATACATACTAGGAAAATCATATATCTAATATAAATACATATTGCCTTATAAAGCAAAGCAAAGCTTATTGTTCATATTCATAGGGGCCTTTGTTTTTTTTTCTTTTCCATGTTGCGTTTCGTATCAATGTCTGCATGCAAATAACAATACGAATATTACAGGTTCACTGCATCATTAAAATAATTTGCAAATGGTGGAATATATATATATATATGAGCTTTGCCAGTGCGTATTAGGCAAGCACCTATATAAAACCTTTCATACATATCCACGTGCCTATTGTGTTTATATATGTATGTATATAGCTTTTGATAGTTGAACCAGCAAGGGCTGCAAATTTTAACTTTTGAATTTTTGATATATATTATGAACCAGGAATCCTCTCCCCTCAAAAGGATAATGCCTGATATAGCTGTCTCAAAAGTTTATTCAGAAAAAATTAAAGGTGTTCAAAAAAGTTTGGCTTTTGAGCATGATTCAATCTTCATATGTATTACAATACTTTTTTATTCTGTTCAAAAGCTATAATTGATACAAATTAATTTAACTGCTTTTTATAATGTCATTAGTTAATCTTAATAGTCAAAATAGTAAAAAAATGGACAAAAGGAGGATCATAGAAGCACCAGAGATTTTAACAACCATTCTAGCTCTGTCGAAACTGGACTGGTAGTTAAATCGATCAAATTTCAACAATGATTAATAAAAAAGTTTAGGAAAAAATTATAAAAAAATCCATAAATCGGTACAACTGATAGAACCATCGGTTTTTTGGTACAAATTTCTAGTTTTTTACTTGTTCATAGTGATTTGATTTATATTCAATTCAATCGTTTGAACTACTAATTTCTGATTCAATCAATTCTTTTGATTTAATTTTGACATCATTGCAAATAGTTAATATTGTTAACTATTTTTAGTTTTAAAAAAAACACCCTTCCAACACATCTCATTGACATGAATTCTTTTTGTGTATGTTTTAAATCTACATTAGCGTTTTGATTGAAATAGCTAACATGATAATTATTTGAATTAATTAATGATATAATAAAAGTAGATGATATCAATAAAAACATAAAATCTAAATCTCAAATTTGAGTATAGTAGAGAGTTCAAATCCGTAATTTAACCCATTTTTTCTTAAAAAGGAAATAATTTAATTTATCATGTATTTTGGGTCAGCTTTCTCGAGTCAAGACAAGTTAATTGCCCGGAAGAGCCAGGAAACAATTGTATTTGGTTTGGCGTCAACATCCAAATTAAACTGTACTTTTCATTAATGCAAATTGCGCTGTTAAAGGAAGCGCGCATATATATATATATATATAAGGAGATATATCATTAATATTTTAATGATTTAATTATTATATTTATATTTTATTTATATATATCATGCACATTAAATTTATTGTAAATTAATTTTTTAAATATTTATTTTATGTACAAATTTTTAACCGATTAATAAATATTAATTTATTCAATATTTTATATCAATATAATAGATATATCAAATCATTATAAAATTTATATATACAACAAGTATAATTATATTAATAAATTTAATAATTAATTAAAATAAATTATATAATATATATAATTTTATATATTGTAAGTTCATGTCCTATATATAAAAGCATATTTTTCCATTTCAAGTATTTTGCTTAATTTCCTTAAACTCTCGTTCAGGCATTCCATCTGCAGCCGCAACTTCGTCCATGGGACCTACCCCCACCATCTGCAACATTTAGCTTTTCTATTTGTGATGCCAGTATCTTGAGACAGATTCTTATTTTTAGACACAAAGTCGGGTTGGGGTTTTTTTTATCAGTTTAGAATTAATTCAAATTTGGGTTATTTTAAGTTTGAGTCATTTTGATAAAAATATTATGTATATTTTTATATTAAGAATTAAATTATATTTTATTTTTTTATTGAAAAAGATAAACAAATTAATTTATATATGTTAAATCAAATAGTATGTTGGTCATTTTTATTAAAAATTTTATCTATTTTATTATTAAAATTGTTGTGAATGATGAAATAACCAAAATGTTACATATGACGTGTCACATGTAACTTATATTTTCATACATGGACTAATTTTTAATAGAATAACTAGTTTACTTTTTGATCTAATCTCTGAAACTAATTTACTTATTTTTTGAATATAAGGGACAAAATATAATAACTATAGTATAAGGGCCTCCATAATACTTTTATCGATCATTTTATATTTCATCATTAGGATTTGACGAGTGACACTCATATTCAATTCATTATAAGAGTAACTCACTTTAAATTTTGATATTTTCAAATTTAAATTAAATAAATTCAAATTGTATTGAATCAGGTTGAGATTCATAGCTAAAGTTTATATAAATTAACTTAAAGTGTTAGATTAGTTTAAATTTTAATTATCAAGGTCAGCTTTAGACAATCCTAAAAATATATTTTTATGTGTATAAGTAACCCTAGGCAACCCTAAAGGGTAATGTTAATCCAGCAAGTTACAACATGCAGTAGGTGTAAGTAGTGGTACTGCAGAAGATTAACCAAAGGCTGCATTGTGTTGATCAAGTTGTTGAGTTGTTATCATTACTTAAAGAAAAGTAAAAGGAAAAATTAGATCAGAGATTAAGGTTGGGTTTATTTATGTTCAACTGATATGCTGTAGTGGCTTTATGCTCGTGCCTGCCCTTCTATACTATATGTAAATAAATTTTTGGGTAAATTATAAATCTAAGTCACTAAACTATTAGTAAATTTGTGTTTTAGTTACTCAACTTTAAAAAGTTATAAAACAGGCCAATTGAGTAATAGCTCGATTAGCATGGGCATTGTTACCAATACTGAAGGACGTGGGTTTAAGTGTGTTGAAGCGCATTATTCTCCTATTAATGAGAACTATACAATTTAGAAACTCTCTTACAATAGTAGACATAAAACTTCTAAAACTGAAAATTTATTAAGTAATAGAAAAACAAACAAAAAAACATATAGAACTTAAGACAACACGGGTCCAAATCGACTCGTGAAATCATTTATTATTCTGAAATACTCTCAAAACAGAAACATGTTAAGAAGCTAAGGAATAGCCACTCACTTGGTGGGAGAGAGAAAAAGGCGGGCAATAGCCAACTTAGAGGTTGACACGCCGCTAGGCAAAAAAAAAAAAAAGTTATAAAACGGTTACTGAACTATTCGAAAGTCTTTAGCTATTTGAAAGTTTTTTAATTAAGTCATTAGGTTGTTAAGGGTTTTTCTTTTAAAAAAAAAGTCTGGCTAGTGAGCTCCAAGCGACGATTTCACGATTAGTATAATGGATCAGTACCTATCAACGAATAGAAGAACATACTTTAGGTCCAAATTAATCTAATAATTAGTGTCAGAGATCGGAGAAGAAAGTTTTTTAGATTTCAATTTGTAGATTCGTAATGTTCAAAGTTATTTCATAAAAAAAAAAACTAAACAGTAGAAAAGAAGGGAAATGAGAGCTCTTGATTGGTATAGGCGGTGCAAACAGAGAAGACCATATAGTAACGATTTTAACAACTCAATTACTTAAATAAAAATTTTCAATAAATTTAATGATCATTTTGTAACTTACTAATAGTTTAACGACTTTAGATGTAATTTACCTTATATATATATATATATATATATTTCTCTCATTAGCATGCATGCAACATGTATGTATGTATGAAGAAATGGAAATCTAGAAGCAAATCTTCGTAAGTTGTAGTGATATCTATCTTTTACCATTGTAATTATAAAACATTAATAGAAGGGTATGTAAACTGATCATTAATTATAAAAGTTAGTTAATTATAAAAAGTTATAAATTGATCATTAATGTTATCGATGTTGATTCTTTAGTTACTCACAATGCCTGACGTGGATTGTTCATTTAAAGTCAATTTGTACACAAGGTCTTGTACTATGCACTTTTGGGATTTAAGCTTTTCTTTTTATATATATAGGGAGAGTGAAAAAAATTGAAAATATGAAAAAATAAAGGGATAGAAAAATAGAAATGTGAAAAGTATATTTTTCTCCATAAGTGTGTTTGAAAGGAAAGATGAAAAAGTTGAAAGAAATAATAATTTCTTTTCTATTTATTGTTTGGTAAAGTAGAAAAACGAAAGGAAAAAAAATAAAGCATTTGAAAAATGTATAACTTTGAACTAATACAGGCTTCTCTCTCATTTTCTCTCCTCTTATCATTCTAATTTATGCATTATGATAGAAAATTGTTCTCTCTCCTCTCTTTTTTCCTTTAGCTTTTCTTTCCTATAAAAAATACTCAAAATTTATTTTCTTTCCACTTTTTCGTTCTCTCATTCAATCGGTCATTCCACTTTTCCACCCTCAAGCACACCCTTCAGGTCAATTCGTACAAAAGGTCTCAATACTTGCATTTTTGGGATTTAGGCTTTGCTTTATAAAGTGGAAGAAAATTGAAAAGATGGAAAACTAAAGGGTAGAAAAATAAAACTTTTCTTTCCAATTGGTAAGAAATATGAAAAATTTGAAGAAAAAGTTTACTCAGTAGAGTCGAAAAATAAAATGAAAGAAAACAAAATATTTGAAAAAAATGGTTGATTGGAAATCAAATGCTTAGCATAGGAACCTGTTGTACAATTTGACCTAAAATAAATTACCTCTGTCTACATTCCGTTAAAATATTAACGATGAGTGGTAAAAAAAATTAATTTTATCGATTTTGATAAAATTAATGATTAATTTAGAATTTTTCTAATTAAAGTAATAAAATAATAAGGTTGTAGTAGAAATTTATTTCCAAGCAAATTATGGTGATTGTTGATGGGAGGAGAGGGAATGTTGGAGACAAAGTATATATTTTAATTTTCTTTCATATTCAAAGTGAAGTTTGAAGTGATTATTGGCATCACATTGTGATCCTAAAGAAAGTCAATTTAAGATATTTAATTTTGAAGATGTTTTTAAGTTATCTGCTAAATTATGTTGGAAATAATGCACAAGGGACCCATGCACCTAGCAGATGGGGAAAAGGGGAAACAATTTAGTGGTCTTCAATTATTATTTTATTTTTTTAACGTTTTAATTCAATTACATAAAAAATATATGGGTATACATTATAGAAAAGCATTTTTTTTTTTAATACAATACGGATGGATAAAGGTAACATAGTTCAAATTCGTATCGAGTGGATGTCTAATAAGAATTTTAATCATCACTCTTTACAATTCAAGACAAATAGAAAAATAGTTTAGTATACTTTAAACTTTTCTTTTTAACGTCGATATTATTATTCAATTTCTTATTTTGGTGCTAATTACAAGAAGTTAACAAAGTATTAATTCAATTGCCCAAAACACAAAAAGAAAAAAATAATATTATTATTGAAAAATTATCAAAATTTAAGATTTTATTAAATTATATTTTTATATTTTATCTTTTTATCTTTTATATAAATTAAAATATAATTTGAATTAAAGCTTAATTTAAATTTTCAATCTTATAATAAATATTGTTTTTACATATTTTTTACCCACATGATATGATATAATTTAGGATATATAAAATGTTTTTTTTTTTACCTTTAGATAACAATTATATCATCATTTTCAGTCAAGGTTGTTTGGACGGGACTGAATTGATCGAGCGGACCAGAAATTGGCTAGAATACTAATCTGGAGAGGGATTTTAAATTGGTTAACTCAAGAACTGATATGGATAAATTAAATCGGGTGGTTGAACCGAATTAATACTTTTTTTTTTACAAATTTATAATGACTTATTTAATCGAATCAGACAAACTGATTGAATCAATGAGACTAATTCAACCACGAATCAAATTTTGAAAATCTTATAATTTCATATTTAAACCTTAAGCAAATTTGCTCCTTCACTTATATAAAAAAAAACATATCTAAATTAACTATAAAATTGGAGAGCATTATTTGGAAACCGTTTTCAAGCACGAGGTTTGGAAAATGTAGTAGTTTTTGTAAGTTGGATAAGTTAGAAAGCTATTATTATCAAATGGGGCAGCCCCCCACTTAAATTTCAATGTTCCAACCATTCAAGAAGCAATTGAAAACAGTGTTTTGCACTTTTAGGACATCAAAAAAAGAGAAATAAACTCATGATTTTCTCTAAGTTTGGTAATGAGAGAAACTCTCATAACCATACATGCTCAATGACACAAGATTTTGGACTAAAAACAATCATATATATATATATATAGTGGGACCAAATACATACCACTACAAGAAGAATTCATGCTTGATAGGGATTAAAACCTATTTTCTGAACTCCAATTTTCTTGCACATTGGTCAAAATTGGAGAGTGAGTTGAAGGAGCTGGATTGATTCGAGTTAAATTCATTTATTCCATGTCAATTTCGATTTTAAAATTTTAAAATTATTTTAGGTTTGAATTTTTTAAATTCAAATTATTTTGAGTTTGAGATAATTTGGATTTAGGTCGTTTTGGGTTTGGTCGAGTTTGTCAATCAGGTTTTTAAGGTTGGATATTTTTTTGGTATAACCACAATTGTTGTCACATGTCTTACGATTTGAGCCTAGTCATGCTCGGACCGAGGATGGTATTCAAATAATGTCCTCCCAACAATATCAAGTCTGGGTTGATTCGAATACCTTGGAAAGAAGTCTACTTCCACTTCTTCCAATCACTTGTTGGTAGGGTCCAATCATTTTTAACTTAGGTCATTTCAGGTTTTATTATTCAAGTTTGACATTTGATTCATATCATTTCATGCTACTTGTTCAAATTATTTTCTGATCGAGTCATTTCAAAATTGGGTTCAAGTCATTTTCAAATTTAGGTTGTTGACTTTGTAGAACTCATGAAATGATCATCGATCACTTGTCATCGTGCATCAAATGACCATATCAATAGTACAACAACATTATGATTATTTATAATCTAAATCTCTTCGTGTATTTAAATTTAGTCTATTATGATTTATATATATTATAATTTTTATTCCGTTATTATTTATCTTAAATTAAATTTAATTTTATTTGATTGGACATATATTAAATTTGTACTATAATTGTAAACTGCAAAAGGAAATAATATGAGAATATTAGCCTTCTATACCCCATCTTCCAAGTTTATCATTAGCCTCTCCTTCAAACATCAATGATTTGCTGCATATATAAGGTTTATTATTGCACCATATATATAGATAGGAGAGATTGGCATACACAAATGAAATTTTTTGTAATTTTTATACGATTAATATTTGAATAATTGAACCGTTATATTTTATGCTTCATTCATGTAAAAAGCTTTCAACTATTAAATATATATTAATATAAACAATATTTTAAATTGATATGATAGAGATATTGGATAGGTTCATAATATTACATGCATGACAAGTACATATATATATATATATATAGACCCATTTATATCGTGAGAAACTAAAGTAGTTTCATACTCTTCCGTATACTTTTGTATTATTAATATTTTAATAATTCAACTGTTGACTTTATCAAAATATTTGTATTTGTCGTGCATATAATTTTTGAATCGATCTGATATCTCTATATATATAAGAATTTGTACATATTATGGGGGTGAAGTAAAAATTTGTAAAAGTAAAAGGGGGATGAATGTCAACTTATTTTTTAATCTTTACGCTGCCTCTTTGTCCTCCGTTGATCACGTAGTTATTACATATATCCAGCTCTCTCTTTGAGTGCATGTAAAAATCTAGTGGTCTAATTATGCTTTCAGTACTATACTCTTCAAACTTTTGAAATTTAGTCCCTCTACTTCTAGTTCTCAGGGATTTACAACTTCTACTCTTTTGATTTAATAATTTGAACTCCAACTAAGAACATCGTCAAAGGATTTCAATTGAATTCAATTATGTGGTATTTTAAAAATAAAATAATTTCCTCAAGTGGTCAATAATTCAAGTGTGAAAGGTCAAATAAGCAAATAAAATTATTGAATCGAGTTGTAAGGTTCTCTATTTTGAATATAAAGTTGCAAGGTTCTTCAATGCTATTTCAGAGAAGCGAAGTGAAAGTTGGTACTTTTTTTATTTAAAAAATGACACGTAATCACATTCAATGTAAGTTTTGATGATATTGTCAATTGAAATTCAATTATCAAATTAAAATATTTGGGAGATTATATTAGTGAAATTGAAAATAGATAGATTAAATTTTAAATGTATATAAAAAGTATAGGGACTGAAAAGAGAATTATCCCAAAGCTTGTCGTTAACCATCATTCATGGCTATTCCTTTTTTCTTTTTGATGAAAATGGCTATTCCTAATTTAAAACGTAGATAAAAGTTCAATTTTTTTTTTCTAAATTCAAACCTTAATTTAATGGTCATTTAGTTCAAAAAGAATTAAATGAATCAATTAATAACCTAAATATCAACATTCCATTTCAACAGTTAATATAAAGTACGTAATTTTTGGGATACCTTTGTCCTTAATTTGTGGGTAATTAATGCTAGACAGCGTTAATAACCCCCAAAAAATGAAAGTTAAAACATTTGTACCCAATTGAATAATAATTTTTTAGGAGATTAAAGTATTATTTTATTATTTATTTATGATTTTATCGTGTTTTAAGAGATTAAACAATTTTTTTCATTTTTGAGAGTCAAAATGTTATTAATTTATAATTACATCATTTACAAAGGGACTAAACAATAATTTTTCCACTTGAGGGGACAAGGCTGCTATTGCCTCCTAGATTCGCCTTTGCCGTCAAGTATTAAAAGGTTAAAATATGTTATAGGTTGTTATATTCTTTAGAAATTTAGAATTTAGTTCTTCTACTTTTTTATATTTTAAAATTTAAGTCTAACTATTAATATTGTTAAAATTATGTGACTTTGTAAGTTAATTTACTACCATCATATTTTATTGAACAACCATCAGTTGACACATCCTGACACAATATGTTCCTCAACTTGCACTAAAGCTCGGTTCTCTTTTAAGATACCGTTGATCGACCGGTGGCATTTCAAAAGGAACTAATCGATCCAGAGTAAACCTTTGGACCCTCGCCATGTGGTCAACCGCTTTATTAACATCTTCTGGAGCCAATCTCAATCGAGTGCACTGATTACATCAAAGAATCAAAAATTAACTGCAACTGAAGCAACTAGCTACCTGTCGCACCTTTAACAAACAATTATCAATCTCAATCTCTACCTCTCAAAATCTCTTATCCCAAGCAATCTTGAACTCCTCATACAAACCTCATGCTTCAATACGAAACATTGAGGCTAACCCTATATGCATCGAGAAACCAACTAATCAAATTTAACAATTAAATTTTAATTTTGAAATTTGAAAAATAAAATGACTAAATTCTTAAAAATAAAAAAACAGAAACAAAATTCTAAATTTGTGAAAGGTATAAAAACTTATAGTATATTTTAACCAAATTAAAATATCACCCAAATTTATAAAAACATATACATAAATATCCAAAACTATCTTAATTCACATTATCCATTTCCATCCCTACTCTGTTTTCAGTTCTTCATCCTCTCTCGTAACCCTAGCCCACGCCCCTCTTAAGCTTTTAACTTATCATTTTCACTACAATAGAGCTCCAGTTAATCAAAATTACCATCCAGTAGTTAAAAAAGAGAGTAAAATACTAGTTGTTATAGTAATAATGTTACGCTGTAAAAACAGAGAAATAATCATAAAATCACCCCCCGCAAAAAAAAAAAACAGAGCAATATCTCGTAAAATTACAGCATTTCACTTATCCGAAATTGAACCAATCTGACAAAACCACTAATAAAAAATTAAACAATTAAATATTGTTACACAAAATCAGTCCTTTACCTATTTGATTACCCCCTATTAAAATTCAACTCCATACGTTTATATATATATATATATATGTATAATCTCAGCTCAAAAAACAAACCCTCAAAAAAAAAAAAAAACCCTTTGATCATCACCATGTGTAACCAAACTCAACAAACCCATCTTTATTTCCATCTTCTAGACCCAGAAAAACACTATCTTTCAGTATCAGAGATCATTAATGAAATTAAATCATTCTTGCGGTTAGCTTTTCCTATAATCTTAACAGGCCTCATTCTCTATTCACGTTCAATCATTTCCATGCTTTTCCTCGGTCATCTCGGCGACACAGAACTCGCCGCCGGTTCATTAGCCATAGCATTTGCCAACATTACTGGTTATTCAGTTCTATCAGGTCTCGCGTTAGGGATGGAACCACTTTGTTCACAAGCTTTCGGTGCTCAAAAACCCAAACTATTATCATTAACCCTTCATCGTTACATTGTTTTTTTATTATTTATATCGATTTTAATATCATTTCTTTGGGTGAACATGTTTAATATCTTTGTTTATCTTCATCAAGACCCTAATATTACTCGTATTGGTCAAAAATATTTGTTTTTTGCCTTACCGGATTTATTTACACAATCATTGTTTCATCCCATCCGCATTTACCTTCGTGCACAAGGTATTACCCATCCGGTAACTTTATCCACACTCATCTCCACCGTCCTTCATTTGCCCATCAATTTATTACTCGTTTCCCAGTTCGGGTTCGGTGTCGCCGGCGTAGCGGCTTCCGCTTCTATATCAAACTTCTTCGTCCTTGTTTCACTTGTTGTTTACGTTTGGTCCGCCGGTTTACATGAACCCACGTGGGAAAAACCGAGTTTCGAATGTTTGACCGGCTGGAGGCCGCTGCTTAAGCTAGCTGCGCCGAGCTGTGTTTCGGTTTGTTTAGAATGGTGGTGGTATGAGATTATGATTGTTCTGTGTGGGCTTCTGGTAAATCCAAAAGCGACGGTTGCTTCAATGGGGATTTTGATTCAAACCACGTCGCTTATTTACGTTTTCCCCTCTTCACTCAGCTTCGCGGTCTCAACGCGCGTTGGTAACGAGTTAGGGGCTAACCGTCCTTACAAAGCGCGGTTATCCGCTGTGGTGGCGGTGTTTGTATCTACCATGATGGGCCTATCAGCATCCACCTTCGCGTCATCCCTGAAAGATAAGTGGGCCATGATGTTCACATCAGATTCTGAGATCCTACGTTTGACATCCATCGCCCTTCCCATCCTAGGGCTCTGCGAGCTCGGGAACTGCCCGCAGACCGTAGGATGTGGGGTCCTTAGAGGAAGCGCACGTCCTTCCACCGCAGCAAACGTGAACCTTGGTGCATTTTATCTAGTGGGCATGCCCGTTGCGGTTGGGCTCGGATTTTATCTCGGATTCGGGTTCTCGGGGCTTTGGTTGGGCTTACTTTCGGCTCAAGTTTGTTGTGCCGGGCTTATGTTGTATGTTGTGGGGTCCACTGATTGGGACCTACAAGCGAAGAGGGCCCAAATGCTGACGTGTGTAGATACAAAGCTGTTAGATGATTGTGATGAGAGTAAGGGTGATGAACAAGAGCCGTTGGATTCGTATCATGGTGATTTCAGGCTGCTTAATTAACCAAGTTTAGTAGTAAAAAATTATTAGAGGATTATATGAAACTCCCTTTATTTATTTATTTTAGTGTTTTCTACTTTTTTTCTATTTTGTGAATTATTTTGTTATTTTTTGTGATGTCTTAATTGTCAAAAATAAAATAGATTTTTTTCTCTCTTCTAATTTCCTTCCTTTTGTGATTACAATAATAATCGAGTCGAATTGTCTTTTGATATGGAGTATCCAAGTGATATCCATAGTTGTATAATTTTTCATTCTCTCTAATTGAGGTAGTGGCCTTCGGGCCCTTTCTTATAAAAAAAATAATAATCGAGTCGAATCCAACTCTAATAGTAAGAAGTTCATGATCCAAATTAAGCACATTTCAAAATTTGCTATTTGAAATTCGGGTTGAACTCAATATGATATTATTATCTAAGGTTGAGTTTGATTCAAAACAATATCGAACTATTCAAACTGAACTTGATTATAAGTTTGTTTACATGATTTATATATCTAAACTCGAACTTGAGGTCATTTCATATATATATATATATAATATCGATAAATTAATAAATTAATATCAAAATATTAAAATATATTTATAAATAAAAACTTAATTTATATCATTCAATAGCTCAAATTGATCAAATTAAATTCCGCTTAAAAATAATTAAATCAAACTCAAATAATTTAAGCAGATAAATCATTATCTCATTTACCTTATAAGTTATTTTAAAGAAAATAATAAGTTCATTCTTACATCTTGAGGTTATTTTGTTTTAATCATCCTCAAGAGAAAACATTACTATAGAAATTTTAATTATTTAAAAGAAAATACAACACTTCCTATATGAATAAAGGTTAGCATTTATTTTTTTCCGATTCGTTTAATCAATTTTTTAAAATTTAGTGTGGTTAGTTCGGTCCGATTAATTCACTTACTTTTTATCTATTATAAAAATTACTTCAATTATATATGACATACATATATATTTAGTCAATTAAATTAGTCGATTCAGTTGTAAATTTCAATAATTAATTGACTTAATTGAGATAATAATGGATTAAATTAATAATACTCATATAATAAAGTAAATTAAAAAGAGGTTAAGAAAAAAAGAAAGAAATGAACGTAAATGTTTCAAAGATTGAGACAAGACGAGTAATTTTGATATTTGTAGAGCAAACTACAGACAAAGGCACTTTAGAGTCATTCGATAGACATCACAAGGCAAGGTTTAGCCAAAAAAAAGTTGTATGTTTATCACCCCAAAAGGCAACCAAAAGGGTTGGGGTTGAAATTTTGATTTGAAAACCATAGATGCTAAAACATCATTTGTGTTGACTTCTATCAGGCACAATAGGTAAGCCAATGGTATATCAATTTCATGTTACTGTTAAGTTTGGAGGGTTTCTAAGAAATTTGGCCCATCCCTACCTAATAAATATTGCTACATTATTATTGTCCAAGTGGGTCTAGCAAGAAAGCAAAAGTTTTTATAGGCCTAACCGAATTTCATGGTGGTGGTGGTCGACGGTGATGGAAATTCAATGTATTGGCAAACACAAAACGTGACAATCTCTCATACTTAATTAAGTCAGTAGAAAGTGTTGTTGAAGTAAAGAAAATAGTTTAGGCACATAAGACAATGAGAGAAAGGGTCATAGATGAGTGTTTATATTAAGTGTTCGGACTGCTTGAAGCATATTCATTGATTGCTCAATTAATCCTTTTTGATATCGTTGACATATTTTATGATAAAAAATATTCTGTGATGAAGTGGTGACTATGACTTTAGGCACTATTTTACTTTCTTATTTATTTATTTTCAGAGATAATAAATTTTAGAATAAAAGTATTAGGCTAATTATTTTGGATATATTTGGAGGAATAAAACCCAACACATGAAGACTAATTGAGTGGAAATTGAAGATTTGAAGATTGGTTACTTGCGGAATAAGTAAAGTTACTTTTTATAGTTGAAAACTTTGGATTGCACTGAGACTCTAGTGGAAGTATCATTTTATGCTGATTTTTAGCTTTACTTTATAAAAAAGTTATTAGATTACAACTCTTATGTAAACAAAACTTAAGTAGTATATAAACTTAAGTTTTGTCTAAGTTAAAAGAGTAACCAAGAGTGAAAAAAGACTTTGAGAAAGCACAAATTTGTTCAAGTTAGGAACGGGTATGTCTGCATTGTTTTTGTAAGCAATCAAGTGGTCTCTTGAGTTTCAGAACTAAGTTTTTGAGGGGAAGCTTAGAAGTAGAATGATCTAGTCTTTGTTCAACGATTTGAGGGGAAGCTTAGAAGGAGAGTGATCTAGTCTTTGTTCAACGATTAGGTTGCTATATTGGTGAGTGTTAGACCAGTCTAAAGAGTTAAATCATTGGTTGTACTGTAAAAAAATAGTAAATCATTATTCTAGGCAATGCCCGCAAATGTAGACTGCGGACGAATTGCATAAACATATTTGGTTTTTATTTTTATATTTTTACTCTTTCTGCTTGAAATTACGACCACAAAATCAATATCAAGCACCGTTTTAACCACAATTTCAATTTGCTATAATCCCCCATTTCAACAGACACTCGTTGGTATAGTTATTATATTTATATTAGGCCATAAATATTGCATATATGAAAATGGCGGTGGGATTATGGGAAAGGAAAGAGACCAATTATTTAGAAAGTTACCAATCAAGACTTGATTAGGGAATCGTCAAGACAAGGTGTTTGACATTTGAAAGATACAATCTTTGACGTATATTCATGTTTTTAACTATTTAAAGATATTTAGGTTATTCACCGACAATACAATTAGGGTTAATTTCATGCCTAAACTATCAACGTTATAAGCTACTACATTAAAACTTGTTCAATGTGAAAACAAGGATCTGATTTGTTTGAATATTCAGACAGAAGCCTACTTGGCGTATGCAGCCATAGAAACCAAATTCAAAATGGCTAAAAGTAGCTTCTCCTTTCACGTCACAAACAATTTCTTTTATGATAATTATGATGAGAAACTTACTGTTGTAATTGTTAATAGAGGCGCTTTTTACTATTCAAATTCAAATTTTCTCGCGTATGATTGTCGTAAGCTTTGTTCGATTACATTTTCATTCTTCGTTTATTTGTTCTTTATTTAGTTTGATTTTAAATTATAATTATTCAAATTTTTTTATTTGATCAATCTGATTTTAAATCCAATCTAACCTAATTTGACCACAGAAGTAAACCCAATATAATTCAGACTAACTATCAAAGAGAAATGATTGAATGAAACGATGTGATATAAATACATGTCTCTTTCCAATAGATTTATATCACATCAACATTTTTATTACGAATTTCAGCATTTTATCTTGAATTTCAAGATTTTAATTTGGATTTGATTTTTTCGGGATAAAATGTTGAAATTGGGATAAAAATACTAATGTGACATAAATCTATTGGAAATGGATCTGATGACGATATATCATTGTTTTATTCAATCTTTCCGATTATCAAAATCTGAAACTATCCTAGTTTATAACAAATAAACTTGAAAAATTAAAACTTTAAATTTAAATAACTCAATTTTAAAATTAATTCAAACTGATATGATTGTTTAGTTATCCGTCTAAATTAATATGATTGTTTAGTTATCCGTCTAAATTAATTTAAATTACGTGTAGATATTGATGGGACAATATCATGAATAGCTTGCAAACGTCAACTTTGGAACCCCACTTTATTGAATTTTCGTTAAGAGATCGAAAAGCATACTATTGATTTAGTTAGGGGATTGTTTATATGAAATGGATAAAAGTAGGAACAATGAATATGGGCATATCAGGCTCTAAGGAAAACCCAAACGTGAGTGTTGTCTTTTCTTGTTGATGATCAGCATTTGACATTTCAGTTATGAAATTTCATAATCAATTGGCTAAAATAATTTTGCTCTGTAGAGGTTTTGAAATAACAAAACATCGAAATTAAAATAAGAAAATAGGAAAAAGTTTGTCTCCAGTTTCGAGACTTGAAAAGTATTGTGTCGAGACATGATATTATTGAAACAACAATATAAACAATAAAATGAGGCCTGTCTCGAGACACAATGCTGAAGTTTAATAAATAGAGTAAATGTAAATCCTAATCTCATGATGACCCGGTACAACCTCTAATTAATTTATGAGTACTATAAGAATGTATGAATATTATGAACTACTTGAATGTTAAAATAATTGTTGTGTGAGATTGATTTGATATGAGTTGCTCCAATAACATAATGTAATGTCACACATCTAGATTCAACAATCGAGACGGGTGTGGAGTGTAACATACTAGATATTTTTTAATGTTTGTACATGTCTAGTCTTTTGAGATTCACAACATTTGTATGTATTTATGAGTTAATTGCACTAGACATCCCTAAACAATTACACTCATTTTAAATTGGTCTCCAAACTTTAAAACATTCCAATTTCATCCTCAAACTATCGAGGTTATATCAATAAGACTTTTGCATTACTAAAATCGTTAATTTAACTGTTAAATGAGACGTCAAATCTTATGTGCTATAATTTAAAATGAAAATTTTAAAAAATTGAATATAATAAAAATAGATGTAAAAGTTTTGGTTTTGAGGTTTTTGAAGCATTTACAGCTTTATCGAATACTGAATCTTTCTTTTTATTCTATTTTACCTTATTTTTATATTTGACTTTTTAAAGTTATGCAACATTTTAATTTTCTTTAAATTTTTGGTTTAAAAGAATGTCATATAAGATTTGACATGTCATTTAATAATTAAATAATAATTTTAATGAAAGAATATGATTGATATAACATCCGTCAGTAACCATTTTTGGAAAACAAAGCGGGTTCGACTTGATTTTTGAAAATGAAAATAAGCGGAGTCGCCACCAATCCTTTTTTGTTGAGGTGTGATCGGTCACCTCAGTAAAAGCGGTTGTTTTTAATAAATGTTTGATTTATCAAAACAACGATTTTGGTCTCTGAAATCCGAAAACGAGTTCGAGTCGGTTACATACGAGGAAGGGTTAACACCCTCGATACACCCAAAATTGGTACCAAAATGATTAATTAGTGTCTTAATGTCGGAAGTTTGAAAAGGTTTTAAAATATGGATCCTTTAAAATGTATTAGGATATTTGAGATTTCTTTGTTCCAAGAGGGTACAAACATCACATCCAGCACGTTAGGACATGATATTCTAAACCTTCGTAATCAAAGCTATCTCATGATTTACGAAACTTAATTAAAAGGATGTTTAGTTATTTAGTCAAACGGAAAATCGCAACCCAGCACGTTAAGGCACTATTCCCCGAATTTCTAAACGGAAAACATTGCCTTATTTAAAAACCTTTGGGTGAAATATAGTGATTTTGCAAAATGTATTTTGTTAACAGTGTTAACCTAAGAAGATAAATATAGATGTTCGTGTTTAAAAACTGAGACTTCTTTGTTCCGAAAGGATATAAACATCACATCCAAAGACGTTAGGGCACTATGTTTTAAATCCTCGTAATCAACGTCATCTCGTGATTTATGAAGTTCGTTAAAAGCGGATGTTAGGTTATTTAGTCAAGCGAAAATCGCAACCCAACACGTTAGGGCACTATTCCCGAATTTTAAATACTGAAACATTACCTTTATTTTAAAACTTTAGATGAAATATGATGATTTTCTGAAATGTATTTTGTTTGATGATGAACATAGGTAAAATATTACTAATAATAATGATGATAATATCAAATAATAGCAATAATAATGAAAATAAGATAACAATAATCTTGATAATAATAAGACGATAATAATAAAACAAGGAATGATGACATAAAGAAAATAATAATAGTAATAATATAATGACTATAATAATATTACTAATAATAATAAATGTAATTATAATAATACGATATAATGTAATGTAATGATAAGGTTAAAAGATATATAGAAATAATAATGATAATAATAATAATAACAATGTAACACCCCTTACCCGTGTTCTACGTCGGAACAGGGTACGAGGCATTACCAAATAGTACGGAACACTTACAGATTATTTAAACTATTTTTTGGTCAAATATCAAAATTGATTATAAAAGTTCCTTTAACGGACCCTTGAAGTCGAAATCATGCATTGGGATTGGGTCGGGACTAAATTAGAATCGTATAAATTTTTTCGTAAAATCTTTAAATTTTATCTCATTTACAAGGGTCCCACGCCCGTGTGGCTCACATGGCCGTGCCTCTAGGGCGTATAACTCTCTGACTTGCATCTATGAAGGAACTTGGGTCACACAACCTTAGTACACGCCCGTATTGCTAGGCCGTGTGGTAAAGTTAATTTTCACAAATTAGGCTATTTTCCAAGCCATATTTCTCACTCATTTGATCCTTATTCTTCACCCACGTTTAATACATACAAAAACCAACTTAAGATATTCAACTGAGCCTTATACTTAATACGATTTGTTAGTCATTACTTCATATAAATAACAAGAAAGCGATATGGGCTCAATTCTCATTAAATTTCTCTTGTACTTATACTTTTCATACTATGTATTCATATAACATATAACAATCGCACCTCTGTATTTCATATACATTTTATAACAATTTGTCTTGGTTTCAAACTACTTCATATTTGAGTTTTACTTATCAAATCATTTAAAACATCACCTTTACACATATAGTGCACTTGAGATGCAAAACATTTATCAAACACATTCCATGTTTTATATATTATAGTCTAATATTTCCATGTATAAATTACCATCATTTCCTCGTATTTTTGACAAATACATGTAACAACTCATAATCATGCAATTCACTAACTCTTCACCTTAATCACAATTTAAATTGACAAATAACTTATTGAGCCAATTTCAATGTTCTCTAAAATCCATTAGGATGTACGTATCCACTAATAAACTCCATGTACAGATATCATCACTTCATATTTTCACATACATTTACTTTCCATATTATGAACTCAAATAACATACACAAGACATACCAATGCATTCCAAGTACGTTTTCATAATATTTCATTTTGAATTCAGATTATGTCATATTAGAACTCTTCTCATTAACTCATTCGGAATACCATTTCATACGGATAGTACACTCAAGGGTGTACAAATATATAATCACAAACGAACTCATTCATCAACCAAGTTCTATGTTCATGTATCATCAACTCATATTTCCTTATATCACATAATTCTATATAACACTTACCAACTTCGTCAAATTAGTGCACGTCTTACGAAATTGTTCTGCAATGGTATGCCTTGAATTTCACTGATAATCACTGATGCCATAACATAGCTGTGGCCTTTTACTAGAATGCCATAACTCACCATGGTCTTATATCTTCACTATCATTATGTCATGGTGAAACCATGAACTTATCCGTCGATTCATCACTTTTCACTAGAATGCCATAGCCCACTATGGTCTTACATCTTAAACACGATATCACCGATGCCATATCCGGATATGGTCTTACACGGAAATCACTTGTCACTTGTGGCGAAGCTACCACTATTCATTGATCGGTGGCGGAGCTACCACTTTCACTAATCGGTGGTGAAGCTACCACTTTTCATTGATCGGTGGCAAGCTACCACTTTTCATTGATTAGGTAGCCAAAGCTACCACTTTTCCTTGATCGGTAGCCAAAGCTACCACTTTTCATCGATCGGTGTTGAGCTACCACTTTTCACTTTCACTTGTCCTTGATCGATAAGTGTAGCCGAAGCTATCACTTACCACTTGTTGCCATGGTTCAACCATGGTCTTTTCTCATCAATTCGTCTTGTCACCGGTGAAGTGCTTAATTCGATCATTTATTCAATTATCATGCTTTTACATTATGCACGATTTTATCATCAATACATATGAAATAACACATCATGAAGTTCATAAAATTAACAAATGATTACTAAAATTTAGCCATATAAACTTGCAAGTTCAATCTTTGTATTATAACGATAATCATAATTTTATAATAAATATTCCAAATAAAACATTATATCATTTCTAACTCAACATTTATCAATTATAATCGAGCATGTAATCAATTTATACACAAGTCGTTCATATATTATTTTTCCTCCTCCTCCCTCCATCCACATCCTTAGTATAAACAACACACTTGTAAGTAATATTTTCTATAATTTTCACTATTTACTCATGTGAATGTTCAAGCTGTCCATTTGTGTTATAGTCACTAAATTATTTTTATCTTGAGCCACAGAGCTCTGAATTTCAAACCGCTAATTTTCCCTGAAACTAGACTCACATATCTTAATACCATAAATTTTCTAGAATTTTGGCTTAGCCAATTAGTACAGTTTATTAGTTAAGTTCTCCCCTGTTACACAGTCTCGACAGCTCTGATCTCTCTTCACTAAAAATCAGTTATCTCATAGTACAATTTTCATATAGTGTTTCTGATTATTTCTAATGAAAATAGACTCACTAAGGAATACAAACATATAAATTATAACTCATAATTCTTGTTGTACAATTTTCAGTGAATTTCTAAAGTAAGAATAGGGATCACGAAGTTGTTCTAAACCAGTCTTACAAAATTTAAATATCTCAATATGTAGACTTCCTTTACTTGTTTTGTTTCTTTTATATGAAAATAGACTCAACAAGCTTTAATTCTATCCATACTCAACTTCTAATTCAATCTATACCATTTTGGTGATTTTTCAAAGTTAGACAATTGCTGCTGTCCAAAACTGCTTTAGTATAACATGTTGATTTCTATTTTGTCCCAAATTCCACATTTCATACAATTCAATCCTTTCTCAATTAACCCCTCAATTGAGCTAATTTTCTCATTTAATACTTTTCTCTATCATTTTAAACTACTTCATAACCTTTGAAAATTAGAATTTTAACACTAGGCCTTAATTTCAACTCTTTCACAATTAGGTCCTAAAGTCAATTTCCATCAATTTTACTTAATAAAATCATCATATAACAAAATTAAAGCTTCAATTCAATATTTATTCATTATATTCTTCCAGAACTAATCCACATCAACTTCAAAAATTAGCTATAGAATCAAAAACTAATGACATAGTAAGTTGGATCCAATTGTAAAAGTCCAAAACATAGAAATTTCAAGGAGAAAGCAAGAATTAAACTTACATGAAGCTTGAGTTTGAAAACCAGCTTGAAACTCTCTCCATGGCTGTTTTTCAGCTGAAGAAAATAAAGAGAAATGAAGAGAATTCTAGATATTCCAATTTGGTCCCATTTTATTTAACTAATTTTGGCAATTTTCCAATTTTGCCCTTATTTCACCCATTTCCTGATTTTCTCAGCTATTGCCGCCCAAAATATCTCCTTTGGCTTATTTTCACTTTAAGTCCTTCCTCATTTGACAATTAATCTATTTAATCCTTCTAGCAACTTTTACACTTTTTCAATTTAGTCCTTTTATTTAATTAACCACACAAGCGTCAAAATTTTCTAACGAAATTTTAATACTACTTAAATCCGTAAAACGAGTTCGTGAGTCGGTTACATACGAGGAAGGGTTAACACCTCGATACACCCAAAATTGGTACCAAAATGATTAATTAGTGTCTTAATGTCGGAAGTTTGAAAAGGTTTTAAAATATGGATCCTTTAAAATGTATTAGGATATTTGAGATTTCTTTGTTCCAAGAGGGTACAAACATCACATCCAAAGACGTTAGGACATGATATTCTAAACCTTCGTAATCAAAGCTATCTCATGATTTACTTAAACTTAATTAAAAGGATGTTTAGTTATTTAGTCAAGCGGAAAATCGCAACCGAAGACGTTAAGGCACTATTCCCAATTTCTAAACGGAAAACATTGCCTTATTTAAAACCTTTGGGTGAAATATAGTGATTTTGCAAAATGTATTTTGTTAACATGTTAACCTAAGAAGATAAATATAGATGTTCGTGTTTAAAAACTGAGACTTCTTTGTTCCGAAAGGATATAAACATCACATCCAGCACGTTAGGGCACTATGTTTTAAATCCCTCGTAATCAACGTCATCTCGTGATTTATGAAGTTCGTTAAAAACGGATGTTAGGTTATTTAGTCAAACGAAAAATCGCAACCCAACACGTTAGGGCACTATTCCCCGTATTTTTAAATACGAAACATTACCTTTATTTTAAAACTTTAGATGAAATATGATGATTTTACGAAATGTATTTTGTTTGATGATGAACATAGGTAAAATATTACTAATAATAATGATGATAATATCAAATAATAGCAATAATAATGAAAATAAGATAACAATAATGTTGATAATAATAAGACGATAATAATAAAACAAGGAATGATGACATAAAGAAAATAATAATAGTAATAATATAATGACTATAATAATATTACTAATAATAATAAATGTAATTATAATAATACGATATAATGTAATGTAATGATAAGGTTAAAAGATATATAGAAATAATAATGATAATAATAATAATAACAATGTAACACCCTTACCCGTGTTCTACATTAACAGCAGTACGAGGCATTACCAAATAGTACGAACACTTACAGATTATTTAAACTATTTTTGGTCAAATATCAAAATTGATTATAAAAGTTCCTTTAACGGACCCTTGAAGTCGAAATCATGCATTGGGATTGGTGGGACTAAATTAGAATCGATAAATTTTTTCGTAAAATCTTTAAATTTTATCTCATTTACAAGGGTCCCACGCCTGTGGCTCACATGGCGTGCCTCTAGGGCGATATAACTCTCGACTTGCATCTATGAAGGAACTTGGGTCACATATTTTTAGTACACGCCCGTATTGCTAGGCCGTGTGGTAAAGTTAATTTTCACAAATTAGGCTATTTTCCAAGCCATATTTCTCACTCATTTGATCCTTATTCTTCACCCACGTTTAATACATACAAAACCAACTTAAGATATTCAATGAGCCTTATACTTAATACGATTTGTTAGTCGACACTTCATATAAATAACAAGAAACGATATGGGCTCAATTCTCATTAAATTTCTCTTGTACTTATACTTTTTCATACTATGTATTCATATAACATATAACAATCGCACTCTGTATTTCATATACATTTTATAACAATTTGTCTTGGTTTCAAACTACTTCATATTTGAGTTTTACTTATCAAATCATTTAAAACATCACCTTTACACATATAGTGCACTTGAGATGCAAAACATTTATCAAACACATTCCATGTTTTATATATTATAGTCTAATATTTCCATGTATAAATTACCATCATTTCCTCGTATTTTTGACAAATACATGTAACAACTCATAATCATGCAATTCACTAACTCTTCCTGCCAATCACAATTTAAATTGACAAATAACTTATTGAGCCAATTTCAATGTTCTCTAAAATCCATTAGGATGTACGTATCCACTAATAAACTCCATGTACAGATATCATCACTTCATATTTTCACATACATTTACTTTCCATATTATGAACTCAAATAACATACACAAGACATACCAATGCATTTCAAGTACGTTTTCATAATATTTCATTTCGAATTCAGATTATGTCATATTAGAACTCTTCTCATTAACTCATTCGGAATACCATTTCATACGGATAGTACACTCAAGGGTGTACAAATATATAATCACAAACGAACTCATTCATCAACCAAGTTCTATGTTCATGTATCATCAACTCATATTTCCTTATATCACATAATTCTATATAACACTTACCAACTTCGTCAAATTAGTGCACGTCTTACTTAAATTGTTCGCAATGGTATGCCTTGAATTTTCGATAATCACTGATGCCATAACATAGCTGTGGCCTTTTTACTAGAATGCCATAACTCAGCCATGGTCTTATATCTTCACTATCATTATGTCATGGTGAAACCATGAACTTATCCGTCAATTCATCACTTTTCACTAGAATGCCATAGCCCAGCTATGGTCTTACATCTTAAACACGTATCACACCGATGCCATATCCCAGATATGGTCTTACACGGAAATCACTTGTCACTTGTAGCCGAAGCTACCACTATTCATTGATCAGGTAGCCGGAGCTACCACTTTTCACTAATCAGGTAGCTGAAGCTACCACTTTTCATTGATCAGGTAGCCGAAGCTACCACTTTTCACTGATTAGGTAGCCAAAGCTACCACTTTTCACTGATCAGGTAGCCAAAGCTACCACTTTTCACTGATCAGGTAGCTGGAGCTACCACTTTTCACTTTCACTTGTCCTTGATCAGATAAGTGTAGCCGAAGCTATCACTTACCACTTGTTGCCATGGTTCAACCATGGTCTTTTCATCAATTCGCCTTGTCACCGAATCAAGTGCTTAATTCGATCATTTATTCAATTATCATGCTTTTACATTATGCACGATTTTATCATCAATACATATGAAATAACACATCATGAAGTTCATAAAATTAACAAATGATTACTAAAATTTAGCCATATAAACTTGCAAGTTCAATCTTTGTATTATAACGATAATCATAATTTTATAATAAATATTCCAAATAAAACATTATATCATTTCTAACTCAACATTTATCAATTATAATCGAGCATGTAATCAATTTATACACAAGTCGTTCATATATTATTTTTCCTCCTCCCTCCATCCACATCCTTAGTATAAACAACACACTTGTAAGTAATATTTTCTATAATTTTCACTATTTACTCATGTGAATGTTCAAGCTGTCCATTTGTGTTATAGTCACTAAATTATTTTTATCTTGAGCCACAGAGCTCTGAATTTCAAACCGCTAATTTTCCCTGAAACTAGACTCACATATCTTAATACCATAAATTTTCTAGAATTTTTGGCTTAGCCAATTGGTACAGTTTATTAGTTAAGTTCTCCCCTGTTACACAGTCTGACAGCTCTGATCTCTCTTCACTAAAAATCAGTTATCTCATAGTACAATTTTCATATAGTGTTTCTGATTATTTCTAATGAAAATAGACTCACTAAGGAATACAAACATATAAATTATAACTCATAATTCTTGTTGTACAATTTTCAGTGAATTTCTAAAGTAAGAATAGGGGATCACGAAGTTGTTCTAAACCAGTCTTACAAAAATTTAAATATCTCAATATGTAGACTTCCTTTACTTGTTTTGTTTCTTTTATATGAAAATAGACTCAACAAGCTTTAATTCTATCCATACTCAACTTCTAATTCAATCTATACCATTTTTGGTGATTTTTCAAAGTTAGACAATTGCTGCTGTCCAAAACTGCTTTAGTATAACATGTTGATTTCTATTTTGTCCCAAATTCCACATTTCATACAATTCAATCCTTTCTCAATTAACCCCTCAATTGAGCTAATTTTCTCATTTAATACTTTTCTCTATCATTTTAAACTACTTCATAACCTTTGAAAATTAGAATTTTAACACTAGGCCTTAATTTCAACTCTTTCACAATTAGGTCCTAAAGTCAATTTCCATCAATTTTACTTAATAAAATCATCATATAACAAAATTAAAGCTTCAATTCAATATTTATTCATTATATTCTTCCAGAACTAATCCACATCAACTTCAAAATTAGCTATAGAATCAAAACTAATGACATAGTAAGTTGGATCCAATTGTAAAAGTCCAAAACATAGAAATTTCAAGGAGAAAGCAAGAATTAAACTTACATGAAGCTTGAGTTTGAAAACCAGCTTGAAACTCTCTCCCATGGCTGTTTTTCAGCTGAAGAAAATAAAGAGAAATGAAGAGAATTCTAGATATTCCAATTTGGTCCCATTTTTATTTAACTAATTTTGGCAATTTTCCAATTTTGCCCTTATTTCACCCATTTCCTGATTTTTCTCAGCTATTGCCGCCCAAAATATCTCCTTTGGCTTATTTTCACTTTAAGTCCTTCCTCATTTGACAATTAATCTATTTAATCCTTCTAGCAACTTTTACACTTTTTTCAATTTAGTCCTTTTTATTTAATTAACCACACAAACGTCAAAATTTTCTAACGAAATTTTAATACTACCTTATTGACATTCCGTAAATATTCGTAAAATATTTATAACTCGGTTTATAACACCGAGATCTCGATACCTCTTTTTCTCGATTTCTTGACCAAATAAATCTTTATAAAACACAATTTACTATTTTAAAAATATTTTAAAAGCTACATTTGGCTCGTAAATATTAAATAATATAGTCTACGAGTTCATTTTTAGATTTGGTGGTCTCGAACAACTATTTTTTGACATCATTGAAATTTGGGCTATTACAAACAATGGTGATAATGAGAAATAATAGTGATACTTGATAATAATAGTATAATAAAAAAATAATGATAAAGAACAATGACAATGAAAATATAAATATAAATAATACTAATAATAATATATAATGTATAAATAGTAATGAAAAACAAAGCGAAAGGTAAAATGGTAATAGTAATAGTAATTAATAAATAAATAATATAATATATGCAAAAGAATAAGCAAATATCTATTATAATATAATAATAGTAATAGTAGAGATATGGTAATAATAAGGTAATAAAAATAATAGAAAATAATATGCAAAATAATAGTAAAACAAAAAACATAAAATAAACAAATAAGAAAGTAAAATGATGACCGTGGTAATAAAATAATGATAATAATAATAATAGGTAGTAATAACAATAAAAATAAATGTGTTTATAAGGATAATACTAGTAAAAGCAAATAATAATAAATAAATAATAAAACTAATAATAATAAAACGATAATAATAATAACATTAAAAGTAATTAATTTAGTGATAAAGTAGTTAAAATAGTCAAATGGGACTAAAATTGAATTAAAACGGACTTTTAATGATTCAAATAAAAATAAAAGGAGGACCTATTCGTAAAGCAGATGACATGGGGACTAAAATGGGCAATAACCCATTCCCTCCAAACGCATACAAGACTATCAAGGACCGATTGTTGACGAGAGGACTTTCGAGGCAAAATTATAGAAAATTAAAAGCTTGATAGTAAAATCCCAAAAAAGCGGAGGGACTGCACGCATAAATTCTCCCTTTATGAAAAACACGCGGATCCTACCTGGAGCGGGTCGGGTAATCGGGTCGGAAGCTTGAAACGACGTCGTTTTGGGGCTTATGGACGCCGACCAAGACGACGTCGTTTTGATTGGCTATATAAGCCAAATTTTTGCAAAAAAAAAATTTCATTTCTCTCCTGTTTTAAAAAAAAACTAATCTTTTGCTTCTTTTTTTTTCTGCAGGTCTGTGGGTGGTGCGATTTCCGCCATCCCGTCCCAAATCCTCTGCGTCATGGCCATCGTCACCACGTGCCACTGGGTAGGAATTTATAAAAGGTATATTTTTTCCTTCTTTTTTTTTACATTTTATATTTTACAAGTTTATATATATATATCTATATATATTTGTATACTTGCATGAATAAAAGGATTTGTAGTAAAATAAAAATTTAAAAGTAAAAAAATCACCTTTTGGTCTCGTTTTTTGTTTAAATATCATCCTTTGGTGTTCTGGATCTCGTTGGTTTTATGTTTGCCTCTGTTTTTGTATTTGCAGATCGTTTTTTGCGTTTGAATCTCTTTTATTATTGATCGAAAAAAACCCTTAATCGGTGTTTCATTTACTTATATAGCCATTTACAATGCTATTAGTCTTTCTTCTGTCTTTTCGTGTTTTAATGCAGGTGCAAGTGGTGTGGTGTGGAGATGTGACGAGGCGGTGGCGGTATCTGCAGAGCGACTTCGAAGGCCGAGGGTCGAAAGTGATTCTAGGTGCGGCGCACCTAGGGTTTCTTGCTTGTTTGCTTTTTTTTAATTTTCGAAATGGGCTAGGTAATTGGGCCTTTAGTTTTGGGATTAATGTAATTGGATTTGTTTAATGGGTCATTTGGGTTTAAAACGGGCCCGGGCCGGGCAAAAATGGCTTGTACAACATCAATAGTTTATGATATAACTAAAATATTTTGAAGTTCAGAGATCAATTTAACATGAGGGTCATAGTTTGTAGTTTGTAGATGTGGTGCAATTAACTCTATATTTATTTAGAAAATTAATTTCAGACAAAGACTTGGGTCACATTTTGGACTGGATTGAACTATGAGCCCTAGGCCTGATAATAAACCTTTGTCCAATAGGGAGCCCAATTTTTGAGACTCATCCTCCCAATCGAAGACTTGCTGCCCCTTTAACCGAACCATTAAGATACAGAAGAACAAGAAGATATACTCATTCGCTGGCTATGTGGACTTTGAATGGCAAAGCAAGATGGCCTTAGACTTTCGAGCGTTGATGACTGTGTAGAGAAGCGGGACCAACTCAAACTGATGAGTTTGTTGGCAAACAAATACCTCGAGTTAATCATTTACCTTTCATATACTTCTAGCATGGTCATAGCTTAGTTGTTCGATATGTTTGAGAAATTTCGATGCTTGCTTGCTCCATGTCTCATAATTTGCTCATAGTGCTGTCATGTTATAATTAGTTATTTATGTAATATGTGAAAAATACTTGGTTCCTACACCTTTTCATTTCATCATCTTTTTTTTTTTATAGATTTTGTGGCTACTTTTTGTTTGTATAATTCATGCCTACATAGCTATATTTAAACGTAGTGAAGCATGTATGTGTTTAACCATGATTTCATTGTTTTTTTTTTTTCATTAGAAAAATTAAAGAGATGTTTACTTTTCTAAATATTAAAATACTCTTTTCAAACACAAATAAATAAATAAAAATTATTTTATAATAAAATGTCACGCTTCACAAATTATCAAGTTTTAAAATCAAATTCACTCAATTATATAGTTTTATGTCCATATCAAATTTTTACGAGATCATGTTTAAATATTGAACTTTTGTTGCGAGGATGCTAATACATTCCTTACATGTAACTGATTCCCGAACCCAAAGTCGTTTTACTCTAGTTTTTTAACGTGGATCCAAAAGTTATCATTTTTTTTAAAGAATTTCAATTTTTTTTTTTAAAAGATAATCATTAGGTAACCGATCATATCTCATCAAAAAGATTAGTGGTGACTCTTATTATCTTAATAACATCCATCATTCTAACGAATTTTTACATGTTTTTTCAAATGCCGTCAAAGTTACTTTTCAGTTAAAAATAATTTCGGCAATTTTTATATTTTTAAAATATAATTCCTAAACTCAAATCCATTATAATATTCTCCAAACACAAATAAATACACTCATTACTCAAATCTCAAATCCAATTAGCTAACAAGACGTTGACATTGTTGGTAAAGGCTAAAACCTTAGGTCTTGGAGTACTTAGGCTTAATTCCTATTATATGTAATTTCTATATGTGGGATTTTAATCTTACCATGGGCTATTTTTCATATAGGTAAATTTTGTCTAATTACATCTCAATTCATCTATTAATATTTTGTTAATTTGATTTTACTTTATACTTACTCGGACATATATTCATTACCTTCTTATAACTCCAATCAAAATCTCTATTCCAAATTATAACATCCCAAGCCCAAATTCAATTACTTATCACCAATATTTTAACCAAAATTTTAAGTTTTCTTTTTCAGTTAAGTCAATCGATTAATGAAATTGATGAACTTAAGCGGTTTAGTTATTTTAATTTTTAAAAAAATGGATTCAATTATCAACTTTTATTTTTGCAAGACCATTTAAATTAATTTTCGAAATTTTTTAAAATGTAACCCATATTCCGATTTAACTTTCTTAGAAGGATAAATAGTGTCTGGCTTGGTTGGTAGGGGGGATGATCCCATCATTTTATTGAGATGGAATTTCATAAGATAAGCTTTGAACAAAATGGTCCAATATCACTATCATTAAACAAATATGGATTGTTACTTGAAGTTTGTGATAACTTTCAGATTCTTTCATACCTTGCCCTAAAAAAAAATGAAATTTTGTACACATAAATGGTTTTGGCAGTTCTAAATGTTTTTCTTACAAGACAATGGCTTCTGAACAGCACAGGTTGCCAGATGAAGACAAGAGACAAATTTTGTAACAATGTCCAACTATACTTCATCTACAAAAACAACCATAATTTCGCACTCTACATTCATAAATCACTACAAATTGGGTTATCTCTACATAATTCAGGATAAAAGTAGAGTCTTTATTTAAAAAATGAGTAAATTAATTTATATACATTAAATCAAAGAGTAAATTAGTTATTTATGTTTAAATTTCACTTTTTTATTATTAAAAACTGGCGTAGCTGACAGAATAATTAAATGGTGACACATGGCATGTCACGTGTATCTCATGCTGACGTACAAGACCATTTTTTAACGGTAACAATGGGTGAAATTTTTAACAAAATGACCAATTTGCTCTTTGATCTATCATATAGTGCAATCCAACTCTTAATACAAAAACATCCTTAATACTTTTACTTGATTTATAGGTCTCAAAGATTTAAAAAAAAATTAAGCATTATTTTTGACAGATAAGAAGAAGGATGATTTTTTCTGGCAGAAATTAAGGTGAAAAGAATATTGTGTTAAAAACAAACATTTTAAGTAATGGTCTGAAAATTGTGGATGAAGTAGCTGTGTAGGTTCTGCTTTAAAACTAGTTTGAGAAGTTGTAATTGACTAGCCATCTCCTTCCCCTCTACTTTTGTATGAAAACCTCCTTGAGTTTGTAAGACTTTATGGTGTAATGAAATGTGTCATTTACAGCAATTATTAACTCCTCCACCTTGGGAGTATTATTATTGTTGTAGTAGTAGTTCACCTTTCATATCAATTTGGGTACTTTTTCCTCTCCAAGGAGATGAATTATTGTATGATTATTGAAAAGAACTTGAAGGTATTTTTGGGCATCGAAATTTGTGCTTTTAAGGATATTCTCTTTAATAAAAATATTATTGGAGATAGAGTTTTGAATTAAGAGTCTGATTATATTTTAAATTTTTTATTTAAAAATAAATAAATTAATTCATATCGTTAAATTAATAAGTAAATTAGTTATTTCTATTAAGATTTTCATTCATTCTTACCGTTAAAAATCGTGTATAACAGATGAAATAATTGAGCAATTGCACGTGGTACGCCACATGCACCTTATACCGATGTATAGAAATTAATTTTTAACAGTAAAGATAAATGAAAGTTTAATAAAAGGACAAATTTACTTTTTAATCTAACGTATAAGAATTAATTTATTTATTTTTTTAACGGAGGAGATAAAATACAATCTAAATACTTTTACCTACTATAAAATAATAAAATGAATAGCTTGAAGTATGTACAGGGATGACAATTTTTGAATCACTTGACGGACTTCGAATTACTTCCCATTGGAGTGAGTATTTTTAAAAAAAAAATAAATGGATGCTGAGGGATTGGGCAGGGCAAGGCGGGTGGGTAATTTTTTTTTTTTTTGCAGTGAACATGGATTGATTATGGTCATAGTTTGCAACCAGTTCATCGGCCTTGCAATCATGGTTGTTCCTTCTCAAATATTCTTTTGACAAACTCGTTGATCCTCGATTTTGAAGTGGGGGTAAATTTGAAGCACAATTATTTTCAATGTTGTCCTTTAATCAAATATGTATTTAAGAGACAATTTCAATTTCTCCGCTGTCATCTTAGACAGCCCAATCTGAAGTCTTTATTTTCTTCTCCTTTTTTTCCGTAAACCCGTACGAAAATGAGTTTTGTGAATAAAAGATTAGAAACAAATATGCCAGACCTCATTTTGGATATTGTCTCTGAATTGTCTGAGATTCGCCATTGCCATCAAACTAAGGCCAGCTCAGAAACTAGATCTCTTTTTTTAGGAGTGTAATCAAATCGAGTCAAATTTAAATAAGTGACAAAGTTAAATTCGATTTAAAATTTGAGGTTCAATAGTTAACTCAAACTCTATCGAACATCAATTTTTAAGTTTCAACTCGGCTTAAGATATAATCCAATTACTTGAACTCGATTAAACTTGTTTATTAAGTTTCGTACTCAATCTCAATTAAATTTATCCTTAATTAAATTCTTTCTATATAATAAAGTTAGAAATGTGATTTCACAATATATATAAATATATTAAAATGATTAAGCTCGTGAATCATTCAAATTGAGTATTACAATACTCAAATTTAACTTGACAATTACTAAATTAATTTTAAGTTTATTTAGTTGAATTTTAATACCCTACAAATACTAATTTCTCATTTACGCTGTTAATTTTTCCATCCATAGCATCCCAATCTTTTGCACCAGTTTAGTATAGAAAGAAATTAGATACATCAATTGAACATGTACAAGTTTGTATTAGAAAATTTAAGATTATTTTTAGTTATATCATTTGAAGTTGAAGTCATTCAAGTATTTTTATTCGAATTTTCAAATTAGATTATTTATAATAAAATTAAAGTATAAAAAATAATCAAATCAATTAAACTATCAATTTTAGTTCGATCGGTTTAATGGATTTAAAAAATTAAAATTAATTTTAACCTAATTCAATTAATTATAAGTAGTTGTTCAAAACCTAATTTAACCCTTCAAATTTAAATTAATGGAGTTGAATTTCCTAAGTGATATAATTGACATCTAAGGGACACCATTTGTTTTTCATTTTGTCTGGTTACAATCAGTAAAGTGGTAGCAGTAAACAAAAAGTCAGGAAAATTCATAAAGATTCAGCATTAGCTATCAAATTCTTTTTATATTGAATTTCTCAAACTTGTATTTGGATTCTTTCATGATTGTGAAAAGACTGAGAACATAGGGTTCGACTTTTTTAAAAGGTACATGAACAGTATAATAATCTTTGTTGTATATATCCTTTAAGCATGGGTCACAATTTGGGTGTCCAAAAAGATATAAACATTCAAAAGAAATTTAAATTTAGAGCACAAATAAATGAAAGGGATAAAGTGGTGTGTCGCCCACAAATGAAACCCGTAAGTTCTCATTTTATCTTATTATTAAAATAATAAAATTGTAATAACATGATATAGAAAAAAATTCTATACATTTTAGTTTAAATATTTACTCGACTTTAAAAAGGTTGAAAATATCAAATATAAGTAGTAAAAATTAAATTGAAGTGGAGCAAAACGGGGATAGATGCATTCAACATCCATGGAAATGATAATGATATTCAAGATTATACATCCATGAAAAGGCGGGTGATGGATGAGAGTGTGCCAACTTTGGAGGAATAGTGGATTTAGTAATATTTCCCGTCTTACTCCTTTGCCATCCCTAAGCACAATCTCAAAGTTCCAAGTCATTAAATCTGAAAGGAATTCAAGTTCAATGATCAAATTGAGAAATATGATCAAATTTCGGAACTAATGTGGATCATAGAAAATTAAGAGAACAAATTGAAAAAAAAATAACTAATTTAGGGACTAAATGTTGTTTTATCCATAAATGAAATAAAACAGTGAAAAAGAATTATTATTTTTCCTGCAAAATTCACAGTTATAGATGCTGGGAATTGCAGCAATTGAGAGAAATGTTTCCCAAACCCCCCAAAAAAAGCAAGAAAGGGCTGAATTTTGCAGCCCCTTACAGCTATATATTATAGTGTATACATTGGGGGTTTATATATAAATATATAATAGGGTCAACGTTACAGAGGGAATTAAGAAGAACAAAAAATATTCACTAGAATGATACCCAATTTCATTGGCTGTGTTTGTTTTTTACTGTTTTCATGCTGTGGAGTTTTACACTGACATATCGTTTTTTTTTTTTTTGTTTTCACTCCATCAAACAATTTACCTGCCGGTTAAAATCTTTATTGATTTCAGTAGATTTGTGAATTTTGATTCAATCTCAATTTGACATAAAAGTTCAATTTCACAGACACAACATATTCGAATTTGAAAATTTAATTTGGTAAATTTGAATTCGAAATAGATATATCTTTACAAAAAATCATCATCTTGAAAAGGATATTAATTAAAAATGACCTGAATAAGTAATAGGAAATAATCTAAACTTAAAGTGAGCAAAATTGAGATAATTTGAACAAAATATTGACAAAATCTTGAATTAACCCGAACTAATTAAAATGAATCAAAATTTTAAAATTATAATTGTTTAAATCTAATTTGACTTGAGTGAAAGTTCTGACTCATATATAATTAAAAGATTTAGGATTTAAAACTAAAGTTAATTATAAAGTGTTTTTATGTAATTCTAAAATCTAGCTTTGAGGGCTATAAAAGGTAAGAATGAGGTTATCCATGAGATACCATCAATGGATGGAAGATCATGATTAGTGTTTGAATTGAGGCTATTTATTACCAAAATGAATGAGTTTGTTCTCATTAATGGTAATGAAATACTTTTAACTAAATATAAAATTTATTTGCTAGGGTTAAAAAAATTAAAAAGAGTTATTATATTTTTAAGTCAAAACATTTTTGTATTTTATGAATAGAGGCAATGTTGTTATGGCCCAATTAAGGACAACTGTTTACATTGAGTTCAATCTCATTTAATGATCTACCTCATTTGACTTACCAATTCATTTTATTATAATTAAATCCAGTTCACACTGTAAATCGGATCTAAAATCAGACTTTATTAAGAGACCATCATGAAAGAAGGACCCACTTTCAACCCTTCTTCATATATAAAAACTTTGCCAATGAGGCGGGGGCTAGAGACGGGGATTGCTTTAGCTCCCTCAAAAATGGTAAAATTGTCTTGTAGCCATTTCAAAGCTTAAAACTTACAAGTTAATATGATGATAAATTTACATTTTGATTTTTTATCTTCCTAAAACAATTTTCTGGCTTCAACCCTGTGAAGAGATAAATGTGAATATATAATATATAAACTCCATTTTAATAGACACACAACATACTTTTATCACTATAAATAGTGGTTTTCTACACCCCTAACCATATAAATTACTCTTATTATAGCAACTTTCCATGCTCTAACGATGTGAATTTCGGTAAGAAGCCACCTTTACGTTTTATGTTGTTACAAAAATAAAAACAAATGCAAAGATTTGTTTACCTTACTCTTTAATCATGCGATCAAGACTCAATCCTTGTTTACGAGAATACAAGAAATTTCTACAATCATTATGGATGCCCTGATATTGAAAAAAACAATTGCAAATAGGTAAAGAAGAAGCATAAGCACATTAAAAAAAATCAAAGGTTTCGCGAGATTGTTAGAAGATGAGGTCCCTATATGCATCTTTGTGTTTGTGTTTATATGTCTATTTTCCACACTGCTAAGACACTGCTTTATTTTGTTTTTATTTTCTTGCCAAACCCAAACTTCCCTCAAACATTGGTTTCCCATTGGAGCTCTTAATTTTTTTTGGGTAAGTTATACTAACAGTCACTCAACTTTAGGGTAGCTAACAAAATAGTCACATAGGTTTCAGTCACCCAACTTTTGAAAAATAACAAAACAGTCACTAATATTATAAAAAAGTGACAAACAGTCATTGACTAACAGTTTCCGTTAGTGTTTTAACAGAACCGTTGACATGGCAAGTTAACTAGCTGATGTGGCTAGTTAACTTGCCATGTTGGATGAAGAAATTGAAAAAAAAAAAACCTAAAAACCTCTTTAATGAGAGAAGAAGAAGAAGAAGAACGATCACCTGAATCTAGGAAGCCGATGACCATAGTTGCTTCTAAAAGGGTTTTACCAAGTGAAAAAGACCGCTTCTCTGTCACTCTCTAGTCACTCTTCTGCAGCAGATTGGACAAGGTGGTTTTTAATGCTGTAAGTTCCATTGCATCTCCTTGAATATGTTTCATTTTTCTTTGATTTTTTTTTGTGTATATGATTTATTTATGGCAAGGATCACTGATTTACCTTGTAGGCGTACAAGGCTCTTATGAAAGCTTTCACTGAGCATAATAAAGTATGTAAAGTTTTCCATTGAGTTGCTGCATCTTTTATATGGATTACAAGAATATGGTTGGGAACTCACGTTTTTATTTTTATTTTCTTATCGTTTTTGTATTTAAAATTGAAGTTTGGCAACCTTCCTTATGGTTTTCGGGAAAATACATGGGTTGTTCTTCCAGTAGTAGCGGATAATCCGTCAGTTTTTTCCCCACTTCCGGTGGAAGATGAAAATTGGGGAGGAAATGGAGGTGGACAAGGAAGAGATGGTAAACATGACAATAGGCAATGGGCAAAAAAGTTTGCAATTTTGGAAGTTATGCCTTGCAAAACAGCAGAAGAGAGGCAAATATGAGATAGGAAAGCTTTTCTACTTCATAGTTTATTTGTTGACACTTGATTTTTAAAGCAATTAAGTAATCAAGAACATAATTGAAATAAACCGAATTCTTTAAATGGCCCTTCCGCTTCAATTTTGCATGAAGAAAAAGTGGGAGATTTTATTATTAAGGTGACAAGAGATGTTCTGATGCAAGTGTGAAATTAGATTGTAAAATGAGGGAGTCAGTTCTAGGAATGCCACAAGAGGAGTGGCTCGGAGAAATTTACTTAAAGGCATAATCATTGATGAGAGTGCAAACTGTTCATGTGAGAAAATTTTGCTGGATAATTACCACGGACCAGAGAAAGAGGCTATGCATTGCTAAATTTACTTTTTCTTTTTGTTTTGGTCTTGTAGGATACTTCTACTTTAGGTGTTGTGGTTGTAAGACATTGTGGCTATACAACTACAGTACAAGTTTCAGCTGAAGTAAATTGGGAGGGGAATCCCATTCCTCAAGAAATTGACATAGAGGACCAACCTGAAGGAGGGGTAAATGCTTTAAATGTTAATAGGTCAATGTTTATTTCATCTCCATTTCATTAAAAAGCAACTATGGTCATCGGCTTTCCGGCTGGGTAAACCCTTTCCAAGAAGCAACTATGGTCATTGACTTCCCAGATTCAGTGACTGTTCTTCTTCTTCTTCTTCTTCTCCTTTGTTAAAGGGGTTTTTTTTAGAGTTTTTTTTTTTCAATTTCTTCATCCAACGTGGCAAGTTAACTGGCCACATCAGCTAGTTAACTTGTCACATCAGCGATTCTGTTAAGACATTAACGAAAACTGTTAGTCAGTGACTGTTTTGTCACTTTTTTATAACGTTAGTGACTGTTTTATTATTTTTTAAAAGTTGGGTGACTGAAATGAAATTTAAGTGACTCTTTTATTAACTACCCTAAAAGTTGAGTAATTGTTAGTATAATTTACCCTTTTTTTTTACTATCAATATATTAAAAATGCTCTTTTTGGAGTATTAATCACATTAAAATTACATTATAATTATTAATAATTTATGTTTTCCTTTTAAGACCCTCTGAATCTTTCAGCGGCATGTTTTTGTCATGTAATGCAGTTTCTCCCAATGCCATGGCAGTATTTTATAATTTTTATTCCCTTTTCTCTGGTTTTGAATTTCAAATACTACTAATATGAACACAACGACTTTTGTATCATCAAAATTAAGAAAAGAAGGGTCTAATTATGAATGTTAACCCTCTAGTTTAATTTGTCTTGATTAGGTCTTGTAATATAATAAAAATCAAGAAGTTAGGCAAATTGGGTAGCATTAAACATTTTCATTAAATTGTTGAATTGAATATCAACAATTTATATGCAATGGATTAGTACAATTAGAAGTTCAATTTCTTATATTTTATTAATAACTACACTAATTTATCAGTTTTCATAAATTGTGACGTATTAAAGTAAAGAAGTTAACTTCTTAATTTTTGTATAGTAAAGTGATGATATTCAGAAATAAACCAAAATATTTATTTGTTCTCTTTTAAAAAAAATTAGGAAATTAGTTTTTTTTTTTAAAGTATCATTGAGGCTCATGTACTATAAGTCTGATTGTATTTTACTCTCTCTACTACAAAAATAAACAAATTAGTCTCTGTAAGTTAGATCAAAGAGCAAATTGATATTTTTTATTAAAATTTTATCAATTTGTACTGTTAAAAGCCGACGTGGCTAACAAAATAATCAAGAAGTGATACGCAATTGTGCTATATGTATTTCATGTTGATGTATACGAGATCGATTAATGATAGAATTGGAAGTAATTTTTAATAAAATAATTAATTTACCTTTTGATCTAAGATTAGTTTATAAAAACTAATCATCTTAATTTGCGAAAAATTGAGAAGTTAATTTATTTGTTAATTTGGATGTCGATAATTATTATTAACATAAAACTAATTTGAACAAATTATATAAAAAATATTTAATTAACTTCTCGATTTTCGAGGAATGGTTTAAAATTATTTTATTTTTCTTTTTTCCCAAATTTTCTTCTTCACAAATAATTGACCTTTCTTTTAAAATCATTACTTATAAAGTATAGTAATGTTATTCTTCAACAACTTGCCATCACCCTTTTTAACAACATGGAAAAGCACCTAAAATTGTGAGCTGAGGCTGTATTCAGTTCACCATTTCTACTTCCCAAAGCTATCGTATAAAAATGGGCCACTTTTAGATTTCAGTACTTTTAGAAGAACCCCCTTCCTTTCACTTGTTTTTCATTTAAGTAATGGGAAAAGCTACAAGGTGGCTAAAGAGCTTATTTGGGATAAAGAACACCAAAGAATGCCCAAGTTCCGGTGACCGGAAAGATAAGAAACGGTGTAGCATTGGCCATTCAGGGCGGGAATCAAGCGGCGGATTATGTCACAACCCTACAACGATACCACCAAATATATCACCGGCAGAGGTGGTTTGGCTAAGATCATTCTACAATGAAACGGAGAAAGAGCAGAATAAGCACGCAATTGCGGTGGCAGCTGCCACGGCTGCTGCTGCAGATGCCGCTGTCGCCGCCGCTCAGGCAGCTGTGGCGGTGGTGAGGCTTACGAGTCATGGAAGAGGTACCATGTTCGGCGGTGGTGGACATGAAAAGTGGGCTGCCATTAAGATTCAATCCGTTTTCAGAGGCTATCTGGTAATTTAAATCGATTTTGGATAGTTACATATGGCGGAGCAAACGTTGTTTTCTTGACTACTCGACCTAAAAAGGGTGGGTGTCGATTTTTTGTTTTGTTTTTGAAACATGGAGTTTTTATTTTCGAATTTCAAAACAGGCTAAAAAAGCATTACGAGCTTTGAAAGGATTAGTGAAAATTCAAGCACTTGTTAGAGGATATTTAGTGAGAAAACAAGCTTCAGCTACACTTCATGGCATGCAAGCATTGATAAGAGCACAAGCTACAATCAGGTCCCAAAAAGCACGAAAATCTATGGTAAAAAATTGCAATAATTCAACTTTATTTTGTGCTTTTTTTAATTTAGATCCTTTTTTTTTTCTTGTTTTTTTAATTAAAATCTATATTGTAGGAGAAATTTGATGATACAAGGAGTGAACGCACTGTTTCTTTTCATAGTAGAAGATTATCGGCTTCTCTTGATACACTTAACATTGAAGAAAGTCCCAAAATTGTGGAGATTGATACAGGTAGACCTAAATCGAGATCCCGAAGAACCAACACATCAGTATCAGATTTCGGTGACGACCCATCATTTCAAATCCTGTCTTCTTCGGTTCCAGCTCGAGTTCCAGCTCGTTTATCTGTTCCGGATAGTCACACTGATTGGGGACTAACCGGAGATGAATGTAGGTTCTCAACAGCACAAAGTACACCTCGGTTCATCAATTGTTGCGTGTCCAATGCACCGGTCACACCAGCCAAGAGTGTATGTGCTGATAACTTTTTTAGGCACTACGGGATTGGGAACTTGAATTTCCCTAATTACATGGCTAACACACAATCATTCAAGGCTAAGTTGAGGTCACATAGTGCCCCGAAACAAAGGCCGGAACCGGGACCGAAAAAGCGGCTTTCGTTGGTCGAAACGACGGAGTCTAGAAGTAGTTTGAGTGGTGTTAGGATGCAAAGATCATGTTCACAAGCTCAAGAAGCTATTAGTTTCAAGAATGTAGTGATGGGGAAACTTGATAGATCCTTAGAATTTGGTAGAGATAGTGAAAGGACCAGTTTGCAAAGAAAACGGTGATGTTGTGTAAGAAAAAAGACTGCCTCTGCCATGGTAGTGAACAAAGATAGGTGATGAAACCAGGTAAATTGAAAATTTTCCCATATGAAATCAAATCTCAGTGTTATCTCAAGGAATTTTCCTTATTGTCAATGAAATTAAATTCCATTTGTAGAATTATATTACCCCTGGCAATCTCTTTCAAATTATTGGGTTTCATTTGGTTGCAAAAAAATCCTTTTCTTTGTAATTGTTTTCACTGAAAATATGGAAAAAGTATTATGGAGTAATTGTAGTAAGAGTCCTCTTTACTAAAAATTGACAAATTAGTCCTTATACATTAGATTAAAGAGCAAACTAGTTCTTTTATTAAAAATTTCATCCATTTCTACGGTTAAAAAGAATGAAATTTTTAACAGAATGACCAATTTATTCTTTGATTTAATATACAAGGACTAATTAACCTATTTTTAAGTAGAAAATACAAAATGCAATCTCACTCTTAATACAAGAGATTCTATAATAATTTTGCCCTAAAATATTTTATAAAACAAAATAAGAATAAGTTGGGGAAGAATTTTGAATTATTCCCACATTGTTATGGTTATTTTATTGGTTAAATTACGGTTTTAGTCCTTACACTGCATTGAAGATTTAAAATTTATATCATAATTTCATCGTCTTATAGTGATTAATAATATTATGTCTTAGTCCAAATTACTAAAATTTCCGATGGTAGACTGATGTAAATTTTTTAGAAAAAATTCCAAATCATGAGGCGAAGCATAACCTTTTTTTAAAATGAAAAAAGTCATTGAAAATATATTTTTTTGATAATAACCATAATTTCACCTTTTAAATAAGGAATTTCGGATTTTAATACGTGTCGGAGTAATGAATATTTTTTAATGGTGTTACTGATTTGGACTAAAGCAGATTAAATATAACGCATAAGTTCACAAAATTGAATATAATATAAGGACTAAAACCATAATTTGACCAACTTTTGTTCTCCACCATCATTGTCCGATTGATTTGAGGGAAGTGGAATTAAAGATTCATATGGATGTTGAAAAATCATGCCATTTTGATGGTAGATTTTTTTCTCCTTTTCTTTCTCTTATATGAAATAGGATTCTTCTTTTTATGAAAATAGAGATAACAAATCATTTAATGAAATATATTGTATTTTATTGAAATCGAATCCTTCTAGGGACAAAGTCAAAATTTTATCTTTTAAGGAACAAAATTAAATTTTAAAAAGTAAAAGAGTAAAAGTACAATTTGATCTTCTTATTTTAAGATTTTAAAGAAATAAAATTAAAAAATTATTTTTAAATGTCAAAGTGTATTTTTATCATTAAACTTATATTTTAAAAAAAAAATAAAGGACTAAATTAATAATTTACCATTTTGGAGGAGGAGGCCCTACCTGCCCTTTGGTGTCATCCCTATCGAGTACCGACTTCACTAAGGTGCCGTAAAATATCATCTATTTTATTTTCATGTATATGAATAATAATATAAAATTGGGGTGATAAATTAAAATCTAAAATGATAGCAATTCCAGTACAATATTCCCCCCTTTATTATTTGAATTTGGAATTGTGTGTAAAAGTCTGCAACTCATTGATCTTAGCTCATTGTTTATATATGATGTATGATAGCTTTCATGGCGCCAATGCCCCCTTTTTAGTACCTTCAATTATGACCCACCATCTCTTACATCTTTTGTTTCTTTCTTTCCTCTTTATTTTCAAGCTCTTTTTTTCAATTATTGCTTCTTACCATCCCATTCCAACTATCAACTAATGTAATTCAGTAAGTAAAGCTAAATGAGGAAATAACATGCACCATCTCTCCTTCATAAACAGTTTAATGTCTTTAATTAAATTCTTGAGTTCTAGTCTTATGAGCACATAAATTACACATCCAAAGAGTTTTGTCTATTGTTTAACGGTTTTATCTAATTTAACTTTAAATTTAATTAAGATCTAACGTAATTATGATATGTCAGTGAATTTTATATTGGGACGAATTCAGAATATCTTTTAGAAGGGTTGGAATTTTGAAGGAATAAAACAAATTTTATTTTTTTTAAAGAGGTTAAAATTCAATGTTAATATATATTATTTTATAATTTTTTATTTATAAGAAGATTGAATTTAAAATTTTAATTTTACTATATATTAATTCATAATTTCTTTATTTATAAGAGAATTGATTTATTTGTTTTTTTGGAGGGCGAACCCCCCTGCCTACCCTCAGATTTGCCCCAAAAGAAAAGACTTCCCTTTCCCTTTTGTCTTCTTTTTTTTTTTTTTTTTCTTTTGCCTCTAATAACTTTCACTATCCCCTTAAGAAAATGATGATGTGGCACATTAATTGAAGGGTTAATAATTAATTTGGCCCTTGAACTATAAACTAGATCAAACTAATCAAACTAATCATCTACTATTGAATGGATAAATTTAATCTTTCTACTATTAAAAAATTAAATAAGAACAATTGTTAAACGAATAATTGAGCACTGATTAGTATGAAATGAGTTAAAATCAAATCCGATCAACTTTTTCAACTTTTATTTCTTAAAATTTATTTACTTAATAATAATTTTAAATATTACCTTTTATAATTTTAGAAATTAAATTAAAATTTTCATTTTTATATGTTTTTATTTTTAAATTATAGTTGAAAAATTAAATCAATATTTTAACCATAGTTCATGCATCAAATTAATTTTACATCCATAATATAAACAAATGATCAAAATATTACCTCGATAATATAAATGATTGTATTATAAGGTAGAATAGAAATTAAATATAATTTAATGACTAAATATATACTTTACCCCATATTTCAAACGTGCTTCACGACGACCCCATTAAGTAGAAGGCGAAAGAAACAGATGTTTTCAATTTTTTTCAATTTTTCTCAAATTCAATCTTTTATAATGAAATTTCATTTTCTTTTTTCTTAGTCATTCTTTTCATTACATTCTTCTTTTCCGCATTGGGTTTGAACTTGTACTGATTTAAGTTAATTTTTAAATTTGATAATTATTCTCATATTAGACTTGAATTATTTTTTATCTAAGTTAATCGTTAAATTTGACAATTATTTCTATGTTAGAGTTTAAATTTTTTGTTTAAATTAATCTTTAAAAATTTTAAAATTCAAACTCCAATATAAAAATAAGTATTAAATTCAAAGATTAATTTAAAAAAAAATTAAACCCCAATGTAAAAAGACTTGCCGAAGTTAACTCCCAATAACTCGACTTAAAAAATTATTATTGAGCTATCATTGAGCTGGACCTAACATTGGTAGCCGGCCTAAGCCTAATGATCCGTCTTTTATCATCAATGTTCAGATCTTTTAAAATCAACAGCCACTTTTTGGGCTTTAGTATAGTTGTTTTGAATATTATGTTTCCAAATTGATGATTTAGAATATTTTTTTAGGCGACTCATCACTTATAAATGTAGAGATTTAGTGTACATGTTGAATAGTCTCTACATAATTTAATGTTGAATCATTTTTAATGATGAACAATAGTCTTTATTGGTGTCGAGATGTTGCTAACAATTTTCTAGAATTTATCTCAGGAATCTTGAATATTGTAGTTATGGATAGAGAATCCATGTGTGTCGACTTCAAGCAAAAATTAATCTCTGATTCATCTCCTTCCCCTTTCCTATAAGTTATGGGGTTTTATTTAGGAGGAAAGAAAAAATAATAATATAAATATAAATAGTTCTCCTTCTTAAAATTAGAAATTTTAAATTCCACTTTAAAAGCTATTATTGTCAAATTCAATTTAACCCTTAAATTAAAAAAATATATGTTCAGAATCATCATCCATATTATTGTAATTATAATGATGTCAATTAAAATAAAACTCAATCGATTAACATATTAGTGTAAAGAGTCTGCCTGGCCTTCTGCTCTATTTATGCATTCACCCCATCATGCAACTGGGCCTTGCTTTCCCATATCATTCACTTTTATGTCATCGCATTATAAATAGAGTTATTAATCTAAGCTCAACCTTGGTGATTTTTATAAGATTTTTCAGCTCCAATCAATGGTGAAATTACCCATTCAACCTTGAAGTCGGATTGGATATTTGAGAAAGTTTGAAGAAAATTATTAAATTCAAAAAATAAATTTAAATTAAAAAATTAAGTCGGCCTAAAATATGAATTGTGTTTAGATTTTAACATTCAAAACCCAAGTAGACCCATATTTAATGTTGTAAACTATTATATCATTTTGTCTTTATACATAAATGTAATTTATATCTCAAAAGTTAATTTTCTAACTAATGTAAATATTAAAAAATATACCAACAAGTGTTAGTGTCTAGTGTTGGTAAGACACATTACACTCTTAAGAGAAGAACTTAAGTTCAAATCCCATAAATGATATTGTTGGAAAGGGTAGTCATAAACCTCAAAAAAGTTAATCTCCGTTGACTGTAAAACAAACATGGTGTTTAGGCAAAAATATGGTAAAACTCATCCATATTATTTTTAAATTTGTTTAATAATTTTATATATTTTTATTTATTAAAACTATATATAGGCATATTAACATTTTTAATGTTTACATTATAGCATTATATATTACTATACATTTAATTGTATAGGAGTCATAAATTATTTAATATATAAAAATAACATAATATAATATATTAAAAACTTAGAAGTAGGTCGGGTTAAGCTCAAGCCTTGAATATTCAAAATTTAGCTCGACCCATTTTAAATTAAACTTTTTTTTCTTTTCTTTTTTTTGACTAAAAATATTTTTTAGTCTAATATTTTTATCAAAACCCTTTCAAATTTCAGATAAACCTTTAAAATTAGACGAATAACCTGAACTATAAACATCTCTAAACATAACAAAAGAGGCAAAAATATTAGAAAGTGAATTGCTTCTAATCAAATTTATCATGATTATCATCATCGTCTTCAAAAAAACCTAGCTATCATCTTTTACAGATACTACTTTCTCGTTTTGTTGATATACATTAAAAAAATAAAAATTGATGGATCATCATATAATTATAATTTGATCCATTCAGAGCCATCAATGAAACTAAGAGAAATAAAGGGTTTAGCTTCCTCATCTGTAAGTTCCCTTGACCATGAAACCCTGCCTGCAAAGCTTGCTCCTGGCCCCATGCATTTGTACTGTCCATAGAACACCGTCCTGCCAATGCACCATACCACAAACATCAATGCAATTTGCAAAGCCAGGCCACTCAAGTCTCTTGAAAATGCATGTGCATGCTATATTAACCAAATATTGCTAAATGTATAATAAATTTTAGCAGGGTTCAACTTCAGCTAAGGATAAATTACTTTAGAAAGATAAGGATAAATTATAGAATTTTGAAGAATCAAAGCGTAATTTTGTTATAATAGTATATAATTTCATAAAATTTTAAAGGGTTGAATAACAAATTTACTATTTTTGGAGGCCAAAGCTCACCGTTTTTTTGGATTGCCTTGTGTACTACATGTAGTTTCAGGGTGAAACCAAAAGATTGTTTTAGGAAGTTAAGAATGAATCAAAATTTTTTAGAAAGTCAAACCATAATATTATCATTATATTAATTTATAATTTCATAAATTTTAAAAGGATTAAATGGCAAAGCCTAACATTTTGATGGATTGCTCAAAGCCTCTTTCTTTCCTTGTGTATTCAGGTACGAGTGAAATCTAAAAAAAAAATTGTTTTAGGGATTAAAGATGAATTATAAATTTTTAAACGTCTGAGTGTAATTTTATTATAATTTAACATTATAATAACTTGTAATTTCATAAATTTCAAAAAGATTAAATGACAAATTTATCATTTTCTAAAGGGTTAAATTCAATTTTACTATATTATTAACAAGCAATACCGGTAATCAGGGGCGAATCCAGAACAATTTTTTAGGGGGGGCCGGATAAAATTTTAATTTTTTATAGTCTATATCTTTATAATTTGTAAAAGATTAAATTAAATTTTTATAATTTTAGGGGGGCCGAAGTGTAATTTTACCTTTCTTAATTTAAAATTTTTAAAAAATTTTAAGAACCTTTTAAGTAATTTTACATTTTAGGGGGGGTCGGGGCCCATGCCAGCCCCCTTGCTACGCCACTGCCGGTAATATCTTAGTCCTTGATAACTTAAGAGTGAGAAAAAGTCTGTTCAAATAGTTTAATTCAGTTAGTTCACGCTTTGTATGTTGAATCTAAAAGTCTTTTAAATCTCTTAATGTTTATGTGTATATAATGTATGCATTATGCAAAGCATGCAAGAACAAGGAGTAAAAGAGAAAAGGGAGAAAAGATTATTACATCTCACGGTTAGGGTCACCCCAATTATACCAGCCCTTAGGAAGTATGATGTTGTCCATGTAAGTGTAAGCAAAGACCACCCTCGAGAAAGGACCCCATGCCCTCCCTAAATATAAAGCCCCTGACCCTGTCACCTTACACTTCACAAAAGAGAACCCTGTGTCATCTAGGATACTCCCTCTGTTTTGTGCTGTTACTGCCCCTGTTAACCTTGCTATTGCATGCACATGACATCCCTAAAACAACAAACAAAATTACATGACCCGATTGAATTAAATTCGGGTTTTAAAATGTATGTTCAATCATTGTAGAGCTACGGTTTCAAAGGCAATAATTGTGGGGCAGTTGGCGTGACAAAAGCAGATATGGTAACTTATTCCCTCTCCTTCAAAGTTTAGTAAATTTTCTATTGCATAAAAAAGAAAGGGGTTTTATGTTGGGACAGTTTTGGAAAATCATGATTTTCGGGTAAAAGTACTATGGAGGTCCCCATATTAAGAGTCAGATTGCATTTTGTCCTCTATTCAAAAAATGAACAAATTAGTTTTCTACGTTAGATTAAAGAGCAAATTGGTCCTTCTTGTTAAAATTTTTATCCATTTGTACTGTTAAAAATTGGTTTGGCTGACAGAATAACATAACAATGCCACGTGCACCTCATGCTTAAGATGAAACTAAAAATTTTGTTTGGGGGCTAAAGCTAAAAATATTGTATTAAAAATGCTTAAATTAAATTTATTAATTTTTCATAAGGGCTAAAACTACAATTTTTATTTAATCAAAGGCTAAAAAGGATTGAATTGGATTTTTAAATTTTGAGGAGGGGCTATAAAGCAAATTTTCTATTTAGCCAATAGGGCCAAGGCCCCTACCTACCCTTTAGTTACGCCACTGCTCATGCTGACTTACATGGATTAGTGTTTAATAGGAATAGATAAATTTTAAATAAAAGGATCATTTTATTCTTTGATCTAAAATATAAAAATTAATTTGCTTTTTTTTTTTTAACCATAATTTTCATTTCAATTATTGAGGAATCTTTAGATTTTTTTTTTTCTTGTTTTTAATGATGATGAAACTAACCTCAAAGAGGGAGAGAGCATTGCCAAAGATGAAATCTACTGAGCCTTCAATGTAACAATCTTTATAATAATGTCTACCAAAGTGATCATAAAGTGTATCTTGAGCTCCAAGGAATCGACAACCGACGAAAGTAGCCGTATCCGCCGATATTCTAAATGCTACAGCTTGTTTTCCGATTGCTCCTGGTGCTGGAATTGGTGCAGTGTTCTGAAAGCGTAACAGCATTTAAAAAATTGCAGGCAATGAAGACTAATTTAAGGTTTTTTTTTTTTTTTACCTTGAATGTAATGTGTTTGGCAATAAAATAAGGTGAATTCACAGCAAAAGTTGCAGAACCATAGGTTCCTAAAGGTTGTCCTCTAGCTCCAGGTGTTTGAGCTGTGTCTCCCCACTGAACAATTGTTTTATCTGCCCCTGCTCCTTCAATTGTTATGAAGGCCTTCAATGGTGGAATGTTAACCTTTTCCCTAAAAAAAATTACATTTTCCCAAGCATGAAAAATCAAATGAAGGAGAAAAGAAATGGTCTATATGTTGCGAAGGCAAGTCTTGTATGTCTTAATTGGTGGTTCGAACCCCATATTACGCACAAAACTGTGACACTTTTTCTCGTGAACCGTTTAGATAAAACCTCAACATAAAGATAATATTTTCCGCTCGGAGACCGAACTCCTCTCAACAGGGTTAAAGACATAAAACAAACAAAAATGGGGAATCAAACTGAACAAGGATTAACATACAATTGAATGTGGACAAACTCTAGAATCCAGAGTTTAACCAAATAAACAAAAAAATGCAGAAAAACATAAGGACAAAGAGGGGAAAAAAAACAGATTCTGTAGTGGGAATGTACTCACGTGTAGACCCCAGCATGGACCTTGATTACAACTCTCACAAGGTTAATGAAAGGAAGAGAATCAATGGCATCTTGAATTTTGGTGAAGTCACCGGATTTGGGATTCTTGTCGACGGTAATGGTACGAGAAGGGAAAAGCTTGTTTTTTGCTGTCCTGAAAACTGAGTGATTAAGGCTACCAACAAATTTAACCCATTGCATGAATGGTTGTTCTGAAACATGGGCTCCTGTCACATTTGATTGCTTGTGATGGTGCTTCCTTTTAAGTTTGATACCTTTGGTATGGCACAATGTCTGAGCTGAATTCAAGAGAAGAACAAGGATGACAATGTAAAGAAAACATTGAAACTTAGACATTATACAGGTGTGTTTGTGGCAACTAGCAACTGATCAGGTCGAAATTATGGTTTATATATATACACAAAGGTAGCTACTAGCCAGCAAAAAAAAGTGATGTTTTATTGTTGAAATAGAGAATCAAATGACAGAAAGGGAGAGTTCACGGGTGGTTTAGATGACAAAACAAAGACTTTCAAAGATGAGAGAATGAGAGAGAGAAAAAGGCAAAACAAAACAATCTAGGCCACAAACACAGACAGGTTGCACTTTCTGGAATTAAAAAAAAAAACAAAAATTATTGCTTCATGTTAAATGTTGTTTGTTTTGTAATGCCCGTGAGTGGTCTCTCCCACCTGTTTCTGTATTAAGAGGTGAATATATTCTGTAAGAGAGATAATGGGGTTTTGGAATGTCTATATCTACTAAATTTTCATTAGTTTTATCAATATTATTCTGTGCTTAACTACAAAATTAGCCCCTAAACTATATTATTTAAAGTGGTATCAAAAATTATTTTATATACCTTTTCCATCTCACCATTCATAGTTCATTTCGAAGTATTTAATGGCATTTTAACAATTTTTTTATGTCATTAACCCATAAATTTAATAAATTTTTTATCTTGAACCATAAATTTTAAACTCAAAATTTTAAACTCCAAACCTAGAATCTAAATACTAAACCCAAATCTAAACCCCAAATTAAAAATTAAAGATGGGGTGATTTTATCTAGCTTTCTATGATTAGATTATTGGCCTAAACTAAGCAATTTGGGTGGCTTACATGAGGTGGGGGCAGGAAAAATTGCTTGTGAGTAGTTAAAATGGGTGAGGAAAAGGGGTTTTTTTGGCCCATAGCAGGGGCCACTTGCTGTACTGCACAAATTAAATATATATAAAAAACCCAGGCTTACCTACGGCTACCATTGCAATTTTGTTCTTGTTGTAAACCTAGTTTGTTACCATACTTGTTGAGGGCAACCCATTAAAGTTTGAAGGTTAGTTCAAGATATGAAAAAAAAATAATGAAAAATATAAGATTTGAAAAGTGAGATGTTTAAAATATAAAATATTAAATATTAAATTAAAATTAATATGAACGAGCTTAAAACGGATTTGAACTAATCATTTATAAAACGAACAGGCTTAAATAAATTTTAAACTCATAATATGAATCAATCCAATTTAATTTGAACAAATATAATATATACTAATATCATACATAAATCCAATCTCAAACTTAATTTGTCTCGACGCATTATCAAGTATATTTTCTCATATATTAACTTATATTCTCACTCTTACAGAAAAAATCACTACCACTCAAGCAATAACTTATTCACAACTAAGATTACATTAAAAAAAAGAGGGTGTTGTTTGTGTTTGGATTTTAGAATTTTGGTGATGTTGATGGTATGGATAGAAAAAGAGGGTGCTGTTTTGGGTTCCACAATTCCTTAATATATTTATATACAGTCAGACTATGATATCTATATTTAATCTCATTCTGTGCTGCAGAATCTGGGGGTGGGTACCACTTCTCAGTTCTCTGCATTTTCTTCAAGGCTAAGTTGCCGCTAAAAGAGCTCATTCATATATAATCATTGATTCATTCCCTGATAAATTCATTCCGTAATGAGAGAAAGAAAGAAAATAGTATGGACCAGCAAATCTAATCCGCCTGGTATAAATGAAAACAAAAATATTTTTCAATAAAATATTCTTAATTCGATTTCCATCTGCATTACTACCAATACAGGGATTATAAGTTTGAGTACATTGAAACGCATTATTCAGCGACAAATTTAAGGGAGCTGACAGGGACCCTGATCTGGATAGTTTTAAACATTATGTTAAAAAGAACAAATATTATTAGAATTTATAATTTTGAAAAGCTAGTTAAAAATTTAGAAACGTTGATAATTTGTTTTGGGTAATTTCTTCCAAGGCTATTAAAGTATTAATAAGTTTACGTTTTGATTACTCAATTTCAAAAAATTACAAAATGGTCATTGAACTATTTTTCATTTAATCATTGTTATATGATATTTTCTATTCGCATTGATCACATCAATCGAAAGCTCTATTTTCTCTTTCTCTTCTACGGTTCTTTTTTTTATTAAACAACTTTGAATATAGAAAAATTATAAATTAAAATTTAAACAACTTTCTTCCTCGATATCCAACACTAATCATCAAATCAATTTGGATCTAGAGTATATTCTTTTATTCGTCGATAAGTATTGACCTACTATATCGATCATCAAAATTTCACTTGGAGCTTACTAGCCAGACTTTAAAAAAAAAAAAAAACTTAACTCTATATTCTTTTACTCCCATGACATTGAATGCTTTTATTATCAGCTAATTAAATTATACCTGATCATGGTTCGGATTATCTATCCAAACTCGGAGGCTCGCCTAAAATTTAAGAAGATTTGAGTAAAAATATTAGATCCAAAAAATAAGCTTTGACAAAAAAAAAAAAACCCAATTAAAATATAGCTTGAACTTAGACTTAAACATTTAAAGCTTGTAGCATACATTTTTCTTTTATGCCGATGATTAAAAATTATATTTATCGATTTCATCAATTTTTAAAAATTGAATTACATAACTTATAAGGTTTCATCAAATTAATTTTGATTTGGCTCGTTGTTTTGACCAATATTTCATATAAATTGACAAAATGCTTACTACGTATAAAAATTGAAAATAATTTCAACATTTTTTTTTTTTCACTGAGTAATATATTCTATACATAATAAATGGCTTCAAGTATAAGCAATACGAAATCTTGGTACTATGTTGAAAGTAGTCCTAATATTAGTAAATATTTAAAAAAAAAGCAATATGAAAAAGAAGAAGTAATTCTTATATTAGTAGAATTTTTTAAATTTATTTATTTTTAAATCAAAGAAAGAAAAAGAAACTCTAATTCATGAACAAATTATAATTGCTAGAAAAATATTACTGCAAAATAAATTTGTTAGCATCGATTGAAAAAATAAATTGAGCGTAAATAAATAATAAAGTATTCACTGTGCTGTGGAAGAACAATTGCTTTAGAAGAAAATTTATCCTCATCGGTGTAATCGAGTAATGGATGTCACCTCTCAAAGTTAACACACTATTTCTATATTCGTACACCTGAATAAAGAATGTGAAACAACGATTGGAGTTGCTCTTCTCAAAGGAGTCGAATACTCGACCGGAAAAAATGATTAAAGGAAAGCATTCTCTTTTTGTTGTATAAAATGAGAAAGAGGAACAACTATTTATATTGTTTCCCGAATGATAAAATGGTAAAAATGCAGGGACAAAAACAGTAAGATGTCCTAAATAGTGCAATTGAAAAAAACTGACCAAATTTTTAGTTGACGGATCAAATTCTCTAAAAAGAACAAAAAAATTTATTTAAAAAAAACACGTGTGATACATGTTACCACGGATCGGCCGGGCAAGCGACGTGTATGTGTTAAGCCTTAACTTCAATTATTCAAGGAAGATAAAAGGTAAAGTTATATTTAAACCCTCTTAAAATCCTTTAGGTGAAAGTTATCCTTTATTTTACGTAAAAAAAAAAAAAAAATAAAAAAGTCACGTAACTTTATTATTTATCAAATTTGGGATTTTTATACTCATTGGGTTATTGATAAAATACTGGCCCAAATACCATACTTTTAACCCTATTTGTAAACCCAATGGACAATGATCCAATCCAATAAATAAATAAAATGCAAAAAAAGAAGGAAAAACTAACACTCGTGTCTTAAATTAATTAAAAATTATTTTAATATCTTTTCACTTTTATAATAAATAAATTATATTATTTGAAAATTTTTTAATTTTTATTTTAAAAATCAATAAAATTTACCACCACTCAACTAGATTTATATTTTGATAATTTTATATATTTTAAGTTTATTTGAGCTTTTAAGTGATAAATTTTTTAATCAATAGAATATATTTTTAAATTTTTTGAACTGACTATAATAATGTTAGACTTCATTTGACAAAATACTTAATTTTCTGAATTAATTTTTAAAATTTTATTAAATATTTTTAAAGTTATTTTTAAATAAATAAAAATATTTTTATATATATCATTTTAAAATTATATTCAATAATTTAAGTTCAAAATATTTATCTTTACGTCATATAAAAATTAAAATTAATTACAATTTAAAATAAGAAAATCATAAATTTAATTTACATTTTTAAAGTTTATTTGATTCACTGGAAGATGCAGAGATCAAGGTACACTAAACCTTATCTCCTCTCTCTATACAACTCTCTGCATTTGTTTGTTTCCCGGGAAAATTCAGACCTTCAAAACTCAAGGCTAACCAACATTCAACATTTTCAAAAAAAAATTCCGGAATATTTAGACAGTGCACTATTTCCAGAAACCAACCAAATCAAATCCACATCAATTTTGAACATCTTACAAAAATTTTCTTTCACGATTTAGCTAAGATAATATCATTAAAAAAAGAAGAAGAAGCAAACATCAACAATTAAAACCGCAATTTTTACAAATTTATTCATAAACATTTTTCATGATCTCATCATAAAAACTAGATTAGAAAAAAAAAAAAAACCAAAGGCAACGATCGATGATGATAATAATAACGATCTCACACTACCATCATAGACAACACAATTAATAATCATTCACGATTTATCAGGATCTTCAAAGTTAGGATCCTTAACATCAAAAACCTGTTTCTCAACTCCAATCTCAGCCGGCGAAAAGCCATCTCCGGCCCAAGTAAACTTCCCGCCATGACCTCCTTTCTTTGGCGATCCAATCATTCCAGTACCAGATCTCCTATCTTTCCTCACGTCCGACGATTTTCCGGTACCATTGCTACTCTTTTCGGTATTCTTCATATTTTCTGCAACTCCGGCTACCAGTTTTTCAAATTTCAAATAATATTCGAACCGATTTCTTTTGGATTACATATGGCGTGAACCGGTGGTTTTTCGGAGGTAATGGGGGTTTATATTATAGAGCTTGTAATTGGAGGATTTGTGAATGGATAAGATCACACTGTAAATTAATAATTTTTTCCTTTTGTTGGAGATGAGACCACGTGGAAGAATTAGGTCCCTGATTGATCTGAACCGTACACGTGGTTAACTTTGGGGTCCACATTAAAATAGTATAAAAGCAATATAAATGGAATTTTTTTCCAGAGTGTTTTCTATTACATTTACAAATTTAGATTATTATCGTATGATTTAATATGGGTTTAGATCAAGTGATGAACAATATATTTATTTGTGATTAATATAAAAATAATAGTGATAATAAGATTAAATATTATAATAATATTATAACATAAGATAAAAATAAACTAAATGCATACTACATTCAATCCTCGTCAATCCTACTCTAAGTATGAAATAAATAAATTTTAATAAAAATATTAATATGATAAATAATTGATTAAAATTAATCTTTAAGCCCTCTAAAAATAAAAAAAATTCAATTTAATCCTTTTAAACTTTCATCCTTTTTAAAATTTATAATTTAAGTTTAACCCTAAAAGATAAACTTTGGCTTCCTCCCGTCAACAACAACAATTTAATTGCTTCAAATATAACTTCCCATATTCAAATTTCCATGAAACCATAGTCCAAAGAAAACAAAAAAAAAAAACCCTCAAAATGGTATGCTACTCAAAAAGGGCTAGCTAGGTTTATAAAGTTCACATATTAATCACTATACAGGTTACTAGGTAGCTAGAGAAGAAGACAAAAACAAACCCTTGTTGAACTTGAACCCTTCTTTGATATGGTAGCCTTAGGGCTATAATACACCTTGTTATGGTGATGATGACCATCTAATCCCCACCCATAGCTCTTGCATGATTTCATCATCTTAGCTCTTACATGAACCACTTTCTTTGGTAGGTCTTCAATGCTCTTCACGTTTGCTAGCGATGTGAATGACTGTGATTTCCCATGGTAATGCTTTGATAGCCCTCTCCTACAGATACATAAATAAACAATTAATCAACCTAACCATGGGGGCAAAATAGATGCAGGCATGCATGTCTGATGATGCTTACTTGATAGGTAGTTGAGCCATCATCTCAGATAACTCATAAAGTGGCCCATTCGATGATGATGCAGAAGATGTAGCATCATCAATCAAGTCTGATGAAGAAGCTATTGAAGCATTAATGGAGTTTTCAAAGGAGGATTCATCTCTTTCCATTTTCTTCATTTTCATCTCTCCAAATATTTCACCCATTTTGCTTTTGAAAAACCCTATATATGATATTCTAGGAGGGAGAATATATATATATAGATATGTAGATATGTATTATCCTATTGTACTTTTTTATTTATTCAAAGATTTGTCATTATCGTCTCCTTATGGTCTAAATTTATTATAGTTTTTTTAAATTTTAATTTTTCCCATTAATACTAGAAGATTGGATAAGGTCTAAAATTGAAGGCCATACCCATATCTGAATCACCATTTTAGCTGAAAATTAGGTCATTGTCTTGAGAAACTTTGCCTCAAAAAGCTATGACATATATTACATGTTTTAAGATCTCAAGGCATTCCACATTGAACAAGGGAATCTTTTGCTATCTTACATATATATTGGTAATCATAAGAACCCTAATTCCAATTGATTTTAGGGAGATTTTTCTTTTTGAAGGTTTTGGGTTGTCTTTAATTTTACCACTACTCCTTGTTTTCCTCCTCTTTTTGCTTTTAATGGTTAAACAATTCAATCCCCCAAACCCTCACTTTGCTCTCAAAATAGGTTTAATTATGATTTTTAGTCCCTCCACTATACTAAAATTTGTGTTTAAGCCCTTTAAATCAACATAATTTAGATTCTCTACTTTTGTAATATTAGTAGTAAGTCTAAGCTGATAAAATACAATTAACTTGGATTTTTTTGTTGATTACTTTCTTAAAAAAAAAAAGAAGATAAACAATAATAGCGTTATTAGTTTGATGACAAGTAGTTAATATTATTATCAATTCGAACCTACTAATAGTGGCGAAGCTACGAGTCAGATAGGCGCCGACCCTCTTTGCTTAAATAGGAATTTTTTTCTTTAACCCCTCTCAAAATATAAATCATTTAAATTAAGTTTTTTAACGTTTGAATAAGTAGAAAAGTTTCATTTGTGGCCCCTCTAAAAATATAAACAATGTAATTTAAGCATATTAACAAAAAAATTTAACCTTAATCCTCTAAAATTTTATAATTTTATCTCAACCTCCTAAAATAAATTTTTAGTTTCACCCTACCTACTAATAGAATTATAAAATAAAGAGATTGTTTAAAAATATATTCTATTTTTGGAACAGCTAATTTTATCATGGTCAAAAGCAAAGGCTGCTCAGCAGCTACTCTATTCTTTAAGAAACCCTGTTATATTTAGTGTGTAGTTTAAGTAATTTTTATAATTTTATCTTGAAAAGAGAAAAAGAAAGAGTAAAGGAGATCACTTTCTTTTCTGTATTGAATGGATGAGTTTTTTTAAATATTTTTATATTATCGATTAAATCTTAATTTAATCAATATGAACATTATTATTAATACAAAAGAATATAAATTTAAGTGCGATAAAATTTGTTATCCTTTTAATTATAAATTGAGTGAAACTATTAATAAATTTTAGATATTATATTAAAATAAAAAATATAATTAAAATTATTAAAAATTATATTTATTATCATTGTTGCTTTTAGAAATGGAGTGGACCAAAAGTTGAAAAGTTAGGAATAAAAGATAAGAAGTCATGATGAGGAAATAAGGTATCTTTTATCTTATTTTTATAATCACCTATTCAATCGAAAGGGAAATATTTGATGTTGCTCAAATAAAATTTTAAATTGAATTTTTAAATTAAAAATTTGGGTAGTGAGATTTTATATTATAATGAAATTTTATAAAATTTCTTTTAATATGATTAAAAGATAAAAATAAAAAAATATGTTGATAACTTAAAATCAATTATTTCTCTTAATCGATTGAATTGGGTAAAATTTGTAAATTAATATTATCAATTGTGAATTGATTATTATTTTTATTTCAACAATTAAATTTAAAAAAATTTACGAAATCTCGTTACTGTAGAATCTAAATATATATATATAATTGATGGGGCAATAGAGAGGCCACCACATGTAAATGTGGGTAAGCCTTATCCCTGTTTTTAGTGCCGACAGCATTAGAATTTGGACCCCTTAATCAACCTTTTTAGCTATTGCTTTAGTACCCATAAATCTGATTGGTTTATCTCATCCATCCACCTCCTGCTCCCAATAGATGATTTTTCTTCTTTTTTTAATAAACACTCCTAGTTATTCAAATCGAGATGATATTTAAATAGAATTTATACTTGATCAAAAAATCAACTCTCTTAAAGTATTGCTATCATATCTGGATGTATTTCAAATTCGACCAACTTAGGCCTATGAACTCTTGGGTTTTGAACAAGGTGAAGAATGATTAAGGACCAAATCAATTTTAGGATCAAAACATGTTTTTGTGACAAAAGACCAAAAATTATCTTCGTCTTGGGTAATTCAATGGAGATTCCAGCCAACCTACAAAATACACAAGGTTGAAGTGTTGGGACTTTTTGATGAAGGGGTGACTCTGCAAATAAAAAAAGAAAGAGAGAATCATGGTTTTGGAGGGTAAAAATGGAATTTCCTACAAAGAATTTAGTGGTAAAAGAGAACCATGGGGGAAACTTACCAAGAGGTCCAAAGATGATGCTCTCTTTTCAGGGCTCGTCTGTAGGCTAAAAACATTGAAAAGGCAAAAATAGAATCAATGTTTATGATCACAGTAAACCAAATTTTAATTCTTCATATAAACCAAAAAAAAAAAAAAGGTTGAGTCTCAATGTAGGAATAATTGTCAATTTTTGGGTCGAACTTGGACAAAAAAATGTTCAAATCCTAACATGAAACAATTGTTAAAAGTGCAGGTATTTACCAGGCTGAGACAAATGAACAGAACTCTGAAGAGAACTCATTTGGTGGAGCATTTGTCTTCAAAAGCTCATCAATGCTAGGCCAAGTTTGCGGATCTTCCGATTGCTTATACGGGTAACGTCCGATGGCGCACTCGAGCGCTACCATGCCTAAACTCCAAATATCGCTGCTATAATCATAAGTGCTCCCACTAATTCTCTCTGGCTACAAATGGGGAACAACAAGATGATTACGATAAAAATACGATGATGCCGAATCGAATCACAAACAACACACTTACCGACATGTAGTTGTTATCAGTCCCAACAAATGTATCTTTCTGGTCCATTGAGCTAGCTACCAATGTACTAAGACCAAAATCAGCAATCTTCACTTCTCCATTTCGGTTTACCAGTAGATTAGACGGCTTTATGTGACCATGTATTACATGATTTTCATGGTGCAAATAGACAAGACCTTGTAGGACCTGGTCACACACAACAGCAATAAACGGTTCGGGTATAGTTTTAACTTGTCTGAGCACTTCGATCAAAGATCCACGGTCCATGTATTCTAATACAAGAAATACGTCTCCTCTGTGATAGAATGAATGGTTGCAAGACACGACATTCGAACATTTGGATGCCTTGTTTATTTTAAGATACTGCATGAATTGTTTAAGAATCTCCTCTTCTTGTAAGTTCATTTTTATAACCTGCAATGCAGACTCAGTATATTAGCTCCACCGGTACCAATGATGGTGTAGGCTTCAGGAGGGTGTGAGTTCGAGTGAGGCTTGGGGCACAAACAATTGAAATGATTCTAAAAGCTTACCTTCAAGGCATATAATTTTCCATCCCATCTATGGCGAGCAAGTTGTACCGGACCTCCACGGCCATTGCCGATAACTTTGACGGTCTCGAGGTCTTCCAATAAGAATTCAAGATCAAGCTTTTTGATATCAAAAGGCTGCTGAAAGTAAATCCAACAAGAAACATTATCTTCCATCCATAGGATTGTTATATCGCAACTAGTTAACTACTACAAGTTCATAACAAAAGTTAAATAACACAAATGAAACAGGGACTTCGCCCCCAAAACGGTAAATTTTCCATTTAGTACTTCTAGAAAAACTGATACAATGGTAAATTTGCAATTTGTCACCACAACTAGTTAACTACTACAAGTTAATAACAAAAGTAACCCTCCAAGAAAGCAAGGGACTTGGCCCCAAAATGGTAAAATTTCCATTTAGTCATTCTAGAAACTATAAAGTTATAAACAAGAAAAATTACAATTTGACACCCCCAAGATTTTATAACGTTGCTATATTGAGTTCAAGAAACTTACTGGGGATTCTTTTTCAGTGGAAATGAAAGGCGCAGGATCCCTAATTAGAAGCTCATCATCAAGTTCATGAAGTGTCCAACGTACCGTCCTGCTAAAAATAAACGAATTAATATTCAACATGTAATGGAAACCATAAACCAATAATAAAAATTTCAACTTTGATTTCAAGAACCTATTTTTAATGAATAAAAAACGAATCTTTTGATCTCAAAATATGGTTACATAAAAAAGAAGAAAAAGAAAAGAACTTACAAGAAATTAGGTTCTTGCATTGGATTTGCAGGAAAGAGGCTCAGTGGCTTCGGCGGTTTCTTGTTCTGCATTTTATTTTTCCTTTTACTTAATCTTTATTTTTCTTCTCCGTGATTATATATAAACTGTGTGTTCAGTTATGTGTTTATAATTTAAAGTCCTTATAAATTAAAAGAGAAAGGATTGTATGAAACAGCGACGTCACGTCATCTGTATCTCTTATCCAATAGATTTATGCCATATCAGTATTTTAATTTAGAAAAAATTAAATCCAAATTAAAATCCTGAAATTCAAGATAAGAATACTGATGTGGTATAAAATTATTGGAAAGAGATAATATCCCTGTTTCATACAATCCTTTCTCTAAATTAATATCCCAACTGCTTCAAAATTCTTTCTAAGAGATAAATAGACTTTCAAGCTTATCCATCCACCTCTAAGTATTCGATTGAGAATCTTAGCACCCTAGTCGACCCATGCTTCTAGTTTTGTCAAATATGCTACATTCAAGTGGGTCGGACTCAGCACAAATAAAACTTATTCAAGGCCCAAGTAGAGAAACAATTTCGATATAGCATAAACGAAACAAGCAACAATATCTTTCCTAACAACATTGTTATTTTGTCAGCCACTCCAATTTTTAACAATAAAAATTAATGAAATATTGATTGTAACGACCCATTTGTTATTTGATCTAATATATATAGACTAATTTACTCTCTTTTTTCAAATAAAAAAATAAAATACAATTTAACTCCTAGTGTTACGGGCCATGGATCAAAACCCATAACGAATGCACACAAAACGTCTCATGGAGGTCAGTTGATTAAATGGGGTTCATTTGACCCAATGAATTGCCTCGATTTATAGAACATAAAAAGAAGCCTATCGACTTGAAACTTTGGTGGCCCAATAAAACACTCCAGTAAAACTAGTTGTAAATCCAAAGGAATAAAATTGTATAAAATTTAAATCCTTTAGAACTCTCAACTTGTAGATAGGCTTTGATTCCGTCAATATAATTTAAATTATATCGGTGAATTTGGGGAGCTCAACTATAAATAAATGTTAAACTCTAACACTTTTTGTGTGTTGCTTTTCTGTTCGCTTGTAACTTTTTTTCTTTTCAAGTTTGCTTCCACTTTATATCGATGCCTTAAAATATTTTTTTATGAATTTTCACTTTTCCACAATTAGATTGAGTTAGATAAATTTAAAACTAAATGTGTATTTAAAACCACGACTAAAATTCTAATCCCCACATTACAATCATACATTCACCGCAAACCAACCCCTTAGTCATGATCCAAGCACTATTCCACCAAGAAACAACCAATGCCATCGTTTTGCCACGTGGGCATTATACAGACAGTGGTATGATAAGTTGAATGCAACTTGAATTACCATTATTAATTTAATAAAAAATAAAAATTTTAATTCTTTTTAAAATATGAATTTTGGAACATGAATTGAATGTAGCTCTTTGAAACAATATGAATATATATTTGTAGTATGTTGGGTAGACCCTCCTCTCCAAATTAATTTCTCTAGGGAAGATGTTATAACCTATAGACCTTGACCAATTCACTTTCTTGCATGGATAAGATCGAGTTAGATATTTGTAATTTTATAATATTTAAAACTAAAATTATTTACTATTTATATTAAATTTGAGTATTATTAATATTATTATTGAAATTTAAATTAAAAAATTATTCGTTGATAAAAGATTAAAATAAAAGATTTGGTCTTGACTCATCTCATCGAATCAAAGGCAAAGAAGTGATAAAAGAGTTAGGGTATTAAAAACAATGGGGTATACATGCTATGCCTCCTAGGGTCAGGTCACCCCATAAATACAAAGGCCCCATATCCCATACCCCCCTCAATCACTTTCTTCCATCCATCTCAACTTGGATAATTCAAGATAAAATAATTTAATAAAAAAATGAAATTTTTAAAATCGGATTAGTGAATGATTTGACAAAATATTGGTTTGATTGGTTTAGGTGGATAAAAGCAGATGAACTTTTGTGATTAGCGTAATAGTCAAAGAAAACTCACTCATGGAACCAACCTGTTGGAGCTTCTGAAAGAGCAAATGGTAAGTGTTTAATTGGACAACTTCCTTTGGATGTAATGTATATATATAGTGTGAGTATGTTCTTACTGTGTATGTAATACCAATCCTCTAATTGTTTAGTATCGAAAAATTCGTATATGTAAGGAATATATAAATCTAATCTTTTTTCTTTCGATAAAAATAATAACTTTATTTGGTGATTTATAAATCAAAATAATTTGTACATATTATAGGTATATTTGAATCTGATTTATTTTTGAATTTATCATTTACTTTACTTCTTAAAATTTTATTTTAAAAAATTATATTTAATAAATGCATAATTTAGCAAACTCAAATCTTTGACGAATTATTTAATTAATATAATTATTCAAAATTTAAATATCCAATCCGTTGTCATATATGGTAAAGAGATTAAATATCAAACTCCAACATAGCAAATGGACTAAAACTGGAATTAAACCGAAAATAATAGTTATTTTAGCGCCGCCAAATGGAGCCGACCAAAAACGAGGACCTTGAAGATGAAGAAGCGCCAGAGAATGCCACGTCAACAATGTGTAAGCCGCTAATCTGTAATGGAAAAGGTTGAAGACAAAATCCTGCCACCCCCATTCCAAGTCCAGCTCAGCCTCCATTTTTATGACAACGTGGTGACAGCCTTTTTCCAAATGTCATGGTCCCCACAATTTACCTCGAGATAATTCTATTTATTTTTAATAAAATATAATTTTATCCAATTACATTAATTCAATATTAAATATAATTTTTCATGATTTTATTTATAGAATAAATTTATATTAATTATGATTTTTTAATTTTAATTTAATTTATCAAATATAATCTATAGATATGATTTAATTTAATTTTAAAATTATTTTAATAAATATTATTTATTAATTATGAATTTTATGAAATCAATGTTAAAATCTAAATTAAATATTAATGTTAAAAATAAAAAATATTATTTTTAGATATTAAAAGTTGTAATTATAAATTAATCGAAGACAAATGAAAGAAGAAATAATTTTATTTAATATTATTAAAATTCAAGACTTTTTATAAAAGATGAATTTTCTAATTAGATTTATAGATAACTAGCGAAGCAAAAACCAATTATTAAAATAGTTGTATTATTATAACATAAATTAGACTAGTTAGATTAAAACTCATATATATCAACCACAAATTACAAGACTTTGACTCGAGACCCACAAAACATATAATTATGCATTGTGGATCTTGAATCTAAGTTTTCAATATATAAGATTTATCTTTTATTTAAAAATTACAGGTAAAAAAAAGAAATTTACTAATGTTAAAAAAATAAGAATATAGGAGGTTTTCGGCTATGCACAAAATTTAAGGGTTAAATGATCTATAATCCTATACGAATAAGGTCTTCGACCCTTGGACTTTTTGTTCCACATATCCTCAATTTTACTTCTCAATTTTATTTTTTTAATAAAAAAGTTACACATTAAACTATTTAAATCAAATCAAACAAGATTTAAATTATATAATTCTAATAAAATTTTACCCTCATTTTAAAATCTGATATAGCCGATATAGCTTAACCTGATTTAATCGAAATCTAATATGAATCGGTTACCATGAAATCACATTTTTCTTGTTTGTATTGCCAAATTAGTCATTATTATTTTTTCTCTATTACCATATTTGGAATTTTTTAAAAGTTACCATATTTATTAGCAAATTTCAAAGCCAAGCAACACACTATATCAACACCCATAGGCTTGAAAAAGAATCATTTGGGTCAAATCAACCATGAAAATCCACTATTCCCTCCAGTAACAGCTCGTCCCTCTCAACGTAGATGTTCTTTTAAGAGAAAACCCATCAAAAAGGGCAAATTTTACACTATGGATCCATGTCCATTCGTTCGTTTGATCATCGAATCATTAGCTTTAAAACTGCCGCAACCCACAAAACCAGTCGCCGTCGCCAGTGGTGGCGTTTACCCAACTACGACACCGTGTTTCTGCAAGCTCAGGCTCAAAAACTTCCAGTCTCAAACGGCTTTGTTGCCACTCAGCAACGGTTCCGGTGATTCTCACCCTGACTCTTCCACCTCCGCCGCTGGTTTCCACCTCGACGCTCTAACGCTCCGCCGTTTTTCCGGCAAGCCTGTGACGCTATGCGTTGAGGTATTCACCGGGCGTATGGGTCGCTCCTGTGGTGTCAACAGTGGGAAGTTGGTCGGTTCGGTTCAGGTTACGGTCGACTTGGGTGTGTCGCAAACTAGACCGGCAGTGTTTCAAGATGGGTGGATGAAACTCGGCAACGATCATGAAAAACCCTCCGCTAAGCTTCACTTAACGGTCAGAACCGAACCAGATCCTCGGTTCGTTTTCCAGTTCGGCGGAGAACCGGAATGTAGCCCCGTCGTGTTTCAAATTCAAGGCAACATTAGTCAACCAGTTTTCAGTTGCAAGTTTAGCGCGGACCGGTCAAGATCTCGGTAAGTTACTCTGTTTCCATTTCCACTATAGCACGGTGCATTTTAGTCCCTTCTCTAGGACAGTATGCTAAAATGCGCGTCAAACTTTTTTCTAATAGTGTGTCAAATTAATTTAGAATTCAGTCCTCCATATTTTAATTTTAATTTAATTTAATTAAAATAGTAAAAAAAATTAACTCTTTTTGTTAAATTTCAACTTGATCTCTTTCCTTAAAAACATCTATTCTTCTAAAATATAAAATTTTAAGTTGATACAAAAATAAATTTGTATTTTGGTATTCTAAACTTTTATTTATTTAAATTTAGTCCTATAAAATTTTGTCTTATAAAGTTTGTAAGTTAAAAATAATTATAAATTTCTTATCTTTGCCCTCTCCCCAAAAAAATATAATTTAATTTTAGGATTTTAAGAAGAAAATAATTAATTTATAAATATAAAACTAAAATTTAAATTTTGATAATAAAATATAAAAAGTTACTGATTTATTGGATGATTAAGTACTGAATATATTAGCCATTGACCAACTATGAACTTCAATTTTAATTAAAATAAATAAATCCGATTGTAGAATAAAATCCCCCATTAGATACTTAATCCCATTGGAGAATAAAGTCTCATGCTTAATTTGGGTCAAACCTATTGTTATCTGTCACAATGCAACCACCATTGATTCTCTTCCATGTGCTCAAACATTTAATGCTGTTTACTTATAATTATGTATTTAATTAATCAGGTCTCTCCCACCCAATTTTTCCAACAAGAATAGAGGATGGATGAGAACATTAGCAAGAGAAAAGGAAAGGCAAGGGAGGGAAAGGAAAGGATGGATGGTAATGATATATGATCTATCCGGTTCTCCGGTCGCAGCCGCCTCGATGATCACTCCCTTCGTGCCTTCCCCTGGAACCGATCGCGTCTCGAGGTCCAACCCCGGGGCGTGGTTAATCCTCCGCCCACACGGCTTCTCTGTCAGCAGCTGGAAACCATGGGGTCGTCTTGAGGCGTGGAGGGAACGTGGTCCTGTTGATGGCTTGGGCTATAAATTCGAGCTCGTTACCGACAATGGCCCTAGTAACGGTGTCCCCATTGCCGAAGCTACAATGAGCGTGAAAAAGGGTGGCTTATTTTGCATTGATCGGAGAGTATCGAAATCCGATTCGGCCGCATCGACGAGTTCGAGGTCACCTATTAAGGGTTTTGTTATGGGTTCAACCGTTGAAGGTGAAGGCAAAGTTAGCAAACCAATGGTACAAGTTGGGATCCAACATGTTACATGCATGGCTGATGCTGCACTGTTTATTGCACTGTCGGCCGCCATTGATCTTAGTATGGATGCTTGTCGACTTTTCTCGAGGAAATTAAGGAAGGAACTTTGCCATGATGAAAAAGATTCATGTTCTTAATTTTTTTTTTTTAAAAAAAACCCTAAAAGTTTCACTATTGTTGCAGTGATAACCAGTTGGTTTGAGTACAAAGCTGAAAAAAAAATGAATATTTCTTTTTTACCCCCAACATGTTTGTCAAAATTTCTTCCATTAGGGGACATATTTATAATAATTCACATAGTTTGTTTTTTTTTTTATTCTGTTGAAACATTATAGAGGAACATTATACTACATGAAATTTGTATAGGCAAAATTCAATTGCTTATTGCTGTTTGTTCATTGTTACCTTTTCCATTCTTTGAAAGATTAATAGTTTTATTGTAACAATCAAATTTAGGGGCTAGTCAGAATAGTGATCTTAAAATCACTAATTTGAGGTTAGAGAAATTTATTTTCATGTCATGTTGTTGATTTAACTGTTAAGCATTTGTCTTTACATAAATTTGTTGAATTTTGGTTTTAATCCCTTTATTATGTTGAAATTTAGGGTTTAATCATTCTATTTTAATTTGATATAATTTGGTCTCTTTACTAATGCTATTGGTCGGTTTACGTTGATAACATTGTTAAACGTTGTCATTGAAGTGACGACTTGAACTTTTTTTTACTGTTATTTAATTATACAATTAGCTAATGGTGTTGTCAATTTTTGACCTATTAATAACATTATAATAATAAAAAAAAAACCATAATTAATATGTAATTCTTGAATTGAGAAACTGAAATTGTTAAAATATGTTGGTAGTCCTTGTATTTTGACAAAATTTAAAATTTAGTGTATGCACTTAAAAAATTAAAAATCAAGTCCACTTACTTTTTTTATTTAAAAATCTCATACCAATCATCAATGTTGTTAGTATTTTTCAACAAAATTTGTCAAATTGACATGTTGATTAGACTATCCTCATATGACGTGGTATATTATTGACAAAAAATAAACATGTTAAGTTGAAAAAGTAAGAGAAATTAAATCTCAAATTTCTAAAAAATACATGGACTAAAATGATCAAATGTACCAAAAATACATTTGCACGACAAATAGATGGCTATGATTGCTTCTTTGCCTAATTTTACTTTTACTTTTTTTTCCCAATAAGTTGACTGAATAATGTAATTGCATTGGTCATGGGTTTTCTATTAAGCAAATAAAGTGGGCCAAATGTATAATTTCAGCTTGCGAGCAAACTTTGATTAGGTTTCTTTTTTGGTCCCTATGGGGATTGTTACTTAATTTTCATTAATTGGATTTGTTGATGCTCTTTTGATGATTTGATAGAGTTTAGGTGTTGGAAGGTAAAGGTGAGTTAAAAAATGAGATTTCATGAGATGCTTTTTTAATACTGAAGTCAATAAATGATGTATTGATTGTCAAGTAATTAAGAGTCTATGGAGAAGAAGAGTTACTCAATTCTTGCCTCTTAATTGCTCGGTTAACCTTGTTGGCATTTCGATCTGTCTAATAATTAATTTGTTGATTGGTTATTTTTGCTGGCATGCTGATCTGTCTAATAATTAGTTTGTTGGTTTATGCTTATTAATTGTTCGTTAACCTTGCTGGCATGCTGATTTGTCTAATAACTAGTTTTAATTGTTTGATTAACCTTGCTAGCATATTGATGTGTCTAATAACTAGTTTTAATTGTTTGATTAACCTTGTTGGCATGCTGACCTGTCTAATAATTAGTGTTAATTGTTTGGTTAACCTTGCCTGTATGTTGACTTGTCTAAAAAATAGTTTTAATTGTTCAGTTAACCTTGCTGGCATGCTGATTTGACTAATAACTAGTTTTAATTGTTTGATTAACCTCGCTAGCATGCTGATCTATCTAATAACTAGTTTTAATTGTTTGTGTAACCTTGTTGGCATGATGACCTATCTAATAATTAGTTTTAATTGTTTGGTTAACCTTGCCTGTATGTTGATTTGTCTAAAAAATAGTTTTAATTGTTCAGTTAACCTTGCTAGCATGCTGATTTGACTAATAACTAGTTTTAATTGTTTGATTAACCTTGCTAGCATGCTGATCTGTCTAATAACTAGTTTTAATTGTTTGTTTAACCTTGTTGGCATGCTGACCTATCTAATAATTAGTTTTAATTCTTTGGTTAACCTTACTGGCATGCTGACCTGTCCAACCTTACTGGCATGCTGACCTGTCTAATAATTAGTTTTAATTGTTTGGTTAACCTTGCCTGTATGTTGATTTGTCTAATAATTAGTTTTAATTGTTCAGATAACCTTGCTAGCGTGCTAATCTATCTAATAATTGGTTTTTAATTGTTTGGCTAACCTTGCTAGCATATCAATCTGTCTAACAATTAATTTTAATTGTTTGACTAATCTTGCTGACATACCGATATATCTAATAATTAGTTTGTTGATTCATGCTAATTAATTGTTTGATTAATCTTGCAGGCATGCTAATCTGTCTAACGATTGATTTATTGGTTAACCCTGTTAGCAAGCTAGCCTGTAGATAGTTCATTGATTTATGTTTATTAATCGTTTGGTTAATTTTATTGGCATGCTAGTTTGTTTAACTTGATTGCCGTGCTATGTGTCTACTAACAAGTAATTGATTTTTATTAATAGATGGTAATGTTAGTCACTTGGACCCTTACGAGTTTAAGCTTTCTCTAAACTATAATATGCCTTAATATTAGGCTGTGACCTATTTATATATTGCTATAGCCTATAGCATATTTCCTCTCTTTTTTTCAGACTTTTAGATATCTTCATCTTGGCCCAACTAACTATCAATTCAAAACCTTTTCTCATACACATAGGTGGGTTTAACCCACCTTTATTTTCTCTTTTTGTGGATTAAATAGTTGAGCCTTTCAAAGCATGGACTCTAGTCCTTAAGAGGGAAAGGCTACATCCAAAAGGGTCTAATCTTAGTTTGGTTAATTTTTTGGCAATAATATTTATGCATACCCTCATTCTCATCACCCAAAATACAAGAGAAAAATTTACCCAATGCTTTTAACCATGACATGATTAACAAAAAAAAAAAAAAATTGAAACCTATAACATGGATCACCATAGATTAATTTATGGAGACATCAAATATGATATTTTATTTATAACCTTAAAAATATAGACCCTACTACAAACCATGGTACTTGGCAGTTGGTATTTCTTCAACCTAGTAGCTTTTAGAATGGAATCAATTCTCTACTTATCGAGATATATATATATATAATAATAATAAAAAGGTTACATTTGATTTTATAGACAATTGGTTCAACAAAAGGCAATCATTCCCTTGAGACCTTGTAGCTTTAAAATAAAGAACTGTGTAGTAGGTTCTACCCACTTTGCTGCCTCAAATCTTTAGAAAGAAGGCAACTTCAGAAAGATTCACACACAACTGCAAGTAAGGAATTATGTATATATATACTTCATAACTTCACATGCATTTGTTTAGTGCTGAAGCAATATATGGAGTCACCCATTATATATTTTGCATATTTTCCCCATACACTGTTTCTTACATTAAGAAGAAGCTTATTTCATAAATTGGTTGCTAAGCATACCTTTCCTCCCACTTTAGTATTAAAATATTGCTTTTTTAGGTTTAATTCACAAATTGACCCAGCATATCTTTTTTAATCTAATTAAGTACCTATATTAAAATCATCGGGCCAATGACAAGATGCTATATATAAGGCTTTTATAATTATGAAAAATTATATAATGAAAATATAAAAGTCACGTATGTGGCATCATGTCATTGGCCCAATAATTTTTTTTAACATCCGTTCACTTTTGAACTAAAAATTATATCATTTTAATACTTTAAGTACTTAATTAGATCAAAAAATATTTTAAGTATTAAAGAGAAAAAAATTATAATATACTTCAAGAACCAATTAATGAATTAAGCCTAAAATAACATATTTGTTTTTGTTTATAATTGCAACTTGTGGGTTGCATTTGGGTCCCAAATTGAAGTATTTGGGGGAAAAAAAAAACCATTTGATCCGGGTTTAAGTGTAAGGTTTCAAGTAAGGGATGATAATGGATAGTACAAATGTTTTATTTGTTTTACTATTTAGATATTTCGAATTTGTATATTTAAAAAAATAATTTAATTAATTCATATTTAAATTCGAATGATAAAATTCAGGTGATTTACCCAAGAATATCGAAAAAATATTAAATTTAAGGAAAAGGGCCGAAATTTGGAATATTTACGGAAAAGGGCTATTTCTACACAAAACGCGTCTACGTAAGCGTGTTTTATGGGGAAAAAGCAGGAAAGCGTACGCCTTTGAGGGAGCGCTTTTGCCCTCATTCCCGTTTGATTTTCAACTGTTTTTAGTGTTAGGGTATGAAATTTTAAGGTTTTAGGGCTAAGGTTTATGATTTTTTAGGGTTGTTAGATTTAGGGTTTTTAGGGGAAAATTAATGGAGTAGATTATAGGGTTAATTAGGATTTAGTAAAAATATGTTTAGGGTTTTAGGCATAATATATTAGCAAAATAAAAATTATTTAAATTTTTTTACAGTTGTATCTGAGAAAATAATTTTGAAAAGACATTTCTGAACAAATAGTGTCGAAAAAGCTTCAAGTAGGATGCACTGTCAAGAAAGTACTGAAAAGAGCTCCCACGTGGATGCTTTTTTACTACAGTAGTCTCCAGTAAAATAATTTTGAGAAGACGTTTCTAAACAAATAGTGCCAAAAATGCTTCAAGCAGGATGCACTGTCAGCAAGAGTACTGAAAAGAGCTCCCACGTGGACGCTCTTTTGCTACAGTAGTCTTTAGTAAAATTATGACTATAAATCAGCCAAATTGCATTCTCAGGTTGCATAACAGAAATTGAGGCAAAAGAAAAATAGAAACTGAAAATGAGTGAACGTATTAATGTTGTTATTTACTACGATGGTAAGGTTTGTGACACCGAAAATGGTGTTATTTTTTTATCGGAGAACACAGCGCGACTAGGTTTTAATCGGAACATAGATTTGTTAGAACTTCGTAAAAGAATTAGGTGTAAAATCTTCGAACCAACTCCAATGAAAGTTCAGTCTATTAAGTATAGATTTTACGCTTCGGTTGATCCGGTGAGATATGAATCATTCGACATCAAAGATCCTCGGAGATTTGAGGCAATGGTGGAGACTCATCTTGCCAGTGAATTACCCTATCTTGAGGTATATGTACAATTTTCATCGCCAAGTGATCTTCCTTCAACCTCAACATCTACTTCTGTTCGAGGGAATACACGACCCCAAGCCGACACTCTATTAGTGGGAGGTAGAATACGGAAATGCCCGTGTTTGGTGGTAATATGGAAAACATAACCCCGCACGACACTCGATTGGTGGATGGGACACGCATATCCTTCATTCGACGTCCGATGATAGAAATACGTATTGGGAACGTCATCAACTTCTAGTGGTTGGCAATCCACATATGATTGGGAACGTTACGAAAGATGTTTAAGGAGGGATAATGTATTCCCACGAAATCCAACGGCGAGGGTCCTCGTTTATTGCAGATTATGGTGGGTCAAATAATGATTGTGGATCCACCTCGAGAGCCCGAGCTAGATGGTGCAGAAGTTAGATTATTTTACAACCGAGAACTGCTTCAACAAGACGAAGATGTTGAGGGCGGTTCAGACGAAGAAGAAGAAGATTCGCTATTCAAGGCATACTCGCCTCTAGCCCACATGCATAATGTCGATCTATCCCAAGACGATGCATTGGAGTTTCCTGAACTACCACGCCGAACGCGTGACCGTATAAGTTCATCGTTGAATTCGGGTGAATTAAAAGTTGGTAACGAGTTTTCCAATAAGGATGTTTTTCTTCGTGCATTGAAACAATACAGCATCAAGAATGGGGTTACCTACCGCATGGTTAAATCTAAGCTCGATAAGTACGAGCGAAGTGTGCAGTGCAAGACAGCACATGTTCATGGAAAATCATGGCCTCGTTGAGGAAAAGGACAGACTTGTGGTAGATAAAAAAGTATAAAGGTCCACATACATGTCTTGTCGGTACAGTTTTACTATGTGTTCAATGTTTTTGAATAATACTAATATTACGTAATGTTGCATTATTTAACGTGCTTCGTTGACAGGTGTTACACAAGATTATCCGAAGATGAATTCAGAGATGTTGGCTGACTTAATAATACCAACTATGAAGGCTGATCCCAAGACTACAGTGTCGATCTTAATTGGCAATATTTGTAGCCAGTTGGGGTACACGCCATCTTACAGGAAGACTTGGATAGCCAAGCAGAAGGCGTTGGAAAAATTGTATTGTCGGTGGGACGCTTCATATAATTAAGCGTGGTAGTGGTGTTAGGTGCTGGAAAGATATGTCCCAAACAGCATAACAGACATTGAAACGGAACCGGCGTACTACAATGACCGTTTGCTCCGTGGATGCGCAGCGTTCAAGTGTTTTTTCTGGACATTTAAGCAATCCGAGAGATGCATTTATATCTTTGGAAGCCATTGGTACAAATTGACGGTACCTTTATGTATGGTAGATATACGATCGGCTATTGCTAGTGGGTACGTAATGGCGATGAGAGAATCCTTCCGATTGCGTTTGCAATAACACGGGGGAGTCAGTTGATAACTAGGATTTCTTCCTATCTAGGTTAAGGAGGCATGTGTGCCCCTAACCTGATATCTACGTTATATCGGATCGGGGCCCTGGAGTACTAGCCGCAAATAGCGACAGGGAAGCCTGTGGCATTGCACACACCATCGATATTGCCTATGGCATGTTGCGTCCAACTATCACGAGCAACATCGATCTACAAGTCAATGACGGCAAGTGACCAATATGGGTATGTAATTTCAATTAATATAATTTCATTTGTAATATTCAATTTATTATTAATTGAAGAGTGGTATGTAATATTAAAATTAAATTACAAAAAAAATTAAACAATTATTATTTTATTACATATATTAAAAGTAAATTACAAAAATAAAAATAAAAAAAATTATTTTATTAAATATATTAAAATTAAATTACAATAAAAATTAAATAAAATTAAAATATTAAAAAAAACAACTATTATTTTATTAAATATATTAAAAGTAAATTTTAAAAACAACTTTTATTTTATTAAATATATTAAAATTAAATTACAATAAAAAATAAACAATTTCTATTTTATTAAAGATATTAAAATTAAATTAAAAAATTAAACAACTATTATTTTATTAAATATATTAAAAGTAAATTACATAAAATAAAAAAACTTTTATTTTATTAAATATATTAAAAGTAAATTACAATAAAAATAAACAATTTCTATTTTATTAAAGATATTAAAATTAAATTGCAAAAAAAATTAAACAACTATTATTTTATTAAATATATTAAAATTAAATTAAAAATAAAAATAAAAACAACTTTTTTATTTTATTAAATATATTAAAATTAAATTACAATAAAAATTTTCTATTTTATTAAAGATATTAAAATTAAAATACAAAAAATTAAACAACTATTATTTTATTAAATATATTAAAATTAAATTACAAAAATAAAAAACAACTTTTATATTAAATATATTAAAATTAAATTACATACAAAAAATAAACAACTTTTATTTTATTGAAGATATTAAAATTAAATTACAAATACAAATGAAAAATAAATTTTATTTTATTAAAAAATTAAAAAATTATATTACAATTAAAAAATAAAAAAGTCGGTCCGAATCAATGTTGATGCTTGGTCGAATCAGTGCCACATTGTGGGTGGTGGCTGACACGCTATTGGATTCATCATTCTTCTAGCTTCCGGCAGGGGTTGTGGAACCTCTGGCGGGGATTCTGGTTCCTCCGGAGTTGAGTTTGGTTTTGAGTGTTGGGAGGATGACCCATCTTGATAAAATAACGACTGCGGATGTATTTGCATAAACCACGGCGGGGTGTCTCAATCCGTAAGGGAAGGAGATCGGTAAAAGAATTGCTCCCGACAGGCGCCTCGTGATCCTCACGCATGACAGACCTCAAGATTGGCTAGCCAGTCGGAGTAGTCAGGAACGGACTCGAACCGGGCCATGCATTCTAACCTGGGTTGGGACTGGGAAAATGAAACATATATGGGTTAGGATACATATAAGGGCTAGGGTACGCACCTGGCATAAAGGCCAAAAGGCTATGATGTCGGTGTTGTCGGCTGAAGTGATGGCCCCGGTGACTGTGTGGCGCTGTTGATGGGCCCGGTGAATGTGTCACTGTTGATGGTCTCGTCTCATCACTCATTCTTCTTGGATTTAAAGGCCCCCATCGTTTCCTTTGTTGACGAAGTTGCCGTCGCCTCTCCTCTTCCGACAACAACTACGACTTACCATGGATCCTAAACCATGGTATGTATTTCGACACGCACGTTAACTAAGGAACGACGATTGGTTCTCGAATAGGTAAATAATCATTCGGTTCTCCCATATCTCGATATATGCTGACCAAAATATTGGTCAATCCGTGTGCAATTGCCGTAAGTCACTTTGTACTCATCATCGAGTAGCTCGGGTGGCATGGGAATCGGTTGTTGGAATCCAAATTGTCGCAGAACCCGATCTAACTAGTGCATCTCCACGGTGGCATAGTTGATCAATGGGACCTTCACATGCCAAATGTTTAGATTTTGCAAGAACTCCTCCGGAATTACTACCCGATTTGTCGGATCCTCATACGGTGTCCATTGAAACTATATTAACATGACCAAAATATTAGTTATATACATAATATTAAACATTAAATACGAAATACTAAATTATAAATACAAAATTCGAAACTTGTGATTCGACCGTTGGTCTAATAGAAGTCGTATATCTTCAAGCGAGGTAGGTATTCCAGCATAACTCGCCGAATGGTTCCACCTAATTAAATAAATTTTTAGCATACAATTATACTATAAATCTACGTAATAATTGTAAAATATAATATTAAATTTACCTCGTTATCAGTGGAAATGTATATGGGTGGTCGAGTCGAGGATGTAAAAATAGAAATCGAAATCGTGCTCATGACTGCAGTAATGATAGGCAACCTCCGATTTTCACTTTACTCGACCGCATCGCCCCGCACATCTCCCGAAATAACTTTGATAAGACGACAGACCCCAACTCAATTCACCTACCGCTCTAAAATCAACAAGTTTCAAAGACCATCTCAATTGTCTGAGGTTTCTAGACAGTCCCATCGATAGCCTCCAATTATCTCAAGAATGTATGCCCGAGCATACCGTATTCTTTCTATTTCGGTTGAACCATCATTCGGCTCGAGAATATGTCTCTTAACCAGGCCATCTCGATCCGACCTCCGTGAATGTTATCCGAAATGGCACCCAGAAGCTCGTAACACACGACAGTCTAATCGGTAAAAGTTACGGACCCGGTGACTACGGACCCATCCACCGACAATCTCAATTGCAATTGCACATCTTCCAGAGTGATAGTACACTCTCTGCATGGAAGATAAAAAGTGTGCGTCTCGGGTCTCCACCTCTATGTCAACGCACTGATTAAGTTCGGCTCTAACTTGCACCCCTGCCTATCGTGGCCACGTGCCAAAAACCCTCTTCCCCAGGTAATTCTCGATCAACGTCGATGGGGGACCATGCATATTGCGAATATAGCATTGTAACACCCGATCTCTGATTTGTTTAAAAATTATAAAATTAAAATTAATTAAAATTGCATAAACCTAAAAAATATTAAATAGTATTGCAAAATTAAAATTAAAACTTACCATTTGCATTTGATCGACGGAGATGTGCTTATCTTCTGCATTTAATTAATTCCCGACCATTGGTAATCTGATCGAAAATTTTATAATTTATCAAAAATATATATTAAAAAAATTAAAAAATGGCTTTTTGTAAATATTAAAGGACTATTTAAAATTTGAGAGTAAGTTTCAATGACTTTAAGAGAATTTTGGGAGGAATTTGAGAGAAAGTTGAGAGAAAGATGATAGAGGACTAATGTGTGAAAAAAAAAAAGGTTGGGGGTTTTTATAGGGTTTTTTTTTACCATTGCAGCAAGAAAGCGCGCCATTGAGAGTACGCTTTCTACCACATCAGCAAAGCGCGTCCTCGTCGGGGCGCTTTGCTGATGTGGCAGAAAGCGCTCCCTTAAAGGCGCGCTTTCTTTCTTTTTCCCCACAAAACGTATTGATATGGATGCGTTTTGTGGGAAATAGCCATTTTCCATAAATATTTCAGATTTCAGCCCTTTTCCATAAATTTATTATTTTTTTAGTATTTTTAAGTAAATTTCCCATAAAATTCAGATTAAATGCATAAAATAAATAAATTTGAATTTAATAAATAAATATTCAAATTCATATATTATGAAAATTGGAGATTTTAAACCCTGTACTTTGGGTGGCATGAGAGGTGTGCATGGGCGGGTGGGCAGTTCGGTCAGGCCCAACTAAAATTTAGGCGCTCATTGGGCTCTGGTGGTAGGCCCAAAAAGCAGCCTAAAATTTTGCCCAAGCCCGCCCATGTAAAATACTAAAACTCTAGGGGGCCTTGAGCCCGGCCCGACCACCAGTATTAATTTTTATATTATTTTATATAATTTTAAATATATATAATACATCAAAATATTAAAAAATCAAAATAAATATTTTCAATAAATTGAAAATAAATTTTAAAAAATATGTAGACTTAAATAACACTAAAATAGATGAACTTAACAACCAAATGCCTCTAAAATAATAACAAAATTAACAAATGTCTTTAAAATAATAACAAAATTAACAATAAAATAAGTTTTATATAATATCTAAACAATAACAACAAAATAATAGAAACATAATAGTAAAATTGTAGCAAAATAAAGAGAAAACAAAAGAAAATAATATTTAAAAATAATTTTTTGCCTTTAATGAATTCGGGTAGGGCATATGAGCCAAAATCCTTACGAGCCCGGCCCAATTTTAAGCGGGCTTTATTTTTTGTCCAAGCCTATTTTTAGGCCTATATTTTGTCAAACCTCTTACATTTTGGCCTCGGTCGGTCGAGGCCACCATGCACACCTCTAGTGGCCAGTAATGGGTCTTAGGGCTAATAAATCATAGGGTTTTAAAGTGTTCAGTGACGTAGAGAGAAGCTTAGTCAATGAATGCAGCCAAACCTTTAAGTAGGGTTAGCAGTATAACAAACCATAATCTTGCTAGGCTGCTACTATTAAATTTCAATCAAAACCACTAATTAACTCTCCTTCTTGCTAGATAAATAAGTAGGGATGGTAAAATAATCCGAATTCTTCATATTTTATTTTATTTTTTTATAGAGCGGGTTTTAATTTTTAAAAATCGGATTGGAAATAGATGGGCGAGTTTTGGTGTTTTTGTTTTTGGCTTTTAAATAAAATCGAGTTTCAGACAAAATTAAGATCGAAGTGAGAAAAAATTATCTCGCTTCACTTTGTCTCTTTACGATCATGAATTAATAAGACAATAAAAAACTTGAGAAGTCAAAATTTTATTATATTAATTTATACAATCATGTTATAAGTAATATATTTAGTATTCCAATTATGTAAATTTTGTTTTTCTTTTCTAAAATGAAGGATCAAAATTCAGAAAACAATTTCTTCTATATGGTAAAACAAAATCAAGCAAACCCAAACATAGGAGACTTCCAAAATAATATTGTCTAATAAGAAACAATATATATGCTGTGGGTTGACTATGACATGCAATGGTGGCAGCTTTGTACTAAAATTAAATTGAAAATTTTATACTTTATTATTAATTATAAAAATTAAAATAAATCATAAGTGTCCGTAATTTTCAAAAATTTAAAATTTAATTAATGTATTTTTATTTTTAAGAATTTAATTTCAATACTTTTCATTTGTTAACATTATTAAATCTTTTTGTTAAATTTATCAATTTGACATTTTGAAATAAATAATAATAATCAGTAACAATATAATTAAAAAAATATAATTGTAATAAACTTAAATTTTAAAATCTAAAATATATTGACCTATAGTATATTTTAATCTAATATAAATATAATTTTAATACTTTTTATTCTATATAAATTTATCATTTTAATCTAATATCCTTAATAAAAAATTATATTTATATTTAAATCTTAATATATATTTCACAGCTGATTTTAATCATACTATTAAAATAATTAATTTTAATCTCACCAAAATCAAATATCTCCAAATGATTCAATGGAACATCCCACTATTGAAGCAGTTGGGTTTATGATGTGAGGCATCCATCATGATTTTGGATCAATATTCAATAATTCTGAGCTCAACCTATCCTTAATTCTCTTTTTTATCAACTAAATTTCGCACTTTACGTCATCCTCCATTTTCTACCTTCCTCTTTTTTATATAATATTTAAAATTATTAATAGTCATTTTTTGATTTTTCAATAAAAATATGTTTTAATATATTTAAACTTATAATTTTTATATTAATAATAATATCAATATCAATTAAATTAAAATTTAATCAATTAATATAAATTATTTTATATTGTAAATAAAAAGTAGTTGCAACTTGAAAATGTTCATTTCGTATCCTTTTAAGACATTTTCTTAGGTTAATGGATAAGTGTCGGAACTTGTAACTTTCATATGAAATATCATTTATTTTCATTGATCTTATAAAATAAATTATTTTTATTCGAACTTTAAAAGTTGTTATTCTGGTTTAATAAAAAATAAATTCCACAAAAGGATAATATATTCCCAGATCTCTTGTCTCTAGAAATCTTTTTCCATGATTATTTTTCACCATTGTTTTTATATTTTATAATTATTAAAATTATTTGATTTTCCAATTTTCCTTTTGTCATGTAATTCATTTTTAATTTCAATAGTAAAGTAAGATGTTCATGTTAAGTTTGTGAAGTGATGTCGAATCAACATAGCTCCACTACAAGGCCAAGACTAGACAAAAAATCATTTCCATGAATCATGTGTTCCAACTAAAGATAAGCTTTTTGATTTTTTTTTCGACATCATTTTTTATATGAGTTTTGTTTATGGTTAATAGATTTTTCATCGTATTCAATATTTTTTAATTAAGATTTTGTCTCTCAATTTTATCAAAATCAAGGATAATTTGTAAAATAAAAATATTTTATTAAATGTTTGATAAAATAAATGGCATATGTAAAATTTAAATTCATACCCTTATATGATATTATAACAATAATTTAGATTGATTAATTTAATTATAAATAGATTGATTCGAAAGTTCATCAAAATTAAATAATCAATTAAAACCTATGAAAAATCAGAAATCTATTTTTTTTTTAAAACTCATTTGACGTGGAAAGCAAAGTTTGTATGCTTCTATGTGTAAAATTGATTCATGTGTCTTTTATCCATTGATGTATTTGTTGACTAAAATTAATAATTGATTTTTGTGCTTCTTTTGGCCAAGAAAATCGTATACAGAAATGGGAATCCTCTGAACACATGAGCCAGCCCCATTTTTGGAAAACTATTACAAAATCTCCCTTTTTTTTTAAAATAAAAGGAAGAATCTTGTTATATTAAATTTAAAATAAATTACATTTAAGGTCAATAATTATTAATAAATTTATGTTTTGGCTATTAAATTCAAAAGTTTTATTTAAGTCATTTGATTGATAAGTTCTTTATTATTTAAAAATATTTACATAGCAGGCTCCAAGCAACGATTTGACGACGGATACAGTGGATGAATACCCATCGACAAATAGAAAAGCATAGATCCAAGTCAATGTAACTGTCAATATTAGAAATTGGAGAAGAAAACTGATTAAATTTTGGCTTGTAGATTAGTGACATTCAAAACTGTTTCATGAAAAAAATTTAATTGTAGTAGATAATGGGGAAATTTTGATTGGTTCAGGTGATTTGAATAAGTAATGTCATACAACAATGATTTTAATAATCTAATAACTTAAATAAAAATTCCTGAATATTTTAATGGCTATTTTGTAACTCTTTTAAATTGAGTAATCAAAATATAAATATTTTAATAGTCTAGTGAACTTAATTGTAATTTACCCTTAAATTTAGTCAATATTTTATAATCATATTAAATTTTGACAAAATTTAAAGTGGAATGTATCCAACCCTTAAACAAATAAAAAATATTATTTTCTTTATTAACAAAAGACGTTGAATTCTTTGCCACTCGATTAGATTTACCATATATTTATAATTAACTTAATATATTTTTATTGTTAAATATAATATCTTTTCTCTTCTTGTAGGAGACAAAGTGTCTTTTCGTAGGTTTAAAATTATAGATTAGTGTCACTGTCTAAATGATGTATAATGTTTGCTTTAAGTAATTTTTTATTACCAAACTGGTTAGTTTTTGATAAATAAAAAAAGCAAAAGTGATAACTTAAAATAACATCGAAGTGATCTCGTTGCCAAACTGTTAAAATATTTGGTAATGACGTTGCTTTAAGGGCATCCATGAAATGAAAGCAAGACAAGAAAATTGTATTTGTTACATTTTACGATTTATATTTTTTTATTGAATTAAATTAATAGTTGACGAAGTTATTTTCTTATATTTAATTATTAAATTAAGATAATTATTTAATGTATTGACAATATAGTTTTTAATTTGTAGTTATATTTCGATGTATATATGAGATTTGTTAATGTAATGATGCCACCAAATCTATTAAGAACCATTCACAAAGTGCTTTGTCATGATATATCATAGTGGTGGTGACTGATCCAATATGATGAAGGGGAGCATATGACATATGAGATTTGGCCTTTTGTGCATCATTAATGCAGTGGATTTCTTGAAGCTTTTTACAATTGTTTCTTTGTTTATCAATATTCATCAATCAAACTAAGTGGTGCTCGATTTGACTTGATGTGATTAGTTAGTGTAGAGTTTTGTTCTAGGGAGTTGGCATTGGTAACTGATGAAAGGATAAGTTTGATTTTCCCAATAATTTTGTTTGAGATTCAATGGATCCTCCCTCTTTTAAGTCATTCGCTTTGGCATGGTGACTATGCTAGTGATGCACTTTTGGCAAATATTTATATGGGTATAACAATTGCCCTTCTAGATAGACAAGGACGAGGTTAGGAAGTAGCCTTCTTCGAGGCTACCTTTTGGCAAAGTACTTGTGGCGATGTATGTTGTGGTGAGGAGCAATTTGTACGTTGGGATTCAAAAAGGGAATCAAACTAAGCAAAAAAAATGTTTATTAATGCTTAAAGCTAAAAATCGACAAAAACATATAAAAGACACTTAAATTGCTTGAGAATAAGCTCCTCAAGTGTATTGAATAGTCTAATTTGACATATCAAAATACTCAACTCTTGAGGGGTACATACATGGTTTCTTACTATTTTATCATGGATGGCACTAATTGTTGATGCAAAGACTATAAATAGAAGTTTCTCAAGAGTTTAGATGCAGTTCACACAGTATTACCAGGAGTTGCTAAGTGTTAGAGTGAAGAGTTAGGGACTGTTAGTTTGTTATTAGTTTGTTAGTGAATCTAGTAAACAATTGGTTAAGGAGCAGTTGTTCTCTTCATGTATATAAACATCACCTCTATAATTGTGAAAGGCTGATAAGATCAAAAAACAAATTTCTAAGTTAATTCTTTTAATTCTCTATTTTAATATACAGTTCTTTACACGGTATCAGAGCCTCTTTCTTAGAAACCTGACGCCTTGCGTTCTCATGGCCACCTCTGCTTCCACAGAATCCACTCCGGCTCCCCTTGCTCCTTGACATTCAACCACACTCAACTAGTGTAATCTTTTCCACGCCACGACACTGTCAAACTCAATTCCAATAACTTTGTGCAGTGGAGACAACATATATATCTAATCACAGATGGTTACAATTTGACTGGATTTTTAGATGGTACACTACCTGCTCCATTGAGGTTCGTGCCGTTGCCGATGGTTTGTTGATGCTAAAACTGATAGCATTGGCTCATGATCAACAAGATAAGTTGCTTACCTCTTGGCTTCTTTCCACTACTTGTTCCTTTATTTTGTCTAGTTTTACAGATGCTAAAATGGAGAATGATGTTTGGATCACTTCCACTCATCTTTTCGCGACTTTTTTCGAAGCTAAACTCTCCCAAATTCGCCATGATCTTCACTCGATCAAGAAGGATGTGATGTCGATCCAGGAGTACATTGCCAAAATACAGAACACGTGTGCTCTAATAGATGCAGCCGACTCTCAAATATTCGAATCAGAAAAGGTTGAGATCGTGCTCGCCCGACTGCCGTCAAAATTTGATGCTATCTTGACGTTGGCCTCTTTTTCCTTTGAGCCTCTCTCATTCCAGAAAGTTGTTGAAATGCTTCTGGAAGTTGAAAATTGACAGAATCATATGGTCAATGATGTATCGTTTCATGCCAACCTTGTTGAAGCGCCTGTGAACCCGATGGTGATCGATTCCATTTGTGATGGTGGTCGAAACTCTACTGGCTCTCGTAGGCATGGCTTTCAGCCGAGGATTCAATGCCAAATCTGCAGTCGTTTTGGCCAATTGGCTTAGATATGTTATTATTGGTACCATAGAGATTACGATGGGCCACCGTCATTGAACATGAATCATTTTTCGTCCGCTCTGGATGACTCGCGTTTTCGTGGTGACCATTTCGGTTGGTCTGTTGGCTTCTCTGGACACTTTAGTGGCCCGACGGGACAAACTTCGGTGCCGTTTAATGGGGGAATCTCTTGGGAGAACTGGCCATCGTCGCAACAACATGCTCCATATCCTTTTTGAAATTTTCTATCGTTTAACCCTAATTTTACTTCTATTGCAGGCCCTCATTTTGTCTCTAACGCAGGCCGTACAAGTAGGCCTGGAGATGGCCCACGCTCTCCTGGTCCGTATGGGGCCTTCTTGTCATGCGGTGTAGGTAGATGTTTTGGGCCTCCGCCTGCTGCAAACCTTTCACAAGCCCAACTGCTGCAGGCCGCACAACTAGGCCGTCTCCTGTTGGGCTATTCATGCTACGCAGGCTGCTCCTGGTGCAAATGCTGGGCAGCCTTATCATGGTCCAAATGCCAATTGTGTTGGTTTTGAAGGACACACATCCTTTAGTCCAAATAGTAGGTCTGGTGTTCCGTGGAGGACTACACTTCGGGCACGGGTTCTGGATTTTGACTCCTCACAAAATGTTGGCTTATCGAGTATTCTCGATTTTACTAGGTTTGATTATTTAATGCTAACACTACTTTGTATGGTTTAGGTTTTCATGACTCGTATGTTCTTTTTCCTGTTGGATATTCATCATTGTGTCTGGATTTGGGGGCTACACATCACATTTGTCAGAATACTTTGGGATTGAATGAGTCGACCCCATACTCAGACAATTCTTTTGTGCTAATGGGTAATGGTGCTCCAACTAAAATCTCTCATATTGGAAATTTGGTGTTACCCACGAAGAAAAAATTATTACATCTTTCTAATATCCTGTGTATGCCAAGCATCCGAAAGAATCTTCTGTCCGTTTCTAAATTCACTAACGACAATAATATTTTTTTCGAATTTCATCCTACATTTGTCCCTACTTATGTTCCGATCGTTCAGCCTCCTGATTGTCTTTTGGTTAATCCAAGAGAAACCACTGGCAATACTGTGCAGTCTGTTTCCGATGGTCTACCAGTTATGTGTAGTCTACTCCAACCTGTGTCGACTAATTCCTCAGTTGAGTCTGATAATGGTCCGTCTCCTTTGCTTGCTCCTCTGGTGAATACCAACACAATGGTCACTCGGTCTAATGCAGAAATTTTAAACCCAAAATTTTGTCAATTAAGGCTATTGATTTTGAGCCACGAACTGTTGAGGAGACTCTTGCTCATAAGAACTGGAAACCAGCAGTACAAGCCAAGTATGATGCTTTAATGGCTAATTTTACCTGGGAACTTAGGTCTTTACCTTCAATTCGGAAGACAATTGGATGCAAATGACTTTTCAAAATCAAAAGGAATCCTGATGGGACGGTTGATCGCCGAAAGGCACACTTAGTGGCCAAAAGGTGTTCCCAAGTACGTGGTATTGACTTCAAAGAAACATTCAGCACAATGGCCAAACCTGCGACTATCCGAACCATATTGTCTATTGCTGTAACAAATGGTTGGCAACTCCGTCAAGTCCACATGAATAATGGCTTCTTGAATGGAGATCTAACTGTTGAAGTATTCATGCAGCAACCTCCAGGCTGTGTTCAATATGGGGCAAAGGTGAGGCTTTGGTGTTGTAACACCCCAAATTCGGCACAAACACTACAACCGGATCTGGTATGTCACTAAGGAAATTTTGTAAAACATGTCGCATTTTTAGAAAAATATTTTGGTAAAGTTTAACCTTTTATTCAGGAAAAATTTATAATTTATAGTTTTAAATAAAATATGCCTTTATGAATTAAAAACCTAAATTTAAATACATGCCTTAGTTCAATTAAAAATAAAAATTTAAATAACTAAAAGTAATAAAAGCCGTAATAAAACAACATAGAAACTGGTGGCCCATGGCCTTATTACAACGAGATTTAAAATCAATTAAATAAGAATATAAAATAATAACTAGAGTCTTTTTCCTGGATTCAAATGTTCTTTTGCATGGCCACCTTACGCTCCTCTTCAGCCTGGTCCGATGCACTAAATGCTACCTGAAATGTTAATTAATTGGTTGAGTCGCGAGACTCAGTGTGCAACCCTCATGCTCCATTAGATTTGGGCCTTAGCCCCATACATCTAAAATAATCAGAATTAATATACATAATAAAAATAATATGCAAGCCCAACCCAAATCCTAGGTTTCCATCCGCTACACGCCTGCCGACCATTCACACCATTGGGGATTTCTACAATCAACCCACACCGCTACACGCCTTGATGGCAGTCGTGCTGCTCATCATTAGCTCATAGCCGTAGCCACTACAACAGATCACGGTAAAAATCACTACAACATATAACTTCCTCCTTTCATCAAACCCAACCTATGCAATCACATAAAATCAATATACTTATATCGTTTAATCAGAACATTCACTAACCTGATGATTTGTTTTTACCCTTTTGGGGTTTCCTCTATTATGCCCGGATTTCGGCATTTATCAAAACATATAAGACTTATAATCATATATTAATCAAACAGATCTAGATGGTGGGAAAGTGTTACACACCTGATATCGCGAAATCCAATATTCTTAGTCGATATCCTTGTTATCCCGATCTACAACTTTGCTCAAAAAGCCGAAAAGATGTGAAAATAAGGTCTCTCCTATATTCGGCCATGGTTAGTGTTCTACCCGATTTCATATATTTATAAATCCCGAAAATAACACGACTTAAGTGTTACTGATCTTTGACTTAGAGATCTAAGCGTTGGACTCCTCTTTAGATCCCAAGATGCCGAAAATAAGAAAAACCCTTGATTAGTCACTAAATAGCCATTCGACTAGGGACTTTGAAAAGCTGGAGAAATATTGAAAACTCAAAATCGACACATACCTATTGTTTTCTTTAGATTCGGCACAAGAGCATTTCTTCAAGAAAATTCGCAACTTCGGAGGAGAGATCTAAGAATTTCGATTTTAGAAGATTTAAGAATTGAAGAGATGGCTAAGAGAGATTTGGCCAATGAATATTAAGGAGAAGAATAGAATAATAGAGATGTGATTTGACTTTTAAGGATTAGAAGAAAAATAACAATAGAGGTTAAAAGATTCTACCAACCAGAAATTTTAGAGAGGAAGAAAGGGTGAAGAAAATGGTGGTTTTCGACTTTTGAGAGGAAGAAGATGAGAAAAGAAAATAAAAGAAAGGCTTCCAAAATTTTGGCACACCCTCTTTATATAGAAAACCGATTCCTCCCTTTAGCAGAGATTGATTTTCACCAACACCGCCACACATGATAGCTCCTATCCCATTTCCTTATCTTAATCTATTATCTCCTCAAAATAGTCTTTATCTCGCTCATTATCCTTAAAGACCAAATCCCTAAATAATAGCCTTTATCCGCTTATTATCCACATAGAATAAATATAATAAAATTCCCAAAAAATAGCCTTGTCAGTCCACTTCCTTAATCCCTAATGCCAAATTTAACTAACTTAAATTAGAAGATTTGGGCTCCTTAAAACTTAAAATTTGGGCCCCTAACACTTAAATTAACTCATTCCACATATTCACCCATTGAACGCATAGGCCCAAAAATTTAGGATGTTACAGGTGTGTTGCCTAACAAAGGCACTGTATGGCTTAAGGCAAGCTCCTCGTGCCTGGTTCGATAAATTGAAGCAGTTTCTTGTCTCTAATAAATTTGTCTTGGCTAAGTCTGATGCTTCGTTGTTTGTTAAAGTTGCAACCAAGTCCGTCGTCTATGTCTTGGTATATGTGAATGATATTATTATTACTGGAAACTCGACTGATAAGGTAACTAGTTTTGTTAGGCAATTGCATAACGAATTCTCTCTAAAAGATTTGGGTGACCTTCATTATTTTTAGATATTGAAGTCAGTAGATCCTCTAATGGTGATCTCCTCCTCTGTCAGTAAAAATATATTCGGAATCTTCTTGACAGGTGTTCTTTGGCTAATGCTAGAAGTGTTCATACGCCAATGGTTAGTTCCTCTACCTTATCTAAAGATGAAGGCACTCGACTTGCTGATCCTACTGAATACAGAAGTCTTGCTGGAGCTCTTTAATACGTGGTTTTAACCAGGCCAGATATTGCGTATGCTTTGAATCGTGTGTCCCAGTTCATGCATGCCCCTACTATTGTTCATATGGTAGCTTTAAAACGCATTTTACAGTATTTACATGGCACCATTAGTCATGTAACATCCTAGATTAGGGGTTATGCGTTTGTGCATAATTCATGAGTAGTAGGTTTTGGCAGTGTTTGGAAGTGAATTAAGGGTTTTTAAAATCCTAGAATGGAAGAGAAAGTTTTGGACAATTATTGGTTTTTAAGTTAAAAACAAGAAGTGATGTGGAAAAGTGGCAAGGGACGCCACCTAAGGTGCAAGGGTTATGGCATCAAGTGAAGTACTTTGAGGGAAGAGGTTCGAATCCTATTGTATGCATTTTTACTTAATTTTATGAAATAGCATGTTTACTGTGATATGGATGTGTGGTGTGCATTTTTAGAACCTTGGAAATGTAAGGAAATGTATGGAAATGCATGGAAATGTATGGAAATGTATGGAAATGTAAGGAAATGTATGGAAATGTAAGGAAATGTAAGGAAATGTAAGGAAATGGAAATATGAAAGGAAATGAAAGGAAATGAAATGAAAGGAAATGAAAGGAAATGTAAGGAAATGTAAGGAAATGTAAGGAAACTTGGAAATGATTTAGAAATGTTAAGTTTCAAAAGGAGGAAAGTAAACATTTTGGAAACCTAAGCTAAAAGAGGAAAGTAAACATTTTGGAAACTTAAGTTAAAAGAGGAAAGTGAACATTTTGGAAACCTAGGAAATGCCAAGCTTAAAGAGCCAAACGAAAATTTTTGAAAACTTAGAAATGACCTAGAAATGTCGAGTTTTAAAGTTTAAATGAGGAAATTAAGGCAAGGTGGCCCTAAGAGAAAAAAAGCATGTGAAAATTGACACACAAATAGGCTTGGAAAAGTGGCTTGAAGATGCCACATAGGGCCTCTGGAAATGGCGCCACATGCAAGTGTATTTGGGCCAGGGATCGAGTCACTTAGAAAACAAATAAAAGAAGTTTTATTCTGCTACAAAGAAGCGAGAGAGGGGACTGACATGTGGGCTCTTAAAGAGGAGTTTTATTTTCTTTAGAATTTGACTAATTAGGAGATAATTGTTGGATTAATTCTTTTGATAAAGTGATAATTATCACATAGGAAGAGTGGTGGCCAAGTTAAGGACTCTAGCTAGTAATTTCGGCTATAAAAGGAAGAAAAGGCCATTCATTCATTCATTCACTCTTCCTTTGTCGAATTTCTTAAGCAGATTCTCCTCTCTCTGCCGAAATTCCTACAGTTTTATTCTTCCTTCTCTTTTCTTTCTAATCCCTCCAAAAGTCGAAAGTTGTAAGAGCATCATTTAGCCATAGCCGAATCTCTGAAGGTTGAAGTGAAGATGTAATCGATTCCTTCAAATAAGGGTAAGATCCAAGTTTAGTTTCCATTCTTTTATATTTTAGACTTATCGAAATTTAGGGACTAATTTCGATTATTAATCTTGGCCAAATCATGGAAGGAGAAGTTCTTTTCAGAAGGTACACCATAGGCAGCGTGTTCCTAGTTATTCTATGAATTTGGGATTTAAGATCCCAAGGTAAGCACTTATAGCATTCGCCAAGGCCTTACTTTAGTACATAGATCTATTTTATTATTATTTTAAAAGCCAAAACTAACCTATGTAAAGATCTAGTGTTTGGTAGAATACAAGGAGAAGAAAAGCAAAGTTTTTGGATTTGAGTAATAAGCAAATCGGCATTAAGGTAAGTCTTAGTGTATAAATCCTACTAGGATTTGGTTTTGTAGCCAAATGAGTTTTCATTAAACCTTTAATATGGGGCGAATGTAGGGAGTTAAAGATCTAAGGCGATAGATCAATTTCGGATTTCAAGTGAAATTGTTAAGCGAATCAGGTGTGTACCCACACTAAATCTTGATAGATTTACGGCTTTAATTCATTATATGTGTTAATATGAAAGTGTAAGAACATGGCTAAGGTACCGTGTGTACCCTACCCAAAGTTTTAATGTGTTCATGGCTATGTTTTAAATTAAATGTGTTAATATGAAAGTGTAAGAATATGGCTAAGGTACAAGTGTGTAATTCTACACTAATCTTAATAGATTTATGGCTTAAACTTGATATATGTGTTAATATGAAAGTGTAAGAATGTGGCTAAAGTACCATGTTATGGTACAAAGTACTCAGAATACATTTTCCTACTCCTACTAGGATTACGAAATATGTTATACTTAACATGTGAAAAGTGACACGAATGTGAATTTAAGTATGATATGCATGATATGAATAATATGGGGCATTCGAGTTATTTGAGAAAGGGAAGTGAATGTGATGACTTGGTCTCACTATCCGAATGTGGTGACTTGGTCACATTATCCGAATCGCGGTAACCGGTTACATTATTCGAATGTGGTGTCTCATGACACAATTATCTGAGTGGCTATGCCACGAATTTTATATGGGCGATGAGCACGTCGACCGCAAATGACGCCTTCGATGGTGTGTAGCGGATGGAGGTTGACTTAGTAGTCCCGGTGTATGCAGGTTGGTACGGGATGTGTAGCGGATGGCATCTAGGTTTGGGTTTGGGTTGCATCATTATCTTGAATCATTAAATGTGAAATTATGATACATATGAATATGATTTGTTATGCCCGAATTTGTTAAGACTTAGTGTTTGTGTACACATTGAGTCTGTTTGACTCACCCCGTTGTGGGAACATGTTTCAGGTGATGAACAGTGATGGACCGGGACGGCAGAACTTATGGTGGCCATGCTCAGCTGAAAGTTTTATCCAATTTGGACTATTTATTTTATTTAAGTACTCTACAATTTTATTTTGGGTTTTATTTTATGTAATAAGGCCATAGTGATGATTTTATTGATGTTTTAATTACTATGTTACGTATTTATGTTATTTAAAGATTAAGTCAATTTAATTTAAAATAAACTTTAAATATTTTGTCACCAAATAAATGGGTTTTCAATATAAAAATAAACTTGTTTTCAACTCGAGCCCAACCCACGAACAAACTATCTTCAAAACACACAGTTTTCAAAGTGTTCGAAAGAATTTTGAACCGGGTTACATCGAGGAACATACCAGACCCAGTCCAGGCTCGTGGGCCAGGTGTGGGGTGTTTCAAATCACAGACTTGTGTTTCGTCGATCTGACAGGCTTTCTTTAGTGGGTCATGTCGATGCCAACTGGGGTTTAGATTTTGATGAATGTCGGTCTATAATAGGCTATTGCGTCTACTTTGGTCAAACACCTATCTCATGGTGCTCTAAAAGGCAACAAGTTGTTTCTCCTTCTATGGCAGAGGCAGAATATAGGAGTTTGGCTGCAGCTACCAGTCATGTTGCATGGCTAGTTTCTCTACGTATAGAATTACAAGTTGGTTCTACTGATACTCCAACTATTTGGTGTGATAATTCTAGTGCATTTGCGGTTGCTGCTTATCCGATTTTACATTCCAAATTTAAATATGCCGAACTTCACTTATTTTTGTTCACGAAAAGGTGGCTAGGGTTTCCCTCATAATTGGTGAAGGACCAGCTTGTGAACAAGTGGCGGATATTCTTACCAACCCATATCCGAGTTAATTTAGTACCTTAAGTCAAAGTATATCAAATGGTTCGAGCGATCAGCACCAGGTTCAAGCCTTTAAACGACAACAGGCGATGGTCTGATGAGTGCACTGAGCTGCTTTCGGCAGTCAACAACCCTCACTTCACAATATCAAGCAAACGACAATACTAGACTCCCTTCTTGACGTTTTCTGCATGACGCCATGCTCAATTCCCCTTTCACCAGGCAATAGGTGATTTTAATATAAATATAATATGTGGTTGTTTTTTACCCCAGCTTTGAAATTTGATTGCAAATATACTTTGGAACCATGTGTATATACAAAAGAGTATATTTAACACAGTTGCTATTAGGATGTAAATTCAAGAGCATTTTTCCTTGGATTTAAGAATTTAAGGGTAATAAATAAAAGTAGGTATTGTATGATATATAAAAAAAATGTATATATAGGGAAAAGGTAGATTAATTAATCTCAGTTTTCAGCCATTTCACTTTCAAATCAACGTACCCACCAGATCCTCTAAATCCCAGCAACGTTGACAGCCCCTTTCATCTGCAGTAAAAGAAAATGCAAATATTTTCTTCTTTTCTTTTCAAAATTACTTTATTTTTGGATTTTGGTGGTTCTTGTTTAACTCGGGCCAAATGAATTTGCTCCTCGACTCGTGGCATAAATTAGGGTTTTCATTCGTGGCCTCGCTTTCAGTCACTGTTTTAAAAAGTCTTCCATGAATTATCAGTTATCACACCGCTTCCACAATTTAAAGCCAGCCTTTTGGAATCTGTTCAAACATCATTTTGAGTGGCTTTCAATTAACCTAGGGATCAATTTCCCACACACAGTTTTTCTTTTTGCTTTTTAAATTGTTCTTCATCATGGAGTTAGAATATATGTGGGGAGAAATTCATTTTTACTATATAAAATTTAAATAGTTTTTTTATTATTTTAATAATTTACTCATCAATTTTTATATTTTATTCATATAAATTATATATGTCGAGTTTTGAGTAAATTTTATATGCAATGATAAATTTAATGATTCAAATCCTAAAATATTAATTGTACAAAATTGTGAAAAGTACGTAAAATTACGATATTAGCAATAAAATTTCTCAAGTTTTGAAAATTTAATTCAGATTTAGTGACTATACATATTAATATATGTTTCTAATTTTAATTTGTACCCTAAACTCTAAAATGCTTCAATTAAATCCTTGAACTATAGTGTTGTTTGAATTAGATCTTTTTATTATACTAGTTGTTAGTTTTGCCATTAGATGTTAGTTTGAATATAAAATATTTAAAAATATATATTAATCAAAGGTAGAATATAACACTAAAACGGCTATGTACGAAGCCCAAATTGCTCGGGCCCATATCAGTACAAACACAAACCCAAAAGCTAACCCAACAAACCCATTTTTACAACCCAACAAACCCAATTAACCAAACCCAAAACCTAACCCAATCAGCCAAAAAAACAAAAAAACCCTAGCCCCTAAGTGCCTTGGCCGTCGCATGTCTGCCTTCTGACCTAACTGCTCCACTTGACACCCACTTGCCTCCATGACTAGGCCTGCCACCGCCACTGACAGAGTCGTCCACTGACCTTCCACCTGCCCTCCACTTGACATGCAAGACATTAAACGGACAAGACAGAAAGCAATAGGAAGAGGCTATAAAAGCCGATTAATAGATTTGTAACAGGACCTTTTTTTTTCGGTTTTTTTTTTCGGATCAATACTATACAAAAAAGAGTTCGAATACAAGCGCAAGTAGATTAAGCACAAAAAAAAAGACAGAGATTAAGGCATTAAATCGACTAAAAACCTAAAACAGAGGCGAAAAGAGGTAATTTTTTTATATTCTGTCGAAAGTATTTTTCTTTTTTATTTATTCTTTTCTTATCAAACCTAAACACATATATTCTATAACACATAAAAAAAAGAGGGGAAAATTTACCTTTTTTTGAACTTCCAACCGCCATGTACTACGGTTGACGACTTGCGTGGCATGCATGACGATCTCACGGAGATCTCACCGGAGACCAACCCTCTGCAGAGAAAAAAAATGAAGAAGAAATTTTTTTTTTTAAGTTGATAGCAAAATGAATTTTTTCAAAGATTTAGGACCTTAATAGCCCTCAAACGACGCGTTTGGGTCGGCCTCTAACGCCCAAAACGACGTCGCTTTGCCTCGGGATCCCGTGTTGACCGACCCGCTCCGAGGATCCGCGTTTTGAAGGAAGGGCTAATTGCACTTTTAGCCCTTCCGCATTTTTATTGCTTTCAATTAAATTTTTATTATTTTAAAATCTAGCCCAAACATTTAGTCCGGTTTTCGATTTGGTCCTTCCCTAAAGTGCTGCGTTTAATTTGCTCGGAAAATTGTCCCTTTGGTCCCCCATCTTTTACGCGCGTTCTTTTGTGACCCCCGAAGCCCTTTTTATTTACAAATTGACCCCAAACCTTGTTTTATTTATCATTTAACCCCAAACCTGCTTTTATTTAATAATTGACCCGAACTTTTATTTGTAAAGCAATGGGGTCCATCTCAGCGATTATTTACAATTTTGCTATTTTGTTTTCATTTAATTTGCTCATTTATTTGTTGTCTTATTATTTATTATTTATCTTAATTATTATTACCTATCATATTATTATTAGTATTATCAATATTATATTATTATACTCGATGTATATATATATATATATATATATATATTATTACCATTACTATATTGTTACTATTATTATTACATTATTATTAGTACATTATTATTATCACTATTATCTCCATACTCATATATTATTATTATTATTTATCACCATTCTTTCTTATTATTACTATTATACATACATATATATATTTTACTATTATTCGCTTACTATCATTTTTATATTATTACCATTATCTTATATTTTATTGTTTTATTATTTAATTTTCATCACTATAATTTTATTATTCTATTTGACCACTAACATTATATATATGTATTATTCATATTTGTATAGTATTATCATTGTTCTATATCATTATCATATTATGATTATTATTAGTACTCTTATATTTACTATATTTATTTCTACGCTTATCTTTCTTAATTTCATATTATTACTACATAAAATATATTTTGAAAATCCTCATATTTCATTTAAAGATCTTAGAATAAATGTGATGTTTCGTATTTAGGAGTTCGAAAAATAGTGCCCTAACGTGCTGGGTTGCGATTTTCCATTTAACTAAATAACTTAACATCCCTTTTACGAAGTTTTGCAAATCATGAGATGACTTTGATTACGAGAGATTAAAACATTGTGTCCTAACGAGCTGGATGTGATGTTTATATCTTTTCGGGACAAAGAAATCTCAAGTTTTGACTCGAGCCTTTTCTTTGATTTAATCCGATACGAGGCATTTTGTAAAATTGCTACACTCCATTTAAATGTTTTAAAATAAAGGCAATGTTTTGTATTTAGGAATTCGGGGAATAGTGCCCTAACGTGCTGGGTTGCGATTTTCCGTTTGACTAAATAACTAAACATCCTTTTGATAAACTTCGTAAAATCATGAGACAGCTTTGATTACGAAGGTTAGGAATATCATGTCCTAACGTGCTGGATTTGATGTTTGTACCCTCTCGGAACAAAGAAATCTCAAATACCCTAATACCTTTTAAAGGATCCGTATTTTAAAAATCTTTTCAAATTTCGGACATTAAGACACTAATTAATCATTTTGGCACCAATTTTGGGCGTATCGAGGGTGCTAACCCTTCCTCGTGTGTAACCGACTTCCGAACTAGTTTTCTAGATTTCGTAGACCAAAATCGTTGTTTTGAAAAATCAAACTGTTTATTAAAAATAACCGTTTTACGATGTGACCCGATCACACCTCAACAAAAAGGGATTGGTAGCGACTCCCCTTTTTTTATTTTTAAAACCCAAAAAGTCGAACCCCTTGTTGTTTTCCAAAAAAAAATGGTTACGACAGCTTGGAGACTCCACTGGGGACTGATTTAGAAAGTCAAGCCATAAATTGATTATTTTCTGTCTTTTGTCGGAAGTTTGAAAGTTCGATTTGAAAATTACAATCCTTTTATTGCATGTTGTTTCGACATTGCATTGCATGACCGTTGTGGTCACACCTTTAAGTGGGAGTAAGAAACTACTCTTTCATGAGGTTTTCACCTCCGCGCAGGATAGTGGATCGCTTTCGGGATACATCCGTACCTATGTCTTCGTGAGATTTTCATCTCCGTAGCCATAGGGAAATGTATTCCCGAATCGAACTCGGTCTATATTAGCCTATAATGGGTGAAGATCGAGGAATCGCTAGTTCGGTACCTTACCTTAGAACCAAACCACACGTAGTGAACCCAAGAGCCCACCTTAGGTAGAACTATGTTAAACCCTAGTGGTCACCCGAGAGGTACTCTATTTTGTTTATTTCTCTTGTGCTAACGTGTTTTGTTTTGATTGTGATTGCATTACATTGCATCATACCACATCATCTTAGAAAGGAGGTATTGATTCATATTCGATTGCTAAATAGAAGAGTTTATCATAAGAAAATGTGTTACTTGATAAAGTGGATTATAATACGGTCGTTCGAACATAGTCCAGGTAAACGACGACAGAGGACTAATAACCCACAGAAGAATACAAGACTTTGCCTGAGGATTCAAGCCGACAAGGATTATTGAAGAGTCATCGTGTCTCCATTTCTAAAAAAAGCTTACAAACATCGCGGAGGATAAACGAGTGAAGAGGCACGGCCTGGACCGAGGAATAAGGAGCTAGAAGAGGCATCTATTGGGGAAGTTCACGGGACACGACCATAACATCCGAATACGAAGAAGAGGATTTCACCTGGACTGTGAAGACAAAGTCGTATATGTAATCCGTTTTATGTAAAGAAATGTATTTTCTATAAAAGTTCTTCTAATGGAATTTAATTCATAATCAACGCCTCTCTTTCTTTTTGCATGCATTTACATTACATTTCGTGCATTTGCATTGCATCATATCACATGTATTGAAATTTGTAGAAAGACCCTAATTAGGTGAAGTTATTTTAGTAACCTAGAAGACATGGATCAAAGAATGGAAAGGCTAGAACAAATGCAAAAGGAAATACAGGAGCAGATGCAAGAACGATTAATCAAGATATAATAAGACATGATAGAACAGATGCAGGAATCTCAGAGTAGCATGATGAATCAGTTGGTGCAGTTGTTGGCCAATAAACGTGAGAAAGGAAAGGGCGTTGCTACTAGTTTGGGAAACGATAATGACGACCCTGTTGACCCTCCGGGTTTTACCCCACCTAATACCCAAGTGCCACTGGAGGTGTATCCCCAAAGGCCATCTATCACGATTAGGCCTCAACAAGGGCAAAATGATATTAGACCACCCACGAACTCCCGCGTTGGCTCAGGATCCAATCCAGGAGATAACCCAACCAATCTCGATTTGAATATAGCAGAGAGACGGGGCAATAGTTGAATCCTCGAAGCAATTAGAGGATCGTTGTAGATGGTTGGAGGAAAAGTTTAAGGCTTTGAAAAATACTGATCACCACCATGGTTTTGACGCAAAAGACTTGAGTCTGGTTCCAGATATAGTGCTTCCTCATAAGTTTAAGATGCCAGAATTTGAGAAGTACAATGGGACCAGCTGTCTTGAGGCGCACATCACAATGTTCTGTCGGCGGATGGTGGGGCACCTTAATAATGACCAGTTGCTGATTTACTATTTTCAAGACAGTTTGGCCGGGTCCGCCACCAAATGGTATAACCAGTTTAGTTGTGCCCAAATCAAGACGTGGAAGGACCTGGCACAGGCCTTCATGAAACATTATAGCCATGTAGCTGATATTGTTCCTGATAGAATCACGCTCCAAAATATGGAGAAAAAGTCGGGCAAAGTTTTAGACAGTATGCCCAGCGATAGAGAGAGGTAGCAATATAAGTGCAGCCACCGCTCTTGGAAAAGGAGACCGCCATGCTCTTCATTAACACCCTGAAGGCCCTTTCATAACTCATATGATATGAAGTACGACTAAGAGCTTCGCCGACATGGTAATGGCAGGGGAAATGATCGAACATACGATCAGATGTGGCAAGATTGAAGCAGGGGAAACCACTAGAAGGTCTGCTCCTAGAAAAAAGGATGACGAGGTGAATAATATAAACATGGGGGACCCAAAGTCAATTATCGTTAATCAGCCAAAAACGGTGACTACTGAGTATCAAGGTTCGTCAAGGAAAGAATCCCGCACAAGGAAAAACATTGAAAAACTCCAATTTACGTCAATCCCTATGACGTATAAGGAGTTTTATTAAAGTTTATTTGATGCACACGTTGTGTCCCCCCAATATCCAAAATCGATGCAACCTCCATACCCAAAATGGTATGACCCAAACACTCAGTGTGAGTACCACGCGGGGATCACAGGCCATTCAATAGAAAATTGCCTTACTTTCAAGAAATTGGGGAAAATCTCATCAACATGGGTATTGTGAAGTTCGATGACGGAGCAATGGTATACCCGAAGAGAACCGAGGAATAAAAGTTTTCTGAACATTTGCCTTTATGTACTTAGGAGTGTTTTGAACAATGAGACTGTGGAAGAGATATGTATTTTTAAAGCTAATCTAGAGTAATGTAAAACACACTTGTTGCTTCAAGCCCGAAGCAATAAGATTTCTTTGAGAAGTAGGCTTGTGTCCAGAATTTTTATTTCAATAAAATGCATCATTATAAGTAAATATTTTCATTCTTTACATTTTATACTGAATATTTTTTTCACTCATGACCATATCCTACGAATAATCATCCTTAAGATCATTTATTCTTTGGATTTTCTGCCCACAATGGGCCCCCAAATATCAATGACATGAGCGACGCTGTTGCTGACTCCCTTTTTAGTGATATATGTATCTATAGAGATCTAAGGGCTTTGAAGATGACAGAGATTGGGACTTACTTCCCCAATATAGATCCTACCTTATGAAATGTCAGCAGACGCTATGAACTAACGAAGGAGATGAAGATGCAAGCGTAGCTCCTCGTAGGAATAAGGCAAGGCATCGTTGAGCTATTTTCGAGAATTCAAGATGTTTTCAGACGATCATATCAAGGCATGCCAAACTACTAAGACATGGGTATCTTTGTTAAGGTTGGGGTTTAAAGAACCCATGTTTTACAACAAACCTAGCTAATCAAGAGGCTCGGCTATTGGTTCACCAAGAAAGGAAATCGATCTATTATGCCATAAATGCCAAGTAGAGGAAGGCGTGCCTTCTATTTTCCTATATGAAGCATGGATGTTAACAAGCCGCCTCCTCAAAAGCTTTTAGCCAACATCGATTCATATTCATGGTCGTTGGTTACCTCATTTGAGAGGTGAAGGTCACTTCATATGCCAAAATTACAAAGTCAGAGTCATCAAATTCAAAAAAAAACATTCAAGATTTTTTGAAAAATGGTCGAGACTTGTAAATGTTGGCATAGAGAAGTTACCATTTACCCTTTAGGTTCCTTGAACGTTAGCCGTGACTTTTTTGGGCATCTTTCCCATTGGTTTATGAAAGGAAACAATTGTTGGAAGATGAGATTCCTTTTCCCAAGCTTGGATTGAATTAGATGAAAAGAATGCCTCCAAGAAGCTTGATTGAAAGTATTCAAGATGGTCAAATTTACCAAAAAGGATGACACGGGCTTATGACAGAAAGGTTCGCTCAAGAGAATTTCAGGAAGAGGACTTAGCATTAAGAAAGATTCTTCTTATCCAAAAGAACTCCAAAGAAAAAAAGAAATACCTTATACAACAAAGAAGGCCTGTTCTAGGGAAAAATGGGTGTTAACCAAGATGGATGGCAAGGACTTGCCCAATCCGGTGAGTTCAGATTCAATAAAAAGTTTTCAAAAAAAACAAAACAAAAAAAACACAAAGAACGAAAAACACAAAAAAGGAAAAAAAAGGAAAAAGAAAAAGGAGAGGCCAAGGCGAAAACCCGCAAAGGGTGCTTTGAGACCAAAGGGTAATTGAGTTGAAAACCCGAGAAGGGCAGCTCAAAATTTTGATCGAAAGTAGGGCATACAGTAGTCTTGCTACGCTCGAAGAAGTATGTTACGTCTTGGGGCATCGACAAAGTACTCTGGATCCCCTAAACACATATTATGCTCAAAATGGTCCTCAAGAAGTTGGAACATAGAAGCTCAAGCTGCGATATCTGGGGCACTTAGTTTCCATTTTACCCATTTTTGTTACTTGTGATTATTTTATTCCTTTCAAAATACCACCGATAAATTTCTTTCTTAATTTCATTTGCTAGCATCGATTAACTTGTTTGTTTCGAGCTATGCACCCAATCAGTTTCCTTTTTGTCTATTGTTACAATCTTTTTCAGGCATTTTGTATTGAAATAACGATTAATGGACTAATAGTACTTTCATAAAAGGAGTTTTGCATATTACTCTGGAAGCTTCTGAATAATACAAGGACCTGAAACAGGACTATTGTTTAGAACTCACTCAGCCCAAGGTTTGGAAATATTAGATGAAAGATGATTATCTCTTTGGACCTTTTATTGGTTGAACAAAAAGACAATACATTTCGCCGGTGATACGACTTTGACAGATAACGAGCAATGTCAACCCAGCAGTACAAAGGGATCATTCTCGAGAAAAGAAAAATGAAACTCTGCATTCATGCACATAACAGGCCTACACATCTGGTCATTACACCAATGAATGGTGTAACTGATCAAATTGATCCTATACCTTGGAGTTACAGCAGGATGGATGGAAGAAACCAAATGTTATTCTCCTAAAGTTGCAGTGAGAGAGGCAAACTTTATGTCCCAGAAGGTATAGTGGAAGGGACTCTGAAATCACGGCGGGGCAAGCTTATTGAGCAGAATATGATCTTTTTTGGGTTTTCTATCAAAGATACTGGCTGAATGAGAAAGCATGATAACGCATATGTGATAGAACCTTAATGAACTACGAGCAATGACGATCCCAAGCATTTAAAAAGGGATCATTTCATTTTGCATTCATACATCATTTCAAAGAGCGTTTAGTTAGGAGCATTCGACTCATTTTGATCATTGTATCCTAATCATCATAAAAAGACCATTCTCACGACATTTTGCATTCATGAAAGTGTCGTCCATAACACATGTAGTTAGGAGGCTTTGAGTCATTTTGATCATAGCATCCTCATCATTTGCATAAGCATAAGCACATAAAATTAATTCTACAGGACAGGTTCCTCAAAGAACGGTGTAGCGATATTGAAGTTCAGATTTTGTTCCCTCGAGATGGTAGTGGGGCAGACTGAAGATTGAAGTCTTCTTGAAGATAGTAAGGAAGCAAATTAAAAAGTTTAAATTTTGCTCCTTCGAGATGGTAGGGGAGCAGGCTGAAGATTGAAGTCTTCCTGCAGATAGTAAGGAAGCAAATTAAAAAGTTCTGAATTCTCATTTCTTCGACGTTCTAGTGGAGTAGGTTGAGACTACAAATCCCGTCTCCCTAAGTTAACAATGAGGATCAATCATTATTCCTTTGAAGTTTCAGTAGAGAAGATGGAGAATACGAATCTCTTCTCCCTGAATTCTTATTTTCTCGAAGTTCCCGTGGAGTAGGTTGAGATTACAAATCCGCCTCCCGAGTTAACAATGAGGTTACATCCTTAATTCTTTGAAGTTTCAAGAAGAGAAGATGGAGATTACAAATCTCTTCTCCCGAATTATTATTTCCTCAAGTTCCGTGGAGTAGGTTAAGATTACAAATCCCGCCTCTCGAAAGTTAGCAATGAGGTTACATCCTTATTTCTTTGAAGTTTCGGTAGAGAAGATGGAGACTACGAATCTCTTCTCCCTGAATTCTTATTTCCTCAAAGTTCCCGTGGAGCAGGTTGAGATTACAAATCCCGTCTCCCTGAGTTAACAATGAGGTTACATCCTTATTTCTTTGAAGTTTCGATAGAGAAGATGGAGATTACGAATCTCTTCTCCCTGAATTATTATTTTCTCTAAGTTTTCGTGGAGTAGGTTGAGATTACAAATCCCGTCTCCCTGAGTCAATAATGAGGATAAATCCTTATTTCTGTGAAGTTTCAGTAGAGAAGATGGAGACTATGAATCTCTTCTCCCTGAATTCTTATCCTGAAGTCACAATGGAGCAAGTTAGAGATCAAAGCAGATTTGACATTCCTGAAGTTGCAGGAAGCAGATCGAAGACATCAGTCTGGTGATCCCCTAGTTCGCAGGGATCAGATTGAAAATAACAGGAGGCAAACCGAAGACAGAAGACCTTATCTTCCTGAAGTTGCGGTGGAACAGATCACTACAAACATTATTTTTCAAGGTTATAGTAAAGTGGATCAAAGCAACAAGATGCGGTGGACAGGAGCGACGCTACCTGAAGAAGAGCACCTGAGAAGTCAAGACTCGGCGAGACCGGGCAACATTAGGCTTCTTTATGTCTTTGCTCTATTCTCGTTACTCGACAATGAGCAAAGAGGGGCAGCTGTACGAAGCCCAAATTGCCCGGGCCCATATCAGTACAAACACAAACCCAAAACCTAACCCAACAAACCCATTTTTACAACCCAACAAACCCAATTAACCAAACCCAAAACCTAACCCAATCAGCCCAAAAAACAAAAAAACCCTAGCTCCTAAGTGCCTTGGCCGCCGCATGCCTGCCTTCTGACCTAACTGCTCCACTTGACACCCACTTGCCTCCATGACCAGGCCTGCCACCGCCACTGACAGAGTCGGCCACCGACCCTCCACCTGCCCTCCACTTGACCTGCAAGACATTAAATGGACAAGACAGAAAGTAATAGGAAGAGGCTATAAAAGCCGATTAATAGATTTGTAACAGGACCTTTTTTTTCGATTTTTTTTTCAAATCAATACTATACAAAAAAGAGTTCAAATACAAGCGCAAGTAGATTAAGCACAAAAAAAAAGACAGAGATTAAGGCATTAAATCGACTAAAAACTTAAAACAGAGGCGAAAAGAGGTGATTTTTTTATATTCTGTCGAAAGTATTTTTCTTTTTTATTTATTCTATAACACATAAAAAAAAGAGGGGAAAATTTACCTTTTTTTGAACTTCCGACCGCCGTGTACGGCGACCGATGACGGTGCTGGTGCGGCGGTGATCTGTCGGAGATCTCACCGAGACCAACCCTCTGCAGAGAAAAAAAGAACGAAGAAGAAATTTTTTTTTTTTTAAGTTGATAGCAAATGAATTTTTTCAACATTTAGGGCCTTAAATAGCCCCTCAAAACGACATCGTTTTGGGGCTGGCCCTAATGCCCAAAACGACGTCGTTTTGCCTCAGGATCCGCGTGTTGACCCACCCGCTCCAGGGGATCCGCGTGTTTTTGAAGGGAAGGGCTAATTGCACTTTTAGCCCTTCCGCATTTTTATTACTTTCAATTAAATTTTTATTATTTTAAAATCTGGCCCAAACATTTAGTCCGGTTTTCGATTTGGTCCTTCCCTAAAGTGTTGCGTTTAAATTTGCTGGGAAAATTGTCCTTTTGGTCCCCCATCTTTCACGCGCGTTCTTTTGTGACCCCCGAAGCCCGTTTTATTTACAAATTGACCCCGAACCTTGTTTTATTTATCATTTAACCCCCGAAACCCTGTTTTATTTAATAATTGACCCAGAACTTTTATTTGTAAAGCAATGGGGTCCATCTGCAGTTATTTACAATTTTGCTATTTTTGTTTTCATTTAATTTGCTCATTTATTTGTTGCTTATTATTTATTATTTATCTTAATTATTATTACCCTATCATATTATTATTAGTATTATCAATATTATATTATTATACTCGATGTATATATATAATATATATATATTATTACCATTACTATATTGTTACTATTATTATTACATTATTATTAGTACATTATTATTATCACTATTATCTCCATACTCATATATTATTATTATTATTTATCACCATTCTTTCTTATTATTACTATTATACATACATATATATATTTTACTATTATTCGCTTACTATCATTTTATATTATTACCATTATCTTATATTTTATTGTTTTATTATTTAATTTTCATCACTATAATTTTATTATTCTATTTGACCACTAACATTATATATATGTATTATTCATATTTGTATAGTATTATCATTGTTCTATATCATTATCATATTATGATTATTATTAGTACTCTTATATTTACTATATTTATTTCTACGTTTATCTTTCTTAATTTCATATTATTACTACATAAAATATATTTTGAAAATCCTCATATTTCATTTAAAGATCTTAGAATAAAGGTGATGTTTAGTATTTAGGAGTTTGGAAAATAGTGCCCTAACGTGCTGGGTTGCGATTTTCCGTTTAACTAAATAACTTAACATCCCTTTTACGAAGTTTCACAAATCACGAGACGACTTTGATTACGAGAGATTAAAACATTGTGTCCTAACGAGCTGGATGTGATGTTTATATCTTTTCGGGACAAAGAAATCTCAAGTTTTGACTCGAGCCTTTTCTTTGATTTAATCCGATACGAGGCATTTTGTAAAATTGCTACACTCCATTTAAATGTTTTAAAATAAAGGCAATGTTTTGTATTTAGGAATTCGGGGAATAGTGCCCTAACGTGCTGGGTTGCGATTTTTCGTTTGACTAAATAACTAAACATCCTTTTGATAAACTTCGTAAAATCATGAGACAGCTTTGATTACGAAGGTTAGGAATATCATGTCCTAACGTGCTGGATGTGATGTTTGTACCCTCTCGGAACAAAGAAATCTCAAATACCCTTGTAACACCCCTTACCCGTATCCTATGTCGGAACCGAGTACGAGGCATTACCTGACTTAACAATACATTTGGTCAAATTAATTGACACATATACAAAATGACTTAGTCAAGCCCCTATACATGCCATAGTTTAAATCATTTATAAATAAAGATACCCATAGATAGCTTGATAGTGTGAAGCGATCTCCCACGACCTCCAACCAAGCTTGTTTAGTAGGACTCCGTAACATGGGAAAGAAAAAGGGGTAAGCTTATAAAGCTTAGTAAGTTCACATGTAAAAATAATAAGCATTAGCAATGAATTTAGCTTACTACTAAGCTGTCATAACTTGCATATATAATGCTAAGTTCTTACTTTCCCAACTTACTCATTTGTAGCCTTATCAAAGCCTCAACATGACAAACCCTCACAACAAGTTCTCAATTTGATACAAACATTAAATCACATGCCTATACCTTATTACTCATGTTCACATTAATCTGTCTACTTGAATCGCTGTCACTAAATTATTTATTTCTTGAGCTACAGAGCTCCGAATTTAAAACCTCTAATTTTACCTGAAACTAGACTTATATATCTTTATACCATAAAATTTCCATAATTTTTGGCTAATCCAATTAGTACAATTTATTCATTAAAATTTCCCGTATTTCACTATTTGACTATTCTGACCACTTTCACTACGAATAAATTTTCTCCTTGTACAGAATTAAAATGATGTTATAATTTGTTTAATTTGAAACTAGACTCATTAAGGATTTCAAGCATATAGCTTTTATCCCATAATTATTTTTGTACAATTTTTAATGATTTTTCCAATTCAGAACAGGGGATCACATAATCATTCTGAACCAATCTCACAAGAATTTAAATATCTTGAAATATAAAATCCTTTGTTTTCTCTATTTCTTTTATATGAAAATAGACTCAATAAGCTTTAAATAAATATCTCATCCAACTTATAATTAAATTTCTACTATTTTTGGTGAGTTTTCAAATTCACGTCACTGCTGCTGTCCAAAACAGTTTTATTGTAAATTTTACTCTTTCGTGATTGCTTTGTATTAACATCCATTTAATCATACATAACCCCAAAACATATCCTTAACTAGTGATTCCAATAGATAGCCATTATCGAATATTTACATGCCATTCATTTTCCCCTTTAACCTATACATCAACAACAAAACTTAAACTTATCATGTCACAATTTAATTTGGCCTAAAAGCCTCACACATAGTCATAAATCAAATTTATCATCTATTTATACATCATAAGTATAGACCTATCGTCACAAGGTCATCACAAGATCATTTTCATAGGTATGACTTACTCATTTACATTCTTACCAAATGTTCCATATACATCGAAATTTAGTACTCATGAATTTTGCGTACATACTGCATTCTTTCAACAGATCATACCTTGTCATTTCTTTGATATCATCTTTGGATTTACCCATTGAAACTCTTGGGATACTAAGGATGGATACTGGAAAAACTCGTACATGATGTATCGTACCAATGCCATGTCCCGCACATGGTCTCACGCTAGCTTTCATATCATGGCCGATGCCATGTCCCGCACATGGTCTTACTCTAGCACACATATCAATGCCGATGCCATGTCCCCATGGTCTTCTCATATCATGGCCGATGCCATGTCATATAGTCTTACACTGGCTCTCATATCATGGCCGATGCCGTGTCCCAGACATGGTCTTACACTGGCTCTCATATCATGGCCGACGCCGTGTCCCAGACATGGTCTTACACTGGCACACATATTGCCATGGTCCAACCATGGTCTTTACTATCAATTCATCACTTGTCGAAATTCGATCATACTCCGCCCTGCATTTCTCTTAATTTGATCTTTCAATACAGTCTCGTAATTTTTATATTATTCATGATCAAATAATAACATACGAAATAACACATGGTATCAGTTAAACATTTAAACATATTAAATTTAATGCTTATTAACATACGAACTTACCTCGATACCAAAACGACCATTTTACCAACTTTTTTTATTTTCAATTTTCCTTACGTTCTAGGTCCAAATATTGTTTTCTCGGGGTCTAAAACATCACATTTCACTTATTTAATTAATTTACTATTCAAAACAGTCCCTAACTCAACTTTTTCAAAATTATAATTTTGCCCCTAAACTTTTACATATTTACACTTTTGCCCCAATACTCGAAAATTAAACTTCAGCCCTTATTCATATGTTTTATAACATGCTGATGATTTTTCTCTTCTATGGCAACATCAAATTCTCACTCTAACATGTACTTATGAACAATAGGTATTTTTACTGATTATGACGTTTTACTCGTTTTCATGTAAAATCGCTTAGTAAAAGTTGTTTAACATAATTTTAACCTTCATATTCTATCATAAAACATCTAAATACACACTTTTCACCTATGGTTAATTTTCTAAAGATGAACCTTAGCATGAATTATTGGTAGCATAAGCTAAATCGAGCTACCAGGACTCCAAAACCGTAAATAACTTGAAAAGCGGGCTAGAAACGGACTTACCATGAGCTTGAAAAGTTTAGAAGACCCTAGCCATGTCTTCCCTGGTAAATTTCGTCCATATGAAGAAGATGGACAAATTTGGCATTTTAATTTTATTTTAATTCATTTAATTACCAATTTACCAAAATGCCCCTAACTTAAAAATATCCCATTTCACTTATCTAATGTCCATTTTTGTCCAACAATTTAACCAATGGTGTAATTTACATTTAAGGACCTCCAATTTAAAATTTCATAGAAATTGGACACTTCTAACATGTAGAACTCAACTTTTGCACTATTTATAATTTAATCCTTTTGACTAAATTGAGTGCCCAAACGTCGAAATTTTTGAACGAAATTTTTACGAAATCTTTCCGTAAAATTATAGAGCATAAAAATATAATAAAAATAGAATTTTACTTGTTGGATTTGTGGTCTCGAAACCACTGTTTCGACTAGACCAAATTTAGGCTGTTACAACCCTAATACCTTTTAAAGGATCCGTATTTTAAAAATCTTTTCAAATTTTCGACATTAAGACACTAATTAATCATTTTGGTACCAATTTTGGGCGATCGAGGGTGCTAACCCTTCCTCGTATGTAATCGACTTAGAACTCATTTTCGGATTTCGAGACCAAAATCGTTGTTTTGATAAATCAAACTGTTTATTAAAAACAACCATTTTACGAGGTGACCCGATCACACCTCAACAAAAAGGGATTGGTGGCGACTCCCCTTTTTTTATTTTTAAAACCCAAAAAGTCGAACCCCTTATTGTTTTCCAAAAAAAATGGTTACGACAGGCTAGACTAACGAAAACACCTTATTGGAACGATATTTCAGTATTAGGCTTCAATTAAATTGTTATGAAGTTTAGAAAACAATTTAAAATTTGACCCATAGTTTATATATGGATAACCAACAAATGTATTATTCTTTAAAGACATAATATTAAATTTAGCCCTCATTGTTTATAATTTTGTCAATTTGGCCCTTTATTCTTTTTTTTTTAAAGCTAAATTTTGCCATTAACCTTTCAACAAGAGACAAATCTCTTTTTCTAAATGGAAATGTTGACTAAAACATTCATTTTTTAACGATATTGGTGTGACAACCCGTGTGTACTCTATGTTGAAACATGAAGTACGTGTAGATTGTCATGCGAACTACTATGTTTAATAATTTAACGTTGTAGTCAGTATTTCCTATAAAAAGGTAAATGTATTTTTTATATGTGTTTTTCACATATATCCTATTATTTTTAAGGGTAAACTACACCTAAGGTCAATAAACTATAGGTAAATTTACATTTTGTTCACTATACTATTCAAAAGTTTTCATTTAAGTCACTAAACCATTTGAATTATGTTCTTTAAGTCACTGGGTTGTTAAGTTTTATTTTCTTAAAAGTCCAACTAGCGAGTTTCAAGTGATGATTCAACGACCAGTATGATGGATCAATACTCTTCAATGAGTAGTAGAATATAGATCCAAATTGATTTGATTGTCATTGCCAGTGATCGAAGACTAAAATTGTTTGAATTTTAGATCACAAATTCATAATGTTCAAAGTTGTTTCATGAAAAAAAAAACTGCAGAAGAGAAGGAGGAGAGCTTTTTATTGGTGCAAGTGGTGTGAACAAAGAAGGCCGTACAACAACGATTTTAACAGTCCGATAACTTAAATCAAATCTTTCAAATAATTCAATAATCATTTTATAACTTTTTAAAGTTAAATAATCAAATCGTAAACTTTCCGTATTTTTTACCTTAATTTTTATATACATTTATATTTATATGGTTTCATCTTGTCTGAAGTTGTCCAGTCTATGTCACGGCCACATGCATGCATAGGGTTTTTTTTAGACGTGATTTCATAGCATATTTTAGGAGGAGAAAATCACAGCACAATTTAATCGACAAAAACATAAGAGGATATTTACTAATAAATATGGGATGTACTGAGAAAATAAATTACAAATTGAATTCGAATTTTAAAAAATCATATTATTAATAAAAATAATTATGAATATCGAGAAATTAATTTTTATAAAGTTTAAAATCTAACATGAATGATCCTTTAATCGGAAGATTTTTATCGATGCAAAGACGGTGACCCTACGGCACCAAAAACATCACGGGAAAATGCAATGTTGAGAACCAAAACACTAACGAATGCATGCATTTGGTTAGGGTTCTTTATTAATTCACATGGGAATATAGCTAAATTCATTGTTTCCATCCATATATCACTACTACCCAATCACGTGATGGGAGTTTGTGCATCATTACTTAATGTTATTTCATATCGAGGCTCAATTCGGATAAAATTTATTTTATTTATAAATAAATATATGATTATGTAGGTATTCTTAATCTTTTATCTTTTATAAATTAATAAAAATTTATCCATAATACGACTTGAACCAGAAATATTATGTACTTTACCATATGTATTAAAGCAAAATTTAACTTAATGTAAAATAATAAGTATATTTGTTATATATTTTTTATATCTATTTACTTTTTATTTATAAAATAGTTGATATCACTCATCTGTTGAGTCTCAATTTAATTAGGGAATCACCAAATAAAGAAGAATTTAGGGGGCTAGCAAGGCCCCAACCGCCCTAAAATGCAAAATTATTATATAGGCCCTTAATTTTTTTATAATTTTAAATTAGTAAAGGTAAAATTACACTTTAGCCCACTCTAAAATTATAAAAATTTGATTTAATTCTTTAAAATTTATAAAAATATAGACTATAAAAATTAAAATTTCATTTGGCCCCTTTAAAAATTTGTTCTAGCTTCGTCCCTATCACCAAAGACCCCCTTTTATTTGCCAAGTTAGTTATATGATTTTGTAAGTTTTTTTTTGATATTTTTATATTTATATATATATCGATTTGAACCAAAGCAATTTTTAACTATATGGAAATGTAACTATTATATATGTTTTTAAATTTTTTATATATATGTCTATTTATACTTACTATTTATTAAGCTTTTTTTTTTTTGAGTAAAGGTCACCCATTAATCGGGTCCCAACAAAGATAGGGAATTACCAAAAAAGATTAGTTTTTAACAAAATAAGTTATATGATTATGTGGATGTTTTTTTTCTTTTTTGTCTTTTTCATTTTTATAAATCACTAAAATTTGCCAATAATGAGTTTTAAACCAAGAACACCATGGATATAATTTTTTTCATTTACCATTTAAATTAAACCGATTTTTAATTTTATATGAAACTTTAATTAGTTTATAATGATAAACAAGTGTACTCATTTAGTATTCTTAATTTGTTATATTTATATGTTTAAATTTTATTTTACTCACAATTTAATCTATTTTTCAGTTTTAATATAAATGATTTCATGTCTTATTATTAATTGGTTCAAACCATACGTTTCATTATTTATTGTATGTTATTTTCAAACACACCTTTGAGTTTAAAATATGTGATTTCGACATGCATGCACTTGTGATAGAATTTCTAGTTATTTCTAAAGTATTTGACTGAACCGGTGTCCTAAGTATATTAAATATTAATATAACAAGTTAATCGGACACCAATTTACTTGAAAAAGGTTAAAGTTTACCACAAGTGCCCATACCATATCATAAAGTTCATTTTAGTCTCTCTACTATTAAAAGGAACATTTTAGCCCCTATACATTTCAAAAGCTGACATTTTAATCCTTGCACGTTAAGTTTGTTGTTAAATGAATGACATGACTTAACTGTTGTTGACGTGACATTAAATCAAATATTAAATCAAATTAAACATTTTAGTCCCTATACATTTGAATGACATGACTTAACAACGATTGACATCGCATTAAATCAAATATTAGATTAAATTAAAAGGCTAAAAAAATATTTTTGAAGAATGAGTGGAGGTAAGAATTTGGTTTTGCTTTTATCTCAAATTGTTTTCGATTTTATTTGTTTATTATTTTTACATAATTATCATGTTTAAATTATTTGTATTTTGGTCCACATCAGCCACGTTATTTTATTTGTTTCCAAAACCAATAAGCTTTTTAATTTGATTTAATGTCGCGTCAACAACAATTAAGTTATGTCATTCCATTAACAACAAAGTTAACATGTAGGAACTGAAATGTCATCTATTCAAACGTACAAGGATTGAAACTTTTCTTTTAATAGTAGAGGGACTACAATGAACTTTTTAATATGATTCAGAGACTTGTAGTAGACTTTAACCGTTGAAAAAAAATATAAACAAAAATTCTATTTTAGTAGGGTTATAGACGTAATTTACTTTTTTTAATAACTTCAACCTAAGAACTCGAGAGATTGAGATTTTAATCTTATCAAATCAAAATTTCATTAATAAAATTATTTACATTTTCGTATTATCAATAAAATTTTAAAATATTACTTAAATATTTTTATTGTTTTTATTAGGTGTAGTTTACCTTGCACGCAAGTAAAGTAATAGTTCCTAATTATTGTTGTTGTTATGGAGAAAGAGATTGCATTTATCCATCATTATAGACATTGTTACATGTTCTTATCACTAAATTAAAATTAATTAAAAGAAAAAAAAAAATCTTGAATTTTATGATTTTATCTTACCAAGAAAACCTTTGGTTTGCACTATTAATTGTTAGAATTGATGTTAGAACACAAGTTGGAATATAAACACTTTTGACGAAACAGATTTAAGATCGACTGAAATAAGAAGTAAAGTAAGAAGAGAATTAATATACGGTATTTATCGATGCAATTCAATTTATAATTCTATTCTATGAAACGTAGCTAAGAGAATAATTTTCTCAACAGTTTAAAAGTTATTTTTATATAATAATAATATTTAAATTTTTGGACATATAAATTTTAAATATAATTATATTTTATTTTATTAATCTTGTTTAAATAATTTAAACATTTTATTAGCAAGAGATAATTTCTCATGTATTTTAACTTGCGAAATATTTAACTAAATTACATTATATTTCTTATAAATTATTTATATTAAATTCATTTGAATTGCGTAGTATTTACTATTATTTATTTATATTTGTCCAATGAGTATATATTGAATATTAGAGAGTGAATAACTCAATAAATATAAAATTATGGAGTAATTAAATAAATCTGCATATGATATTTTTTTCTTTTTAATTTTATTAGTAATTGTATTGTTGATACTTTCTTAAACTCACACATTACATACGATAATTTGCTTTTATATATTGTTACTTGTTTAGAAAAGTTTGTCTCAAAATATTATTTATATTTTTCATATTAATTAATATTATTTTAGAATTTAAAATTATATAATTGTGAAAATTAAAATTTATACTACCAAACATGGTTTAGGTAATTAAGATGTAATTACACACTATCAACAAAATACGTTTAGTGAATTAAAATACCTTGTAATTACATGAGACGTTGATTGTAATCACGTTTTCATTCAATTAGTCTTCGGTCTCCTAGCAGACTCTAAATAAAAAATTAAATAAATAAAGTTCGATAAATATTGAATTACATTTCTTATTATTTAAATTACTTTTTGATATTATATAATTACTTTAACTATAATATTACAATATAAATATCATTCAAACTACTTTATTTATGATTTAAATTATTGTACAAATATAATTATTCTATATTTTACAATTACGTTAATTATGGTTTAAAAATATTTTATTTTATTCACCAAAAAATATTTTCTTTATTTAAAATAATTACTTATATTAATTATATTAAATAAATAATTAAACACATATATTTACGAATGTACCTAATTAAAAAATATAGTATAACCATTTTGAAAAATACAGTACAATAAATCAATATTTCATTTAAAATTAAAAAAATCATCTGCAATAAAAAATTTGCTTTATATCACCATCACCAACTAATTTTGAAATTTTAGAGGAGAAAATTAACTGTCGGGAAAGCTTATGAAAATAACTAACGTTTGGAATTATATAGTTTGATGGCCGCATTATAGTATTACGTGGCACGTCATATTGCGGAGATATATAAATTATATATTGATTGATTGAATTGGTGTCATATTTTAATTAAATTTTGACTTAATTATAAAATAATTAAAAGTTTTTTATTTTTATAAATTCATAAATATTATATAATCAGATTCGAAGTCAAAATATTATGATTTTAATAAATGATTTTATCATTTTAATCAAAATAATCATTAATCGTTTCATCTATTTTATATATATATATATATATATATCATCTTGCCACTAATATAACTGTATTTATTCTAATTCATTCGGTCACCTACTTGGCTCAACCAATAAATTTTAATATTCTCATAGTTTAGAGTTTTTATTTTATTTTATTAACAGAATTTTTAATTGGTGTTAGGAGATTAAAATGTAATATTATTTTGTATTAACTTATGATTTAATCATTTTAAATGATTAAATAATTTTTTTTCATTTTTTAGGTAAAGTGTAAAATTATCACATGATAATTTTAATTTTACCATTTATTAGAGGACTAAAATATATCTTTTTTCATTTAAGGGGCTTTGGACCCTCTAAATTCATCCCTATCTCTAGAGTTTGAATATGTATTCTTTTATTTGAGAATATAATATATCTTATTACTATACCCAACATATATCGATAAGTGTATTCGTTATTTAAACTAAGTTATAATACTAATAATAAATCAAATCATACAAAATTAAAACAAAATGATTAAATCTTTAATTTAAATATAATATAAAATTCATAATTTAATTTAAGTTATATTATTCGAATCAAATTGAACCCCATCTTTAAATTCATGAATTTTTCATATATATATATAATTATAAATTTGATCCTTATACTTTAATTAAGCAAAATTTGGTCATTTTATTTTATAGAAATCAAGAAGTTAGTCCTTAGTTGACACTATTAATTTGCTTATTTAAAAATTAACAGTATTTTATATACAAGACAAGTAAATTAACTTTCCATTTTGTTCATAAAGTGTAAGGATTAAATTTTGACAAATTAAAATTAAAATATTAATTTTTCCATTTTAATAAATAAAGTGATCAAATTCAGAATTAAACCTATATATTAAAAGAAATTACAGTTGAAAATACAAAATAGTTATCCAAATATTCGATTTACTATCCTTTTAACACCCAACTATCTTATAATTTTGGTTGTTCCAATTTTTTACATAACCAAAAAATTAATTTTGAAGACAATATTAGATTTAAACAGTAACATTTTATAATTGTATATATTTAAACTTGAACTAGAAAACACGAAGTAGAGTGAAAATCCGACAAAACACGAATCTCGATATAAGAAAAAGGGCAAAGAAGCGGAAGACAAGAAGATGATGCCACGAGTCGTTTCACACATGTCGGGGAGTTCGTTTTGTTCGCAATTCCCTTATTACAAAGAAAAAGACAAGCCAAGGCCACGCGTACGGTCATACTGTTTACAGAACACAACTAACAGAGGACACGTTGAGATCATCCGTACATATAAAAAGGAGTTTGTCCGTTTGCATTTCCATGCGAGGTGGACAGGTCATTGTGGCAAAAACTGAGGTTGGGGTGGGGTGTAATTGTAGTTCTTTTATTATGTTAATATTTGAGATTAAATTTGTACTCTTTTATATTTGTCTTTATGATTCATAAAAGATTAATTTTTTAAAGTTTACGAATATCTCTCTAAATAATATTATTTTTAAAAATCGAATTTAAATATTTTCTTTGGTAATGCAGTCTTACCATTTCACTCCACTTTAATGCTATATTTTGAAAAAGTGTAAAAAATATTAATTTGTTAATTTCACGTTATTGTTTTAATGCCAGTAATTAATGACGTTACCATTAGAATTTATTAATAATATTATAAAAATAAAATTGAGGGTTTAAATATAAAATTTTAACATAGTAGGAGGACTAAACTTAAAAGTATCCCAGCGGGAAAGGGATTTTTCTCGTACCACGAGCTGAACATGGTGTTTTGTCCCAACGGGAGAGGATTCTCTAAAGATTTGCCACGTGTACTTTTTATAATTATTTATTTGTTCTTTCCTTTTGGACCCTGTTTCTGATTCTGGCTTTAGATAACGTGACTTCACGTGACTGTCGTTGACTCTTTTTATTTCTCCTTTGACTATATTCTCCTCCCGACAATGGCCCCTTAAAATAATTATAATATAATAATCTAAATCCATTTAAATAAAATTTAAAAGATTAGTTAAATTTTATAATAACATTTAATTTACAAAATTTTAATATATTAAAATATAATAACATTTGTAGGGTATGCCGTTGTCGGATTGGACTCTTATTCTGTGTAAATATTATGTGTAAATTTTATCAATATATATTATAATTTTTAATTTATCATGTTTTGTATTGAATTTATTTTAATTCTAATAAATTGAGTATATATTATTTATAATTTTATTGTATTTATAATTGTATTTGTATTTGTAAATTTTTAATATTAATGAAATTACTTAATGAAGCCTTAATGGCAAAGTTAAAACTTTAAAATCTCGTGTTTGAGTCTCATCTTATGCTCATCGTGTATAGTGTTATCTCCATATTTATTTTTTTTATCCATATAATGTTTGGGGTGCTTTCCAGATTTATTTTATTCTAGGTATGAATGTATTTTGATTTTCAATTAAACTTTTCTCTATAATTGATTAACTTTAATTATTGTTATTTGAATTAATTATTTATAATTGCAATGGTAATTATCTATAATTTTACATTGTTTATTTAAAATTTTAATCAAAATTTTATTTATATAATAATTTTACGTATTTTTTCCACCTAATTTTATACTTAAAATATATTAATAAAATTCCTAGTATTTTTAACACACAATATTTTATAAAATCAAAATGGTTGATAAAAATAATCTATGTGAGCAATTTAATTGATTTTGATTAAAGTTTCCAATTTCATTTAATTCAATTTATTTTTAAAATATTATTATTGGCTTATCTTAAATCATACATAAAGCTGACTGTCACTGTTTTCTAGGGTTTCGTTTCTTGGATTATATTATACAATGGAATTATGTAGGTGTCACTGTTTTCCAGGGTTGGAGCCTTACGTAATACTTAATACTTCAAGAGATTTCTGCTTTTAGAAGTTTGAGATTCCAAATTTAGTAATATTATGATATAATCCCTCAATTATTGTATATATCTAAGGTTGTCTTCAGCATAAAACATAGGTTAACATGCACGTATACAAATTTCTATTTTAATTTTGCTCGTACCTATTGAGGTCGGTAACAGAATGTGACATCAAACTTTGGGATTATTTTTTTTTAATTTTAAGGCTTTTTTTCAAAAATTAGATCGACAATCATAATCTATTCAGACTTATAGTAAAATAAATTTATACAAAGTCTACATACAGTGAGACATTGATAAATATATATATAGAGCGAGAACTCACATTCATATAGTAAGACTCAAACCTAAGATCTTAAAGTTTTCAAGGCATTAACCTTATCATTAAACTAAGACTTTCTTAAGGGAGGCTAACTCTATTAGGAAAAGTCTATGAAGAGATAAACCCCTCAATGGGTGAGTATAGTCCTCGGTGGGGGGAAGGTTGTCTCCCAACTCTAATGATAGTTTGAATGTCTAAAGAGATGATAAGTTCATAGAGTGAGAGTACATTGTTGGGTGCTTGATAAGACGAACCATTTGAATGTACATGATCACTCATTAAGGAAATCTCAATATTTATTTTGGTGGAATTTGAATATGTACCTAGAGACGAAGTCAAAAATTTGGTATTCGAGACGCAAAATAAAATTTTTAAAATTTTAAATCAACTTAATATTTATTTTATTTTTATTATTTTATAATAAAAATAGTAAATGAATAATCAAAATAGGAAAAATTAGTTGAATAATTACACATGTATAATTAATATTATTTATTTTAATGTGCTTAATAAATACATCTCATTGAGATCACTATAGGAGTAAGTTAACTTGTTGGAGAAAATTAATATACATATATATTTGAATTGGGTAAAATGATTTTAAAGTTTAAGTTTTTTCTTTTAATAATCTCATGTTTCGATTATATCTGTACTAAATAGGAAAATAATGCGTTTTAAAACACTCGAACTCATATTCTCCTGCATTGGTAACAATGTTCATATCAATCGAACTAAGATTCAACCAATTTTAAAGTTTAAGTTTTTAATTTTATAGTCGGTCATGTATATTAAATCAAATAAATTTTGAATAAAATCACATTTTTACGTGAAATTAAAAAGGAAAATTAAAAGATTTAGAAATTCTCTCATCTATTTATCCAAACAAATAAATTTATTTTTTAGAATTTTAAATACATTGATAAAAATAAAATCTCTTCTACAAATCTTTCATCGAAGGACACTCTAGATGTAATTGAGTATTGCACTAAACTAGACGTGTTCATAGGCTAGGATGGCCCAGTTCGGCCCGAAAGCCCGACCAAAATTTGAGAGGGTTTGGACAAAAATATAAGCCCGAAAAATTGGCTTGGACAAAAAATAAGGTCCGTTTAAAAAATTGGCTGGGCCTCGGGCAAGGTATTTTTGGCCCTGGCAGGCCCCAATTCACTAAATGACAAAAAAAATCTGATATTTTTTTTAATGTTATTTTCTTGTTGTTTTCTCCCTATTTCGCTACTATATTACTATTATGTTGCTACTATTATGTTGTTATTGATTGAATATTGTATAAACTTATTTTATTGTTAATTTTATTATTATTTTAAAGGCATTTGTTAATTTTATTATTATTTTAGAGGTATTTGCTTGTTAAGTTACATCTATTTTAGTGTTATTTAAGTCTACATATTTTTAAAATTTATTTTCAATTTGTTGGGAAATATTTATTTTGATTTTTTAATATTTTGATGTATTATATATATTTAAAAATTATATAAAATAAGATAAAAATTTAATACTATTTGGTGAGACGGCCTAATTTTAGCATTTTTATATGAGTTAGGCTTAGGAAAAAAATTAGACCCATTTTTTGGGCTCGGCTTGGCCCGAGCCCGATGAATGAGCTTAAATTTTTAGTTAAGCCTGACCCGACCTATGAACATCTCTATACTAAACCCAATGGGTAAGTATCTTTCACTTTTTTTTTTTAAGGTATTTTTTGTTAAATTAAAAAATTAAGTACAAAAATTTATAAGGGCTTAACTTACATCATAAATTTGTTTATTACGTTGGATAAAATTAATTCTTAAATATAATTACGTTGTCAGGTAATAACAATAAATATTGATTTTGAAAATTCTCTTTTCATAATTTTGATCACATTAATATAACATTTTATATTATTTTGGATAGCTTATTTTATAAAATTTAGAATAATAATTTAAATATGTATTTTTCAATAAAAGATAATTTATTTTGAATATATTTTTAAATAAAATTAACTTAATATTTATGACTTTTTTTTAAGTTTGATGTAAGTGAAATTTTATTAGAATTATCAAACTTAATTTCTTTTTCAATTAATTGAAATGTTTATTAATTTATCAAACGCATAAGGATATGACTTAATGATGAAAACATATTAGTTATAAAAGGTGTTTTTAGTTTCTTTGGTTATTAATTTATGATTTGGCCCTTGAATTGTTTTTTTTTTCATTTTGGTATTTCAACCTTTTCTTTTGTCTCGTTTTGGTACTTGCACTATCAATTTGTACTGATTCATCCTCAAAAAGTTGCCAATAAAAAATGCGACACACGACTCGATGTCAATAAATTTTAAATAAATTAAGAAGAAAATAAATAGTTTAGGTATCAAAATCGGACGAAAATTCTAAACACTAAAACAAAATAAAAAGTGAATATAATTGAAGAACCAAAATAATAAATAAAGCTTGAAATTTAGATCTTTTGACGTGGAAAGTTTTTCTTCTATTTTTGGTCGTGGACATTAATTATTTCATAAACCACACAAAATTATATCTGTCGATTTTAATATAATTTAATTATAAAAATAATAATTTAAATTTAAATTAACTCAAATTCAAACAAATTCGATAAAATAACTTAAATTGATTAAATTTTAAAATGATCAAAACTTCAAACTTCATTAACCTAAACAAAAACAACCTTAAATTAACCTAAACCCAAAATAATCTAAATATAAATTACTCAAAATCGATAACAAATAAAAAGGATTAATTTGGCTGATCTAATCGAGGAAAAAAAATAGTGGTTTTAGATAGAGGTGTGCATGGGCTGGGCGGCTCGACCCGGCCCGAAAGCCTGCCCGAAATGTGGGAGGATTTGAGTAAAAATTTAGGCCCAAAAAATAGGCTTGGACAAAAAAATAAGGCCCGTTTAAAAATGGGGGCTTAGGTAAAATATTTTTGGCCGAGCTACCGCCTTGATCGAATTCATTAAAGGCAAAAAAATTATTTTTAAATATTATTTTCTTATTATTTTCTCTTTATTTTGCTACTATTTTACTATTATGTTTCTATTATTTTGTTGTTATTGTTTAGATATTATATAAAACTTATTTTATTGTTAATTTTGTTATTATTTTAAAGACATTTGTGAATTTTGTTATTATTTTAGCGGATTTCTTGTTAAGTTGCATCTATTTTAATATTATTTAAGTCTATATATTTTGAAAATTTATTTTCAATTTATTAAAAATATTTATTTTAATTTTTAATATTTTGATGTATTATATATATTTAAAATTATATAAAATAATATAAAAATTAATACAAATGGGCCGGGTCCAAGTTTTAGTATTTTTTATATAGGACTTGGTAAAATTTTAGTTCATTTTTTTATTTCTGCCCATTTGAGCCCAATGAACGGTTTAATTTTTAGTTGGGCCCTACCAAAACCGCCCATACACACCTCTAGTTTTAGATGTGAATAATATTTTTATACATTAACTTATTAATTATTTTTATTTTTCCATAGATTTTGGATGGACAGTTTTATTCGATGTATTCAATTTATCTTTTATGTTACAATATAATATTTAATTTTATTATTATAATTATTTTATATTAATTATAAATAAACGCACTTTTAATTAAATTCGACTTAAAAGCCTCAACAAAATTAGAGATTGAGATTTTATCTTGTTTTTATTTTTGTGTCAGAAAAGTAGATGGACATTTATCATTATGTTCAGTTGTACTATAATTGTACTATTAAATAATAAGGAATAAAACTTCAATAAAAAAACGATTTTTTTTTTCATCTTTATCCCTTTGGAAACCTAGGGGTCTACCATCTTTTTTTTTTCCTCTACAGCTATGTCCCTGCACTTACGCCACGTTTCAGTAAAAATTACACTCGTCCATTTTATGATTTTTATTTTTTAATTTGATTAAAATATGCTAAATAATTAACACATTTTATAAATTTTATATAATTTATTTATTGTTTTTACAGAATAATTTATTTGCTGTTGATGCGTATTCTTTGGGGTTATTTTATTTTATATCTTATTATATTATTTTAAAAGAATTATTTTCCAAAACTTTTCTTCAGATAAAATTGAGTCACCGTTGATTAAATCCGAGATTGATGAATGTATACAAATCTTTTACCACTCCAATTAATGAATAAAAATTTATAAATATTCTTTTTCTTGTTAAATAAATATAATTTACCAGAAAATTATATTTACTAAAAGCACATTTCTTACTAATATTACTTTTATATTTTGAAAATATAAAAATAATGACAGGTGTCAATTTTAAAATCTATTTATAAAGTTGTATTACTGTTAAAATGAGATACATGTTATGACTCTGATTATTCTATCATCACACTAATTTTTAATGGTAAAAGTGAATAAAATTTTAACAAAAAAATTAATTCATTCATTTTAAATAAATAAGATAAAATGTAATTTAATTTTTAGTAACATTTTTACATATATTTTTCATTGGCAGCATTAAAATGAATCCAACACGTGGCGGTCAAACGAGTGAACATTCATGTCGGCTTAAATAACAAAGCAGTAACTCCAACATTACCCGCACCTAGATCATTTTTTACCGGAGTTGAAAGTGGACACATTTTGAAAAAATAATTTATAGTAGCTCCTAGATTTTTAACCAACCACGGTTAATATAAAACTAACCACAGTTAAACAACCTTACTTTCCACTCCCAGCTTCTGCTTATAAGCATCCAAAACTTGCCGGTATTTCCCTATACAAATCTTACAATCCAAAAAAGAAAAAATGATGCTTGGAGAAACTCATCGTCCAAATCCAACCGTCCACGTACCTCCTTGGCCTGATCTCGACGATGATCAGACGGATGTAGTTTACTCTCCTATCCATTACAATGCAACCGACAACAGCTTGAACAGTAACGGCAACCCGTTTTACCTCCATGAAGCGTTATCAGCTTTACAACGCTATTTGCCATCGAACGGCCCGGATGCTGAGTTGGATTCCGATTTTCCGGGTTTGGATAGTCCGGATTCACCGGTCGATGCTTATTCCTGTGACCATTTCAGGATGTACGAGTTCAAAATCCGGAGGTGTGCTCGTGGGCGGTCTCATGACTGGACCGAGTGTCCGTACGCCCATCCCGGTGAAAAAGCTCGTCGGAGGGATCCGAGGAAGTATCATTATTCGGGTACTGCATGCCCGGATTTTCGTAAAGGGAACTGCCGGAAAGGGGATTCATGTGAGTTCGCTCATGGGGTTTTTGAGTGTTGGCTTCACCCGGCTCGTTACCGGACTCAACCGTGTAAAGATGGGTCGGGTTGTCGTCGTCGGGTTTGTTTCTTTGCTCATACTCCTGACCAGCTCCGTCTCGTAAGTTCTACTGATACTTACGACGGCTCACCTTGTGGTAAATCGCTGACGTTTTGGTCTTCACCTGGTTCTGGCTCACCTCCGGTTAGTCCCCGTGCTGACTCTTGCTCTTCCCCTCCGGTCTCGCCGATGGCTCAGTCGCTAAGCCGTTCTCTCGGTTCGGCTTCCATTAACGAGATGGTGACCTCTTTAAGGAACTTACAGCTAGGAAAAGTCAAGTCCTGGAAAACCCAAGTTGGCTGTTGCTCCCCTTCGTCACCTTCCAGTTTCGGATCCCCCAGAACAGCAATGATCCGACCCGGTTTCTGCAGCTTACCCAGTACTCCCACCCGAAACTTAACCCGTGCAGGTATCAGCTACCCGGATTCATGGGATAAAGTGTGTGAAGAAGAACCGGTAATGGAACGGGTCGAATCCGGACGTGATTTACGTGCAAAGATGTTCGAGAAACTGAGTAAAGAAAATTCATTGGAGCGGGTTAACCCGGATCAATCTTCCGGAGGTCCGGATTTGAATTGGGTTTCGGACTTGGTAAACTAAAAGTGAAACTAAAATCTTTTTTTTTTAATTAACTTTTAATCTATTTTGAGATTTCTTCATTGTGAATATAGCCTCTATAAAGGTTAAAAGGAAGAAGAAATCTGAAAATCCTAAAAAAAAAAAAAAGAAAGAGCTTAAGCTCTTTTTTTTCGTTTTCTTTTTGTATAGGGTAAGCAAGCAAGAGGGTTATTGTAATGGTTGATATTGTGCTTTTATTAAGTATTTTTAATTATGATTATCCAAGTTGCTAATCTTTTTATTTGTACTAAAAAATACTAATTAAATATTGTAAAATTTTAGAGCTTATGTATGCTCTTTTATGGTCCTTGCAAGTTAATGCAATCTATATTTTGCCAAATATTAGTGCTGTAAATATATATATATATATATATTTGTTGTTAGTGATGTAATCTCCATAGACTTTGGTATTGAGTACGATAGAAGAAACCCTATTTTATACTTTGATTGTGGATTGATGTTTCATGCATACTTTTCTTTTTTTTTTTTTTTTGGGTGAGGACCAAATTTTAACAGCAACGTCAGTCGGTGGTGTATAAATTGATCATCAGATTAATATATAGGATTCATGTTGGGTAGGTTTGATTGATTTATGGATCGAATAAAAGAATTTTAATAATTAAAGATCGAACCATGTTCAATTAGGGTTAGATCTTTTTTTTCCTATTTTTTAACCTCTTATAGAACTTAATCCAAAGTCAACCTACTCAAAATCCTTAATGAAGATTTTTTTTTTAATGAAAATTCGCAATTTTATTTCTTTTCATACTAAAATCCAAAGTGTTTTATTCTTTTATTTTATTTATTTTGCAGTTCATAGTCAAGTGTGGGCCATAGTGAGAATTATCAAGTATAGATGGAAATAATAATAATCTATGAAAGCCAAAAAAACAGGAAGCAAAGCAAAGCAAGGAAAGATTTTTACTTTACTAGTTTTTAATTTTATCGGTAATTATGTCTATGAGCTTTACTTTAAAAAGTTATAAAATAGTTATTAAATTATTTAAAAATTTTATTTAAATTATCGAGCTGTTTAGTCTTTTGTGTTTGCACTATCTATATCGGTCGAATGTTTTCTTTTTTATTCTCTTTTATAGTTAAGTCTCTTCTTTTTCATAAAAAACTTTTTAACTTCACGAATTTGCGATTCGAAATTTAAAAAAATTTCTTCTTCGATCTCTAACATAAACTGTCAAATCAATTTAGATTTAAAAGTATATTTTTTACTTATCGATAAATATTGATCTATTATATTAGTCATCGAATCACCACTTAAAAATTATTAGATGGACTTTTGAAAATAAAACTTAATAACCTAATAACAAACAAAAACTATTAAATAATTTAATAACTTAAATGAAAAATTTTAAAATAAAATAATCAAAATCTAATAATTTAGTGCAATTTACCCATTTTTAATTTATATTTTCTTTTCCTTTTTTTTTGAACACTTGTAACACGCAACCGTGGGGTCGTTTAATGATTTTGGACGTGCAAAAAAACTAGACCAAATCATGTTTCTAGTCTTTTGATGTGGTTTTGGAATAATTATGAAAAATTGAACTTTGATTTTAACCTTTCATCATTTCGGATTAAATTTAGATTTAAATCATTTGGAATATAATAATTTTAAATTTTATTATTTGAATTATTATGAATTTAAATATTTTAATTATATATTTAAATTATTTTAAATTTAAATTATTCGAAATCAAAATTTTGATATTAAAAATTTGAGTGTACTAAAAATTAATATAATAATAATAATAATAATAATAATAATAATAATAATAGAGTGTGAGGTGGGGTTAGATGGGGGTCAATTTTTATGACCACAAATAAATGCCCAACCTTTACTCTTAGGTTTCACTATTTAATGGTTTTGTTTTTATTCCACCAGTCGAATCTTATACTTTTTCCTTTTCCATATAAAATTTAACATTAACCCACTTTTACAATATGTCTTGCCATAAAGGAAATTTAGTCAAATTACATTAATTGAAAATACACAATTTTATTTTTTTAAAACACCATAAATTATATATATACGTACTTGCATAAACGAAACCCGAAAATTATTTTAGAGGATTAAATATAAATAAAGTTTTTATAAGATTAAAGTGCACTTTTACAATCATACTAACTTATAATTTTATAAAAGTTAAAAAATATATAAATATTTAATTTTTAATTTTAAGGCTAAAATTTCTGCCAATCCTTATCTTTGTCCCTAAAACTCGAATCCTCCATCTTAATTAAAAAGTTAAGGCTTAACATGATAAATGTTTTATGACAAAAAAGAACATATAAATTTGTGTAAGAAGAAAAAAATGATGTTACATTAACTTGTAGGTTAATCAAAGCATTTTAGATTTGAAACATTAATTTAGTTATTTTGTCAAATTGTTCATCTTAATAAATTGTTTTTTGGGAATTTTAAAATATGTTAAGTCATTGATTTCATATACGTTGTAGGTAATTTTATGTATTTATATTTTGATTTGTTAAATAATATTTTATTTCATTTAATTAATAAAGTAATATTATTAAAATAATTAAATCTAATTAAAATAGTAAAGTGATAAAAATTTAAATTATAATTAAAGTTGGAATGAAAATAATAACGAATTTAAAAAAATACTTTTAAATTTTTAATTGAATGAAAATACGTAAATATTGCATGTTAATGTCTTTATTTTATACGAAGTATCTATTATTGATGTACATAACAGAGTTATATCAAATAAAATATATATTTTAAAACTTAAATTTTATTTCGTATCATACTAAAAATTATTAATTTTGAATCCTAAACTAAAAAAAGAAAGGAATTTAAGAAAGAAGACACAATCATCTACAAATAGCAAGGGTTAGTGAAGAATCGAATATTATTTAGATTAACATATTTTAACTATAATTCGTACCAGATTCATAGAGTGAAGGAATATTACTACTTGAATTTTAGATTCAAATTAGTATATTTTTTTTTACACAATATTTAAAACAGGGTCGGCCCTAGGGTAGGGTAGGTGGCCCTTGTCTAGGCCCAACAGAAAATTTTAATATTTCATTAAAAAAATTCAATTCGAGGCCATTTTTTGAAGAAAAGAAGTACGTTAAGCCATTTTTTTAAAAAATTTAGTCTGAAGTCGTTAAGCCCATTTTTTAAAAAATTTAGGCCCAAAAAGAAGTCGTTAGAGTCATTTTTTTAGTTCGCTCGAGGCCAAAAAAAATTCAAGGACGGCTCTGATTTATAATCCACTTCAACCCACTTCAGTATACTCAAATCAATATTCTCTTGCATTAACAATAATGTCCATACTAAATTAACTGAAATTTAATCAACAAATACAATTTAATTCTCAATATAAGATGTTTGATAATACAAATATTTAAACCCGAACCCAAATGACGTAGCTATCATTATTGATGGTTAGTGGTAGGTCTGGCTCGCAGCCCCAATTTAAATACTGATGGCGATAAATAATGATGTCCCTTCAACCGACGACCTGCTTTTAGAGTGAATGCTAATATATTATATAACACATGTAATGCTTTGCCTATATTCTTGATTATTATTTTATAATAAGATCAAAAACCCTACCCTACAATCTAATGTTTGGACTCATTAAATTTATCACTTTCCAACAAGACCCACTTTGACGTTCGCCCATTGTCATATAATTAAAAAAGAAAAAGGAAAACCTTAAAATAATTTGTATAAATATTATAAAATATATTCATCATTTTAGGTATATGAATGGATTATTATATATTATAAAAGAGGCAAGTACAGAGTTTATGGTTTAATTTCCAGTTGTGTAAAGTAATTTTTTTTTTGACAAATAAGATAGTGTAATGTTTAAATATAGTCCAAAAGAAAAGAAAAAAGTTGAATTATACCAAGGGAAAAACATTGAAAGATTTCTTGGACATGTGATGGCGATGACTTTGGCTGGTTTCTTGCATAAAAGTCTCCAAACATGATTTTAAAATGTCAATGCAAAATCTTAATCATGGTCATGACCCATGATTAATATTTCATCCAAATCTTGGTATATATAAATATAAATAATTTAGGGATTGGATTAAAGTAATCTAGTTAGTATTAAATGTTTTAATTTAATTTTTATATTATTAAAAAATTAAATAAAATTATGTTCTAATAAAATTAATATTTATGATTAAAATAATATTTTTTCCATTTGCAGTTTTAATTTTTTTAAAAATCATTTTCCAAAAACAGTAATAAAAAACTTTCAAAATTTTATTTAATTTTTAATAAAAATTAATTTGATTCAGTCCTATAATAAAAGGTATTGTTGAATTATATATATATATATGGATATATAATCTATACAAGTATATATAAAAGAAATGCCCACTTGTCCATTTTCTTCCTTTTCTATATTTTTAGACTATAAGAACGGTTAAATTTTAATTTGATCCTCGTATTTCACTTAAATTTAAAATTTAATTTATATATCTTATTTTGACATAATTTGATACCTCAACTTTTATTATGCCATTAGTTAGTCTCAATGCTTTATTCTTATTAAAATGATGATGTGAATTCTTAAGAATCGTTAGCACTGTTAAAATTATTTATTAAATGATGATGTGGATACCAAGTTTATTTTATTTTTTCAAAATGCTAGACCAGCACAAAAGAGTCCTAATAATGTTAACAAATGGACCTAGATTTTAAATTTGAAATGTAGAGAGACTAAATTTCTAAAAATAAAAGTATGGAGATTAAATTCCAAATATGCATAATTTATAACAAATTGTAATCTTTAAATTTTTACACTATAATTTAATCAAAAAATAAATAATTAGCCTAAGCCGAAACGTGAGTGGAGATCGTACTACTTAAGTGAAGGAATTAAAGAATTGGCATATAATCAATTGATTATGATGTAAATCATTAAAATCATTTAAAAGATACAACATGTCCACGTGGAAGGTGACAGAGTTGTGGATGCTTTGGCTAAACATGTCCTTAGATGGGAGCTCGGTTTTTACAAATTCTTGCAACCAACCGATCATGTTTTGGAGTTGATTCATGATGATTTAGAGGGATTGACCATGACAAAATAAGCTGTTAGTAATAGTTTCTACTACCTTTATTTATAAAAAATTAATAATTTAAAAGATATATACTTAAAAAATGAAATTTTGGAAAGATAGTTGTTTGGTAATAAAGTTTTGGGTGATAATGGTTTGGTTTGATTCGGATTCGTAGGGAAAGGGTTGTATGAAACAGTGACGCCATGTTATCTGTATTCCTTTCCAATAATTTTATGTCACATCAGTATTTTAATTTGGATTTAATTTTTTTTAGGATGAAAATACTGATGTGACATAAAACTATTAGAAAGGGATACTGATGACTTGGCGTCACTGTTTCATATAATCTTTTTTTCGATCCGTATTATGATTTTTAAAATTGAATTGAAGGGAAAATATTTTGTACATTTTTAGTAGAGGTTTTATTCCCTACAAGCAGATTAGATGGTTGATAAGTGTCTAAGAAGAGTACAGTAAAATATTTAAATATTTTTAAAAAAGAGACATGGCAAATTTTAAGGTTGTTTGTTGTAATAAAAAATTATATTATCAATGTATCAAACACTAACCCGAATTGATCTAAAATAATCAAATCAACCCAAATTCTATCAATTGGAATCAATTTTAGTTCATCGGCTTCCAAATTTTTAATAAATTAAATTTTATATAGTATTTTAAAATTATTTTCATCTTAAATATAAAATACTTTTATATTATTAAAATTTATAAATTAAATAAAAAATATCATTCCATTCAGATAATTGCAATCTTTTAACTTCTACATTGAAAACTAAATACAATTAAGTAATAACTAAACTAGGTGTAAATTTAGTTTAGATTTAATTCAAGTATTATCATGAATGAGTCTTGTCCTAATTTAGATTATATAGAAAATGATGACACAAACCTCGTAAAAAATCAATCTTCATGAATTATAAAATAGGAGAAAATATTGAATGAAACAGTGACGCCACGTCATCTGTATCAATTTTCAATAGATTTATGCTACATCAGCATTTTTATCCTGAAAAAAATCAAATCCAAATTAAAATCCTAAAATTCAAGATAAAATACTAAAATTCAGGATAAAAATACTGATGTGACATAAATCTATTGGAAATAGATACACATGACGTGACGTTACTGTTTTATTCAATCATTTCTCAAATAAAATAAATGGCAAAACCCGAGGATAAGCAGGGTCCAATCCCTTTGAGTTAAATGGGAAAATTTTCATTTAACTCCTTTCAAAATATAAACGAAAAGTTAAAATGGAACTAAACCCAACACTAGGGTTAGACTTTTGATCTTGGATATTGTCAAATAATCAAATGAGAATAGGGTTTTGATGTAGTGTGATCACCCGGCAAATCTAGGTTACCGTCAAACAAAGCAAGTGATATTAAAATTTGGAGTTGGTCGTCACTTTCATGTGTTAATAATTTGATTAAGCAATTTTTTTTTTGGTCCACACACATAAAATAAATAAATAAATAAAACCAAACTTATCCGATGGCTTAGGGTAGATTGTTAGGTCTTATTCAAACAGATTTGGCTTTTTTTAATTTAATCTTAAAACAGTTCATTTATAGAAAATTAAATTAAATAAAAAGGCTAATGGTGATGTTGAAAACCTTTGATAGAAACAGCTACACATTATCTTTTGGACTTTTTTATGAAGTAGGTAATTATGGTTTTAATTTTGGGATAATTTAGAATTTAGTCCATATATTTTTACGTTGAGGACTTTAGTTTTTTTTGTTTTTTAGATTTTAAGAATTAGGTTCAATCATTAAATATTATTGACATTATTTTGTTAAATTCCGATTCATTACAATGTTTTTTTTTTATTACATGCAGGGGCGAAGCCAAGGGGGTGCTGGCATGGGCCCCGGCCCCCTTAAAATGTAAAAATACTATTTAGGCCCTTAATTTTTTTTTAAAAATTTTAAATTAGTAAAGGTAACACTTTGGCCTTCTCTAAAATTATAAAAATTTGATTTAACCCTTTTACAAATTATAAAGATATAAACTATAAAAAATTAAAATTTCATCCGGCGCCGCCTAAAAAATTGTTCTGGCTTCACCCCTGATTACATGGCTACCGAGTCAATATTTTTTATTTCCAAAATGTTAGACCAAAAAATTTAATGAAAAAAATTTTAACAGTGTTAACAATTGGACATGAGTTTTGAAATCTGAAAATAAAAGCACAAGGATGGAATTCCAAATTTGGGAAAAGTATAGGGACTAATGGCATATTTTAATGATTTGACCATATTATTTATATTCTATTTATGTAGATTATGCATGTCAAATATTGAGTAAATTAAAAATGAGTCAAATATTGAGTAAATTAAAAATGATCTTACTTTTTGTTTTATGTAAAAGGAAATGGATGATGTGTACAATTATACTATATATTTCATGGTTGGATTGTTAAAATATTAATTATACAAAAAATTATGGAGGTTTGTAAAAGCATGTCGATCCATCACCCCTCAACACGTATATGTGTTAGGTCACTCAACTATTAATACAATTCGGGATTGTATCGTACCAAAGTTTAAATTTATGAAATGTTCTTTCTCGACTCAATCAACAAACCATGGAAAATTACAAAATGGACACTAATATTATTGATTTATAAGTTTTAACATTTTGGTCAATCATTTGTTAACTGTCGTTAACCCCTTACCAAAATGATGATATGGTATGTTAATCAATATAATATAAGGTTAATAAATAATGGGAAAATATTTGGTACACTGACAGCAGAGTTTTTAGACTTCACGAGTAAGGTCAAGGGGTTGACAAATGTCCTATTTTGTAATTTACGTGATTAAAACAACTTACTAATAATTTAATAACCTCTAGTGTAATTTACCATATATATATATGATGTTAAATTTGTTTCGAAGGATTTATTATCTGAACTATAATGGCCTAAATTCAAGGTTATCGGAATAATGGTTTCGCAACCATAACTCCGATTTAAATAGAAATTTATTTCAATATATTTGCATGAATATTTATATGATAGGAAATATTTTTATAAATATTTATAAAATGTTAGTAATGTGGTATTAAATTTTCGTTAGAAAATTTTATCGCTTGGGTAGGAAATTAAATGAAAATGACTAGATTGAAATGAAATTAAAAGTTAAATTATAGATTAAAAGAAATTATGAAGGACCAAAATGGAATTATACCATTTTGTAAAGTTGAGGCGGTTATAAGTATGAAAATCTGAGATTTTTTTAAAGTATATTATTATATTACTATATTGTATATTATATTATTATATTATTATATATATATAAACAAACTAAAGGAAAAGAGTTAGAAACAGAAAAGAAACAGAGTAAAGACGAAACAGAGAAAAGAAAGAAGAAAAGGAAAAATAGAAAGTTTGAAGCTTGGAGTTTAATTTGGTAAGTTAATTTAGTCCTTTTCTTTTAATTTTGATGCTTTATAAGTTTTAGAACAAATTTTGATGAATTTAAGTTGAAGTTTTGAAGTTTTAATATAGCATATGATGAATAAAATGATGAATTAGTGGTTTAATTGAAAGGATTTGAAGTTAGAATTGGATAAAGGACTTAATTGTAAAATAAGCTATAAGAAAACAGTTTTGGGACAGCAGCAGTAGAGTAAGTTTGAAAATTCACCAAAACTCGTAGAAGTGGAATTAGAAGTTGAGTGAGATATGAAATTAAATCTTATTGAGTCTATTTTCATATGAAAGAAACAAGGAAAGAAAAGAAGTTCTGTATTTTGAGATATTTAGATTTTTGTAAGACTGGTTCAGAATGAATTCCGGTTCCCCTGTTTTAACTTTAGAAAATCATCAAAAATTGGATAAAAATAATTAGAGGCTTAAATTTATATTTTTAGAATTCTTAATGAGTCTATTTTCAATAGAAATAAACGGAAACATCATCCGAATCCTGTATGAAGGGATAAATAATTTTTAGTGAAGAAGGGTCAGAACTGTCAAACAGCAGAACAGGGGTAACTTTAAAGAATAAACTGTACTTATGGACTAAACCAAAATTCTAAAAATTTTATGGGAAGAAGATATGTGAGTCTAGTTTCATGAAAATTAACGGATCTAAATTTGAAGTTCTATAGCTCAAGATAAAAATAATTTAGTGACTATGACTCAAGTAGACAGTTTTGAATGAACTAAAATAATAATAGAATTATAGAAAATGCTACATGTGAACATGAAATGTATTGAATTGATGATTGAATTTATTTATTTAGCTTCGGAAAACTCAAATACGAAGCTAGATCGAGGAAAAGAAAAAGTCCCGAATTAGTAGATTTTGTGTACAAACAAGTATCGAGGTAAGTTCGTGTAACTTAAATTATCTTCTTAAATGCTTGAAATGTATGTTATTGATATGAATATAATTTGAATGTTCATTGTATGAAAATTGATGAAACATTGATATATTTGATAAAAAGTGGAAGAAATCCCGATTGAATGAAAGGAAAATTCGATGGATCACTAAAAAGGAATTGACGGTAAAAAGGATCTAGCCCGGATGGGTGATCCTATCTTGATATAGCCCTCCGAAGAATATGTGTAAAATGGATTTAGCCCGGACGGTAATCCAATTAGGTCTCAATTTAGCTCGACTGGTAATTCGGATCCAAGCTCATTAGAGTAATTGTCGCTGAGGATTTAGCTCGACCGGTAATCCTCCGTAAGGATGAGGTTCAAGGGAGTGTGCTCTCCGAAATGGAAATGTGCGCACATGAACATGAATTGACGGACTGGATTGTACACTAAAAGTGTATACGAAAATCCATCAAATTCGAGCAATTCAACGGATAAATATGAAAAATAACAAGGAAATGGAAATCATGATATTGATGAGCTCATCAATCATAATATATATTATTGATATATGGAAATTATTGGACTGACTTGCATGTTGAGTTTGTAAATGTTAGGGTAATAATGCATTGAATGTGTATATGAATGTTTATCGCTTGTATTGTAAATATTAGGTAAGTATAATTCTTGTTACATGGGCTTACTAAGCACAAAGTGCTTACCCTATTTCCTTTTTCCCTGTTTTGTAGTGTTAAGAGCTCGGAGATCGGATCGGTGGGAGACTCATCACACTATCAACCCCAATATTTCAGTATTTAAAGAAATTTTAGTTTGGAAATGAATGGCATGTATAAGCTAATAAAATAAATGTTAATATGAAATGAATGTAAGGTCCACCATTGGTATGGCTAGCAAACCTTGGTTTGGTATGTGTTGATGTTATCTTAAAAATATGCATGAATCTATTTTGAAAATATGTTGAATTGGATTGGTTGATGTGGATTGGTCTCGGTTTAAAATTTGTAGGGAAGGTTAGATATTTATAAAGGGCTATATATATATATATATAAAATCATAAACCCTGGTAATGCCTTATACCCTATTCTAACAACGAATACGGGTAGGAGGTGTTACATGAACTAATATATATTTATGTCTGTAATCTGTAAATTTATGTTTTTTATCCGTAAAAATAAAATGAATTTAAATAATAAATATTTGAAAGTTAATATCTATATTTACTCGAATTTTATAATTAGAATATATGAAGGGCAATTTACTAAAATATACCAAAATTTTAAAAAAATTACGAAAATGGGCCAAAAATTTAATTATTTACAGAAAGGATCATTTCCTCCCAAAACGCGTCCACGTCAACGAGTTTTAAGGGATGCAGCAGGAAAGGGTGCGCTTTGTGCCACATCAATAAAAAAAGTGCCCTCAAGGACCAATTGATTTATTGGCAGCCCAATTAATATCCCCGTACTTATCGAATTATTTATTGGCAGCCCAATTAATAAGGGGCCACTTGAAATAAAACTTGTATTTTCTATTGGACCAGTTTTTGGCATTAGTTTATTCAATGTATCAATGAGTTAAGACCATGGACCATTGATTTGGGCCCAACAATAATGTGGTTCTAGTATTAAATTTATATATATATATATTTTTTTTTTTTCCAATTTTGATTGTATTAATTAATAAACTTAGCATATCAATGAAACAACACATATAAAATTATTAAATTAAAAATTTTAAAAATTTTAAAAATATAGGCAGATCGAAGATAGACTTGAATCAAGCATTTACAAATATGACGGGCTTGAAAAACATTTTAGGCCTAGGCTAACATAAAATGTGTCGACATCATGCTTAAGCCTAATCCAACCCGTTAACATCTCTATTTGCAATTGTCTCTTATAATAACTATTTAGTCATCGTTCTTTCTAATTAATAAATAAATAAATTCAAGTGTGAAAGCAAATTTAATTGATGAAAATTTGGAAATTAAATTTTTAAAAATACAAGTACCATAGATGCAACTATTGTATAAACATTATAAAATAGATTTAAATTAATACAAACCACAAACTAATTAAAAATCGAAATAATTTAAAATGAAATAATCTCATATGGTGGGTGGAAAGCTACATATAACAATTGTGCATGATAAACTCGACGTAAAAAAGTTGGAATATGCCATAAATCTTTATATTTTTGAAAATTTAAAAATTATTCTCTGTAATTTTATTTTTAGCAATTTACTCCTTTATATTTCATATTTCAAAATTTAGGTCTAATTATTAACACTATTATTATTTTTTTAAAATTTAAGTTAATTACAACGTCACTTTTAATTACATAGCTATCAAATAAATTTTTAATTTCAAAATATCACACCAAAAAATTTAATGAAAAAGAAAATCAATAATATTAACAATAAAATTTGAATTCAAAAAATAAAAAAATAAATTTCTGGAAATAAAATATAAAGACTAAATTCTAAATTTTAAAAATACATAGAGTTATTACATATTTTAACCTAATATTAAAGGCCATTGACTTGGTAAACTGTCTGGGCAAAAATAATTTGTAAAAAATGGTCAAATATGAAAGGGTGAAGTAGAAACCGCGTGAAAACTTAATCGAAGCTAAAAAGTACTTCACATTTGTTTCAGTCATCTTCATTGTGCTTATGCAAGAAAATAATTTGCCATGAGTTTGCCAATTTTGACCTAATTCCAAATTTTCACTTCATTAATTTAAATTGAAAATCTAATTTTATCTTTAAAAAAAATTAAGGATTCAAAAAAAATGATCAAACAAAAATACTCGTCTATGAAATAACTTGAATTAAAAAATTTGACAGGTAAAACCTAGATAGTCTTATTTAGGGAATGTCAGTTTTACTCTGAGAAATATTTTTTTGGAGTGTTGTTAGGGAAGTCGAGGAGCCCCTCAATAGTGGAAGTATTTTGTCCAAGGTGTTTATGCTCAGTTTTAGCTTTAGGTTTTGTCTCCCAACTCCGAGGAGAGCCAACAAGTTCACGGTGTTTGGGGGAACACCTTGCCACTAATGAAATGTTTAGCATTGAGTCATTATCAAGCTGAGCTTAAGCTATCAATATTTGAGCCGAATTTGAGCTTAATAATACATGAATTGAACGGATTGCAAGTCTTATTAAACTTTTCATATTTTTATATTATTAAATTACATTATTACCCTTAATATATATTATTAACCCTAAATATAATTATCAAGCCAAACTTAAGTAGCTCGATTATATCTTGAGTCAAACTCTAATTTAAAAATAACTATTTGATTGAGCTCAAATCAATATCAAGCTCAAACTCGAGAGTATTAAGACTTAGCTCAGCTCGACTCAATTATACCTTTACCAAAGTTGAATTTCACTTGTCACCCTAATCAAGTAAATAACTTCTAGGAAAGACCCGGCCCCAAAATTGATGAAAATTATGTAATTGGTCCCTTTTCTTTTGTTTAATTGTCATAAAAAGTCAACTTTCCCAATGGTTTTATATCCAGAGTCCATGTCTTAAAAAACCCACAGCTAGCAAAGGCATTTCGTTTAACACCCCCCCTCTCATAATTTTATCATTTTGCTTTTGCTTTGAGTTTCTTGTTTATCAATGGTAAGAGCTCCTTGTTGTGATAAATCCAACGTTAAAAAAGGACCATGGTCCCCCGATGAAGATAACACCCTCATAAACTACATTCACAAACATGGCACTGGGGGCAATTGGATTGCTCTTCCTCGTAAAGCAGGTTTCTTACCATACATACAAACATATAGATGCATGCATGCATACATACATGATGATATGACGATGATGTTACAGGCCTTAAGCGATGTGGGAAGAGTTGTCGTCTACGGTGGCTTAATTATCTAAGACCAGACGTCAAGCATGGAGGGTTTTCCGAGGAAGAAGATAACATCATTTGCTCCCTTTATAGTACCCTAGGAAGCAGGTATGTTAATTCAAAAACCCTAAATGAATTTTAAAGATGATATTATAGAGAGGGTAGTTACGAAGTTCGAATATGAAGATTGTCGGTGAATAACTTTAGGTTAAAATTTGCTATGAGTCACTGTACTTTGCAAAAGTTATAAATTTAGCCCTATGCCTTAATTTGATCAATTATAGTCCCTATATTTTTTGAATTGGTCAATTTTAGTCCTGATCAAAACAATAAAAGTTAAATTCAATTACTAGTCATGTACTATATGTAGAGTTGTAGGTTTAGTTCATATTCTCTAATTAGATCATTTTAAGTCTTTATACTTTTCACAATTTGAAATTTTGGTCTTGACACAAAATGGCATTTGTTAATCCATTAATTGGTTTTTTAGTGAGTAATATATTGAAAAAAAGAAGCTAACATGGCATTACACATATGATAATATATTTACTACATTAGATTTTGGAAAAACAAAATTTAATTTAATGAATTTAATAATTATCGTTTGGTGAGGACTAAATCCACAAATTTTATAAAGTAAAGGGACTAATAGCAGAATTTAACCATAATTTTATGTATTGCTGGTTGGTTTAGGTGGTCTATTATAGCTGCTCAACTGCCAGGAAGAACGGACAATGATATAAAGAACCATTGGAACACCAAGTTGAAGAAAAAACTATTGACCGCAAAGATCAAAGGCGGCAACAATGAAATAACAACAACCATCTCAGCAGCACCATTTTGTAAAGCTGTAGGTTCCAATGGAAGCAGCAGTACTACATCGTCTTCTTACATGACAGACTTGAAAACATACCAGCAAAAGTACTACGAGTATCCAGCACTGGTTTTGGACCAAACTGATCAGTTTTCAATGCCATATATTCCCTTTGAGAACAATTATGGAGCTGCTTGGTGTAGCAATGGAGTTGGTAATGAACGTCAAGGGATGATGGATCATTTTGTTGATTTTGAGGTTAACCCACAGCATGTTTTGAGTGGTTCAAGCTTTCAAGAGGAAAATATCAATGGAGTTGGTGATGATCCATGGTTTGGGATCGTTTCTGCTACACATTACAACATCCTTGACTAACCGACTGTTATTAACCCTCATGTAGTCCATGATATATATAATAAACATTGCCAAAGGAAGCAAAACATGTTTTTTTAAAAGAGGGGAAACTATTAAATGTTTGATAAAGTGGAGAGACAAATAAAAGTTGTTATAATTAGATGTTTAGTAGGGTATGAAAATGGGAGTTCAATGTAACTGATGATTTTAAAAGTAAACTAGTTGGAATGTATTATGAAATCAGCAGATCAATGTGATCAATAAATACTGATCTGGGCTGTACTCTCTCTCTCTCCATATTAGTAAATAAAAATATATATATATATATATATATTTTTTAAGTTGAGCAGTGGAATCGTTATTATTGCTACAATAAGGAGTATGTGTGTTTGAGCGTACTTAAGAGTTTGGAGATATAGATATAGGTATTATATAAAATATTATGTATTTTTAAGGTTATTTTTTTTAAGTTTTTATATAATTTTAGATTATGTCATACCTACTATTACTTGTTTCATAGCTTTAATTTGAGCAGCGGATCTTATTTCGAGACATGAATCTTCACATTAATTAATAGCATGTTTGATTCCAGCATTGAATAGATCAACGAATAATAATGTTTGTTCATTTGTAATGGAAATCATATTAATAGGAATATATATACATCGAAATGTCTGTCGACTTGTGTCTCAACAATTGGTAAAGCAGTCATACTTCTTTCACCTAATTGAGAACTTGATTTAGCGGCTTTTTCTAAAAGGTGCGAATGCAAATAAAAAATATCTCATGGATAAGTTTCATGACTCGACGGTTTTCGTAATGGAAAAGACATTTGACAATAAGTTTGTGCTTGTTTGAAAAGATCATCATAAATGATTAATGTGTATCGTTTATACAAATATGTTTACAAAATAATAATATAACAAAAAAAAAATGAGGATTTAGTTAAAATGGTAAAGTTAATTTGTTTGGTATAATATAACAAAATAAAATAAAAAATATGTATGCATTTTACCTTTTTGAGTTTTAATTTACAATTAAATTAAGATTCCATTGATAGATAACACTTGGTATGGATATTTAAATAAAACAACTTAAAACAACACTTTCATCTTGAAAAGATGATATGAGCAAAATATTTAATATAAAATTGTAAAATTATAAAATACATTATCTTTCTATTTATAAGTTGAGGAAAACCATACGTAATTCTAAGTATTATATCAAAAAATAAATATGATCAGGATTTATAATAAAATTTTCTTTTAAAAAATCTACCCAAATTCTTTTTAAGCACAATCAATAATTATATATAATTCTAGAAATTATGGTGAAATGTTGAAACAATCATTCAAATATGTGAGTATTAGCTTCTGACTGGTCAGCTATCACGAGAGACGTTGCATCGGTTGAGCAAGTTCAAAGTTCAACAAAACGTTCCCAACGATCAAAACGTTTCAAAGGATGTAAATGTTTGGAACGTAAATCAACCCATCCTCCGTTTATTAAGCTAAATTTATGGATATGAATAAGATTTTTAAGTTTTATTTATTAAACGAACTGAATACGAATATAGTTTGTTCAACTCATTTATACTTATAAATAAATTCGTTTATGTTCGTTTAAAGTTCGCTTATTGTTTCATTAGTATATATTAATAAAATTATTCTGATTTATATATTTTTTATTTATAATATAATTATTTATATTTATATTTAATTATTTTATATTTTAAAAAAACATAATAATTTGCTTGGACATGAGCTATACAATGTTCATTTCTTTTTTGACACAATATGTAGAACTATTCATGGTCCCTGATCTTCAACCCATAAATAGAAAGATAATGCGTTTCAGCACACTCGAACATATGTCCTCTACATTGACAATAATATCCATGCTAGTCAAATTAAGACTCAATCGACTGCTATTTACCTTGATTGAGAAAAATAAAATAAACTTAAAGTTATTTATTTAAATTCAAATATCCATAATGGGGAAGCTTTAGTTTTCAACAAAAGTATCCCAAGTCTTACTAATCGGCTTCATTTTCTAGCATTGAAGATAGACTTCTACTAGGGCTTTTAAAAATGTAGTTAATCTCTACACTTAAAAATATTTTTTCAATTTAAAAATTTTAGTATAATTATCGAGATTGGTAATTTTTTTGTCAATTTTTTAACTATCAAATATATTTATCGAGTTGTGACTTATTGACCAGGTGTTCACCTTCTTCAGAAATAATCTGAGTTCGAGTTACAATTATACAAAAAAAAAAACTTATCGAACTCACAATGATTTACTCTTAAAGTGATATACTTACACAAGTATATATATTGATGGCAAAATTTACTAAATCAATTTTTGATGATTTGATTGATTCGATCATCGATTTGAGCTTGAATATGGCCCAACAATTTGTTTTTGTTGTTCATATAAAATTATAAAATCTTGCATTAATATCAATTAGAGAAATTTTGTTGAAACTTAGTAAAATTTATTTTGTATTGGTTTCTAGAACATAAAATAAATTAGAAAAAGCTGAAAATTCAATGTTTTGGATTTCTTTTAAATGTCTTGTGTTCGTGTTTTCAGTTTGAAACTACTCTTAATGTATCATTGAATTTGAGAATAATGTAATGAAAGAACACAAAAATTATACCGTAATAGTTGATTAGTCACGAGTCAATTCATCACCAATTTAGTAAGATTATTAAATTTTTTTGTCGAATTATTAACTTGAAACTCAACAATTCGATAATTTGTAGACAAAAGTTAGTATAAATCATTAGTTCAATAATTTACATGCGACAAATTAGTAAAAATCAATGGTTCAAATTCATCAGTTTATTAACAACAAAAATAGCTTTTTCATTTTTAAAAGTGCGAGAATCAAATTCTAATAAATTAAAATAGAGAGACTAACTTCTTTTCAATTTTCAGAGAGATGGAATTCATAATTAAATATATATACAATTATATGAAGGATTTAAATGTATGATGTAGTGGCACAACGTGCCATTAAATTTTGGGAGGCCTACAAAAAATTCAAAATTTTTGAGGTTTAAATAAAATTTTCATAAAATTTAGGAGTATAGTAAGAACTTTTAAAAATCTCGGGGTATAAGTAAAATTCAATAAAAAAAGTAAGAGAACTAATGAGAATTTTAAATTTTTTAAAATTTTAAAGGGCATAATAAAAAATTTCCAAAGTTTTAAGGGGCAAAGGCTGCCCTAGCTCCAACAATGTTGAATTGAGTTTTTCATTTTTCATTTTTCATTGGAATAAATAATACAAATAATTATATTTAAGTATAATGACATATATACCCCTGAACTCTGGTCAATATTCTACTGTGATATCTTTACTTTCAAAATATTTATTCTGGTACCCATACTTGCACGTTGTTTATCAATGTCGTAACTCTGACGAACGGTGTTAATTTCTGTCCCGTCAGAACACATGATGCAATCACAAAATGCCACATGGTATGATTTGTCAGAAAAGAAATTAAATGATTAAGTCAAGGGATTTACATAATGGGTTGGAGAAAAACCCAAAACTAAAATATGGGCTGCAAAACTCATCTTCAACCCAATATGATTTCCACCCTCTATTTCTAGAAGTTGGGTGCGGCCTGAAATTGGTTGAGATTACAACATCGGCGTTGATGGGTTGGAGAAAAACCCTAAACTTTGAAGAAAATTTTGGACTTTCGGTTCCATTGTTTTGCTACTGTTATTGTGTTTTTTTTTTTGGGGTGAAATTGGGCAATCCGCCACAAACCCAATAATCTGAAAACCACTCCCATCATCACCGCCTATCACCGGCAGCTTTTCACTCTTACCGTCTCTCAACTTGTTGTTTCATCACTATTTCACCACCATTATTAATCTTAAACCAAACCCAAAACTAAAACCGATTTATTACCCAATAAACCAAACAAGAAAATGTAGACTATTTTCTATTTTAATGGGAAAAAAAGTGTGAAAATGGGGGATTTTGTTCTTGTTTTTTCTTGGTCGAAGGAAGCTTTTAACACATTTCTAAAGAGTTAATTTGAGGGGGAGAAGAGTGGGGTTTTCACATGCACTTGAAATGAGGAGGCTGGAGTTTTTTCTTTCTTTCATTTTCTGGGTTATTTATTATCTCGTACATCTTCTCCCCCACAAAGAAAGTGAAAGGAAAGGAAATAAAGATAAAAGGGTTAATAAATATCAGGTCCCTCTCATTATAAGCAATACAAATACTTTTAGACAAAATTTGGCACATGAACTTATAATTAGGACATCTGTCCTGACGGGTAAGAAATTAACACTGTTAATTTTAATTATAGATACCACGTTGATAAAAGTAGAGATATCACATTAAAAGATTGACTAAAGTTTTGGGATAAATATGTTATTTTATTATATTTATTTAATATAAAATTAATTGATATATTTATTTGGATTTGTAAAAATACTGCTTATTACTTCTTTTGATTCATATACTATAGTTAAATGATATTTATATAATTTTTTACTATTATTTTTTATACTTGTGCAGAAATTAAATTGTCCACTTGTTGCCATATGATAGGCTTTAAGTTTATCTTAACTAAATGAACAATGGGGTAACATGGTATACAAATTGATAGTAAAAAGATTGTATAGGTACCAAAAAGATAATTTCACTCTAGTACAGGGTCAAAATATGAATAAGCCAAATTTGTATTTAATTTCAGTCACTCCAAATGGGTGTTTTGCAATGGCGGCGTCGTTTTATTCTTCTGCAGCCAAAGAAAACCTAAAAAGGATAATTTCTTTTGCTATCAGAACCAGATAGAAAAACCCAGAGCTGATTTGCTATGGATTCCTTTACATGTTAAAAGCCTCTGCTTTAAAAATCCAGGTAGAGTTTTTTTTTTTTTTCACTGAATTGCTGTTTCAAATTTTCAAAGTTCATCTCTTTATTAGTAAAGTGAGTTCTGGTTGTTGTAATTCAATCTATAAATGCACACTATGTACTCTAATTTGACAAAGAACCAAGCTTTTCCAATTGTTATTAGGTTTGCTTCACAAACCTCAAAAACCCAACTTTTGCCAATTGGGTATGCTCCAAAACGCTCCCTAAACCCTTCATTGATGTATAGCACCCATAAAGGTCTCCACTTTCACCGTAAGTGTTTAAAACCTGAAAGTGTTTTAAGTGAGTTCAGGATTAGAAGTGCTATACAGTGTTGTTCTTTGGTTAGAGCTAGACGTTTTTCGAGTTTGAATTCGAAAAGAGTTGGTGAAGATAGGGTTTTTAGTAAAGCTGGAAAGGCATTACCTTGGTTAGCCTCAGGGGAAGTGAATAGAAGTAAAGGGTCACATAAAGTGGCGATTGCAAAGACCGATAGTCGTTCTTCTTGGGAAGAATCATTGGATAGGTTGGAGAAAGAGAATAATAGTAGCTCCTCTTGGGAGGAATCAGATGAATCATTTTTAGGACAAAGAGGTGGAAAGGATGTTAAAGCGAGCAGGCATAAGAAAGTAGATATGATAAGGGATCGTCGTAATGGACTTAATGGTAGTCATAGCAAAATAGAAGAAAGCAATGAAGAAGAAGAAGTGAGGGAAGAAGATGAGCTTGTCAACGATCCGAGATGGGACAAGATTAAGGGTAGGTTTAGAGGAATGGTGGACAGAGAATTTGGGTCTGAGAAACCGGAATTTCGAAGATGGAATAAGCAAGAGAGTTGGGGTAGAAAAACATGGAAAGAGGCCACCGAATCAACTTTACCTAAAATGGTTGGCGAAGGGGTTTATGGGGTAGGTCCTGTTTTGGCTGCATTGTCAGCTGAGAGAAGGGAGTTTTATGCTTTGTATGTCCAAGAAGGATTAGATTTGAGTAGTAATAACCGGAAAAAGAAGGATAAGAAAGGGTTCGAAAAAGTGTTTAAGTTGGCTGAAAAACTCGGGTTAAATGTAAAAGAAGTTTCAAAACATGATCTTAATATGATCGCTGATAATCGCCCCCATCAAGGTTTGGTGCTCGATGCTTCTCCCCTTGAGATGGTCAAGATAAAGGAATTAGACCCTGTCCCAGATGAGGAGAAAGGTTCACTTTGGGTAGCTTTAGATGAGGTTACTGATCCTCAGAATTTAGGTGCCATAATTCGGTCAGCTTACTTCTTTGGAGCCTCAGGGGTAGTACTATGTGCTAAAAATTCAGCTCCATTAAGCGGTGTCGTCAGCAAGGCAAGTGCTGGCTCACTTGAATTAATGGAGCTTAGATATTGCAAGAATATGATGCAGTTCTTAGTTTCCTCGGCACAAAACGGTTGGCGGGTTCTCGGGGGTTCTGTTTCTCCGAGAGCTGTTCCCTTGAACAAGGTTTTTCCAGGCGTGCCAACCATTCTTGTTTTAGGCAGTGAAGGCACTGGCTTGAGGCCTTTAGTGGAGAGATCATGCACTCAGTTAGTTAGAATCCCGGGAAATATTCCTACAGACAGAACAACCGGAGATGTTGATGATATGGAAACTACGGAAGTAAATTCTGGTTGCTCAATCGAGGAATTCCGATCTTTTCTGGCTGTTGAGAGCTTGAATGTTAGTGTTGCAGCAGGTGTGCTTCTTCACCACTTAATTGGAAGTAGCCATGGTATTAGTTCTCCAATTGATAACAAGTTAACTGAAATGCATCAATGATATTCCATGGATGAGGCATTGAGCTTAGTATCTATGTTGTCATGGTGATTCTGACATTGTATTTGGTTTATATGCAGTGACATGGTGATTCTGTCATTACTTAAATTCTTCATTCATTTCTCTTTGCGTGCAAATTGCAGGAAGGTTGCATGTAATTTGGAACCCTTTTATGAATGAGTTTGGACTAACATAATTATATTGTTTATCACTGCTTTTGAGAAGATAAAATATTCATTTCAACTTTAATGGTAAACGGAGCCTTAAATTTTCAGGCATGCTGATGTAGGGGTTATTGCCATGGCCAAATAGAGTATGAAGCCAGAGGGGTTTTTATTATTTGGTCATGGCATTCTATGTTACTCAGACTGATGTATGATTGTTGGATATGTGTATCTATCCGACACAAGAATGATTAGACTTTTTTAAGGACGTTTTTTAGAGGATTTTAGAGGTCATATGTTGGATTCGAGTACTTCAAGATAAATGAAGAGTACAACCATTATAAATACATTAACCCTTAGGGTTTTTTTAAAATAAATTAAAGAGAGCCCAATTGCTCTGCCATGGAGACCAAGATCAAGTAACAAGCATATTAGAGACAAGAATCAATATCATCACTTGGAATATATAACATATAATTGAATTTTAACTCCAATTTTTTCTATATTCTAGTAATATTAATTCTATTCTCCTTTAGATCTTTCCCTGTAAAGAAAATAGTGAAAATAAAATTAAAGAAAAATGTATGTTTGTAAAAGAAAATTGAAGGAAAATGACTGTTTTATGACGAGGAATTCACTTGTATTAGTTTAATGATTTAATATATTTTAGAATGATTAATATTTTAATGATTTAATGGTCATATTTTATATTATATTTATATAGATCATGTTAATTTTGGTGTAAATTAAAAAAATTACTATTTATTTTATGTTAAAAAATCAGTTATTCAATAAATATTAATATATACAAAATTTTCAAAGCCTCAAACTCGAACTTGAGCAAGGCCTCCCAAAGTTTAAATTTTTCAATTTAATCCTTTGTAAATTTATATTATGGCCCCTCAAAATATAAGTATGCTCTCTCAAGGTTTAAGATTTTGTAATTTTTTCCTTTGTGTATATATATATATATATATTATAGCCCTCCTAAAAATATAAATAAGCTCTCCAATATTTTTATAGGGTTAAAAATAATATTAAAAAATTTATTCTTGATAAAAAAAAGAAAAGCTTCTTGAAGAAACTAAATTACTCATGATGACTTTTGAATGATATTTCATTAAATAATAATAAATTAATGTTTATTTAATAGTTTACTTCTACAAAAAAAGAAACCAAATTACATGATATTTAAATGTTGAGGATTAATGTTTTTGGAATGAAGATTAAATTGATATGATATATAAATGTTGAGGGTTATAGTTGCTATTATGTTAATTTTAAAAGTCATTAAGTTATATCTTTCCATTAGTAATTTAACAATTGGTGACAAAAAAAAAAGAATTTTGAATAGTTGGGTAACAAAGTGGGTTTTTACTAAAATAGTTTGAAAAAAAAATATGTACCAAAATAGGTGCCACCCCAATTATTTACCAAAATGGGTTAAAGCAGGGTGGTCACGCCACTCCATAAGCGGCACCACCCTGCATTGTCGGCTCCTCACCAAGAAAGCTGCACCAATAGTAATAACTGCACCAAATAAAGAAGTGGCATGCATGCACAAGTGAACAATCCTCCCATAGGCTGCACCAAGCTTGAAGAATGCCATCCCATGGCGGCACAGGTTGGTCAATACCATGCAGGGCTGCACTGCATGGCCTGCTGCTGGGGACCTTAATGGTCCCTCCTCCTCGCCCCCAAGGCCACAGCTTCTCTGAAACAAGCACCCCCCAACAAAACAAGGCCACAAGGAGAAGCATAAACAAGCAGACCTGCTGCACGCCGGAAGAGAGAAAAGAAGGAAGGAAGAGAGAAAAGAAGGAAGAGAGAAAAAAAGGAAGGAAGGAAGAGGAAGAAAAGAAGGAAGAAGAGAAAAAGATTAGGAGAAAATTAGGTATAATTTTTTTAAAATAATGTTTATGTTATTGATTTTTTATTTTATGAAATGTTAATTTTTATTTTATGATATATTTAGTAGTTTAAGTAGTTTATAATGTAAGTAAGTAGTTTAAATAGTTTATAATAATTTTATGAAATGTTAATTTTATTTTATGACTTAGTTTGTAACTAAGATTAGTAGTTTAAGTAGTAATTAGTTAGTAAGTTAGTTAAATACTATTATGATTAATAGGTTAATAAATAGTATTATTAATAAGTTAGTTTAAGTAGTAATTAGTTAGTAAGTTAGTTAAATATTGTTATGATTAATAGGTTAATAAATAGGATTATTAATAAGTTAGTTTAAGTAGTAATTAGTTAGTAAGTTAGTTAAATACTATTATGATTAATAGGTTAATAAATAGTATTATTAATAAGTTAGTTTAAGTAGTAATTAGTTAGTAAGTTAGTTAAATACTATTATTAAAAAATATTTAATTATATTAGTTAGTTAATAAATTATGTTAGTGTGTGTATTAATATGTTAGTTTTAATTCTAACATGATTTTAGTTAGTATATTGTTATTAGTTAAACTTTAATAATTAATTTAGTTAGTATATATATAAAACAATTATTATTATTGTTAGTGTAATATATTATAGTTATTGTTAGTATAAAGAATATTAAAATAATACATAAAACATTATGTATAAAAATAAATAATATAAAATAATAAAATACGAAAATAGTATATTTTTTAAAGTAATAGAATCGAGAAAAAGAAAATACGAATAAATAGTTAAAATAAGTGGGTTTTACTAAATTGATATATAAAAAGTAATAAAACAATACATTTGAAATATTACGTAGTAAAAAATAATATAAAATAATAAAATACGAAAATAATAAAACCAAATATTTGATTTATTATGCACTAAAATGTGTTTGTAAATAATATATTTGAATTATTATATACTAAAATAATATAAAATAAAATGGACAAAGGCTCGTAATATATCTATAATAATTATGTACTAAATTATTTTTGTTAATCAATTGTTTTATTAGAAAATGTATACCTATACGTAATATTATTATTAAGGAATCGTAAAAATTATTGTTATTACTTTATCTATGTTAATATAATATTATTATTAAGAAACCGGAAATATTATTATTAGTTATTATAATTGTTTGTAAAAAACTCTAATTAAAATTTGACTTAATATTATGATGTTTGTATAAATAATAAAATATTATATTTATTATGCGTCGTTACATGATGTTCTTATTGTATTATTAGTAATCGGCATGTTATTTGTTACTAATTGAATATAGATTTACCGCTTTTTATGTAGGTAAAAATTGATTTGAGACGAAATGGCTTCATTGATTAGTAAAGTTCCTCACATATCGTACTGCTAATAATATGGTAATGTATTGTTATTTATTAATTACGAGTTATATTAACAAAATAGCTACATAATAAATTATGTTATTCTACATAAGTAGTAATCTTTTATGATTTAACATCTGGGACTCGCACTGTATTATTGGGCCGGGTGAATGGCCTAAAAATCCCGGATGAACGATCGATGCCATATATAGAGCAAGTTGGATTCGGTCAAGAAGACCGATCCGGACGCTTGACTTGCGGTATGATTTAATATCCGCACTAGTCGAGCGTTGGCGCCGGAGACCCACACTTTTCATTTTCCGTGTGGAGAGTGCAGTCACTCTAGAGGATGTTGCATCGCGGCTTGGGCTCCCAATTGACGGAGTCCGTTACGGCGTGAGTGTGGTAGGTGACCGTTTACCTCCGTGAGAGCCTACTAGGGCACTCAGACGATAATAATGGAAAATATTTTACGTAAATAAAATTTACATGGTTGAGAGCGAGGTACCAACATATATCAGCTGATGCCACTGAAGGCGACTTGATGTGCGCAAGTCGAGCGTACATTATGCATATCATAGGGGGTATACTGATGGCCAGTTCAAACAATAATACGGTTCATATTCAGTACCTACCCCTATTGGCTGATTTAAGCAATGCTCGCTCGTATAGTTGGGGATCCGCAGTTCTTTCGTGGTTGTACCGTGAGCTTTGTCGTACGACAGACCCAACGACCGGAGACATAGGCGGATGCCTTATACTATTGCAGTCCTGGGCTCTGTATCGGATGCCATTCTTGGCATCAGTTACCCATCAACCATACGTATATCCGTTAGTGAACAGGTGATAAAATATAACTTGTTTTTAATTGAAATTTCTTTATATTGATACTGTTTGACTTAATTTTTTTTTGTAGGTGGAGTAATTATCCGGGTATCGGGAGGTCGTACACTGTCCCGATATATCGGCTTATGATTGAACAACATGCCGGGGAAGGGGTAAGCGATTCCAATATTAGTTACGTAGTAGTTTGTATATCTTACGCACAATGTGTTTAATTTTAACAATGTCATTAATCGTGCAGTTTATATGGATGCCATACTAGTAGACCAAATTGCGGTAGTTATACCTCGTCCTCCTATATCCATCAGATATGTGGTACAAACGCACCAATTGTCTGCTTCCATGTAGTAGAGTGGTATCACGGGACCGAAAGTCTTCATGACAATTTGGTTGCGTCCAATACATCCCGAACCGCCGTGCGGTGGGAGAGGTTCATGGCAAAAATAAGAGAGGAGACCAGACTTGGATTGGGGGTTAGGCATGGTCAATTTATTGCGGTGTGGAATGATCGCATGTCCCGAATGCCTCGGATGGATATGGCTTCGGTCTTCAACCTCCATTAGAGTACATACAATGGTACTCTAGTATGGGAAGCCATATATACGGAGGACGACGATCGTAGTCCCCACATGTGCAAATGGCATGGGGCATCTGAGCGATGGTAGATATGGAGGCCGAGGCGGTGCAGATCCCGATCCCGAGCGAGGCCGAGCCGAGGTCGAGCCAGGAGGTCGAGCCGAGGTCGAGCCGAGGCCGAGCCGGAGGTCGAGCCAGAGGCCGAGCCGGAGGCCGAGCCCGAGGCTGAGCAATTACAATCACATTCGGATGCACATTCGTATCATCCATATGTGCCAGGCTCGTCATCAAGAGGTGGATACCAGTACGGGGTTGATATATTCGGATCGTACACCGCAAGATGCAGTACTCGGCTTGTATCCTGGGTTATATCCATCGCATCAGACGATCCATCCGCTCGAGTTCATCTATGCCTTCGAGGACATGATTTTTCGCCATGTTTAGCACACCGCCATCCGGACCCCCACCGAGACCGACGAGGATGTTGGTCGTCATAGTACCTGACGACGTGAACGTCGACCACCGCGGTATATAACACCGAGGACTACACCATCGAACCATCGGTTTTAAGGTGTTTCTTCCGGTCTTGATTTACTTGTATTTTGTATTTGTAAATATTACGATGTTTATACTTTATTTGTATGAAATTAATTTGGTTATTTGTAGCTATAATTACTTAATATTGTTATGATTTTTGATGATTTGGAGCTTTAAAATTTCGTAACAAGATTTTAAGACATGACACCAACAAATTTCAACGTACACCAACAACTAAATTAATTTGTTTACTTTACACATGGGATCTAGTTGCAATTTAACTACATTTCTATACTCCACATTTCAATATTTGAAACATACAACGAAAAAATAAATTCAAACACTGGGTAGTTAATATGCATGATAACAATCTCAAAATGTTGAAATTAATGAAAACTAAGCTCAATTCCTCGTCATTCGTGACGATTGTCCAACATGATAGTTTCATTGAGGCATTTACTTGATTATGACCAGCTAACCCGCATATTCCACAACGCCTTCACGATTTCTCCCTAAAGTCCATCTCATTACGGATTACGGATGATTACTGACGGCCTCTCGGATTCTGCGGGAGCGCCTGTCAGGACAAGCTCGAAAGACGTCCGAGGCACCTCCCATGTAGACATGTCGGGCAGACGTGGAACTCATTTTCCCGGACACGCAATGTACGCTCTAGCGTGTACACATCATCGACAAAATGTTCAACACTAAGGTTCGCTTTAACACGCCGCCATAACATGTGCACACGGATAATGAAGTGTCGGAACCTCCCGATTCAGACATGTCTGCTTCAAGGTCGACTCCATAAGACCTAGGTGGCAAACCAGTCGACGACCTATAGACTCCATAACTCGAAAAGTTTCCATTTGTCGTGAATATATTTCTACAATCATCGACCTACGCAATCCGTGGTTTGCAATCAATGCATCCCGACATCTTCCACAAACACGTGTCCCGCATCCATCCGGTTGACTTGTTGTTCACCCATTCTTGGCATCAAGGTTGCCAACTTTGTAGAATGTAGCCGAGAAGATAGATGAAATCGGTAGATGTCGTGTTTTTAACAACACGCGTTGACCCCTCCACCAAGTTTGTGGTCATTTGACCATAACGAAAGCCCTCAATCAAAACTTTGAGCCCATTGCCACGGCTCCATTGTACCCAACCACTCCGAAAAGATTTGTTCGCTTGTCCTTCCATGTCACTCTCGAGTTGAGTCATCATTTGGCGAAAAATATGTGGTTTCTAACTCGTCTGTACATGTTTTAATAAATGTCGATTCTGATATCTGGATAACACAAAAACATTAAACTATACATATTGAAAATATAAGGTTATCCTTTACCCATTTTCACCACTTCTCTCTTCCGGTTTGGATTCTTATACTCAAGAAAGTTAGCGCAATGTGACGGATCGAGAGCGGATCTCCATGGCACACGGAACGCTAATCTGCGCAATTAATCCTTTCCTCTATCGGAGATGATGCAAATATTATCGTTGTTAATAACATACCTCCGCAGGTTGGTCAAGAAGAGTTCCCAAGATTCCATATTCTCCTTATCTACTATTGCGAATGCTATTGGAAGCACGTTCCTATTGCCGTCTTGAGCAACCGCAATAAGTAAGATCTGTGTATATTTTTCGTATAGCCATGTCCCATCCAGATGCACAAACGGCTTACAGTGTGGAAATGCCCGTATACATGGATCAAACGTCCAGAACATCCGATGAAAAATTCTTTTCCCGGCCGTAATTGGTCATTGGGGCCGTAAAAAGGTCGTGTCAGTAACTCAATCACGCTTCCGGTATGTACTCCGCATGGCGACTATCCATCCTTGTAGCTCATTATACGATGAATCGTAATCTCCGTACAATTGTTCCATCGCCATCTGTTTAGCTATCCACGCTTTCGATATGATACTCGATCATCGGAATCGTACTTGTATTTCAAAGAATCGATCAAACTTTAATAGTCGGCATGTCCTTCACCATTGGTATGATACACGTACATATAGTTTTGGAATCAAGTTTTCCATGATCTTCATCATACGTGTCGATCTGCATGTGTGAGGCCCAACCAATTTTCTTATCTCCCACATCTGCGATTTTTGAATGAATGCATTTCAGATCCGCCAATTGCATCCGTCACGCCTTCCAACACTCGCAATATATAGTGTCGATTTAGACTCTGCGACTTTGTAATCCATCGATATATCCATGCTATACCGCTTAATCGCAGACACGCACTCTTCTTTACTTCCAAATCTCGCCTCTGAATAACTCCTCATGATCGAATTTACGGTGGCCGGTGAGCGGGATATATTTCGTGGTACTGGAAACTTCGGTTACACGGGCCACGGGTCTATGAGTGACATGTGTGGCCCAAGATTATTGTGTATCGTAATACATCGCATATGGTTCCCGACAGAAGACGCACTAATGTTCCAATCGTCATTCACATCTTCATCGTCAATATCATCGGTATATCATCCATATCGGATCACCGTCAATATTGACCTCTTCCTCACAATCATCACTACTGTCGTGTCTATCATCACCAACCACATTAATATCGGGTGTAATATTAAGATCGATATCAATCCGACGTATATTCGATTCGTCATCAACATACGATCTTGGAGGCACCATGCACGGTTCTTGAGCTCCATGTTCTTCACCATATGCATTGGTGTCTTCATTTGCCTCAATACCGGCTAACTCAGCAAATAAGTGAATCGGTGCATTTCTGTTACTCCCATTCCCACAGTAAAGCGCAATCATTGTCTCCACGTCTTCGTCGTCTACAAGTTCCATTTCTGTGAATTTGATCGGATCTGCCGAAATTGGAAACTTGTAAAAAATTCTTGATATCGTTTTCTCACACCGTCTAACGATTTTTTCGTTTATCCTTCTCTTCATATCATCCAACGATACATTTCTATTAAATCTCATTGCTATTTGTTGCCGACATTCAAATATGCATCCAACGGTTGTTGTCAGTATGATTCCATCGAAATAAACGCATACGAAAAACTGATCATCCATCTTCAGTGGTCAATCTGTTCAAAAATAAACAAAATTTCTCAAACAAAATTTAAAACATAACATTTACAATAAAAAATTAATTAATATAAACACATAAATTACTAACAAATCAAAATAAACAAACAAAATATCTTTAAAACAAAACTAAAAATTTTGGCACTATTTTGGCACTATGTTCGATTCAGATTTAGTAAGTGTTCAAATCTTATAATTTTCAATAAAATACTATTAGATTTAGTAAAATCACTTATTTTGACCATTTACTTGTATTTTCCTTTTCTCAAATTACATTACTTTCAAAATATATATTATTTATTTTCAATTATAATGTTTCATGTATTATTTTAATGTTCTTTTATACTAACAATACTTATAATATTTATTTACTAACAATAATAATATAATACTAAATAAAATAACATTTACCATTTTTAATAACAACAATATTACACTAACAATAATAATAATAACAAGTTTATATACTAACTATAAAGTAATCATTAAGGTTTAACTAATAACAATATACTAAAGAGTTATAAAATAACATATATACTTTACTAACTAATCAAAATAATTTTTAGGGTTTCCAATTAACTAACAATAATACTATAACTAACTTACTTACTAACTAAATTACTACACTTAACCTACTAATCCTAACTCACAATACTTATAATATAAACTAAACTAAAGTAACTAACAACATATAATTAATAAAATTATAATTAATATATAATTAAATAATATAATAACAAAACAACACAAATATTATCTAAATAAAATTTACCTATTTTTAAAACTTTTTTTCCGTAACCTCCCTTTCTTCTTTCTTTCTTTTCTTTGGTGCCACCACCTTTTCTTCTTCTTCTTCTTCTTCTTCTTCATTGCTTTTTCTTCCGCTACTTTGAAGCTTCAAGTTTCGGGAGGGGGGGCAATTTAAGGCCATAGTCCCGCCTTTGCATGTCCATTTTTGCTTTTGGTGCCGCCTCGGGAGGTATTGACCATTGGTGCCGCTTATGGGATGGCATTCTTCAAGCTTGGTGCCGCCATGAGAGTATTGTTCATTGTGCATGCATGCCACTTCTTTGTTTGGTGCAAGTTATTACTATTGGGTGCAGGCTTTGGTGGTGAGGAGCCGACAGCAGGTGGTGCCGCCTATGGAGTGGCGTGACCACCCGCTTTAACCCATTTTGGTAAATAATTGGGGTGGCATCCTATTTTGGAACATGATTTTTTTTCTAACCTATTTTGGTAAAAACCCAAGAAAAGCTAAATAATTAAATGATTATTTTATAATATTTCATAGTTGGATGACTAAAAAAAATTATTAATAGTTAGGTGACTATGAGTGTAATTTACCTTTATAGAGTTTTTCAATCTAAAATAAAAAGCCATTTGCTTAAGAAAAAGCCAAAAGAGTAAATACGTAAACATGCAGAGGATATTTTAGTAAAACTGGGCCGAATTCCCGCCAAAAGAAGCACATTCATATATGGCGTATATTATTTCAAACACCCTTTCCACTGAGATTCCCAGATTCAATTTTGAATTTTCAAGTGAGCAGTGCCTTCTTTGGAAAAAAAAAAAAAAAAGGATCGTCGCCAATGGTAAAATCAATTTTTATAAACCCTAATCTCATTTGGTTCTTCAATCTTCCTTCATTTTCTCAGTTGCCGAACATTAACTTGGTAGATTTAGTTGAATCTAACGTTGTTTTTAATTACTGTCATGAATCTCCTTTCAAATTTGTTGATGGTATTGTAAATTTACTGAGAATTTGTGTTGTATTTTGCAACTGTAATTTCAGTCGAAGAAACGAGGTCTTTCATTGGAAGAAAAGAGGGAGAAAATTCTTCAGATATTTTATGAATCTCAAGATTTCTTCCTCGTAAGTATATCATTTTTTTTGGCAATAATTGTTTTTAGATATGTGGAAATTCTGAATTCTTATTAATTTCTTGCTTTAATTTAATGAGTTTAGCTTAAGGAGCTTGAAAAATTGGGTCCTAAGAAAGGGGTAATCACTCAATCAGTTAAAGATGTTGCTCAAAGTTTGGTTGATGATGACCTTGTTTCAAAGGATAAAATTGGAACATCTGTAAGTAAAAATTTATTGTATTAGTATTTCCAACGTAATATGTTAATTTTCTCTCATTTATAGGTATAATTAATTGCTCTTATGATGAAATTAATTATAGGTATACTTTTGGAGCCTTCCTAGCTGTGCTGGAAATCAGGTGCTTGTATTTTCTAGCATACCTTTCTATCTTAACATAGTTATATCAATCTATGTTACTTGCTCTCGGGTGTAAGTGTCAATACTGGTATGTGCCCGAAACGGGTATGGTCGTGCATTTGTAGGGTCCTTTCATATTATATCTCGGTAAAAATATTATGGAGGCCCTTGTACTAGGAGTCGGATTGCATTTTGTCCCTTCTACTCAAAAAGTGGGTAAATTAGTCCCTAAAATTAGATCAAAGAGCAAATTAGTCATTCATTTAAAAAGTCTATCCATTTCTATTGTTAAAAACTAGTCCTTATACCTCAAACTGAGGTATATGTGGCATGACACGTGTAACTATTTGGTTATTTTGTTAGCCATTAAAGTTTTTAACAGTAAAAATGGATTAATTTTTTAACAGAAAGATTACTTTGGTATTTAATCTAATGTACAAGGATTAAGTTGCTAATTTTTTAATAAAGAGGTCAAAATGCAATTTGACTTTTAACACAAAGTCCTCCATAGACCTTTTACTGTCATATCTCATATTCATGTGTCGACATGGATTCTTTAATAAATGTAAGGAGTTGAAGCAACATAGATATCAATTTTGATGTAAATTTTGGAACAGTTAAGGAATGTGCAACGGAAACTCGAATCAGATCTTGAGAACAGTGAGAAGAAATTCGTGGAGCTTGTTGATAAGTGTAATGAATTAAAGAAGGGGCGTGAAGAATCTGTTAGTATCTTAAAGTTTGTTTGGTGATTTGGGATTTAGTTTTGCATTTCAATGATGATTGTTGGTTTTAACATTTATGCATTTACTAGGACGAAAGAAAGACGGCCTTGGCTGAATTAAAGGCCATAGAATTGAAACATAATGAGCTTAAGGTTTGATTACTTCATATCTTTTGTTTCCTACATAAATAAATTGTATAGAGCCCTATTTGAGTTTGTCCTATATGTTCTAAATTTTCAGGAGGAGATGGTACAATATGCAGACAATGATCCAGCTGCATTTGAAGCAATGAGTTTAGTGTTTGTTTGGATAACATTTGTTTATGAGATTCAGCATGTTTGAGGGTTTTTTTGTAGTTCAATAAACTCACACCTCACTGATCATTTTATTGGATCATTTTTGCAGAGAAAGCAATTGAGGTTGCTCATGGAGCAGCAAACAGATGGACGGGTACTTTGTTTTTACCTCTTAGCATAATATTGATTTCCTATTCTTTTTCCCTTTTATGTGCTGCACATAGATGCCTACAGTTGTAGTTCCTGTGTTATGCTCAATATTGTTGGGTTGTTTTGATGAATTCCGGGTGATATTCTATACATTTTTTAACAATAATGGTCAAAATCTCCACAGACAACATTTTCACTTTGCGGCAGTGGTGCTCAAACAACTTTCCTGAAGCCAAAGAGCAGCTTGAACACATGTACAAGGAGGTATATGGCTTAGTTTCATTTGCATATATGCACGAACCTATCAATTTTCATATGACTTGAAAATAACTCCAGCTACCTCTCTGCCATGGTATCCCTTGTGCCTTTAGGGTACCCAAAATTTTTATTTATTCCAAATCAAGTGAGAAATGCTCAAATCCGAAACCTTTCCAATGAGTTAATTCTGGTTGAAATTTGCTTGTGGGGATCCTCATGACATAAACCTCTATCTATGGCTGCCATAATACATCACGTTCCTTGCATTTATGTGCATAGAATCGAAAAAACTCTGATTTTACTTAAAAGAAAAGGGATTTTCTCAGTAAAAGTATCATAGAAGCCCCTATACTAGAAATTAGATTACATTTTACACTTTCTACTCAAAAATAGTAATTTAGTCCTTGTACATTAGATTAAAAAGCAAATTGTTCTTTTTGTTAAAAATTTCATCCATTTCAACTGTTAAAAATTGGTCCATGTACATCAGCATGGTACATGTGTTATTGTCTGGTTATTTCCTTAATGAAATTTTTAACAGAACGGACCAATTTGCTCTTTAATCTAACATGTAAGACTAATTTGTCTATTTTTTTAGTATAGGGAGCAAAATACAATCCAACTCCGGGGGTTTCTATAGTACTTTTACCTGGTTCTCTCTGTTTTGTCCACTCACTGTTCAGATAGAATTGTACTCCTTATTACAGGGAGTACGTTTGTTTCGAAGCAAACCCTTTTGTTACACTTGTTTCTATTAGTAATTTATGCACTAAGACATTGCTTTTCAAATCTTAACAACAGATCGGAATTACAGACGATTTCGATTACGTGGAGTTGTCGCCTGCAGCCATTCAAATATGTGCAGTTGGCGATGAAGAAGGCAATCCTTAAGCGATATCATGTAGGTCATCTTTCTCTTTTTATGTAGACAAACCTTGTGTGCAAAATATTATCTTTTCCCCAACCTTAGAAAAGCTGCTTTCTTTATTAAATGTTCAAAGCTATAATAGTAACCAAGGTAAAAACAGGTTCATCTAAGGCTCCTAGCTGGTCAAATATAATATAGTAGTGTATTGTGTTTGTTTAATTCCAGGTCAAGTCCAAGGTGGACATAGGTTCATCTAGACTCAGTTGCTTTGTATTTGCTATCTTGATTTCACTTTGTTTTATAGCTTCCTTTTTCCTGTTAATTAACAGTAAAAATCATGAACATAAATAATAGAATATTAAGTACTTTTAGATAATCCTAGGATGGTAATAGATAATGAGGATTTGAATATTTGTAAATATTTCGTATTTAAATATTTATGAAATCTTATTAGTGTTTACTGAATTCAAATAATATTTAGATATGAATGTTTTAATTACTATTTAGAGGTAAATTCAAAGTGGGTATAAATATTAATATTCAGATGCGTATTATCCGAATTCATTTTACTTTTTGTGGATAATGAATTTAAATATTTGGATCTATTATTTCATTTCATTTTTCTTTTACTTATCGGATTAAGGTACCTAATAGATTTCAATAATTGAAAAATAGTTCATTTAAATTAGATTTGATGAATAATATTTAAATTTTAATATTTTAATTACATTCGAATATTATTATTCAAATTTATTTTACAAAATATATATATTATTCATTTTATTTTTAATTGTTATTTTTACTTAGAAAACTCCAATATTCAAAAAATAATTTATTTAATTCAAATTTGAAGATGATACGAATAATGAATTTGTAGAATCCAATATTCATTTGACCCGTTGTGAGAACCCCCTAGTCATCAGTGGCGTGTAATGAAACATATGGTTGCACGGTAGCATATCATACAACATAATTAAAATAAAATAGAATAGTTTTAACTTATGATTTAATGGTCATCAGTGGCGTGTAATGAAACATATGGTTGCATAGTAGCATATCTCATTTTCCATACGATTTTGTCACCAAGTTGTTGACATTATGAGGCAAGTCAATATAGGTACAAGGACTTTGAATCAACGGTTTTCTTTTAAAGGAAGCAAAGTACAAATAATTTTTGTACATTGTCTGTCAAACCTTAAATGCACACATTCAATAATACAAATATGGCGTCTCTTTTCCGTAGGCCACGCAAAAAAAAAAAAAATTTCAGTTCTCTTCTGTATGCCTGCTGAGCAAATATTAAATAAATAAATAGCTTGAAAGAATGGTGAATTAGACATATTTTGAAATCAGAATGAAATTACCTTAAAGAGCCATCTCAGCCTGCAATGCGGCAAGTTCATCTTCCTGAGCTGTGCGCTTTTGAGGAATAGGACGAGCCGGTTGCCTTCCAGCAGGCACATGAATTGGTGCTGCAGGAGCTGTTGTTGCAGGCTGGAGAAGCTGTTCTTCTAACTCAGCACCTTCAAGCTCTTCGAGTTCTGCCTCCAATTCATCCTACACCATAAAAAATGTTCTCGAGTCATTGTTATGTGAATAAAAATGATAGAAATGATGTTAGTAAATGCATAGATCAATAGCAGGAAATGACAAAAAAAAAAAAAAACAGGAGAGAATGAGGCAAAAAAGTAATAACCTCGTCAAAATCAGCTGCAGCTCCAATAGGAGTTGACAGTGCTTCTTGGATCTGTTTCATGTTTTCGGTTTGTTCATTGATCTCGTCCATTGTTTTGTCAACATCATCTATATTCCTGTAAAGAAAGCAAATTTCAGTAAAACGGTGAGAACACATTATCACGGCGTATGGTGATACAATAGGTCAAAAACAATGATCAAAACAGTATCATGGAGGTTATTATATTTGGAGTCGGATTGTGTTTTGCCCTCTCTACTAAGAAAAGGAGCAAATTAGTCAATGTACGTTAGGTCAAAGAACAAACTAGTCTTTCTGTTAAAAAATTCATTTATTTTTACTGTCAAAAATTGGTTAGAGCAAGAGGTACACATGACACATCATGTGTTATTGTCTGATTATTTCCTCAACTACACTAGTTTTTAACAGTATAAATAGATAAATTTTTTAACAAAAAGGACCAATATGCTCTCTGATTTAACAGATAAGGACTAACTAGCTAAAAGCAAACCCTAAAACCTATAAAGATATATAGGTTACATACGTTGCTTTCTGCATTGCCTTCATTGCAGCAGCTCCGGTTCTCAAAGCATCTACAGTTTCAGTTGTGGCTTTAGCACCTTCTAACATTATCATCTGCAGACATTGATATGACCAAATAATTATAGCATCATTACAAACAGAAAGAATTCAAAAAGTTCTTTTAGGATTCGGTTAAAACACTAAAATAACAGTCCAAGCTCACTTGATCGTGAACACGAAGCTGAAAGTTCCCAAGCTGCTCTATTTGTTGTTCGTATAGTCTCTTCCTCTTCAAGCACTGTATAGCCGCTGCATAAAAATAGTATTCAATGAATACAAAGAGTAAACAATATAAATTTCGCAATAAATGTAACCAACATTGCTAAACTAAACTATATAATCTTCGTTCTACACAAGGACAAGATCTTTGAATGTCGAAAGTTCATATGACATGAAGAATCATATCTTAGCATGTTGATGTTAATCTTGCATTAGAACATGACTTAATTACCAAAGAACATTAAGAACTCACATTAATGGAAAACAAAATTTCAGCCATTTCTATTGTTAAAAACTAGGGTGATTGACGGAATAACCAAAGAGTTACACGTGGCGCCACGTGTAACTCGCGTCACGTGGAACTCATGGGGATCAGTTTTTAACCATAGAAATGGATGGAATTTTTAACAAAAGAATCAATTTGCTCTTTGATCAAATGTACAAAGATTAATTTTGCCCATTTTTTGAATAGAGGGGGCAAAATGTAATCTGACTCCTAGTACAAGAGCTTCCATGGTACTTTTACCGAGAATTACTATATTTCCTGATCAAAAGTCAGCCAATTCCCCCAAAACTTTATATGTACTTTTTCAACAGAAAAATCATGTGAAACTAGGAAAACAATGATATTTGCACATAACATATATATATTGCAACCATACCTCTCTTGTTTCTCGCTTTGGCGAATTCCTTGGCCTTTTCAACCTCTGCAGCAGCCTTTTTGAGAAGTACCTTCTCCTTCTTCTCTAGCATTTCAAGGGTCTGCATGATGGAGATGAATGCAAGGTTCCATTTTTAAGCATTATGTAGAAGAAAAACAATGTAATCTACTCGGTGGAAACAAATGAGGTTTGCATTTTGCATTTGCAGCACCTTATGATTAAGGTTAATATAACTTTTAATCCTTGAACTCGGCAATTATGTCCATTTTGATGCTTGTACTTTTCTTTTCCACTTTGATAACTAAACTTAGCAACTAGGTCCATTTTGATCCCTGAACTTGGCAAATGTATGAGTTGGATAACATGGCACTCAGAGATTGTACCTCATCATCAAATGATTGAAGTTCAATGATCACAATGGACATAGTTGTTAATTTCAGGTACCAAATTGAACCTAATTGCCAAGTTTATGGACTAAAAGCTATATTAACCCTTATGATTAAGATTCTACAACTTGAAAACCCCCAATACTCTTAGCATTCATTGATATTAATGTCGAATCCAATCACAATAAAAGAAATGAAAAGAAAAAAAGGAGTTATCACGTATGAAGTTTGCACTTTGCACTTTGCATTCATTGATATATATGTAGAATTAGCATTATGATAAGGGTTAATATAACCTTTAGTTCCCAGAACTTTGATAACTCAACTTAGCAAGTAGGTCTATTTAGGTCCCTGAACTTGGCAAATGTATAAGTTTGATAATATGACACTCTAAGATTGTATCATATCATCATATTGTGATGGAAGTTCAAGGACCAAAATAAACTTACTTGCCAACATGTACCAAAGTAGATTTAAAAAAAGTACTAGTACCAAAGTGGACTTAATTGCCAAGTTTAGCGACTAAAGCTATATTAATCCTTATGATTAAGATTCTACAACTTGAAAACATCCCTCATACTAATGTCAAATTCAATCACAATAAAAGAAATGAAAAAAGAAGTGTTTATCACATTGTTCTTCCAATAACCTATCAGCCAACAAATCAGTTCTTTTAAATCAAATCCCACAGTCCCAATCAATTAAGACAGCTAAATTCAATCACACCCAATTAAAGAAAGAAGGCACAAAATCGAAGCAAATACCTCATTTAATTTGTCTAACGTGGTTAGAGCATTGGTTTCTTGCTTGGGTTTTCCAAAAAGCCGGTTGAACATGGTTAAATTCTCCGATCAAACCGCCCGATCTTATATACAGAAACAATCAATAAGACGATCAGATCAAACGAAACACAATAAATCAATCAAAAATAGAAGAAAAATTGGAAATTTCAATCAAATAAATATTAAAGAGTCAAAATTGGGGAAAAAAGCACTGACCTGAAAAAAAATAGGGTTTTGCCTCTTCTTCACGACGTTGAACTTGAAGTCTTGGGCTTTTCACGTGGCGTACACTTGATTGGTTTTATAGAGATTTGACCCCATTAATTACACCATATTTAAAATTGGCCTTCAATATATAGTGTTCTTTTCATTTTATCCAAAACATGATACTGGCCAATAATAACATGACACGTGGCATATTTTTATTGGATGTTATATACTTTTTGGGTAAAATGAGACGAATTAAGAATTTATGTTCCATTTTATAATAAAAAAACTTCAGGTACTTAAACTAGAAAAAGGGTATAGTTTGGGGTCAATTTTGCAATTAACTCTATTTAGGCATAATGACTTATTTAGCCATCCAACTTTACAAAAATATCATTTTAGTCTTTTATTTAATTTTTCGCTTTTTTAACCTTAAACTTACGTTATTTGTCAAATCACCAAAAATAGATGGAAAAGTCACTGTTGGTACGCTAACAATTAATTTTTTAATTTAAAATATATAAAATTCAAAAATTATAAAAATTATTTAAAAACTATAAAAATATTTTTAAATGTTCAAAATACCATAATTTTATCAAAAATCCAATTAATATAAAAAAAATATTGTTCTTGTTTTTTAACCAAATCCCAATTCCATGGCTGCTTTGAGAGCTGATTCTATGACTGCTTCGGACTAGTACATCCGTCATCTCTCAATTCAATCGGTTGATCTGATCCGATTGCAAGATCATTGATATCAACAATTCCAATAAGAATCAATCATCACAAAGCACTAAATTGAATGATTTAAAGTAATTAACTATTTAGTTTATACATAACTTTCATAAGTTTGCACTCTACCCTGAACGCTAAAGTCTTATGGTATCAGAATTTCAATTTTTATCGACAATGTCAAAATTTTATTGACTAAAAGAACAAAAAAGATTGTCTTGATCAAGGAAAAGATTTATAGATGCTGAAATTTAAATCCGAATTTAACAAATAACCCTAACGAATATGTTTAGCTTTAAAAGAACAAGGTTTACACAATTTTAATATTTGAACTCAAACTTATTAAATAGATTGAATAAAGCAACCAAATCGAGCTTAATTTTATATTGTACTCTTTATTAGTCAAAATGTCAATATTGTAAAAATTGGACCAATGATCAAATCAATCAAACCACAGTTGATTGGTTGATTCAACACCAATAAAATAAAAATTCATAAACCGATTCAATTGAATAAACAATCATTTTTATCTTAATTTCTTCTCTCTTTTTTTCGTTTCACAACGGTTTACATTATATCACGTTTTATTCTACCGGTTGAATCAATCCAACCAATAACATACAAAAAAAAAAAAAAAAAACACAGGAATTACAGTCTAAGAAGAATTATAGTTGTCAAAAAGAAGCAAAACATGGAAACACAATTAATGAGACAAAAATTTAGTGAAAAATAAAGCAAAGTTTAGTAAATAAGCAAATCAATAAATGGTAACGTCCAAATTTATAGCCTATAAACGTGTAAATCTGCAATATTACCAAAAATATTAATAAACATCATTTAATTTTTTGCATTAATCTTCAAAAACAACCTTAGAAGAAAAACACACAGAGAATTATATTATTACCCCATGAAGAAAGTCCACATTGTGTTCCATTGATATAAAGCCATTGCCAACAACCTTAAAACAACACATTATACAGTACGTCTTGTCTGTTGTTTTCGCCATTATCCCACTGTTCTAGTTATGTCCGTCACTCATTTAGAGTCTAAGAGAAGTGAGCATTGGAGTATATGGAAGAGTATGAAACTGGCTTGCAGATGTTTCGCCCCCCTAAGAATGTCGAGCTCGAGAAGCAAGGAGAATTCGGCGGCTGCGACAACGACAGCGTCAAAGGTGGTGTCTATCAACTCACCGAGGGGTTTGCCTTCCCCGGATCATTCATATAGTGCCATGAATGCTGAAGAGCGTGACGAGAATTTGAAGGAGGTCATTACTTATTGCAACAAATCAATGAAAACGGTATCGTAGGATTTTTTTTTTTTTTTTTGTGTTCATTAGGGACTCCTTTACTTGAAAAATTGTCTAAAAAATAGATTTTATTTTTAATCTTTTTATTGATATGATATATTTTTGGTCTTACTTTTGTATATTAAAAACAAAAATATGTAAAATCCTAGAATGGTATTTTCTATTTCACTGCTTGGACGAGTTGTAATTGTCGGGTCATTTTGGATTTTTTAATTCGAATTTTAACACTTAAAATTTGGATAAATTTAACTCATTTTCGAGCTCAGTTGTTGATATTTTATATAAAATTGGGTTAAATCGAATTTGTATCAAATAGTTATTGCTGAATATAATAGACCACTACCTTACTAAACAAAAGTATAATAATATAACTATAATGCTTAACTTGTAAAATTTTGCATGCTCCAATCTCATCAAGAACTATGTGAGGATTGTTTAACTAAGACAACACATCCTCCAATCAAGTCCAAATGCACGGGTTAAGAGCTTTTCATGATTCAGATATAAATAGTCCGTTCTCACCATCTCTTTTGGTGCCTTTAAATATTATGCTGACACTCATCAGCCTCGTTAGGCCTTCGGCATCACCGTGCGAACCTCCGCATCTCCCCTCCCACCAATCTTTGTATCAATAGGCTCATATATTATTGCTTAACTTTTCAACCATGGAGATTGATCGAAAAGGTTCACAGAAAATCAAAAGTGTATCAACAATCCATAGATTGAGCGATGAGTAGCATCTGCAATCCATACAAGACCAATGAAACACATTCGACAAAAAAACCGAAGAATCTTATTTCACTCTTCATTCTCCAAAAGAACAGTTTTAGTGCATTCAGCAAGTTCCAAATCGAAGAAGCATATTAGAAACAATCGATAAACAAATAATGTTTTCGACTCTAGTTCGACAGGTTATATTATAACCTCAAAAAAGGACCTGTATGAACATATGCACAACACAAATAACAGTTAAAAAAGCAACACTTTGTGTAAGAACTCGAAAAGAACCTATATTCATTGGCGATTCTGTCTGAGAGAATTGAAGTGTGCAGTCAAGATATCGATATCGGGAAGCTTTGGATGAACATGACTAGCATTTTGTTTAGATTGGCCCTCTCCGATGGAAGTTTGAGACTTCAAACTTTTGGCACTAGCTGATGATATAATCGTTGGAACAGAAGCAGATGACTTCAAAGTTATATCAGATGAAGACCTTTTGGTCTCTGAAACTGGCCTTGAAGTCTCTTGTGATGCCAACTCAGGCTTCTGAAAACTTCCCGAGTGACCCGAATTCGTTTTTTGAGGCTGTGTCTTTGGTAAAGACTCGTTAGCATTTGAGCTCCTTGAGGAGTAGTCAGAAACCACTTTTGGCTCAGAAGAAACAGTAGATTGAAGATTGGAGCTTCGTTGTGAGTTCGAAGGAGAGGCCTTTGTTCTTCGAGAAAAACCCGTGTTTGACTGAGCCGTTAAACTTGTTTTAGGAAGGTCTTCATCAGAATCACTATTTCTTGAACCAAAATATGGGACAGAGACTCTTAAGCTTGATCTTTCGTTGTATTGGTCTCGAGTGCTACTAAAAGACTGTATTGGTCGCTCTTCCTCATTGTCATTATCGCTAGAATCGTCATGAGTGCCTGATGCTGTCGTGCTAAGTTTTCTGTTCACTTCATCACTCCCTTTCTTACCATATGGCTCTGAAGCCTCCACAGCTGCACGAGGAGACGACTGGTTAATTCTAGTAGACGCATCATCGGCTGCCTCTACGGAGGATACAGCACTGCCAAGTGGAAATGGTGGACGCCTATAACCCTTATTTCGAAGACCGCCTGTCAATTTTCCAAAGTTCAATCCCGTACTTTCTTCCGGACTAGAATCATTACTACCTATACTAGGATTGGTGCTCCTAACAACCTTAGATTTGTCCTTCTCTTTGTCACTTTCCGAACTAGGTCCATTATCATCAAAAGTAGCAGGCAAGTGATCTTCATATGAAGGAACTGAAGGGCTCATTGGACGTTCAAAGAATATAGGAGTTGCCCGCTGCTCTGAGAAAATATGTGATTCTGGAACGGTCTTTGTTCTTAATGGACGAGTAGGTGATCTTTGAACAGGAGATACGAATTCATGTACCTCATGCTCTTCCTCCAAATTGAAATGATCTTCATTATTATCTGATCCATAATTGTCAAAAACTGCTGAGACATTGTCATAAGAATCTGTTGTTTTTTTCGTGCTCCTTTGAAGACTTCCTTTATCATGGCGAATAAAAGAATCATCATGACGGTTTAAGTTTGGTCCGACATCATTATCATCAGAAAAAGTACTTGAAGAAGAATGACTTGATTGCTTCCTGATCCTTACTTCTTGATAATCCGCAAAACTGGAGTTTTTTGTATCATGCAGTTCATTCACAAATGGCATCCTGTTTGCACCAGAGTTTCTCTTATAATTTTCCGATTTCAACCAGTTTGAATCAGAGACAAAATCATGATCATCAGTAAAACTGTTTGATTGAGAACGAGAAGAAGAAAATCTTGATTGTTCCCTGACCCTAACATTATGAGGATCTCCATTTTCACCCGAGTTTCTCTTCGTATCAGCAAAATGCTCCATCTGCCTGCCTTCAAACGAGTCTCTTCGAGAATATGCATCTGCGGTTTGGTTTTTCGGTGATGTTTCTTCATTGTAGGAAGATGCAGTTGACTTGAAGGAACTGTTGGTAGATTTATCACCGTTTCCTGCTCGGTCATATTGTTCATTGCTGTCAACTCGTTCGTAATGCCTAGAATTCCTTCCATGAAGGGAAACATTAACTGGATCCCTGCCAACATGTTCATGTTGAGATGCCGAGCCAGTATATTTCCATGGTTCCTCATCTCTCATACGATGAGAAGGTGACATTGAATAACGTGGGGAGAAATTTCCACGGCTTGAAAGTTCAGCAGCAGCTCGGGCAGCCATGCTAGCTAGCTCTGCAGATTCTGCAGCTGCCTGAGCAGCAGTAGTAGCATCCTTGAATTCCATATTCCAATGCTGTCTTGGTGAAGAGTAGGCACTCTCGTTTCCCGAATATGAATGCATAAACCCTTGATTTCCAGTACAAGAAGACATCGAATAACTAAAATTCTTAGGATTAGGCGATGATCTTGAGCCGTACTCAGAAAAGCTTGTAGGCACGTCATTTTTCTCCATGTATTTTGTATATTGAACACCAGGAGGCCTCTTATCATAATTCGGAACTTGAACACTAGGAGGTCTCTGCTCATTATGACTTGGAGGGACTTGAGTATTAGGAGAATATGCTGAAACTTTGGCGGCTTCTGTAAAAGTATTTGGTCCATTCTGCAGAAGCAAATTCATATGGAAAGAACATAACTTGTTCAGCAAATCACTCGATCTCTGACAAACCATAATAACATACAATCACTTCGGAATTGAATATTTCTCTAAGGAGGACACTCGGCATGATTATATGTCGGCTTACCAACTTGTCATCGTAAATCTTTGATTCTTTTGCTCCAAATGATGCAGGATCCCAGTTAATGTTATGTTCCTTAGCAATTGCAGTCAAAATGTTTAGCTTGGTTGGACCGTCAGGTGCATTGGCCGATAGTTTCTCAGTCAACTAAACGAAACAACACATGGATCAATCAATACTATCACTAATTCACTATCAAATGTCAGTTTACATTTCAACTATAGTTTGTTCATCACTAGATGTTCTATATAAACTTACCATACGAGCAACACCACAGTTAGGACGCAGTTCAAGTGCCGCAGAAGTAAATTCTTTCCCGTATTTTGCCGTAAAATGTTTGGTGGCATCTTTGAGCTCCGGTATCTCTTCACACCTTGCAGATGCAAATACAACACTCGAAATTGCTTCCTTCAAGTCGATAGGACAGTTTCTGCATAATTCAGGTCAGTTAAAACAAACTTATCAGAAATCGCCATCTCCCGAGCGATTATCGAATTGGTACACACGATCCCAATCAAGAAACACAAACAATCCAATTCAGTAAAACAAACAATTCTCGAAACTCTAGCAGGACTCAATCTACTTAGTCGAAAAACTTTGTTTTCGACCGTTGGATCGAATGTCACTTTCCTCGATGCTTACCGGAACTTAGAAAAGAGTTCTAAACACCAAGTCTAATTGATTCAAACAATGAAGGTCTACCCTACTATATACGTGTCAAAACACTTGCAATATATATCCAATAAAATCGAAATATGAAATTCTTAAACAAAGTAGTTTTACACACTTCTGTGATTCGATCATCGGCATACGTGCAACTATAAGTTCACAATATATTTCAAGAAGATTATAAGCTTCTACAGTCTTCTCTTCCCTAGCAACATGCTCCACCTAAACAAAAAAAAAAACCCAGAAAAAGTCCATTTTGTATTAGCTCTCTTGACACTGTTACATTACCAACAAAAAAATCATGATTATGAAACTTTAGTTCAACAACTTAATAACGATACCCGAATTCTAGCCGTCTGATCTTGATCTGATTCTAATAATTGAGCTAATTCTCTCTTTATTTGCTTCACTTGAGCTTCTCTTTTGTTCTTCATCAGCTTTATTCGTGGTATAGCTAATTTCAAAGCTGTTTTGCTGGGAAAAAAAAAAACAAAAACCCAATCTTAAATTCAATCAAGAAACTGTAACAAAATTGAAAATTACGAAAAAGAATCTACCATTTGGCTGCTTTGAAGCTCCTGTGAAGCATTTTCTGCATTTTTTTTTTTTTATTTTTGAGGTGAGAGTATTCTGATAATTCAATGATAAGGGAGAATGGAAGGGATTGAAAAAAGATTCTCTTTTTCTTTATCGAAAAAGAAAAAGACTTGGAAAGGGAAATGTGATTTTAATTTGATTTTGATCGACAAATTATTATCTGAAATTAATATTATAAAGGTGAAGAATTTTATAGGAACGTACTTAGACTTTCCCGGAAAATTGAACAGCCTTTTTTTTTTTTCTCATTATCTTTTTTCTTTCATCTTTTTGTTAATATCTCTTACCGAGACAAAGTCGACCTTTGCAATTTATGGTCAAATTTCATAAATAAGTCCCTATACTATTTACTTTTTGGTAAACTACCCATTTCGCCACCGAACTTTTAGGATATTTTCATTTTAGGACCAAAATAAAAATTATTGTAATTTTGTCACTCAACTTTTAATGCGCTTTCATTTTAGTTAGGGGTGAAGCCAAAAATTTCTTTTGGGGGGCCGAGATTAAGTTATATATTATAATGGGAGTTAAAATATAATTTTATTCTTGTATTCAATTATATCTTTATGGTTTTCAAAAGGACTAAATTGAAATTTTAGCATTTTTTGAAGGTCTAAACTATAATTTTAGCATGTAACCTTAGGATTTTATGAATTCTGGGATCTAAAGCTGAAATTTTGTCAAATTGTACTTGTTTACTCGAATTTTATTTTTCAATATTGAAAATTTAAATTCCAAAACATCAAAATTGATTAAATAAATTAGTAATTTTTTATCCCTTGATTATGTCAATCGATTTGTTACTATGATATTATAATTAATTAATTCGAACACGTTTAAGCATTTAATACTCTATTATTTAATTTGTTTGGAGTTTGAAGGGTTTATTTTAATTTAAGAAACATATCAGAAAGATAATAGCAAAAGGGCTAAATTCATCAAAAAGTAATAGCATAAGGACCTTTTACAGAATTTAACATTTTTCTTTCCAACGACCTTCACTGGTACGCCACGTTGACATTAATTTCCGTGTACTTTTATATTCAAACAAAAAAGGGTCCAATCAGCTTCTTAGAACCTTTTCTCAATGTATATTATAAAATTCAATTCTCCAATAGGAATTAAAGAAATAAATTTCCACCATTTTTTTTTAATTTGCTTTAGAAAAATAATTAAAAATATTCATAAGTCATAACCCAAAACTTAGTTTGAAAAAAAAATATTTCAATTTACAATGTGTAGATGAAGACTTTAAATTTAATTTTAAAAACTAGTTGACCAAAAGATTTTTAAAATTATTAAAAAAAAGTCTTTTAATGTCACTTCTAAAACTATAATTTCCTATCTAAATATCTAACATTTTATATATATCCATCTATATATTATATAGTTAAAAGTATAGACTGATTTCACATGGCCCATCAATAAAATTTCAATTTAACTCCTCTTTTATAAAATAATAAATAATATTACTAAAATATTTTTGTTATTTAAAATTAAATAAAATCTAAAAAATACAATCGGTCAAATTCAAACCTAAAACATCATAATTCTTAATACCTTAATATTTTTACATTTACTTTTAATATCACATCGTGAATGTATCATAATCTAATTACTATTTATATATTTGATGAGTTGGTGTTAATCAAAATTTTAACTCGGTTGTAAAATTACTAAAATTTCATTCCTTTTACAAATTAAAAAATAAAATGATTTTAATGTCTTAATTTCATTATTTTAATTGTTTTTTACATTTTTATATAAAAAATTTATTTATTTTTCACTCAAATTGTAATTATGTCACAATTTTTTGATAAGAATAAGAATAAAGTGGCCAGCTCCATTTATGGGTAAAAGGGAGGCACATGAGCTGGCCGTATGGAACATGTAAACAAACCAGGGGGCGACGACTTTTGGCTTGCCATTACCAAATGCCACCCAACAAATTTCGGCCCATAAAATAAAAGCTGTTTTAATAAAATAAAAAACCCTACTTGGTGGTTACACTAATTAATCATTCCGGTTTAATTGATTATACGTCAGATTAACATTGTTATTTTCCAGTAAAGTTAAAATTTTCTATTTTATTTTTAGTCAAAAATATTTTTACAAAGTATTTTTGTCTAAACAAATACTCAAAGTATATTGCTTATCAAAAATGCTTTATATTCAATTGAATTAGTGATTGAATTAGTGAGTGAATAAATCAAATCATTGATTCCGGTTTGATAACTAAATCAATAATAATTAATTAATTAATTAAAATTTTATAAAATCTAAAATATTTTAAAGATAAAAATGATATTAAATCAATTCAAATATCAATTTTGTTTTGATTTTTAAATTTTATCAATTTCAAGCAAATTTCGAGTCAATCGATTCAACCCTTTTATTCAAAATATTATATCCACAACTCTATTTCAGTAACACCGACCACATCACCAAATATGATACTGTAGGATAGTACCATATTATCATTTGAAATTTATGCCACATCATTATACTTTTATATTTTTCAAGTTTAGTGATAAAAATAAACCTAGTTTTCAAATTCAAATGTTAAAGTGGATTTTATATATATATATATCAAAGTAAACCTTGCCGAGTTCAGGCCAAAAATTATATTATTCTACGTGAAATATTGAACCATTGGACCAATTCTCGATTGAACCGTCATGGCTGGGCAACAGGTGCGGTAGAAACAAAATGAAAGGTTAGTGGAGATGAGTAATTTGCACCGTTATCAACCTTCGGGGTGCATTAAATTCTGTAAAGATAATGAGACAATAGCAAGGGCTTATTATCAACCTAAGCCGTTTCAACTTTCAACTATAACAACTTATTCAGGCTATACCGAGTGTTAATTCACTGATTTCTCAGCTTCAAAAATCTCTGAAAACAACAAAAATGCACATCCAGTGTGGCAGTAATTCAATCGTGCAATGGCGAAAAAACATCCAAAACTCCCCTTAAACATAGTAACCGGTGAAAGTAAAACCCCTTCCCACTATCTCACCTGCGCAATACCATGCAAAGCACTCCATTCCAAACAAAGCGGCAATACCGGCATCTTCGACCTTCAGCTCTTTCCTGTTCTTCCATAGTTGCTTGACATAATCAAGCTCTTTCCAGAATGACTCTGTACGACCTGGGATACTGCAAAAAATTGTCTCAAAAGGGGTTATTTAGATACACACTCGTAATTCCGATTTTTAGACAGTATTACTGCCTCCAAATTTGAGACAGCATGTAACAAGGAAATTGCAAATAATCACAGTTATCATCGACCCAGAAAGCAACCCAACCACATTGTAACAAAATGACATTTATCTTGAGAATCTCTAGAAAATGGTTCATTCATTTTTCTTTTCCTCATAGGCATTCATCCAACACGGGTATAGTCAAATTTTTACTAGTTTTTCTATTTATTTAGAGGGTTCTTGGAGGCCATATCACAATACCTACGTATATGACACAAGTGTCGGACATGGGTGCTTCGAGAATTTCAACAGCAAGAATTTCACTTCCTTACAATAAATCTAAGTAAATGTTCTCTTACAATGGCCTACAAAACCTTCCTATTAGCATGCAAATGAAACTCATCTTTACCAGAGACCAGTATCCTAATCCCGGGCACTTTGTAACTCAAACAAAACCGGGAATAACAGTGTACTAAACTGTATAATTCATTAATAATGCAAGATAAATATGGAAATACGATAAAATCATGAACACATTACAATAGATACAAGTAACTGGGCAGCCGCAGTAAGAAACAATGGCAAAGCACAAGGGATTATCATTGACATGCCCCAAGTAACATCTAAAAAGAAGCAAGCACTATCAGTTTGTCCAATTCTTCTAAAATCAACCAGATGTGTGTGTGTATATATATTTTAGGTAGCAGTGAACATGTTACAACAGTATGGCCAAAAATATTACCGCTGCAAGATTTCACTTGTCACAAATGAAGTTAGTAAGAACTTCATTCACTTTGAATCAACTTGACTGATGATTTGGACTATATTTCCTTCACTATATTTGGCAGCTGATATTTTAGTCTGCTAGATAAAGCATACTTCAATCCTTTTGTTATGGGAGCTTTACAAACAAAACATTTGACATTTAAAACATGATAACCTTGCTCGAAAAGTTGCTTTATATGATTAATTTAAGTACAAAACATAAATAACATACTAACCTACATATATTAGTCAATTTCGATGCATGGAAATCCACTACCTAGACAACGCAAGCAAAAAGTATCAACACATTTCAACAACACAGAAAAATAAGAATCAGACATAGCAACATAACAGTAAAAGAGGAGCAAATGACTAGAAGCAAGTAGCAAATACCTAGCAAGGCGAGTGTAAAAGAGTTGCTTAGCCAACTCATTGCACTTCTCCACTGTCGGCGGCTCTTGAATGTATTGCTTGTTCTGCTCCAACAACTGCTTGTAGTAACCAGTTCCGTGCTTCGCCACAAACTTTGAAGCTTGGCACGCCTGAGATTGCAACTGCTGCAATTTTGACGCCATCAAAATCTGCACCATATATGAAAGTTCAACAATTAAACAATAAATCATCTCCTCTGAATTCAGAAACCATAAAGAAGTCAAATTATGCCATCGATCCTGTGTTTGAATGAAATTTGAGATTTAGTTATCTACTTAAAAAGTAAGTATTTTCTATCAAAATTTGCATTTAACATACCATGCAATCATTCATACCATCTTCAGAAGCAATTTTTAATCAATAAACACTATCTTAATCAATAACTGGACTAGAATTTTTAATTTGAAATAGTAAGAGGACCTGATAGTAAACAAATTTTGACCCAAAAAAAAAATACTAGCAGTATCAACTATTTAAACCAATTTTTAATTAGCAAATGCAAGAGGATTTAAATTAGATCTCAAACTTTGCCTAAAATAGGGATTACAGGCGTACTTTGACTAATTTAAATAAAAGAAGAAGAAGAAGAAGAAGAAGAAGTCGTGCAATTATATCGAACATGGAATAAGCTAACTGAAACCCTAAAAATAAACATATGAACCAATAAAAAGTGGAAATAAAGAGATGGAACAGTGATCAGCCATGAAAATCAATGGATCTGAGAATAACATGATAAAAGTACTGAGATGGTTTGAAAATCAAATGAATTGCAGATCTAAGCAAACGAATTGAACCTTACCTTTGATGAAAGAAGAAGTGAAACATGAAAGATAGCTTGTTATCGATGGAAGGCAGGGACGAAAGATCGGAGGTGGACTGGCCTTAGCTTCTTGCCGGCGCCGCTTACACAAGGAAGAAGAGCGAGCTTTTTGGGATCAATGGATTCGTTAGCCAATGGCCTGTTTTTGGGCTTTTATTGAAGGTTCTGTTTTTTATTTTATGTAATTTTGAGGAGTCATTTTGCAATTTCACTGATTTTTAGGGTAAATTATATTATTAGCCACCTAAACATTAGTGTATTTCTGTTTTGGTTACCGAACTATAAACACTTTCAATTTCGTCAATAAGGTTTTCAATTGGTCAACTTCTATTAAATTGTTAACAGTGTCCTTTTTAATTGGTGTGATAGTGTATTTAGTCATAAATACTTAGACATTCTATCAATTTGGTCTCAATTCTAAATAATTCAATAAATTAAACGTTTCATATTTATCAATTTTATCAATTTAGTTCTCAAACACATTCTCATCGTAAATCAGAATTATAAATACATTAAAATTGTTAATCGGAGATTATTAATCATTCACTCGAATTATAAAGTGAGGGTTTTGCCTATAATAAACCCTAAAAGTAGCTAGAGACGATGAAGGAATTGTCCTTTGGAGGGAAATCTTTTTATGTTGTGGACGGTGGGAAATGCTAGTGATAATGAACGATTTCTTTTAAATTGATAGAATTTTTAAATTTGAAGAGTTAAATTTATTGAATTATTTAGAGTCACGGCTGTTGAGGACTAAATGTGTTATTATATCAATTAAAAAGGTAGAGATCAAAACAGAATCGGTCGAAAACATCAGTGATGAATTTGAGGTATAGTAATCGAGACAACTCAAAAATCTAGTAAAAGTGAAAAACACCGCAACACATATGGCTGAGCAAGGAAATTAAAAAAACAAATTGAATCAATACATTTGGTTTGATTTTAGGTTGTTGTTATCACCCGAACCTCAGAATTCGGTTTTGGATTTGATTTTTCCACATGTAATTCATTTTGTCCAAATCAAATTGAATGAAAAAAAAAACATATTTATAGGAATCATTCTAATAGAATAATAAATTGACTAATTCATTTGACCCAATTATTATTTTTAAAAAATTAAAATTTTATGTAGTATTTATACATATTTATAATAATTATAAATTTTAATTAAATATAAAATATTCTGTCCAAAATTCAATTCAAATCAGTGGGTCCCAATAGATGGCTCTTGCAAAAGGCTGTTGGGCATAAAATTGGGCTTTATTATTCATAAGCACCGGTCTCCTTCCCTATTGAACAAAAGCCTTTTAACGGCCCATAGTTCAAGGTTGTAAGCTGTAGTGACAAAAGAAAGGCCCATTTTTGGGGTCTTAAACTATTTTATAGGGTCACTAATTTAATAGTAGATTTGTGAATTATGATCAAAACTCGAAAATTCAAACCGATAACCTTATTTTGATCATAAAGGTCCAAACTCAAAATTGGCTTGAGCTAAAACTGATTTTTTTTTAATTCGAATTGGTGGTCAAATTGATTACGTCATTGGTTCGACTGGTTCAACCGATTCGATTAAAAATGATTAAAAATTATAAAAAACTTGGTTTAACCGTTGGTTTGTACTGGATCCCAATCTAATCGGTTCAAGAACACCTTTCGGGCTGGTACCCAACCAATTCTTGGTACAATCTGCCGATTTCGTCCAAATGACATTGGCTAAGAGTTATCCAACTTCAAAATAATTCAAACCTGAAATGACTTGAATTTGAGATAACTCAACTCAAAAAATCAGATTGAAAACTTAAATGGTTGATAAGTGTCACGACCCAAAACTACATGACCCAAAACTAAGGCAATTCATCCAATTGATAGGTGTCAGAATTGTGTCCTCTCTGAATATCCATAGATCCCACAAGATTTTTACAACCCTAGGGTGAGCCTCTAAATATTAGGACCCACATTTTTCTATGGAGTTCATTTCTTTGTGTTAGAGAATATGGATTTAAATCACTGGAAGCACATTTGTGAGTGATCAAAAAGGACGATTTGGATTATGTACTCATAGTTCAATATATTGAATCAAATATGTACTTATTAGTATCCAATAAAGACAATTTCAAATTATATTCTCATAGTAACTCAATAAGCTGAATTGAATCGTATCAATGGAAATACTAAATAATTACCATGAACAAAATATGTAACCTCGTTGATACAAGTGACACTTTTCCAATATGTTTAACTAACAACTCAAATAATATATTCTCGCGAATATCATAAACAATAAATAGGCTATTTTACCCCAAAACGCCTATTTCTAACATTATTTACGGAAATAGGCCAACTTTTTGATTATTTATCAAAAAAGGTTGAATTTCCCGAAAACGCGTCCACATCAGCGCTATCTCAGGTGCTATGTCAGCAAAACACGTCCCTGGGGAGCGTTTTGCCCCTTTTTTTAACCGCCCAACAGCTACTTTTTTTGACCGTTTGGGCTTCAACGGTCAAAAAAAAAAAACTTATAAAAAGCCCCCTTTTATTTTTTTTACACAAAAGTCCTCCTCTCAAATTTCTCTCAAAGCTCTCTTTAATTTTTGCAAAAAAGCTCTGTTTAAAATTGTTTCGAATTATTTTTTTAAATTAAAAAATATTTGATCGTGTTAGCAAAGGCCGGAAAATTAATTCGTCTCGATAATAAACACATCTCCGTCGATCAAATGACAATGGTAAGTGATAATTTTAAATTTTCAATATTATTTAATATTTTTTTCATTTATGTAAATTTAATTAAATTTTCAATTTTATTTAATATTTTTTATTTATGCAATTTTAATTAATTTTTATTTTATAATTTTTTATAATAGTTTGTAGATCGGGTGTTGCAATGCTTTATTCGTAATATATTTGGTCCTCCATCACCGTTGATAGAGAATTACCTGCGGGAAGGGGTTTTTGGAATGTGGCCACGATAGGCCGGGGGTGCAAGTTGGACCCGAAACAAATCAATACGTTGATAGAGAGGTGGAGACTTGAGAGCACACTTTTCATCTTCCATACGGAGAGTGTACTATCACTCTAGAAGACGTGTCGTTGCAATTTAGATTGTCGATGGATGGATTTAAATTATCACTTACCATTGTCATTTGATCGACGGATATGTATTTATTATCGAGATGAATTAATTCTCCGGCCATTGCTAACACGATCGAATATTTTTTAATTTTTAAAAAACTAATTTGAAAAATTTTAAACAGAGCTTTTCTGTAAAAATTAAACAGAGTTTTGAAAAAATTTGAGAGAAATTTGAGAGGAGGACTTTTGTGTGAAAAAAATGAAAGGGGGCATTTTATATATATATATATTGATCAGAGGAGCCCAAACGGTCAAAAAAGTAGCCGTTGGGGGGTTAAAAAAGGGGCAAAACACTCCCTTAGGGACACGTTTTACTGACACAGCACTTGAGATCGCGCTGACGTTGATGCGTTTTCGAGAAATTCGACCCTTTCCGGTAAATAATCAAAAAGTTAGCCCATTTCCATAAATAATTTAAAAAATGAGCATTTTTGGATAATTTAATCCAATAAATAATTCATTTATCAAGTAAAAGGATTATAATAAATACATAAAAGAAAATTATCCAATCTTAATATCTATAAATTTTGAAATAAAAAAATGAATTCTTTTTTTGAACCTAGGGGTCGTTTTCCACATCACATTGATGGCAAAAAGGTACCATTATTGCAAAATAGTTGAATGACTGGATTTGATGCTATGTTGGGGATCATGTGTTTGGACTTTGGAAAGTAATATCAAATATCAATTTCAATATTGTACCATGTAATTGCAGCACATCTTTGACATGACACCCTCTTGATTAATTTGGCTTACAATATCAATATAATACCAAAAACCAAGCAGCAAATTGCTTTCAATATAAATAACTAAAAATCATATTAATAGTCACTCAATTATAATTTTTTTATAAAAAATCACAAAATAGTTATTTAATTATTTATTTTTATTTTTTTGTCACCCAATTATCTTAGATTTTTGGATGTTTTTATTTTTACACTAGCCAGTTAGTTGGTGATCAAAAAGACAAAATTGAATAATTAAGTAACTATTTTGTAACTTTTCATAATTGGGTGACAAAAAAAATCATATTTGAGTGACTGTAATACAATTTACCCTATAAATTATTAACTATTCAAAATTTATTTAAATACAAAATATTTCAAATACAACTTTATCTAAATAAGCAATTTTGTTGCCTAAAATCATCATTATTATAAGGGTGAAGTTAGAATTTTGTTTAGAGATCAAAATTAAATTATAAAATTTGATAATAAAATATATTTTTATCACTATATTAACTTATAATTTTGTAATTATTATAGATATTAAACTTTACCCCAAAAATTCCATCAATTTTTAGGAGAGCCAAAGCCATTTACCTATCTCTTGATGTTGTTCGTAGTTATTATTTTTGCTTAAGCCCAAAAATAATATCTCTTAATGTTGTCGATTGGGTTTTAATTTGGTTGGCATCGATATTACTATCAATTTAAAAAAATATCGGTCAGAGCACGTTAAAACGTGTTTATCTTATTATTTAAAGATTAAGAATAAATTATAAGTAATTCTAAGGATTTTATAAAAGAAAACTTATAATTCTTAAAAAAAAACAGAGTTTATAATAATAACAATATCAATTCTCCCAAAGAAAAATTGTCAAAATTTCTACACAATAACTAAAATAGAAAAGGTGATGGGATTGCGATCAAATGCGTACCATTGGGTCCATGGAAGCGCAGATTACGCAATCAAAACGCCTGTTTTTTCAACCTTCTTATGGAGATCTCGAGTAGGAGACGAAAAGAAATATAATTATTATGGTTAAAATGTGTTTCAAGTCTTTCGACTTTTCACACATTTGAATTTAGTCTTTTCACTTTTACTTTTAAGAACTTGGTATTTCTATTAGTAGACGAGACACATTGGCTTCCTAGAATGAGAAAATTGCTACATTACCCTTTTAGATTTTGTAATATTGTAATTAGTATAAAGGTAAATTCACATTTTACCCCCCAATTATTCTTTATTTTTAGCCCCCAAGAAAATTTCCTAGCTTCCTCATTGCTTGATTGTCATATAATAATAAAAAATAACGTTATAATTAACTTGAATTTATCAAAAGAATTTTAGTAATATTGTAATTGAACTTGCATTTTTAATTTTAAAAGTAGAGAGTTAAATTTCTTAAAATAAATATCAGGGACTAAATTCCAAATCTCCAAAGAGTATTAATACTTAGAGCTTATATTAACCAGATATTATTTTTATTCCATCATGAATCATGATGCTAGCGTGGCAATATTGCATAGTAATGATCGTCTTACTCCGGCATGCGGGCTGATCACGGCAGCTTTGATCAAATCAGGTGTTTCATGCTTAGCCAGCTGGTTTTCTTTTTGACCAATGGAAATCGTGGGATTTTTTGTCAATTTTGTAAGTAGTTTTAGACTTTTCGCCTCGCCCTTTTTGGAATTTTAATTTTCTTAACATGTTTTTAAAAATTAAAAATATATTTTAGAAAAACAAAAACAAAAAATTAAAAATATATTTTAATATACGTAATAAAAATTTAAGGTATTTTTAAACAACTTATCCAACCAATAAAAAGGTTTTTTTTTTTTTAAATTGAAGTTTTAGAATGCATGTAGCATTCTCATTAGATAACTTAAGATTTTTTAAATAATCTCATTATAAGTTCTAATTATATGTATTTTTAATATAACGTTTAGAATTATTCATAATCCCTCTCCAATCTATAAATAGAAGGATAATGCACTTCAGCACACTCGAACCCACGTTTTCCTGCATTGGAAACAATACCCATGTCAATCGAGCAAAGACTTGACCGTTAACTAAGATTATCTTATTTTAAGAAATTATGGATTTAAATAATTTAAATAAATAACAGTAGGTTTTGTAATACACGTAAGGGTAAATTATAGTAGTAGTCATCCAACTACTAGTAAATTTCTTTTTTGTCACTCAACTATAAAATGTTACAAAAGAGACCACCCAATTATTTAAATTCTGTCTTTTGTTGGTCACCAGTTGGTTAATAGTGGTAGCTTTTAAAATTGGCACAATAACAACTTTAACCCTCAACATTTACGCATTGTGTAATTTAATCTTTTTTACAATTTTGTTTTTCTTTTTTATGTTTTTTTCACCTAAAACCAAAAAAAAAAAAATTATCAACTTAAGCTTGACTCTACTCGATTTCATCCATAAACGTCTATTATTGAAGTTGATAAAATTGATGCTTAATTTGTGCAAACAATCCTATCAATAATAATAACACTTAATTAGCCTTTTTAATTTATCTAATCAAACTATAGCTTTAGAATATAACACATTGAAGCGTTGGTTATGGATAAGATGTTTGATATGAATACTGTCGTAACCATTTTTTGGAAAACAACGAAATGGGGTTCGACTTTGGTTTTAAAAATAGGAATAAAACGGGAGTCGCCACCGACCTTTAATTGGTGTGATCGGATCACCTTCATTTTAATAAAACATTTAGTTTTACTAAAACCGTGTTTTTGGTCTGCGAAGTTTTTAAAAAATCGGGTTCGGGAGTCGGTTACGCACGAGGAAGGGTTAGCACCCTCGATACGCCCAAAATTGGTACCAAAATGATTAATTAATGTCTTAATGTCGGAAGTTTGAAAGGGTTTTAAAATACGGGTCTTTTAAAAGGTGTTCGGATTTTTGAAATATCTATGTCCCAAGAGGGTACGAACATCACATCCAGCACGTTAGGACATGATATTCGAAGCCTTCGTAATCCGAGTTATCTCGGAGTTCGTAAAATTTATTAAAAAGATGTTTAGTGTTTTAGTCAAACGGAAAATCGCAACCCAGCACGTTAGGGCACTATTCTCCGAATTTCTAAACACATCAACATTGCCTTATTAAAAATTTTTGAACGAAATAAAGTGGTTTTTGTAAGATGTCCTTTGATCTTATAATGTTCAAGTTAAAAATAAGTGTAGGTATTCGGGCTAAAAAAATCGAGATTTCTTTGTTCCGAAAAGATTTAAACATCACATCCAGTACGTTAGGACACGATGTTTTAATCTTTCGTAATCAAAGTCGTCTCGTATTTCATGGAATAGGATAGAAGGATGTTGGATTATTTAGTGAAACAAAGAATCGTAGCCCAGCACGTTAGGGCACAATTCCACGAATCTCTAAATACAAAACATTGCCTTGCTTTAAGAATCTTTGGATAGAATATGACGATTTCATAAATTGTATTTCTATTTAGCGAGATTGTTGAAAAATTGCAATAGCAATAACAATGCAAATAAAGGATGATTGGTACAATAATGATGACAATGATGAAGGATAATAATACTTTAAACAAATGATAATAAAGATGTTATATAATGGAAATAATACTAATGATAAGATTAACGATAATAGAACAATGATAACGATAATAGTAACATTCATATATAGTGATAGTAAGGCGATAAAATATGTTTGTGTGTATAAATATCATGACGGTAAGAAGCGTAATAAATAAATAACAAAACGCATATGCGATAATATAGTAGTAGTAAACTAACAATATATATATCTATACATATAACTATGATGGTAGCAATGGTTAAAGTGGACGAGAAAGCAATGATAGTATCGAAATGAAATGGTCACGTGGATAACGATGTATGGATTTGATATGTGAAAATAATGACAAATAATAGAAATAACAAATAATAATGATAATAATAATAATAATGATAATAATAAAATAGTGAAATACATAAACATATATAAAAAATGAATAATGATAATAATAGTATCTATAATAATATAATGGAAATAATAATGTATATGCATATATATAAATAAAATAAATAAGTAACTAAGATAAAGTAAAATAATAATAATTGAATAAAATAATAGATATAATAATAATTGTGATATTAATATAAATAATGGTAAATGCAATATAGTATCAATAATAATAATAATAATAATAATAATAATAATAGGAGGTTAATTGAATTAACAAAATATGCAAATAATAAAAGGGACTAGATTGAAAAGGAATAAAACTACAGGCCTAAATTTTAAAAAAGGTAATGGATTAAGGGCCCAGTGAAGCGCAGAAAGAGAAGGGGGCCGCTAGGAAATTACCCCTAATTTTTATGTATTACGCTTATGTAGGACTAAATTGGAACAAAAGAAACACCTTGGGGCGATTTAAAAACAAAGGAAACTGGATTGAAAAGGGCAAAATAGCGGAAGGGCAGGCGCAAATAACCCTTCCGCTTAAGAAACACGGATCCTAGGTTGCATGGGTGGTCGCCCATGGTCGCTTTTAAGCAAGGCTGCTTGAGGCTTGACACTCAACCCAAAACAGCCTTGTTTTATTCGGTCTATTTAAGCCTAAAATTTCTAAAATTTTTATTTTGTCTTTGGGTTTTAAAAAAAGCTTCTTTCTCTTTTTTCTCTGCGGTAGGGAGAACTCGACGAGGATTCCTATTAGCCAGCCGCGTGCAGTCATCATCACGGCCACCGTACGGTGGCCTAATTCAAAAAGGTATCTTTTTCTTTTTCTTTTATTTTTTATATTATACCATTATCTGCATGAGAAATAAAAAAAATAAGATAAAAGAGTTTTGAAAGTAAAAACCTCTTCGATCTGCTTTTTTTGGTTTCAATGGATCTTTTTGTTGTTTTTTTTTTGCGTTTAGATCTCTTGCTTTCTTTTTGTGTTTGAAATTTCTTTTTTCTTTGTATATTGATAAAAAAAGGAAGAAAAGATGAAAAATTGTGTCTTGAATCTGTTTTTTTAATCGCAAAAAGGGTCCTTTACAATGTATATTTTCCGCTTTTATAGCCATTCTTTGCTTTTTCTCTTCTGTCTTGTCTTCACCTACTATTTGCAGGTCAAGTGGTGGCGAGGTGGGGGTTGGTGGAGGCAGTATAGCCTACCAAGGCGAGAATCTGCAGAAGCTAGGCGGGTGAAGGTCCATCAAAAGACAGAGGCTAGGGCTAAGATTGGGGATTAGGGTTCCGAACCCTAATTTGGATTTTAGGCCATTGGGCCATTGGGTGTATTGGGATAAGGTTTTTTTATTTGGGTGCAGGTTTGTTGTTGGGCTTGGGTTTAGGTTAATTTGGGTGTAAAATAAATGGGCGGGCAAATAAGCTTCTGCAAATGCCCTCTTTGCTCATTGTCGTGAAACGAGAAGAGAGCAAAGACAAAAAGAAGCCTAATGTTGCCCGGCCTCGCCGAGTCTTGGCCTTTCAGGTGCTTTTCTTCAGGTAGCGTCACTTCTGCCCACCGCATCCTGTTGCTTCAATCCACTCCACCGATATGTGGCTTCAATCCGCTCGTGCTGCGACTTTAATGTGATGTGACTTGCTTATTTTCGATCTGCTCTTGCAAATTTAGGAATGCCTAAACTGCTATCTTCAATCTGATCCTTGCAAACTCAAGGACCACCAGACTGATATCTTCGATCTTGCTTCTTGCAACTTCATGAAGGTCAAATATGCTATTTTCAATCTGATCCCTGCAAACTCAAGGATCACCAGACTGATATCTTCGATCTGCTTCCTGCAACTTCAGGAACGTCAAATCTGCTATTTTCAATCTGATCCTTGCAAACTCAAGGATCACCAGACCGATATCTTCGATCTGCTTCCTGCAACTTCAAGGAACGCCAAATCGCTATTTTCAATCTGATCCTTGCAAACTCAAGGATCACCAGACTGATATCTTCGATCTGCTTCCTGCAACTTCAGGAACGTCAAATCTGCTATTTTCAATCTGATCCTTGCAAACTCAAGGATCACCGGACTAAATCTTTGATCCGCTTCGCAACTTCGGAATGTCAAATCATATCTTAGATCCGCTTCGCAACTTTAAGAAGGTCAAATATGCTATCTTCAATCGATCCTTGCAAACTCAAGGATCACAGATCGATCTCTTCGATTTGCTTCCCGCAACTTCGGAAGGTCAAATCTACTTTTCACTCGATCCTTGCAAACTCAAGGATCACTAGATCGATATCTTTGATCCGATTCACCAGAACTCGGGAAGGTCAAATCGCTTTCTTCAATCTGATCCCAAAAAAACGGGGATCACGGACCGATTTCTTTGATTTACTTTACTCCACGGAACTTCGAGGAAATAAGAATTCGTGGAGAAGAGATTCGTAGTCTCTATCTTCTACCAAAACTTCAAAGAAATAAGGACTTATCCTTATTGTTAACTCAGGAGACGGATTTGTAATCTCGACCTACTCCACGGAATTTCGAGGAAATAAGAATTGAGGAGAAGAGATTTGTAATCTCCATCTTCTTCATGAATCTTCAAAGGAGTATGATTGATCCTCATTGTTAACTCAGGGAGACGGGATTTGTAATCTCAACCTACTCCACGGGAACGTCGAGGAAAGGATAATTCAGGGAGAAGAGATTCGTAGTCTCCATCTTCTCTACCGAAACTTCAAAGAATTAAGAACTTATCCTCATTGTTAACTCAGGGAGACGGGATTTGTAATCTCAACCTACTCCACTGGAACGTCGAGGAAATAAGAATTCAGAACTTTTCAATTTGCTTCCTTACTACTTTCAGGAAGACTTCAATCTTCAGTCTGCCCCACTACCATCTTGAGGGAAAGAAATCTGAACTTTTCAATGTGCTTCCTTACGGTCTTCAGGAAGACTTCAATCTTCAGTCTGCCCCACTACCATCTTGAGGGAATAAAATCTGAACTTTTCAATGTGCTTCCTTACTATCTTCAGGAAGACTTCATTCTTCAGTCTGCCCCACTACCATTTTGAGGAACTAAATCGAACTTTGATATGGCTACACTATTCTTTGAGGAACTCATCTCGTAGAATGAATTTTATGTGCTTATGCTTATGCAAATGATAAAGATGTTGTGATCAAAATGACCCAAAGCCTCTTAACTACATGCGTTATGGATGACACTTTCATGAATGCGAATCTGGTGAGAATGGTCTTTTACAATGATTAGGATGCAATGAGTCGATTGCTCCTAACTAAACGTGCTTTGAAATGATGTATGAATGCAAAATGAAGTGATCCTTTTAAATGCTTGGGGTCGTCATTGCTCGTAGTTCATCAAGATTCTATCATCGATGCGTTATCATGCTTTCTCGTTTAGCTAGCATCTTTGATAGAAAGCCCAAAACAATGATCATATTCGCTCAACAAGCTTGCTTTTGTAATTTTAGGGTCGCCCATTGCACCTTCCGAGACATAAAGTTTGCATCTCTCATCGCAACTCTGGGAGGATAACATTTGGTTTCTTCCATCCATCCCGCTTTGTTACTCTAAGGTATAGGATCAATTTGATCTGTTACATCATTCATCGTGTAATGGCGGATGTGTAGGCTCGATATGTGCATGAATGCGAGTATCGATTTTTTCTCGAGAATGATCCTTTGTCTTCTTTGGGTTGACATTGCTCATTATCTGTCAAGGTCATGTCACCGGTGAAATGTATTATCATTTTATTCAACCAATAAAAGGTCCAAAGAGATAATCATCTTTCTCCAATATTTCCAAACCTTGAGCTGAGTGAGTTCTAAACAATAGTCCTGTTTCAGGTCTCTGTATTATTCAGAAGCTTCCAGAGTAATATGCAAAACTCTTTTTATGAAAGTATTATTAGTCCATTAATCATTATTTCAATGCGAAATGCCTGAAAAAGATTGTAACGATGGACAGAAAAGAAATTGATTGGGAGCATGGCTCGAAACAAACAAGTTAATCAAAGCTAGCAAAGGCAATTAAGAAGGAAATTTATCGGTATTTTTTTTGAAAAGAATAAAATAATCACAAGTAACAAAAATGGGTAAAATAGAAACTAAGTGCCCCAGATATCGCAACTTGAGCTTCTCTGCTCCAACTTCTTGAGGACCATTTTGAGCTTAATACGTGTTTAGGGGATCCAGTACTTTGTCGATGCCCCAAGACGTAGCATACTTCTTCGAGCATAGCAAGACCATCAGATGCCCTACTTTTGATCAAAATTTTGAGCTGCCTTTTCGGTTTTCAACTCAAATACCCTTTGGTCTCAAAGCGCCTTTCATGGGTTTTCGCCGCCTCTCCTCTTTCTTTTTTCCTTCTTCATGTTTTTTCGTTTTTGTGTTTTTTTTGAAAACTTTTTATTGAATCTGAACTCTTTGGATTGGGCGTGTCTTTGCCATCCATCTTGGTTAACACCCATTTTCCTAGAAACAGCCTTCTTTCTCAGATATATGCTTACTTTTCTTTGGAGTTCTTTTGGATAAGAAGAATCTCTTTTAATGCTAGGTCATCTTCCTAAAATTCTCTTTGAGCGAACTTTTCGTCAAGCCCGTATCTATTTTCGGTATATTTGACCTCATTGAATACTTTCAATCGAGCTTCTTGGAGGCATTCGCTTCATCTAATCAAATCAAGGCTTGGGAAAAGGAATCTTATCCAACAATTTTTCGATGGAAAGGATGCCCGGTGAAAGCCCCGCCGATGTTCAAGAAACCTAGGAGGTAAATGGTAACTTCTCTATGCCAACCTTTACAAGCCTCGGTTGTTTTTCAAAAATTTTGAATGGGTTAGCCGCTATTCTGCGAGTGGTATGGTGTCCGATCTTTGAGCAATTTGTAAATTTGTGCCATCATGTTTCTTTCGCACGCCACACTTCTTTTTCTTTTTGTTTTTTTGTTTTTTTTTTGAATTTGAAGTTAAAGTTGACAACTGTTGACTTTGTAATTTTGACATGTGAAGCGACCTTTACCCTCTTGGCAAGGTAACCAACGAAAAGCTTTTGAGGAGACCGGCTTATTAACATCCATACTTCCTATAGAGAATGGAGAAAGCACGTCTTCCTCGACTTATGGCATAACAAATGCAATTTCCTTCCTTGGTGAACCAATAGCACGAGCCTCTTGATTAGCTAGGTGTTGTACAACATGAGTTCTTTAAACCCCAACCTTAATAGCATACCGTGTTTTAATAGTTTGGCATGCCTCGATATGATCGTGCGAAAACATCTTGAATTCTGAAAATAGCTCAACGATGCCTTGCCTTATTCCTACGGGAGCCACGCCCATCTTCATTTCCTTCGTTAGCTCATAGCGTCACGACACTTCATAAGGTAGAATCTACCTTTGGAGAAGTAAGTTGCAATCTTTGTCATCTTCAAAGTCCTTAAATCCTCTAGATACATATCTCACTAAAAGGGAGTTAAGTAACGTCGCTCATGTCGTTGATATCTGGGGACCCATTGTGGGTGAAAAGGTAGAAAATCCAAAGAATAAATGATCCTATAGATGATTATTCATGGTCATGAGTGAAAGAATATTCAGTATGAGATGTAAAGAATGAAAATATTTACTTAGAAAGATGCATTTTATTGAAATAAAATTCGGACACGAGCCTACTTCTCAAAAGAAATCTTATCGCTTGTGCTTGAAGCAACAAGTGTTTTACATTACTCTAGATTAGTTTAAAATACATGTTTCTTCCCAGTCTCATTGTTTAAAACACTCCCAAGTACATAAAGGCGATGCTCGAAAAGCTTTTATTCCTCGGTTCTTTTCGGGTATACCATTGCTTCACCATCGAACTTCACAATACCCTTGTTGATGAGATTTTCCACCAATTTCTTGAAAGTGAGGCAATTTTCATCGAATGGCGTGATCCTCGTGGTACTCACACTCGAGTGTTTGGGTCATACCATTTTGGGTATGGAGGTTGCATCGGTTTTGGATATTGAGGAGACACCACATGCGCATCAAATAAATTTTGATAGAGCTCCTTGTATGTCATCGGGATGGGACGTGAACCTGAGTCTTCGGTGTTAGACTTTGAGTTAAAATCCGCCTAGTGGGCTCTTGATGGCTGGTTGTCACCATCCTTAGTGGCTTCGTAATCGGCTCCGAATGGCCCTTTTCATACCCAACAGACTACCGCTTCATTTTTCTTCTTCTTCGGGGCCCTCAAAGTCCACTCTCTCCTTCCCTTTGTCTCTGTCTGAACAATCGATTTGGCACGATCATCCTCAGGGTTAAAACATGAGCCCCTCGGGAAGTTCAACAAGGTCAAGTATTAGTCGACATTGGGGTTCAATAATGGCATGTATCCCATGCATCAAGCGTCTAGTTGAGTCAAAATATTTATCGGGAGTAAATGATTTCTTCATCATCATCCACACCGCTGACCATTGAACCACCCTTTTTTCAAGTCCTCCAGTTAGTATCTTGGTTAACTGGCCTATCATATTCATTTGATCTCGCATATCTTGTTGAATTTTAGCCAATTGCTCTTGCATCAGTATTTGCCTTTGCTCTAATCTCTCCAACCTTCGGTCCATTGCTTCTAGGTTACTGAAATAACTTCACCTTATTAGGGTTTTTAAATTTTAATGCACATGATATGATGCAATACAAATACATGAAATGCAATGCAAATGCAAAAAAGAAAGAGAGACGTTGATTGTGAATTCAATTCCATTAGAAGAACTTTTCTAGAAAATACATTTCTTTACATAAAATGGATTGCATATACGGCTTTATCCTCATAGTCCAGACGAAAACACCAATCCTCTTCTTCGTATCCGGATGTTATGGTCGCATCCTACGGACTTTCCCAATAGATGCCTCTTATTGGTCCTTGTTGCTTGGTCTAGGTCGTACCTCTTCACTTATCTTCCTCGATATTCATGATGACTCTTGAATGATCTTTGTCGGCTTGAATCCTCGGGCAAAACCTTGTATTCTTCTATGGGCTATCAGTTATCTCTTGTCATTTACTTGGACTATGTTCGAACGACCGTATTGTAATCCACTTTATCAAGTAACACATTTCCTTATGATAAGCTCTTCTATTTAGCAATCGAATATGAATCAACACCTTCTTTCTAAGATGATGCGGTGTAATGTAATGCAATGCAATCACAAACAAAACAAAACACGTTAGCACCAGAGATGTAAACAAAATAGAGTACCTATTCAGGTGACCACTAGAGGTTTAACATAGTTGTACCTAAGGTGGGCTCCTAGGGTTTACTACATGTGGTTTGGTTCTAAGGAGGGGTACCTGAACCAGCAGATTCCTCGATCTTCACCCATTATAGGCTCATATAGACCGAAGTTGATTCGGGGAATACATTTCCCTATGGCTGCACGGAGATGAAAATCTCACGAAGACATAGGTACGGATGTATCCCGAAAGCGATCCACTATCCTGCACGGAGGTGAAAACCTCACGAAGGAGTAGTTCCTCACTCTCACCTAAAGGTGTGACCACAACGGTCATGCAATGCAATGCCGCAATTAAAACATCATGCAATACAAATATGGTAATTTTCAAATCAAATTTTCAACCTTCCGACAAAAGACAGAAAATAATCAATTTATGGCTTGACTCTCTAAACCGGTCCCCAGTGGAGTCGCCAAGCTGTCGTAACCATTTTTTGGAAAACAACGAAATGGGGTTCGACTTTGGTTTTGAAAATAGGAATAAAACAGGAGTCGCCACCGACCTTTAATTGGTGTGATCGGATCACCTTCATTTTAATAAAACATTTAGTTTTACTAAAATCGTGTTTTTGGTCTGCAAGTTTTTAAAAAATCGGGTTCGGAGTTGATTACATGACGAGGAAGGTTAGCACCTCGATACGCCCAAAATTGGTACCAAAATGATTAATTAATGTCTTAATGTCGGAAGTTTGAAAGGGTTTTAAAATACTGGTCTTTTAAAAGGTGTTCGGATTTTTGAAATATCTATGTCCCAAGAGGGTACGAACATCACATCCAAAGACGTTAGGACATGATATTGAAGCCTTCGTAATCCGAAGTTATCTCGAGTTCGTAAAATTTATTAAAAGATGTTTAGTGTTTTAGTCAAACGGAAAATCGCAACCCAAAGACGTTAGGGCACTATTCTCTAATTTCTAAACACATCAACATTGCCCTATTAAAATTTTTGAACGAAATAAAGTGGTTTTTGTAAGATGTCCTTTGATCTTATAATGTTCAAGTTAAAATAAGTGTAGGTATTCGGGCTAAAAAATCGAGATTTCTTTGTTCAAAAGATTTAAACATCACATCCAAGACGTTAGGACACGATGTTTTAATCTTTCGTAATCAAAGTCGCCTCGTATTTCATGGAATAGGATAGAAGGATGTTGGATTATTTAGTGAAACAAAGAATCGTAGCCAAAGACGTTAGGGCACAATTCCACGAATCTCTAAATACAAAACATTGCCTTGCTTTAAGAATCTTTGGATAGAATATGACGATTTCATAAATTGTATTTCTATTTAGCGAGATTGTTGAAAAATTGCAATAGCAATAACAATGCAAATAAAGGATGATTGGTACAATAATGATGACAATGATGAAGGATAATAATACTTTAAACAAATGATAATAAAGATGTTATATAATGGAAATAATACTAATGATAAGATTAATAAATAATAGAACAATGATAACGATAATAGTAACATTCATATATAGTGATAGTAAGGCGATAAAATACGTTTGTGTGTATAAATATCATGACGGTAAGAAGCGTAATAAATAAATAACAAAACGCATATGCGATAATATAGTAGTAGTAAACTAACAATATATATATCTATACATATAACTATGATGGTAGCAATGGTTAAAGTGGACGAGAAAGCAATGATAGTATCGAAATGAAATGGTCACGTGGATAACGATGTATGGATTTGATATGTGAAAATAATGACAAATAATAGAAATAACAAATAATAATGATAATAATAATAATAATAATAATGATAATAATAAAATAGATGAAATACATAAACATATATAAAAAATGAATAATGATAATAATAGTATCTATAATAATATAATGGAAATAATAATGTATATGCATATATATAAATAAAATAAATAAGTAACTAAGATAAAGTAAAATAATAATAATTGAATAAAATAATAGATATAATAATAATTGTGATATTAATATAAATAATGGTAAATGCAATATAGTATCAATAATAATAATAATAATAATAATAATAATAATAATAATAATAATAATAATAATAATAATAATAATAATAATAATAATAATAATAATAATAATAGGAGGTTAATTGAATTAACAAAAATATGCAAATAATAAAAGGGACTAGATTGAAAAGGAATAAAACTACAGCCTAAATTTCAAAAAAAAGGTAATGGATTAAGGGCCCAGAGTGAAGCGCAAGAAAGAGAAGGGGCAGCCGAAATTACCCCTAATTTTTATGTATTACGCTTTATGTAGGACTAAATTGGAACAAAAAGAAACACCTTGGGGCCGATTTAAAAAACAAAGGAAACTGGATTGAAAAGGGCAAAATAGCGGAAGGGCCAGGAGCGCAAATAACCCTTCCGCTTAAGAAACACGCGGATCCTAGGTCAGACGGTCGGGTCGCCATGGTCGCTTTAAACGCGTCGTTTGAGGCTTGACACTCAACCCAAAAGCTACCGCTTTTATTCGGTCTATTTAAGCCTAAAATTTCTAAAAATTTTCATTTTGCTGCTGGGTTTTAAAAAAAAGCTTCTTTCTCTCTTTTTTCTCTGCAGGTAGGGGAGAACTCCGGCGAGGATTCCGGCTAGGCCGCCGCCGTCTTGTGCCGTCGCCAATCAGTATCTTGATTTAATTCGAAAAAAAGGTATCTTTTTCTTTTTCTTTTTTTTTTTTATATTATACCATTATCTGCATGAGAAATAAAAAAAAATAAGATAAAAAGAGTTTTGAAAGTAAAAAAACCTCTTCGATCTGTTTCTTTCGGTTTCAATGGATCTTTTTTGTTGTTTTTTTTTTTGCGTTTAGATCTCGCCGCTTTCTTTTGTGTTTCAAATTTCTCTTTTTTCTTTGTATATTGATAAAAAAGGAAGAAAAGATGAAAAATTGTGTCTTGAATCTGCTTTTTTAATCGCAAAAAGGTCCTTTACAATGTATATTTTACGCTTTTTATAGCCATTCTTTGCTCTTTTTCTCTTACATCTTGTCTTCGCCTACTATTTGCGGTGTCAAGTGGTGGCGCAGTGGGGTCGGTGGAGGTATGGCCAAGGCGAACGGCGCAGAAGCTAGGCGGTGAAGGTCATCAAAAACAGAGGCTAGAGGTAAGATTAGGGGATTAGGTTCCCGTAACCCTAATTTGGATTTTAGGCCATTGGGCCATTGGGTGTATTGGGATAAGATTTTTTTATTTGGGTGCAGGTTTGTTGTTGGGCTTGGGTTTAGGTTAATTTGGGTGTAAAAATAAATGGGCCGGGCAAATGGGCTTCTACAAATACATTAATAACAAAAACAAGGTCTAATCACTCATAATTATAGATAGATTAGATATATAATCATACCAATAATCTCGGCAGTTTTTCCCTAAATACTAATTTTTTTGTTGGTGTGATTAAGCTTATTAATGGACCGTTTTGTTAGGTGTTTAGTTTAATTAATATTAATTTGAATAGAATATAATATCTTATCAATCTAATAATTATATATCATTGTACATGCATGCCATGCAATGGGATTTGTTATAAAGTATCTATTTTAATTATTAATTAGTACGACTTAATCAAGCTTAGTGTTACTTTGAGTATGACATTTGATTGGAGACTGAAATATGTGTTGGTCCCACGGAAGGAAATAAAATTACAAAAGTTTTTTTATATAATTTTAGAAATTAGTATTTGTTATTATTTTTATTAGTTTTAAGCGATCCATTCAGGAGTTAACTCAATTTTTTTATTTGAATCAATCGATTCTCGATCAGGGGCGAAAACAGGGTAATTTTTTAGGAGGGCCGGATGAAATTTTAATTTTTTATAGTTTATATCTTTATAATTTGTAAAAGATTAAATTGAATTTTTATAATTTTAAGGGGGGCCAAAGTACAATTTTACCTTTACTAATTTAAAATTTTTAAAAAATTTTAAAGACTTAAATAGCAATTTTACATTTTAGGGGGAGTCAGGCCATGCCAACCCCCTTGACTTCGCCCCTGTTCTAGATCCAATTAATTTAACCGGTTAGTTAAACTCGATTCTAGCAATACTAATATTCTCTTATTCATTAACAATATTCAAACTATAAATTTTATTTAAATTTAATTACTTTATTCATTATGATATTTCAAGCCATCATAAAAAAATAGTAAAATACAAAAAAAAATTTTGAAGAGAATGTGGAGAATGATAAGCCAACTAATAAATCTGATAATTTATGGGATTTGCTCAAGTGAAATGCTCAATAGATTAGACACCCTAAAAGCATAATATATACCATCAAAATAAAATCAGAGTAAATAAACGTGAAAAAGTGGATAATAACAATTATTAATGATTATTTGTTAGAAAAGAACAGTGTAAGTATTTTATTTTTTCATTAAAATTTTTATCTATTTTTTTGTTAAAAGTTAGTCTTTATATATCAACATGACGTACATGTGTCACTATTTAATTATTTTTTAAATACGCTAATTTTAATAATACAAATAGATAAATTTTTTAAAAAACAATTAATTTATTTTTAATTTAATGTACATTAATTAATTTTTTAATTTAAATAAAAACAATAAAATATAATATAATTATTAGTATAAATCTCCATAATACCTAAAAAAAAAAAGCTAGTTAGAATCAATGATATTCTGGATGGCCATGTTCTAAAAAGATTAGCTGTAAAACCCATGCAATTTCCGCGTGATTTTGAAAAATTTTAGAAGTAAACTACTTTATTGAATTAATGTTTACATTTATGAAATTATGAAAGATGTCACCTCATACACGTACGCATGTATAAATATGCATATTTGCATGAGATTGCAATGTGCCACAAATAATTTCCATATACCATCACTTAAATTAAAAAAACAATCGATATTAATAATAAAAAATTAAATTATGTTAAATTAAAATATATGATGTTATATTTCGTGAATGTTTAGTCTCATTCTTCTCATTAAAACTCTCAATACCGAGACATTTCATAGAATCAATCTTTTGATCAATGAATTCATATTATCCACATTAAGTGAACCCCACTCACTAATCATTTTATCCAATTCGATGAGCCTTTGTACACGTTATAACGTCATATTACCTAGACCATTTAGATCATATTACTTGTTTATTAATGACTCAATCACAGAACACACATAGCACCTTAAAACAAGGAAAGATCCTATATATATAATGAGGAAGGATTGAATGAAACGGTGGTGTGCGTCATACAGATCCTTTCTAATAGATTTATGCCACATCGTATTTTTATCCCGAATTTCAGATTTTATCTTGAATTTCAAGATTTTAATTTGGATTTAACTTTTTAGGATAAAATGTTGAAATTCGGATAAAAATATTGATATGGCATAAATCTATTAGAAAGTGATCTGATGACGTGGCATCAATGTTTCAATCCTTTCCCTATATATAATATATAATGTGGGACTTGATAAAACAACCTAATTACAAAATAGCAACGAAAAAGATCATAATTTGATATATGAATTTTCTTTATTTGCTTGTTGAAATTAAAATTTTATGTTAGATCGAACAAAATTTAATATAAAAGTAAGAAAATACTTTGATAGAGTTCCCAACACCAATTATTAAAAATGAAGTGAGAAATTTTATGTAAAGGGATCGAGATAAAATTATAAAATTTTGAGAGATTCAAAATTTAAAAAAAAAAATCTTAAAAGGGCTTAAATTAAAATATACATTATTTAATAAATTTAAAAAAATAAACACGTAAAATCACGTGACATGGAACTAATAAATAAAAATTAAGCATTGAGTATAATTATTTTGCTTGACAATATTAAATCTTTATTTTTTTAACAATATCATTATAAGTTTTGATCATATCTGCTCTTTTTTAATACAAATGTCTAGAATTATCTATAGCCCTTCCCCAACTCATAAATAGGAGGATAATGCACTTCAGCGTACTCGAACATACGTCCCCCTGCATTGACAATAATATCTATACCAATCGAATCTTGATTTTTAAAAACTCGTTATCTCGTAATTTTAACCATATTAAAATGGTATTATTCATTTTATTTTGAATGATTTTAGATAAAAGTTAAAGATAATAATTTAAATAATTTATTTTTAATAAAATGAGAAAATAATTTATTTCAATATTAAATGATAAATAGTTATTTACTAACATATTATATACTCTATATTTTTTGGTTGAAATTTTTATATTAAGTAAATTAATAATATATTTATCAAACACAATTAAAAGATTAAATATTAAAATTTTATTTTTAATGAAATAAAAAATTTAATGATGTATCAAACACATCTTAAAATTAAAATTTATTTTTTAATTACCAACTATTTTCTTGGAATTATTTGACCTTTCACCATTTTTGCATTATCATAATTTCATGACAACGTGGAGCATGAATTGACTTCTTTTCGTGGTTGGTAATTGTATCCAATTTTATTAAAGAAAAATAATAATTCTTGCGTTTAGCTAAGGATTCAAAACTAAGCACATTTCTTGCTTGAATTAAATAACAAGAGTCAAATACATCATAAATTAAATGGTCTAATTCATGTTTTACTCCCTTTACTATGTTGAAATTTACAAGTTAATCTCACTTACTTTAATTTTATCGATAGTGCCAAATTTATATAACACGGTTAGCTGATTCTGTTAAAGTGATGACAGAGATAGTGTTTTAAAAGATGCACATTGATTATTGGTTGAATATAGGCTAATTGAATTTTTACATGGCATTGATAGTATGATTGAATAACAGTAAGTATGTACATTTATTATTGTTAAATAATGGTGTGTTATCAATTTGGATTGATAAATAACATTATAAAAATAGAGGGATTAAATTTTAACATAATAGAGGACTAAAACCCAAATTAAACCTAAAGTAATCAAAGACAATATAATAATATATAACTTAATAAAACCAGTTTAGGTGAAAAGAGAAAACAACTGCAGAAAGTTCTTCCAAATAAAAAATAAATGGAAGAATTTCTAAGAACTTGCTTATAAACCCATAAGCAAGAAAACAAAGGATACAATCACTTACACCTAAACATAAAACATTAACAACATACATACATACACACGCTTATATATATATGTATGAAACTTTACATTTTTTAACGTCGACCCAAAACCCCAATTCTTCAAACGAATTCAATTTCGTCTAAAGAATCTCAAAAAGAAGCTACTGATTCACTGAACAAACCTTCCTTTGTTCCATGAATTTATGTATTCTTTGCAATGCAACCCTTAATGTTTGTTCACTCATATTAGCAAAACAAACCCTGAACCACCCTGGTTCACTACAATGGCATGAGGATCCTGGTGAGATATTAAGCTTCACTTGGTTTAATATAATGTTCCAAAGCTCCAATTCACCTTGTCGTGTTGGTTCATTCAATAATGGACTCAAATTCATCCAACAAAATAACCCAGCATTGCCTTTCAAGCATTCGATCCCAGCTTTTTTAAGCCCTTGAATGATCATATCGTAACGTTTGTTGAGCCTTTCACGGTTTGTTTTATGTAGTTTTGGGTGAATTCATGGTTGGATAACATGCAAGCTAAGAGGTGTTGTGTTTGAGATGAAATCAAGGTGAAACTCGACATCCGTCGGGCGGTTGTAACAACGTCGTCGTTGTAGGAATATATCGTACCGACTCGAAAACCGGGGAGGCCGAGGTCTTTAGATAGGCTGTAAACGATGTGAACACGTTCAGCGTCTTTGTAGTTACGGTTACGGAGGATTTCGGCGATGCTAACGAATTCCGACGGTGAGAATGTTGAGCCGGAATAGATTTCGTCGGAGACTAAGTGGATGTTTTTATGTACGGCGAAATCTAGGATGTCATTGAGGATCGAGGATTGGATGGTCGAACCTAAAGGGTTCGAGGGGTTTGTTATAAGAATTCCCCTTACTTTTAAGTCCATGGATTCTGCACTTTGGTATGCAGCTTCCAGAGCTTGGGGTGTAATTTGGAAATTGTTTGAACTATTGCAATGAATTGGGACAATTTTCACACCGGTCCTCCACCTCAAATCTCTGTCAAATCTGAAAAAAAAAACCCGAAATAATGTTAGGATCAAAGCTCTAATTATATATTTTATTATAGTGTTCACTTATATATTTATGATTTTTAAAAGGATTAAATTAAAATTTTAATATTTTTAAAAAGACAAAATTATAAATCATAATTTTATCATATTAATTTTTTTGGGTGATCGAAGGTGGTTAAAGCCTCCCTTGTCCCTTTCCTTTTACCCCTAAGGTGATGGGATTGATTCCAATCACGCGTAAACTCATTACTTTTAAGGTTTTACTTGTTTAAACACATTCAAAGGCTTTCATGAATCATAATTCTCGATAAAATTGAGAGATAAAACTCGAGCTCATACCCTGGATAGTATGGAGTTGGAACCAACAAAGCATCACCAGGATCAGCCAAAATGAATGTCAATAGCTCATTAGCTGCAGTTGCACCAGCAGTTAACACGATTCTATCAGGGTCAAATTTAACTTTTCCCCCTCTAATTTGCTCCATGAAATTTGCCATTGCCTATATGCAAAAAACCAAACATGTTTTAGTATCACACATAAACACACGTGTTGAAACAACTATGTTGGGTTTCAATTCAACAAAAGACGGTACCTGTCTGAAAGATTTAAGACCATGATAGTCTTGAAATAAAGCATTTTCTCTAAAACCAGGTGCTCCTTCACCCCAACTAGATACTTCATGATGCTCTTCCAAGTACTTCTCCAATAAATCAAATGAAACCTGTTTTTGAACAATAAAGAAAAGAATATTAATTAGTACCACTCATGCGAGCAATAACCAGGTAACAGGCTCGAACTCGAAACCTTACTTGATTTTCAGCCAGTCCCATTTGTATGACACCAGACTGGTTATGGACTTCATCGTAAGGGTTTTCATCGTAAGCTTTCCAACCCGCAAAATATGGAGAATCTTCCCCATGTGTTTTCGAAATTGCAACTTTTGATAATCTAACTGATGATGGTTTCTCAATCTCTATAGCCATTCTTGTAATAATGTATGAAAACTTAAGGATTTATGTATGTGTATGTGTGAGAGAGAAGGAGAGAATATTAAGGCTTGAATGTGAATATGAAACCTTTGAGAAAGGGTAGGGGGTTTATATATAGGGATCATGGAAGAAAAAAATATGCCTTACAACTTGGCTGGTTTATTTTCTGATTGAAAATAAAAAATGAAAAAAATATAAAAAATATGTAGATCAATTATTGATTCTGTAATGTAAGCAAAATCAAAGGTCACCTTTTACAGATAGTATATTTATCTTTTGAGTGACAACTATTAATTTCTGTCATCTTGTCAAATCTTTCTCTATCTCCAATCTCCATGAGATCCCATTGCCAAATGTGGTGGTTGATATAGGAGAAAAGGGTTGTTATTTTAGCCTTTAATTCTCAATATCCTTTTTGTTGGAATCTAGGTTATCATCGTGATAGTGGTTCGATTCGGTTTGATTTGATTCAGTTTTTTAAAATAATTTATTTCGTTTATTATAATTTAATTCGGGTTTTAGTTTTTATATTATTTTTAAAATTATTTAGATTTATTTTAATAAATGAACCTTATTTTAAAATTATTTTAATATTTTATTTTAAAAATTTCCACAATATTTTCAAAAATATTTTTAAATAGTAATTTTTCAAGAATTTTTAAATTATTTTAAATATTTAGTTCGATTTTGGATAGCCGCGATTTTTAAATTTGTATTCTATAAACCATCCAAATACCTTAGTTCTAATTGTCTTTCGGTTTTCCTTTGCTCAACGTATCATTTTTATTTCATGTCAGACAATTTAAATAAGAATAATTTGGGTTTTAAATTTTTAATTTTTTCTTGTTTTATATCAATTTTGGGTTCGGGTAATTTTGAATTTAGGTCATTCGAGTTTTTAAGATCATTAGAAATTTGATTCGTTAGAGATTATCATTTCGAAATTGAATTTAAAGAATTCAAATTGTTGACTTTTACAATTAATAAATTTTAAAATAAAATAAAATTCACATTAATAAAAATTGGTTTTAGATTTAGATCAAAATTCACACACCACTAAACCTACAATGTGAATAGAGAATGAACTAAACACTGTTTTAAAATAAGGTTATGTTATATCTATCTTTTGTCATACTAAAGTCATTAATATAATGATTTACAAAAAAAAAATTGTGATTGAATTTCTCTATAAAGTCCCCACTTCCCCCAACCTATGACAAATCAAATCCCTGTTTACAAAAACCAAAAGAAAACCTAATAATATTATTACATATTACAACACATACACAATTATATGTTAGAAATAATCTAAGAGTAGTTAAGTTGCAATGACCTGACAAAGATCCCAATTTACTCAAAGATTAAGATTCTGATTTTGCAAACAAAATTGGGACAAAACAGAAGCTCCAAGAAGATCTTATGGGTCCCCTCCTCCCCCACTCATATTATTAGTTTTTGTTTCCCAAGCAACAAAATTTATTATTACACACTAACTCCTTAATGTGTATAATCATTAATCTAATCTTAGGGGTTTAATTTAATTAATTAAAAACAATCATGGGGGCTTTTAGGGTGTTTTAATCATTTAAATGACAATGATACACTAATAATGAATCATTAGATCATGAAGCAGTGATTTTGTTAATTAAAGTCAACTAGTTTATTATTCTGACCTTTGGCTTTGTCCTTCCCTAAAGTACACAAAAAATGGCCTAATTAACTTTTAAATCACTATCAACACTGAACCAACCGATTAAATCGAACGAGGACTAAATCAGTATAAACCCAATTAAATATTGTTTGAAATGAATTTAATTTTGTAACGATTGAATCAAAAATTGATTATCTGATCAGCAGTTCAATCATCAGCCTAATTCTTATAACATTAGATAACTAAATTAATGGTGTAAACAACAAACAGCTTTTGTTAAAATATAAGTTATGATTTACAAATCATCTCGAGTTCTATCCTAAACAACCCTTTTCTTAAAAAAAAAAAAACACATTACTAGTATACATAGGTATATGCCTTCATATAAGAGTTAAGATATTTGTCAAGATTATGTTGGTATTTTTGGGGGGTTTTGAAAAAAAAATAAACACAGAGTTTTATAGATTTCAACGAACTAACGTTGAGATTAACAATAAACAACAATCCTCATAACAAAAATCAAAGAGAAAAAACATGTCTTTTTTCCTTCGTTGTATATAAGATCATCGACGTGGGGTTCAAGATCATGGTGCCGGAATCCAACATCACGAGATTCGCATTAAATAGATTGCATATATAATTATATATGTACATATATATAGATTACAAAATTAGATGAACATATGAAAGGAGGGTAGATGGCGACTGTTCTACGGGACAAGTATCAAGCCATGGTCTTTACAAGATCATGGGAATTTCAACTTTCTGGTTCGTTATAACGATAAGATACATTACATTTTTATTGGGAGAATATAAGTTCGAACTTTGAAGATAATATTGTTGACAAGAACAATCACGAACCTTGAACATGAACCGTAAAATGAACATGAAAAATATATTGAAAAATTGTTTATACAATATTAGAATGAGGATGTGATAACATGGTTAAGATTGGATAATAATAAAATTAAACATTTTCTTTTGGGTATAATGGAATTAATATAGTCGGTCTTATTTTTATAATAGTTTGATTGAATTATTATTACCCATCAATGGAATCTCAATTTTACTGTAAAATTATGAAAAGCTTATTGTACAGACCCATTTACAGACCCGGCCCGATTACTAAAATAAACCCAATTACATGCCCAAAATAAAAACCAAACCCAAAATAAAAAACAAGCCCAATTGAACCCAAACCTACGGGGCCCAACAGGCCCACTATCCTCTTTTCAGCAAGCTAGGGTTCACGAGAACCTAGCGCAACCCTAGCCACCAACCCCACCGACCCTTGACCGACATCACCCACCGCCGAACCTACCCTCTGACACCGTCGCCTCCGCCACCTGCTCCATCCGCTCCCCACCTGCAGAGAGAAAGAATGAAGCAAGTCAGGTTTTTTTTTTAAAAGATGGGGAGAAATGAAAATTTTTGTAAAAAATTTTGAATTTATAGCCTAATCAAAACGACGTCGTTTTGGCCGGCGTCCAAAAGCCCCAAAACGACGTCGTTTCGCCCATCCGACCGAATCCGACCCGCCACCCGAGGATCCGCGTGTTTTTCCAAAAAGTGGTCTATTTGCGCGGAGCCCTCCGCATTATTTTAATTTTGCGATCAAGTCTTTATAATTTAAAATTAGCTCTATAATTTGCCCCGATTTGCGATTAAGCCCCCCGTCATTATGCGTTTTGACAAAAAGAATTAATTGCTGTTTAGGTCCCCCTACCTTTCGCGCGCGTTACGAATAAGTCCCCTTTTCTTTTGTTTTATTTCTAATTAACCCCAATATTCCTATTTTTAATAAAATTGATTTCCGTTTTAATTATTGTTGCAATATTTTTAAATCTTGTTGTTATTACATCATTGTCATTACCGTTATTATTATTATTTGTATATGTTTTATTGTTATATTGTCTTACTAATCTTATTATCATTATTATCCGTTATCTCAATTATATATTATGTATTATTATTTCTCTATTACTATTTACTATCGCGTTCAGATATGTCACTATTTTATTTTATTCTATTTTTTATTTTTTATATTTTTATTATTATGATTAAAATTATTATTCTATGCATTATTCGTTGATGTTATCATTATTATTGATATCTGCTTTTGTCATTATTATTACTACTATTATTTTTATGTATTTATATTTATTTCATATGTATTATTTTTTTTTGCTAGTACCCGTCATTTTTGTATTATCGTCTTTGTTTTATTTTCCATTTCAAGTATCACCTCTATTACCTTGCCATTGTAATTTCTTATTTTATTTATTTATTTATTTATTCATTTTTGTTATCATTTCAGTATCATCATAATATTATTATTATTTGTGTTTTATTTATAACATTCACATCCATATTTATTATCCTTGATTTATATTATATTTTGAACAAAAAGATTATCGTATTTTATAAAAAAAAAAATTTCAAAAATGAGGCAATGTTTTGGTATTTAGAAACTCGAAAAATAGTGCCCTAACGTGCTGGGTTGCGATTTTTCGATTAACTAAATAACTTAACATCCTTTTTTACAAAGTTTTGCGAATCACGAGATGACTTTGATTACGAGAGATTAAAACATCGTGTCCTAACGTACTGGATGTGATGTTTATATCTTTTCGGGACAAAGAAATTTCAAAATTTGACTCAAGCCTTTCTTAAATTCAATCCCATACAATGCATTTTGAAAAGTCGCTACACTGCTCAAAGATTTTAAATAAAGGCAATGTTTTGTACTTAGGAATTGGAAATAGTGCCCTAACGTCTTTGGGTTGCGATTTTCCGTTTGACTAAACAACTAAACATCCTTTTGATAAATTTCGTGAAACCTTGAGATAGCTTTGATTACGAAGGATTAGAACATCATGTCCTAACGTCTTTGGATGTGACGCTCAGATCCTCTCGAGCAAAGAAATCTCAAAATTTTGGCCCTAATTATCCAAACATTTTTAGAGGATCGATTTCAAAACCTTTTAAAACTTCCGACATTAAGACACTAATTAATCATTTTGGTACCAATTTTGGGCGTGACGAGGGTGCTAACCTTCCTCGTATGTAATCGACTCCGGACCGATTTTTAAAAAACTTTGCGGACCAAAAACACTGCTTTTAGTAAAGCAAAATGTTTTATTAAAATAAAGGTGATCCGATCACACCAAATAATGGTCGGTGGCGACTCAGCTTTTATTCCTATTTTCAAAACCAAAGTCGAACCCGTTTTGTTTTCCAAAAAATGGTTACGACAGCTTGGCGACTCCACTGGGGACTGATTTAGAGAGTCAAGCCATAAATTGATTATTTTCTGTCTTTTGTCGGAAGTTTGAAAGTGATTTGAAAATTACAATCTTTTATTGCATGTTGTTTCAATTTTGGCATTGCATTGCATGACCGTTGTGGTCACACCTTTAGGTGAGAGTGAGAAACTACTCCTTCGTGAGGTTTTCACCTCCGTGCGAGGATAGTGGATCGCTTTCGGGATACATCCGTATTCTATGTCTTCGTGAGATTTTCATCTCCGTGCAGCCATAGGGAAATGTATCCTCGAATCAACTTCGGTCTATATGAGCCTATAATGGGTGAAGATCGAGGAATCACTGGTTCAGTACCCTCCTAGAACCAAACCTCATATAGTAAGCCCTAAAGAACCTACCTAGGTAGAGCCATGCCAAACCCTAGTGGTTAACAATTAGGTACTTTTATCCTTTGCCATCAGATATGAAATCTTGATTTGCTTTATTTTTGTTTTTGCATGGCATATTCATCAAAAGGTGTTGATTCACGTTCAATTGCCCAAATAGATAGCTTTGTCATGGAAAGGGGTTTCTTGATAGAGTGGAAGACAACGGCCGTCCGGGTTTGGGTAGAGATGCAAAGAAGAAAAAGGTGATAGCCTCATGAAGGGCACTTATCGAATTATGGGACTTCACGTGTATCGGTGTCACCCAAAACAATCTTCGGAGATGAAAGAGATATGGGGTCATGGGATCATGAGATCAAGCAATTATTCTGTCATTACGGAGATCTCGCCATATCCGCTTTCGACGTCAAGGTAGACCAAAGACCTATTTAGAGCTATGGCCCAATTTTGGAATCCCGCTTATAGTTGTTTTACTTTCGGAAAGTGGATCTAGTGCCTACTATAGAAGAATACGGCATTACTTCGTTGTTGAAAATTCAAGCCGACAAAGTTTATACGAGACACATTAACGTTCTCACCTTCTTGAAAAAGCTGATGAATATTACGGGAATGAGTGACCAGTGGGTTGCGGCACGGATAAAACAAAAAGGAGATTGTAAGTGTATCCCTTGGAGAAATTTAAGGGACTTGATCATAGCACACCCGGATGTGAAGAAAAGGGTTGACATCTTTGCCTTGAGCATTTATGGATTGATCATCTTCCCTAAAGCTCTAGGGCATGTAGATGAGGCGGTCTCAGACCTATTCGACAGGTTGGATAGAAGAGTCATGCCCATTCCTGCAATTCTGGCCGAAACTTTCAGGTCTCTAAACGCGTGCCGAAGAGCGGGTGAAGGAAGATTCACCGGTTGTGCACAGCTCTTGTTAGTATGGTTCAACAGTCATTTTTGGAAAGTGGAAAAGGCACCAGGTCGAATCTTCTCCGAGGACTATTCTCCGCTAAAGGAATTAGCAGCCACACCAAGGCGAGAGGATCTTACGGAAGAAAAATGGATGACAATTCTGCAAAACCTGCAAGAGGAAGACGTGGTATGGAAAGCTCCTTTGATGGTTCCTGATGAGATACTATATCGATGTGGAGATTTTGACTGGGTTCCGTTATTGGGAGTATGGGGAGCCGTTGGATATGCTCCTCTCCTTGTGTTGAGACAATACCGATCGAGACAGTTTATACCCGCAACACAAGGTCTAATTCAGTGTGAATTTGAATACAAAGGGGATCATTGTAAGAAAAGGGTTCGTGAAATAGCAAGCGCTTGGAGTCAGACTCATAGAATGAAAAGGTTTGCCGCAAACCCGATGACAACTCCGAATCGACCGATGGAGAAGCGAGAGAATCAACGACAACATTCCCACACCGAGCCGGGAAGACGCCGATCAATGGAGGAGCACCTGGTAATCCCATCGAGCTCAAATCATCAAACAAGATTTTGAGAAAGGAATGCGAATTAGGGAAAAGAATAGAACGGTTGGAAGAAGAGAAGATGCAGTTGGGTTTGGACGTCGACATTCAGAAGCTAGAGGCCGAAAAATTGAGAAAAGGGAAAAATAAAGCTGAGGAAGACTTGGACAGTTTGAAGACAGACTATAAGAAGTCGAAGGTCAATGAAGCTTCTTTGGATTAGGAAAAACATCGAACAATGGGGTCAAGAACTCGGAGAAGAAAAAATAGAGCTAGCCAATGGGAACGAGAACTCCGAGATACTCAAGCTCGAGAAGATACTCAAAAGAAGTCCGCAAAACCCAAAGCGAAAGAGGAATTAAAGACTCGGTGGCGTAATTGGAAAGAACCTTGTATCAAGATCGTAGCCGCAACTCTGCAGAGAATTAAAAGCTAGCACGGTAAAATTAAAGAAATGAAAGCGAGAATCAAGAGCTAGAATCGCTTTACATGGTTGCGAGTCATGGTGGAGCTGCTGGAAGTCAATGAGGGCGTTGGAAGCAACAACTTCATCACTCCCAAAATCAAGTCGTGGATCGGGATTACATCATGGGGAAGCCGTGGCTCAAGTGCGAGAGGTCGCAGAGCATTTGCAAACCTTAGAGTCCAAGCCGATGTACTAAGTTTATTTTATGAATCAAAGTCAGAACAAGGACAAGAGTTAGCTAGGCTTCTTGAGGAAGTCAAGGCCTTAAGCATTAGGGCGAGGCCTTATATGTAATCCATTCTATGTAAAGAAACTTGTTTTCTAGAGAAGTTATTCTAATGGAAATTGAATCAGAATTAATGCCTTTTTTGCATACATTTCATGCATTAGCATTACATTGCATCATGTGCATTAAATCTTACAAAAGAACCTTAAATTGTGACAGTTACCCTGGAACATCGCTACAATACGCGAGGTAAAACTAAAATTATGGATCAAAGGATAGAAAGACTAGAGCAAATGCAAAGGGAAATACAAGATCAGATGCAAGAACGATTAACCAAAATGCAGCAAGATATGATAGAACGGATGCAAGAATCCCAAAACAACATGATAAGTCAGCTGGCGCAACTATTGGCCAATGAACGAGGAAAGGGCGCCGCTGCTAGCTCAGGGAATAATGATGACCGCTACCCTCCGGATTTACCCCGCCAAATACCCAAGCACCACCGTAAATATGCCCCAAAGGACGCCTGTTGTTATCGAGCCACAAAGATTGAGTTGAGACCAGAATGCCAAGACTTCCGACCGGTTCAGGCACTAATCCCGGAGAAGGTCCGGCTAACCCTATAGTCCCCGACTTCGATGAAATGGCTGAAATGGATAAGGCAAAAGCGAACCTTCCCAAACAACTCGAGGATCGTTGCAAATGGTTAGAAGAGAAGTTTAAGGAAATAGAGACTACTGACCATCGCTACGGGGTGGACGCTAAAGACTTGAGCCTAGTCCCAGATCTCGTACTTCCTCCAAAATTCAAGACCCCAGATTTTGAAAAATACAATGGGACCAGTTGCCCCGAAACGCACATCACAATGTATTGTCGACGGATGGCGGGACATGTTAATAACGATCAACTGCTGATTCACTATTTTCAAGACAGTCTGGTTGGGTCCGCGGCCAAATGGTACAATCAGCTCAGCCGTACCCAGATCAAGTCATGGAAGGACCTAGCACAGGCCTTCCTTAAACAATACGGGCACATAGTTGATATAGCACCTGATCGAATCACGCCCAAAACATGGAGAAGAAGCCAAACGAAAGTTTCAGCAATATGCCCAATGATGGAGGAAATAGCCACACAAGTTCAAATGCACCGCTTTTGGAAAAGAGACCGCCATGCTTTTTATTAATACCTCAAGGCCCTTTCATAACCCATATGATAGGGAGTACAACTAAGAGCTTTTGATATAGTAATGGCGGGAAATGATCGAGCATGCTATAAGGGTGGCAAAATCGAGATAGGAGAAAGCACCGCGAGAGTCGCCCTAAGAAGAAAGACGGTGAGGTAAATAATGTGAGTACATATAATAGAGGATACCCGAAAGCGATCGCGATTAATCGACCAAAGGCGATTCTACCAGCAACCGGGGCCAACAAGACAGAATCGGGAACTAGATCAAATTCGAAAGGATCCAATTCACGCCGATTCGATAACGCATAAAAGAGTTATACCGATTTTATTCAATGAGCACATCGTGTCCCCGCTTTTATTTACAACCATTGCAAATTTTATACCCTAAGTGGTATGACCCAAACGCCAATGCGATTACCACGCAGGATAGAGGGCATTCGATGAGAATTGCCTCGCCTTCAAAAAGGTAGTCGAGGCTAATCAAAATGGGTGTTATAGCTCTTGATGACTTGGTAAGAAAGGGAACCCATTGCCCAATCACGAGGAAAAAGGGTGAACGTGATCGGTGAGGAGATTGCGAGAAAGATCAAGAGAGACGTCACCGAAGTGAAGACCCCATTACGAATAGTCTGGAAGGAAATGGTAAAAAGAGGATTGATAGAGTCAGATTCTATAGGAAGCAAAATACATATGAAGAATGGTTGCGAATTCCATAAGACGAGGGGGCACGAGATCCAAGAATGTGCTGAGTTTAAAATTTTGGTGCAAGGCCTCATGGACAACAAAAGAGTGGAGTTTTATGAAGAAGGAGTGGAGGAAGAGGAAATATCGCTGACCGAGGAAGAATTGACAAAGCCGGAGTTAGTTACCCGAGAATCATCATTTCATGAACACGTAGGCGAGTATGTGGAAAACCAAAATCACAATTGTAAACTCGCTTTTCCCTACCAAGATAGTAAAAGGGTGCCTTGGAATTATAATTGCAATGTGACAACACCAGAACGCAAGGTTCCGCTTAGTATTTTTTGAGGAAGTCAAGAACAAAGGTTCCTATACGCGAAGTGGAAAGCGTTATGATCCCGAAAACAGAGAAGCAGGGAGCGCGAAATCAAGATCGTGTCGACAAGGTGAAAAAGAACCCAAGCCGTTATCAATGAGCCCGTAAAAGAGGAAGAGGCTAAAGAGTTCTTAAAATTTTTAAAACACAATTGAATACGATGTGGTGGAACAACCGCACAAACAACCAGCCAGATCTACGTGTTAGCACTACTCGAGCTCAAGTGCATCGCAAGCGTTAATGAAATCTTGAATGAGACCTATGTTACTAAGGATATATCCGCCAACAAGTTGGATCGCCTGGTTAGTAACATAAGTTACCGATAATTTCATCTACTTCACGATGACGAAATCCCACCGGAGGTATGGGGTCAAAAGGCATTGCACATAACTACCCGCTGTAAGGATACACCTTGCCAAGTGTGCTAATAGATAATGGGTCAAGATTAAATGTCTTACCACTAGCCACACTTAAGAGGTTGCCGATAGATAGTTCTCATATGAAATCTCGCCAAAACATAGTGAGAGCATTCGATGGCACCGAAAGAAGAGTGATGGGAAGAATAGACATACCATTATTGATCGGACCTAATACCTATGAAGTAGACTTTACGGTCATGGATATCAAGCCTTCTTACAATCGCTTACTAGGAGGCCTCGGATTCATTCAATGGGTCAGACCTTCATCATCGCACTTAAATTGAAATTGGTAAGAAAATCTATTTGGTAACTATAAACGTCAAGATGATATCATAGCAAGCTGTTACCAATGAAGCGCCATACCTAGAGACGAATGAGGAAGCCATTGAATGTTCATTTCGATCCTTAGAATTCGTGAATGCGACTTTCATTTCGTAAGGAAATAAAGTCCGAATCACCTAAACTATCCAAGACTACCAGGATGGGATTGCAAATGTGATGGGAAAGGGGCCTCTACCGGAAAAGGATTGGGTAAATATCTCCAAGGAAAGTCCAGCCCGATCTTTGAAGGAAAAAAGGATCGCTTTGGTTTAGATTTCAAACCGGATGCTAAACAAATGAAGAAGGAGATAGAGAAGAGACAAGAAAGGAGAAATGCCAGGCTGAATGGAGAAGACGTTAAGTGGGAACCGATGATATTTCCCCACATATCTCGCACCTTTGTATCGGGAGGAATGATTTACCCGGGAAAAGAGTCTCCTAGAGGGGAATGTCCTCACATCAACGCCATACACGATGAGGAAATTAATCAAAGAAGCTTGTCGGGCATCCGCCCATATGAACCTGGAAGCACATTAGACAATTAGACTGCAGAGGAATTTCCTGTAGTGTTTAGAGATTTTGCAGAGTAATATTCGTAACACTCATGTTGTTTTTAAGCCTAGAAACAATGAGATTTCTTTTGTGAAACAGCTTATGTTCGGACATTTTGTTTTAATAAAATGCATCTTCAATTCTACTCAATATTCTCTTATTTTACATTTTTACCATTTATTCTTTGTTCTCATTCATATCATGTGAATAATTGTCCTCAAATTCTTTTGTTCTTTATACACCCTTCGATACCCATTATGTGTCTCTAGACATCAATGATATGAGTAATGATACTACTGATTCAGAGGTCTGCTTTGAGCAAGACATGTGTTCAGAGGAATCTCGGGACTTTGGAAATGACATGAATCGACTTGCCTCCGGATTTGTTGAGAATGGTAGAGCAAGAAGAAAACAGATCCTACCCCATAAAGAGTCGGTAGAAGCGGTGAGCCTAGGAGAGGGCAAGAGGTGAAAATAGGAGCTTGTATTATCTGCAGAAACCAAAGGGACCTCATCGAACTACTCCATGAATTCAAGGATGTGTTCGCATGGTCGTACTCAAGATATGCCCGGACTAAAATCGATATTGCAAGACAATCGATCGCCCATAAAGGAAGAATGCAAGCCACCCAACAGAGCTCGGAAGGATGCGACGGCACGTCTTGTTAAAGATAAAGAAGAAGTCGAGAAACAATTTAATGCCGGGTTCTTACAAGTGGTCAAGTACTCGGATTGGGTGGCTAATGTTGTCCCCGTCCCCAAGAAAGACGGGAAGGTACGAATGTGCGTAGACTACAGAGACTGAACAAGGCCACCAAGGATAATTTTCATTGCCTCACATCGACACTTTAGTAGACAATACTGCAGGTATTCGTTGTTCTCTTTCATGGATGGTTTTGAGGTACAACCAAATAAAATGCATCCAAGGACATGGACAAGGCAGCGTTTATAACCATGGGGAACATTTTGCTACAAGGTAATGCCATTTGGGCTAAAAATGCGGTAGCGACATATCGTAGAGCCATGGTAACCTTATTCCATGACATGATGCATGTGGAAATTGAGGTTTACGCCGACGATATGATCGCCAAATCCGAACGAAGAAGAGCACGTCAGTGTCTTGAGAAAATTGCTCTTGAGGTGAGAAAATTCAGTTGAAGCTTAACTTGCAAAGTGTACCTTGGGGCTCGGTTCGGGAAGTTGCTCGGGTTCATAGTCGATGAAAAGGGATTGAGGTTGACCAGATAAAGTCGAGCCATACAAGAATTACCTCCACCACGCACCCAAAAAGAAGTTAGAGGTTTCTTAGGAAGGTGAATTACATCGCTTCGGTTCATTTCACAACTGACCGAGAGATGTGATCCCATATTCCGTCTCCTCAAGAAACACAACCCAGGCACATGGGATGAAGAACGCCAAAAGACCTTCGAAAAGGTGAAACAATACCGACTCAGCCCCGGTATAATCGCCTCAACCGGACAAGCCCTCATCCTTTATCTAATCGGTGACTTGATAATTCGATGGGATGCGTCTTTGGTCAACATGATGAATCGGGGAAGAAAGAAAAAGTGATATACTACCTTAGTAAGAAATTCACCGCATGTGAAATGAGGTACCCGCCAATCGAGAAATTATGTTGTGCCTTGATTTGGACAACTCGAAGGTTGAGGCAATACATCTTTGTATCACACGACATGGCTCATCTCAAAGCTAGATCCCCTAAGTATATGATGGAATCTCTGCTTGAATGGAAGGATGGCCAAGTGGCGATCCCGCTTCGAATTTGATATCGCCTATGTAAACCAAAAGGCAATAAAAGGGAGCGCGATAGCGACTTTCTAGCCAAGAGAGCCCTTGAAGATTATGAGCCCTTGGATTTTGATTTTCTAATGAAGACTTGATGTACGTGGCGGACATTGAAGAAGGTACCTCAAGACCATCCTTGAAATTAAATTTTGACGGGCATCAAATGTGGGCAATGGAATTGGGGCGATCTGATATCCCCAAAAGGAGACCATTATCCATTCACTTGTAAACCGGATTTCGATTGCACTAAAAATATGGTGAGTATGAAGCTTGCATCATGGGGCTCCACCGCTATCAAATACAAAATCGAGGTGCTAGAAGTCTATGGAGACTCATACAGTAATCTATCAACTCAAAGGAGAATGGGAAACCAGGATCCAAAATTGGTTATCTATAAAAGATTGGCCCAAGAACTTGTCAAAGAGTTCGATGACATCACTTTCAATTACGCCAGGGGGCGAGAATCGATGGTCGATGCCACGCCACCCTAGCTTCCATGGTCCGAATAAATGAAAGCGAAGATATGAAGCCAATACAAATGAGCATTCATCAAGACCCAGCCCATTGCTACAATGTCGAGGAAGAAGGGAAAACTGACCCACCATGGTACCACGATATATTGCGGTATGTGAAGAATCGTGAGTACCCCGATCAAGCCACTGAGAATGAAAAAAAGACACTGAGGAGATTAGCCTGTGATTACGTCTTGGATGGAGAAGTCTTATACAAGAAAAGGAAGGATCAAGTGCTGCTGAGGTGTGTGGATGCCACCGAAGCTAAGCTAATCCTAGAAGAAGTACATGAAGGTGTCTGTGGAACTCACGCTAATGGTTTCACAATGGCCAGACAAATAATGAGGTTTGGGTATTATTGGTCCACCATGGAGGGAGACTGTATCAACTATGCCAAAAAATGTCATAAATGCCAGATCTATGGAGACAAGATTCACGTACCCCCGTCACCTTTACATGTTATGACTTCTCCATGGCCATTTTCCATGTGGGGCATAGACGTCATTGGGCCAATATCTCCGAAAGCATCGAATGGGCATCGATTCATCTTTGTGGTCATCGACTACTTCACGAAATGGGTGAGAGCGCCTCATATGCTAACGTCACTAAATCGCCGTTAGCGTTCTTGAAGAAGGAAATCATTTGTCGATATGGAATGCCCGAAAGGATCATATCGGACAACGCTACTGAACTTAAACAATAGCACGATAGCATGGGTTTGTAGCCAATTCAACATCAAACACCACATTCATCACCAGACGCTAGAAAATGAATGGGGCAAAGGAAGCGACCAACAAAAACATCAAAAGATAGTGGGAAAGATGATCGAGACTTATAGAGACGGCATGAGAAGTTGCTGCTCACACTTATGCTTATCGAACGTCCGTCAGAACCTCTCTGGGCAACGCCTTTCTCATTAGTCTATGGGATGGAGGCGGTCCTACCTATTGAAGTGGAAATACCTTCTCTCCGAGTATTGTCAAGTGAAACTAGATGAAGTGAATGGATCTAGGCTCGATATGACCATTGAACTTAATTGAAGAAAAAGATTGAGGGCTATCCGTCACGGTCGGATGTACCAAAAGCGAATGATGCGAGCCTATAACAAAAAGTTCGCCTAAGGGAATTCCACGAAGGGACCTCAGACTAAAGAAGATCCTTCCCATACAAAAAGACCACAGAGGAAATGGATGCCGGCGGGAAGGACCGTATGTGGTGAAGAAAGCTTTCTGGGAGGTAATCGATTTCGACAGAGATGGACGGGAAAAGCTTGCCCAACCCCGTGAACTCAGATTTAGTTAAAAAATACTTTGCTTAAGATAGAAGAAGCCAAGGTGAAAACCCGCAAAGGGCACTTTGAGACTTCGAAAAAAAAAAATGGAGAGGCCAAGGTGAAAACCCGCAAAAGGGCACCTTGGGACCAAAGGGCTTTTTGAGTTGAAAACCCGAAAAGGGCGGCTCAAATTTTGAATGGACACGTCGCGATCTCGTGGCGCCATAATCAACAGAAGAGGAAGTACGTTGCATATCGGGGCATCGACAAAATACTTCGAGTCTTCTAAACACATGACGGGCTCAGAGCAGTCTTCTTGAATCTTGTATATAGAAGCCCAATTGGCGATGTCTAGGGCGCTTGATCCATGTTGTTAACTTACCATTTTTGGGTTATTTTCTCCGAAAGAAAAGGATATGTCCCAAATCAATTTTCTTTGTTTTGAAATAATTCATTTTCTCATCGTTATCCATCATCAACATGATGCATTAAAAACAAATTGATGAACTAACGATTTCACAAAAGAAAGTTCCACGTATCACTTTGAAAATCTCTAGATGAAACAGGAAGCCAAAACAGAACATTTGTTTAGAGCTTCCATGAACACAAGATAAAGACATTGGAAAAAGGGGTCTCGGTGAAGACCATTTCTTCAAAGTCCTACGCCCATTCAAACAATTGTGGGGGGTGAATAATGTTACTTGGTTATGTAGAAGAGTATAACAGGCCAATTTTCGATAAGGAAAGATTCAAAAACCCTAAATTGTTGAGGAACGAATCTAAAACAAACCAAGTCGAGTATTCTTCAAGAAGGAGTTGTGACTCCCGGGGAAGACAGCTAGAAGTCAAGGCAGACCTGTGTTCTAAGGCCTAAAATAGGCTTCGAAATTTCCACAGGGGCAAGCCATTCATGCGAAAACGATCACTAAGAGGAAAACGAAGATAAAACCTTGACAGACAAATGAGTGATAACACCTTAAATAGGAATCATACTCATAACATTCTGACTCATCTTACTCATGCATCCTAATCATTAGGCATAAGCATGTATTCATTCTGCAGGATATGTCCTCAAGAAGGACAATACGGTTGAGCAGATCTCGTCTCCCTGAGCATGCAGTGGAGCAGATCAAAGATAGTCGATTTGACCTTCTTGAAGTTGCAAGAAGCAGATCGAAGATCACAAATTTGACGTTCCTGAAGTTGCAGGAAGCAGATCGAAGACATCAGTCCTGGGATCCTTGAGTTTGCAAGGTCGATTGAAGAAAGCGATTTGACGTTCACGAAGTTGCGGAAGCGGATCGAAGACATCACCGGTGATCCTTGAGTTTGCAAGGGTCGATTGAAGAAAGCGATTTGGCGTTCTGAAGTTGCGAAGCGGATCGAAGACATCGGTCGGTGATCCTTGAGTTTGCAAGGGTCGATTGAAAATAGCGATTTGGCGTTCTGAAGTTGCGGAAGGATCAAAGATATCAGTCTGGTGATCCTTGAGTTTGCAAGGATCAGATTGAAAATAGCAGATTTGACGTTCCTGAAGTTGCAGGAAGCAGATCAAAGATATCAGTCTGGTGATCCTTGAGTTTGCAAGGATCAGATTGAAAATAGCAGATTTGACCTTCCTGAAATTGCAGGAAGCAAGATCGAAGATATCAGTCTGGTGATCCTTGAGTTTGCAAGGATCAGATTGAAGATAGCAATTTAGACATTCCTAAATTTGCAAGAGTAGATCGAAAATAAACAAGTCACATCCCATTGAAGTCGCAGCAAAGAGTAGATTGAAGCCACATATCGGTGGAGTGGATCAAGCAACAAGATACGGTGGGCGAAGTGACACTACCAAGAAAAGACACCAAAAGAAGTTAAGGCCCATCGAGGCCGGGCAAATGGGTCTTTTCCTATGTCTTTGCTCTATTGCAGATTACGACAATGAGCAAAGAGGGCGTATCTGCACCCATTTACGATCCGGCCGATTACTAAAATAAACCCAATTACATGCCCAAAATAAAACCAAACCCAAAATAAAAAACAAGCCCAATTGAACCCAAACCTACGGGCCCAACAGCCCACTATCCTCTTTTCAAGAAGCTAGGGTTCCCGAGAACCCTAGCCGCAACCCTAGCCACCAACCCCACCGACCCTTCACCGACATCACCCACCACGAACCTACCTCCGACACCGCCGCCGCCACCGCTCCATCCGCCCCCCCGCAGAGAGAAAGAATGAAGCAAGTCGGGTTTTTTTTTAAAAGATGGGAGAAATGAAAATTTTGTAAAAATTTTGAATTTATAACCTAATCAAACGACGTCGTTTTGGCCGATCAAAAGCCCCAAAACGACGTCGTTTAGCCCATCCGACCGAATCCGACCCGCTTACCCGAGGATCCGCGTGTTTTTTCGAAAAAGTGGTCTATTTTGCTAGCTGAGCCCTCCGCATTATTTTAATTTTGCGATCAAGTCTTTATAATTTAAAATTAGCTCTATAATTTGCCCCGATTTGCGATTAAGCCCCCTCATTGTATGCGTTTTGACAAAAAGAATTAATTGTCTGTTTAGGTCCCCTACCTTTCGCAGCAGCATTCTGAATAAGTCCTTTTCTTTTGTTTTATTTCTAATTAACCCCAATATTCCTATTTTAATAAAATTGATTTCGTTTTAATTATTGTTGCAATATTTTTAAATCTTGTTGTTATTACATCATTGTCATTACTGTTATTATTATTATTTGTATATGTTTTATTGTTATATTGTCTTACTAATCTTATTATCATTATTATCCGTTATCTCAATTATATATTATGTATTATTATTTCTCTATTACTATTTACTATCGCGTTCAGATATGTCACTATTTTATTTTATTCTATTTTTTATTTTTATATTTTTATTATTATGATTAAAATTATTATTCTATGCATTATTCGTTGATGTTATCATTATTATTGATATCTGTTTTGTCATTATTATTACTACTATTATTTTTATGTATTTATATTTATTTCATATGTATTATTTTTTTTTTGCTAGTACCGTCATTTTGTATTATCGTCTTTGTTTTATTTTCCATTTCAAGTATCACCTCTATTACCTTGCCATTGTAATTTCTTATTTTATTTATTTATTTATTTATTCATTTTGTTATCATTTCGTATCATCATAATATTATTATTATTTGTGTTTTTATTTATAACATTCACATCCATATTTATTATCCTTGATTTATATTATATTTTGAACAAAAGATTATCGTATTTTATAAAAAAAAATTTCAAAATGAGGCAATGTTTTGGTATTTAGAAACTCGAAAAATAGTGCCCTAACGTCTTTGGGTTGCGATTTTCGATTAACTAAATAACTTAACATCCTTTTTACAAAGTTTTGCGAATCACGAGATGACTTTGATTACGAGAGATTAAAACATCGTGTCCTAACGTCTTGGATGTGATGTTTATATCTTTTCGGGACAAAGAAATTTCAAAATTTGACTCAAGCCTTTCTTAAATTCAATCCCATACAATGCATTTTGAAAAGTCGCTACACTCTGTTCAAAGATTTTTAAATAAAGGCAATGTTTTGTACTTAGGAATTCGGGAAATAGTGCCCTAACGTGCTGGGTTGCGATTTTCCGTTTGACTAAACAACTAAACATCCTTTTGATAAATTTCGTGAAACCTTGAGATAGCTTTGATTACGAAGGATTAGAACATTATGTCCTAACGTGCTGGATGTGACGTTCGTATCCTCTCGGAGCAAAGAAATCTCAAAATTTTGGCCCTAATTATCCAAACATTTTTTAGAGGATCTGTATTTCAAAACCTTTTAAAACTTCCGACATTAAGACACTAATTAATCATTTTGGTACCAATTTTGGGCGTATCGAGGGTGCTAACCCTTCCTCGTGCGTAACCGACTCCCGGACCCGATTTTTAAAAAACTTTGCGGACCAAAAACACTGTTTTAGTAAAGCAAAATGTTTTATTAAAATAAAGGTGATCCGATCACACCAAATAATGGTCGGTGGCGACTCCCGTTTTATTCCTATTTTCAAAACCAAAGTCGAACCCGTTTTGTTTTCCAAAAAAATGGTTACGACACTTATTTTTTTTACAAAATGACAAATATTATTTTACAAAACCATGGATACGAAATTCTTGATTTTGGTTAAAGGAATAATTAAATCATATACTTTAGGGCCCTCTTTTTAATGTATTGGGGTCATCTAAACCAGTTTCAACAGTATCAAACAGATAAGATTAATATAAGTACAAACGTTATCACTAATTAATTTAATATAACAGTAATATCCGTGTGTTAGGTACTTCCCAATTATATCCAACACTCACATACATGCATATACATATACATAAACATATATGTAGCTCAAAGTATCTACAAAGTCAAGATAAGATCAAATTAGTTTTTAATTATTAAATAGATTAATTTAATCCACGTTAAATTCAAACAGAGTTAATATTTACAGTTTAAGAAATTATATAATTTTTTTTTCATTTATAGTTAAACTCTATATAAAATATTTTATCTACATAATCATCAAAGGCTTTTAAAATATAATTTTCTACAATTTGACCTTATTTGATTTTTTTACAGTGAAATGATTAAATTAATCTATTTAATAATAGATAGACTAATTTGATTCGATCGCTATAATAAAAGAACCTGACACTAATTACCTAAATTTGTTATGCTTAAGCAGATAAGCAACAGATATGGAAGCACCCTAAAAGTTGAGATTTCATGAAAATAATTTTGTGCACTATACACGAACACATTACGTCAAAAGAGAATTGTCCGAATAAAGTAGTATTATTTTTAAGTAAAAATCCCTAAAGTTAAATACTAATAATAAATTTTTAAGATGAAAACAGAAGTATCTGTGTCAACATCATGCGATAAATAAAGGACACGGTTTTTTGTCACCTCATGTGCTTTGAATTTGGACTAGAAAGTGAAAAAGGATAATAACCATGTTCTTCATACATATATACATATATATATATATATATATATATATCATATTTGATGTTGTTGTTTCACCAGAAAGCCTGGCAGGCAAATATTTGTCCCTCGATCCATTGCTATCGCCGACTTTCAGTTCAAATGTCCGAAATCACTCTCTTCGTACCATTGAAATAAAGCGTGTTATGTTAGGGTTAATTTCTACCCAACATCCTTTAATTATAGCCTAAATTTTAAATTGACCCCATTTCAAAACATTTTGTTGGGTCCTCCTACATTTTATTTAAACCGGTATATTGTCTTTTTAATATATTAGATCCAAATTGTTCACGCGATAGGTATACAATTTACAATTTGATACACGTGTTTTAAATATGTTTCACGTTTTATCCGAATTAACATTTAATGCCTAAACTGATAACTAGGTGAAAAAAAAAGACTTGGTTGATAAAGTACTCTAATACTTTAAGGATTCTATTATAATGTTTTGAAATTTATGTACCAATGTTTTATCCCGATATGTTATTACCATTTCTTCTTTCACATTTGGCCTTTCTTTCAGCCAATGTGTAAATGTGGTACTTGTACGAAGAAAATATCCAATTCAGTATATGGACTATTTTGATATGTATCAATGAACCCCAAAGCCTTAACCCCATTTATTCGTTGTTGCCAAGTCAACATATAAATTATACGGTGTTATGACTTTGGAATACACGTATCAAATTGGACATTCTCTTCGTATAAATACTACATTGTACATTAAATCAAAATTCAAGAGCCAAATATGATATTAACCCTTTTTTTTTTTTGGTAATGCTAGGAGCAAAAGAGATCATAAGACCATACAACCTGGAGTTATCTCAATGAGGTAAGCCTATGATTATAGATAATAAGGGCTATTTATATATTTGCATCCCTGTTGGCAAACATGAATCTTCTTGGAAGATATATGGAAATGCCCATGAAAGACATGCCATCATGCTAAGATCATGTCAATAGATAGAGAATTAATTATATAGAATATTGGGTGGTTCATATAACTAATTTATGCTACTAACTCCAAGAGGGAAAATTTTCAACAAATATTTTTTAATTTATTTTTGGAACCAATGTATTTTTTATATACGTTATACGTTTTATACAATTTAAATTTTTTGAGGTTTATAGTCGCCACTCGTAACGATGGGTCTTCAAAGTTTGAATCCAGATCTTTTTTTTGAAAATATAATATATTTTACCATTACACCAAACACTTATTAGTATTTACTTTCTCTCTTTATATTCTTTATTAAAATGTCATCTTTCTTAAATTTTCATTGGTCTAAATATGGATTTTCATGCTTACTTACTATGCTTTTATATAGAAATTTTAAGGGTGTAATTTGTAATAACACGTTAATGTTTTTGAAACATGCATATCATTGTCTTATTAATCATTATATGATATATATTTCCATGTTGATTGATATGATCAAAATTATGATCTACTTAGCCCTACATATAGTACTACATGAGAGATGTTCTTTGACTTTTGCTTTTTTTTTAAAGAAAATTAATTAATTGTGATAAAGCATAAAAATAAATGTGTGATCCACCGACGTCCCACAAAGAATTTTGGGTATTGACCACTAATAATTATAATCATGATTAAGATCAAAGTCTATTCAAAATCATTCTTCATTATTTGTGCTTTGCAAATTTTATTTTTCATTTTATATCAGCAATTCCATCTTTTAAAACACACTTGATTGTAAAATCTATTTTTTTTAAATTAAGTGGTAAAATTTTACTATTAGTCCTTATCTTGTGTAAGTTATTGATTTGATCTTTATATTTTAATTTGGTCAATTTTAATTCATATATTTTTTGAATTTTAAAATTTCGGTCCAATAACTCTAAAATCTATTAACTAACACGATTTGTCTTTTTGTGAGTATTATATGAAAATAGCAAGCCGAAAGGGATAGCCAATGCGCACTTCTAATGGCTCTCAAATATAAATAGTTCAAATTTTGCCCTCTCAAAAGATAAAAATTCAACTTAAAGCCATTCTTAATACAAAATTTTTAGCTTTGTCCCCTCTCAATTTTTTTTTCCCAACCCCCATCACATAATTCTTTGCTTCACCTGACATTACATTGTGATAAAATGTTTACTGCATAAAAATTTAAAATTAACATAATTTAACTTAACAGATTTGATGGCTATTGAATTGTGTCAGGGCTGGAATTTAAATTTTAAAAAGTATAAGGACTAAAAATAATCAAATTAAAGGAACTACATCCACAACTTTTACGTAATACAAAAACTGGTAGCAGAATTTTAGCATTTAGAATTGAGAAGTATTATATTAATACTAAAACCTACCTATAGTTGTATGAATACCAAATTAAAACATACTTATTTTGGTATTTTATTGTTTTTAATAAATTTGAATGACTATAATTATTAAAAAAAAAACTTCATTAGCTTAAAATCACGCTTATATGACTATTTCTTCCATTTATTAGGGTTAATTAATATAGCAATAAACTTAAAATACATTAAAATCAACAAATCAGTGTCGAAATAAAATGTGACTATTTCTAACTAATAATTTTTAAAAATTGTCACGATTTGAAAAATCCAACTCGATTTTCATTACAATAGATACTAATAAATGGATGTTTAATTTCTTCTAAACAAACAGATAGCAAATAATTGCAACACATGAGCCAAGAATTGCCTTTTCATGGAATCATGCAACAATTTTCTATTACTCACCTCCTCCTCCATGTGCTGTCTCTTCCCACTCTTTTAATTCATCTATTAATTCCATTATTGTTGGAATGAAATCATATATATATATAAACAATTCTATTATTTTTGGTGTTCCCTAAATTGTGATCCTTAAATAGCCAACGAGGGTCATAGGGACATAATTTTGCCATTATTGTATAGTTTTTTTTGTTGTTGTTGCTTCAAATTGTTGCACATTTCACTTTATTCTTTATTGGTTTATCAAAACTCTTTGGATCGATTGTTTATCTTATATATGCTTTGAAAAAAAATGTATAATTGAAACTAATTAATGATCCAGCTAGACCTTTGCCAACCAAGCCATGTAGGTAGCAGCTTCGAAATTGATCGCAATCACAATCATCTATGTTGTATACATTATAACTTGCATTGGAACTCTTGAATTTGGGATATATATATATATTGTTGTTTAGAGAATAGATGATGACCTCGTAACTTGATGAAACATACACATGCTTTTGCCAACTTGGGATCTTTATTTGTAAATTTATGGAAACAGCTAGCTAGCTTTAGAAGAAAAGGTATGCATATTATAACAAGAAGTTGATTGGGTGTGTTGAAGTCAAAAGAAGTAAGAGGTAGAGGATGTTGGTTCACAAGGTGGTGAAGTGTTGAGGGTTGATCTCTCAAGGTTAAGAATGAGTATTTATAGGTGGGGTTGATCTCCCCTTGGCCTTGGGTGTGTACATCTATTTTGTCATGATTACCCACTTAAAAAGCATAATAATCTTTTAAATAAGTAACGATGCGATTGATATAGATTTGATAGGACCTCATGTGTAATCCTTACAAAGAATAACTCAACATCTGTTCTTTACGAGGTAAGTTAAGAGAACTTCATGTGTTGTGTATGTATTTGTCTACGAGATTAATAGTTGGCGAGTTGTTAGCTACCAGTGAGGTTTCGGTTATAATAGCCTCCGAGCCAAACATAGGATTAAACGGAGTTTCCCTAGTGCCAATATAAGAAGTTGTTCTTAGGGCCTAGAGTATACCAAGGAGTTCTTTTATCCATGCTCCCTTGGTGTCATCCACTTTATTTTTAAGTGCTACCAAAATATTCTTATTCATCGTATTTGTTTGCCTATTTGTTTGAGGTGTCTTGATAGAACTTTGAGCTGGGTATATAGGAAGGGTTATCACATAAGTCCTCGAATTTCCTTGGGAATTATGTCCCATTGTCAGTAATCAGCAAGCAAGGAAGGTCATATATACACACGATCATTTTCCATACAAAGCTCTCCATTTGCTTTTCCGTAACGGTGGCTAAGCCGTCTATTTCCACCCATTTAATGACGTATTCAGTAGCAATCAGAATATATCAATTTTAAGCCAATGCAACTGGAAACGAGCTTAATATATTCATACGCCCAATAGCAAAAGACAAGAACTGGAAATAAGCTTGAGGGACTCAACCGGTTGTCGCAGAATGGCTGTTAAATTTGACTAGAATGCTTAGTTAAACTGAAAATTGCTTACGAATAATTACATATGCAAAAGCTGGCTACCACCAATTGGCAAGTCAATATATACAAAAGTTTTTGATTGACTTTCACAATAGCATTTCAAGGAAGTGATTTTAACATGGAATATTAACCAGCTGGGGAGTGCATGGCTTATGTCATTACCAGACAAACTTAGAAGAAAAAAAACCCATAAATTGATTCCCATATATATATATATATAGAATAAGCATGCATAAAATAAGATTACAAGACAAAGTCCAGGAATCCAGCAGCTGTGCTTTTGAATTCCTTAACCAAAATTCGTGTCCTCCTTCAACACCATGTAATTCCCTTACCTACTATCCCAAATCGATCCCTTCATGTCTACCATATCCAAGCAACATTTTTTATTTTATACACACACCTCGATTAGATCAAAAATTGATTAAGATATCAGTTTAGAAAAAGATATTAAAACGGTTAATCTGAAAATCTAAATGAATCAATTGGACCGATAGACTGATGACCTGATCAATTTAATTAACTACTAGTCCGATTATGAAAATCTTACTCATTTCTTTACAATATATTCATATATACTATCTATATAATTTTTAATGTGATTTTGTTTGATTGGCCTACATCCTAGATGAAAAAATATATGTTATAAAAATAGAGATTATAAAAAGTTTAAAACACCGATAAACATAGAGATCATAAAAAGTTCAAAATACCTTTGAGCCCTAAAACAAAACCCGCTTCTAAGCTACCTAGTGTTTTCCTCGTATCCTTATAAAATCATTATTTAATGATAAATTTAGCTCATACTGTTCATTCATTTTGTCATTTTGGTTCTAATTATTTTCTTTCTTTTTTGGATCATTTTAATGATAAAAATTTTAATGTCATTAATGTGATAATTTGTATGGAAATCGTGTGTACTTTATAAAAAATCTATTTTTTATTTTTTAAAAATTATCTATATTGACAACGAAGTGCATATGTATTATCATGCAATGTGCCACATTTGCCGTTAAAATTTTAATAATTCATTCAGCCTTGCCATAGAGTAAAATCAATTAAAACTAAAATAATTATAAAAATATCAACACATTAAAAACTAAATCCATCATTACATCACTAAATTTTGAATCAATATCTAACAACTCCAAAATAATAATCATCATGAAGAAAAGTTCAAAGCCAACAAATTAAAGACAAAACTCCATAAATCTTTGACCTTTTGTCTGGAAATCAAAATCCATAATGTCTTTAGTGCCCTAATTTAGTCAAAGCATCAAAATGTTGAGAATAAAATAAAAATGCTTCAATGTTTTTTTTTGCATATTTTTGTGGTGCCAAAAATAACATTTTTTAAAAAAAATCTTTGAGATTTTTCATTTGATATTATCATGCATATTCATCAATTTGATAGTATTTTAATTTTGAGTAAATTAATTTAATACAATCTCAGCCTGGATATTCCCTTAATTTTTATTGCTAAATCTTTTGAAGATTTCATATCAAAATCTTAAATCACATTAATTAGATTCTTAACCCTAATTTTATATTCTAGTTTCCTAACAGCTTTGCATATTTAGATTTATTTTTGTTACACTTTTTAAAATTAATTATTATTATTATTTACTTCTATTTCTTCCTAATTAACAATAATCTCTATATTTTGTTAATTTTATATTGTGAACTCTAACATGGCTTAAATTATAAACATGTACATAAAATTATAAATATGTATACTTACCGCATGAATAGATGGAATCTAGTGTATTAAAAAGAGAAATAAATTCTAAAAATTTTAATTGGTATTATCTATTTTTTAAACGCGTTATGTTCGAGTTATTCATGTGGTAAATATATATATATTTAAAATTTAATCTAAATATTTTAAATATATTTTTGAATGTGATATGCTTTGAGGATTGGTTAAGGAAATTTTGGGAGTAATTTAAAATATAGATGAGAATTTGAGGATGTTTAGTGGCCTTCATGTTTATAATCGAATCATACAATTTTGATGACTTTGCATTATATTAATAACATTTGGGGTCAATTGAGCTTCATGCAATGTGAGATATGGTTTTGTTAAAATATTTTTATCGACATTAAATTTTGAATTTACCTAAATATTCTTACCCGTTAAGTTTATTAATCCAACCATTATTACTTACGTGTTAATTGTTCGAAAAATGTTCTAAATTATTTTTAGAAAAATTAAAATATTTTATGAGGATATAAATAAATAAATTTATATTATATATTGTACTAGAAGGTCAAGGGGTTGCTTAGAAAAACATAATGGTCTATAACAGGAAGAGTAACATTGAAACGAAGTCGTTTTGCATTTATATTTTGGTCACCCAATTTTTAAAGTACTTTTATTTTGGTTATTCAAAATGAATTTTTTACAATTTGGCCACTCAACAATCTTTGTAATTTAGCCTGCTTTCATTTTAGTGACAAGGATTAATAGTAAAATTTGACCAATTTCCATTTACGCTTTAAATCCTTTATATATATATCAATTTTATTCATAATATGGGGTTAAAAGAAAAGTACTTACCTAAAAAATTAGTAAATTAAAGTGTATATGACTGACAAAATAACTATATTGTATCATGTGGCATAACACATGTATCTCATGTTGATGTACAATGATAAATTTTAATAATAGATATTAATAAAATTTTTAACAGAATGACCAATTTGCTCTTTAATCAAATATGCAAAGACTAATTTACCTTTTTTGAACTGCAATATGACTCGTAGCATGAAGAATTTCATGATAATCGGGGGTTAAGGTAAGTAACCTGGTTAAGAGTGAGCAAAGAACCTATGAATTCCGTGGTGGTGGTGTCCATCGGTTAAAGGCAACGTAATCAAGGTGATCGAAGCACAAAAGAGTTCCAACGGATTGTGCATTTATAATCAGCAAAAAAGAAGTTTTGCTACTTGGTGACACTAGTTAAACACAGAGTTCTAATGGATGAAATGAAATCATCAAAACTTCCCAAAATACGGGGAAAGACACTCGTAAACCTTCCTCGAACTCGACTTTCTACGTAATCAAATTCTTCCGAACATATTAATGCAATGGAAGAAAACACGAAAACAGAGCATGCTAACAACTTGTATTCCTTGAACTCACAATTTCGGTGGTGTCTTAAAGTTCTGTCTTACCGGACTTTGATCGAGCAGCTTTAAATCCTTTCCACCATTTTTGTACCCTAAAAGACACCTTAGTTGCATGTCTCTTCAATGTTTCACCTGCATCTTTTACACCTTTGATGATGTTCTGTTTCCAATCGGTTTGTTTACTTTCTTTGTCTCTCAACACTTTTCCCTGCAGAAAAAAAAAAAAGAATCGAATAAGAATCACATTGAAACTTCAAATCCGTTTCGGGGTTTTTCGATAAGTACCAAATTCGATGGAAATTGGTCCTCGTCTTCATCTTCATCATCGTCAGCATCTTCACCGAAATTCTTCATGTTCATTAGTTCCTCCCTTGAATACATTTGCATGTTGGGTGCTCCTGGCATACCCTGAATCGTAATAAAGTTAAACAATTAAAATGAGATCAAATATTAACATAGTATGAACAGCATGCTACTTAGCCATGAATCTTTTGTACCTCCATAGATCGTAACATCTTTTCCATTTCAGCCTCTTTAGTTGGTTTTGGTACAAAAGGTTCTCCCGGAGTCCTATCCTGCACAAATCATCAACAACAAAGCAGCTTGATCAGTTTAGCTTGTTATCCAACATTATAACAACGAGCTCGTTTAAATAACCATCATGGATGTACGAGAAGTCGGGCTGCTTCATTCAAAGCATATTACCAAGAAGGCAAACAAATGAAACGAGGCAGTAGACAGAAAGAATTAGATTCATACGACCCAAATTAGACAAATGGACTAAAGCGACAATCCTATTCTTTTCATACTAAACCGAAAGAACAGAAGGAAGTAAATGAAATCAATCAAAGGATTACAGATATGGAATCATGAAAGCACTGGGATACCTTTGGTAGTGGGGGAGGCTTGGTTTTGCATGCCTTAGTTAAGTCTTTACATAGATAATTTGTCAATGACTCAACATCGGGTTTCGACGTGTATATATATTCAGCAACATCAGTATCAGAATACCCCATAACCTGAAAAGAAACATAAGCAGCCACGCTTAACAACAGTCTCGTAACACAAATGTTAAAACGAAAAACCAACAAGTTGACGATCCAAAGCTAAAACTTTTTATTACAAAAGAACAATTCATTTTATGTTAATTAATAATCTAACCTCTTGACAAGTTCTCTCAATTGTCTTACACTCTGTATTGCAAATCCCTTCAGCATCTTGTTCCACTAGCTGCAAATAGATGAAAATTTCATGAGTTAGCATAATAAGAGTTAGATTACATTTTGTCTCCTCTATTCAAAAAAGAGGCAAATGAATCCTACCATTAGAAATTGGTCTCTATATGTCAAAACGAAGAACACGTGGCACACCACGTGTAATTGTCTAATTATTCTGTTAGCCAAACCAATTTTTAGGAATAAAAATGGATGAAATTTTTAGCGTAAAGGACTACTTTGCTCTTTGATCTAATGTCCAAAGATTAATCTGCCCATTTTTTAGTAAAAAGACAAAATGCAATTTGACTCCTAGTACAGAGGCCTCTAAGATACTTTTACCGCCAGTCAGCTATACTGAAGCTCGGCTCCATTCAAAGAAGTCTGTAAAGTATTACCTGTCGAGAGTCAGCTGACCCTCACTCATCCAAATTTATCCCTACAGGTTTTGACTCTCAACTTTACCATAACCCACCCACCATGAACATAGAGGGATTTGAAACTATAAGGTTATAAGGCATTGATAAGGACGGTATTTTGCAGACTTCTATAGATAGAATCAGCAATCCTCAACAAGTCACTATACTTATAATCATTTAACAGATTTTCCATCAAAATTTGCCATCAATACATCCATGTAATCATAAGCAAATTCATTATGCACCCAATAAGCATACCTAATAGTAACTAAATTTTAACAAATATGAACCCTAGGATTAATTGAAATGATACACCTATTTGCCATTAATGGGAATAAATATCTAAATCCAATATGCATTTGATAATAAATTAAGTGCATTTGGATTCAATTTTTTTTAATTACATATCCTATCAAACAAAGCACAAAAAACTTATAAAAAAATCAAGAACAATTATAATTCAATTTACCTCTAATTTATCCCCTTGTTCAACTATATCAATCTTCAAAATCCAATCGGCTTCTTCTTTCTTCAAATTGCAAACATTCTCCGCAATCTCAATGATTTGATATTCTGAGATCTAAAACCCCACCAAAACCCCCCCAAAAAAAATTCAAAACAGAATTCCATGAAAGTAAAATTTAAAGAAAAACCAAAGAAAACCCAGATTATAAAAATACCTTCTTGGGAGAGATCTGGGTTTGTTTCGATTGAACTTGTTGAACCAACTGTGATGCTATCTTCTCACAAACTTGACATTTAATATGAGGAATGTCTTCTTTTCGAGGAATCGCCACTGGTTTCTTGGCATAAACAGAGACAGGCAATGATATTGTCAATAAAAAGAAGAAAATTGGGATGAAAAGAACTGAATTTTGCTCTGTTTTTCCCATTGCTCTGTCTCTTTAGATTATAATAATAATAATAACGAAATAATCCTTGGAAGAGTTCTTATAAAAAGATCTCTTTTTTATGGAAAATGATCGAAGAAGACTCGAAGTCCACTTCAAAGTGTTTAAAAAATAATAACAAGGGTAAATTCTCTTGGTTGGTCACCTAACTTTTAGAATGCTTTCATTTTGGTTACCTAAAATGAAATCCTTACAATTTCGTCATTTAATTTTTAGTGCACTTTCATTTTAACCCCCAAGCATTAAATCTATAATGAAAATTAACTTGTACAAGCAACATCATGTTCACACTCCCATTTTGGTCATCTAACTTCTAATTCATTTTGGTCACTCAAAAAAAAGGACTAAAATGAAGGCAACCTAATAGTTGGGTGACCAATTGAGGTAGTTTAATCTAATAATAATTAATAATAATTTGATAATAATAATATTATATGATAAAAGAACTGAAACGTGTTTCGATGAATTTGATTGGTTGAATTGAGGGTTTAAAGGATGGGGTCCACTTTTTTGGACCAATAGAATTTGAGAAAACACGTAGTTCTATTTTTTTTTTTGTGTGTGTGCGCGTGATTTGACTTATATTTTTCTGGTTTACCAAAGCCGTACTTATTACGTTGTGTTTTTTTCTGTCAAAATAATTATTTTAGGTTAAGATTATTTATTTTGAGTTGAAGTTATTTAAATTTTTTATTTTTTATTTTTTTGATTTTATATTATTTTAAGTTATTTGAATTATTTTGGATTTGTGTAGTTTTAAAATATGTTCATTTTGACTGTAGGATATGAACCTTGTTGATATAATGTATAATGAAAGAAATAAGGAAAATAGAAAGAAGAGTATGAAGCAGTGTTAAGGAGGCCGGTTCACCATAAAAGATAAAAGTTGGAATTAGACAAGCGGACAAGCTCATATTGGAGTAGGCAAGGGCTTGAGGGGTGATTAGGAGAGAAAATGTTTCAATCTTTTCTCCATCCAATGAGAGGGCATTTGTAGTAGGAGTCATCTTGTATTGTAGTGTGATGATACAAGTCGTTACAGTGGATTAGAAATGTGGATGTAGTGATCCCAAATAATACGAGGTTGGTATTTTTAGTGGAGCCCAATCATCACTAGAGGCATGTTCATACTTAGAGAAGTGTTTGCACTTAAAAATAGGTGTCTAATGAGATAATCTATTAAGTGAGTGGCCTTATCATTAGTGTGGATGAATGAAGCCACCCTCGAGGAAGAGTAAGAAGTCTGAGTTCTTACCTGAGAGCACGTGGAGGGCTAGGTGGAGAGAGCAAGGCGGTCTGGCTTGAAAAGATGTCCGAGTAAGGGAGACCCAATGACAAGGAGTAAAAGTTGATTTTTATAGTTCATTGTGTTGACACGTGTCTAAGTTCTGGGGGTATAACAAACATTTTTTATGATTAAATCGTATCAAGTTGGATTTATATTTAGATTTGTCAGATTAAATTTTGCATGCACACAAGATTTTGCCCGTAAAAGTACTAACGAGACCCTTGTATTAGGAGAAGAATTGTATTTTGCCTATTTTACTAAAAAAAAGTGAGTAAATTAATCATTATATATTAAATTAAAGAGTAAATTAATTTTTCTATTAAATTTTTAATTATTTTTTATTGTTAAAAATTAATCTTTATAAGTAGGATTCACAAACCAGTAGCCCAACTTGTAAAAATTAATCATTTTTAATCATATTTGCTTACGTGGCAGATTTATGAAAGAACTGTATGAACCGGAGACAATGAAACTGGATGGTACTGAAAGCCCAAACCCGAAACCCCGGTCCGGTCCCCTCTAAAACCGTAAATTGACATTCTCCTCACTAAGGGCACGTTTGGTTCGCTGTAATGGAATAGAGCTGTAATGGAATAGAGGTGTAATGGAATAGAGGTGTAATGTAATAGAAGTAATAAGTAATTCAACTGTTTGGTTGAATGGAATGGAATAGAAATGTAATAGAATTCTTGTGTTTGGTTGAATGGAATGATGTTGTAATAGCATAAAGAAAAGAACTAAAATGACCGTAATACCCTTAGCGAATTTTTGTTAGGTAAATAATTATTGTTATTGTTATTAAATTTTAATAAGGTTATTATTGAAAATAATTTAATAAAATAATAAATAATTTAATCATATTTTAACATAATTATTATTAAATATAATTTAATAAAAATATAATTTAATAACATGCTTAATATAATTATTATTATATGAATTAAAAATCTTAATATATAATACTATAAAATATATATAATTTATTTTATTATTTTTAAACCGCAATACATATATGTGCTAAAATATCATTATTGAAACAAATAATTTAATTACTTTACAAAAAAAATATTAGAAGTAATTAATTAACTTGAGAATTATATTTCACATCCAAGCATAATATTCATATATTAACAAAAAGTTACATGATTTCATTATTAAATCTACCTCCATTAGTTTTAGAAATTGGTTTTCCCAGCATTTATCAATGCAGTTTTTTTTATTCAAATTTTCTCAAAAATAGGAGGACACCATACGTATTTTTTTTGTCAAAATTATATATCCTTGAAAATATTCATTACGAGTCTCATTCGAATTTGATTGAAAATTCAGAAAGATTAATTGTTTGGCTAACAATGGTACTTAATACTTAATAGTGAAGCCAATATTTTACGGTAGAAGTAATTTAAGCATTATGTTTCTAAGGTTAAAAGTTGGGGAGCCGATTTTAAAAAGATTAGGCATCCAAAATTATGCCCTATATTTGTTGAATTTTAGTATGAAATATATCTGTTGGATGCTTATTTATTCAGATTACCAAATTGAAGAGTTGAGACATTTGTTGGCTTTGTAAATTATTATTAATAAACATTGATTCAATCGACACTTGATTATTAAGTCGTTAGATCGGATGTAATTGAGCTTCTCTTCTATGTTCTTGGTCTATAGTGTTTCCTTGAGTCTTTGTTACATTGAGTACTTTCTTGATAACTTGCTACAATACAAAAAATAATTTTAAACTATGCAAAGAAATGTGATTTATCAAACCGAAAGAAATGCAAAGATACAAGGATAATAGCAAGTTACATGGCTCATTGAACCATACTAAATTTGTCACATGGTGAAACAAACACAAGTTCATGCAAAGACAATCAACTTTCTTGACAAATACTCTCGGTTGAAATACAAGGTATATTCTTGACAAATACTTCCAAGTAGTCTCTGTTGCCTCCCAACCCCATTTTAAAACCAAAAGAAAAAAGCATCGACACTATGGAAGCTCAACTGGTAGGACTTATCTAAGCCTTCATTTAAAAATGTCAACCAAACTTCCTTCATTTAAAAACAACAATTTATGGCATTTAAATCTAGGAATTTATATGCTGAATTTTCAGCATTTGGACATCATTAAACACTTCCAATCAAAATCAAATTTAATAATCCACAATCACACTTTCCTTCATTTACAACATCACTCAAAACATTTAAAATAATGTAATATGCATGCTGAATTTTTAGCATTTAGACAACATTTCAACATGAAAATTTTCCATCTTTTCAACCCATATCAGAGATTGCTAACAAGAAATTACTAAATATAAATTTCTCTTCAATTTAGACAAACAACAAACAGTAACAATACATAGTATTAAAATCAATAACAAAGAACTCAAAGCTTTTTAAACAAGGGAGTCTATATGCTAATTCCAAGATTTGGTCAACATATAACCCTTATAAACGAGATCCAAATTATAAAAAAAAATGTCAACCAAACTTCCCTTCATTTAAAATAAGAGTTTATGGCATTTAAATTTAGGAATTTATATGCTAACAAGGAAACAAAAGCAACTTTTAATGTAATCAGAGGAATGCTAGAATGGGTCCCCAAGTTACGAGGCTTTCGGATGAAGAGAACAATTGTGACTATGCAAATAGGTATATAAGAACAATTGTGATGTTCAAAAGTCAATCACATTTAGAGGATTTGTTGAGTTCTACTTAAAAGTGAAAAAGAAAGATGGAAGCATGCTAAAGCTGTTGTAATTCCATAAAAAGAAACCCAAATAAGTTTTAGACAACTAGATGTAACATCGTCTCGGTCAAAATCTCTCAAAACACGTTGTAAGTAATTGAAAGATAACATCAAAGCTACAAGAGCAAACAAAACCATGGAAACCTTTCAAACAATAGCATTGGCAAGACTTGCAATTCTAGGCCACATGTCAAGACACTCCTTTCCAATGGGACCAAGTGATAGCGAGATCCTCGTAATTACCAAATCAATGAACGAATGAGCTTTGAAAGATCAAATCCAACAATGCAACAACAAATAACTTTCGCCATCGAAACGCAAATCAATAGGCTAAGACCACGACAGAACCAACCTAACAAAAACATACGTTTAGAAGATAACCTGATTTCTAAATTGCATTCTTTACTACAATGAATTTAGACACACAAACATGTACTTTAATTTCATATCTGACTTTGACACACTTCATTTGAAACCCCACAATTCAACAAGCAAATATTATTCTAACTGGGTATGTAGAAACATGAAAACCAGTTCCGAATCACAATCATCTATCTGCATATATTGCATCACAAGTGTTTATAGGCATCAACACAAAATTTGAAAATAGAATATGCCAAATGCCCACCACAGAATCTGTTTTATCCTTGTAAAAAGATATGCAAACCATCGGTAAAGACAGATGGGTCACTTAAATTCGATGAAATTTTGGATGAAAACTGAACACTCTTTCTTTTGCTCTCAAGTTCTACAATTTTGGGAGGATAGTCACTGAAAATGACAGGATCACCTTGCCTAATACCTCTTGCCCCCCTTTAAAGTAACCAACCAAACCACCATTTAAAGCAATTGAAAATCTCGTGGTAGTCATGCAGGCCTTAATCCGTCGAATAGTTTGTCGTGGCGGTTCAATAGCAGCAAGAATAAACCTTCAACTCAATGAATAATTTTCAAGTCAACTCTTAAGGGACGTCTAGCGGTAATTTTACCTCTTTCATTCCCTAGCTAAAGAGAATTATCCGATATGCTTCTCCCTTTATAGAAGCACTCTAGTTTGGTGAGATTAAATTAGGCGTAAGAGGTGTCAACTTTCTCACAAGGATCTTAGTTACACACTTGTATATAAGCGAGGAGCAAGAAATAGGCACGAGATCGACAACATGAGTAGGTTTACATCCCTTAGGAATAAGCACTGACATCAATGTTCTTTGTATTGAAAGTAGCAAAACATCCTCTCCAATTACTGGACCATGCATGGTATACCCATTAGATGGGCTCAAAAATATTTTAACTTTTTCCATGGTCACTAGTTTCACCAAATGCAATTTACCTTCCTCACCCATATAACATTGCAGAAGGTCCTAAATAGTTCTCTTGAACCACCATTTACCTTTTATCCTCAAGACCAATAATTTGTTATAAAGCCCAAAATCTCCTCGTTATATAACTTTGGTCCCATTTTCATAAAAAGGATTTCAATGGACTATCTTTTATTCTTCATGGTGGATAAAATCGAGTTTTGATCTTCATCAATGCCATTTCATCTTGGCTTTTGTTTGTAACGACTTATCAACATCCTCTAATTTGAGTGAGTTAGCTAAGGAGATTACCAAATCAAATGTCTCCGATCAAGATAATTCAAACCTACTAACTGCCTTGCTTCCAGTACTTCTAGTCTCGTGCTTTAGCCTTTTCAGTTTAACAAACGAACAATACATGGTATTACCATAAAATAGACAATGGAGGTTAAAAATCCTAAACCTAGATCCAACCAAGAAACAATCTCAAATCAAATCATAATGAAATCCCATTTAAATGCAAAGCAAATCTATTCAAGCCCATCAACCAAAATCAACAAAATAGCAAAATTAAAAACAATACACAAAATGCAAATTAAAATTGGAAAGAAAAAGAGAGAGACCTGATGGATTGGTGGGTACATAGAATTGGTACAAACAGGGCATTCTAAGAATTCATGAACGCTGGTAGCAGGAGTGATCCCGGTAGCACCCACAATATTGTTGACCATATTACTATTGTTGGCGTTGTTGGTGGCAATGTGAGGCTTTGAAGATGAGAATGGATGGTGACCATGATGAGGATTCGGATGATGCAGATTATGGTGATGGATCTCTTCCTCATTCAATCCATCTATGGATAACACACATTCTATATTATCGTACTCCATTCATACACAGAGACAGACACCACCTTCGTAATCTCGATTCTAATTATTTGTTTGAATCGATACAAAAATTCAAAGAAGATTTACAATATAAAGCCCCATCCCAAAACTTTATATAAAAAAGAAAAGAAAGAAGCTCTCCCTGTCTCTTCTCCTCAAAATTCTTTTACTTTTCCTTTCTATTTTACTATTTTTAATAATATTTTTTTACCTTCTTGAAATAAGAATTAGAGGAATAAGAGAAAGGATTATGAGAGAGAGAAAAATGGAGACCTATGAATCCAAGTGAATCACCCGGAAGCCACCGAGATCATCCGAATCTGCACTTTTACCGAGGAAGCGAGGGGTCGGGATTGAGATGGTTGAGTGGGAGGAGGAGACGAAGGAAGCAAGGGTCTGACCGAGATGGTGAGTGGGAGGCGGGTAAAGCTTTTAGGACAATTAGGGTTTAGCTCTTGAAACCTTTCTTCACAACATCGTAACCTCTAAATTCCACAATTTTTAGTTATTTTTAGCTGACGCCATGGCTTTATCTATGAAAGCTTCTACGAATTCCCCAAAACCCAATTTTCTAATCGGTGAAACCTACCATCTTTCTCTAAAACAATCCATGGAAGACCTTTTAGCTGAAACCCACAAAAAAACCCCAAATTTCTCTGGGTTCATTGATAAATTCCACAGTTTAATGCAAGCAAAAGTCGACCCACCACTGGAATCAATCTGGGTATACACTGCTTTGTCGTTTCGAAGCCGTAATTTCGAAAAAGGAGATCCTTTGAATCGATTATCAATCATAAATGATCTCTTTCAGCTAGTTTCTTCTTGTTCAAGTCCCTGTAATTCTTCCAAAAGCATAGCATTGCTTGCACCAATTGTTTTTGAGGTTTATAAATTAGTTGTGGAAGTACTAGGAAAGGACTCAAGGAAAGTGAATAAAAGGGTTAAGTCTCTTGTTGAAGTGATCATTGGGTATATAAGCATGTGTTGTTGTAAGGGTTTTAGTGAGGAAAGTGAAAACATTGATATGGATTTGGTGATTCCAGTTGAGGATTTAGTTTCTATTTGGATAGATAGAAATGTAAATTTACAATCTTTTTTGCCATTAGTGAGTGATGAGATTTGTGGAATGATTAGTGAAAGAGGGTTTAATGTGAATTACTTGGCTGGTGTGGTTATGGTGGAAGCATTTTTGTTGAAACTTTGCTTGGATTTGAGGATTGGGATTGAAGGGATTGTGTTAGAAAAAGAGTTAAAAAGTTGGGCTGTCGCTTCAATTTCCAGCTTTAACAACTTTTATTTCTTTGGTTAGTGCTGTACATTATTTATTTGTGCTATACTTGTTCAACATTGACTAAATCATAAGCTTATATATGTAGTTTAGTATATATATGTATGCATGTATGTATGTATGTATATTTTCTCTTGAGCAATATTTGCTCTACTTACTATCTAATTATCGCTTTATGCTGATCAGAAATGCTTATGAGGATGTTGCTGCAGCCAGCTTTGCCAGTGACTGCCTTGGTGGTTAGTTTGCAGCGTTTGATTATTTTAAATTCGTTATATCTCTTCCACCCGTTTTACTATGTTTTGTTTTTTGTGCTTTATGTCAAACTGCTCGTTGATGCTTATGGGAGTTGAGTTAGTATGGGTTGTAAATGGTGTGGTTCTATAGTAAATTGTGCATTTGTCTGTCCATACAAATGTTATAACTATTGAAATGCTTATGCTGCATTAACGGTTCTGCCACTTTGGATCGTGGTTTCCGGTTATTCTCTTTTGGCTTTTCATGTTGTGGTGGACATACACAGGATCCCAGTCTTTTAATGATTTCTAAGCATTGGTCACTTCCATGTTGAAGTGAATAGCAATTTTCCTTTTCATGGGCAAGATAGTAAATAGGGGGGGCGTTACAAGGGAGCAAAGGGAATGAAGTATTAGTGGCTCGATAATTGAGCTCAGTCCAAGTCTTCATGCTCATTTTCCTCTTTGTAGCTCCAGTGCAAGATGTGCTTTAACTTGTATCTGGCTTCTATTCTATTATAAACAGTTGATTCCTTCAATGATGTTTTATTATGTCATGTTTAGAGTATTAAGGGTAGAAGTACCATGAAGGCCCTTGTACTATGAGCCAGATTGCATTTTGCCCCCCTTTACTCAGAAAATGGAAGTTAGTCCCTGTACGCTAGATCAAAGAGCAGACTGGTCTTTTTGTTAAAAAATTCAACCATTTTTACTGTTAAAAATTGTTCCTTGTATGTCAGCTTGAGATACACGTAGCACATTATGTGTAATTGTCTGACTATTCCATCAGTGATGCCAGTTTTTAACGGTAGAATGGATGAAATTTTTAATAGAAAAGATTAGTTTGCTCTTTAATCTAATGTATTGGGACTAATTTGCTCATTTTTTTAGTAAAGAGGGCAAAATGCAATCTGATTCTTAGTATAAGGGCCTCCACGGTCCATTTGCCAATATTAAGCTTTTCGTAGGTCAAATGCTAAATTAACATTGATTTATTGATGGTTATTTGAACTGAAGAGACGCTTCGTGGTGCAGGGACCCGAAGATGGAAATCTGCTGAGAAATTTTCTGTATGATGCTGTTATTTTGGTAGAGTACACTTTCCTCAAGTCCGAGACAGTTCACCTATCAAATGAGCACGTAAAAAGTATTGCCATGACAAGATTGGTTGTCACGCTTGAGGCCATCGAGTTATTCAGGTATGAATAGATGTTATATAATTCATAAACTAAAGTTGGTTTTGTATTCATCTTCGATCTACTTTGTCACAGAAAAAACAGGGATCAAAAAAGAGCTACTTGTTATACAAGTGCCTTTGCCAATTCCCATTTACATTCTCAAATAACCAAATGGATCTCGACCCTGATCAGCTCGGATGAGAAAGCCGGAGGAATAAGTGGATCCTCACCTAAAGCTCTTATAAGTAACCACTCGATAGTCTTTTCTTAGTATATCGAGTAACTGTCTGTATCTTTTAAGTTTTATGTTACTAAACTGCCATTGTGCAGAACGGCTATTGAAGCTTGAGAAACAAGGGATAAAGCTATTCAGCGATAGCATATTGAAATACCATGCGAAATTACTCGTCGGCGATTCCAAGGAAGTTGATGAGCAACCGGTAACAAAGATAGAGGAGAAGAAACTCGAGGATGATGAACCTTTGTTTTCCCTTGATGACAGAGAAGATGAAAAAAATGAAGCTATGACAGCAGCATATGTGGCCGCCGCCCGATCGATGAGGCTGATAAATGATAACTCGAGGGAAAAAAGAAAAGGAAGTGAGGGTGAAGAAAAGGAAAAGATCAAGTATTTTAAGTATGATCTTTCAAGCAAATCTAAAGCAGCTAAAGAGAAGGTCTCGGTTTCAGGCTCAGACTCGGGTGCCTCTGATGATGATATGAGCAGTGACAGTGAAGTTGATAACCCTCTCGTGTAGGATGATGGGTCTCATGCGAATGCCGAGATGAACGGCGACGACAAAATCAACAATAACAAAAAGGAAATTAATTTGATCATAGTTTGTTGAAAGGAACATGAATCTAAAGAGCAGATCATATTTAAAGCACTAAGCTTGGATTATTGTTGCTGTTAGGAAAAAAAAAAGTTGGCATAATTTTCTAAAGTATGGCCTTCTACTCATTAATAGATATTGATTCATTGCATTGATCGTCGAATCCCCATTAGATTTTGAGTAGCTTATTAACTTAAAGTATGGTCTTCTACTGGTTATAGTCATTAACAACATTAAAACATTTCATTGAGATTTTATTTTTAGTTTAAATTATGAGGTTGAGTTGAATTCATTTATAGATTGATGTGGGTTTTTTTGTTGTTGTTGTTGATATAAAAGGGTGAATCTACAAAGATCAGGGCAACACTCGCATTCTGTGTAGACTAACACCATGGAGATCATGATGAAGTCGAAGTATCTCATTCGGAGTCTGTAAAACTCTGTGCATACCCAGTGGTTTCGAAAATGAGTGTTGCCCTCTCTATAAACATGGAGAACATTGACCCTCCAATCTCAACCAACCACCCTCTTGATGGCCTTCATGAGTGCACTGTCTGTCCATTTCAACAACTTGGCTCGCTCCTAACTACCATGCTTGTTTGAGTCCCTCACAAGCTCCCAACAGGTACTTAGCAAAACCCATGACCTAAGTACCAACCATTAATAACACCCCCTTCTCGCTCCATTGGTATTTAACTTGAGCCATCCTGCTTCCGGTCGTTTCCAGCAAATCAAGGCCTCCTCATTGGACAGGCGCATTGCTTGTAGTAAATTCTGACTTATTAACGATACTTTATGAGTGATGATTGAGTATTATTGTCAACATAGGAGGATGTGGGTTCGAGTGAACTGAAGTACATTATCTTCCTTTTTATGAGTTGGGAGGAGCTATGATTATTTTTAAGCATTGTGTAAAAAAAAACATATATAACCAAAATCTATAATTAAATTATTAAAAAAATGCTTTATCAGGGGTCCAACATCAGTCCTACCATTACCAACATTTCATATTATACCTCTACCAACCTCATCCTAAACGTTGGTAATCCCCTTCCACGATGAACAATAATGAGGTTCACTTCAATTCTTTTTTCAATAATAACTCAATGAAAAACACTTCTTTTAATAAACAACATAATGAACAATTTTCAGTTAAAACTAAGAAAATCGACTAAATCAACTCAATTGATTTAAACGGTTTAGATAGTTTTTTTTTTTTTGTTATGAATTTGATTTTTTAATTTTTCTATTAATTATAAATTTTAAAATTTCAAATCGATTCGGAAAAAAATCTATTAATCCTTAAAATGAATTGAATGGTAATGTAATGTGTAGTATATATCAGGTGTGGATTTACTTATTTAATAAATAAGTAAATAAAATTGTCAAAATTAATGAAGAAAATGGTAATGTAATTTGGGCATTTACTCATGGTAATTCCCTAAGCCACCCATGTGAAAAATAAAATAAAGACGATATTTGCTGTCTGCTTGACCTTTCCAGTTGGCATTTTGCACACTAGTCAATTTTGAATTACTTACTTTTGTTTTTAAGAAAATATATTTTAAATAAATAAATAGAATTTCCATAAATTTATATTAGATTATGGCATAAATTATAGAAAATTGATATGAAAATTAAAAATAATTTTGATTAAAATAGTAAAGTTGAGAGCATAAAGATCATAATGATTTGGGTTTAAATTTTATAAATCTTATTATTATTATATATATATATTTAGATTTATCAAAATATAAAAAACATAAATATACTCACAATAAAATTTTAATAATTTCACAATTGAATTACTAGCAAAGTAATAGGTTATACAATTCTGTCAAAAGCTTTGTCTTCCCACATTATTTTGCATGGTTCTTTTGTATATAAATGGTAGTAATATCCAATATCCAATAATAGTAAAATTAATAATAAAACAAGAGTTATCTAATATCCAAATAATATCAACAAAATAGTAGCAAAACAACATCAAAATGGCATCAAACGAAAGTGGAAAAAATTATTTAGGCAAATTTAGCCTAGACCAAAAAATATTACTGAGGCTCGATCCGTTTAGAAAATGAGTCTTTTTTTTTGTCCAAACCCTTTTTTGAGCCTATATTTTTGCTTAAACCCACCCACTTTTCGCGTGGGTCTTCGAGCCTAGGAAAGTGGCCTAACCTATAATCAAGTCTAGTATGCATGCACCCATGGTAGAAGCATACTTACACCACACACGCACATTACACAAAGGAAGTTGTCTATATAAAGGCCTACCATTACTCCTCCGAAAGTTCAAACTTGGGTGAGTTCTATGTGTGAACAACTGTTACCAACCAAGTCAATCAAGAGAGTTTGTTGAATTTTTCTAATGAATATAAGTATAATGTATGTGATATATTATCTATGCATTTATATACATCCTCTCTATAAAAATTCCATTTGTTTGTTATAAAGAGGCGATTGTTATAAACCTATAACAGTATACTATTATAGAGATAAAATTATTGTAAACCTAACATAGAATTCATTTTGAGAATTTCTATCAAATAAAAAAGAAAGTGAGAATTATTTTCAAAAGAAAAAAAATTAAGAATCAAATCAATAAAATTAAACGATGTTCCAAATTCTTAATAAAATATTTAATCAAGAAACTTAATATAATTTTTTTAGTGAAGCGAAATTGAATTATGAATTTTTGAGATATCAAAATATAATTTTATAATTTCATTATTTTTGAAAGTTCTAAAATAATTTTATTTCTATTTTGGGCCCAAACTGTAATTTTACCATATATAAAATTATAAATTTAATATTTTATGAGGGATTGAAATGTCAATTTTTTTTATTTTTTGGGGGGCAATGCCCTTTCCTACCACTAAATTTCGCTCTGAGAACCTTATCTACATTCCAATTATCAGTTTTGGACCACGCTCTGTAACGATTAATTCAAACGATAATTTTTCAAATGTATATTTTATTGTACTTATAATTATAAATGTATTTAAAAGTGTATTTGTAACTGCCAACAATCTTTCGATTTAGTGACAATAATATTTAAATTGTGTCATGAAAAAAATTGTAACTTTTAAAAATATTATAATTTCAAATAAAAATAATTGTACAGATTGTGCAATTATAATTATAGTAAATAATAATTAAATTATGGATCTAATTATCATTGATAAAGACACGTTGATTTATTTAAATAAAACAATTTTGAGTTAGATGTACGGCAAAGCAAAATAATAATAAAAAAGAAACTGTAACTTCTAAGGCCAATTTACGCATATGAAAATAAAAAATATAAAACTTAAAAATGGACCCACCGAAAAAAAGCATCCAATGGCAGAGGTACATATATCAATTACGGCGCCAATCTCTCTTTTATCACATGTGAAAATACTATGGACCCACTAAAAAAGCAACCAATGAAACATGTACACGTATCTGCTGCGCCAATCATTTCTTTTTAGTTAAAAAAACAAATGATAATCATTAACCTCATTTTTTTCTCTAAATATTCCCCCACAAAAAGAATGGTTAAATTATGGTTTTGGTCCTTTTGTTATAATTAACATTGAGATTTTATTTATGTATTTCAATTTGACATAATTTGATCACTTTGCATTTCTAATATTGTTAGTTAGTCTAAATAGTTATCACTATTAATTTTTCGGGTTAAATTACTTAATTTTTTCTTACAAACACTCGTTTTAATATAGAAATTTGGTTAAATTGTTGTTGATATAAGTGCCGACAAAGGAGGAAACAATAAGGAGAAGGTGGTGGTGCAAGAAAGGTCGATTCACCTAAATAGCCGAAGAAACGAGGTAAGTGAGGAGGATAAGGTAGCAAAGGAGGTTGAGTGCTAGGGAATGCTTAAGGTTGTTGAAAGGCTAAAGGATCGATCCCTCGTTCATCGCTCTATAGGGGATTTATAGGGAAGGTCTTGTGCTCAATAAGACCACATTATAGACAAATTCGAGACATGATGACCGTGAGATCAGCTAGGTGGCAAGACCACTGTACATGGGTGGTTCTCATGCATGGTATTGTTCTAACATTCCATTAATTGAAGTAATATAATGGTGTTATGCTCAGTGGTCCCCCATTAAATGTGAGTGTATTTCCACTAAAAGCAAATGCCTGGGTGGCTAGTCACTAGCAAGGACAGTCCGAGCACTTAGATGGAGAATATGCCAAGTGTTGTAGGCCAAGAGGTAAGTGAAGAAACGTCTACGAGTGTCTTTCAAGTGTTTTTTTTAGTGCCACATGTCGCACCAAATAAGGGGTATAACAATTATATTTTCAATTCTTACACTCTTCGAATTTTTAGAATCTAGTCAATCTATTTTTAATACCATAAATTTAGTATAATCGATTAACTGTTTAAAATTAAAATACTGAAATTAACCGTTTCAAATTAAAATATAGAGATTAAATCTAAATTTAAGTATAATAAAAGACCAAAACATAAATTAACACAAATGGAAAAAACAGAAAGCTAATCACCAACAGACGAATCCATGTTTAGTTATATAGAAACTTTCGTTTTGTTGAAACGGTGTCGTTTGTTAGTTGCTGTTACGGTTAATATAAACTTAACCAAGGGTTAAGATTTTAACCAGAAGTAAGGTTAAAAGAAGTAAATCCGTTTGGTTCAATTAAAGCGTCGGTGGAGCTTTCATCAATGGCTATAAAAAATAATTCAAAAGAAGAAGAAGAAGAAGAATCGCTTGATTTATAAGCCATTAAATCGAAGCAATAAGGCTTTATATTTCTCTTGAGAAAAAGGAAAGAAAAAAAAAAAGCTGTTATTGTTTGAAGAAAAAGAAGTTTGTTCTTTTGTTCTTTCTTTGTTTGAATATAACAGAGAAAGAGCCACAGCCATGGTTGAATCAAACGATTCCATTCCTCTTGATGCTGAAAAGATCTATCTCGGTGGAAAGGTTTTTACCCCTTTTTTTTCTTTTTACCCATTTCCCATTTTGCATTGTTGAATTTTTTGGGTTCTTTTTTAAAGATTTTTTGAAATATTGAAAATGGTGGAATTTTGGGTTGAATTGAATTTGATTAGGTAATATTGAGAATTTAACGAAATGGGTTTTCACTAGATCTATGTTTTCCTTATTTGGTCTCTTTTTTTTTAATTACATATTTTCATTTGTTGAATTGGGTTTTAAGGGAAAAGGAGTAAAGATTCCATTCCCCCCCCCCCTCCGCCATTTTTTCTTCAAATGGGAGGTAATTTTGGGTTAATTTGAACTTGATTTGAAATTTTCCACAATACCAAGGATTTAACAAAATGGGGTTTCACTAAATCTTCCTTATTTGGTCAAATTTGTTTGTATTTTACATTTGGTAAGCTGGGGCAGTTTCCATTTCTGCTCTTGTTATATATATAGACCAATCATTTTTTTTGGTTTCTTCACAAATCACAACCTTCTTTGTCTTTTTACATTTGTTATGGTAATGGGATTATCCTCTTTGTATCAAAATTCTTGTTTTCTTAAGTTTAGTAATACATTTACAGTTTTATGTATAAATTTTACTTTACTTTTTTTTAATTGGTTGAAGATTCTTTCCTGCTTAGTTGCTTATGATGACAAAATAGGTTGGATAATGGATTCTTTTAACTATTGATTCAAATGGGATTATTCACCTTGTGTTATGCAGTTCATTTGAAGATACCTTTTTCATTGTTTCACTATATATATATTAAAATTGCCTAGCTGTAAATTTACTTTTTTTTCCTTACATCAACCTAATGTCAATGTCTTCTTTTAATATTTGAGAGATTCCAGCATCCCATGCTTTCCTTTTAGACTATCATCTCCTTTTTTGAAGAATTGCAATGATTAATATCAAGAACCACTCATTTGATTCATCTGTCTTTTCTTTCTTTTTTATTTTTAAAAATTCTTTTACAAAGTTATGTTTAAGTTGTATTTTGATGAAAGGGATGAGAGTGCACATGGGATGTGCTTTTTTGATGAATAATTTTTATTTTTAGATATAATTGAAGTGTTTCTTTTCCTTTTCTTCCTTTTTTTAAGGGTCACATGAAACTAATGATTTGTCTCATATAACTGAAACCTCAAAAAAAAAACTACCGACTTAGAAAAACATTATGGTACTCGAAAGTTTCGAATACATCTATTCTATTATTGATTGGAATTCTTAACTCTATCTCTTATGTGGATTTATATTCAATCTTACATCAGGAACATCATGTACGCACGCGCTGTGGTTCTGTGTCTGTTATAGTATATGGGGATCAAGACAAGCCTGCACTAATTACATATCCGGATTTGGCATTGAATTGTAAGTATAATTCTGCTTGGTCGGTGTTTATCTCCGATTCTGCTTTCTAACAATTGCATTGTATGGTTCGTATATTTTTCAGATATGTCTTGTTTCCAAGGATTGTTCTTTTGTCCAGAAGCGGCCTCTTTGCTGCTGCACAACTTCTGCATTTATCATATTAGTCCTCCCGGACATGAGGTCTGTAAATTTGATGTCATATGCATATTTTCCTTTTACACACTATTTTATCTCCTTGCAACGAAATCAATTATTGGATTACATTATTCACATAGTCTCCTTTCTGGCACTTTCACAAGAGTTCTTGCAGTTGGGAGCTGCTCAAATTTGTCCAAGCACTTCTCCGTATTCTGCCGACGACTTGGCCGATCAGATCCTCGAGGTTCTCAACTTTTTCGGGTAATCTTTTTTTGGTTTTCTAAATACGACCCTTTTTTTACTCAATGCTGCCATCTCACTTACGATAGTATCTTAGTAGAGAGCTATCAGATTTGGTTGGTGTTAATGTTTTAGTCGAAAAGGGGTTTAATACTTGAGAATCTGTTCAGGCTAGGTGCAGTGATGTGCATGGGAGTAACGGCGGGTGCATACATTCTTACTCTATTTGCTGTAGGTTTCTGTATGAATTCTTTTGAGTATTATATTTAAATCTTTTGATGAGGGTTCATTGACAAAGATTTTTGCATTGCAGATAAAATACAGAGAACGCGTTCTTGGTTTGATACTTGTATCCCCGCTTTGCAGAGCACCTTCTTGGACTGAATGGTTTTATAACAAGGTTCGTTACTAACATGTCGGTTATAATTAACATCCTTTGTTATACGTTTATATCGTAGTAACTAAAATGACTTATAATCTCTAGGTGATGTCGAACTTGTTATATTTTTACGGAATGTGTGGACTGCTTAAAGAAATTTTGCTTCAACGATACTTTAGTAAGGTATCCAAGCATTTCCTTCCTAGTAGACTATTGTTTTAAGTTTCTTTTTTCCTAGTAGACTATTGTTTTAAGTTTCTTTTTTGTTATATTCTAACTTCTCAAGTACACTGAATGACGAGATTTCTGTAAATTGTAACAGGAAGTTCGTGGTAATGCAGAAGTTCCCGAATCAGATATTGTTCAAGCATGCCGAAGAGTAAGTGCTTTTGCATTTCTTTTTCATTTTGCTTTTGATTCCTTTTTTCTTTGGATTCACTCTATTTCTACGGCATGTTTGTTTTCTCAGTTACTGGATGAGAGATATGGCTCAAACGTGATGCGATTTCTTCAAGCCATTAATAGGTACGATACTAAATAACATGACTGCTTTCCTATTGTCACTTTTTGCATGTTATTCGGCTTTATTACATGAAGACTTTGAATCCCCGATTTGCAGAAGACCTGATCTTACCAGTGGGTTGAAAAGGCTAAGATGCCGTACCTTAATATTCGTTGGGGATAGCTCACCTTTTCATTCCGAGGCCCTCTATATGACATCCAAGTTGGATAGAAGATTTAGTGCCTTAGTCGAGGTAAGTACAAACTATGTATTATAGTGTTTAGTTCGTTACTACGATGTCAAATGATGCAAAATGGTTTTAGTATCAAAAAATTCCATTAGAGATAGGGATTTGGTGGTAAAAGTACTATGAAGGCCCCTCTACTAGGAGTCGTATAGCATTTTGCCCTATCTATTCAAAATATGAGTAAATTAGTCATTGTAGATTAGATCAAAGAGCAAATTGGTCCTTTTGTTAAAAATTTCATTTATTTTTACTATTTAAAACTGGTCCTTATACGTCAACATAAGGTACACATGACATGCCACGTGTCATTATCTAGTTATTTCATCAGCTGCTCCAGTTTTTATTAGTACAAATGGATGAAATGCTCTTTGATCTAACATAGGGACAAAATGCAATTCAACTACTACAAGAACGTCAATGGTACTTTTACCAGGATTTGGCCCTTCGTGATTTCAGGGCGTAATAATGCAAATGCTTATCTGCAGGTCCAGGCTTGTGGATCAATGGTGACTGAAGAACAGCCACATGCGATGCTAATACCGATGGAATACTTCTTCATGCGGTATGGTTTGTATAGGCCTTGTCATTTAAGTGACAGCCCAAGGAGCCCGTTAAGTCCATCTTGCATCTCACCAGAGCTACTCTCACCAGAAAGCATGGGCTTGAAGCTAAAACCGATAAAAACCCGAGTTTCACTTGAAGTTTGACAAGGTGGGGGACTAAAAAAAAAGACGGAAAATTTCCTTTTGTTGTTAAGATTTTACTTTTTTTTCGGTTCATTTTTGTCTTTTGGAAAAAGGAAAATCATGTATAAGGATAGAAGAAACACAGTTTGGGTAAGTGGGAGGTGGTGGAGAGGATGATGATGATGTAGATAAAGAAGCAAGAATATAGGGATTATTATTGTTATTATTATATAATAATGGGTAAAAACATGGAATCATTCTTTTGTAGTCAGTCATAAAGAGGAGTCAATTGAACTTTGTATGTAAATTCTAAGGAGATTTGGGATTTTTATTTATGATGAATGATGAGCAACCAATAATTACATATATATGTATTTTTATTTTTGCCATATTTTACTCTCTTTCTTGTTCATTTTGGTATATGAAATTTTTATAGTATTGGATAAAAAATCCAACTTAAATTCATTTTTAACTTTAAATCATTTTAATTACAAGATTTTATCAATTAAGTCTTTTCATTATTAAAATTATTAATTTAATTATTCAATAAATGTCAAATCATCTTAAAATGAATATGTTTGCTTTTGAAAATTCAAATATTAAATCTATTTATCAAATTATTATTTTCATCATTTTCAGTTCTACAAAATATTTTTAGTGAAAATAATGAAAATATTTTTATTGTTTTCTAATTTTTACATATTTTTATTTTTAAAAATTATTTTAAAATTTTAACCAAACATGTTCTCTTGAACAATTTTCATTTTCCAAGAAAACATGTTTTTATTTTCTTTCTTTTTTTTTTACTTTTAAAGTTATACAAAACAATATTTTTTAAAAAAATTGTTTTAGATTTAGCTACATAAAATTCAAGCGTGTTATTTAATTGATTTAATAATGAAAGGACCTAATTGATATAACATTAATAGTTTAGAGATATAATTAAAATATTTTACAATTTGGGAACCAATTAAGAATAAGGGTCATAATTTAAGATGTTTATTGACTAATTTCATTAGATAATTCATGTGGCAATGGCAGGAGTTTTCATGTATAAGTTTTTATATTTTATATATATTTAGAATTTAGTTGTTTTATTTTTATTTCGAAGAATGTAATTTTTTAATTTTTAAAATTTAAAATCAAATTTAATTGTCAATATTAAAATTATTCTGTTAAATTTATTAGTGTGATATTTTGAAATTTAAAAAAAAAAACCTTTACTTAGTAGTTTGTAAAAAATAATGTAATAAACCTAAATTTAAGAGAATAATTTTAAGAAAATTTAAAAGTATAAATTTATCGTTTTAGGAAAAATGCCCTAAAATTTAAGAAATATTTTTTTATGAATGTGACATTAAGATATATTGAAATGTTGAAATTGGAAATTTAGATAGGGACTAACTTGAATAAAGTGGAAAAGTATAGGGACTAAAATGTAATTTTCCCATTTTATGGAGGAGGGATCTAAATATAATTTTCCTATATTTAATTGATATTTAGAGACAAAACGATGGGATTGAAATCCCATATCTGATGAGGTGGAAAGTTTATGAAAATTTATGGAGATTAAATTGAAATATGGTGAAATTTGATTGGATGATGGAATAAATAGACTAAAATGAAGGAAAGAGGGAGAAATTTTAGAATTTTCTACACAATGGAAGATGGAAAGGTAGCAGCTTATGGCAAAAATAAAAGGGATAGAAAGGGGAAAAAAGAAAAAGAAAAAAAGGAAACGATTAGGACGGGTAAATATACAAAGAAAATGTCACGACTCAATAATGGAATTGTAGAGAAAGTTAATGGCAAAATAGTCATTTCATAAATAAGATAATTATGAAAAATATCATGGTTGGTGGCAAGATATAGGCCATTGGATGAGATTGAAAAATAAGATGAAATGCTAGTGATTTGATTAAAGTGATTAAAGTTAGATTTTTTTTTTTTATGGAGAAGAAGATTAAAGTTAGATTTTTAAATTCTCTTTAATTTTGGGAATTTTGTTTGGGTTTTCTTTTATTGTTTTGAAAAGTAATGAAATAAATTGGGTTTTCTTTCTGTAGAAATTAAGAAAAAAAAAGATTTTGTGCAGAAGTTAAACGATCCCTTAGTGGATTAACAAAATTTTTAATATTAGTGACTAATTGAATAATTATTTTAATTAAAATGACTAAATTGATAAAAAATAATATTATTTTTGGGTGACCTATGATGTAGTTTACCCAAAATAAGCATCTAAAGTTAGGAAAAACTTATAATATATTATTTATAAGAAAAGTTATAAAGATTGTTACACACTGTATAAACCTTTTGCTATAAAGATATATATATATATATTATAATTTTATATTATTTTAAACTCTTCATAAATTTTAAATTTAGTACATGTACTTTTATTTATATGAATATAATCCTCTATTTATCATATTTCAAAATTATTTTAATTTTGAAATGTGAAAATTACATTGACTATGTTTTAAATTTGTGAGATTACATCAATAAATGACAGATCTAAATTAAAATTTCGTGACCAACCATTTATTTATTTGAAATTCTTTTTACGATAAATAAATTAATTATTATTACCAATAATAAATACCCTAATTCGGGAATTATCTTGTGTATATAATAAACTTTGTAACTGCGCATTAAATTCCCAATGTTAACTATGATTATGAACCATATCATAAGAACGGTGGGTTTACTGCAACAAACTCTTGAAATAATCAACGAATAGCCTCATAATGCCACTAATTCCCGTAAATCACGTAAAGACAAATGCAAAATGATGATATTCCGTCAGAAAAAAGAAAATAAAAAAAAAAACGCAGAAAGCGCCCATTGTTAAAATTCCTTCCTTGATTTTTGTTCCCCCTGTTTCTCTTAGGTTGTTTTCAGAATTTTATTTTATAATTATATTCAGAATTCGAGATTATTTTTAAATAACGGAATAATGTGTTTTAACGTATTTAAATTTATGTTTTAATATATTGACTCAGACGAAAATCATAATGAAATTTAAACCTTAAATATATTTTCTTACATATATTTTTTAATCTGTAGTGAATAAAAATCTGTCTCTCGAATTAAGGGGGTATATTTGTTTGAAACCAATGAAAGTTCCCACCCCTGGTTTTGATGAATGCAAGAAACTGGCGATTGGGCAGTTTACATTTCCAACAAATTGAAATATAATAATGAAACAATTATTCTGAGTCAGTGAGTATCTTAGAAACTCAATCAGGGAAAACACTGTTCTTTTTCCCTTTTGATTTCTTAAGGAAATGAAAGAAAATCATGATTCCTTTCACATACACAGCATTGCATGTATTGATTATTGTAATTTAATTAAATTTACACTGACTCCCATGTTGTTCAATCAACCCAAAATAGTATTTCTAGACTTAAATTCGGATTTGGATGATCTTAAATTAGGTGAGTTATATTAATATTTATTTAATTATGATTTTTATCTTATACAAAATTAGGTGACTAAAATGGGTTATTTTTTTATTATAAATTGGTTTTAAGGTTCTGATTTATTATCATAATGAATTTTAATTTTGTGCTTGAATTCGAGTTCAACAAGTTAAATATTTAAGTTGGAGTCAAAATTAACTAGTCTATCTAATGTCAATTTTACCTAAAATTAGTGGGAAAAAAAGGGGATTTGAAAATACTTTTAGAAAGGGAAAAGGAGTTGAAGATTATATAATCTAGGTCCACAAGCAATGTATTGATGGCCTATAAATAGTGTTCCAAGTTCACCGTTTTTATTGCAGTTGGGATTAGATATGGCAATTCCAGTGATAGATCTTGCTGAGCTCCATGGTGACAAGAGGAGCAAAACAATGACTTCTCTTCATGAAGCTTGTGAGAAATGGGGCTTCTTTCAGGTCCACAAATTATCCTCTCTTTTTTCCTTTTTGTTAGTGAATTTAGAACATAATTATATAACTTTTATTTTCGACGATGGATTGTCATCTTATTCACCGACAATGCATCAAATATGAATTTCTAATATTTCTGGTGCTAAAACGGGTTTTCTTTTTTCAGGTTGATAACCATGGAGTTGATAAGAAGTTAATGGAGAAAGTGAAAGAGATGGTGAATGATTACTATGATGAGAATTTGAAAGAAAAGTTTTATGAATCAGAGGTGACTAAAAGTTTGAACAAGAATGAGAAAATCTCCGACATGGATTGGGAAAGTACTTTCTTCATTTGCCACCATCCAAATTCTAACATCAATCAAATCCCAGACATAACTAAGCAACTATGGTGAGTCATCAATTCAATCCTTGTTATGATTCGTCCTTGTTTTTTAAAGTTTCTGTGTTTTAAAGTATATATACTAAATTTTAGTTTTGGGCTTGTGCCTTTCAATGTAAGGTTGACTAACAAAATTTAATGAATATTAAAAATATTAAAAATGATATTATTGGGAGGAATAATTAAACTTAGACAGTAAAAAGAATATAAAAATAAAAAAAAAATTAAATAACATGCATATTCTACACTGTCTTAATGAATTTGGGTTCCAAGTTGAATTAATGACCCAACAAAATTAAAGTTTGGGTTACAATTGATCTGATCGAGTTTTGGGGTTTTACAGTGAAACAATGGAGGAATATATAGCACAACTGATTAAACTAGCTGAAACCCTATCGGAGCTGATATGCGAAAATCTAGGACTAGACCACAACCACATAACGCAAACATTCTCCGGCACCAAAGGCGCCTCCATCGGCACCAAAGTGGCTATATACCCACAATGTCCTAAACCAGACCTCGTCCGTGGTCTCCGAGAGCACACCGATGCCGGTGGCATAATCTTACTTCTCCAAGACGACCAAGTCCCTGGCCTCGAATTCCTCAAGGACGGTCAATGGTTTAGAATCCCACCGTCGAAAAACAACACCATATTCGTCAACACCGGCGACCAAATCGAAGTGATTAGTAATGGGAAGTACAAGAGTATGTTGCACCGTGTAATGGCTGAGAAACAAGGGAATAGGCTTTCCATTGCTACGTTTTATAACCCTGGTAGTGATGCTGTGATTTCGCCGGCACCGGAATTGTTGTACCCGGGAAATTACCAGTTTGGGGATTACTTGAAACTATATTCGACTACTAAGTTTTTGGAGAAAGGACCAAGGTTTGAATCGATGAAGACGACGATAGTTAATGGTCACCATGGATGAAAAAAGCAGTGATTTGCATGGTCTCAAAGTGGGTTTTTTTTTTTTTTTTTTTCGCTTTAATATAGTTTTATATATGTTTTTATGAGAATTTTGTTGCTTTGTTTCCTATCTAAAAATACGTGTATTTGTATTTTCTTTTTTTAATGAAAACAGCTTCTTCTTTTTTTTAATGTCTTGAAATTTCTGGATAAAAACATTAAATTCGAGAAATCGTTTCAATAGAAAAATTATTCAATAGAATAAATTATACTTAAAATTAAGATAAATCTACAAATAAAATTTAGTTTAATATAATTATATACATTAAACTTTAATTCTAATTCAATTGTATATATAAAATTTTTAACTTTATATTAATAAATATATTAATAATTTATAATAATTAAATTAAATTAATAATTCCCATATAAAGTTACACAAAATTATAAACATAAGGGTTGTTAATAAGATCCACTTAATTTTTAATATTAATAAGCGTAGAAGCCCAATTTTATCCGGGCCCAAACAAATTAAACCAATTAGGCGAAAAAAAAAAAAGATGAAAATAAAATAAACAAAACCTATTACTTAAATTACAAACCCCAAAAATTAAAACCTTAATGGCCTAAAACTTAAACTCTTTTCAGTAAAATCAAAAACCTTAGCCGCCGCTCCTCTCTCGTCGCTCGAGATCTGCCACCGCCAACTATCCCCGTCCCGCTGTTGACTCAACCACCACATGCAAAGAAGAAGCAACACGTACGCAAAAGAAATAGTAGCAAACAGTAGAAAAAAATAGAAAAATAATACTGTAATTTAGCTATAAAAAGCCTACAAAAACCGACTGTAAAGGGGGATTGTTTTTGAAATAGAAATCGAAACAAAAAAACACAAAACAAAGCAATCCAAATACAAAATAAAAAAAAACTTCAAAGGTTATGTTTTTATTCTTCTTTTTTCTTTGAATCTATTATATTTTATATATATATATATATATATAACTTACATGGCATTTGGTTCTTTGCCGTCGTGGGTGGGTTTCGATGGGGAGGACCTCCGAGTCCCTAAAAGGACTCGTCGAGGGTTGTATCGGGAAGAAGAAAACCAAAAGGGTTTTCCTTTTTTTGAACTTTGGCTTTGATTTTGGGTGATTTCAACTCTAAAACGACGTCGTTTTAGGGCTGGCTTCAATAGCCCCAAAATGACCTCATTTTGTCCCTTTACCCAAGATTCGACCCAAGACTCCCCAGGATCCGCGTGTTTTCAACAAATGGGATATTTGAGCTCCTGATCTTTTCGCCTTTTGGGTTGTTTTAATTAGGTCCTAATTCCATTTTTTTTCTTTTGGAAATTATACCATTTAAATTTTGCTTGTTTCAATTTAGTCCTCAGTTTGCTAACCCTCTAGTGAATGACGCGTGTCCCAAGGGCTTGGGATAATTTCCCATTTGGCCCCTGGTCATTTTTGCTCGTTTCATTTTGGTCCTTTATTAAGTTTTGTTATTTTTTTACAATTTAGGCCCCTAAATTCCACTTAAGTTTCGATTTAATCTTTCTCATATTCATGCATTTATTTTATTATAATTTAGGCTCTCAATTTCATTTCAACTTTGACTTAATCCTTATTTATTTAATTTTGCCCTTTATAGATTTTTATATTTTATTTTTGTTTTATTTATTTATTTATTTATTTATTATACCTTTACTTTTCTATTACTTGAAATGGATTTGTTTTTGTATTTTCTTTTTAGTGTGAATTTTTGTTCTTTTATTTTTATTATTTTTATTTTATTATTGTTATTATCATCCCATTATTTATTTGTTTATTAATTTTTTACTTTCAAAAATTAGATTGTTTATTTTTTCCTTGCATATTTCATGTATTATTGTTATTATTTTATTTTTTATTATTATTATTATTATTATTATTATTTATTTTTCCACTTATTATTTAATTAGTATTAAAATTGACAATTTTAACATGATTATTGTTATCGTTATTATTTGGTATTTTATTATTATGGTCATATCATCATCATTTGCTAATCGATATTTATTTTTATTTTTATTTCTTTGTATATTATCGTTTCGTTTTTATCGCGCTATTATTTTATTTTATTATTACCACAACTATATCACGAACTGTGTCCAAACGTATTTACTTGTTCCTATACTACACCCAAATAAATTAAATACATGCTATTTCAAATGTTTGACACAATGCATAAAAAAGGAAAATTTTAAAATCGAGGTGATATTCATTATTTTTGGAATTATAAAAGTCGTGTTCCTAACTTACAGAATATGTCTTCTTTCTAAAATCGAGATAATCGAATATATTTTAAAATAACTAAATTTTTAGCATTGATTCTCATTTTCGAGATTTCAAGGGTTGTATCCTAACTTACGGGATGTGACCTTTTGTTACCTTGAGATAAGAAGGTGTTTAACATACGTTTCGGTTTATTCAAGCGATTTTTAAGTAAAAATAACATAATACAAAGAGGGATCATATTTTTAGTTCTTTTCGAGTTTTCAACTTTCGACATTAAGACATTAATTAATCAATTAGGTACCAATTTTGGGCGTTATGAGGATGCTAATCATACATCGTACATAACCGACTCCCAAACCCATTTCTAGATTTTTGTAGACCAAAAAACATTGTTTTAATAAATCAAACCTTTTATTAAAAAGATCAAATTACGAGGTGATCCGATCACACCTCATAAAAAAAAAAGATTGGTGGCAACTCTCATTTCCATTTTCGTTTTTAAATAATAACAATAATAAAAATTCGATTTAAAAAAGGTTTCGACAATAAGTATGATGTGAACATCCGTTAGTCATAATATAAGCAGAAAACCTTCCCTTAGAAATGTGATTATATATTAACATATATTTTAAAAACAAAGTTAAAAAATATAAACGGTCCAAATTAGATATTCACAAATATAAAAAAAAAAATTATATAAAACTTAAAACTCGTATTGTCAATTGAGTTTTAGTTCGATTGGCATGAGTATTATTGTTAATGCAGGACGACGAGAATTCAAGTGTGTTGAACTGCATTATCCTCCTATTTATGGGTTGGAGAGAGACTATGAATAGTTCTAAATATTGTGTCAAAAAAAAAATATGACCAAAAATTATAATAAATTCGTATTTTCATTGAGATTCACCCAGGACAACTATATCATATATGATGTTGGTACATTTTGATCAGTCGAATTCTAAGTATAAAAACCTCAAGTTGGCAGCATGCATGTGATGTATTTATCCGACATGAAACATGGGTGTTGGGCTCCGAGTTTGAACTTTTTTGCTTAATGCTAAGACAAGAGATTTGAAGTGTAAAGTTGAAGGATGGTCACAACATTGGTTCATGCATATGCCCCGGCCAATTCTCTATTGCCATGCATAACTTGATATGATTAGTAAAGTTCAAGGATGTAATTAAGATTAATCAAAAAGTAATGCATATCAACTTTCTTAAAATAATATATAAAAAGAAAAAGAAATATTTTTTTATTAACTTAAGAAGTTCTACAATTTTGAAAGAGTAAATTATATTTTTATTTTTATTTTAGGGACTAATATTGAATTATATATTTTTGAAATGATTAAAGTGTAATTTTATGAACTTATTTTTATTTTTGAAAGGGTTCGGGTCATTTAAATTTTTTATTTATTCATGTTTAACATTCAAGTTTAAGTCATTTCAAGATTCCGTTTAGTTCAAGTTTGTATCATTCTAAATTGGGATAAATATCAAAAGTATACATGAACTTTGATTCTATACAATTTTATACGTGAAATTTTAATTTGATTTAATTTTCACAAACTAATAATAACGTTATTGAATTAGCACCTTTTATATTGATGTATTACATACGAAATAATTATATTAATCCAATACGAAAATAAATATATGTATCCATTTATTTAAACGTGTACACTTGAATCAAAATTAAAATTTTACGTATAGGTATGAACCAAAATTCAAGTATCAAATCAAAGGTTATGTATCGAACTGCACGTTAGACCAAAGCTCATATATAATTTTGTTATTTATCCCTTTTAAAGTCAGATATTTTTTTAATACGGTTTGGTGTATTTATATTATTGACTTTTTACGATGATTTCGATTTGAGGAGTAAAGTTCAAGGATTCACAAGATTGTTCATGCATAACTTGATTTGAATAGTAAAGTTCAAGGACCAACTTTAATATTTTAAAATCTAAGCATCAACTTTCTAAGTAATTTACATTATAAGTCATTTAATTTAGCGTTAATTTTCACATAAGTCATTTAATTTAACTTAAAATTTTTTTGGTTGAATCAAGTACTTAAATTATAATTCTGTAACTATTATGGGTTATAAATGTTATTTTCGTTATCTGATTGGATGAAGTGTTTTTTTTTTTTCGACGGAAATAATGGTTGGAACCCATAATAGTTACGAAATTATAATTTAAGTACTTAGTTAAATAAAAAAAAAACTATTTAAATACTTAAAAAAGGTATAGCTCGAGTCAATAATAAACTTCAATGATAGAATTTGATTATATTAAATATTCGTGACTCGTATGAAAATTGATGCTAAGTTTGGTGACTTAAAATGTAAATTACCTAATTTTCTTAAAAATCGATTTAATCAGGAAAATAATTTATGCTTAATTTTCAGTTAATACTAGTTAATACTAGGTTTTTTTTTTGTTTGATTTTGTACAACAAAAACCCATACCCATATTAAAAAAAAATCATTCTTAGAGAAAAGAAAATAATAAATGGAAAATCAAACTTGGGTTTTGTATGAATAGAATCAAAATTGTTAAGAGTTCCTAAAATTTGCATCCAATGGGCCAAACTTCATTTGTAAAGGAAGTACAACAGGCCCATTAGAAACTGGAATTAGTGGGGAATTCAAAAAAAATTCTCTAGACATATTCACGGGTTAAGTGATCTATCTGATCCATGAGGCTCGGATTGTATTTGGATTTTTTTAAAATTTTAGATTGTCCTAGCCCGGTTTGAACCAGATTTAAATTAAATAATTTTAAAATATATCATTATGTAAAACAATTAATTCAAAATATTTTAAATAGTAATATAAGTTATTTTAGTTGGTTAGGGCTCGATTTATGGATAAATTTAAATATAATTATTTAAATAAAGTGAATTAATCTTTACAAAATAGCCTATATTAATTGGACAAGTACGATTAATTTTTCGGATCGAATTAATTTAAATTAGTTGAATTCAAATTTTAAGAATTTTGGGTATTTTAGATTGAAATTTGTTTGTTGGGTTTCTTTTTATCACATAATTTTAGGTGTTGATTAGTATCATCATTTTTAATTAAATTAACTTGAGTTTGAATTGAAATTAAAAAGAAGAGATTTTGAAGTTTGTGAGAGTCAACAGGGACAGAAGACACTGTTGTCTTTACCAAAACAGAATGGCCTGGCCTAGTCTGGTCTGGCCTTTTAACTCAAACCTCAAATTTAACTCTTCACTGAGCTGCTGGGAACATGGTTCAATTTTGACTTTTACTACCTTTTTACTGTTTTAAGAAACAGAAAAAATCAAAGCAAACTGCAAAAGATGAAACATAACATAATTGCCGGCAAAATATCATGTTGGTACCGTACTAACATCAGACTTTGCTTCTTTTGTTCTTTCTTTTTGGGTATTATCATACTATATTAATGTTAGTAATCATCATGATTAAGCTCGACATGACCCAATTCAAAGTTAAGGAGGAAATGGACTTAGTTTAGAATTTAGAATTTAGGACTCAATATTAAATTAAGAGTGTCGAAATTATTTTTATATTTGATAAAAAAAGGGATTGACTTTAAAAAATAAAAATGGGAGTTGCCACCAATTTTTTTATACTTAGGTGTGATTGGATCACTTTAAATAATTTTGATCCACGAAAAATAAGAAAAATGGGTTCGGGAGTCGGTTACGTATGAGGAAGGGTTAGCATCCTCATAACGCCCAAAAATTGGTACTTAATCGATAACATCATGTCCTAATGTTACAAATCTGAAAATTTTAAAAATAAGATGTTTTTATTAGAAGAAAAAAAAAACCAAGACTTGTTTATCTCAAAGAAATAAAATACTACATCCAGTAAGTTAGGATACAGTATCTCATGACTTCGAAAATAAGCGCGTCTTTATTTTAGAAAATTCCTATTTCGAGATACAAAACATCATATCCAGTAAGTCAGGACGTAACATTTTGAATTCCCAAGAATAAGCTTTTTTGATTTGAAATTTGTAAGTTTCAATTTTAAAAGAGAAGGGATATATAATACCTTAAGTTTTACGAGGAAAATCGAAACTCGATAAGTTAGGGTACAACGAGAAATCCCCAAATATCACATATCAGTAAAATATTTGAATAAAATGCTTTAATTCAAAAGGTATTTTTATGAAAATAGTTTGAGTAGGACATTGTATGAATACATTACAACATACATATTTAATAACAATTCTACATAACGCAAATTATTCTAACAATAAATAATAAAAGAATATAACATAAATATACAAAGAACTATGTTAAGCAATAATAACGATTGAAAGGATATATATAAATAAACATGTGACAAAATAAATAACAATAATGGAAATTTTCATGAAATAACAAAATTAAACGAAAAAGGAGGAGATATATTTAAACTCTAAATAATAATTATAACAAAACAAAATAAATAAAAAGTAAAGAAAAAATGATAATTTTGTAAAACAATTAATATGTATAACAATATAAAAATTTATAAAATATTATAATAAATATATAATTTAATACATATAGAAGATAATACATAACAAATAATACATAAAAATTTTGAATAAAGATATTTTTTAAAAATATAATATAAATAATATAAGTGAAACATGTTATATAATATAAATAAATTTTATACAAAAATAAAATTTCATGTGACATTAATATAATACTATTTAATATATATAAGATTTTAAAAATATAATATGATAATTAAAGAATAAATTACAAATAATACATTATAACATAATATTAAACAAGTAAGATGATAAATAATAATAATTTAAAAGAATAATATGTATAAAATATATATATATAAATCTTATACTATTAATAAATTAATATAAAAATAATAAAGAAAATAATATAGAATATTTAATATGACAAAATAATTTTGATACAATATTAAAATAATTTAAAATGGAATAAAATAAAAAGATTTTAAAAAGATAGGGATTAAATAACAATTAAAATAGATATAAAAGGACTATTTTAAAACGCGCGTTACACTGTAGGGATTCATTAGGCAATTATGCCTTCTTTCCAAAACGACACCGTTCTGTTCTTGTCCTTTAAGTTGTCCAATGACTTAATTGAAACAAAATGCGAAATTTAGGGCTAATTTAAAAAATAAAAATGCGAATTAGATTAAATTAAAATTATTTAAATTGTAGAAGGACCGAAATGACAATTAGACCATTAAACAAAAACACGCGGATCCTCCCCTGGAGGGTTTTCGGTCACGCGCGAATCCTTCCTTAAAACGACGTCGTTTTACGCTTATCAGACTAAACGAAAATGACGTCGTTTCTATACTATTATATAAACTAAAAATTTAACAAAGAAAATTCATTTTAAACATTTCAAAAAAAAAAAAAAAAAAAAAACAAATTTGAGGCCACAAAATCTCTCTCGGCCTTGACCTATTGCCGGACTCAGGCACAGGTCCTATCACTGGCGCACGACACGCGCCTTCGTCGCCATCTCCAGACCTCTCTAGTCTTTCATATCTCCAACAATGAGCCTTTTTTAAAAAAAACACGAACTTTATTTTTTATTTTTATTCTGATTTATTGACATGGAATGGGCCCGGGCAAAATGGGTTATTACAATGAGATTTAAATCTAAACAGATGAAGTTAAAACTCAAGATTTTATCACAAAGAAATTTCGATAGGAAGAGTTGAAGCTTCAAGACAATAAACTTTAGAGTTCAATACGAAGTGAGGATGAATTAGAAGGAACTAATTTTGTTCATAGACTTAAAACCTCAATCCATGAGGACAAGCCCATGTCGAAAATGTTAATAAGCTTAAGCTTTACATTTCAAGGACTCCAATCAAACCCATACACGTTAGAATCAGTCGACATACAGGTATTTTTGGATCAATATGTGAGTACTGGGCTATCTTGAAATCAATTTTGTCAAAATTTTCCGATTTTTCTAATTATTCATGATAATATTTTTATTTTTCATATTAATTTTATTGGACTTGTAATAAAATGAGTTTTGGATATTAATCAATAAAATTTTAAATTATTTTTATAAATGTTTCAAAAAAATTAATTAAATAAAACTTAATCGATACTCTTCTATAACAATTTTTTTAAAAAATAATTTTATATAGATTTTAAAATTATTTTAACTATTTAAAATATAAAATATTTATGTTTTACATCATAAAAAATAACATTAATTATAAATAAAATAGAATTTAGTTTAATTTCAGTAATCTTTATTTTTTTTAATTTGGATTTTGTTTTCTCAACCCTAATGAGGCCCTACTTGGTTAATGGTACAAATTGTGCTTTTAACCCTCTTAAACCTTAATAATTCAATTTAACCACGAAAAACATAAAAACAGCATATAAACCCAATCTTCAAACACCATTTCCATCTTATTCATCTCTTTCCTTTAACCACGAAAAAACCATGGGAGTTTCCAATAACATAACAGCAGTTCTCAACATAGTTGCTCTCCTCTGTTCCATCCCCATCATCGCCGCCGGCATATGGTTAGACCAAAAGCCCGACAACGCCTGTGTTCACCTCATCCGGTGGCCGGTCATCCTCCTCGGCTTCCTCATCCTCCTTGTCTCCCTCGCCGGCTTCGTCGGCGCTTACCGTTACAAAGAAACCCTCCTTGCTTTCTACCTTTGTTGCATGGCCATCCTCATTGCCCTCCTCCTAATTTTGCTTGTCTTCGCTTTCGTCGTCACCAGGCCGGACGGCAGCTATGACGTGCCCGGAAAAGGTTATAAAGAGTACAGGCTCGATGGGTACTCCGCTTGGCTTCGAGACCATGTGGTTGATAACAAGAGTTGGAGAAAAATCAAGGCTTGTTTGGCTGATACTGGTGTTTGTCCTAAGCTGACTCAAAAATTTACTACCGCCGATCAGTTCTTTGCTGCTCATATCTCTCCTCTTCAGGCAAGTTCATGCTCTGTTTTCTTACATACATTAAACTAATTTTTTTTTTTTTAAATGATGAACACTTAGTTGTACACATAGCATATTAAGTGTAATTATTTAATTATTTTATTAATCATATTAATTTTAAAATAAAATAAATAATTTTTAGTAGAGATAACTAATTTACTCCATATTAAAATTAATTTATTATTTTTAAATAAAGAAATAAAATAAAATATGATTGTTAATATATACCCCGAAAATATGATGAAATACTAGTACCTTGTAGAGATTTTAATGGGATAGGGTATAGAAAAGACATTATCATGTTCATTTTCTATATTTGTCTGACAACTAGAGGAACTTTTTATTTTTGTTTTCAGACAAAGTAGCAAACCGGTGTTTTAGATGTTTACGTTAATCAATGTTAGAATATTGGATTAAAAAGAATATGGCATTTTCTTACTGGTTTAGTTCTAAGAAAAATCTGGATAAACATCCAATTTATTTGTCACACTATAGATTGAAAATGATATCATGTTTCAACAATAAACATCCAACATATTTCGTTAAAATTCAGAAATTTTAAGAATTTATATTTAATGCATTCTACCATGTTTTTACGTGATTCAATGACCCATTAAATTTTCACAATAGATTTGTGTTTTCTTTTTCCCTTCTTTTACTTGTGTTTTTCAAAATAATGAATTATTTTATCATTTAATTTTATAAAAAATTTATTTATTTTTCATTTTTAAACACTTAAAATTTATATTATTTACTAAATCATCCTAAAATAAATAAAAAATTAATTTTATTACCTTTATTGATTTTACGTATACTACGTTAATAATTAATTAATTTTAAAAATTAAAATATTTTTATAATTTTGTAATGTCGGTAAAATTAATAAATATTAATTTTTCCATGTTTTTTGGGTGATTTGATAAACAACACAATTTAAATAGTTAAAAAATGATGAATAATTAAATGAAGTGCTAAAATAATTATTTTTATAAAATTGAAGTACAAAATAAATAATATGTATTTTTATATTGATGGGTTATGTTAGATGATAATTGAATATTAGTTTTTAGGGGAAGTTGCTAGTATAATAAGGATATATTAGGACAAGACTTTGATGCCTTAAAGTTGGGCCAAATTTCACATTAAATAATAAAAACTTTAGGACCCACAATTATGGTGTTTTGATGTTTAATTTAGGGTAGATAACAATACCACGATTCATTGGGACCCCCATGGATTGATCAAATTGATCCACACAAGATTTGTTAGCACATATCTATTTTTCAAAGAAGGGTTTAGGATTGAATTATAATTTTTTTTAGAGTTAAAATATAATTTTATTATTTGGAGATTAAGATTATTATTGTCTACTCATTTACCTTCGTCCTTGTAAGTAATACCTATTATTTGAACCTACAACGTAAATTTTGAAGTAATCAAGTAAACACTTACGATCAATACATCAAACACTGAGTTCAGATATACCAATAACTCATTTGACAACTTTTTGTTATGTTAATCATAGCTTAAATCATGGCCCTTTTTTTTTTCATAATGCATCTAGAAAGGATTAGGATTAAAGAAAAACATGGTGTGTGGGGTGTGGGGCTTCAAATTCCATTTTGTGGGTTGGAAAAGTTAGTGCCAATGGAAGTAGTACCTAAGGGATGAATTATTAGCCTGAAATCATGGAATTTTTGACTTAATAAAAAGGTGTCCATTTTTAAATAAGGTAATCCACTTTGTCTGGTAATAACTTTCGTCTCTTTAATCAACAAAAATTTAGATTTAACTTCATTTTTAACGACCTATCTCAGTTCATCAAATATTAATTTTCTTTTTTTTTTACTGTTTGACAGTCAGGATGTTGTAAGCCACCAACGATCTGTGGCTATACTTTTGTGAACCCAACACAGTGGACGAACCCAACGAACCCAACCGGCGACCCTGACTGTTACCTATGGAGTAATGACCAGACCCAGCTCTGCTACAACTGTAACTCATGCAGGGCTGGTTTGTTAGGGAACCTAAGGACCGAATGGAGGAAAGTCAACATTATTCTAATTGTGGCGGTGGTGCTGTTGATTTTGGTCTATGTTATTGCTTGCAGTGCCTTCAGAAATGTCCAATCGGAGGAACTCTTTAACCGCCGGAAACATTGACAATGGTTTCTTCATCGGAAATTGCCTCTTTTTCTGCTAGCTTTTGGGGTTTCTTTTATGTTTTTTTGTTGGATATGTGTTTGTGTTGGTGTTGTAGATGTAATGAATATTATCGTAATTATTAGTACGTGGATTTGTTATTTTCTGTTTGGATTTCAATATTTTACTTCATTAATTCTGATTGGATTATTAAAAGTTAAGTGTAAATTTTTCTGACTCGAATTTTAAGAATGATTTGAATAAATAATTAAAAATAATTTAAATAAGTAATTATCAAATTTTCTCGTAATTTTAAAATCTAAATTAAATCCTGACCCAAAATCAACTTACATTGAAAATAACATGAACAATTAATTACTCGAACTCAAGTGTTAAAACTCGAAATGACTGAACCTAGAATGACTTGAACAAATAATCTATAACAACTCTAACCCGAGTTTAAACCCAAAATGAAAGATTGTAACTAAATATAACATAAAAAAATAACTCGAACTTGAAAGAATATTACTTAATTAACCCAACAAAACTATTTAAAACACAAATAACGCAAACCCAAAATTATTCAAACTCAAAATTAAGAAAATATTGAAATCCAAATTCATCAGTCCCAAATAAACTCCAACAGGACAGATCTGTGTTTTTTTGTTTTTATCTAGAAAAAATGTATGAAAGGGCCACCTTGTGTAATGAAAACGAGAATAGAATCTCAAATTATGACCTTTATTTTATTTTATTTTCATTCACGAGTATAAGATTCTCTCTTTATTATACAAAAAAAAAAAAAAAAAAAAAACCCATAAAATAAAGTCTCTTTATATCCGAAAAGTGTGTAGAAATAAACAAAAGGGGTCGTTGAAATGTTTGACTATGTTTTGGGAGAATGGAGCAACCCTACTAGCATTGGCATGCACAAGCACAACCTCCCACTCACGTAATGCTTTTATTAATTTACTTAATAAAATAAAAATTTAAAAATTACACCGACTAGGAGAATAAATACCTCCGTTTAATGTATAAGTCTTATGTATTATCGATAAAAAATAATATATTTTTATAAAAAAAATTTAGAGATTATGATCTAAGATTTAAGATTAATATAGAGTTTGAGTTTAATATTTATATTTAGGGTTTAATGTTTAAATTTTATATTGAGTTTCAAGCTTAGTTTTTTGTTTAAATAAAGATTAATTAATATTATCTATAAGTTTTTCGCTATTTTTTTCACTGATGATAAAATATTATATTGTTATATGATTGGAAGAAGCGAAAGTGGACTTCTTCTTTCACAGGTATCTAAATCAAGTTTAAAACCCGAAGATGATATTGTTGAGATGGCTTTACTGAATACTACCACTGGCCTCGAATAAGACAAAACTCTTCCGTCAAAATGAATGAGTACACCTATTGTTATACCAAAAAAAAAAAATAATGTATTATTCACTAAGAGTATTCACAACTTTGATATGCGCATTATGCTTTTAATTTTATGTGTATGTATGTTCGAATATTCGTTATGTGTGAATCTTGTTGAATTGAGTGCAATTGGAGTGCTTGGAGTATTCTCCTATCAAGGGCGAAGGCAAAGATAAGTAGGGGCTATGACCACCTAAAATGAAAAATTTTAGTTTTAGCTCCTTCTAAATTTATAAAGTTTAAAGTTAGCACATGATAAAATTATAGTCTGGTCTCCAAAATGATAATTTTTTTTTATTTAGTCCTAAAACTATAAAGATATATACCAACACAATGGTAAAATTTTATTTTAACTCTCACAAAAATATATAAATTAATCTTCTCTCCTAGAAAAAATTATGACTTTGCCCTTGTCCAATTTTTAGAGGGAAGGTAAGAATTGAAGTAATTACTCGGATAATTACAAATAATTACACTTAAATCATCTATCATGTTTTTCTAATAAATTTTGACTTATTAAATAATTACATTAAATAGTATATTAATTTTAATTAAATTACATACTAATATTTATTATTATTCATTTATACTTGGCTAATGACTAATCAACAATGGCAAAAAGCATTTATTTGATGCTAAAGAAAAATAACCTGAAAAATTAAGACTAATTAAATAAAATTACATATAGTATTTATTTCTTGTTAATAATAATTGTATTGTCAAATACACTTGATTTTTATTTTATTCTCCAATATTATTGATAGTTTATATTTATTAATATTTTAAAATTTAAAATCATATAATTGCGTTATTACAATTTACTATCTAACATAACATAAAAATTATAATATAATTATACTCAATCAAACACATCTAAAGAATATAATTACACCACATAATTTAATTTTTATAATAAGCGTAGTAATAAAGTGGTTCTTTAATATTTACATTTTTATTAATTTGATCTTTATTATTTTTATAGAATTTAATAATATTATTTTTTAGAATTTAATAATATAATTATTCACATGTATTACATAGTCACATGACACTGTTAATCTTATATACCACATCAATAAATAATATAAAAATTATAAAAACTGTTCAATAATTAAATAATTTTAAAAGGTTGATTAAATTTATCTCTAATTATTTTCAAAAGTTCAAAGGCCTTCAAAACAAAATTATTATTGTCTTCATAAAATTACTGTCCCTTTATCACAGTGAGGGGATTTATAGGTGAATTGGTAGATAAATTCAATTGTCTACATTCACACAAATGCTTTAAGGTTCCAAATTTGAGTACCTTCGTAACAAATAAAACATTGACATCACCATGCAAAAATAATAATTAAAAAAAAAAAAACCTCCATATTCCATACGTGAATTCCTATGAGCTTTGCATTAGCTGTTGATTCATTTGTTACCAGCAAGGAGCCAAAAAGACACTATTCTTTTCAAGAGCCATTGGAGGGGAGAGTGCTCTGTATATTTGAAGGCATTAAGATGTTGAAACCATCCGCGGCAGTTGACACAATCATTCCAGGAATCTGAGCATGCCAATGAAGTTCTTTCAGGTCCTTTTGTCCCTGTTCATGGTGGGAATTGTGTTAAAAAGGAATCCTGAAAACGTATTCAATTTTCAATACTCTTGATTCTTAAGTACCTGATGAACAAAAAGAAGTTGCGGAGGTAAATCTTGCGGGGCATTTATGAGCTCCTTTGTTTGAGCTTTGAACTCCGCTTCTTCTTCCTCGTCTTTTTCGAGAGAAAGATCCCATATTCTAGAAACCGAAGCAAAACAAAAGCAAGTGAATAAGTACAAATGTCCAAGATCCTAATCTGGGAATCATGTACGTTAACTTTGTTAGCCTTGATATTAAGGGTGATATTGGTTCGATTCGGTTCTCAATTTTTCCTGCTCAACCCTATTTTGATAATCTAGTGCTTTACATGTACTTACGTTAACTGATTATCGGATGATGAAACTGCCAACGTGGAGGCTTCGTGTGGACTCCACTCGATGGATGTTACTGGGTATTTATGGTACTTAAAATGAGCTACCACTGTACTTCCATCCTGCAAACACAATTTATAAATCAGTACCATTCTGGCCTCAACATAGAACAGAATCGGATGCCAAATGCTAATGAATGTGGAATACGAAACAAGATGTATCACATTTAAGATGGAACATAAATTAAGTCAACGACTGGATATCCTATTTCATGGATTTAAGTATCATCGTGTCATAGGTAACAATAGGCATACCTTGAGCAACCTAAAATCATGGATTGAAAACGTGCCATCATCACTTCCAGATGCTAACATACAACTAGCTTGCCTAAATAAAGATCCAAGTATGCAAAGATGTCAGAAATTTGTCGATAGAAAGAAGGGTAAAAGTATAACAGAGACCCCTGTATTATGAGTCAAATTACATTTTGACCCCACTATTCAAAAATTGAGCAAATTAGTCCTTGTATGTTCAATCAAAGAGCAATTTGGTCCTTTTGATAAAAAAAAACTTCATCCATTTGTACGGTTAAAAAATGGTGTGGCTGACAGGATAACCAGACAATGCTACATGGTGTACCATGTGTATCTTATGCTGACTTAAATGGACCAGTTTTTAATAGTAGAAATTGATGAAATTTTTAACAAAAAGACCCAATTGCTCTTTGGTCAAATGTACAGAGACTAATTTGTCCCATTTTGAGTAAAAGGGCAAAATGTAATCCAACACTCAATACAAGAGCCTCCATGGTACTTTTATCTACAAACATCAAAAGTTTGAACATCGAAGAGATGTGTTGAAATAAAGAGCAAGTAAATATATTAGAACTGAAATACCTATTCCATGAGATGACATTCACGTCTGCATCATGTGCCTTAAAAGAAGCTGCCGGTGACTTCCCTATACGGATATCCCAAATTGCGATAGTCCCATCCACGGAACACGATACAAATGCATGAGGTTCCGTTGGACTCCACTGCAAAAGTAACATAAGAATGGTGTTATTAAATTATGTTTTAACGATGTAGTATAGATTTAATTGCATCACAACATGATTACTCACTTGGAGATCTTCGACACTAGCAGAATGTCCAATAAACGGAGTAGGATCAACATTCCAAGTTGAATTAGATGTAGGCTCCCACAAATGAATACAATTCTTGCAGTCCCCTGAAAATACGAAAAACAGCACCTTCACAATGAAAGCTTGATAATACGAAAAGTAAAAAAGAGATTTTTCACAATTATTTCTCGATAATTACCAGTTGCAAGCCTTCCAACAACAACAGGACTCCAATCAATTGCGTAGCCTTCATCTTTGTGGCCACGGAAGTTAACTAATGGAGCCTGGTTAAAAACCGAACTTCCCTGGATACCTTCCGTTTCCGATTCCGCTAAAGCATTAAGATGAGAACTGAAGTCCCATACCTGCAGCAAGAAGTATCGAAACGTATTCCCAATCATTAAATTGCAAACAAGGAACAATATGAAATATTGTTGGATTATAAGTCCGACCTGAACATGACCACTATCAGCCCATGATGCACATATGTGAGGATTTTGTCCCATGGCACGTATACGGTTAACACATCCATGATGAGCAACCTTTCGCAACTGTTCCAAGGAAAAAATAGCACAATGTATAATAAGTCTAATAATTAACCCCGGAAATTATATATAACTAGAAATCGAAAGAAACTAGAATTTGCCTGCAAAACCGGTGCACCAGAACCACCTTCTTCTTCATCCTCACTATCATCACTATCACTACTTTCACCATCCATATCAGGATCATCCTCGAAGATTTCTTAGGAACTAGCTCATGCCTTTTTCCCGAAATATTGCTTACTTTAAACACTCCAATAGAGTTCCAAGAAGCCTTCTCTGCCTGTGAAATAAACAATTACATCAATATACACAAAAGATGTCAAAAAGATAGACCATCTCTTTCTAATGGTTCAAATAAGACGAATATTATTCCTTTGGTCCCATCTATTAGTTAGCACTTAATAAGTAATGAAGCAAACCTGAGTCCCTGCAACAAAATACACCGAATGTGGAAAATCTTTCCGGTCCGAACCCAACGAGTCAGGTACGATATCAAAGCTGTCAAAAATGACCCAATTTCTAAATTAAAACAAATAGAAATACAAAGTAAACATTTTTTTTCAAATGCCCTTTGTACATTTTTTTATAACCAAACACCAAGTAATGGTGGGTAATTAAAGAGTACCTCAAAGCTGCCAAAAAATGACCCAATTTCTAAATTAAAACACATAGAAAATACAAAGCAAGCACTTCTTCAAATACCGTTTGCAGAATATTTTATAAACCTTACAAATTTGTACAACTTCCCCTCTACTTTCTCAGCAAACAAACACCAAGTAATGGTGGGTAATTAAAGAGTACCACAAAGCTGCCAAAAAAAGGACCCAATTTCTAATTTAAAACACATAGAAAATACAAAGTAAACATTTTTTTTCAAATACCCTTTGTATAATTTTTATTAAACCTTATTAATTTCAACAACTTCTCCGACTACTTTCTCAGCAATCAAACACCAAGTAATCGTGAGAAATTAAAAAGTACCTCAAAGCTGCCAAAAAAATGACCCAATTTCTAAATTCATACACATAGAAAATACTTTTTCAAATACCCTTTGCTCATTTTTTTATAAACCTTATTAAATTGTTAACTTTTCCCACTACTTTCTCAGCAAACAAACACCAAGTAATGATGGGTAACTAAAGAGTACCTCAAACAAGGCCATCCAATATGAAAAGCGTGAAGTGAATTATAAGCTGAAGGATCACATTGAAGCTCTTCTCCTTCCTCCAATTCATCAACTCCTGGTTGCCAAACCCTTGGCTGAATTGCGGGCACTGAAGAAGACGTTGATGCTCCATCGCCTTTTTTTGAGCCCTTTTTAAGAAACCAATTACATCGCAATTTTAGTGAAAAAAAGGAACAAACTTTAAAGATTGAATAGAAAAAAAAAGATTAAGAGTGAGTTTTTTTGCAATTGAACCTTATTCTTTCTCTTAGCTTTTTTATGGTTTTTGATAGTGCGAGCCATTCTTTTGGAGGACAAATCAGAGTAGAAGAACAGATACTTTATGAGAAAACAAAGAGGGTTTTTAGGTGGCCGCTAGGGTTTAAGATTTTATACGCTTCAAATGGTTAGAATTTTTTTGGTTATTTTCTAAATATTTTTAAGGTTAACATATGTTTTTAGTCATTGTAGTTCGACAAAATTAGAGATTTAATCCATCTACTTTAAAAAGTTATAAAAATTCAATCTTCCTACTTTTTTAATTGAGAATAATATAATTTTTCCTCTTGAACTTATCAATTAGATTCATTTTAATCCTTAAATTTAGAAAATGTAAAAGTTCGATAATGTGGCACTACATCATCACTTGAAAATTAAAAAAATTATATTAATTTTCAAGTGATAACGCGATATAATCTTAAAATGTCACTTATAGTATTCTAATAATTGAACCGCTGATTGAATCAATCAGATCAATGGTTCCTAATTTAATCCGTTTGAACGTTCAATTGTTAGACCAACTATAATTAATTAAAAAATTATAACAAAAACATTTTTGTTTGAATCAATATATCAATCGATTCTCAGTCCAACTAGTCCAGCCGATCAATCCAGTCCTGTTCCAATAACACTAGCCACATCATCAAATCTGAATGAATCCAAATTCAAGCACAAAAATGGATCTGACTGTCAAATTTAACTATCAAAATTGACCTAGTTACTAAATTTAGAGGACATAAATTATATTATTATTTTTAATTTAAAAATCTTAATTCAATCATTATCATGAAATATGATAAAAACGTTTTAAACACTCGAAATATTTAAATTTTAGATAAATCTTTTAATAATTTTATCATAATCACATGAAATTTTATTATAAATTAAATATTTAATGTAATGACAAATGACTTTCATAGAAATAAAGTTTTGATTTAATTTTAAGTTTTTTAATTCCATTTCTATATAAATTTAACAAAATTTACACATGATTTAGATGAAGAAATAACTAATAATAAGGGTTGAATCGTTAAAATATTAATCATACAAAAATAAATAAAAATATATAAAATTACTTTAGTTTTATATCAATATAAGTGATTTCCAATAATGTTGTTTAAATAAATGTAATTGATGTAATTGCGAAAATGTACATTTGTGAGCAAATTTCAGCATTTACAATAAAATTGTAAAAAGGTTAAAATATGCCTTTATTCTTTTCAATAAATTTAATCACTTAATTTTTAAATTAAAATGCAAATTCAATTATTAATACCATTATTTTTTTTGTCAGATTTAAGTTTATTACAAAGTTATTTTTATTACATAAGTATTCTTTTTATGTCAAAATGGCACATTGACAAATTTAACAGAAAAATTTAGACATAGTTAACAATTAGACCTAAATTTTGAAATTTGACAAGTAGAGGGACTAAATTCCGACTCGGAGCATATTTTAACCAAGTGCAAATTACATATGAGCTCCTGAAGAATTGAATATTAACAGAAAATTTTACATGAATCTTTATACAGATATTTTGAGTAAAAAACCCATTTTGATTTGCTAGTAGAGGAGTAAATCAACTAAAAGAAGAAGCAAAGAGTCTGCATAAAAGGATCCAAATGATTCTAAATTGTAGCATAATAACATACATTTCTCAGCAGCTAACTTTATCTGCAAGATCATAAAACAGACAAATACATGTTAGCTGATAAATGCATAACAGATATCTTTTTCACGTTTGTTTAGGATTTATAGGTTTTGCAATTTCCCCCCTCAAAGAAGTGCATGTAAACGAAGTATTCGATAATTTACACGATATTTCGATAAAAAAAAAAACTGCAGAGATTGTAGAGTTTAGGGTAAATAGTATGAGATTCAACAACAAATACATGTATATTTATTGGTACCTGTAAGTCCTTTTTCTTGTTAGGAGAACTAGTGTTGCAAAGCCTACCATGATTATGACTTTAAGTACCTGATGTAAAGAAAAAGAAATTGGCAGAAATAATATCATTCGCTTGTTCTTATCAACAAGGTATTGAGAACAAAGAGATTACAGTAGGAGGATGTACATATACAAACATTCAGGATTCAAGTTTCAATGGGATTCTAGATACTAAGAGGATTTAGAATTGTTGAGGGGGGTAGGCTCCTTCAGGAGAAGTTTTCAAAGTGTCATTTTCCAGGCAGCCAACCTGATCCCCCAGCAACTGAAGGTATTGTCCCCCGGGGGGAGGGTTTTGTTTCCCATGCTCTGCCGAGAGCCAGTATGTTGTGAGCTGCTGCCCTGAGGGCCTAGTTCACATAGCCAAGAATGCCTCGACCGTACATGGACATACAGCCACCCACCAAGGGCAAGCTGTGCTCAGGGCATACTGGTTCTCAGCAGAGCACAGGAGACAACCCTCCTCCAGGAACAATAACTTTGGTTGTTGGGGGATCGGATCAGCTGCCTGACAGACAACACTTCAAAGACTTCTCCCGAAGAAGCCGATCCCCCCTCAACAAAAATTATCTTTCATTTCAGTTGATATCAATGGTGCAATGAAAACATAGTCATTTGAGCATGATTCACTTGCAAGGTTCCGGTTTCAATTCAAATTAAACTCAAGGGGAAAATAACATGGTTTTGCATTATGACAACTTTAATAAGATTTCAAGGAATATATAACACCTTCTAGCAAAGGGTAAATGCTTGTTATTTAACAGTAAAGGAGAAAGTATAACCTGTCTAAAAGGTCCTATAGAGTCTTGAGGATCCTCTGAATTCTCGGACCATGGTCTTAACTTTTCAGAATTGTTGCCATCTTCATTTACCTCAGTAGCAGTGGCAGCATCAATGTCAACCTGTACGTAACGGGCAAATAAAACAGTTTGGTTAGGATATTACAATCATCTACAAAAAAGATCCAGTGTTACCAAATTTGAACATATTTACATATGAATACATGTACTTTCCGCCTTTGCATTATGTCCACTGAAGACAGATGACAATCTACAATATATATATAGGGGTATCTTGCATTATGTCCACTCAAGAGAGATGACAATCTACAACAATATGTATACATGGGGTATCTAGCAAACCTACCCTGTAACTATATGATCACAAGAGCTCAGGTTCTTTGTCTCATCCCAGCACACTCCCATTAAGTCCACTATTCCTTTGGGCCCTGTTGTTATGCTTAGGCAACATTTAGCTTCACCTAGAAATATCCAGAGACCAGAGCTACCAATGGAACTGTGGCCATCACTTTAAATAGCCATTGATTTCAGTTTATCATTTGAAGTAGAAAAAATTCTTCTGCACCATCCTCTTTTTACTAATTTTCGGCTTGAATGTTGCTTTCTTTATTTTATTTTATCTTATAAAATAGGGTTCCAAGATTGGTTGCCTTTTGAATGCTTGTCAAGCATTCTCCATAGCTGATGCTCTCTTGACATCTTTGGAATAATTCTTCTCTTCATTCACATCACTTTCTTTCTGTTTAACTTTAATCTGTTGAGGGGGGTCGACTCCTTCGGGAAAAGTCTTTGAAGTATGTCTGTTGGGCACCCGATCGGACCCCCAACAACCGAAAGTATTGCCTCTCGGGGAGGGTTTTGTCTCCCCAACAAGTGACCTATATGCCATAGGTCAGGGGTTCGAATCCCACTAAAGGCAAGATGCTCCCGTTGCTTTGGTGGGTGGCCGTACATCCACATACAATAGAGGCATTCCCAACTCTGTGAACCAAGCCCTCAGGGCAGCCGTTCATGGTACGCTGGCTCTCGACAGAGCACAGGAGACAAAACCCTCCCCGGGGGACAATACATTCAATTGTTGGGGGTCCAGTCGGCTACCCAACGGATGACACATCGAAGACTTCGACCTCAACAGAATTTATTCTTCATATCTAAAATTTTTGCTTCTATTTCTCAATACGCTGTGTAGTTGACTCCATCAACTGCTCAGTTTCTTTAGATGATGCAGACCGATATAGAGGTTTGAAAGAACCAATATAGTCTCTGACTTTTTCCTTAATACATTTTTTGTTTGTTCATATTCATTGTAGTGACCATTCCTAAAGTTACCTTTGGTGGTACCATTTTTTCTGTCTGAACATCATTAAGATGTGAATTTGCTATTCAGTCTTCCTTGTCCAAGATATTGTTGGCGGTGGTTTAGCAGAAGGTTTCACATCCTGCCACAGATCAAGTTCAGGAAATTTTAATCATATGCTAAGTTACAATAACAAATGGATAAATTTAAGAAACATGCTTAATATACCTGGTTTAGACTACCCTCAAATGCACTTATCATTTTCCTTATATTGGTATGGGCTTTCAAAGCTGGTCCCTGCTTCTTGGAGGTATTAACCTTCTCTAGTTCTAGAGGAACTGTATCCTGGTAACATAATTCAGTTAGATGGACATTAAATGATTTTGTCACATGGACTTGGCCGAAATATTTCCATTGTTTTCACCTCTGTTATTCTAAATATGCATATGAAATGAACTTAAGAAAACACAAGGTTTGTTAGCCGAGAGAAAAAGAGTTTTACTGCAGTGATAAACAATCCTTAACTGTGTTCTTTTGCTTCTGAATAGGATAACTTCTATCGAATTTGGTATCTTCATCGGCTAGCAATCCACTTCGGGATAAACTTTGTAGCGGACCTTGAGAAAATGGAGTACTCAATATGTTAAGTAAAAGCTTTTGTACATACAAGTTTCATGCACTCTTTGATTTATATTCTTTTCAATGTTCCCTAGCTTTTCTGGTAAATGGAAAATGAAAGTTGACTGCGGCAAAATCGAACCTGAAACTTCACTGTAACCTATGGAAGCACGTTCGGGACTTCCATGACCACTATTGCAAAGCTCTTCATGTTTCTTCTTTAGTGCAGCTTCTCTCTGAAAATGAAGTTAAATATAATTAAGTTGTGCTAATGAAAGGAATACGTTTACCAGGGTTCCAAAATTCAAAGGGGATACCAAGGGCTTGCATTTATCATACATCATAATGCGGTTCATTGTTTGGGGTATAACCACATCAATAGGGAGAGTACTTAAATAAGAAAGCCAATTGATTTATTGATAAAAGAAAGCCAATTGATTGGCTTTGATAAATAAGAGATGACTCCACTGAAATTGTTGGGGCCATATGATTATGAAGGTCCACAGATATACTTGTTTGAAAGAAGGGGTAAGAAAATGTGTATGGGCGAGATCGAGAACCATGTTCTTATTTGAGAGTGATAGGTGAGCTATAGGATCGAACTCACAAGAGTGTTAGATCAAATCTGATACCATATTTAAGTAATGGGAGACTACTAAAAAAACTCCATCGATTTATTGATGAAAACCTCTATTTATAGAGGTGAAGAACGGCTAAAATAAAGGAACAATACCATTACTCGGATTCTCTGGTGCTCTTCTTCACTGAGGACAAACTGCAGCTTCATATGTACGTGCCAACCTCCTTCGGGAGAAAATATGTTGTCCCAAACACCTTTCTCAACCACCAATTTGGTCTCAACTACTGCTCCATACCATCAATATTTCAATAAGCCTTACCGCTAAATTGAAATCCAATTTTCCAAACCATTTTAAAACGAATAGGGAATTAACCTGTATGCGTAATCTCATTCCCATCGGCATCTTGAAGTGTTATAATCAAATTGTCATGAAGGGTTGTCAAGGGACTGTGTCACAGCAAGCATGTTGGATTTTAAGAAAAAATCAGAAGTTAAACTAAATCAAAACCAGAATTACAGAAGTCAAAACAGTGTTCAGAATCTCTACAACGAGAATTCTCCCTTGTTGCAAGTCTGATACTCTGTTTTTCCCATGGAAACTGCATTATAAAGGATGAATTACCACAAACTTTTTCTTCTCACATTGTGTATTTTTTTAGCCATTCAAGATAAGAAAGTAGAACAACAGGAATTGATTGACTACCTTTTACTGATTGTGAAGATGTTGATGTTGATTGGAGACCCTTGAAATCCAGAACTGACATGAATCAAATGAGGAAGTCTCAAAAGAGAAGCATATGAACTTTAACTGCCATTTTACGAATTAAAGTTAGCATGGCATTTGGTACCTGAAACTTGGATGGTTCCCGGCATTTGCAAGAAAGCTATGCAGTACGACTAGAAAAGTAGAGATGATGATAAGAGATTAACCAGCGACTAAAAGTATAAAACTAAACAATATCATTTCAATATGATAATTTGGATGTAAAACTTCTAAGGACAGCTCAGTTGCATTTCCACCTGGTAGAGTTTATAAGCATGATAGATGAAAAAACATGTGGCTAGTCTTGTAGGAAAAGGTTATATAATGGACCCCACTAAGGCTGGGAATTGAGGGAACCAATCTCTTATCTTTTGTCTCACCTAAGAGCCAATAGGTACAATTGCCTACTGGCCCAAACCTCTGTTTATTTTTTTTGCCTTCCGTTATTGATAGGTGTGTGAATTTGTTACTAATCAAAGCAACAACACACATTTCACTGCCAAATACATTGAGCATACTCAATTCTTTAGCTATCAAGCCAATCGAGAAGACTCAATTAGTTCCGATGAATCAGATGTGAAGAATGTCTTAGTCTAGCTGCTGTCAAAATGTAATACAAGTTCTTATAATTCAATTTCACAAGAGATGGGTACCAAAAACCAGAATCCCATCTTTGACATGTGATATTTCAATTCATCCTCAATAGTAATTTGTTCTTTGATAAAGCAAGAATTTGTCGAGTACAATGAGATGTGAAAATCAAATTCTGGGAAGAGATTCTGTGCGAATAAACTGTTTGAGAACATCCTTCTCTTTATTAATTCTTTTCTTTTCTTCAGGGTCATTGGGCTTGGCTTTTCTTTTCTCTTCCAACATCCACTTGAAAAGTTCACGCTGCTGATCTTCGGGAATGGGATCCAAAACCTTTGGGGGTTTTGCAACAATTGGTAGGATCGGTGGTTCCTCGTGAACTAAAGCATCTGTCACTGCATCAGAAGAAACATCTGCTTCAGTTTCACTCTTGCTGTGCTCCTCCTCTTTTTTAGCAGGTTTGTTATCAGCAATGCTTGAGTTCTTCCTTCTTGCCTGTGCAAATATATACGCTGCAACGGGGAGCAATAATGTCAGCTAATCCTGAAAGGTAACTTTGAAACGAAACAAATTGTATGTCCCATCATAGAATTCAAATGCATAAATAGAGGATTGAGCTAATTATAATCAAATGCAACGCAAATTCATCTCAGAATTCTAATCCTCATGAATGACAACACAACTAAGAAATAATTATCTAAAATAATAACTTAACAACAACACTAATGTTAGAACCAATGACTCGATGCTACTACGAACCAATCACCAATGCTAAAAGCTAATGCTCATCGATGTCATACTTGAACAACACGATCAATGACCGGAAAGTCTTGGTAATTTTTAAACCTCCCATAGGAAGTAAAAACTATATTACGCACATATATTCATTTCAATGTGTTTAACAACAAATCTTTCAGCTTCTAACTTATATCATAACAACAGTCTTCGTTGCAAGTTTTCTCAACCCATTAGCGTAAACCTTACAAAAAACATATATGAAACATAGTATATTTCAGCTAAACATTATATCAAACACATCCTAAACATGATTATATCAAATGTAAAAATGAAAAAAATTACTAAAAAGAACATCAACCCATTGTTAAGAAACTAACATCAGATTAAAAGAAAAATACAAAAGCAAATTACCTCCAAGAGCGAGATTGGAAATCAAGAAAAATCGCCAAATGGGCTTGAAGCGGTTAACGCGGGATTCCTTAGAAGAGATCGGAAGGGTTTCATTTTGAGATTGAGATGGTTCCATTCTCCTTGAAGTAAATTAAAGGGTTTTTCTTGTTTGTTTTCTTTAACCCCCTTTGAATCTATTTTTTCAAACTTTGATTTGCACTTTCAAGTTTCAACAATCCAAACTCTTTGTTTTTGGCTCCCAGACCTGGGGAATTGAACGTTAACTGAGTTAATATATTATTTGGTACTTGAACTTGGCTATATTGTTTAATTTAGTACCTAGTATCATCTGACCCAATAAATAATTGACACGTGCACTGAGCCGTGAACGTTACACATGTAATATAGTAAAAAAACATTGATACTTAATCAAGATACAAAAAATTTCAAGTACCAAATTGAATATAAAACTAATTTTATATACTAAATAGTATATTAATCGCTTTCTTTTATCAATTTATCATTTGAAAAAAATTTCTAGTTTGATTTTTCTTAAACCCAACTAATAGAATTTCTTAAAGTGCAATTTAACCATTTACTAAATTACAACAAAATTTATAGTAGCAAAGTGATATTTTTCCCATTTTACAGGGCCTTAGCCCTACTGACTCCCTTGACTTCACCTCTCTCCATTTTCATCCCTAAATACAACATTGTGGTCACTAATTTAATTCTTAACCTATAATGCAAAGGCGATTTAATTATTACTACTTCTTTTTACTCTTCCAACGTTTAAATTTTAGTCTATTTTAATTTAATTTTAAGATTTTAGCTTTTCTAATTTTTTTGCTTTAAAAATTAAAGGCCAAATGATACAATTGTTAATGAATTTTTGTTTATTTGAAAATATGACATTTTAATATTCAAATACCTTATTTATAAATTAAAATCCAACTGATAACACATTCAAGTTAAGTGGAAATTAGATAGCAGTGTTATTGATTAAACTTTAATTTTTAAATCAAGCAAGTAAAGGACTAAATTCAAAAAATTAAAGATAAAAGAATTAAATTTCAAAAGTTTAAAAATTATAGGGACTAAGGACGAATTAGACCTTGATAGCTACTCTTGAACTTAGTCTTAAATTGGGCCATTGTCACTCTAACAGACCATTTATTCTTAAATGATCTTCTAAATTTTTGTTGGACTTAGGTCCAATGGCAAATGTGTCTTGTAACCAGAAAATTTGACCCTTGTCCACTTGCATTATGAGCCTCAACAATACCCCAAAGTTTCCCACCCAAGTTTTTATAATCCCGGGACACATCGAATTTCTTATCACTCGATTGAATATACCGGCTTCTATTAAGTCAAGTAATAAGGAAGTCTATATCCCTTAAGCAGGATCTCAAGTTCAAATATTGTATATGGTAAAAACAACACTAAAATATTTTGCCTCCCGTTTTGATGTCGGTTTTACTTGACTCGAGATTTAATTATTACAATCGGACCTTTTAATTGAATGGGTTAAATTGGGTTTAGATTTAACTAATTAACGCAGGTCATATTAGGTTTGGGTTACATTCTGTTTGGATCGTTCAAGTCTGTTAGTAAGATTTTCGAGTTAAGTCATTCTGAATTCCAATTTTTACAAGTTGTTTGTTTAAGGCTTTTTCAAGTTTTGAGTCGTTCTAAATTTAAACCATTTCATATTTACATTTATAAAATTTAGATTATTATTAACTTTTTATGATAAAATCAGATTTAATTGACTTAAATTTTAATTTCGAAATCAAATTTTAGAATTGATTAGTGATTGCCGAGCAATCTTTTATCTGATGTACAAGTCCCCAAACTCGTAAAATGATAGATGACAAATAAAAGATAAGGAAGCTCTTGTATGCATGACTTGGAATGATAAAGCAATGATAAAGCATGTCTTTTTTTTTTTTTCTTTTAATTCTTATCCTTCAAACAAAAACATCATAAGTTGTCATTAAAAAACTAAGATTTTCTCATGCAAATGTGGACCCAATTTCATTAATTATACACATATAACAGATACTATGCCTAGGCCAATTTCTTTAGGGGTTAGATTTAAATTATAAATTATTGAGAGAGTTAGAATGCAATTTTATTATTGTATTAATGTAAAATTTTATAATTTTTTGAAGGATTAGATTATGAAATTTTCATTCTAGAGAGGCTAGAATTGGATTTTAATTTTAAGAGGGAGCAATTTACCATTTCACCATTAAATTAATCTCTTTTTTTTTTTTATCTCTGCCAGTCTGGACTACAATAATGGACCCATGCCACGAAGGTTGTTCATGGTGAGATATAGATGGATGCAAGTTTCAACTTAGAACCCTTTTTTCGGGTTAAATTATGGTGTTCATCCCTATATTATATTCAACTTGAAAAATTAATCCTTTTATTTTAATTTAACATAGTTTGATCTTCTTCTTATTATTAATGTTATGCCTTAATCCAATGGGTATATATGTATATTTAAAAATCCTAATTATGAGGTTGAGTTGGTATTTTTTTTCCCCCCTAAAATGACAAACTAATGGAAAACAAGTACTTGGCGTTCCATAATTTCACATTTTACATAAAGAATTTCAAATTTCAAGTTTTGAGATTTTTCTTTTTTAAATCCACTTCAATCAACTAATAGGATTTTGCAACGGTGTTGATGGTTTGGACTAACGAATAACATTGGGTCAAATTATGTCAAATTAAAAATTAGGGATTAAATCCTAAATTGAGTATAGTTCAAGGATGAAAACCAAAATTTAACCAATTTTAAAACCTCCCCATTAGGTAGCCTACTCTAAAGCTGATTTAATTAAATTGCTGTGTGTACATGTTGACTGGATGAAGTGGCTTCTGTCTTCTTCTTTTTTCTCAATTATTATTAATTTTACTGGTAAAACATGGGGATGGTCTTTGCTTACAAGTTTGAAAACCCTAAAAGCACTTTAGTACAGGAATGGAGGTTGTTGAAATCGGAATAGACACGTGGATTGGATTAATTGGATCGAAAATTAGTTATAATTAGAGTAAGGAAAAGAACTTGTTAACTTATAAATTAATACAAACTGCTATAAAAACCGATTGAATTGGTAATTGAATAATATTTTTTAATTTTTATGAAATTTTAATAAATTATTTAATTGAAACTAGATTAATGATTAGTTTAAAATCAGTTCGATCATCAATCCGATTCCAAAACAATAGAAATTGTGTATTTATGTTTCTTCGATAGAAATTTGATTAAAAGAACACCAAATTATTAGTATATTATTACCATATTTAAAGTCAATAAAAATCATGGTCATTAATCATGAATGCAGCTTTGAAGTTGGTTAAACTTTGAAACAAATACAAAGAATTTTCCTTACAAACAAACACTTCCACCCATTTACGCAACATGCCTTAACATAGGGAGAAGACATGGCCAACTAATGTTCCATGTGGCACAATCCACAACTTCAAGGTAGATAGGCTTTGGTCTCAATTTGTCCATAACATAAAATTAGTTCTTGGAACAAAATATTTTTTTGATATTTTTTTAATGACTTTTTAATCGAACCTTCTAGAGTGATCCGACTAATGAATCAATAGTTTAACTAAAGACACAAACTAACCAAGTACTTGGAACAAAATTGGTTACAAAATGCAACAAAATCGTCAAATAGAAGGCAAAAACTAGCTCTAGACTGTTTGATTTTCCTTTTTTGGGGGAAGTCAACAACTAGCGGTAGTTGAACAAATGAAACTGCAAAGTAGTTTCAATGTCAAGTAAAGCTGTACCCATTATAACCATAACTACCCAGGTTGTAAGAACAACATCTTCTGCTTTTATTTTTGCCACCATAAACTAATTAAGACCAGTCTATGCACCAGACAGCTGGTCTGGTTGGGATCTTAGACAATATCTTTTTTTTTAGTTTGGGACAGTCTAATACTGTTGGAACTCAAATTAAATAATTAAAATTTTAAATTAAATTATACAATCAATCTCTATATTTTAATTTAATCAGTTTTAGTCTTTATACATTTCAATTTTAAGATTTCAGTCATCACCAAACGATAATTATTAAATTTATTAAGTTAATATGTTATTATATGTATAATATCATGCCAGTTTGTTATTTCCACATATTCATTTAGGTCAAGACTAAAATTTTAAATTTCGAAAAGCATAAGGACTTAGAACGATCCAATTAAAGAATATAGATTAAATCTAGAGCTATACGATAGTACATGACTAGTAATTAAATTTAACAAAATGAATTTAATTACTATTATTTAGATTAGGGATAAAATTGATTGATTCAAAAATATTCCAACTAAAATTGATCAAATCAAAATATAAAGACTAAATCTACAACTTTCATAAAATATAGGGACCAATGACAGAATTTAACCAAAGAAATAAACATTTAGTTAAACCTTCATTACCAAACACAAATTATAATGGATTTGATGTCAAAAATCATGTCTTTGGTTGAGAGGATATAATCTTAATCTTGTCTATAAATTATTGCACAAGTATTGGTTGTTTTTTGTACTCAAAAACTCTTCTTCATTTTGGCTTACTCCAATATCCCATCAACATATCAACCTCAAAATTAGTTGGATAACCGAAACCAATGACATACTTTTCAACCGGTTTCCTGTAAGAAAACGACAAGTCATCAACTTGCCATTGGTTGTTTTTTGGATAAGTTCTAAAAAAAAAAAATCATTAGTAAATTGAAAAAAAGGTTAATATAACTTTAAGCCCTTAAAGTTTACAATTACGTCCTTTTTGGTACCTATATTTTTTTTATCTACTTTCTGTTCCTGAACTTGGCAACTAAGCTCATTTAGTCATTTTGGTCCATGGACTTGACAAATGGAAAAAGTTTAATGATGTGGCATTGTGCCACACCTTCAAAACTTGATGGAATTCAAATTCAAGGAATAAAATGGATCTAGTTGTTAAGTTTATGGATCTAGGCATTGTGCCACACCTAGCTTAATTGCATGGCAAGAGTTTGACATGTTAAATAAATTAAATAACCCTCCTAAATTTTAGGGTAAACTACAAGTTTAGTCACTTATGTATGGTTTAAATTACATTTTGGTCATCGAATTTTAAAAAATTACTATATGATTATTAACGTTATCGATTTGTTACGTTATAGTCATTAAGCCATTACCTGTCGTTGATGGTGTGGCGACAATCTAACATGACTGACTAATAATAATATTATTATTATTTTTCCTTTCACTCCTTTTTTATTTTTTTTCTCTCTTCTTATTCTTCCAACTCTAAAAGGCATCATCTTAACCTCCCTACTCCATGTTATATCAAACTTCCCGAGCACCATTGTTTTATCCTGTATCAATTGAGGAGAAGCGAGTTCTAATCGGTGAAAATTCAAAAGAGTCAAGTAGAATTAAAAAAAGTCTTTTGCTGTCACCTATTATAATTTGCACCATCAAAGCGAAAAGAAAAGTTCAGTGTTATAATAAACGTCGATAATGGAAGTAGAACAATCGCAAAGCAAAAAGAAAAGAAAAAATAATACACAGATTTTATGTGGAAACTCTTTCGGAAAAAAAACCACGGGCAAAGGACGAAAAATTAACCAATGTTGAAAAACGAATAATACAATAAGAGTTTCGAGTACAGGGTTGAAAAACCCTTTTCTAATCAAAGTCAAATAGAAGAATAATAATTCTATATGGGTTCAACTTGTGCTGTATGGTCCGTTCGGCCTGAGGCTGTAGCCCGCCACAAATCCCCTTATTTGCCTACAGGATTCGGGTCACACAATCTCTAACATTCATATTGTCGAAATCTTGGTGGTAATAATCGGTACAAATAAGTTTTATTGCTTGTCATCCCTCAAGATATAGCAAGCTCAATCACTCACCATATACAATGCAGACACCGCACGAGTTAAAAGGTAGAAGCTCCACTATAACTGCCACTTTTCACCCGTTTAAATGACACTCTCAAAAACTTAAGAAGGCTTAAAAGATTTTTTTTTTTTTTTTAATGTATGATTTGAAGTGAGAATCAAAATACCTATTTATAATAAAGGTTTGAAAGAAGATGGCATAATGCATTTATAAAACTATTGAATACTTTTTTGTTAAATAAATAAATATTTAATATTTTAAACAAATTTCTAAGTGAGCTAAAACTGTAAAACTTAAGCCTAAAGAATAACAATTGGTGACTAAAGAGACTTCCGAAACCTTCAACTCAAAAACACTGATATTCACGGTAAAAAAAAATAAAAACTTTATATCGAAGTTGTCCAAAATTTTTTGCTTCCGTAGTTTTCACTAAAATAGTTATAACTTAAACTCCTAAACTCAAATTACACGTTTATTGATGTTATTGACAACTCAATTGAGAAATGCCCAAATCTCATAAAAAAAATATGTTGTGATTGATGTTATTGACTTGAAAAGCAACAACTTTAGTGAATTTAATTTAATATATTTTACCATCCTTGTATGTATTAGTCTTAAAATCGAATGAGTTTACCCCTCCGGTTCGCATCAAGAATAGGTTGAAGAAGACTTTGAGAAGAAGAGAAATGACAACTATTAGAAGGACAAGGAGGAGAAGAAGAGAGAGAGAAAATGAGAAGAAAAAGAAGAGAAAAAAGTTCACGTGAAAAGGAAGAAAAGGAAAAATAATAAAAAATTATTGTTTACGTCAACGTCAGATTACCCTCACATTGTTAACAGTAGGTAATGGCTTAGTGATCATCATGTAACAAATCAATGATATTAGTGACCATATAGTAATTTTTTAAATTTCAGTGACCAAAACGTAATTTAAACTATACATAAGTGACTAAAATTGTTGTTTATCCAAAATCTTACTGATACTTTTGTGGCATAATGTCAATTTTAGCCTTCAATGTTTACAATTTTCATCAATTTAGCCATTATTTTTTTTTTTTTAGCTACATTTGGCTTTCAACTTTTTAAAAAGAGTGGAATTTGACCATCAACCTTTCTAAAAGAGTCAAATTATTGTTTTTTTAATGAAAATATTGACTAAAATGTTAAATTTTTAATCATTACAATTCACGTGACAATCCACATTCAGTACATACTACTTTTTTTTTAAAATAAATCTTTATAAACTTTTCATAATTTTTTTAAAAATTTTGAACTATTTGTTGACATGGCATATAAGACAAATACTGCTATGTTAGCATGAAGTATATATGATCTGTCACAGTGGTTGTCATGCCAACATAGCTAAAAAAAAATAATGTTTTAGTTAATATCTCTGTTAAAAAAATCGATTTAACTCTTTTTGAAAGATTGACGGTCAAATTTAGCTAAAAAAAAGAGCAAAAATGAAAAAAAGAAGTAAACGTTAAGGACTAAACTTGACATTACGTCAACTTTTTTTAATATGTCATGTTCAGAGTTGTCTAATACAGTAGGCATACACATGTTTAATTTTTAATCAGTGTGTTTTAAATATTCTCCATTTTAGATCCGAACTAACATATAACATCCAAGCTGAAGTTAGGCTAATAGAAAGACTCAATCGATATTATATTGATATTCTAATGACACAATTAAATAATTTAAAATTAAGGATTAATTCAAAATTTCAACTCTAGTTTGAAGGCATCTAATGCAATTAGCCCATTATTATCAGGGTAATAGTAAACTCATCATGAGTCTTGAGCATTGAAAATATGACCCTTTTAACTCCCAAGATCAAATATTTTATATTATTTTTGAATTAAGTCCTTTTTTTTTAATTTTATATTGCAAGATGATGTGCATAGTCTTAAAACATGTTAAAATTATATAGAGAATGCATGATTGGTTTTAAATTATACCAAATGGACTAAAATCATTGAACCCTATTCTATATATATATATATATATATATATATGCACCAAATGTGAATAGGTGAAAATTTATTATCTTAGTCCTCCAAAAATAAAATATTAAATATTAGTATTTTAAGCTTTTAATTAAATGTAAAAAAAAAATTGGCCCTTTTAAAAATTTTAACACAATATTTTTAATTTTAACCCTTTAAAATTTTATTATCTCAACCCTAAACAATTTTTTAGCTTCACCCTAGAATTTTATTAAAAAGTTTGGACCTTTCTCCACTTTATCTTTATTTTTATTTTTATTTTATTTTATTTTATTTACCATATTGTGTTTAGCCGTCCACGTCTAGAATGAATAATAATAATATTTCATGCGAAAATGAAAGCAAAACAAATGTTGACTCTTTTGTCTTAAAAACATTAACACAGACAAAAGTTTGAGATTTGAAATTATATTCTATTTTATGCTCCCAAGACTTACTTTTCAATGCATGGAATTAAGACAAATCCATGAAAATGATATTTATCATATCTTATTTTTATGATAAAAATTGGGTTTTAAATAAATATTTTATTTTTAGAATAAATAATTGAAGGTTTTTTATTATAAAAATAAAAAATGAATAGTTGAATTTTTTATTATTATAATTAATAAGTTGAAATTGAAATTAATTATTTCTATTTTAGATTTTATTTATACGTAAAGTGGGTTTAGATAAGATGTCAAAATTTTTATATTTAAATTTAAATAAAATTTTAAAATAATAAATAATTATTCAATTATTTTATTGAACTCGGGTTTAATCAAATTAGATTTATTGAATCATATAAATAATTTGACTATCGAATAAATATTTTCATACACACAATAAGGCGGTAGGGGTGAGTATTCGATCGAGTCGAGTCGAATCGAGTCAAAAATTTTAGAGTTAGTCGAGTTAACAAAACCTATTTTAGCAACCGAACTCAATTTGAATTTTTTTCTAATCGAATCGAATCAATTCAAAAAATTTCGAGTCAAATCGAGTCGAGTTAACGAATCCAATTATTTATACTTAATGTTGCGATTAGATGGACCGATTATTTAACTAGTAGACGAAATACAAAATTATTTAACTACATGAACAATATAATGATTTTGCATCTTAACTTAATGGGTAAATATTTATCAAAACGACGTAGTTTTGTCTTTTAACTTAATTATTTTGAATTTTAACTTTTAAAAAAGTAAACATTTATCAAAACGACGTAGTTTTATCTTTTCTTATTCAGATTTTCGGATAACTCGAATTGTGTAATTCATATTCGAGTTAAACCGAAAAACTTAATTTTTTATTCAAGTTGATCTGAATAACTTAATTAACTCAAATAACTCGAACTATTTAATTCAAAATTTGAAATTTTTATCGAGTTTTTCGAATCGATTCGGATTTTACTCACCCCTATAAGCCGGAGCTAAAGCACAAGTAGGGGTCTTGGGAAATTTTAATATTTTTTTTTAGCTTCAGCTAATGGGAAATTTTATTTTTGCCCCCTGCAAAATATTAATCATTCAATTCATTTTAACATCGATATCTTTAGCAAACTTTAAATTTTCTTAATTTTACAACATAACCCATATGAACAAAGGATATTGGCAACCTAATGATTTGGAAGCTCGTCCAATTAGACTTGTTTACGAGACGGGTGACCTGTTGTGTTTAAAAATTTTGGTTCGATTTTATTTGAATTTAAATAGAAATATTTATAAATTCGGGTTTATATATGATATTAGTACATTCTATGTTTGTCTAGGTCCGATTAGGTCTAAAATATAAACATTAAAATCTATTCAAGTCTACTCATAAATATAAATGATTAGTTTAAGCTCATTTTGGACCCACCCGTATTTTTAAAAGAAATATATTATCTTTAATTTAATATTTAATATTTTTATATATTTTAATAAAATTTTACACATAAACAACTTAATATATATTTTTAAATGTTTTTCATTATAGTATTATATATAATCATATTTTTAATTTTATATGATATAAATTACATATTATAAAAGTAGAAATAGGACCGGGTCGGGCAAGGCTCAAACTTGAAAGTTGGAGCTCGAGTCCTGTTCATATTTTTAAACAAGCTTAAATTTTTTTACTCAAGTCCATTTTTTCGAGTCCTATATTTTTAGGCTCGAACTAATAACCTAACCCTTAAACAAATTTAAATTTAATTAAAAAAATTAAATTCAAATTAGACTAAACTCAAACCTAAATGACTTTCAATATCCGGCCGTAACCTGATCCGATCCATGAAATCTAACACCTCCATATCAAATTGAGTGAGCTAACCAAAAACTTAACGTTGATTACTTTCCATAAAAGGCTGCCTAGGCGTTGGGTCATTTACATATCAAGAACGTTATCACATGTGATTAAAACAGATAACAAACAGGGTCCGACAAACATGATGACGTGTCCAATTTTCATCCTTTAAATCATTATATAACGATTAATCACGTAATTAGCCATCTTTGATTCTCGGCCGCTTGATTCGGATAAAACGTATGGGGTTTAATCTTCGGAGGGATCCAAACAGGTCCAACCCGACCCGTTTTATGGGGTATATGCGGACCCCATTTTTCCTAATTTTGCACGTAAGAAATCACTTAAAATTATATTTAAAAGTGGGACCCTATTAATTTTGGTTAAATTAGTCATATATGTAAAAAAAAATGTTAATCGATTAAATATGTCGGTTTTTTAAAAATTTAGAAAAATATGTCGATTTTCTGCTAACATGTCAGGGAAAGCGCATCTAGCTAGAAGTATTTTCTGAAAATTTCAAAGAAAAAGCATTCAATTAAACACACTTTCCCTACTAACTGTGCAGAAAATTCACCCAATTAGATGCTTTTTCACACTTTCTTTAAAAAAAGTGACTTATTTACTTAAATGCAAGTCCCTTGCATGCTTTGTTTAAATTCATCTCTATACAAAGCACAATAGATGAATAACCAAATCAAATCTACATATGACATATGCACATGGTGAGCAGGGGCGCGTAATTAGGGGGGCTGGCATGGGCCGACCCCTAAAATATAAAATTACTATTTTAACCTTTAAAAATTTTTAAAAATTTTAAATTAGTAAAGGTAAAATTACACTTTGGCCTTCTAAAATTATAAAAATTCTATTTAATCATTTACAAATTATAAAAATATAAATTATAAAAAATTAAAATTTTATCCGACCTCCTAAAAAATTCTTCTGGGTTCCCCGATTGTGAGACCAAGACCCACACGTCACAATAATACATATGAGTAAGCAATGGGCATAGCTCCCTTGATTAATGGAATAATTTTAGTTTTAGCTTCACTTAATAATTAATTATTCAATTTAAGATTTTTTAGTTTTTCCGATTAATGAGAAATTTTATTTTTGCCCTTTAAAATATTAATAATTCAAATTTAAGTTTTTTAATAAAAAATTAAATTTTAAATTTTATAATTTTTCTCGATGCCTCTAAAAATATTTTCGGCTTTGCCCTAAACTAAAGAGAGAACTAAATAATGAAATAAGGCAAACGTAAATTTTGACAATTAGACAAAAATAAAATATTTAAAGTTTCAACCAAAATATACTCCTAACTAAAACGTGACATATCACTTTAACTAAACTTGCATATATATATATATATATATATATATATTCTCGATTGAATATTAACTCGATTAGTATGAATATTTTTATCAATACATGAAGATGTAGGTTTGAGTATATTGAAGCGCATTATACTCCTAATTATGGGTTGAAGAGGGCTATAAGTAATTTCAGATATTGTGTAAAAAAATAGATATGATTAAAAAAATAGATATGATTAAAATATATATTAATTAGATTATTCAAATATATATATATATATATATATTATCTTAAGGTTTAGGACCAATTTTAATCTTGAATTTCCTTATTTCAGTTCAAATCAAATTAAATAAAATTTAAAGTATTTTATTTAAATCTAAATATAAAACCAATTTCAAACATTAAAACAAGACAATTTGACAAGTATAAGCTCGAAAATATTTTAGAATCAATTCACAATTCAATTCGACTCAACCTATAAACATTTTAGATTAAAAAATTCATTTTTATCTTTTCTTAAAAAATAATTTAATTTAATTCCTTTTAACATAAATTTTAATTTTAACATTCAAAATTTTTATAATTTTGTCTTTACCCAAACATAAAGTTCTTAGCTTCACTTGTGGTTTTTCTTCTTTACTTTCTTTTAATAAAATACTATTATTAATAGGAATTATGAACAATAAGAATGTAAAAATATAATACACAATATAAACAATAAATAACCGGTATAAAATGATGCACAAATATCATCTGCAGAATAATCCCAAAAGAGGAGGAATACAAAATGGTAGTAAACACAACACTGAAAGAATTTAAAGACAAATTAGAGATGCATTACTTTAATCAAACCGCTTAAAATTGTATCCTAACCTTCCATCATCAGACCGACCTAACAACAAATTCCGGTCAATCAAGAAACCGCAGCTAAAAGCCAAAAATCACCCATCGCATCAGTGATACGTAAACATTGATAATTTAATAAATTCGATTCAATTTAGTAAATTATTATTTAACGATTAAAACAATATTATTTTATTTTTAATAAAATAGTATAAACAAAGATATAAAAATATTATATTTATAAATTTTAAAATTAAAAAAATGAAAGTTTCAACCAATTGAGTCAAAAGGACAACAAATTGTTATTATCCAAACCTACTTCATGTCTTGTAATTTGACAAGGTTGCATGAACCACTTTTTAGTCTTATGTCCTAACCACTTACGAAACTAATTTAATTCACACATTAAATGGGCTGCTATTAGTTGGTAAAATTAGAAATTTAAAAAAAAAAAACATTTTTTTATAGGTTAAAATGATTCATGAGTTTACAAAAAAAGAAAATTTAAAATAAAAAAAGGGTCAAATTTCACTATTAGTCCATGTACATTTCAAAATTTTGTTATTTATCTTACGTTATGCTAAAGTTAGATTTAGTCTATATTCAGGGATGTAGATAAGGGCACGCACCCCCACCCAATGGTAATATGAAATTATAAGTTTGTATAACGATAAAATTATACTTTGACCCTCATAAAAGATTTATTATTCATCTTTGGCCTTTTAAAGCAAATTTCTGACTTCATCCCTATCCATGTTCTTCAAATTGACCATTCTCAGTCCTCTATGCTTTACGAATTTTGATACGTCAATCGCTATGCAAACGACAGTCATTAAATTCATTAATTGACATTTTTGTGAGTAATGCCAGAAAATATCAAGTAAACATGGCATTACACATATGATAATATGTTTGCTGCATAAGATTTTGAAAATAACAAAAAGAATAAAATTAACAACCACCGTTTAGTGAAAATTGAAATTCCAAAATTCAAAAAGTAATGACAAAATTAGAAGGACTAATAGCATAATATAATTAATTAGAAGTTGATAAGGATTGGATAAGTAGATAAGAACATTTGTATCTTTAATTTTCAATTAAAAAAATAAAAAAGCCCATATTTTAAAAATGGTTTAAAAACTATGTACATGATTTAATTGAATCAAACAGTGGATTTTGTCAAAAGATAAGGTAAGCCATAAGTTTTTGAAGGGAATCACTTTTACCAATCACAAAATTAGGCAAAGTATCTAAGCATAGTTTAAAGTAACCCATCTTTAATTAATAACTTCAATTTTTACTTTATTTTATATAAAAAAAAAAGTAGGTTCTTTTTCCATTGATAAATCATGTATCATGTGTAAAACTATTCGCAGACCGAGTAGTCTAATTGGTTCATTCTGATGGTAATTTCTAAGTTGAGTTTAAGTAAAATTTTATTTTATCTCGGATCAAAATAAAATCAAATTAAATAATTGTAAAAATAAATTATTTTAAAAAATAAACAATTTTATTTTTTTTATAGTGAGTCACAAAAGAAAATTTCCCAAATCAACTTCCTTGCACGATGATTAACATAAAAAAAAAATTAAATTCTCGACATGATTGGATTTAATTATTCGACATCTAATAATTTATTTTAAATAAATTTAAATTAATATTCTTCACTCTATGATAATTAATCAAATTATATTTTATTAGATGAGTCTCGTACACTATAATTTTTTAATTATTTTAGAAAGCAACAAGTATTATTTTGAGAGTATTTTTTATATATTATATAAAATCTAAAATAATATATACGTATAATATAAAATTACATTTTAACTCTCAAAAATAATATTTTTATTTTAATTTTTATAAATATATAATTTAATTCCAACATTTTACCTATTTATTTATTTATTTATGCCAACCACCATAACAACTGTATAATGATATTTTTTTTCTAATTAAAGGGAAAAAAAAAGATGTTTGATTAATGAAGCACCAATTATAAACGTAAACCCATTATTAATTTTTAAATAAACAATGAAAATGAAATCTTACAAATTATGAGTTTTTATTCTCTATTGCCTTCATTTTCAAGCATGATACAGCTGTTTTATATTTTAATGATCTCATCCCAATTCCACTATCTTTATATAAATATGGTTGGTGTTAGATCTAAGTTTACCGTTTTCGGAAATCGGGTCGGATCAGTTGGGCAAAGTATTAGTTAGGGTATTGATTCAAAAAAAAGGATTGAATCGGATTAAAAATCGGTTAAATTAATTTTATCTATTTATTATTATTTTTATTTATTTAAATTTTTTAATGTTTTATTTGTTCAAATTGAAAAAATTGAGAACCAGTGACTTGACCAATTCAACCACAAATATATGGTTCTAAAAAAATTAATAGAAGGATTTGATTGATTAGATAGTAATACTTTAGTGACTCAATTAAAAGGTTCTGAAATTTGAAGACCAATTTTAAACCATTATTTAGGATGTATAGTGCAATTAACCCTTTTATCCAATTTGATATGGGGGTCAAAGAAAATCAAGGAGCTATACGTCATTTGGAGAAAAACATTTAGGGATGCGGCAGCTTGATTTTATTTAAAGTAGTAGTTAGTCCTAATCCTACGATCTTTGAATTTCATTATATATATATATATATATATATATATATAATGGTAAAAATAAAATATATATATTTAATATTTTATTCATTTACGTGGAATTATATTTTCAATGCCAAATTAGTTAAATTATTTCTAGAGTTATATTTCTCTTTTAGTTCATATGTCTCATTCATTCGTTTAAAAGGAATCAATGCTTCTTGATGTGTAATATACCTAATTAAAAAATATTTTAAGTGATAATAACAAAAAAATAATTAATTTATATTTTTATATTTTTAAAATGATTAAATAAAAATTCTAGTATTTTTAGAGGGCGAACTATAATTTTACTATATAATAATTTAAGATATTATGAATTTTGAGGTTTAAAGCAGCACTCTTCCATTTTAACCGGTGAAAGGATTAGGGTCCTGCTTGCCCTTCCCTTCACTCTGTCTATTGGGTATTAGCTCAATTGAAAAATAATTAAAAAATAAATTTTATAAAATAAGTTATAATATTATGAGATTATTTCTTTTATTTTATATTTTTAATATATGATTAATATATATATATATATATATATCTAGAGTATTTTAGATCGATAAGATAAATATATCATGGTCGGTTAAAAAATTTACATGCATGACACGTACAATTATATCGATAAATTTAATGATTAAATCGTTAAAATATTAATCGTACAAAGTGATATGAAAGACACATTACGCTCTCAAGGGAGAATACAAAATTGAATATTGAAAATAACATTATTGATAGGAGTAATCATGAATTCTGCACGTAAAATCGTAAAAAAAGATATTAAAAAAATGAATTAAATCGATAACCGAAATACATACTAATTGGGTTAAAACGTGTTTATTTCCTTAAAAACGACTTAACAATAATAATAAAACTGTAGATAAATATAGAATTATTGCTAAAAGAAAATCAATTAAAAATTGAAAACTGGACAAAACAGGACAATATCTATTGATTGAAGAAAAGAGAAACAAAAGGCATCCAATTGCTCTTTTAAGCAAAACAATTGATACCCTTTACTCAAAATAAATAAATAAATAAAAAATAGTTTATGAATGGAATATACACACGTATATATATGTATGGATAAATGAAGAAAAAAAGCGGAAATAAATATTTAAATAAATAAATAAATAAAGTATACTTCTTTATTGGTACCGGTAGAATCTTTCTTCGAGTCACAACAATTTCAAAAGATACTACAACAAAAGCATTATTGTTTGCCCCTATTTTCACACGTACAAAGGTTAGGCACAAACTTGATCTAAGTTAATTTGATGGTAAAAATTTCAATCACGAGAAGTTGAACTTATGTGAACTAAATTCGGAATGACCCTCACAAATAACAGTTGAATTTGAAATGATTTGATCTCTTCTCCGTAAATATTTTCAATAAAGATTGGATCAAGGTTCTTAAATTGAAAAAGGACTAAATGTCAAACTTATAGAAGTACAGGGACTAAGTACAAAATTCAACCAGAAATGGATGTTAAGTTTTCGTATGAGCGAGAGGGTGAAAGAGTTTCCTTCCCCCCACAAAAGGCAAAAATGTGGGCTCACTTTCTTTTTTATAATCCTTCGAACTCACTTATAAAAGCAGTTGCAGAGGCACAGCTTCGATTTGTCATTCATTCATAAGCCAAAAACTCTTTTTTAACACTCTGCCTCCTTTCCCCATTTATGTAAAATTCATAAAAAAAAAAAAGCTCATTGATTTCTTCGAAGTGATTTTGTTTGTTTAATAATGTGGGACAAACAGAACATGTTATCATCAACAACAACTAGAGCCAACATGTTGTTCATGTTATGGCTATTGTTTTCCTCTTGGGTTTTTTCCTTGGTTTCAGCCACTGTTTCTTACGATAGCAAAGCTATCATCATTAATGGCAGAAGAAGGATTCTCCTTTCTGGTTCTATTCATTACCCCAGAAGCACGCCTGAGGTATATATATACTCACTTTAAAAAAAAAAAAAAAAAGAATTTTCATGTCCATTTACGGTCGGTGATCGGGGTATATACACTTTAACACCCCTTCACATTGGGTTTTCATTAAACCCTGAGTTGAGCCGGACCAAACTCCTATAACGGACTGTTTTCATGTCTGGTATATATATACACCCCAGAAAAACCCTGAGGTATATATATACACTTTTTCTTTTTTATATTTTTCATGTATGTTTTACAATTCATGTTTGGATATATACATTTTAGCAGCTTCTCCACATTGGGTTTTCATTTAAATCTCGAGTTGAGTCGGACCAGACCCCTAAAACGGACTGTTTAATTTGCCATTTTTTGTTGCATATGCAGATGTGGCCTGATCTTATAGCAAAGGCTAAAGAAGGAGGGTTAGATGTTATACAAACATATGTTTTCTGGAATGGACATGAGCCTTCTCCTGGAAAAGTAATGCACTTTCATTCAGATTCATAAAGTTCATAATTTTCTTTCTATATTAAAATTTTTAATTTTTTCTTTTTCTTTTTTTTGCAGTATTATTTTGAGGATAGATATGATCTGGTTAGATTTGTTAAGCTGGTCCAACAAGCTGGTCTTTATGTTAATCTCAGAATTGGTCCCTATGTTTGTGCTGAATGGAACTTTGGGTAATTATTACTATTTTTACCAATCGTAATGGTTCGAGTTTGTTTGATACTTAAATGATACGGTTTCAAATCCTGTTATTGGCACTGATACACTGGTTTTTAAAATGATTCAGGGGATTCCCTGTTTGGCTCAAATATGTTCCTGGAATTGCTTTCAGGACAGATAATGGACCTTTCAAGGTTGAAAATTTTTAAAATCTTGATTTTATTTAAATACCCTTTTGTTTTTTTTATTTAATGATTTTATTAATCAAGTAGTTTAACTTGATGTTGACTATAATGTATAGGCTGCAATGCAAAAATTCACAGCGAAGATAGTCAACATGATGAAAGCAGAGAAGCTGTTTCAGACTCAGGGAGGTCCAATAATTATGGCTCAGGTTTTAAAAAAGAAAACCCATTTTATTTTTATATTGATATTCAATCTAAACCTTTATTTTCATTTTTTTAATGAATTTTGTCATATTATAGATTGAGAATGAGTTTGGTCCAGTCGAATGGGAAATCGGAGCTCCCGGCAAATCTTACACCAAATGGGCTGCACAAATGGCAGTCGGACTCCGGACCGGTGTCCCGTGGATTATGTGTAAGCAAGATGATGCACCTGACCCTGTGGTAAGTTTTTCAATGCCATAAGTTTCTTAATGCTTTTCCTTTTGTTAGTATACCCCTTTGAATTATTATATCCTCTTTTCCTGGTGGGGTTTTGAACAATGTTGTTTTGAGTCCCACGTCGATTTCTTAGTGCTCTTGTCTTTTCTAATATATATGTATATATCTTTGTACTGTCACAGATAAACACCTGCAATGGATTCTACTGTGAGAATTTTACACCCAATGCAAAATATAAACCGAAGATGTGGACTGAAAACTGGACAGGCTGGTATGTCAACACAAACTTTACTTGTATTGCCTATATGATTTTTTGTTATGCTAATCCGGTTTCGGTTCTAGGTTTACGGAGTTTGGTGGTGCAGTTCCGACAAGACCGGCAGAAGACATAGCATTTTCAGTTGCAAGGTTCATACAGAATGGTGGTTCATTTGTTAATTATTACATGGTATATTAAGTTCTATTCTCTTTTGTGTTTTTACTTGAGGTCACTGGGTTTTGTTTTTAACATTTTTTCAAACCTTTTTTTGGTTCAGTACCACGGCGGAACCAACTTTGGCCGGACAGCCGGTGGTCCCTTCATTGCAACTAGCTATGATTATGATGCTCCTATTGATGAATATGGTATGTCGATATATGCATTACAGATTCAAACTTAATTAATCAGAGAGCACCGTGCTGTACCGTTCCATACCGTGCAGTTTCATGAATGGTTGTTTCCATCTTAAACCAGGGCTTACAAGGGAACCAAAATGGGGACATCTAAGAGATTTGCATAAAGCAATCAAATCAAGTGAAGCAGCTTTAGTTTCTGCATATCCTACAGTGACATCTCTTGGAAGTAAACAAGAGGTTAGTTTTTTTTGCTGAGAACTCACCTCCCCATTGTTTCGGTTCTGGAATTAGAAATTTCTCCTAATTGATGATTGTTTTTCTTCCTAGGCTCATGTATTCAAGTCTAAGTCCGGTGCATGTGCTGCATTCCTAGCAAACTATGACACGAGATATTCCGTAAAAGTAAAGTTCGGAAATGGTCAATATGACTTACCTCGTTGGTCCATCAGCATCCTCCCGGACTGTAAAACTGCTGTTTTTAACACTGCCAGGGTAAGGAAAAGATATTGTTGCATGAAATTCAATAGCTCTTTAATGTAAAATTCAACATTTGAATGCAATTGTTGCACAGATTGGTGCTCACAGCTCAAAGAAGGCAATGGTGCCAGTAAACAGTGCATTTTCTTGGCAATCATACAATGAACAAAGCCCCACTGCTGATGATCGAGAAGCATCTGTACATAATGGTCTCTGGGAACAAATATATCTCACCAGAGATGCTTCAGATTATTTGTGGTACATGACAGAGTGAGTAAGCCTACCCAATTGCGTATTACAATACCTTTGAAATCGATTCGATTTCCTTAACACCATTTCCTTTCATTTTCTTGTCCAACCAGCGTAAAAATCGACCCTAATGAAGGGTTCTTGAAGGGTGGGCAAGGTCCTATTCTCACTGTTTGGTCAGCAGGCCATGCTTTGCATGTTTTTATCAATGGTCAACTATCGGGTAAACCTGAAACTCGGGCACTCTTCATTCATTACCCTCAACCCTAAATTTTAAACCCTAAATATAAGCAAAAACTTGGAACTGACCTTATTATCTACTCTATTCTTGTTTTCAGGTACCGTGTATGGTGGATTAGACAATCCAAAACTAACATTCAGCAACAATGTCAAGCTAAGAGCTGGGATTAACAGGATTTCTTTATTAAGCGTTGCAGTTGGGCTCCCGGTTAGTTCAGTCAGTTTTCTAATGTTTGACTTTGATTTTTTTCATTTTGAATGATATATTGTTGAATTTCATATGTTTCAGAATGTTGGCACTCATTTTGAGACATGGAATGCCGGCGTTCTAGGTCCGGTTACATTGAAGGGTCTCAATGAAGGGACAAGAGACATATCCAAGCAAAACTGGTCTTACAAGGTTTGTTCTGATTACTGCTCTACCAGACTGGAACTTTTTGAATGCTTGTTAAAGTATTTCAAAAGGAGTTTGAGTTGCTGCAGTTACAAGCATGTCGATATACTAATCGACAATGTCGGCATGATGTTTTCAGATTGGTCTAAAAGGAGAAGCCTTAAACCTTCACACTGTTACCGGAAGCTCTTCAGTTGAATGGGTTCAAGGATCACAATTGGTCAAGAAACAACCTATGACTTGGTACAAGGTTAGGAAGTTTCCACTTTCCATGTTTGACAGAAAAGATCAAATCAGATATAAATATTTAACATCTGTTGTTTTACAGACAACTTTTAACACACCGGGAGGCAATGAACCGTTAGCTTTAGATATGAGTAGCATGGGAAAAGGGCAAGTATGGATAAATGGCCAGAGCATAGGACGCCACTGGCCTGGATATATAGCTCGAGGTAGTTGCGGTGCTTGTGATTATGCCGGAACTTATACTGACAAGAAATGTAGAACTAACTGTGGAGAGCCTTCTCAAAGATGGTGAGAAACTATATTCAGTTTACGTTAGATTCATTTAGCCGATTCAAAAGTATTCATGGTAGAGTTTATACTTACAGGTACCATGTTCCACGTTCGTGGGTGAAGCCAAGTGGAAACCTTTTGGTTGTGTTTGAAGAATGGGGTGGTGATCCATCTAGGATTGCTTTGGTTAAAAGAACCGCAACCGCATGAAGAAGCTCTCAGTTGAAGCTGCCAGCAATTGATGTCTAAAGAGATAGATTTGTGATAATGAAGTTCAGTTAGTTCATATTTAGTACATGTATACTCAGTCTCCTTGTGAGTTTCAAAGGTAATTCAAGCTTTACACATTCCGTTACTGCAAAGAAGATATTGATTTGAATATGATAGAAGGCAATAAAGTGTGAATCAAGTGAAGTACAGCATACTCTGTTCGGCCAACAACAAATATTGGTTGTGAAATGGTCGGAAAAGAAAGCTTTATGTACATAGAGAAGCTATTATTTGTCTGATACAGCTTTATAAAGCATACTTAGGATCACTTTCTAATACCCAGGATTCCTCTAGCTTTTGCTGGAATCAAGTAATGCTTGTAAAGTCTTTAGAGGCAAGCAATATCATTGCTTCTCCTTGTAAAAAGTAAATGGAAAAGTAATAAATCCAAGCATTTCAATAGCATTTTGCATGATGAATCCTTAGACAGAAGATGTTAGTGTCTCTTTGATCTATTTACTTGACGAATTTCTGATTCAAGTGATTGATGATATCATCTACGTCTTTCTGAACTTGTAATATTTCCCGCCCTTGATGTCTCCATCGCTCCAATCTATTATGTACGTCCCTTAACGTCGAAACTCCTCCTTTGTCATTATTAAGCTGGCATAGTCTATTGATGCACTTCATTAAATACTTCCCAGCCTTTACTTTCACCTGGTAAATGAAATCTATCCCACTCTCTTCAGTCTCGAAAAATGAAGCAGATATACTATCAACAGCATCTGTCAAGCCAAAAACAAGACAGGCACCTGCTAAAACATCTTTTTCACTACATTTGTCAATCCAGGTAGTTAAGTCCTCCCTTTCAGACTTAGGTTTTATATGTCTTAGTCCGGTGTGCATAGTTTCCCTTGGCTGAAGTATTTTCCCTGTTGCAGCATAGTGCAGCAGAAGTTCACATCCATTCTCAGTGATACAACTGGGGCAACCAATCAATACGCCTAATAGGATTCTCCTTAAAAGAACATTTTGCTGCAGGTTAAGAACATAGAATGCATTTGAATCAGCAGATGCAGAACCATTGATGGTCGTATTACTACCATACTCAAGGTACATTTTTTCAGTTTCATTGAGCCAGATCCCAATCATTTGACAATCATACTCTTTTGCCTGAGCATAATCCTCCATCTTGTTATGAACTTTTGGTTTCTTAAGTTTCTTCTTGCTTGTAGCTCCTTCTTTGTTGTACATAGCTAAGTCGAATTGTTTCAGACCCCAAGACAGAGATATTTTAGTCAAAAAATCAACTAAAAAATCCTGATTAGTTTTGCTAGTGGGACTCAGAATCCAGGCAATATACCTTGCAGCAAATGTAGAGAACGATTCCTTATCATGTACTTCTCCAACTTTGGGTGATAATGAGCATTTAGCTTGAAAATTCTTCTGGAGAGTTTTCTCAGAGAAGAGTAAAACAGAAGCAAAATAGAACCAATCAGGAAAGTCTATTGCCAAAGCCCTGCAAGGAAAAGATTTCATCTTAAATTTTCGAGTAAAGAATATGGTGGGGGTGGGGGCTAACCACTTTGTATTGGAGTTTACCAGAGAGATTTGTGATCTATGCTTCGAACTGCCACTGCTGTCGACTTGATAGCAGGACACAGTTGTTCCCCACCAAGAGATACTAGTTCACTTGTGGCATGCACTAGATGTATAAAGTTTTCAACAGAGAAGGCTCCAACTAAAATCCTCAATAAATGGTTCTTATTTGGGAAATATGCATTAGAAAATGGTAGCTTAAATCCCATTTCCATAGATAAGCCCCACCAAGTTGGTCTGGAAATTACATCCAAAATTGCTGCCACTAGTCCAGCCAGAAGATCTAGTACAAAAGCCAGACCCCTGTGTTAAAACTAAATTAATAATGAGGAAATGCTTGTTAATTAAGTTACACTAGATGAAAACAAATACAATCAATGATATAGCACATCTTACATGCTATCTATTAGTCAAAATATATTGTCAATAGAATCAGCAAACTGTAAACAACTTTAAGTCCCTTGGAGTTTGCTATATCATGCTTCCATTACAATATCTCAACATATTATGAATCAATCATAATGACCATCACAGCGGTAAAAAGAAAAAGTGCATAACATATACATGAAAGAAGAGACAATTCAAATCTGCTTCTATACACCTCCTAAGAGATAAATAAGTACTTGTAGAAAAAGAGAGAAATCAGGTTGTTGGAAATTATTTATGCTATAAGTAATGTGGAACCAATTGGAAAACACATTCTGAAAATAATTAGTGCATGCAACAAAGATATTAAAACAATAGCCACAAGAAACTGAAATATATGTGAGATGGGAACTAACGTTCTAAGAAACCAGTTATGCAATAGAGCTCTGGTCTCGATAAACATAACAGGAGAAAGTGCCAAGCATATTATGATGGCACGCCAATCCATTCTCTGGTGAAATTCCTCACTCAAACAAAGGAAAGGCCTTTCTCTGGCATCTTGTAATATCTTTGAAACAGCTTGCTTTAGAGTTAGGGGGTCCAGATACCAGAAGAACAACCTGCTCAAAGAATAAAACATAAATCTTAAGAACAACAACTTACATAACTCAACTAAAACAAAACATTTGGGCACTTATGCGTAAAGTGGTTAATAGTAGTCAAAAGCCTATTAAAATATGTAAATCAAGCTTCAATATACTTCTCACTCTTCCCGTTTTCCCCTTATGCTAAGTTTATCAACAGTTAACCAAGAACTAAAGTTGGTTAACTTCTGTATAGTGTAGTAGCAATTTTTGTTCACAACGGACCTCAATGGTAGTTCCTCGTTTTCGAGGGACAGTTCAGCAGGTAAATGACAATGCAACTTGGAAACAGCAGCACTTCTTCCTTCAATTGATTCTACAAGAATAGGTTTATGCGGGGATGAAGACAGATAGCAAGATGCCAAAACCGCTACCCTTAAAACAGCTCGTAACAGCAAATGAGAAAACAACCCTGCAAAACAAAGATCATATTATGTGACAGGTAATGAAATCCACCAAAATCATAGAATAAACAAGACAAAATATTTCAATCCCAAATCTAAAGAGCAAATGACCAAAAGCATATTATTTCAAAAAATAAAGAAGGAGGTTCCACTCTCCAAGATCAATCTTCTTATTCCTCCACTACTTTATTTAGTATAATTCAAATAAATTTCAAACTAGTAATAACAATGAAACATAAAAAAAATTGACCTTTTCCTTGTATCTTTGCGTGAATGTTGTTAAACATTTCAACCAATTCCACGCAATGTAGACCCAAATTTGAGCTATCTATAAGCAAAAACTCTTCATTTTGAAGCCGCGAAACCTTGAAAGTAACCGAAGATGACAAAACGCTGATGATCGTCTTCACTAAATACTCGATCAGCGAATCAAAAACCTAAGCGAAATCATAAAGTTTAGGCAATTGGGTTATCTCCTATTAGGAACCCTAAAAATTACAAATTTGTATATGAACTCACCTGGGACGACTTGAAACACATAAGAGACAGAGCGGTATCCAAAACCCTAAGCTCAGAATTAGGGTTTTCATTGAGGTTGAGAGACTGGTTTAGCTTCGAAATCGAGAGATTGAGAGTTTCCTCTTCGTTTTCGCGTGCGTTAATCGGTAATTGGAGGTGAAGAGCGAGTTGAGCGAAGAGTTCGGTGATTGATGGCGTCGTCGCCATGGCTTTCCAACAATCAACGGCTGATACAGTGGTGGGCGATTGATGATGATGAATATAGCGGCGGAGGATGATGGGATTTCCCGCCATAATTGAATTGATTCTGGGCCTTTGGTAGTTCTCAATGGGCTGGCAAAGACGTACGTATGGTAAAATTGTGGTTTAGTTAAATTTCCTTGTACCTATTGATTTATGCAGATCGTTCTTTATTCCTTTTTGATGGGCTTTTGTTAAAAAAAGTGGTTTTTTTTTTAAAGTAATAGAGGACAAACAGTAGTGTTGAAATTTTTTAACTTAAACGAAGTACTTTTGCACAGATGAAAAATGAGAAATTTTTGGCTTTTCTCAGCCAAAAGTGCTTCTTTGCTAGTATTTTACTATTTTAATCTTGCTGCTTTTTCTAGACGTTAGAAGATTTTTTCCCCGTTTTCTTGTCTGAACTTTATTTTTCTTCTCTGGTTTGTTCCTCTTCTCCACCACATCAGTATTTTTATCCTAAATTTTAGCATTTTATCTTGAATTTCAGGATTTTAATTTGGATTTGATTTTTTCCAAGATAAAAATGCTGAAATTCAGGATAAAAATGCTGATGTGGCATAAATCTATTGGAAAGGGATACAGATGACGTGGCGTCACTATTTCATTCAATCCTTTCCCCACCAGTGAGTTTTAATTTGTAATATTTTATGTAATATTTGTAATATAAATATTATCCCTTTTGAAACTTTAATCTAAATATATGTAATATTTTAATTTGTTAGGTTTATGTTTTCTATGTTATATTAATATCTAATATGAGTTTTACAAATGTGTTAAAAGTATTAAAAATAAAAAATAATTTTTAAAATAATACAATTGTGTCAATATCTAATTATAAATATTTAATTATTATATTTAAATATTTAAATATAGTTTATATATTCTAATTAAATTTAATAAATAATTAATATTAATTACTTAGAAATATTTAAAATTAATATTATATATTAAAATATTAACAATAAGTTATAATAAATTATTTTTTATATTTTTGCTAAAATATCATAATATTAACTCATTTGAACATTATTTAAATACATATTTGTTGCTTTATAATATCATGTCTAAAATGGACATTTTACTTCTCAAAAGTAATTTTTGACAATAATACCAAACACTTAAATTTTTAAAACACTTCTCAAAAGTACTTTTCCACAACACTTCTCAAAAGCATTGCCAAATTGGCCCTTAATCTTCTACTTTTATTTAATTAAATCAAAAATTTATGATCTATTTGAAAGTTGAGGTTAAGTAAAATGATTTATAATGTAAATTACTTAACATAAATTGTACTTATTGTCGCTAAATGTGAATCACAAGTTAGAATCTTTGATAGTAGTGACTAATAGTAATTTTTTCTATCTTTAATTTGTTGGAACGTTTGGGAAAATTTTATAATTTTTTATATATTTTTAAAATTTTTAATAATTAAAGAAAAATAAAAAGAGTAGGGATCAATTGAGAAAAGTTGTAATGGTTGAGGGGCTAAATTTGTGATTGTACCTAATTTTTAATAGAGTTAACGGATAAAGTTAATAGAGGGAATGAAAATGAGCAAATCGAAAAGTAGAGAGATCAACTCTGAGCAAATAAAAATAAAGAGATTAAATCCATACAAATCAATAAGTAGAGGGACTATCCTTAAAATTTAACCATTAAACTATAAAGTTATAAGTTAATCCAATAATTGCATCTTGATCCTTCCAAAAATTGATAATTTAATTTTGGTTTAAAAAAAAAATAGGTTGTGAGCACTCAAAGGGAAAATTATTCACTTGTGTTAACGATGCTCGCATGACTGGATCCATGTGATACCTTTAACTTTAAGCAATGAAATAAAAATCATATAAAAATATTTAAGTAAAGAGATTTTCAATATATATATTGATAAATGTTATATCCTCCCACGAATAATGACATGTGGCAATATGAAAGGCCATTCGAGGGACGAAACTTCACTAGCTATCATCCGGAAGGAACACTAGAAGCTTCATCTCCGGTCCTAACCACCTAAACAAGTGGGAGATAGTTATTCAAAGAGATCGACCATTCATTCCTCTAGGCTCCTGGTTTTTGATAAGAACATGATTTTTTTGGTCACCAAAATTCATGTGGGTTCAATTGTTCCGTACCACCAAATCAAAATGAATGATAGGATCTATTCAGTCATAGACATCCTCATCCCATTGAAGATATTTGCTCCACGCGTCTTGCAATAATTGCTTAATGGCAAGTCAAACACATTAACATCACCTTACACTAGACCCTGCCTATAAATAACCCCAAAAGATGATGAAGAAAGGATCGACTCTCAAGCATACAAAGCTTACACTCTATCAACTTACTCCCAATACTTAGCCTTCATACTTTCTTCACCTCCACTCTTTGTAATCTCCGACTCTCCGCCCCAATTGGATGAACTGGCCTCCGTAATTACCGCCACTTCCTCCTTGTCCCTCTTATATTGTATCACTATCTCAACAATAAAGTAATAAACTACAATATTTTTTTATTTATTTTTAAAACATATTAAATTATCTATATAATCCTTTTAATATATGTCTTTTATTTTAAAATTTTGATCATTTGGTAATTTTTTTAATTGAATTAATATTAGACTTATAACAAAACTCAATTATAAGTTTAAATAATATTATAGATAGACGGTAATTGAATTAAGGTAAGTTTTTGTACTCTTTATAAATTTGGAATTTAGCACATATCATTTTATTTCTAGAAATTTAGTCTATCTACTTTTCAGATTTCAAAATTCATGTCTAACAATTAATATTGTTAATATTATTTTTTAAATTTATGTTCTTTACAATATCATTTTTTTATTTCAAATGTCACACCAACAAATTTATCAATGTTAACAATTGGACCTGGATTTTGAAATATGAAAGGTAGAAGGACTAAATTTCTAAAATAAAAGTCTAGTAACTAGATTCCAAATTTGTGAATAGTAGAAGGATCTATGGTATATTTTAACAATTAAAATGAAGAGCTTATTGGTTGTGATTGATAAGATAATCTATATGGAAATTTAATCTTTATTAAGTATTGCTTTAGGTTGTTAAATTAGAGCTCTGCAACCTCTTTCGAAGGCCGCCTAGACTTTTGACCAAGTCAGAAATAGATGGATCGGTCCATGGATCTCATGCTATTTAATGTAAACTCCCCGCCAGGGAAGTAATTGAAACTTTCCTCAGTAAACCTGCTGTTAGTCAGGCCCCCGGTGAAGACTTTATAGGATGGGGACCTTCTAGTTCTGGCTCTTTTACTCTAGCTAGTGTGTATAATCCAACCTTGAAAAGGATTCAATACCTCCCTTACCCTAATAGTGAAATATGGATTGTGATCTGGAAAGCCAAACTACCACCTAAGCTGAAGTTCTTCCTCTGTGTGGCCTCAAAGCTCTTCCTATGAAACTCTTTCTGCTTTGTCGTGGTTGGGGTATTGCCGACCAGTGCTGCTCTTTTTGCTCTTTGGGCCAAAAAAGTATCCAACACTTACTTCAGGTGGTTTCCTTAATGGGATTCTACCTTTAGACATTTTCAATATACCTATCCTCATCTCAATAACTGGGAGGATTGGCTTCAGATCAATGTATCATCTAAGATGTGGGTTCATAATTCCCAAAGCCCTTGGTATACTATGTTTTGTTTTGCCATTTGGGAAATTTAGATTTGTTAAGAAGTAAAGTTTAGGCTATATCAAAATTTTGGTATCTATATCAAAGTTTCTAATAAAAATATTAAAATTTTAGTATTTACTTAAAAATTTTGGTATATGCTAATATCCAAATTTTTAATAAAAACGTTGAAAATTTTAGTAAATAGGAGATATTTGTGTGGCACTCAAAGCGCACATGAAAATTTTCCATTAAGGAACCTAAAATCCTTGTAAATTATCTCTCTAGGTTCCTTCTTCCCATAGTTATTTATGACATTGATTGGGCTAATGTTATCATTACAAGGAACATTACAAGCCAAAGTGCTTAGATACCTAACATGATAACTTAAAATCAGACAATCCTCAGGCTAGAGGATCGTTGGTTCTCGAAGGTTAGAAAGGTTATTATCATTTAGAATTTAATTTTTATTTTAATTTGACATAATTAGAGTTTGAAAGTTATTACTACATTGGGCTTAAAATTTTTTATCTAAATTAATCCTTAATATTTTCTTGAAAATCCCAATGTGAGAATAATTATTAAACTTAGGGACTAAATTGGACCAAAAATTTAGATTCCACTATAAGAGTAATTACCAAGTTTAAGTCTCAAATAGTGATTTAATTATTTACTTTTATAATATCTTTAATATATAGGTTCAAAATGATAACACTGTTAATTATTATCGTTAAAGTGATGACGGAAAACTTATCAAGACAATCTCAAACATCCAGTTAAGATAATAAATTTATTATTAATTCAACATGGTTTAAATAAGTTTTCACTGTCTCCTTAAGCATAGTAAAGCAATTAAAACCATATTTTGTCTGAAGATTACTTGTTAGAACTCAATGAAGAAGGGGAAATAAGGTAGGATTTGTTCAGTCGAAAAACATGACAAGCTGAAAAATGGTGATTGGTCGGCCAGTAGGCATTGCTTTCCCTTTTTGGTTTCTTTTTGGGCAAAAAATTGGTTCAATCTTTAGGTTACACGTTACATTTGTAATAACTTTAGAACCCTTTTTCTTTTTAAATGATTTGAGATTTACAATGTCTTAATCCTAACATGTAACATTACTATACACGTGTTGGGGTTTTGATGGTTACTAAGTTCCAATCATGAGACATGGCTGCAATAACATGAAAAGAAACAAGGGTTTGCTTGTAATACGCTACTCTGCAGTGGTTGTTGGAAGATAAATACAAAATATATATATATGATAATTGCAAGGACTGTGTGAATTAGAGGTGTAATCATAGAAAATTATGGAATTAAACCCTTAGCAATATGATTAAAATAGATAAATTAATTTTATAAGTTAGATCAACATGTAAATTGATTATTTTGTTAAAATTACCTTAATTTTACTATTAAAATTAATATTTACATGCTAATATGAGATATACATGGCACGTTAATTTTTATCAATTTACTTTTGATCAAACGTATATGGATTAATTTGTTTATTTTTTTAGTAGAGAAAGCAAAATTGCAATCTCACTTGATAACACTTTTATAGATGGGGGATAGAAATGGGATACGTGAGAAGAGAAATTAAATGATCCTAGACAGAAAAATCTGTAGCAAATTAAGATGATATTGTTTGCTTATGGACTGTCCTTTTCGATGTCTCTCTCTATACCTCTAGATCATACAAAGCAATGGATATGCTCTGCAGAGAAATCTATGATACCAAGAGGTAGTCTGTAGGCCACTTGTGCCGTCTGGTAAGAAGCTAAGACCTACCTGCCTTCGTGTATGTCTGCAATGTCTCTTTGGTGTATTCTCGTCCTTGAACTTAATTATCTTATTAAAGGATGTGGAATTCTTTACTATTTAATCCAATAAGCGTTGTGTGTACGTAATATCACTTATGCATGGAGTTGATATCATTATCAATGAGTCCCCTACAAACAACCAAAAATCAAAGCAATCAGATTGCAATAAGCAGCTCTGGTACTATCTGACATTGGTTATAAGGACTTGTTTGTATCTGAAATCACAAAATCAAAGGTAAAAAAAAAAAAAAAAACGAAACACAGGTGGAGGGATCCAAAGCTTGTATGTTCGCACTCCCAATTATTATCAAACATTCAATGCCAAAAACACAATCTTATTAACTTTTTTTTATGAATAATACGTGAAAATAGTAGACTGACATTACACATGAAAAAAAAATATTCCAAAAATAAAATAAATTAAAAATTCTAAGTTGTTAAACCCCAACACAATGATAATGTTGAATAACCCTATTGGCTTCCCTAATACCACTAAAGTAAGCTCCATGAGTTGTGGAATAGTGAGTTCTATGTGTAGCTTCCCCAGCAAACAAAATTTGAAGTGGATGATGACGATACACATCAGTAGGTAATGGTTCAGCCATGGTGTCAAAATCAGCACCACTCGATCCAACAGCAACATAACTGTAAGACCCTAAGAACAATGGATCACTCCCCCATTTGCTCTTCAATACATCAACAAAGCTCACTTCAAATCCATTGGAGTTGCTATCAGACATGATTTCATTATGGGGTTTCGATAATAAACTCGAAACTGTCGTTGTTACCGCGTTTATAATCTCTTCGTTGCTAAGTCTTTCGAGTTCAAGAGCTTCTTTCCCTGCAAACCAAGATAGGAACACACTTGCATTGTTGTAAATAGGGGATAAAGTAGCTGTCCTCCTCATCCACCATGGGAACTTTTTAAGCCTTAACACGGAATCCGAACGATGAAACACCATTTGCAATGAAGGGAGCTCTTCGGGTTTTCGATTACCGTTTAATCGGAGAAACAGCTTGTTAACAACACCATATCCAAGTCTTGATATAGCATCTGTTTTGAAAGAAGGAAGTGGAGGACTAAACAAACCCGAAGCATTACAAATACCAGCTTTTAAAACCCCTAACGAAACTGTGACAATAACATGATCAGCTAACACAAAAGATCCATCCAAGAAGTGTATCTTCACAGGCCTCGAATCACAACGATCCCATTCGATTTTAGAGACTTTTCGGTCTAATTGGATTACGTCCCGTGGCAGTACCGACGCGAGGTATTCGATTATACTGGAATATCCGTTACCAATAGTGATCTCTTCACCAGGGAACATACGGTACTCACTTTCTGCTTCATAATCTAAACTGAAAAGATCACCAGCTGATGTATAAGTCCTTTGTGTGTTCTCATACATTGCAAAAATGGCTTCTTCAAGCAACTCTCTACTCCATTTACCATACCCTTTAAGCTCTTCACGGTCTTTACAAGAATCCCAATACACATCAAGGCCTTTTCTTAAAAAAGAACCAACACTTTTGTTACCTAAGCGAGGACTCATCGAACACCATTTGGATGCTTCACTGCCTTGAGCAAAATCCATCAAGTTCTTAAAAAGTGTCGATATGGGTTCAATCATAGAGCCATTTAGCTCGAACCCACCTTCAGCAATGGTCTTTGGTTCATCAAGTAACCCATCCATACACTCCCATAGCTTATCAGACCCTTGTAATGCATTGATTTGTTGAGCAATTTGATGAACTGGGCTACCTTTTATACCATGAATCCAAGTAGCACCCATTTCAACTGTATCACCATAAAACTCTAATGTATTGATCCTTCCCCCAATTCTAGTACGTACCACCTTCAACAACAAATAGTTCAAACAAGTCATTTGAACTAGTGTAAAGCTTGTTGGCTGCTGTAAGACCAGCCATTCCTGCTCCAATTATCACAATTCTCGGCTTCTTAGCCATTATATAACAAGCAACAATTGGGGAGAAAAGTATAAAGGGAAGAAGAAGAAGAAGAAACTGTGAGGTTTTATATTGAATTAGTTGGTAAGGAATTTATAAATGGGTGGAGGGTGTTTTGCTGTATTTGTTAATGGCTTTCTCTAATAAAGACACGGTTTTACTTTTACTCCAATTTGGTGTATATTTCCATATTTGAAATTTAATTTTATATTTTCTTTAAGAATTTAATCTTTTTATATTTTATATTTAAAAATTTAGATTTATTTGTTAATATTATTTAAAAATTTTATTAAATTTATTGATGTAATATTTTGAAATTTAAAAATACTCATTTTAATATCATTGTAACGAAAAAACGATATTAAAATCGACCTAAATTTAATAGAGAACTTTAACCGTGTTAACAATTCTTAAAAATCATAATATTATTTAAATCGTAATAAAATGTATAGACTAATTAAAGACATTATAAAAGTTGAAGTGCCAATTATGTCAAAATTAAAGTATAGAGATTAAATATCAAATTTGAGTGAAATACGGGAATAAAAATTGAAATGTAACTAATCTTATGTAATCTCATAAAAGTGGAAGGAAGGATTATAACTGAAATTTAGCCATTATTTTATCATGTCAAAACAAAGGCGGCCTTTATATAGTAGTATAGATACCCAAAAGACTAGTTCAATCAGTTCGTACTTGTTCACAAGTCAACTAATTCAATTCTTTATTTCGGACCTATAACTTGACTGACTCTCAGTCCAATCGGCCAATTCATTACAGTCTGATCTAGTTTTGAAAACAATTTTTATATATGTAGCAAGAGTCGAGCAAGTCAAACCTTTAAAACAGAAGATAAAACTCTCTTACCACTATTTTTTATCAACAAAACTCAAATTTGAAATTTTTCTTAAAGGATATCGAGTTCTTCGCCACTCTACCTAATGAATGTTAGTATTTTTTAAGAATATTAGTAGTATATGTTATTACATTATCACATATGAAAAGGTAAAAGTACAACAGAGGTCTTTATATTAGGAGTCAAATTATATTTTGTCCCATCTATTTAAAAAATGAACAAATTAGTCCTTACACATTAGATCAAAGAATAAATTTGTCATTTCTGTCAAAATTTCATCTATTTGTGCTGTTAAAAACTAGTATGTCTGATGGAATGACTAGACAATGGTATGTAAATGTGCTACGTGTATGACAACATGATGCAAAAAATAGATAAAATTTTTAACAGAAAGACTAAATTATTGTTTAATCTAATGTACAAGGACTAAATTATTCATTGTTTTAGTAAAGATGGCAAGATACAATTTAGCTCCTAATAAGAGGCTTACATGCTACTTTTACCCGTATGAAAATATAAAGAAAATGGTGGAATTATAGTTTTAGTCCCTATACTATATTTAACTTGGGAATTTAGTTTACTTGCTTTAATTTATGTGTTAACCAAAATCACTAGCACTGTTAAAAGCATTTCTATTAATCAACTAACGTGGAGTTTGAACTCTCGTGATAATTTATCCAAATATAAAAATATAAAAATTAAATCCTTGAGTTAAATATTTTATTAAAAAATATTGTTTTTTACTGCGAATCGGAGCCAGGGGTTGGCATGAGCCCGGTCCCCTAAAAGGTAAAATTTTTATTTAGGCCCTTAAACTTTTTTAAAAATTTTAAATTAGTAAAGGTAAAATTGTACTTTAGCTCCCTAAAATTATAAAAATTCGATTTAATCCTTTATAAATTAAAAAATATAAACTATAAAAAATTAAAATTTCATCCGACTCTAAAAATTATCTTGACTTTGCGTCTGCCGATTCAATCCGATCCAAAATATAAAAGGTGGAATAAAAAAAGGTTGACAGTACCTTTCACCAACCATCACATGTAAACTGGGGTGGAGGATGGTCCACAACTATTGAATTTTGGCCCTATCCTAAACAATAATCAAGTAATCAAACAAATATAAGATTACGTGCAAAATCGATTTGAGTTTATCAATATTTTATAAATATTTTTTATAGTTTATTAATATTAGTCTATTTTATTTAAGTTAGTCCTTAAAATTTATAATAGTTTTCACATTGAGACCTAAATTTTCTTTTATCTAAGTTAGTCCCTAAAATTCAAACCTTAAAATAAGAATAATTGTCAAGTTTAGGCCTTAATATGAGAATTATTGCCAAGTTTAAGGATTAATTTGGACCGAACAAAGTTCAAGTCTTAATGTGGGAATAATTCTCTAGTTCAGATCCTAATATAACAACAATTATCAAATTTAGGGATTAAGTTAAACTAAAAATAGTTTCAAACCTCAAATAACGATTTAACCATTTTATTATATTAATGGTCTTGGCTCCTTTGGTTAAATAGTGCAATTTCATTTTTAGTCTTCTTAAAACATAATAAATTTATTTAATTCATTTTAGTCCCTTGATTAAATTAGATAATTACACTTTTGGTCCCTATTAAAAATTAATTATTTAATTTTAGCTGTTTAAAAATAAGACTTAACTTAGACCTCTATAAATTTTTTAAAAATTTATCTCGACCTTTTAATATAATTACCTCTAATCTAAACGATGCCTTCACCATAAATATCTCATTCGCACAAAGCATCCAAGAATTCTTGTATTGTGAACTTCCATCGTAACAAAAGTAATGACGGATGAATCCCGTGTGCTGGCGTGATGGTTAGGGTATTCATCGCCTCAGGTGTGGCTTTGAGTTCGTAATGTTTCAAATTTGGGTCTAGTCTTAAACGAGTAGTTTCAAGATCACAAATTCGACGATTAAAATTCTATTTTTATTATATTTTTAGGGTCTACAATTTTACGAAAAGATTTCGTAAAAATTTCGTTCAAAAATTTTGACGTTTGAGCACTCAATTTAGTCAAAAGGACTAAATTGTAAAAAGTGCAAAAGTTGAGTTCTATATATTAGAGGTGTCAAATTGCTATGAGTTTTAAATTGGAGGCCCTTAAAAGGAATTAGACCATTTAATAACTTGATGGGCAAAAATGGGCATGAATAGGACAAAAGTGAAAGAAAAGTCTTAAGGGTATTTTAGTCATTTAGTGTTTTAAATGAATAAAAAAAACAAAATACAAGGAAAAAATCTGCTCATCTTCTTCAAGTTGCTGCCGAAAATTTCTAGACTCCATGGCTAAGGGTTTCAAGCTTTTCAAGCTTCATAGTAAGTGTTTTTGAGCCCCGTTTTTAATGTTCATCATATTTTTGAAATCCCGGTAACTTAGTCTAGCTATTTCTACCATTATTTTGAGCTAGATTTTAATTTTAAAAATTGAACCATGTTGAATAATTATGAATTTTGATGAATTATGGTATATTATGCATGTCTATGATTAGAGAAACGAGTTTTATTAGATGATTTTCGATGAAATCGTATAAAAGGGGTTAAATTGTAAAAGTTATAAATTGGTCATAAGTGTGTGAACTAGTGAGAATTTGATGTTGCCATAGAAGAGAAAAATGATCAGCATGTTATAAAACATAAGAATAAGGGCTGAAGTTTAATTTTCGAGTATTGGGGCAAAAGTGCAAATATGTAAAAGTTTAGGGGCAAAAATGTAATTTTGAAAAAGTTGAGTTAAGGATTGTTTTGAACAGTACATTAACTAATTAAGTGAAATGTGATGTTTTAGACTCCGAAAAATGAGATTTGGACCTAGAACGGAAGGAAAATTGAAAATCGGGAAAGTTGGTAAAATGGCCGTTTTGGTATCGAGGTAAGTTCATATGTTTAATAAGCATTTAATGATGCAAGATTGAATATTAGATTGAAATTTTTTAAAAAAAATTTATCTCGACCTTTTAATATAAAATGATTGATTTTCCCCCTACCTCTAATCTAAACGATGCCTTCACCATAAATATCTCATTCGCACAAAGCATCCAAGAATTCTTGTATTGTGAACTTCCACTGTAACACCCATAACCCACATCCGTCACCGGACTAGAGTTATGAGGCATTACCGAACTAGACTCAGGCCATCATAGGCATTTATAGCAATTCATACATTTATTAAATCCCAAAATTTTAAACTCAACTTTTCAATGTCCAACTAATAATTCAAACCAAAATTTAGATTAAAACAAATAATCACTCAACTCAAAGTTCACATGAATTCATTTGCATGCATATAAATGAATTTAAGATGTTTATACTGGTACATATATCACATACCTATATGATCATATATTACATTTATAATCAAATAGAACAGCTTCTTAACATACTAATTTCGTTTACTTTAAAAAAAACAAATCATCATACATATACCATTTCATTCCATTACCAAATTATCATATAGTTTATAATCATTTTAAATATTTATACATAATTAACAAATACAAATACACATAATTCAATAACTAAATAGAATAGTTTAAAATTCACACGTTGAACTAATAAATAACTACCTATCCTGTTACATTCATTATTTCTAACCAAATTTAATCATACCAAATTTCCTATATATATATATAAACCAAAATTTCACATTTACCAATTACAAATGTTATGCACGCTTTACCACAAGTGGTATTAAAACTTCATTAAACATACTTGAATACCAATTATAAACATAACAAACATATCATCCTTATATCCCTTGACTAATTTCATATGAATAAGACAATTATATTAGCCTGTGGTGTCATTACTCACAAGACCAAATTGTATCTATCACAAATATCTAGACCATGGTCAATATAAAGTAAGAAAATGCTTACAAATTTTGCATCACAATGACATACCCATATACATCATCTAGTCATTTAAAAAGAAAATCATATATATATATCCTCATTATAACACAAAATAAAAGCCATGTTCATATGACTATAATACCTATGACTAAACTTTATATTCATTTGTAAGCATATTGGACTTAAAAAAACATGAAATCATTTTAATCGCAAACGTACTCTCTATGCATCATACAACAACCTAAATTAGTAGATAGCAAGCCAAGAATAAATTTGTCAAGCACCGAGCATGTCAAGCATTCAACCATCCATGCATATTTCCAACTAACATATCAAAGAGCACAATAACTAATACTAATCAAAGAAATAAGCCTTTTTCGTAAGGCTAAGTTATGCTTATAAACAAGTCCCAAGTTCTTTGATTTAACAACTTAGTCTAACCTAGACATGCCTTTTTTTTATCCAAAAACCACATATAAAAATACCAAAAAAAAAGGGAGTTGATAGTGTGGATGATTCTTCCGATGATCCTTGAGCCCGTAGCTTGAACAAAATCTATAAAACAAACAAGGGATACACACAAGGTAAGCTTACTAGCTTAGTAAGTCCAAGGCAAATTCAAGATTTAAGTAAACATTCAAACAATATTATGCATACCACCAAATATCCATTCAATAGGATTTTAAATACAATATTTTATCACATAAATGCTATCAAAGTCAGTAAGTCACTAATCTCATTTAGCAAATTAGCTAACCATCTATTATAAGCATGGAATCTCAACACTTAAATACCTTAAGAATTTGCATAATTCAAACTATTAATATAACATATTTTAACCACATATGATCTGTTATTCACTTATACCAATTATACATATGCCAAATCTCAATTTCATAATCAAACTCATACTTCAATACACATATCATATTCATATTTCAATATGAATGAAAGTGCCTTTAACATTTCAACAAAAGCTTCACCATACCTCAATTTACTTGATGCGAAAGGGTATATATATATATATATACCTACCTATTTACTTACATTTTAAGTACAACTTAGGCTTACAGAACCTTTACCTTATTGTCGTAGTTATAACCCACCTTGTAAATAATCCATGGCTTTTCATTTATAAATGTCACCGGCATTAAACCTCGCTTAGGCATCAAGGCCAAGTACACACCCAAGATTAAGGTTGCTAGACCCAAGGTCTGAATTCATTCCAAAGAAGACAAGGCTCGCTAGGCAATAAGCCGAATCAAATCAAGCAAGACAAGGCACTGCTAGGCAATAAGCCGAATCAAACCATCAGAATCGAGTGAATCTTCAGAACATCCCTAACCCTTATCTGTCTCCTAAACGAAGTTACAAGGTATTACCGGACTTAACTACCAATTTGGGGCATAAAATTGAAACATCCATCAAGATCATATTGACTAAATCAACTATAACTCGAGTTACAAAACTCAAATTTAGATCATAACATCTTTACTTCATTTCATATAAACTCTATACATTAATCATACTTATAAATATACCAAAACCAAATCAAACGAAATCACCAAGCCAAAATATAAATTCCAAGAATAACGAGATGGGCAAGCCATTTTCGCATGGCTTATACAAATATATACAACTTCAAAACTAGCAATATCAAAACTAGTCTATAAATGCCACATAACCAAATCTCCAAGCATTTATTTATCAAGCAAAATTGGATAGTGTGATGAGATCTCCTTCACTTCCAACCCGAGCAAGTCTTTAAAACTCTATAAACATAGGAAAATTACACAAAGTAAGCTTTGAAAGCTTAGTAAGCTATAAGCAAATAATTCACCATAGAAACATATATAATTTAATTCAAATAGGCCAAATTTGGTTAATCACATACACATGTACAATCACTTTTCTCATATAATCCATGTTCCTCGTTAAGTAGCTTCACTTACTCATAATTCATATCATCATTCGTAAACTTTCACCTTTTATAGCCTTAAGGCCAAACACTCATACATTCAATAATAGATTTCACATCGATCTATAAATCACTTTCCCATCTCAAAACAAATACATATACATTTGTTCACGTATATACATATTAACTACCTAATTTTCTTTCTCACCTTTCAATCCATATAATTCACATATAAATACATATGATATAGAAATTTTATTTCAATGCTAAAACTTACTTATTAGATCAAATACACATGATTCATTATACCATCACTTATGGCCCAATATACTAGTTTAATCCATTATCATATATATGACCGATCATCCAAAGTTAATTAAACTATCACATGTACCCATATATTCAATTTAATATAATATCACATATAACCACTTATACGTAAATTTAATTCATCATCACATATGCACATACCTTTGTGACCGAACCTATAAGGTTAATTAAATCAACTTACTTGATGATAACGGATTCAGAATTGGAATTACATATATCATGCTACCATTCAACAACTATCTAGATCAATAGGTCTCAAAAATCAACCACCAACATACCATTCATTCATTCAATCAAACTCATAGATTAATAATCACCTCTCGATACTTTAATTTCGTATTCAAGAACAATTTACCTCATTGATATTTAAGTTACACAATTATCATACATCCCTTACCTATCTATCACTTTTCGGATAGCTCCATTCATTGAATTATATCTCCGTAAAATCCGTAAATCCGCACACAAGATAATTGATGTAACGATCGCATACTTAGTGCCATTACTATTCTTACTTCTAGTAATGTATCGCTCACATAGAGCCGTTACTTAATGCTTATCGTAACGTATCGCTTCACACGTAGAGTTACTTCACATTTATCGTAACGTATCGCTCACACAGAGCCGTTATTTCACATTTATCGTAACGTATCGCTCACACGTAGTCGTTACTTAACTTTTATCGTAACGTATCGCTCACACAGAGCCGTTACTTAACTTTTATCGTAATGAATCGCTCACACAGAGCCGTTATTTCACATTTATCGTAACGTATCGCTCACACGTAGCTGTTACTTAACTTTTATCGTAACGTATCGCTTCACACAGTAGTAGTTATTTAACTTTTCACATATGGTACTCATTGAACCGTATTACTCAAAGGTATGCTTCTCTTAACTTGTTATTCCTCAATATGCATAATATATATATTTATATATATAATTCACATTCATTTTACACACAAGAATATACACTTATATATGTATATATCAAAGTGTTCAATATCCAAGTACTATATTGCATTCGCCTATACCACATCAAACCATCATCAACTCCGCTTAGTATGCCTAAATCTCATTATAATATCATCATTAAAATTTCCTATTTCATGCTTCTAATTACAACAACCAAGTACCATCACCTTCGACCATTTCTTATCAATTTCAAATATATATATGTATATTCGGCAATGCCTTGGAATAACCATCAACATTCAATTTAAACTTATAAGTAAGCATTACTTCAAATTAATTCCATTGCTTAAAACTTACTCAAGTAGTTCCTTGAACTTATCAATTACATCCCTCACATTCGGTAATAGCAAATATAATTATAAACATTTCAATTCAGCATGAATAATTTACATTTATTTAAAATTAAGAACAACCATTTACTTATAGACTTACCTCAAAAATCGACGGATTAAACTTCCCACTATTAGTCTAACTTTGTTTTTCCCCGATCCATCCCGGTTCTTTTCGTTCTTGATCTAAATAATTTTAAAATAAGCTCATTCAACACTTTTCTCATTCAATTTAATCTAAAACATATAATTATACTAACTTTTACAATTCATACAATTTAGTCCCTAATACAAAACTCACAAATTACTCAAAATTTGGTTAACACCCTTAGGTCGAATTTTCATAAGGACTATATAAGTCCATATATTTCATAAATTTTCAATTCAACCCTTCAAGATAATATTTTCACCAAATAAATCCCTAATCAACTACATTCATCAAAAACTCAAAATAAAAGATGTTCATCTAGCTCAAACCTTACATTTAATACCAAAATCATCATAAAACTCATCTTATCATCAATGGTATATCTCACATACATGACCAATACACAAAATTAATATATGGGCTTGATAATAAAATGAACAACAATCACAAACATACAAAATTATCAAAACCAAAGTTAAATCCTACCTTAATTAAGCCTTAATATTGCCAAACCCTTGAAGCTTCTTTTCTCCCTTTTTATTTCTTTAGTTTCGGTCAAGTAAGTGAAAAGATGAACATGCACTTGTCTTTTGTGTTTTTATTATTTTAATGTTATTATAAAACACATATATATTATTATAATCTTTAATTATAAAGAAAACAAATATAAAATGCTTAACTAAAGCTAGTCAGTCCACTACTATAAGAAATGGGTTATTTACCCTTTAAGGATTTATTATTAAAAGCCACCCTCTAATTAGCACTATCACAACTAACCACCAAATTTTCATTTTATGCAATTACGTCCTTTTATAAAATTAAGCACACAAACACTCAATTTTTTTTACTGAAACTTACACACATGCTAATTGCACACAATTAACTCGAGAAAAAATACTTAAAATTTTTTTTGACTCGGATTCGTGGTCCCGAAACCACCCTTCCGATTAGGGTCGTAATCGGGCTGTTACAGACTCAGACCATCATCATTCTAGCACTTTACACTATAGTATGCAACTTTTACACTTTACGCGATTTAATCCTTTTTGTTTAATCGAACACGCAAACGATTAAATTTTTCCACGAAACTTTCACACACCTTATTTCACATATAATAAACACAAAATATAATATTTAAATATTTCTTAGACTCGAATTTGTGGTCTCGAAACCACCATTTCGATTAAGGTCAAATTCGGACTGTTACAACTCTCCCCCCTTAGGGATTTTTGTCCCCGAAAATCTTACCGTTAAACAAAGTTGGATATTGTTGCCTTATTGAATCCTCAGGCTCCCATGTAGCCTCTTCAACTCCGTGCCGATTCCATAAAACTTTCACTAATGGAATTCTCTTGTTTCTCAATTCTTTCATTTCCTGAGCTAGAATATGAATTGGTTCTTCCTCTTACGTCATATCGGGTCAGATTTCAACCTCTGACGGAGTGATCACATGTGACGGATCTAATCTGTACTTGCGAAGCATCGAAACGTGAAGTACATCATGTATCTTTTCTAATTCAGCGGCAACTTCAATCTATAAGCAACAGGCCCTATACGTTCGATGATTTCATACGGTCCGATGAATCTTGGACTTTGTTTGCCTTTTGACCAAACCAAGTACTTTCTTCCACGGGAAACTTTCAAAACACTTGATCTCCAACTTGAAACTCAATGTCTTTACGTTTCAAATCAAGATAAGACTTTTGCCGATCCGAGGCGACTTTCAAAGTATCTCGATCACAATCACTTTCATTCGATCTCTTTAATCAAATCAACCCGTGTATCTTGCTTTCACTAAGTTCATTCCAATACAATGGTGTACGACACTTCATGCCATAAAGAGCTTCATAAGGTGCCATTTTGATACTCGATTGAAAACCGTTATTATAAGCAAATTCAATCAAATGTAAGTATCTTTCCCCACGTACCTTCAAACTCGAGGACGCAACATCTCAACATGTCCTCAAGTATCTGGATGGTTCGCTCAGACTGACCATCTGTCTGCGGATGAAAGGCTGTGCTAAAGTGAAGTTAGTACCTAAAGCATCTTGTAGCTTCTTCCAAAATCGCGATATGAACCTCGGATCTCTATCTAAAACAATGGAACTCTAAGACACCATGCAATCTCACAATCTGTGATACATACAACTCAAAGAAGTTTATCAAGCGAATAATCAGCATCGAATCGGCACAAAATGAGTGATTTGGTCATCTATCCACTATAACCCAAACGCATCTTTCTTACTCAGTGTCGTAGGCAATCCGAATACAAAATCCATAGTGATTCTATCCCATTTCCATTCAGGTATCATGATTGGCTGAAGTAACCCTGAAGGCACTTGATGTTCTGCTTTTACTTGTTGACAAACTAAGCACTTCGAGACAAATTCAGATATATCCTGTTTCATGTCAGGCCACCAATAGAACTGTTTTAAATCATTGTACATTTTCGTGCTACCCGGATGTATCGATAATCGACTATCATGAGCCTTGCTCAAAATCATCTAAATCAAGTCCACATTCTTCGGAACACATATTCAGCCTTTGAAATTCAAACAATCATTTGCATCAATTCGAAACTCTGACTCTGCATCATTTTCACATTGAACTTGTATAGCAATCAAGTCTTTGTCAATTCTTTGTGCATCACAAATTTGTTGAATAAACATCGGTCTTACTTTTAACTCGACTATGATCGAACCATCACCAGTCACAACTATATGTGCGTTCAACGCACGAAGAGTAAACAATGATTTTCAACTTAAGGCATCTGCAACAACATTGGCTTTTCCCGGATGGTAATCAATTACTAATTCATAGTCTTTCAACAGTTCTAACCATCTGCGTTGTCTCAAGTTCAAATCTTTTTGATTCATCAAGTACTTCGGACTTTTGTGATCCGAGTAAACATGACATTTTTCACCATATAAATAATGACGCCAAACTTTCAATGCGAACACAATAGCTACGAGTTCTAAGTCATGTGTCGGGTAATTTCTTTCATGCGGCTTCAATTGTCTTGAAGCGTAGGCTACGACTTTGCCTTCCTGCATCAAAACACAGCCCAAACCATTCAAAGAAGCATCAAAATAAACAACAAATTCTTTACCCGATTCAGGCTGAACTAACACTGGAGCTTCAGTTAAAAGGGCTTTCAACTGATCGAAGCTTTTCTGACACTTTTTTTTTTTACCACTCGAACTTGACATCTTTCTGCAATTGCTTTGTCAACGGGGTAGCTATTATAGAAAAACCTTTCACAAATCCTCGATAATAACTCGCAAGTCCCAGAAAGCTTCGAATTTCAGAAACATCCTTTGGTGGTTTCCAATTAAGAATAGCCGATATTTTGTTCGAATCAACATGAATACCTGATGCTGAAACAACGTGACCCAAAAAGCTAACTTCCTTCATCTACAATTAGACTTACTAAACTTTATGTGACAAATTGTTTATCTCAAGAAAGTTTGTAGCACCAATCTCAAATGCTCGGCATGCTCGATTTCATCTTTGGAGTAGATCAGTATATCATCAATAAACACTACTACAAACTGATCCAAATACTGTCTGAAAACCCAATTCATCAAATCCATAAAAATAGTAGGTGCATTAGTAAGTCCAAAAGGCATAACCAGAAACTCAAAATGTCCATACCGCGTCCGAAATGCAGTCTTTGGCACATCTGTATCTCTGACTCGCAACTGACAATAGCCCGATCTCAGATCAATCTTTGAAAATACTGAAGCACCTTTCAACTGGTCAAACAAGTCATCAATCCGAGGTAACGGATACTTATTCTTTATAGTCACCTTATTCACCGCCGATAATCAATACGCATTCAGATCGTTCCATCTTTCTTTTCACAAAAAAATCGATGCGACCAAGGAGAGAAACCCAGCGTGCAAAACCCTTATCATCAACTCTTGCAACTGCTTTTAACTCTTTCAACTCAAGAGGTGCCATCCGATCACGAGCTATCGAGATCGGAGTCGTCCCCGGTATTAATTCAATCCCAAACTCAATCTCTCGTATTGGTGGTAAACCCGGTAATTCTTCAGGAAACACATCTAGGTATTCACCCACAACTGATACAGATTCAATCTATTTTTTTGACACTTTATTATCCAGAATATAAGCCAAATAAGCTTGGCATCCTTTTCTTACGTACTTTCGGGCTAGCATCGATGATATTACTGTAGGTAACCCGTTTAAATCATTAGATTCAACTCGGATGCTCTCACCATTCTGACATCTCAAATCAATAATTTTTCTTTTGCAATTTACCACCACATCGTGCAAAGTTAACCAGTCCATTCCCTAAATTATATCGAACTCGTCAAAAGGCAACAACATTAAGTCTGCTGGAAAGCAGGAATCCCGAATCATCAACGGGCAACCTTTACACACTTTATTGACAAGTACACATCAACCCAAGGGTTGGACACACGGATCTAAACTCGATGAGACTCAACGGTGAGAGTCTTATCGGATACTAAGGTTTCACACACATATGAATGAGTCGAACCGGGATTAATCAATGCAATCACGTAGTATTATAAAGTGTGAAAATACAGGAGTTGGATTATTCAAGGGTGGAGGTTGTTGTACTGTTGGGTTATTTTGAACAAACGGGTAAACCATTCATTCATCATCCGGTAGAAGGCTTGTTTAGCCTCCCCCTCATAGTTACCCGAGATAGGTCTAGAGTCTAACGGCGCTGATCAGTGTGCGTGATCAGGCGCTACACTCTCAACATCATCTGCTACGGCTCTATCGGGATCGAAATCCATTTACTATATATAAAACATAATTCAGAATATCAGAAGTCACCACACTATCAAATGTACAATAAAAGGCATGTATAGCTAGACTCACACGCTCTACGGTAGTCCTAGAATCGACTAAACCGTAAGCTCTGATACCAATAAAATGTAACACCCATAACCCACAGCCGTCACCGGACTAGAGTTATGAGGCATTACCGAACTAGACTCAGACCATCATCATTCTAGCACTTTACACTATAGCATGCAACTTTTACACTTTACGCGATTTAATCCTTTTTGTTTAATCGAACACGCAAACGATTAAATTTTTCCACGAAACTTTCACACACCTTATTTCACATATAATAAACACAAAATATAATATTTAAATATTTATCAGACTCGAATTTGTGGTCTCGAAACCACCATTCTGATTAGGGTCAAATTCAGACTGTTACATCCACCGTAAAGTAATGACGGATGAATCCCGTATGCTGGCGTGATGGTTAGGGTATTCATCGCCTCAGGTGTGGCCTGAGTTCGAATTGCGCTAATCCCATCATTATTATTAAGGCCTTACCATGTACCCCGAATTAAAAATAAAATGAGACATTGGGTGGTTGTTGGAATTATAGGTCGGATTTAGAGACAATAAAACATCAAAGATTACTTAAAACAGTGAAGTGGATTTATTATGGGCCAACATGTTTCTAAGTACTTTTGGAGGACATGCTTTCTTTTTCATGTTTCTAAACATACAATAAAAGTTTAACTTCTTTGGTTGGATTTTTATGTTTGTTCTAAACTATGCCAAATTTCAAGGATTTGTTTTTTTTGTGAAAAATAAAATGAATTACATCAATTACATAAAAGTACTATTGACTTTATCTTCCTGTAACAATTCTAAAATTTCTTTGGGGGCGTCCTTAAAGACCTGTAGAGTTGATTTCCAATTCAAACTAAGCTTAGCAAGCCGATCGCCACCGAGTTCCGATCTTTCGGTATATGAAGGATTCTCCATTGGCCTTCCGAATTCATTATGCGATTGATCCTTCTGAGTATTGTAATTCCTGACTCCTCCATGTCCGTAGCAGTCAGATCTTGGACTACTTCGAGGTTATCGATCTGAATTATGATCCGTCTATGTAATAGCCCAAATTTCAATGATATCAGAAATAGTGGTTTGAGAATACCAAATCTGACAAATGAACTCATAAGTTATATTATTTAATATTTACAAGCCAAATGTAGCTTTTAAAAGATTTTTGAAATAGTAAATTTTGTTTTATAAAGATTTATTTGATCAAGAAATCGAGAAAAAGAGGTATCGAGATCTCGGTATTATAAATCGAGTCATAAATATTTTTATGAATATTTACGGAATGTTAATAAGGTAGTACTAAAATTTCGTTAGAAAATTTTGACGTTTGGGTGGTTAATTAAAGAAAAAGACTAAATTGAAAAAAGTGTAAAAGTTCTAGAAGGATTAAATAGCTTAATTGTCAAATGAGGAAGGACTTAAAGTTAAAATAAGCCCAAAGGAGATATTTTGGGCGGCAATAGCTGAGAAAAATCAGGAAATGGGTGAAATAAGGGTAAAATTGGAAAATTGCCAAAATTAGCCAAATAAAAATGGGACCAAATTGGAATATCTAGAATTCTTTTCATTTCTCTTCATTTTCATCAGCTGAAAAACAGTCATGGAAGAGGGTTCAAGTTGGTTTTCATACTCTGGCTTCATGTAAGTTTAATTCTTGCTTTCTCCTTGAAATTTCTATGTTTTTGAACATTTACAATTGGATCCAACTTAGTATGTCATTAGTTTTTGATTCTATGGCTAATTTTTAAAGTTTATATGGATGAGTGCTGGAATAATATGATGAATAAATATAAAATTGAAGCTTTAATTTTGATATATGATGATTTTATCAAGTAAAATTGATGGAAATTGGTTTTAGGACCTAATTGTGAAAGAGTTGAAATTAAGGCCTAGTGTTAAAATTCTGATTTTCAAAGGTTATGAAGTAGTTTAAAATGATAGAGAAATGTATTAAATGATAAAATTAGCTCAATTTAGGGGTTAATTGAGCAAGGACTGAATTGTATGAATTGTGGAATTTGGACAAAATAGAAATCAACATGTTACACTAAAACAGTTTTGGACAGTAGCAGTTGTCTAACTTTGAAAAATCACCAAAAATAGTAGAAATTGAATTAGAAGTTGAGTGAGATATAGAATTAAAGCTTGTTGAGTCTATTTTCATATAAAAGAAACAGAGAAGCAAAGAAAGTCTACATATTGAGATATTTAAAGTTTTGTAAGACTGGTTTAGAATAACTTCGTGATCCCTGTTCTTACTTTATAAATTCACTAAAATTGTACAAAATAATTATGAGTTATAATTTATATGTTTGTATTACTTAGTGAGCCTATTTTCATTAGAAATAATCGAAAACACTATATGAAAATCGTACTATCGATAATTTTAGTGAAGAGAGGTCGAGTCACCGACCGTGTATGAGGGAGAACTTAACTAATAAAGCTGTACTAATTGGCCTCACTAAAATTCTGAAAAAATTGCGTAAGAAGATATGTGAGTCTAGTTTCAAAGAAAATTAATGGATCTTAATTTGGAATTCTTTACCTTAAGATAAAAATAATTTAGTGACTATGACATGGATGGATGACTTGAATATTCACATAAGTAAATAGTGAAAATTATAGATAATGTTACTTACAAGTGTGTTATTTATACTAAGGATGTGGATGGAGAGGAGGAGGAGAAAAAATACTATATGAACGACTTTTGTATAAATTGATCACATGCTCGATTATAATTGATAAATGTTGAATTAGAAATGATATGTTTTATTTGGAATGTTTATTATGAAATTATGATTATCATTATAATACAAAAATTGAACTTGTGAGTTTATACGGCTAAATTTTAGTGATCATTTGTTAATTTTATGAACTTCATAATGTGTTATTTCATATGTAATGATGATAAAATCGTGAATAATGTAAAAGCATGATTGAACCATGGCAACAAGTGATAAGTGATAGCTTCAGCTACACTTATCTGATCAAGGAAAAGTGAAAGTGATAAGTGATAGCTTCGGCTACACTTATCTGATCAAGGACAAGTGAAAGTGAAAAATGGTAGCTCCTGCTACTTGATCAGTGAAAAGTGGTAGCTCTGGCTACTTGATCAGTGAAAAGTGAAAAGTGGTAGCTCTGGCTACCTAATTAGTGAAAAGTGGTAGCTCCGGCTACCTGATCAATGAATAGTGCTAGCTTCGGCTACAAGTGACAAGTGATTTCTGTGTAAGACCATATTTGGGATATGGCATCGATTGTGATATGTGTTTAAGATGTAAGACCATATTTGGGCTATGGCATTCTAGTGAAATGTGATGGATTGACGGATAAGTCCATAGTTTCACCATGGCATAATGATAGTGAAGATGTAAGATCATGGTCGGGCTATGGCATTCTAATGAAAAGATCACACTATGTTATGGCATCGGTGATTATCGGTGAAATTCGGTGCATCAAGTGCAGACCAATTCGTAAGGCGTTCACTAATTTGACAAAGTTTGGTAAGTGTTACATAGTATTATGTGATATAAGGAAATACGAGTTGATGAGACATGAACATAGAACTTGGTTGATAAATGAGTTCATTTGTAATTTTATATTTGTACACCCTTACGTGTATTATCCGTATGAATTGGTATTCCAAATGAGTTAATGATACGAGTTCTAATATGAAATAATCTGAATTCTAAATGAAATATTATGAAAATGTATATGAAATACAGAGGTATGATTGTTATATATTATATGAATACATAATATGAAAAAATATAAGTACAAGAGAAATTTAATGAGAATTGAGCCCATATATGTTTCTTGTTATTTATATGAAGTGTACGACTAACAAATAGTATTAAGTATAAGGCTCGGTTGAATATCTTGAACTGGTTTTTGTATGTATTAAATGTGGGACCCTTGTAAATGAGATAAATTTTGGGATATTGTGAAAAATTTCATACGATTCTGATTTAGTCCCAACCCGATCCTAATGCATGATTTGGACTTCAAAGGTAACTTTTATAATCAATTTTGGTATTTGAGTGATAAATGGTTTAAATTATCTGTAGGTGTTTCATGCTTCTCGGTAATGCCTCGTACTTTGTTCTAGCAACGGATACGGGTAGGGGTGTTACAGTCTATACCCTTTTCCAAGTAACAACAGTATTCCATCAAGGATACTCCAAGCTTCGGCATCAAATGGTGAGCAACACCTAAAAAGCGACCAAATCCCATAATCCAATTTCCATCATTGTCTCTTACCACACCTCCTGTAATTTACTAATCCATTTCTTAAAAGGAAAAAAAAATAGTAATAATCGCACTTGGTGGAATCAACTTCCTAATTGCATTAATCCATGATTATATATCGATAACTCTCGTATTTAATGAATGATAATAAGGGTATACTCTCTTTTTTTTTAATCTTCATTTCCAAGAGTGTTTTTTTAACGAGATACCCGTTTTCTTCAAAAAAAATATTTGATACATCGATAACGTATTACTACTAGTGAACCAGTTGATGACATGTCAACTGAAAATATTAAAAAATTTTCTTTCATTTCAAATGATGATGATGTATCATTATCTAATTCATTGACCGTACATAAAATTATACAATGTTAGTATATCAAATATATATTCATTATGTTTAATTTTAGATTTAATGTTTGTATTTCAATTTTGTTAACATAATTTGATCTTATTACTTTTATAATATTATTAGTTAATTTAAATTATTAATATCGTGATGGGTTTTTTTTTTTCTGAGCTAGTCATTCAAGTCATCATGTTGATATGATTTTTTTTAAATTAGATATTGTTGTAAATCCCGTTAAACCCTAAAAACTAGAGAGAAAAATGGTTAACATGTGTATTTACTCCATGTGCTCGTATAGAGTTTGATATTTGGTTAACATGCGTAGTTAGTCCAGTCATTATTTTCGTTGGTAATTTTTATCAAAAATTATCAATTTAACATGTTTATTTTTATCAATTATATATCATATTATATTAGGACAACTTAACCAAATTACATTTTAACCTTAAAAATTTTGTTATTTTCGAAACCTAGGTTAAATGGTAAAATTTAAAATAAAAAAAAAATCATGTAAGCACTTTAATGGGATAGTCAACGGTATCAGCAGTTCGAGTAACTAATAAAATTACTCAAATAAAATGTTTGGACTAAATCTCAAATTTATGAATAATAGAAGGATGAAAACCAGAAATTGACCAAAGCTTTAATTTTAATCAGCTGACTTGACTTCTGCCTTCATCCCTTTTCCCCTTCCTAAACCAATAATGTTTTTCCTTTTCCTCTTTAAATTTAAATTTGTAATTAACAGTTTAATTTAATTGATCACCAAATTATTTTTTAATTTAATTGTAATTTTTTTAAAAAAAATTCCATCGTTAATGTTCAAAGAACAAACACTTTGTTGGCCCAAGCCTACTTAAATAAAAATTGTACCTTAAGGGTTCGTGTAATTGGGTCACATGGGCTCATTGCCATGGTTCAAATGTTGGGATTAGTCTAACATGTTAAACAATACGAGTTACATGGACTCATTCAATATATTTTTGTACACTTAATATTTTAACGATGTAATTATTGAATTTCACATTTCATTCAATAAATATTAGTATATATAATGTTTTATATCAATATGATAGAGATGTTAGATCACTTGAAATTTTATATGCATGACACGTACAGTTATATCGATAGATTCAACAGTTGAATTATTAAAATATTAATTATACAGAAATATAAGAAATGGTGTAAAACTACTTTAGTTTTACAGTTTTACTCCGATGTAAGTGGCTTACGTCTCATACAGGAGCGAAGCCAGAAGAATTTTGTAGGGGGCGGATAAAATTTTAATTTTTATAATTTGTAAAGGATTAAATAGAATTTTTATAATTTTAGGGGGGCTAAAGTGAAATTTTACCTTTACTAAAAATTCTAAGGGCCAAAATTATAATTTTACATTTTAGGGGAATCCGGCCCATGCCAGCCCCCCTGGCTGCGCCCCTGGTCTCATAAATATATTTTTAATATTCTGATTATCAAATATATTTTATCTAAAAATTTGTACGTGGCAAGAAGCTACATCTCGAATTCAATTTTGAATATATGAATCATGTAAATGAGCTTAATCCAATTAAGCTTGAATAACTCTATATTATTTCGAGTGAAGGTTGAACTTAGATAATAATATTCTATTGAACATAAATCTAGCCTTGAGCAACGAGTTAGGAATTGAGCTCAGGTTAGAAGGGTTTAAACATGTCAATTGAATCGGTTGAGTTGATTTCATTTTTTTTTGAATGAAATTTTTTTATCGGATCAAATTGAGGTCAAGTCAAATTTGAGTTGAAATTTTTTGTGTTCGAATTGTTTTGGGTTTTGCTCATATAAATTTTCCAAAATAAATTTTTCGAGTAGAATTATTTCAAGTTTAAATCAATTCATAAAAAATTTCATTCCATCTTGAACCCATGGCATAGGCTATCAGGTGAATACCCATGACTATAGGCTTAACGATTAAGGTGATGAGGAGTGGTGAGTAAAATTCGATTCGATTCAAAAAACTCGATAAAAAATTCAAATTTTGAATTAAATAGTTCGAGTTATTTGAGTTAATCAAGTTATTCAGATCAACTCAAATAAAAATTAAGTTTTTCGGTTTAACTCGAATATGAATTACACAATTCGAGTTATCTGAAAATCCGAATAAGAAAAGACAAAACTACGTCGTTTTGATAAATGTTTACTTTTTAAAAGTTAAAATTCAAAATAATTAAGTGAAAAGGCAAAACTACGTCGTTTTGATAAATGTTTACCCATTAAGTTAAGAGGCAAAATCATTATGTTGTTCATGTAGTTAAATAATCTTGTACTTCGTCTACTAGTTAAATAATCGGTCCATCTAATCGCAACATTAAGTATAAATAATAGGATTCGTTAACTCGACTCGATTTGACTCGAAATTTTTTGACTTGATTCGATTCGATTAGAAAAAAAATTCAAATTGAGTTCGGTTGCTAAAATATGATTTGTTAACTCAACTAACTCTGAAATTTTTGACTCAATTCGACTCGACTCAATCGGATACTCACCCCTCATTTGATATTTATTAATTATTTTTAAGGTCAAATTTTGATCTTAGCCTCTTTACTTTGCGAAAGTTATAGATTTAGTCCTTATATTTTAATTTTGTCATATTTAGTCATTATATTTTTTAAATTTAAAATTTCAGTCCTCATAAATGATAACTATTAAATCCATTTAAGTTCGCTATTTCTAAAATCGATGCAATAAACATATTATCATATGTGTAATGTCATATTAGCTTATTACTTCCACGCATTACTCACTAAAAAATTAATTAATGAATTAACAACCGTCATTTGTTAAAGACTGAAATTTTAAAATTCGAAAAGTATAAGGATTTAAAAAGATTCAATTGAAGAATCTGGACATAATATACAACTATATGCATAGAGTACATGATTAGTAATTAAATTTAACCGAACAAATTTCAGCCAATCATAGCTTATCACGTAAACGTCTATTTATTTTACCCCAACTGTCAGTATAATAGTGTTTATTTTACTATATTTTCTTATTATCAAACAATTTTTACGAAATTTTCTTAAATTTTCTCATCAATTAAACACCTAACAAAAAACCGATTGTTTTCTTGTGCAAAGCTTCAGTCTTTTTATAATCTTCAAGCTTTTAGTCTTCTTCTGTTTTTTCCATATTATTTAGGGTGTTTTCATTTTATAACTTTTCTTTGTTACCAGAACGTTAATGGAATTAAAGGTTGATATCCTAAAATGGGAACTTATTTAAACCCCTAGCTTAGTTCAAACCCCATCCAAAGCTTGAGACTTTGATCCTATCAAGTGTTTATATCTTCAAACTATTGAGACATTATAAGCGAATGTAACTCCAAAGTTGTCAAGTTTTGAGCTTCTGGGTCTTCTCTAGAATCTCAACACTAGAGATGTCCCACATCGATTTAGAGAAAGGAACTCACCTCCGGGACGGGAGTGACATCAGCTCCAGGGAGGCTAACGTCTGCTTTTCGGAAGTCGACGAGGGTTCATGCTACTCTCAGTTTTATTCCACTGCAGGTGGTTCTTACGACGACTACAGCTTCGCCAACGGGGAGATTGACGGCGGCGCCTCGGATTCCAGGAGGGTCCCGAATTGTTCAGCGGAGGCGAAGATTGAGGGCGGAGTTGCTGAAATCCAGGTGCATTTGGCCAACGTGAAGAAAGATTGTAGAATCTGTCATTTGGGTTTGGAAAGTAACAGCCATGAATCTGAGGTTCCTATTGAATTGGTGTTGAATTTTGGCCAGCAAGGTGCACAACCATGCAGCTGGAGCTTTTGTTACATGCAAACTAGTCTAGTTCAAATGTAATTTGTTTTGTTGATGTATAAAGAACAATGAGCTGATTTGTTTATGAATCTAGAGTGAAAAAACATATTCAACTTCTTGGTTTTGGCTTCTCATTTTTTCTGTGTTTTCGTTTTTTTGATCGATTATTTCTTGTTTAAATCGATTGTTTTCTGTTTTGAATTGATTCTTTATTGACTGAATCGATTCGTCTTGATTTAAATCTATTCTTTTTGAATTAACTCCATTCAAAAACCCAACAGTTGAGTTGTTCTTGTAAAGATGATCTTGCTGCTGCTCATAAACTGTTTGCTGAGGCATGGTTTAAGAACAGAGGAAATAAGTAAGTAGAAACATTTCTATTGACTTGGAATTTTTGAAGAAAGAAGAAGACCGGAATCCTGAAGATGGTGGAATCTTGAAGATGATAAAATGACGGAAGCTTCGTGTAAGAAAGTAATTGATTTTTTTTATTTATTCTTTTGGAGTTTGTTTGATGAAAAATGTAAGAAAATTTGATAAAAATTATTTGACAAGAAAATATAAAAAAATCTGATAAAATTAACTCTATTACATTGGGGAAAAGATTGAATGAAATAGTGACGCCACGTCATCTCAGATATCGTTCCAATAGATTTATGTCACATCAAGATTTTTATCCTAAAAAGAAAGGATTGAATGAACAATGATGTCGCGTCGTCATATCCTTTCCAATAGATTTATGCCACATCAATATTTTTATCCTGAATTTTAGCATTTTATCTTGAATTTCAGGATTTTAATTTGGATTTGATTTTTTTTAGGATAAAAATACTAAAATTCAAGATAAAAATACTGATGTAGCATAAATCTATTGGAAAGGGATACAGATGACGTGGCATCACTGTTTCATTCAATCCTTTTCCCCTGAAAAAAAATTAAATCCAAATTAAAATCTTGAAATTCAAGATAAAATGCTAAAATTCAGGATAAAAATACTGATGTGGCATAAATCTATTAGAAATGGATTCAGATGACGTGGCGTCACTGTTTCATTCAATCCTTTCTCGTTACATTCACATTTGGGGTAAAATAGATAGAGGTGAGGTTTAGATGGCAAGTTGTGATTAGGTGAATTTTTTTTCTAACGGGACCAAGGTTGGGGTAAAATAAGTAACGATTTAATAGTTTAGATACTAATTTGACAAAATTAATATAGTTTAGGTACTATTTTACTATTTAAACTTTTAAAATATTGTACGCACAAATGGAATAGAATAAGCAAATAAAAACTAGAATGTAATTTTTTAAAAAATTATTAAAGTTAGGTATATATTGTTTTAGGTCAAATTATGATTACGGTCTTTCTAAAATGTTTAAATTAAGGATTTAGTATATACAGTTTAATTTGACATAGTTTAGTCTTTACTTTTATAGTATCATTAGTTAGTCCAAATAACTTACATTGTTAACTATGTCGGTTTAAACGTTAAGGCAAATTTTTTCTTAAACATACTCGTTCCAACTTATCATGTCGTGGTAGATTTTTAATTTTTTTTTTTTTGTGTGTGTGAGCGTTAGAAAGTTACTTTTAAGAAAAACTTATGTCTAACATTTTAATCAAGTAGTTGCGATAATAATTATTTGAACTAACCAAAGATCATTAAAAATATAAAAGATTAAATTATGTTAAATTAAAATATAAAAATAAATCTAAATATGAGCATGATGATAAAATTAAAATTTAACCATTATTTTATAATTGAAAGGAAAAAGGCATTTTATATGTTAAATTATAAAGTAAAAAATTTAAATGTTATAATATGTTTCAAGTTTTTATTTTTATTTTTTATATTTAAAATTTAGTTTTATATTTGTATTTTTAGAAATTTAAAAATTCAGATCTAATTGTTAACATTGTCTTTTATGTTAAATTTATTAGTTTGACATTTAAAAAAAACTCATTTGATAGTCATGTAATAAAAAAAAACATTATAACGAACTTGAATTTAGAAAAAATAGCATTAACAATTTTTAAAATTCATGTCAACACTTTAATCATAGAATAATGTATTTAAACAAACTAATGGTATTATAAAAGTTAAAATTTCAAATTATATAAAAATAATATATAGGATTAAATCTTAAAATTGAACATAGTATCAATACCAAAACTGAAATTTAACCATTGTAAAAAGAAGTAAAGGGACTAAAACTCATATTTTACCATTATCTTAAAGGATATAGATTGTACTGTTTGGTTGATTTTGCTTATCTTTTGTGTTTTTGACTGTATTCTACCTGTGTTGGCTCAGCTGCTCACTGTTTGCTCTGATCATAGACCATAGTCCTTTCATGCTTATCCCTTTCGTATTTTTTCTATTTATTTATTTCACTTAATTAAAATTATTTTTTTGAAAGTTCACTTAATTAATTTTAAAAGCCTCAAAAAATATATCAATATGCCACACTCAAAGTTAGGGTGGACGTTAAATCATATCGAATGAAAAAATTTGAATTAATAAATTATTTTTATTATTTTAACTCGATTTAAAATTTGTAATTTTTTAACTTTCTTCACATATTTTTGGAAACTTTTTTAAAATTTTTATAAATATTTTAAATTTTAAAAATTATTTTAAATAATTCAATTTTTTTTCAAATCAATTTTGCTCAACAAAGTTAATCCCATTATATCATTGCATTCACTTTTTTACAAAATAAAGTCTAATTCTAATTTTAGTCCCTTTGTTATATTGAAATTAAAATTTTAATCCTTTATTTTAATTTGATATTGTATTTTCAAAACAATAGTGTGATTGAATTGATTTGATATAGTTTGAATATTATAGATCGATGGTTAAAATAATATATATATTTTAATTAATTTTAAGCATTTTATTAATATATAAAATTATAATTGATTGAATTATTATGGTGGATAACTTGGAAACCAAAATATATATCATATTAATTTTGGGTTAAACTAAGGAGTAGTAAAAGACAAAAGAAATGAAAAACACAAGACACACCCATTTTCAAATTCAATGCAAGCTTTTTCATTCCTTCAAAATCTATAAACCCTAATTTACCTATTTTTCTACTTAGTATTAACAGTAAAATTATTAAATTTTTTAATTTCCACTAAGGTTTTTTTTTTTTTTTAAAAAAGGCATTCCTCACCCAAAAACCTGGCGAGCTGCTCTTCGTCCCATTCCCAATCCACCATCCATGTCTCACGCGACTCTCCCTCGCTTTTACCCCACGCGCTTCCTTCTTCCGCTTCCAACCACCCTCTGATCTCTTCCAAACCGTTATCAACCTTCACATTAGTGCTCACGATCCCCCTCATGTCCACACTCGCCATCACGCTCGACTCCGAGTCCGAAAACGACGAACCGCAACTCTCTTCGTTGCCGTTTATGGTGACGTACGAGGATGAAGACTGGAAAATCAACGCCGACGAGTACGGATTGTCGCTGAACTTGACTTTCGTACAGTACGACGTCGGAGAACAAGTCGAAGATTGAGCAAGTTCCGTGGAGTCATCGACGAGCTTGAATAACTCACTCATCGCATCAGTCTTGCAAGTACCTTCCATCGATAACCACGGCAAAACATCGTCGTAGTCGTTGAACTCAGCCGTTTCCGTTGCCTCTCTCCGCCGCTTAGTCGCCGGAGACTCGTCGCCGGATTTCTCAGTCGCTCTCTTTTTCTCCATAAGGGTTTTTTGTTGGAAAAAATAACTAAAAAACGGTTTTTATATATTTAAGCGACGACGTGCGAAGGAAGGATCTGGATTGTTTGATTTTTTGATCTCTGATGTGATATATTTAATACTGGCCGTCTGATTGGTGGTTTTAAATTATTTTAGATGACGTGGAGGGCGTCTCCAGATGGCTAATGAGAATGTCCACTCGGAATATTTGTAGGACGTGGCGGAGAAAAATGGCGGGAAAATTTGGGTTGTCAGATTAGGCATATATGTCAGTACTTTTAGTACTTACACGCCAGTTTTGGAATTCACAGAACAGCGATGGCTTTTTCACTACTGAAATTACGTCTTTGCCCTTTATCGTGGAATCGTTTATAGTAAATTTTAATTTGATTTAATCTTTTATTTTTATACTAAATTTGTGTTTTGAAAAGGAAAAATTTTGTTTTATGGAATCTACGTTTTATTTGGTAATATTCAAAGTCTTTTTAATAAATATTTTTAAAAAGATTTTTCAAGTAATTAAAATTACAAGTTAACTCTCGTAAGATTTTTTTGAAAAATAATTTTTATACAAAATTTTAATTTAATTGTAATATTTTAAATATAAAAATTATTTTTATAGAAAAATAAAAATTAATTTTGATTTGATTTGAGTTAGGGCAGTTTTAAGTCAAAACACTTGTGTTTGATTTCTCAAATTTTCTTTTAAAAATAAGCTAAGAGAATTAGTATGTCTTAAAAAATTTTTATAATAAAAATTAATAAGAATAAATTTGCTGGTTTAATGACAAGGTTTTAGTCTACTTATAATTTCTTAAGTTTGAACTTCTTGTTGAGCATCCAACTAAAATAATTTTATGTCTCAAGAGTGATGAATTTTTTAAAAACAACCCAGCCCAAAAACAAAAATTTCAATTTAGTCCCTATTTTAAAAATAAGTCCTAAACCTACATGAATTTGTAAAACCTATTTCAATTAGGAAAAACAAGTTTTATAAATAGCTAATTTCAAAACAAGCCCTAGAATTTACCAAGGAAAATTTAAAAATAGTACATTAACGCTAATTTAAAAACCACTACTTCGAATCTTGGGTTTATACACCACAATTCCTTCTCTCTTTTCCTTATAAAAAAATGGTTAAGATAATTTTTTACCCTGAATTTAACAATTAATCCCATTTTGATCGGTAAGTCGGAAGAATTTTTAAAGGGGCGGATAAAATTTTAATTTTTATAGTTTATATTTTATAATTTGTAAATGATTAAATCAATTTTATAATTTTAGAGGGCAAAGTGTAATTTTACTTTTACTAATTTAAAATTTTAAAAAATTTAAAAGCTAAAATAACAATTTTACATTTTAGAAGTAGGGACCTATTCCAGTCCCCTAATTTTGATCTTTAAACTTAAAATATAAAAATCTAATAACGTAAACAATCTCGAAATACTATAATATTATATCTTAACCGAATTCAAATTTAAATATAAAAATCGACAGAAAATTACAAGCAAGAGATAAAAATTATATTAACCGTAAAAAAAAAGTACAATAATTAAACAAGTAATGGAACCAACCTTTGACACGTGCAAATAAAAATATCAATAATTATTGCCCTTCATTTATTCTAGGTGGAATGTAATACAGTACTACCCACCTAAAATAGAAGCTAGGAAACAAAATATCATGAATGTTCTAATAAATGTACTGTTTTGTTGTGTAAATTGTGGGATATAGGCTTCATCCATATGTATAAATCAGTCATGCTTGGATGATTTTAGTTAATAAATTAAAATTATTATTTAAATCGAGTTAATTTATTTATTTAATCTCGATCAATTTATATTTTAGGATGTAAAAGTAAATAAGTTAAAATATGTTATAAATTTTGTATCTTTTATAAATTTAGAATTTAGTTTTATACTTTTAATTTTATAAATTTAGTCGCACTACTTTTTAGATTTTAAAATTTATTGATGTGGCATTTTGAAATTTAAAAAAAACTCATTTGGTAACAATATAATTAAAAATTTACGTTGTAATGAACCCGAATTGAACAAAATAATTTTAACAGTGTAATAGTTGAAACTAAATTTTGAGATTTAAAAAGTAGAGGATTAAATTTCTAAAATAAAAGTATAAAGACTAAATTTTAAATTTATAATTAGTGTAGGGACTTATGACATATTTTAACTAAATAAATAATTTATATTAAAATAATAAAAAATCAAACTTAACCCTTTGAAAATTAAACATAAACTTATTCATGAATTGGATCGCATTGAATTGATAGAGTTGATGTACATTATCGGATTTCTAGAATTTTTAAAAGGTTAAAATGTGCATATAGTTCCTGTACTTTTTGAAAATTAGAATTTAATCTTTGTACTTATATTTTAGAAATTTAATCTCTACTTTTTAGATTTCAAAATTGGTCCAACTGTTAACACTATTAATTTTTTGTTTAATTTATTTGTGTGACATTTTAAAATAAAAAAACTACTCACGATAGTTATGTAAAAATAATAATATTAACAATTAGACCCAAATTTTAAAATCTAAAAATAAAAATTTAAATTATAAAAATACAAATACAAAACTAAATTCCTAATTTAAAAAATACAGAAAGTATAAACATATTTTAACCTTTCAAAATTATGCAAACCCCAAATCCATTGATTAATAAATAGAGAGATTGATTGGGTTGATAGACATTGTCACTTTTCAAGAATTTTGCTGTGCCTTTTGTCTCCCATTTCTTTTTTCAAAATTTTTTATTAGCCCTTGTACTATGTATGAATTAAAAATTCTCGTCTTGTATTTTTTAAATTGATACTTTTTAAATTTTAAAATTTTAATTTTGACTTAAACGATAGTAGCTAAATCTGTTTGGTTAAATTCTACTATTAATCCTTTATATTTTAAAATTTGAAATTCCAGCCTTGACGCAAATAACAATCGTTATATACATTAATTGGCCTTTTTAGTAATATGTTAAAAATATTAAGTTGGCATGGTGAAAAGCTTTGGTGGATTGAATTTTACTGAGAAAGGGTGAATTAGTAATTTTAAAAAAATTCTGACACAATGTATAAGGGTTTTTCTAATTCACCTCATTTGATGCTTAGATATTGATTTCTTGCATCTTGGAGTTACATCGAGGAATGATGAGTTTCTGGTCGTTCATGGTTTCAAAAAGAAAACACACGACACCAACTTAACTTTTAAAAGATGATGTTGGGGCCGGCTGCTTGTAATCGTACTGCAAATCCAGTAGCCAAGGGTTAGGGATCGTTATGTATGTATGAAAGGAGAAGGAAAAAGGTGTTAAAGTTGGAACAAGAAATACCTCAAAAAATAATGAGAGACATCATAAGTAAAAACCACCTCTGTGTCGGTTTCAATACGTAAGGGCATCTTGAAAGCTTGATTTACGCCATTGGTGTGTTGATTACAAGTTAGCAGGCGAGGGTTTTCGTCATTCCATGGACACTCATACTCGTGGTTGATACTGTTTTTTTGGTTTTGAGAAGACGAGAGATTGGTGATAAAGGAGATTTAATCACCGACATTAGCAAAGGCAAATCAATGTAGGAAATAATATGTAGAAATCTTGTGCCCAACATTTATCATAAGGAGCAAATTGCTTTACCGACACAAGTACCTTTATAGCTCACTACTAAAGTAGGCAAGGATGAAGCCTCAAACTCTTATTAGGGGTTAAAATTACTTTAAGAGGATTAAAGTATAATTTTATGATTGTATATATTTATTATTTTAGAATTTTTAAAGAAATTAAACTAAAATTTTATCATCTTAAGAGATAGAGGCGAAGCCAGAATTTATTTTAAGGGGCTAGAACTGAATTATGAAATTTTTGAGAGATCAAAATATAATTTTACCATGTATTAATTTATAACTTCATTATTTTTGAAGGGATTAAATAGAATTTTCATATTTGAAGGGGACAAAATATAACTTTAACATAAATTAATTTATAGTTTTATTACTTTTAGAGGGACTGAACTAAAATTTGTCATTTTTATGAGAGTCAGATCCCTATCAGCTCCCGGGGCCTAAAGTGTAGTTTTGTGATTACATTAACTTATAATTTTATAATTTTAAAAGGACTAGAATGATGTTTTGACATTTGGAGGAGCAAGCCCCTACCTACCACTTGAGACGATAAGTAGCCGTCTAGTATCAATTACCTTATCAAAATGGATCATGGTCAATCAAAGTTGTAAGTCCGACAAACTAGTCACTAAGCAAACCTACACACCAACATGGCCAAATAAGCTGGCTAAAGGCCTTATAAAATACCTAGGTATAACTAAGGGTGAAGCTAGAGGGGGCAGACAGGGGCTCAATCCCCCAAAATGAAAATTTTGTATTTTAATCTCACTAAAATTTAAAAAAAAATTATATGTTAATACAATATAAAATTACATTTTAACCCCTCCTAAAATAATAGAAATTATAAAGTTATGAACTTACAATGGAAGAAATTCATTTTAACTCATAAAATTTACAATTTAATTTCAATTTCTCAAAAAAAAAAAGTTTCTAGATTGGTCCCTAGGTATGACTATGACCCTCTCATTTTCTCTCTTTCTCTCCACTTTCGCTTAATCTATCTTGCATCGTTACTTCAATAACACCGTTTATTGACTTAAACATTAGGAGAGTATCTTGAAAACATAATTTTCAACGCTCTCTAAACCCTAAGTTTCCAAAACTCGACTCACCTATCTTGATATCTCCAAATTCGATCCATTACACATAATCAAGAAAAAGGAAGATGATGAGCACCTGTAAGGATCAACATGAAAGCCAACAATTTGTGCAGAATCATCCTCAGGATTCACACGATACATGACTTTGAAGCTCAAATGGTTATTGATGAAATATACCTCTTTCCTCTCTACATCATATAAAAATCTTATAAAATGTATAAAAAAGAGAGGAATAAATATAGCATTATATTAATTGAACTTACAGGATAATAGCTTCCTTTAAACCCAATAGGAAACCCTTCCACCTGCCTTTCAGTAACTGAAACATTGCCCAAAATCCTGCATTCCATTTATAACTACATATAAATGTTTTCATATTAGACTGGTTGGATCCAACTGTTTCGGATTCGGGTAATTCGGGATTAAGGTTTAAAGTTTTTGGGTTAAGTCATTTCGAGTTTAAGTTGTGCATAATGATGAATCTAGAAAATTGTTTTAGAGGATAAGAGATGAATCATAAATTATTGAGAGTCAAAGTACAATTTCATAAAAATTTAAGAGATTAAATAGTAAATCTACCATTTTTGGGGTGTCAAGAACATTGCTTGCGCTCTTTTACTCCATCTCGAGTTTGAGTTAATTTAAAGTTTAACGTCAATTCAAGTTTTGGTTGGATGATTATTAAAGTTTTATGGTCGAATCGATTTGATCCGACTTGAGTTCAAATTTATTTGATTGAATTTTCAAATTCGGATCAAAATTAATATCTCTATATATAAAAAAATTAAAATTGAAATTCAGATCAAAGTCAGGGGCGTAGCTAGGGGGTGGCATGGGCTCTGGCCCCCCCCTAAAATATAAAATTATAATTTTAGTCTTTAGAATTTTTAAAATTTTAAATTAATAAAGGTAAAATTACACTTTGGTCTCCTTAAAATTATAAAAATTCTATTTAATCTGTACAAATTATAAAAATATAAACTATAAAAATTAAAATTTTATCCGCCCCCTAAAAATTCTTCTAGCTTAGCACCGATCAAAGTTACATGTTAACTCGGTAGTTGCCATCAATTTTCTCCTTGAAATTCTTTGCGACTTGACATCAAGTTTTACCCGTGAGCTACTTTGCATGCCTCATCTTTTCTCATTTCCAACCGCCAAACACGAAATATAAATCCGTCGATTCAGTTAATAATTAAATTTAAATTTTATTAATTTAATTAACAAAATTTAAAAGCATTAAGAAGAATTAATTGAATCAAAATATTTTAATTAATTCCATCGATTTAACAGATAAAATTTTAAATAGTAAAATAAATCAAAATTTAAAAACAAAACATAATAAATATGTTAATAGCGTCTAGGGTTAAATCATTTTGTGGTGCTTAAACTTGACAACTACTTTGTAATCGATTTTTTTTATTTAAGCTAATTCATGATATTTCCTTGAAAACCCTAAAGTTCGGGTTCCAATGTAGAGACCTCAATATGAGAATAATTGTCAAATACAAGGACTAACTTGGACCAAAAAAAGTTAAATCTCTAACGAGGGAATTCTTGCCTAGCTTAATACCTAATATGGGAACAATTATCAAGTTCGGAAACTATTTTAGACAAAAAAAAAAAAATCAAAACCCAATTTAGGAATTGTTCCCAAGTTTAAGTCCCAAATAGTAATTTAGCAGTAACCTTTAAATTGCCCCATTGGTCTAAAATAGATACAATTTTAACCCGATCCAATTAATCTAAATCCAAAACCAACAAAACCTGTTTAGACCAGGGGCGTAGCTAGGGGGGCTAACATGGGCCCCGGCCCCCCTTAAAATGTAAAATTATAATTTTGGCCCTTAAATTTTTTTAAAAATTTTAAATTTGTAAATGTAAAATTATACTTTAGCCCCCCCAAAATTATAAAAATTTAATTTAATCTTTTACAAATTATAAAAATATAAACTATAAAAATTAAAATTTTATCCGCCTAAAAATTCTTACGGCTTCGCTCTGGTTTGAACCATAAAAATACTAACCGAATCCACCTAACTTAAACCCCAAATATAATAGAAGATTAGGCCAAACTAATAAGCAAAATAGCATTCAAAATACCAATATAAATCAATTAAGTCTCGTTAAACCAAATGGAATTAACTGATAATTGAAAAATCACTTATAATATAAACCGGGTTTTGGGAAGTTCCCGGTTGATGAAACTCTTTGGTCCACATGACAATGTTTATGATTCAAAAACCAGTCATTGTAAACAAGAGAGAGAGAAAAACAAGGGGGAAATTTACAACCTTGAAATTGACTTGAGGAAGGAGATCGAGAGCAGTAATGAATGAGGAGCCGGAAACAGCCGTTGCTGTTGCTGTTGTTGTTTTCGTCGTTGCTGCCGTTATCGAGAGGAAAAGAAGTGTTAGCGTTGATAACATGTTGCTGTAACTCTCCATGGGTATGCAAACTTCAATAAGGCTCCAAATCCTTATATATGTATATATACGTACATATATACGATAAAAATATTATGAAGATCTCGTATTAGAAGTTAAATTATATTTTGACTCTTTTACTAAAAAAAGTTAAATAAATTAATCTCTATATGATAAATAAAAAAGATTTTATACGTGTATGCCTCATACTTATATACACCATGTATATAATTTGTCAGGAGCTAATGTCATGGCTGTCGGCCGGCTACGATGTTTGTCTGGTTGCCAAAGTCAAATGAGAAAATTTAAAGAGATAGTAGAATGCAGTCACACTCTTAAAATCAGCTGGCCAAATGACCAATCCTATAGTTGCAGAGCATTTCATAACTCTGGTGAATAAGGTATCTCAGATAAATTTGTTCGCAGGTTAGATTATCAGTTTAAATCCGAAGGCAAAGAAATTGTTTTGTTTTAAAAAATGATTTAGACCAAAAAAAAATTATATATATTTCCAAATAATAAATTTTAAAACCAATATAAACAAATAAGTCATTTACAAATATGGATAAATTTGATTAATTTTAAGGCTCATATTTTACGTCGAATAAAGATTAAGAAAAATAAAATGTACTAATCTTATACATAGGTCTGATTTGAACCCGACTCGGTCCATAAACATCTTTACTTGCCTTGTTGGCAAAAGTTGAAGTCTCAAGTTCAAGTTCAGTTCTCTATAAAATTCAGATTTTAAACAAATAAAATTAATTCTAAAAATAAGGAGTCACCAAAATAATATTTATTAAGCTTGAAATTGGTTCTTTTTCTTTTACGTTTGTTGTTTTGTTTTATTATTACTTCTTGTTCTTCCATATATATGTTTCTGTTACTAGCTTGAGATAAAATTACGCATTTTACTTTGCATCGAGAAATGGTTTGAATACTTCCATTTCGATCCGCTCTTTCTCTGCTTTTGATTTTTTCATTATCCGTTGATTTTATCTTCTTTGATCTCCGATCTGCTGTGGGTTTTCAGTTTGCTCTCTTTGAGTTCCACTTTCGGGTTTGTTCTTCCTTGTATATATTTGAATTCTTTGTCCATCTTTAGATGCTTGAACCTTTTCAAGTGGTGGCTAAGTTCTGTGATTTTCATTTTCTTTCTCAAGCGAATGAAAAGTATAAAAGAAAAGTGGGAGGTGTTGAATTTTGATCGACATTCATGTGGTTTAGGTTCTATATTCGTTTATGAACAAAAGAAGTTATGTAATGTAAAATTTTCTTGATAATTTTTATCTGAGTTCTGAGCCCTAAGCTAAATTGCTGTAAATTTCATTCAATAACATATAATATGTATATAGATAGATAAGATTGCTTGATATTGCATTACTTTGTGATTTGCTTTTACTTTGGGGAAATTACTTAACAATTAAGTGCAGTGAGCTAATGTTGCTAGTACCTCTTCTTCAGTAATGAATATTTTGAGTGTCTTTCAATGAAATGCTATACCGAATTTGGCTTTGTCATGCAGCAACTAGTTTGTGTACGTCTAAGTTCGAACTAGCGACTTTCCGGAGTTTTGCTGTGAGTAAGAGGCACGTCCATTTCTTCAAACAGGTTGGTGCTTAGAGCTCTCTGCAAGTTTCAAATTCATGGCACTTTCATTGTGAAACACCCCACACCCGGCCCACGAGCCTGAACCGGATCTGGTATGTTCCTAAAGTAAACCGGTTTCAAAGATTTTCATTACTTAGAAAATTTGTAAAATATTTAGAAAAATGTTGTTGTGAATTGGGCTTAGATTGAAACCCATTTAATTAATCTTGTAAATCCAATTTTATTAAGGTGACAAAATAATTTTTAGGGTTTATAAAAAAATATATATCACTTTAACTTTAGTCATATTTAGTTAAGTAATATAATAGTAAAAAGTAAAATAAAGTAAAGAAAATCCACTGGGCCTTATGGCCTTATTACATCAAGTAAAACCCAAAATAAAATTAAAGGAACTAAATGAAATAAAGTCCAAATTTAAACGAAATCTTCAAATGAGACATGGCCACCTCAAGGTCTACCTACCGGTCAATCCTTTGTTCATCACCTGAAAATAATTCCTACAACGGGGTGAGTCAACAGACTCAATGTGCACACAGTACTAACATTCAACAAATCAGGCATACATGTTCATATCAATTTCATATTCAAATAAAAACGATGATGCAACCCAACCCAAGCCTAAGGGTCCATCCGCTACACACCACCGTACCTGCCAGTCACACCATGGGGACTACTAAGTCAACCCTCCATCCGCTACACACCATCGAAGGCAGTCGCTGCAGTCGACGTGCTCATCGCCCATATAATTTGTGTCATTAGACACCATATTCAAATAATGTAACCGAAGTTACCAAATTCAAATATTTGTGATAGTAGTCGAGATATAACGTTGGTGAGACCAAGTCAACACCTTCTAACGTTGGTGAGACCAAGTCAACACCTTCTTCCCTTTCACATAAATCCCGAATGCCCCAAAATATATATATATCATGCATAACATACTTAATTTCATAATCATATACATATATTCACATGTTATAAAATAACATATTTCATAATCCTATCGAAGTAGGAAACGTGCACGAGTACTTTTGTACCACATTAGGGTACTTAGCCATATTCATATTCTTACGTATAATCACATAATAAAATAATTGCCATATGAAATATCGAAAGTTAGTGTGCGTACACCGATTTGCTTAATAAATTCCTTGAAATCTCAAGAACGATCTACCGATCTAGATTTTTACTCCTATATTCGCCAACCATTAAATATATTAACAAACTTATTTGGCTTAAAACCAAATCCAAGTAGGATTTGTATTACTTACCTTGTTTGCGAATTTGGATGTCTAAATCAAGTCCCAAAATTGCTAGTATTCCTTTTCCTTGAAATCGGCTAACACTAGCCATGTAACCATGTCGATTTTTGCTTTTGAAATAATGGGAAATAATCCTAAATATCAAAAACAAGCCTTGGCGAATATCACCTACCTTACAAATTCCAAATCGAAAAGGATTCCTTGCCTTATAGACTGTCGACATCCCTAGCATCATATGTTAAATTTAATTTAACATATAAATCATAACCTTTAACCAAATGTATTTATCTTACCTTAGATCCTCGAATTTCCCTAAAGATTCCTCCTTGTATTCAACTATTGTAAAAGAACACGAGAGATCCTTATAGATTCGGCCATAAGACAAAAATAGGGATTAGACCCTTCTCTTTCGGCAAATAGAAAAAGAAAGGACTTGATTAATGCTTAGCCTTACCTTTAATGCTTTGATTGCTTCCTTGCCTATAGTCACAGAGTTTTGGCTATGGAGTTTTAATCAGGGATCAAAGAGTGTTTTGGCTCGACGATAGCAAAGGAGAGGAGAAGAAAATAGAAAAAGAAGAGATGGATTTTGCTTAAAGAGAAATTCGGCAAGAGGGGAGAGAGCAAGGGATTTTCGCTACTTGGAAAGATGAGAGAAAAAGACCTTGGGTTCTCCTTTATAGTCGAATTTGCTAGGCCAAGAGTCCTTGACTTGGCCACCACTCTCCTTAAGATAATATTATCTCCTTTATCTAAAAATAAAAGTATTTAATCTATCAATTATCTCCTCGATAATCCAAATTTAAAATCCCTTATTTATCACTTAATAATCAAGTTTTAATAAAATAAAACTCCTCCTTTCTAGAAAATAGGTGCAAATCCACCCTCTTACTTAGGGAAGCAAAAATAAACCTTCATTATTTGCTTCCCAGGTGACTCGAACTCGGGCCATTTCCATAAGCCCTAAGTGACCCCTTCAGGCCACTTTTCCAAGCCTGTTTGTGTGTCAAATTTCACCAACTTTTTCTTTTAAGGCCCTCTTGCCCTTATTTCCTATTTTGAACTTTAAAATTTGTCATTCCGGCCTTATTTCTAAGTTTCCTAAAATTTTCGATCGGCTCTGTAACTTGCCATTTTTCTTACATCTTCAAGTTTCCAAAATGTTCAGGTTTCCAAAATGTTCAGGTTTCCAAAATGTTCACTTTCCTAATTTACTTAGGTTTCCAAAATGTTCACTTTCCTAATTTGCTTAGGTTTCCAAAAATGGTCATTTTCCTATTTCCAACATAACATTTCCATACATTCTTAGGTTTCCAAAAATCATTCTAAATTTATTCCAAAACACATAAAAGATGTCTTTTTGTACAATTAGGCCAAAATGCATAGGCCCTTTTCGGGATGTTACACATTGGTTGTATTCTTGTGATTATTTACCATGTCAAGTAGAACTAGTAATTCGCAAGTTTGAAACTCATAGCATTTGCATTAATGCACTTATGGCATAGTTCGGATATGAAGCTTCGTGCTTAAATTCTTTTAGGCGATTAACTTGTTATTGGTGGTTTTAATTCATAAGATCGGTGGTGGACTTCATTAAGCTTCATTGTTTAGTTTCCAAGCATTAGTCTTAATACTCACTGCATTTGCTTACTTATATTCTTGGTATTTGTTGTGCTTTTTACTTGCAAGTTTAATGCAACGTAACATATGTTAACCAAAAGCAGTGTCAATAGAGAATTGATGGTAGTTCTTGGAAATGCCATTATGTTTGGAGTTTTACCTATAATAGAAAAAGGCGAACAAGTAAGCTTTTCAAGTGCTTCAATTTCTTTCGATGAATGCTTGATTTATGTTTGTGCATGAACTGAGATATTCAGAAGATCTTGCAACTTGTCAATGATTTTTTTAAGCTATCTTTCCTTATTCATATTTTTAAAATATCATTTTGATACAATAATATTATATGTTATTTTATAGAGATTGGGTTAAGGCATTTAAGCGACCAACATTGAACCAATTTTGAAGAAGTAGTCATATATATCCATTAGGGCCGTGGCTCTTATCACTATTCAATGAAAATGTAGCGACTCGATTTCTTTGTTGGTTACTAGTTTGTCCATATTCGGTGGTGCTTCTTTGGATAAAATCGTGTAAAGCGGACAAGGTATGTATTTGAAATAGTGAAACTTGTTTAAAATCGTATTGCACTCAAATAAGTTCTATTTCTGTTTATTGGAACCAGAGTGAGTGTTGAATACCAAAGCAGAATGTGTTTGATATCTATGCATGAAGATGTAAATCTTTGGTTGGAATATGTATTGGACACAATACATTTTCTCTTCCATACAAATATACTAATGCATGATAAACACTGTGGTATCTTTGATGTTGCAGAACTTGAGTGGATAAATTCATCACACACCTTGTGCTTTTCTCCGAGATCAATAAGGCATTTGAGTTAATGCTTGCGGGTGAGGGACCGAGATGTTTGATTCGCATGGATGCATAATGAATGGATAGCTGGATTGATCATCCATGGATGAAGGGCTTTTCAGTAGGGTTTGGATTTCCTCATAGGTTACGGACACAATATACACCACATATTTAATATTTTTAAAAGTCCTTGTTTCTTGTTTAATCAATTACCCTTAAAAATTTAAGTGGCTAAAAAGTTGTCGAGATTTTACATACTTTGAGCTTGAGTTTTCCTTTTGTATATGCACATGTGGAAAGAGTGATTAAGGAAATAAATAAAGTATGGTACATGGTTTTCTTTGTTTGTAATGGTAATCTTCTTCCTTTTTCATGCCTTTCATTCTCTCGTTCTCGCATTGAATTGCTATAGGTTCACTTTTACGACACTTGTTTAGTTACCCCATTACTCCTACTTTTCTATTTGTGACAATAATATCGAAAACATTCACAATTTATTAATCAAGTCGTAAATTATCACTAAATCATAGATATATTTAGAATATTTAAAACATTTTTTTCTTTTTTTATACAATATAATTTCAAACTCACACTCATACACTTACATTACCATATTGATAAAACTTAAAAGATCAAACCTTGATATAAGATACAGTGAAGATCAAACCTTGTAAATTATTCAATCCTTATTTTTTATTTTTTAACACAATTACAAAATTTGACTTTTGTTGTTTTCATTTTATGACGGTTAATAATGTATCTTAATAATTGAGTATTATTATATATTTAATTTAATTTTTTATTTTAAATAAATCATTACAATATATGTAAAAACAATTTAAAATATAAAAATTTATTAATATGTATATAAAATTTATTAATATATGTCAAAACAACTTTTCCGAAAATATTTTCGGAAAAGCGCTAAACAACAAAAATATTTTACATGATTCATCCAAACACCGAGAAAATATTTTCATAAATCATTTTCAGAAAAGTAAATCATTTTCCGTAAATCATTTTCCGGAAAACATTTTATCGCTTAAACAAACGCACCCTTAAGGGTGAAGCTAGAGGGGGCAGACAGGGCTCTATCCCCTAAAATAAAAATTTTGTATTTTAATCTCTCTAAAATTTTAAAAAAAAAATTATATGTTAATACAATATAAAATTACATTTTAACCCTCCTAAAATAATAGAAATTATAAAGTTATGAACTTACAATGGAAGAAATTCATTTTAACTCTCATAAAAATTTACAATTTAATTTCAATTTCTCCAAAAAAAAAAGTTTCTAGATTGGTCCCTAGGTATGACTATGACCCTCTCATTTTCTCTCTTTCTCTCCACTTTCACTTAATCTATCTTGCATCGTTACTTCAATAACACCGCTTATTGACTTAAACATTCGGAGAGCATCTTGAAAACACAATTTTCAACGCTCTATAAACCCTAAGTTTCCAAAACTCGACTCACCTATCTTGATATCTCCAAATCCGATCCATTACACATCAACACAAATGAATCAAGAAAAAGGAAGATGATGAGCACCTGTAAGGATCAACATGAAAGCCAACAATTTGTGCAGAATCATCCTCAGGATTCACACGATACATGACTTTGAAGCTCAAATGGTTATTGATGAAATATACCTCTTTCCCTCTCTACATCATATAAAAAATCTTATAAAATGTATAAAAAAGAGAGGAATAAATGTAGCATTATATTAATTGAACTTACAGGATAATAGCTTCCTTTAAACCCAATAGGAAACCCTTCCACTTGCCTTTCAGTAACTGAAACATTGCCCAAAATCCTGCATTCCAATTATAGCTACATATAAATGTTTTCATATTAGACTGGTTGGATCCAACTGTTTCGGATTCGGGTAATTCGGGATTAAGGTTCAAAGTTTTTGGGTTAAGTCATTTCGAGTTTAAGTTGTGCACAATGATGAATCTAGAAAATTGTTTTAGAGGATAAGAGATGAATCATAAATTATTGAGAGTTAAAGTACAATTTCATAAAAATTTAAGAGATTAAATAGTAAATCTACCATTTTTGGGGTGTCAAGAACATTGCTTGCACTCTTTTACTCCATCTCGAGTTTGAGTTAATTTAGAGTTCAACGTCAATTCAAGTTTTGGTTGGATGATTATTGAAGTTTTATGGTCGAATCGATTTGATCCGACTTGAGTTCAAATTTATTTGATTGAATTTTTAAATTCGGATTAAAATTAATATCTCTATATATAAAAAATTAAAATTGAAATTCAGATCAAAGTTATATGTTAACTCGGTAGTTTCCATCAATTTTCTCCTTGAAATTCTTTGCAGCTTCAGCATCAAGTTTTACCCGGCAGGCAACTTTGCATGCCTCATCTTTTCTTATTTCCAACTGCCAAACACGAAATACAAATCCGTCGATTCAGTTAATAATTAAATTTAAATTTTTATTAATTTAATTAACGAAATTTAAAAAGCATTAAGATGAATTAATTGAATCAAAATATTTTTAATTAATTCCATCGATTTAACAGATAAAATTTTAAATAGTAAAATAAATCAAAATTTAAAAACAAAACATAATAAATATGTTAATAGCGTCTAGAGTTAAATCATTTTGTGGTGCTTAAACTTGACAACTACACTGTAATCTAATTTTTTTATTTAAGCTAATTCATGATATTTCCTTGAAAACCCTAAAGTTCGGGTTCCAATGTGGAGACCTCAATATGAGAATAATTGTCAAATACAAGGACTAACTTGGACCAAAAAAAGTTAAATCTCTAACGAGGGAATTCTTGCCTAGCTCAATACCTAATATGGGAACAATTATCAAGTTCGGAAACTATTTTAGACAAAAAAAAAAAATCAAAACCCAATTTAGGAATTATTCCCAAGTTCAAGTCCCAAATAGTAATTTAGCAGCAACCTTTAAATTGCCCCATTGGTCTAAAATAGATACAATTTTAACCCGATCCAATTAATCTAAACCCAAAACCAACAAAATCTGTTTAGACCAGGGGCGTAGCTAGGGGGGCTGACATGGGCCCCGGCCCCCCTTAAAATGTAAAATTATAATTTTGCCCTTAAATTTTTTTAAAAATTTTAAATTAGTAAATGTAAAATTATACTTTGGCCCCCCAAAATTATAAAAATTCGATTTAATCTTTTATAAATTATAAAAATATAAACTATAAAAAATTAAAATTTTATCCGCCCCTAAAAGATTCTTTTGGCTTCGCCTCTGGTTTAGGCCATAAAAAATACTAACCGAATCCACCTAACTTAAACCCCAAATATAATAGAAGATTAGGCCAAACTAATAAGCAAAATAGCATTCAAAATACCAAAATAAATCAATTAAGTCTCGTTAAACCAAATGGAATTAACTGATAATTGAAAAATCACTTATAATATAAACCGGGTTTTGGGAAGTTCCCGGTTGATGAAACTCATTGGTCCACATGACAATGTTTATGATTCAAAAACCAGTCATTGTAAACAAGAGAGAGAGAAAAACAAGGGGGACATTTACAACCTTGAAATTGACTTGAGGAAGGAGATCGAGAGCAGTAATGAATGAGGAGCCGGAAACAGCCGTTGCTGTTGCTGTTGTTGTTTTCGTCGTTGCTGCCGTTATCGAGAGGAAAAGAAGTGTTAGCGTTGATAACATGTTGCTGTAACTCTCCATGGGTAAGCAAACTTCAATAAGGTTCCAAATCCTTATATATGTATATATACGTACATATATTATAGAGATCTCGTATTAGAAGTTAGATTGTACGTGTATACGTCATCCTTATATACACCATGTATATAATTTGTTAGGAGCTAATGTCATGGCTGTCGGCCGGCTACGATGTTTGTCTGGTTGCCAAAGTCAAATGAGAAAATTTAAAGAGAGAGTACAATGCAGTCACACTCTTAAAATCAGCTGGCCAAATGACCAATCCTATAGTTGCAGAGCATTTCATAATTCTGGTGAATAAGGTATCTCAGATAAATTTGTTCGCAGGTTAGATTATCAGTTTAAATCCGAAGGCAAAGAAATTATTGTTTGGTTTTAAAAATTGATTTAGACCAAAAAAAAATATATATATATATATATATAATAATACAATGGTTTAAATTTAAAATTTTAATAGCCTCCTGCTACAATTTATTTTTACAAATTTCCAAATAGTAAATTTTAAAACCAATATAAACAAATAAGTCATTTACAAATATGGATAAATTTGATTAATTTTAAAGCTCATATTTTGTGTCGAATAAAGATTAAGAAAAATAAAATGTACTTCCATGAACACCTTTCCTTGCCTTGTTGGCAAAAGTTGAAGTCTCAAGTTCAATTCCACGTTATGTAAATCACGTGCAAGTTATCTTCGAATATATTTCAAGTCTGATTAAATTTATTCTCGTTCAAATCTTAACTAAATCCGATCATACTTATAATCGTTTATCATTCGGACATATATTATTTGTATTAAAATTAAGATAAAAATTCATTGGAGCTCTAATGCTTTTAAGCAAAGAAAGAAACGAACTGCCATTTCATACTACAAAAAATGTGCTATACATTTTCTTTGAGTGAAAATTCACATCAAAAAAAACAAAAAGGGTGTATTGAGAATATGTATATATAAAAGATGAATACAGAAAGATTCTGAGCCTCAAAATGGGGAATTAATTTCCTTATTGTGAAAAACACAAACCCCAACTGTACAAATTTGGAGTGTGAGGGTGATCATATGAAACTCTTCCCCCTACCAGAAAAAACACGAAAAATAAAAGAATACTTTGGCTCTATACGCTTCATCGATCAGCTGCGTTAAGAATCTCGCAGCACAAGAGTTTCCCATGTTAAATTCCCAGTTCCGAAACCAGCACAACGTTTTTCATCGGGCATGCGGAGCAGGTGCCGTCGGTTTGTCATTCGACATTCAAACCTCAAAGGGCAAGTGACATTGGTTTTAATGTGAACCTGACCAGAACTTGATCATAGCACTATGTTCACTGATGCTGCCCCGAGATAATTGTTGCATTTTATGCCAGAAACGATTGCCTCTTCCCGTTCTCAATGGACCCGAAGTACAGTGTCTCCTAAAAGACTCAGATGATTGCCTCCTGAATCTTGCTGATGAACTAAACAAATCAGACACTGATAGTCCTCTCTCGGTATCAAGACCCGAGACATAGTTGGGAATAGAATAATGGCTTTGCAAGGGATCGCTCAACTGTTCCGAGCCAGTACCAACCTTACCATCCATATCGATGGAGATATCGTCTTGACTAGTACCTCTCGAGCCTACTTTTGCTTCATCACATTCATTACATACTAGTTTTAAAGCCTGTACGACCTCACCCATGAAAGGTCGGTGTGATACCTCCGGTTGAACACACATGGAAGCAATTGCTGCTACCTTGGCCACACTCTCGAAAGATACATCGGAACCTAGAGATGGGTCTATAATTGTTTCTAATCCTTCTTTGCTTGCTAGAAGAGGACGTGCCCATGCAACTAGATTCTCCTGACCAGGTGGCTGTGTCATATCTACTGGCTTTCGCCCCGTTAGAAGCTCAAGAAGGACAACACCATAGCTGTAAACATCACTTTTCACAAGAAGATGGCCAGTCATTGCATACTCAGGAGCCACATATCTGCACCAATGATTCATCAAGAATAAATATCAAATTACAATAGGAAGGATCTAATAAAGCCAAATCATAAAGTTTAGAGAGTTTCGTACCCAAAAGTTCCCATGACACGGGTCGATATATGCCTGCCTTCCTCATCCATAGCAGTTCGAGCCAAACCAAAGTCGGACACTTTTGGTGTGAAATCATGCTCCAACAAAATGTTGCTTGACTTAAAATCCCGATGTATGACACGTGGGCTTGAATCTTCATGGAGATAAGCTAGTCCACGAGCAGCACCGAGGGCTATCTTGATCCGGGAATCCCAGTCAAGGGGTGCAGATTCCTTGTCAACTCCTGAAAACAAACAAAAAGGCAATGCTGAATGACTATAACCCCAGAATAAATCCATGCACGCAGTTTTAACTACCATGCAAGTGCGATTCAACACTGCCATTTGGAATGAGTTCATAAACCAAGCAACGGCTGCGCTCCTCTGTGCATATTCCAATCAACTTCACCAAATTCCTGTGGTGAAGACGGCTAAGCATCTCGACCTCAGCCAAGAATTCCCTGCCGCCTTGTTGATCATCTCTCTTCAGAACCTTGACTGCCACGTTAGTTCCATCTTCAAGAACACCTTGGTAAACACGACCAAACCCACCTTCCCCAAGTATTCTTGAATCATCAAAATTGCCTGTGGCTCTTTCTATTTCACTTGCAGTTAAGGTCTTAGCAGATCCTGTATAGGCTGCAATGCTCGAGCCAAATGAAAGCGATATGGAACTTAGACCACTTCCAACCATTGAGCCGGCAGAACCTGAAATTTCAACTTCCATAAATACTTTGATGTATCAGACGATATGCTTATTGTTTTCATAAATATAACCTGATGGTTTGGCATGAGATGTTTGCGGATGCTGTGGACTTGTTCCTCGTTGACTAGCTTGATCCCTGTGTTTGAAAAGCAAAACCCATGCAACGGCAGAACATAACACCACAACCACTAAAATGGTCATAACGATTATTGCAATCACACCCCCACTAAGTGCATGCTTACGCCGTTTCCCATGCACGTCAACACCAAGGGGCTTTATAGCCCTTGCATTATTGTTGTTACCCGAATATGGTTCGCTATCAATTATACCGGCATCAGGTGGAAAAGGCGGTGAAGGAGGCAAACCTATAAATCCACTATTAATACTTCATGCCAAAAGAGTAAAAATAAGGGAAGGGGGGATCTACGTACCAAGATAGCGCACATATAATACTTCATAATCCCCAAATAATGAAGCATTTATAGCAACTTGTTTATGCCAGAATCTCTGATAAGTTAAAAAGGCTGTCGTGTTATCAAATTTTTCGCCAAGTGGTACCAAGTCAACAAGGACAATCGTCTTCTCCGGTTGCTCACTAGCAGCATTAGCACCCATGATGCGAACTTGACTTTGTTTCATAAAAACTCCAATGGCAATTTCTTCGGCTAACTCGGAAACCAAAGGGAAGAAAGTATATAACGCAACACTTAGGCGTAAACCAACTTGCATTGGCAAGACACAGCCACACGGTGATCCAGGAGGTGTATTCGTATAAGGATCCGTGCAAATAGTTGTCGAACAATCTACATATACAATCAAACATTAGTACAACATAAAATATCTTTGCAAATGAAAGTGGAACAAAGAACCTAGTCTTTAACCTTGATTAGGAGGCGGAGGTGGAAATGACATAACTCGTGCTGGTGGTGGTGCCACTTTGGGACTCCTCGATGGAGAGACAGACGGAGAAACTTTTGAGGAAATATGAGGCACTATGCAAAAGAAACATATCTTGAATGAGGGTATATTACAAACATATATATAACAAAGAAACATTTTATTCTTACTTTTGGTCTGCCTAGATGCTGTGACTTGAGATGGTGAAGGAACTGGAGAAACAGCGGTTACTGGCGAAGGAACGGAGGAGAGGGATGGGGGAGCTGAAAAATCAATGATGCGGAAAGATGTTAAGAAGTCAAAATGACCATTTAACCCACTTCTTAGATTCTGTTCAAAAATAAATAATTTAGCATTTGCTATATCGGTACCAGAATGAAATGGTGGAGGAGCATAGTGTCTTTGTTTTCTTCCAGGATGAAATGCTGGAGAGATGACCGGACCTACATTAATATTATGATGAAACATGAATGCCATGTCATAAGCCTATATAATGTCAGTATGACAGTGACACGTCTGGGGCATACGATATTACACCTTGTTGTTTCAAAGGAGGAGGTGAAATCAGGTCTGATGATGCTGGAGCAGGACTGGTTCTTTCATTTCTTTTATGTTGATGTTCATGAAACGAGGTCGAAGGTGACAATGCTGGAGAGTTATGTGCTTCATTTGAAGGAGCAAGGGATGGGACAAGAGAATTACTAGGCAGCCTCTTAGCTGTCGGTTCAGGAGGAGATACAGCTGGGGAAGAACCTGCAAAAGTATCATCAGAACCGTTTTTTGGGGCATGGTTCACGGCGGTGCTGACTTGTGTGTTTCGTTTGTAGGTGACTTAACGGGTGTTCCATCATTGCTTGAGGGTGGATTTGAAACAGGAGAACTATTAGGATCTGCATTATAATAATGATTAAGAAGAGAGAATACATAAACACAGAAAAATTCCATCTATGAAACTGATATTAATGTTGAACCTGGTAATGGAGATGGGTTTCCCGTTACATTTCGGTCAACAGTTGGTGAACTACGAGGTGATTCTCCAGGCAGCGATACAACTGAAACTGCATTATATAACAGGATTAGCAACTCTTAGCAATCTCCTTGATTACTTCATAGAAAATACAAAGTAACTAGACCTACCTGGTGAAATAGACGGCGGCACGATTGAGAGGACAGGTGGTGGTGTCATTTCTACTTTCCTTGGTGGAGATGCAACCGATACTGTGTTTCAGGGAAATAGAATGAGAAAAAAGTATAAAAGTTATCTAAAACAGGACGCATCAAGGCACGAATTATGCACCAGGAGTGGGGGGCACTAGAATTGGAGCACGAGGTGGTAAAGAGGTTGGCCCTTGGGAGTGAATTGGTGTTTGATTTTGCGGTGAATTTCTCCAAGGTGTTGTAACCGGATCTATAAAATAGTGTACAAGCAACAGCATTAGAACTTATTATAGTGGTAAAGCTATCGACAAATGGCACATTTAAACTAGTACGTGTGTACCTGGAGCAATTGGCTCCTTAACAGGTGCCTTGCTATTTGATGAATTTTCTTGATTAGCACTCGGGGTTGGGGCCAAAGCACGTGGCATACTGGAGTGCACTGGTGGGGAACTTTGTGGTGAATCCCTCAATCCTGGTGCAACTGGAGCTACAAGAGTTAAAAGCAGCAGCATTAGAGCCAAACTCGGTTTTATATCTATCATGAAATGACACATCAAACTGCTGATTATATACCAGGAGCACTCAGCTCCAAAACGGGACGCGTATTGTTAGATGAATTTCTTTGGTTGTTGGTTGGGGGGAAAGCACTTGAACTACTGGAGTTAATGGATGGGGAATTTTGTGGACTATTCTTGAACTGCGGTGCAACTGGGGCTGCATATTAAAATAAAACGAGTATTAGAACCAAACTCGATGGTGTAGTTTACTAATTTGTGGCTTACTTTGATGGACAAATGGTGAATTTTCAGGAGAACTATGTGACGGAGGTACTGATGGAACTGCAAGTTAAAAGAAGTGCATTCTTTGATTAGAACCATATCAACTTCAACCAAACTGGACGTGTAGTCTACCAATTTAAGGAGTGCTAAAAATCAGGCTTACTTTGATGGACTGGTGGATTTTCAGGAGAATTCTGTGACGGAGTTATTGATGGAACTGCAAATTAAAAGAAGTGCATTTTTTTAATTAGAACCATATGAACTTTAAATATACCAAATTACATGATGCGTTCCTTTGATTAGCAAGCATACATGGGTCAATATTTGGTGAAATTTGAGGCAAGGTCGGAAAAGCAACAGGAGCTGCATATTGAAGCCAAAAAAGAGCAAGATTAGAGCCAATGCCTATTTACATTTACGTGAAGAAACAACGGGAATTGCTTTTTGTCATGTACCTGGAGCATCTGGCACCAAGTCGATAGACTTACTAACCGGTTCCTTTCCCTGAGGAGCAATTGGTGACTTTGATGGTGCGTGTACTTGAACAGGCTGAGGTGGAGAAGATAGAGGCAACACCAGTGGTGTAATTGGTGCCAAGGACGGTACACGTTCTTCAATAGTGAATGGTGGCGGAGCGTTATTATGTGGCGTTGGCGGCAAGGAGCGTGCATGCCCTTCAGTCATTTCAGGCACCGGGGCAGACAAAAGTGGTGGTAATGCAGGAGGTGAAAGTAAATCCGGCTCTGATTGTTACGAAAGAAACTTCAATAAAAAGTCTCAATAACAAGGAAACTTGATACCGAGAAATGGAAGTTACCATTCGGCTGAGGCGGCGTGCTCGGTGTAAAACTTCTTTGTTCACCATGGATTCTTTCTATAGGTGGAAAACTCGAAAACTCTGCCGGAGATGGGGATGCATTGTGCCCTAAAACAAACGGAAAAAAAAAAGACATATATTCTACATAAACTCAAACAAAGCACGCAACTTGAATCCATTTGTCATTTATAAAAATCCCCTTCAAGTGAACACCAAATTGCATTTCACCAATCAACAATCATAAACGAGGATTGTAATTATGAGATCAAATAGGTTATCATCCGTGATCTCTAAACTGAATAATGTCGAAAATACACTTAATTCCACACAACATTGGCAACCATACAGTAACATTAAGCTGCTAATTATGCTATAGAACATTTCTTACATAAAACCTCCATGAAGAACATTCTTAGCAATGCTTCAAATTCAATCTATAAGATGATGGAATCTGCAGATCCATAAAAGATGTTGAATCCAAATTCATTGGATCTAAATGGAAATGAATGTTACTCTTAAAGAGCAGTTCCTAAATAAAATCTTGCAAACAAAATTCATCAAAGAAGTTGACAAGATGAACAGTAATAGAAAAAATATTTGCAAAAACATTAAATGTGATCAAAAGATTAATCACTTGCACAAATTAAAAACAAATAAACAAACAAAAAAAGAACTAAACTAAACTCATTAAAACACTGTTGAATTTCAATAACTTTGAGCAAGAACTGGAAATAAAAGATAGAAATTTTACCTAAATATCCTTGAACAAGCAAAGCAAAGCCAATGATACAGAGTTTGGCAAGGTGAAGAATCAGTGGCATCAACATCCCCATCCCATAAAGCACCAAATCTCACAAATTCTCTAAATCAAGCTCACTCAATGATGATGATGAAGAAGAAGAAGAAGAAAATTAAAAAAACCAAAGAAAGTAATAAAGAAAATGAAACTGTATTATTTTAAAGAAATATACAGGTTACTTGAAGCAAGAGAAAAGGGAAGAAATATTAACAAACACCCCCCTCCCCTACCAATCCCCCATACACACAAACAGTACAAAACAAGCAAAGATTAGTTGTTTTCTGAGAAAACCCAGATTGGGGTTTGGTAAAAAAAGAAGCAAAGCAATCTTTCTTTCTTTTTTTTAAAGCTCTCAACTTTACAAAGTTTATGATTTTCCCATGTTAAAAAAGAACTGTTCTTTTTGCTACCATAAGTTTGATGAACACACATAAAAAAGAAATGAAAAATATGAAATTGAACCAAAAACAAAAAAAGACACCTCACAGAGTTCACAGTGCCAAGTAACATACAACCCTTTTTTTAAGAAAGAGAAACCAAAAAAATATTATATAAAAAAGGAAAAGATTTGGACAGTTTGGTGGATGTTAAGCATGTGAGAGAGAAAACAAAAACTAAAAAATAAAAAAGGGGAAAAGAACAGAAATTTAAGATTAATATAATAGTAAATGCCAGTTTAGTGATGGAGAGATTTAAGATTTAAAGTTGGGTTTTTAATGGGTTTGAACTAAACTTTTTAATTGCATTGGGATTGAAATTTCATTGAGAAATTGTTTAATAGGGGGGAATTGGCTTGTGCTTAAAAACCCAATTTTTTTTTTCTTGTTGATTTTCAGTTGAATCCTGTTAACCAGTAAGAGATAATGACACACTTGAAAGTGATGGACTTTTGGGATGTGGCAAATTTTTATTTTGACACCTCAACTAAAATTTGCTGATTTTTTTTTTGTTGAGTGATAAAAATTTAATATTTTAAATAAACTTTCAAGTTTAAGGATTCTACATAAAAGAATATCGAGAAAATTTATCATCTTTTAAAAGTTTGATTTTGAATTTAATTAAAACTTAATATTATTATTATATATTAAATCAAATAATAAATTAATTTTTATTGTTAAAAATTTTATTTATTTTTAGTAAAATTTTGTGGTTGACAAAATAATCACCAATTCCATATAGAGTTAATGTAAAATAACTAGTTTTAATAATAAAATTGATAAATTTTTAACAAAATGATCGGTTTATTTTTAATCTAATATACAAAACTAATTCATTTATTTTTCAAATAAAGAAGATAAAACATAATTCGTGATACTTTTACCATAATTTTACTAACACACAATAATTACAAACATAAAATCTGATCAACTTAGTCGTAAAGTCCAACTAATACAATAAATAGCAAACGAAAAATCAAACAAAACTCACACAAAATACACATATAAGTGTAAAAAAAACCCATAATTTATAATTACAAATGATAAAACCCGAGACCTCAACCTTAGTCAACAGCACCGGCATAGTTACTGCTTGATTAGGGACCTTTGAAGCTTTTGAAACAAATCCAAGGGCTATCATTGTATTAGATAAGACAATGGACCCACCATTATTACAACAACATGTTGTTTTCATGGCATTCAAGTTTGATATCTTTGAATGAATGAATGAATGATTTAAGCCATCTGTAGAAAACAGGGATGAGAAAAATTCCTCCTTTCCTTCTTTCTCTTTCCCTTTTTTAATACACCGACAGTTTTTTTTAATGGTCATAAATAAGTTTAGGTGGCCACTAAAATAAAAGATTCTAAACCCTAAATCTGGCTTAACCCATGGTTTTGGACAATTTCTTTAGGTTAAATTATAATTTTCATCCCTTAATTATATACTCAACTTGGGTTTTAGTTTTTATACTTTAATTCACTATAATTTAGTCCTCCTAATTTATTATCATGAGTTAATTAGGCACTAATTCAATTAAAAATAATTAAAGTATCCTTATTCTATAAAATAAATTATATTATTTCAAGATTTTTTGTATATTTTATAAATCAATAAAAACTTGATCATGATATAAATCAATAAAATTTTAATTTAATTTTGTATAATTTTTAATAAATATATTTTTTATCACTCACATCGTGAATATACCATTGGCTAGTATTATTAATTTTAGGCCTAATTCAATAAAAGGACTACACCTTTTTTTGAGTTAGATACTTAAAGCCGTACACTTAAACTATAATTTCATAACCATTATAGACTGACTCTATTGTTATTTCTATTAAAAATCACTTCAACCAATAAAAATTTGCCACGAGTTATTTTAAATTTATATTATCATTTATATAAGTTTTAAAATATACATTAAATTATATTTATTTTATTTTATTTGCCACTGTTTTCTTTTCATTTCTACTCTCTTCCCACATTTTTTTTATTTTTCTTTTCCATAAATATGGGTTTAAAACATGAAAAAAAAAAACATGGGTGGTTTGAAGAAAAAGAAGTGAGGTGGAGTGAGAATAAAATAAAAATAATTTTATTTAATTTAATATATTTTTAATTTTGTGTAAATAATAATGTTGGTGATTTAGATTAAGGTATAACATTTATAATAGGAGGATTAAGTTATATCAAATTTTCAAATCAAGTAGAGTATATGGATGAAAACTATAAATTGACCAATTTTTTTTCTTTTTCTAAGGACTAATTTGATCAAATTCTTAACTATGGGAAAAGATCAATATGAATCCAATAGAAAGTACTAGTAATTTTGGAAAGTTAAATCATATAATATATATATATAAAAAAGAGATAATGGGGTTTAAAACATGGACCACCAAGCTAGTTTCCAAACCGTAGTGGAGAAACTAAAAGACATTTAATGGCTAATAATGGGGGTCTCAACTCTATATTGCCCCCACCTCACAATCAAAGCTAGACACAGTCCATGGGGCCTTTTCGGTATTCAATAATCAATATCGAATTTTAATTAAATTTATAATCGAATAAAGTTAAATTTTTAAATGGAAATTGAGTTTTTCTTATATTATTTTTTCCTATTTACAAAATTTAAACCCTAAAATTTATTTGATAAACATCATTCTATTAAGCAAAGTGTGATAAGGAATGATCAAATGAGGATTTGATGAAAGAGAGAAAAGAAACTATGGTGCATGTGACTAGAAAAAGGGGACCCAATAGGGTTGATTCTCCATTGAATATGTATTGAATAAGCCTCCATTGTCCTTCTTTATATATATATATATATATGTTTTGGTGATTAATGAGAGCTTAAAGCTTTTAGTTTTCTATAAAAGGGTACTTAAAAGTAAATAATAATAAAATAATAAGTATTATAATAATTATAAAGTTTAAAAGAGCAAGTAGGCCTTGCATGTGCCCCATAAGATAATATTCTTTCCTATTATATTTTATTACAACTATATATATATATATTTATATCAATTTATTCTTTTTTTTAAAACTAATCATCGGTTCGAGTTTTTCGGGTTTGATATTAAATAAAATATTTGATCAAAAATATCAAAATTAATATCTAAACCAGTATACAATAGAGTTTAAATTAGAATTTTTTTTTTCAAAAACAAACTACAAAAGTTGGCAAATAAAATTAAAATAAATGTAATGATTTATTGAATTTAGACAAAATTATTATGCCTAAGGTTGGTCCATTTAATTTATATAATATTTTAGTTATTTTTTTCTCCTAACAAATACAGCAAAAGCACCAAATGACAAATATCCTATTCAAACTACATTTAATTTTTATTTTTTTTTTGTCAATAACTAAGAACTTAAGTCCTATTCTTTTGGACCCCAAATTTTGCTTTTTATTTTATTTTTCTAATGTGGGGCTATATCATAAGAATTTAAAATGCATATGATATATGAATGTATTTATTTTTAAAAATTGTTTATATAATGAATATTCGTAAAATAAATATCAAATATGAATATTTTGGTCAAATTGTAGTTTTGGTCCCTTTATTACTGTTATAGTCAACTTTAAGATTTAGTTCATCTACTTTAATTTGACATAATTTGATCTCTTTGTTTTTATAATGTCATTAGTCAATCTAAATAGGGTTAATTTAATCTCTATTTTACGTAATTTGGTACTTGGATTTGATGAAATTTTCATTAAATTAATCTTAAAACCTAAATTAAACTCTAAAAGTTAACACCGTTATATATGAGTACCAAAATATATAATTTTTGTCAAATATAAATATTCATTGAACCAAAATTAATACAGATATCACATATATATTAAGAAAAAATCAGGTAAGAAACAATGAAAAAATTCCGCATTTATTATAGATGAGTTCCCGTGATGAAAATTAGGTTTCAGCTCAAACAAAATGTCAAAATAAAGTACAAAAATTAACCCCAAATTTGAGTATAGTATAGTAGAGGGACCAAAATCAAAATTTAACCGAATATTGAAAAAAAAATTAGATAGCATATGGGTCATACACAAGAAAGATTGTCTATGAATTATGCACAAAAAAGATCCATTGAGCTAATCAAGGACAATAAACAAACATGTGGATGTTGACAAACACCCCCCTTATAAATTCCCATTTCCTCTTTCATTCCCACTTGTTGACCTACGTGAAATCAAGTGGAAAAGCACCATCTTCCATTTGTCTTTAAGCATTTTAGTACCATTATATATATATATCATTCAACAGTACCCACTCAGTTAGATTCTGGTGGCCCAATTCAGATAAAAGAAAAAAAACAGAACATATATCACCATATATGTTTTGTCTCTACTGTGTTTTTACCCTATAAATGACCCACAAACTCTACTCTGCTTACATTTTCAATCTAAACCAACCAAAAAAGAGAACTTAAGAGCAATTTTAAAGTTATGTGAAATAAAAGGGTAAAACTGTAATAATTTATTATAGAAAAATCCATATAATTCAAATACTTTTTTGATGAATTGTGTTTAAATATTTACTTGACTTCGAAAATATTTAAATCGAGTTACAAAAATTAAATTGAAGTGGAGCGATGATGGATGTATCTAACATCCATGAAGGTAATAGTGGATTTCAAGATTATTCATCCATTGATATCTCTATTATTAATTGGAACCTACCAAAATTTGATAATATACAATTAAATACGATCGGACATACTTACACCGCTCACACACACTACACTCTAGGGAGCTACCCTTTATTAATTTAGGGTGAGTTTAGATGTCCGATGCGTTTACTTGCGGTTAGTATAAAAATAATGGAGGTAGCAGTGAAATTAAATACTATACCGTGAGATAAAAAGTAAACTAAACGACCGCACCACACCTAATCGTCCAACCAAACCATCCTTACCCTAGTATATCACGTGGAGTTGTAAAAGCAAATAATTTAACCAAATTTCATTTATCTTTCTTGCATCACAATCCCCCATTTTCGGTGCTTCACATCACTACTTTTTAGCGAAAGAGGGCCATGCCATCTTCTTTCTTTTTTGCAACCCAACAACAAAACGTCATAGGCTTTGGGGTGTTGGGACCAATTCATAAAGGTTTTCAACTACTATATTTTTCTTTCTTTTTTCAAAAGCAATACCATGCGGACACAAGCAATAACTTAACATACACTTTCTTTTGGTAATCTCATCTTTTGATTTTATTCGAGATCTTTTAGTATTTAGTAGTTACGTTGAGCTCTGATTTAATTTAGAATCAAATTAAATCAGATATTTAAACCGAACAATACTCTTCTAATATCGCGTTTTTCATTTATAAGACTCAAACTCAAAATCTTATTTAAAAGATATTAAACTCTTTACTACTCGATCCTCGATCCAACAGACTGTCTGTTTATATGTATATATATTCTATTGCTTTGGTATGCCTTTGTTTAAGGCTGAAAAGAGTAGCCTTTTTCTTTTTCAGTGAAATTCCACCAAATCGGTTTTGGAATTGGATCCCCTTTTACCTAATTTAACCAGCAAGAAACCTTTCAATGACCAAAGACCCACTCATAAGATATTTATATGTATCACCACTCTATTCAGTTAAGACCCCATTAGCCATTAATGGCTAATGTAACATTTCGAAACCCTTTGATTTCTTCTCCTATTGGAAAAGTCAAAAGAGCACAAATGCAGATCATAAGGCAGTTTTGCATGAAATAGTTGAAGTGCTTTTTGGTAAGGTTCGGGTTTTTCAAGTTAGGTCATCTTAAGATATGGTCACTTTAGGTTCGGTTCATTATGAGTTACATAAAAACACGTCAAATTTAAATCATTTTGAGTTTGGATTAAATGGATTCAGATTGCCAACTTTATATAATCAAATTGAATCGAATCAAGTCTGAACTTAATTTTAATTATATAATTAAATGATTGTAAATCATATACTCAAACTCAAATGCATATAGTTCAAAAAATGCTGAATTTGTGGCAAATTTGCTACTAAGATCAAAGGCCACTATTTTTTTATTTTATTTTTTTTTTTTTTGGTAAAGAAATTCAAAACCCAACCTTTTAACGACCGAAGCTTGGTCTTAAAGAGGACAGGCTCAAATGGTTCGAGCCTTTCTAGCCCATGTTTGTAGTATATGAAGACAATATATCACATGGGCTGACCCTTTGTGGACACAACATTTTGCAAAATGTATCTAGTGTTGTGTTGGGTAACTATGGTGACATTAAAACATGACAAACCAATTATAAAATGTATCTTCTAAGTCCATCTATGATGTATTATAAAAATCAAATCAATTTATTTTTTATTAATTTATTTTTAGATTCTACGGACAGAATTAGGGGTTGGCAACTGTCTTTAAGTAAAATATTTTTTAAAAATGAGTCATATATCAATTTTTCAAGTTTGCTTGTAAGGGCAACTCTAGAAAAAAAATTTTAAGACGGTAGAAATTAAATTGTAATTTTACAATAGTAAAAATATAATTTCATCATTTTAATTGCCTTTATTTTTATAATTTTAAAAGATTAAAATAATTTTTATCATTTTAGGGTCAAAGTGCAATTACCTTTACTAATTTAAAATTTTAAAAATTTAAAAGTTCTAAATAGAAAATTTTTTATTTTAGAGGGCGAGTCTATCAATCCTGGTTTTGCCCTATTTGCTTGTAAAATAAAAAATTTATTGTACCAAATACTCACCCAAATAAAATTATACGAAATTATTTAACTAAAAAATATAAATGTTTACTTGAACATAATAGTTTAAATAATCTATTAATATATTAATCTTATATTATTTTTTTTTTGACACCTCGGTAAATTAACCGTTAATCGATTATGGCCAAAGATGACGTGGCCAATCACATAAGGCCATGTGACAAAAAACCACCTAAAAAATCATTATTTATATCAAATCATTTCCAAAAAAATTATAAAAATCAGAAAATATATATTTAAAATTAAAAAATAAATTAATGAAAAAAATTAAAATATATTTAATATACAATTTAAAATATAAAATATATTAAAAACAAACGACCAATAATATTATATTACACGTGACATTTTAATTAATTTTTATATAATTTGATCAATTTTATAAGTTTAAGAGCTGAATTAAATTTAAAAATTCGAAATAATTTAATTAATTCCTTTTCAAAATAATTCAAATACCATTTCAATATTATTTGTTTAGTCTAAAAATATCAAAAACTATGTTATATAAAATATAAGTCTTAAGCTCACCTATGGGGTGCAATCTAAAGTCAAATTTCATTTGAAATATGATTCAATCAAAGTATGAGGACAAAAAAATTAGGTTCATCTTAAATGTGACTGTACATTGAAATATGAAACCCATTCCTTAGAAATTCAGATCCCATGTTCCCATCAATGGGTCCAATCCAAAATTGATTTTGCCCCATCCATGTGATTGATTGTTGATGCCATCTAACTTTATGAAACATTTAACTCTTGAAGGGGTCCTTTCCTTTAAAAAGATCCCAATCTCAGACATAATAATTCCACACATTTGATGATAGAGGCGTTTATGGGTTAGATTAGGTTTATGCGTAGCATTAACTTAAGTTAAATTTGCATAAATTTGTTTCTCGATCTAAAATATGGGTTTTAAAGTTTATATAATTGGTGAAGGCCAAGTCTTAGGTCATGTGTGGGTTTCCATCTCTCCGAGCTCTATCATCCGATGTTGTCATGTGTGAGTTTTAATTCGGTTAATCAATTGTAGTTTAAAATTTTTGATTCTTAACATGTTTTAATGTAATTGATTTTACACTTTATGGTTGCTTTGAGGTATACTTGTATCCGTTCTTTAAATGTGTTTGTAAACTTTCAAAAACGAAAACATAAAATATAAAATTAATATGTTACAATTAAAACCCGATTAGACATTGAATGTTAGAGTCCAAGTTCGACCAATATTTTAAACAAATATAAAGTTTTGTCTAAACTCATTTTTAAGCAAAATAGAATTGTCCGAACTCTTTCGAATATTCAAGTGAAATTCGAGCTCAGAAATGTTTATATTCCACAAGCATAATTGAATTGGTGATATATACCCTTTAAGATTTAATAAAAATAAAGTTTTAAAAACCGGATTATAGTTTTTGGGTAAACTACATTAATAGTCACCTAACTATTGGTAAGTTTTTTTTGTTTTAGTCACCCAATTATGAAAAAGTTACAAAATGGTCATCCAACTATTCAATTTTATCTTTTTGGGTTACCAACTCGTTAAATGGTTAACAAAAAGATGATGTGGTGGCTTTTAAAGTTTGCACAATAGCAAACTTAACCCTCAACATTCATACATTGTTTCAATTTAGTATTGATTATAAAAAAGTTAGCCCTCAACATTTACATATTGTGTAATTTGATTTTGCTTTTCTTTGTGACCCTTTCACCTAAAAGCTAAAAAATATAAATTTATCAACTAAATTTGACCTCAAATATACAAAAAAATATAAACACAAAAAAGTTCAAAACAATAATTTTCATATTTTCTTTTTTTTTTTAAAGTTAACCCTAAATGTCACAGAAAAAAGCAAAACTACAAAAAAAGACCAAGTTACACAATGTGTAAATGTTTAAGGTTAAATTTTTTAGAATCAAGAACCCGATGTATAAATATTGAGGGTTAAAGTTGTTATTATACTAATTTGAAAAGCTTCCAAGTTATATCTCTGTTAGTAATTAATGGATGGTGATAAAAATAAAAGTCGAATAATTGGGTGACTATTTTGTAACTTTCTTTAGTTAGGTGCTAAAAATGAAACTTACCAATAATTCAGTGACTATTAATGTAATTTATTTTTTTACTCTACTTATAAATTAAAATGGGGTAAACTACACCCTAGGTAACTAAACTATTAGTAAGTTTACATTTTTGTCACTCAACTTTAAAACGTTACAAATGGTCATTGAACTATTTAAAAGTTTTCATTTAAGTCTTGAACTATTTGAAAGTTTTCATTTAAGTCTTGAACTATTTGAAAGTTTTTATATAAGTCACTAGATTTTTATGTATTTTTTTTTAAAGTTCAGCTAGAGATATTCAAGTGACGATTTGATGACTGGTACAGTGGACTAGTACTTATCGACGAGTAGAAGAATATACATTATATCCAAATTGATCTGATGATCAGTTTCAGAGATCGGACAATAAAATTTATTGAATTTTGGTTAACAGATTCGTGACCTTTAAAGTTGTCCCATGAAAAAAAATAGAATTATAGAAAAGAGGGAAAAGAAAGCTTTCGATTGGTGCAGACGTTGCAAATAGAGAAAGCTATACAGTAGAAACTTTAATAGTTCAGCGACTCAAATGAAGATTTTGAATAATTTAATGACCATTTTGTATCTTTTTAAAATTAAATGACTAAAGCATAAATTTACTAATAATTTAATTGCTTTGAGTATAATTTATCGATTAAAATATTACTCACCAGATATGAACACATAAAATAATGTAAAGCTGTCCCTCAAAAAAAAAAAATAAAAAATATAAAGCTGAAATTCAAGAAGTAGGTCCACGACGACGACCAAGACTTCCTGCTCTCGCCATGTGTGAACGCTTGCTACCTAAATCTGTACTCAATTTGTAGTCACTTTTTTCGAAAATCTGTATTGACTGCCACAGTATTTTCAACATTTGTCGTTTTCGCCTAAATAATTTATTTTCTTCAAAATTTCATCCTTTTGCATTTATTATTATTTTAATACATTAGTGATAAGCTCGAATTAGGCCTTTGAGGTTTTCCCATTTAATTCACATTATTTTTTGATATAATGTTTAAATTATACATAATTATTTTAATTTTGAAATTAAATGCATACTTAAACTCCCAATACTGAAGTTACAAACAATGTTCTTCACATATTAAAAAGTTAATATTTAATATTTTAGGTTAAAATATGTTATAAATGTTTATACTTTTTTTTATAATTTTAGAATTTAGTTAATATGTTTTTATTTTCAGGAATTTAATTTTTTTACAGGTCTAATTATTAACCCCATTAATTTTTTTGCTAAATTTATTGTGTGACATTCTAATTTTTTTAAAAAGCTCACTTAATAGCTATTTAATTAAAAAATAGCGTTGTAATGAATTTAAATTTAATAAAAAAAACGATTAACGGTTGAATTTACATTTTTTAACAAAATTTAAATCGCATATTTTATAATCAATAATTAAAATTTTACTCAAGCTCAGATCGTACTTACGATGATAAACACCTTAATTATCAAGTCAACACGAATTTTTAAACCACATCTTTTTAACCAATAAAATTGTGATATATATAAAATTTAAAAAAAATCTTTTCTAAAACAGCCACACAATTATAAATTTGTGACGTATAAAATCACATATTTTAAATTAATAATAATCCTAATTAATATAAAATTTTAAATTATAGCATTATTGGTCTAACTTTATTAAATAGTTAGATTAACAGGATTGATTCCCTCAACAAAGTATGTATGTATATATAAAAGTGTTAAAACGTCACTCAAAACACATGACATCACAATTGTATAATAAAAGTGAGGACAACTAAAATTGAAAAATTCTGTTTTTAAACTTTTAGATTTTATAAATTTATAAATTAATACATGGTAAAATTCTCATTCGTACCCTTCAAATTTTTCTAAATTTATTTCAACTTCAATACTAAATTTGAGAAAAACAAAGTTTAGGCAATGGGGTCCATTAAAAGCATCAATGACTTGACTGAGGAATGGACTCTCTCCTAGTATTCCAATTACATTATCAAGATTTAATTCAACCTTTTTATTTATTATTGGCCACATATTTGTAAAAATAAGTTTCTTACAAAAATCCAAGAAAATGGGTATTTAACAACCTTCCATTTACTTATGGTACCAATAATTTTTCAAAATTCTCAAAATAAAATAAAAATATTTTTTAAGTGCAAATTTATTACCATTTAATGATATATGTAGTAGTTTGTTTGCATGTTATGAATGTGAAAATTCAGAGTTCATGTATGTTAGAATGGGGATAGTGTGGATCTACCCGTCATACATTGTGTTGTATGATAGCTGTCAATAAAATTTTAACTTTTAATATGTAATTGGGTTTATATTTGATGGATTATTTGGTAAAATTTTATATATTATTAATAAATTTGAGAAATTGTTAAAATTGCTAATTAAGTTGTAATTAAATAATTAAAATAAGGATACAAAAATTGGCTACCTAATTTGAACAAGTTTTATTATCCAAATCGAATTTACTTTTGTAGATAACATACAAATTCAAATAAGGTATATCTGAATCCTATTTAATTTTGTAGATAATATATTTGAATATCCAAATTCATTATTCAATTTTGTTAATATATGAAATCAACAAATAGGAGACAATTAGGAGAATGTGATGATGACTAGGGACCAGTTCACCCGTGACAGGCAGAGAGTCGGAGTATGAAACTAAGGAGGGGGGAGGAAGAAGAAAGCTGGGAGACTTAGGGTTTTTCTTGTAGAAATGATCCTTTAGCCTTTGTGCTTTAGGGTATATATAGGGGGACCTATTATGTTTGGTAGTGCCATACCATCGATTGTACGGGTGGCAAGTTTGTCTGAGTAGTCGACTAGGTGATAGGTTCATTGCACAATATTGTGTGATATTGCTCTAACATTGTCCTTAGAAGGTTTATAGTGAGTGGCTAAAAACGAGTTACTTGTGGGGGGTAGTTTCTCAGTTAGCTTGAGTGAGATTCGCAAATGAACGATCATGAATGATTAGATGGAGGTCCACGAACATCCGCTTGCACTTGTCAAGTCATTTTTCATTTTATGATGTGCGGGTAAAAATATAGCAAGTTTACTTTTTTAAAAAAAAAATTTTCATTTTAAAATGTTTTCATAATTTATATATTTTAATTTCAATAATAAATAAATTTAAATCTAATATATATATATATATATATATCCAACCCATCACCTTACTTTCCTGGAAGTAGAGTGCAACCCGAAAAACCGAAGATTGTTCCTATTTTCACTTTACTCGAGATTGAAATTGACTTGAAAGCAATTGCAAAGCTACGTGCACCATGCTGATACGTTGAGTTTCTCTATTTAAGCCCTATAAAAAACAAACCATCCTTCTCCATATTGTCAGCTACCTTCATATTTCTTCTCCGACGACTCTCCGGCAACACTTTCACTTTACCATTACCTTCAATATGTTGGGTTTTATTGCCAGCTGGTTGACGCCGACGTCTTTGTTCCTCTTCCTCAACGTCGTCATCGGCACCATCTTCCTTATTTCCAACTTATCCCCTCCCAAACCACCGCTTCACGACGGCGGAGAATACTACTCAGCTCCACCACTCCAGCGAACTCCGTCGTTGCTCGACCGGGTCAAGTCAGTTAACTTTTCGACTTTCAAGTTTTCTCTCCCGAACCCGGATTTCGCTGACGATTATCATCTCCGACAGGAGGATAACAACTTAGAGCCACACCCGCTCGAGCGAGCACCGTCGATTCTCGAACGGGTCAAGTCTATTAACTTATCCCTCTACAAATACCCACCTCAAAACCCGGACCCAGTTTACGTCGAACCGTCCCTAACCCGAGCACCGTCGTTGTTACAGCGAGTCACCTCCTTTTACAGATCCGACTCCGGTAAACTAAACACAGAAACGGTTCGACACCCTGAAACAGATGAATCCGGTTCAACCAAACCCGAGCACAACAACAACAACAACGTAAAGCAAATGAAGAAATCGGCGAGTGTGAAAACAAGGGAAAGAGCCGAAGAAGACGAAGAAGAAGTGGAAAAGAGACGACCGGTGACTACGAGGATAGAGAAAACGACGTCGTTCGGAGACGGCGACTATCAAGGCGTCGATGCCAAAGCCGATGATTTCATCAACCGGTTCAAGCAACAGCTGAAGTTACAAAGACTGGATTCCCTGTTACGTTATAGGGACATGCTCAAGTCAAGGTCTAGCAACTAAAATTATGTAAGATTTCGCCATTTTTGTTACTTTTTCAAGGTTTCCACTAAAAAGAACATGGGGTTTTCGTAATTTATCCTGTTTTTTTATAATCCGGTTTACTACGACCGGTGAATGGGGAAGTATAGGGCAGTAGAAGATATCTAGCTCAGGATCGAGAGTACTGTTTTCACAAGCATGAAAATAAAGGTCTAATTCTGGTTTTAATCCCTCTTCTATGCGGAAATTTATGATTTAATTCTTATTGTGATTTAGCATAATTTTATTGCCTTTATTAGTAGGTCGGATTTGATAGCATCGTTAACGGTTTACTGCTAAAGTGATGAACTGATAATATGAATTTTTGCAGTAATGGAATTACTTATTAACAAAAAAATCTATATCAACAGTAGTTAACAGAATTATCAAATTGGACTTACTAACAATACTCTAAAATAAAAGAATCAAATTATGCAAAAATTAAATATTTGTGATTAAATCTCAAATTTCAACATAGTAGAGGGACTGAAACCAGAATTAGACCAAACTAAAAATGACCAATGGTTGCCCTTTGGTTTCTAGTAAATTTTGACGACAATGATGGGGATGTACGCTTGCATGGTTTTGAGACTTTTAGTGTGTTCAAAGCATCAATGTTTTTATAGGGACTTAATTGTGATATCTAGCCATGTTTATGACAATTAATGTAAATATACCATAATTATTTTGTTGCCGACTTCACCTTCTTTTGTCGTAAAAAACAATCTTACTTATAATTAATCATCATTTTATTGAATAGGATGTGTTATTGTCAGCCAAAGATTAAAAATTACGTCTAAAATTTGATCACGTTTAAGATTAGGTTGTTTGGATAAGACATAAATATTTTTATATTAAATATGAAGTTCAAACTGAATTCAAATATCTAATCATTAGATCATGAGGCATCCGACACAATAAAATTTAACTCATCCATTAGATTAATAAATAAGTTAAATCAATTTTTGAGTAATTTATTTAGAATTTATAGAAGATTGAAATTTGAGGTGAAAAGTCAGTAGTTAAATCAATTGAATCGATTGTATAAATTTATTAATCGTTTATTTAATTATTGTTCAATTAAGGGTTAAATTGAGGGTTAAATTGAGGAATTTTTAAAATTTGTGCACCAAATAATTGACTATATTTAAATTTGAATTTGTTTATGGGTTACTCGGTATATTGATAGGGTACTTTATTAACTCGTTATAGGGGCAAACTCAGGGGCTGGCATTGGTCTCGATCTCCTAAAATGTAAAATTACTATTTAAGCTCTTAAAATTTTTTAAAAACTTTAAATTAGTAAAGGTAAAATTATACTTTAGCCCTTTAAAATTATAAAAATTTGATTTAATCTTTTACAAATTATAAAGATATAAACTATAAAAATTAAATTTCATCTGGTCCTCCTAAAAAATTGCCTGGCTTCGCCCCTGTGTATATATAATATTTGACTATATCTTATAAGATATTTGTCATCACCCCAACTCTGTTTGTGGAGTTTAATAACTTCACCAACAATGTATCAAATATTTTCTCTAAATCATAGACAAGACTCCCTGATTCATATTGTATGACAAATCAATAAAATTTTGGAGCGTCACATAAGGTAGCATTGTAAAATGGATATTCAAAGTAAAACGGATTTAGAGGGGTGAATCCAAAAAAAAAAAATTAGAGGAGCAAAATAGAATTATAAAATTTTGAAATGTCAACTATAAATTTTGCCATGTATTAATTTATTATCTTTGAAGGGACTAAATAGAATATTTTTCATTTTTTTTTACAAGTTTGGAAGGACCAGAGCCCTGCCTGCTCTGGTCTCCCCCTTGAATTCGATTAACGAATATTAAAATATTAATATTTGCATCTACTTCAAAATCAACTATAAATAATAATTCAAATATCTAAATTCAAATATTATCAAAATTAAAAAATATCATAAACATCTAAATCTTCCATTAAAATAAAACCCTAAATTGTTCTCAACATTAAAATGCACGTCCATAGAATTTTAACATGAGGTATACGTGGTATGTCACGTGTCATTATTTGGCTATTTCGTCAACCATACCAGTTTTTAACAACACAAATGGATGAAATTTTAACAAAATGATCAATTTACTCTTTAATCTAATGTACAATGACTAATTTGCCAATTTCTTAAGTAGGGGCAAATGCAATCTAACTTTTAATACATAGGCCTTAATGGTACTTTCACCTGAAATAAAAAAAAAAAATAGTAGATGACTTACAAAAAAACATTGATGACTTTATTTAAATATAATTAGATATTAATTAAGGTATCCATCATCGATAACAATAATTAATACATTTCGTTGCGGGTGCTTTACAAAAAAGTAAATGGTTAGTTATGACTATTTTTATAAACGAAATAAACCCTTGATGTAATTAAGCGCAGGGGCGAAGCCAGGGGGCCGAGGCTCAAATGTAAAATTACTATTTAGGCCCTTAATTTTTTTAAAAATTTTAAATTAGTAAAGGTAAAATTATACTTTGACCCCTCTAAAATTATAAAAATTTGATTTAATCCTTTATAAATTATAAATATATAAACTATAAAAAAAATTCATCCGGCCCCCTAAAAAATTGTTCTAGCTTCTCCCCTGATTAAGGGATAAGGTGAGTGAAAGATTATAATCATGACATTGCTGGTCACATTTGCCTTCTTTAATTGTAAACATTTGAAATGATTAGAGGTAGGACCAAATTTTCCATCGGGTGGATTAAATTTTGGGGTTGACAATAATCAAATTTTGGTTTGATCTAACTTTTTAATATTTGAAAATTTTGAAATAAATTTAAAAAATTTATTTACTAAAATGAAAAAATTGCATGATTTACCAAATGAAATTTGGAGGCCCCGATGTTGATAATAAATTCTAACTTTATTTTTTTTTTCTTTTTTGATGGAAACTTTCTTTCCTTTTGGTGCCAAAAGTAAGACATCGACAGGGGTACCTTTATTAAATAGGCAAAAGTGTTCTTTTTTGATATTTTGCCAACCTCTTCGAGTTCGAAGATGTTTTGTTGAGTCAATTACATGAGTAGTGACTCCTGTAGCGTCAAAAATAGTCACTACTGCTTTTAGCACTGAGATAATTTAATGTAACTTGTCATTTTTCATTAGGTTATGAATTTTGTTCATATTATGGACGTATGATAATTCATCTATGAATAATGATATGTTTGAAGTAATATACTTGAAGATTGGATCGGATCAAACAATTACATCCATGGAAATAAGGAGATTTGATCGGGATTATATTGAAAGTACTTGGAGAGACTTCTATAGGTTTTGTATGGAAAATATTATCGAGTATGATATGCCTTTAATAAGTTGTTGTACTGGGATTAAAGAGAGTGAATTATCTCACTGAATTAGATTTCGCAGACATAAAACACCGAATTATGTAAACAACCGTTTACGTTTTCTTTTTGTTATTGTCATGATGCCTTTTTTTTAATGGGCATTGCAGCTGGCACCTCCATTTGTATAACCTATTTTCTTTGCGATTATTGATGGTAGGTTCCAATTAATTCGATATTTTTAGTGATATAAAATTACAAATTTTATAAATAAATAAAAAATATACCAAAAGAAGTTTATTTTATTTAAAGGTTCGACCAAGTTTAATTTCATATTTAATTAAAATTGACTGTAATTATCTAATATTAAAGAATATCAAGAAAGAAAATAAAATAATATCACAGAAACTAAAAGCTTCTTTTGATGGACAAATAATATGAAAGCCAATTGGAGTCACTCTTTAAAGCAAACTCAATGTGCGATTCCATGACATGCAAGAATCTCCTTTTATGTATTTTCAATTAAAATAAACCAAATTAATACACATATTCAAAGGTTTTTTTTATTTATTTATATATTTTTCATGATTCTGATCAAATGTGATATAATCGAGAAAATTACTTTCCAACGTTTGATATATCTTGAAATGTAATCTTAATAAAATTAATCGAATGTGATTTCCTGTCACGTAATTATTAGTAATGTAATTATCGAGAAAGTTACATTACAACGTTTGATATGCATTAAAAAGTAATCTCGAAAAAATTACATTATTATGTTCAAGACTAAATATTTTACCGAGAATGTGATGATAATTTACAAAATTACCTTTATTAAATAAAAGATAATATTCATGTGTAAATATTGAATAATAATATTTTAATTAATATTTTGTAAGTTACCATTTTGAGTTATAATTATTTCAAATTTGTTATTATATATATATATATATATGTTAAAAAATAAAAATGAATAATATTTGATGCACCGTTGATACATAAGTCTCATACACTATCAATGAATAATAACATGACATCTCATCATTAAATTAAACAAAAATATGAAGGACTTGTAAATAAAAACTAATTAAACATAATTAAAATTAATTGTAGCTATTGTAGATAAATATTAATAACTCTCAAATTTAGAATATTGGATTTAAAAGTTTAGTGTATAGAGTTTTAGTATTTATTTATAATTAATTATGTTTAATTAAAATTATTAATATTTATTTATAAATCCTCCTTTTTTTTATTTTATTTAATGATAATGTGTTATGTTTAATTTTTTCTTTGATTTATTAAAATAGACTTATATTTTAAAATCTCCTTTTAATATGCATAAGAGATTTCATATATTAGAAATTTTATCACACATGTATGCGTGTTGAAATCATAAATTTAGAACATAAACATGTGTTTAAAAATAATAAATTTGGCGAGAGAAAACATTTTATATTAAAAGTTAAATTTTTTAAGTTTGCTCAAGAATTATTATTGATGTAATGGTAAATAATTTGTTTATGAATCCATTAAATGTAAGTTTAATCTCTAAATATGTTAATTTTAATTTTTATTTTAAAAAATATTATACCAAAAAATAATTTATATATATTATAAATTCCATTATATGCGTAGATCTATTCCGACCTGAATGTCTGTTCAAAATTTAAGAGGGTTTGAGTAAAAAATTAGGCCCAAAAAATGAGCTCGAGTAAATAAATTAGGCCCATTTAAAATATGAGTTGAGCTTGAGTTTGAACGTTCAAGACCCGAGCCCATAAATATAATACTACTCTAATGTAAATATTAAAATAGTGTTAAGACTTAAGATGACTATATAAAAAATTTAATAAATAAAAAATGTATAAATTATTAAATTTTAAAATAATATAATATAAATATTTTTTAATTTAAAAATAATATGGATGGGCTTAAAATAAGGTTGGGTTAATCTTTTTGCAAATGTGGAAGAGTTTGAGTAAAATTTTAAACCCATATTTCAAGTCGGGCCTGGTTTGGGCAAGTATAAAGTATGTTAATATCATACTTAGGACTTACCTATGAACACCTCTATATACGCGCATGCACTTGAAAATTATGTATATAAAATTGATGGAGATAATAAAATATACATAATAAAATTAAATTTTGTTAAATTGTAAATTTAAACTTTTGTTAATCCAGTTGACATGGATTCAAATATTATTATATGTATATTTTTATTAATTTTTTAGATAAAATACTAAAGTACCCTCAAATAATATTATTTATTTTAAATATATATATAAATTATTTGAGAAATTATAGCTAGTATGAAATTTTGGACCCATAAGTTTGAGTTTATAATTTTTTATTAGTGAAAAATGACATAATTTTGTTAGTTAATTCTTTTTGGTTTAAAAGAAATTTAAATTATTAATTCAACTAATAATTATCTAAAGGAATTTTGGGCTGGGTTGAATAAAATCTGTTACAAAATGTCAACGTGGTCCAGCCCAATCTGAATAATGAACTTTTCTATTCAAATTAAAGGCAAAAATACCTCTCTAGTCCCTTTTAATTTTAATATTGAGCAAATTGATTCCCCTAAAAATAAGTGGAATAATTTAACCTTTAGCAATTTTGAAAATGAGACAATTAGTATTAGACTTCGCTTTTGTGCTAATTTGTCTTACTTTTAATTGGTATAATAATAATTTTAGTCTTTAATATTTATATATTCTATCAATTTAATCTTAATTCCCATAAATTTAACTCTCAATATTTACAAATTCTATCATTTTAACCCTACTTTATTTACTAAAATATTATAAATATAATATTATTCACCAAAATAATACTAGTTCCAAATTATTTACCAAAATACCGTCTTTGAACAATAACTCGAACTTTTACAATTTTTTATATTCACTAGTGATTTGAGATCTCGAGATAGCAAAACTTTTCTGTTTTGCTAGAGTCTAGGCATCAGCCTAACATACTATCTCGAGATCTCAAATCACCACCAATAATGACTATTTAAGGCCAAAAATTACCTTGGGATTTCTAAATTGCCATAAATAGCGGTAATTTAGTGTTAAATTTATTAAAATATTGTTGATTTCATATTATTTTAATAAATAATTATAAATACATATGTTTAAGTAAATAATTTATATTTTTATAATATTTAAGCAAAAAAGCCCATTCAACTTCAATCACAGATTTTAATTATCCCAAAAAGAATAAATGTTTTCGTAATACTTCATAAAAATGTTCTTAATTTTTCTTTATGGTAATATTTTTCTGATGGAATAATTTGTTTTGAGGTTCAAAAGAATATTTTGATGGAATATTAATATTTTTTTATTTGGGAATATTAAATTGAAATCATTAGTCAGTTAGTGGTGATAGTTTTAAATTGGCATAATAGTAACTTTAATCTTCAATATTTATAAATTTTGTTAATTTGGTCTTGATTTTAAAAATAATTTAACCCTCAACATTTACATATTGTGTAATTTGGTTTTTTCGTTGTTGCAATTTTTCTTTTCTTTGTGACATTAAAGGTTAGTTTTAGAAGAATGAGAAAATATGAAAAGTATTATCTTGGTTTTTAGATATTTCCATTTTTGTATATTTTAAATCAAATCTAGTTGATAATTTTGTTTATTATTTAGCTTTTTAGGTAAAAGGCCACAAAGAAAAGTAAAACTATAAAAAAAGATCAAATTACATAATGTGTAAATGTTGGGAGTTAGATTTTTTAGAATCAAGACTAAATTGAAACAATATATATATGTTGAGGATGAATATTGCTATTATGCCAATTTTAAAAGTTATCACCGTTAGTCATTTGGTTACCAAAAAATAAAATTAAATAGTTAGATGACTATTTTATAATTTTTAATAGTTAAGTGACTAAAAAAAAATTTATTAATAATTAAATAACTATTTTATCACTTTTTATAGTTAGATGATTAAAAAAAAATATACCAATAGTTGAGTCACTACTACGCTTTTAATTTTCTAGATTTTTCGCCCTATTTGAAAACACATATTATCACGTGAAATTGCGTTTTCGGAACGCTGCGTTTTGGTTCTTTCATACAAGTTTCAAGCAAGTCCTACAGTGAAGCTAAGAGAAGAGAAATTGAAATCCTTGAGGCGGCGGTCCAATGGCGGAGAAACCTCAACCGGTCGTCGTTCAATACTGTCAAGTCTGTGGTTTACCCGCCGAATACTGCGAATTCGGATCCGATTTCGATAAATGTAAGCCCTGGTTGATCCAAAACGCGCCCGACCTGTACCCGGATCTCCTCAAAGGTAACCGCTCTTTAACCACCGCCGTTGAGTTAAAAAACTTGAAACAGATCTTTCGATTTTATTTTTTGAATAATTTTTTTTATTCAATTTACATTTGCAGAAGCGAATGCTAAAGAAGCTGATAAAGTTACTGATCAATTACAATCCACTGGCATCTCTTCTGCTGATTCAGGTTAATTTTTATTTGTAAATTGTAGTTCTCTTTTACTTACTTTAGATTTCGATTTGAATATCAATCAGATCTGATTTGATTTTTGTTTGTGTAACTTATTTTTGTATTTCACATTCTAATAATTGTTGCAAAAAAATGCTGTTCATTTAATTTTTACATTAATGCATGCTATTCAAAATGCTTCAACTTCTTATATAACGAACACTTATGATCCATGGAGTTAAAGCTTAAAAACCATGCTTAATGATGCATATTTTCTCTATGTGCGTGATTATTGGTGTCATTAGTTTTGTTACTTGATTTTTTGCTTAAATGTTTTCCTTACTTGGCTGCAGGTAGTAGTTCAGAAGCTAAGCAAGAGGAAGTTAAACGTCTTCCTGGTGGGAAAATTAAAAAGAAAGTACAATCACAAACTCTTTTATGCATAAAAACATAACTTTAGTGGATTCATCCAGTCATTTTTATAGAATTGAAATTTGGATTTTCTCGTGTAGGAGAAGAAAGAAGTTATAATTGACAAGGTTGTGCGGAACAAGCGCAAATGTATAACTACTGTAAAAGGCCTGGAACTTTTTGGTGAGCCAGATGCTAGTTCTTTGCTTTCTAAAGTGTAACATGATGTGAATGTCAATATCTCATTATCGTGCTTTGACTTGGGTCAGGTGTAAAATTAAGCGATGCTTCAAAGAAACTTGGAAAGAAGTTTGCCACAGGAGCCTCTGTTGTAAAGGTGCAATACTTTGTGGAAAAGATAGATTAAATCTTTTTTGTTGTAATATCTCATCGTTTTGTGCCTATTTTCCAACTGATTGGTTTCAGGGGCCAACTGACAAGGAACAGATTGATGTTCAAGGAGACATATCTTATGACATTGTGGAATTCATCACAGAAACCTGGGCTGATGTAATACTCATAACTTTCTGGCATTTTTGATGTCCTATGCTAATTTGCATCTCTCTCCATTTCTTTGTTTGAAGTTCAATGATCAACTTCATATAGGCAGGCTTTTCCTCTTATAATAAGTTGTTCAACCAAACTAGAATAAGCATGCATCCAGCCTTATCAATCAAGAATAAATAAATAAAAGCAGTCTTATCTCTCTTTATAACAATTCAAGTTTTACCCAATAATGCTAGCTGTCCCTCCTTATATCAGTTCTCCCAGCCAAAATAAGCTAATGTGGTATGTAATTGGTTGATGTAAACCATATAAGAGACACTTTTCTTTCTTTACTTTCTTTTCCATTATCTCACGGAGTAAACATGCATCCAAGAGGGAAAATAGAAAATGGTGCTGAAACATTGCATTGGTTAATGTACCCTTTTTTTGTTCACATTGCTTATTGCTATTCTTAATGGATGCACCTTCTACATGTATACCTGCTGACACCTGTATCACTGTTGAATTCTGTTAAAATTCATTTGGATATTGTCATTTTGGCATAAAAGAAGCAAAAAGGAAGTGTACTTCTTTTATTATTATATGTGTTTTTTCTTCTTTTTAAAAGACCTAAAAGCACGAAAAGAGGGAATGGTGTTTTGAAGTTTCTGAAACCTTGATATAATGACTTGTTGAGTAATATCAAACCTATAATGTGCGGCTGAAGAATTGTTGAGGGTTTGAAGGCCTAAAATTTCTTGTAATTATACCTAATTTAGAATTTTGTGCTAAAATTAGAAAAAAATATTGTAAATGTTTTTCAGATTGCCATGGCTCAATAAGAATTGGTGTTCTCTGAATATTTTCTTTAACGAAGCAATTTGAAATTTATTTATTTGTTATTCCTTTTCCTTTTATTAGTTGGTGACCGGAATAAGAATTTGAAAATGTTGATTTTTTTTTTTAATGACTTGTTGAGAGTCATGGATTCATGGGTTATTGATTGTGCGGTAGTAGCAGCAGAAAAGTATTTCTTTCTTTTTTGGTCAAGTTCGCAAGAAAGGCTGAGATGATTGTCATTTTTCCCATGATTCTGTATCTCCATTATGTTTTAATCCTTTACTGGCTGCCTCCTTCATCATCATCATCTTTTTTTTTAAGGTTTATCTACCCTATTGTTTCGCTTTACAAAATTCTTGTACAATAATCGTGTTACATTTATAACCAACTTCTGTTTTCCTCTCTTCCTTAGGTCCCGGAAACTGCAATTTTCTTTATCGAGGATGGAAAAAAGGTTCCAGCTGCTTGATTTTAAAAGGAAGGCTGATACATGATAGGGAACGCAGTATGTCTTCCTTTTTGAATGGGACTCTGTAAGATGTATTATCCCATCAAATTGAGAAGTTTGCTGCTTTTCAAAATTCAGAAGGCAGTATGACATTTTCCTTCTTTAAGAGTCACTTTCTACTCTTTTGCTGAAATAGTATAATTTTTGCTGTTGAAATGAACATATATGTGCATTTAAGTAACAGATGTGGTCTGTATAGTGGCAACTATCAATGGTGTACACTATTTTCATTTAATGTAGAATTTCCTTAACAATATGCTATTTTAATTTGTTCATTGTGCTTCTATGTTTTGCTCATGTTTGTGCCTTCTATTGAATATTAGTGTCTTTTGTGTATTATAATTTTTCTTCAAACCAAAATGATCTCCATGTAGTTTCCTACCATTCTATTTTCTGGTTGGATTAACCTTATACAGTTAAATGTAATCAAGAGTTGGACCCATTTGAAGACTCTGCAATCAGATGCAGGTTTGATGGTTGTAAAGATGCTGCTATAAAACCAAGGTAATGTATCTAGAAACCAACTTCGTGCCTGACAGAGTAAGGTATTTCTCCAATAATACAGGATGCGTGTTTGGGATGTTATGATTGAAAAGTGATCGCATGTCTGAATCATTCATTTATATGAGTAGTTAACTAACATGGATAAGTGGTGGACAATCACAAGTGGAGATGGATGTTCTCCATATGATATAAAGATGGTAGTGACATGGACAGTCCTTTGTGTGTGTATTGATAGGATGGTTTGATGGTGCTAGTTTGATGGTTTGATTGCAATGAGCTGTACGCTAGTCTCAAAGACTAAATTATTAGTGGCTTGAGGGTAAATACTAGGGTGAAAAAGACTTGGAACATATATTCAGTGCACTAGGCCATGTTTTTGAATGGCATGAATAAGCATTTTGAAACTAGCTTCTGGAGCAGTATTTACAATGATATTTGAAATAGAAGACATTTTGGGGTTAAAGTAATTTTCCTAGTAAGCCTCCATGGCTAGTTGGATTGTCTACCTTTCTTTCTAGATATGTTAATTTAGAATCATGATGTTACGAAGTTGTGAATAGGATTGTGTCACAGGACGATTGGCAAGGAAGTCGAGATCAGTTCTTTTTCTTTGCCTCAATTTTTGAACGACTTATTTTGGTTGACAATTCAGACTCATCCAAGGGAGCTTGAAATCTTGGGACTCATTAGAGAGAGAGAGAGAGAGAGAGCCTGATCTCTTTGTTTGATACCATTTGTCCTATAAGGAAGGTTTTCAAAACCGAAAAGGTGGTTGAAATGGTCAAACCATCTATTTTCGGTTCAATTGTTCCAACCGATAATAAATTATGGGTAAACTACACCCAATGTCGCTGAATTATTCTAAAGTTACACATTGGTAATTCGAAAGTTTTCATTTAAGTTTTTGAGTTGTTAAATTTTTGAGATGTGGCTGTTAAATTACTGTTTATCATATATCATATAATATATATTAGCAACTTAATTTTCATGTGGCTTTTAAAACAAATGTTTTGGGTGTTTTTTTTTTTTTATTATTATAACTTTTATGCATTGTTTGGTTACTAGTGTATTAACAGAGTAAAAAGTTACTTATTATTTATGTATTACAATAGTTAGGCATAAAATAAAGAACAGTTAGTACGAATTTAAACTTGAACTTAGAAAGATGAGCAACAACTCTTGTAAAAAAATAAGACCTCTTCAAAATAAGTGAAAAATTTTCCTCCTCTTTGCTAAAATTGAGTAATTGGAGTGGCTAACTATTGCCAATTGAATTAGCTTATTGCTAACTTCTATACAAAAATATGTGTAAAAAATAATACACTTACAAAACGTAGCACTAATCAATTAACCTAACCTAAGTTACTATGTTGTAGGTGTTTTTTAAGTAAGCTTAGTATTTTAAATACAAAAAGGTCAGATTTAATTCATTAAAGCATGTAAAAAGGCACACAAATTGATTTTTTTTTTTTTATAAAAGCCATATGAAAATTAGTGGTTAATATATTTTATATATGATAAAATAATGATTTGAAAGCTACATCAACTGTCCATTAAAGGTTTAACAACTTGATAACTTCGATGAGAACTTTCAAATTGTTTAGTCCTCGCTTTGTAACTTTTTGAAATTGAGCGATTAAAATATAAACTTTCGAATAGTTTAATAATTATTTTGTATTTTTTAAAGTTGAGTGACTAAAATGTAAATTTATATATAATTTAGTGAATTTAAGAGTAGTTTACTCATAAATTATTAAGAATTTACACAAAAAATTAGTGAAAAATAGAGAAAAGTAGTGCTAGAGGTGTGCATGGGCCGATCCGGGCCCAACTAAAAATTTAGGCCCGTTTATTGGGCTCGGGTCGGGTTGGGCCCAAAAAATGGGCCTAAAATTTTGCCCAAGCCCGACCCATATAAAAATACTAAAACCCGGCTTGAATCGCCCTTTGTATTAATTTTTTATAATAATTTATATAATTTTTAAATATATATAATACATAAAAATACTAAAAAATCAAAATAAATATTTTTCAACAAATTGAAAATAAATTTTAAAAATATGTAGACTTAAATAACACTAAAATAGATGCAACTTAACAAACAAATGTCCTCTAAAATAATAACAAAATTAACAAATGTCTTTAAAATAATAACAAAATTAATAATAAAATAAATTTTATATAATATCTAAACAATAACAACAAAATAATAGAAGCATAATAGTAAAATGGTAGTAAAATAAGGAGAAAAATAATAAGAAAATATTATTAAAAATAGTTTTTTAATTCAATGAATTCGGGCCAGGCCAGGCAGGCTCGGGCAAAAAATGTCTTACCCGAGCCCGACCCATTTTTTAAACGGGCTTTATTTTTTGTTTAAGTCCACTTTTCGGGCTTATATTTTTGCCCAAAACCTCTAGAGAAAACTGGTCGACTAATAAATTTTAACCTGATTTAATTGATTTTGAATAATTCACGAATTAATCTATCTAACCTTCTCTTTGAGTAGTCTAATCTAGTTTAAACAGCATTTCCCATTGGTACCACTCTGATTACCTAAATAGTAAAATGAACGATTAATGTTCAAGAAAGTAAAGAAATCATAAGCCTTAATCAGAGAACTTAAACTAATCGTCTGTCCTAAGATAGGTTGGGCTCCACCTTGTTGTGCACAGTATGTAGTAGAATAATTGTTCTTTTTTTTTGGTCATAGAACAATTGTTCTTCATTGTACAGTATCTTGCATTTTCTTCGCTTCAATGGATCAACTGCAATTTTAATTTTCCGTCTTCTAAAACTGGTCTGCTACATTGGGAAGAAAAGATGGCTGATAAAATTAAAATAGATTAATTTCACAGTGTGAGTATTAGATACTAATTATTTTCTTTTATATTTAGAATATCTTTAGAAATTATATCTCTATATCTATATGTTCATGAATGTCGAACATGAATATTTTAAAAAATAAAAACCCAAACAATGCATAAAAAAAAAAAAAAACATTATCCTTTTGTGAGGAGAACTATTTTCTTTATATAATTATGTATCTTCACAACTTTTATGGTCTAAGAAAAATCCTGTTCGGGTAATGTGATATTTAGGTAATTAGAACTCAATATAAACGCCTATGAAAGAAGTAGAAATGATTGAATGAAACAGTGACGTGCCACGTCATCTGTATCCCTTTTCAATAGATTTATGCCACATTAGTATTTTTATCCTGAATTTCAGATTTTATCTTGAATTTCAGGATTTTAATTTAGATTTGATTTTTTTTCAGAAATGTGATAAAATGTTGAAATTCGGGATAAAAAATACTAATGGGATAAATTTATTGAAAAAGTTCACTACCATTTCTTTTAACCATCTATCGGGAATTGTGAGCAAAATTTAATTGGGTAAAAGTAACTTAGAGATTCGATAATAGAAACTAGATTACATTTTGCTCCATTTATTAAAAAAATAGTTAAATCAATCCTTCTACATTAGATCAAATAATCAATTGATCATTCCATTAAAAATTTTATCCATTTTTACTATTAAAAATTGGTTCATATATAATAACATAGTTAAATAATATTTTCAAGAGAAAAGACTAATTTACTTTTTTTTTATCTGATGTATAAAATATATTTATTCATCTTTAAGTAAATAAAATAAAATAAAATCTAATTTTAACATAATAACTTTCATAATATTTAAACTAAGCCAAATTTTGGGATTAGTGCTATTTTTAAATTGGCAATAATGTGAAAATGCTAACAGCTGTGAAGTGTACTTATTTCGAATCTAATTCATCTTTTTTTTTTTTTTTTTTTTGATAATTTCTACAGTACTGCTATGAAAATATGAAATGCAATTAGAAAGGGGAAGCTGATGTGATGTCTTAGAGGAACATTTAAAGCTAAATTAATCGAACCAGCTACCTGTTTCTCTCCATTTTAGCTTTTTTTTTTAAAATTTTATTTATCTGACTGTATTTAATAAATTAAACATAAAATTAAAGAAATTTACAATCAACACTAAAGTTTTTCTATTAACAAAATCATAAAAAATTTAAACATAATAATATTACTAATTATTTTTATCAAATCAACTCTAAAATTTAAATTAAACACTAAAAAATAATAGTACTAAATTATATAACTTTAATTAAATAAAAATATCAAACTCGAATATAAGGCTAATTATTATTACTGTCTTCCACCACCACATCATCTCCATCATCATCGACACAATCATCATATCTAGTTCCAGCCAGACCAGCCAACATTTGGTTTTACTTCACACCCTGTAAGCTTTTTTGTTTAAATGGTAGTGTGAAAAACACATATGCCTTTTTTTTTTTTTGTATTTTCATTAAAATATCAAAATAAGCTGAAAGCAATGTTTGAGCACAGCTCTCCCACGAGTGAGTTTGATCATGCTCACATTCTGAAACTGCTTCCCATTGTCCCTGCATTTTCAACATCAGAGTTGTCCCACACACACACATTATCAAGTAACTCCAGCTGTTATTTCTCCTTTTTGTCTCTATCATGCCATTTCGTTTTTGTTTTTCTCACTCTCTCTATGCCCCATCTGCTACATATCTGAGTAAGAATCTTTTGACATTGTGTTACTTTTATGTATTTCTGCATGTATTTTTTCGAATTTTATTAAATTTTAGTTTATTATAACGTTATTTTTAATTATATTTTTTAATTCTAAATACCATTTTTTTTGGTGCTATATGTCAATGCTTCTCCCATTTTCTTTATATACATTTGTGTATTAATATATAAGAGGAGAGGTTGATTTCGATTGGTGTAAAATTAAAATAGTTTTTAATTTTTTATAATTTTATATGATCAATATTTTAACAATTCAACAATTAAATTTATCAAGATATTTCTATTTTTCATGCATGTAATTTTTGAATCGATATACATTTTTATCATATTAATCTAAAATATTGTTTATATTAATATGTATTTAATGGTTGAAAGTTTTTTTTACATAAATCAAATAGTTATAATTTTTTAATTTACACGAGACTTGACATGTATGGCGATGACATATAATGATTGGATTGTTAAGATATTAACAATATAAAAGGTTACTGAAGAGTGTAAAACAAATTTAATTTTATAACGGTGGTTCACTCTCCATTTACACTAGTGTAAAACATAAATGATTTTACATATTTTCGTAATTTTTATATGATTAATATTTTAATAATTCAACCGTTAAATTTATCAAAATATTTGTACTTTTCATGCATGTAATTTTTTAATCGATTTGATATCTCTATCATACTTACTTAAAATATTGCATATATTAATATATATTTAACGGTTGAATGTTTTAAAATAAAACGAATTGTTAGAAAATTTTAATTTACGTTAAACTTGAAATGCATGATTTGACATACATAAAGCATGAAATCAGGGGCGAAGCCAAAATAATTTTTAGGGGTAGATAAAATTTTAATTTTTTATATTTTATATCTTTATAATTTGTAAAGGATTAAATCGGATTTTTATAATTTTAGGGGGGCCAAAGTGCAATTTTACCTTTACTAATTTAAATTTGTTAAAAAATTTTAAGGGCCTAAATATCAATTTTACATTTTAGTAGGACCGGGCCCATGCTAAATTTCAAGCTTCGCCTTGCATGAAATATGATGATTGGTTGTTAAAATATTAATCATATAAAAAGATTAAAAAATATGAAAAACCACTTTAATTTTTACAGTGATGTAAGTGAATTTTTTTCATATATATGAGAACTTTTTAATATATATATATGAAAAGTAAATCACCATATTGTGGAATTTATTAATGTCATATTTATAAAAATTATATATCTATATTAATATTAAGTGTTTGATAGAGATAGTATTCGTTTATTAATTGATTCTCGACTCAATTATTAAATTATAAAAAATTATTATTTTATAAAGTAATAAATATTATTTTCGGGTTTGGATTTGAACTAGAGAAATTATAATTTTAATATTTTGATTTTATCATTTTAATCAAAATTTTATTCGGTTATTTTTAAATAAATTTATTGTCGTAACCATTTTTTGGGGAAACAAGAACGCACGCCATTTAACTCGATTTTTTTAAAAAAGGAAGGAGTCGCCACCGATCTTTATTTGGTGTGATCGGATCACCTTTGTTTTAATAAAACATTTAATTTATTAAAACAGTGTTTTTTGGTCCACGAACTTTGAGAAAACGGGTTCGGAAGTCGATTACATGCGAGGAAGGATTAGCACCCTCGACACGCCCAAAATTGGTACCAAACTTGATTGATTGATGTCCTTTTTGTTGAAAACTTTGAAAGGGTTCAAAAGACAATACTTTTATTTTCAAAATTTGATGGAATTGAAGGAACGTTAAGACTCTCTTATTATCGAAGAGATAAAGCATCATGTCCAAGAAGTTAGGCGCAATACTTTAGACTCAAACTAAGCTCGTCTTTTAAAACTTGATTTTCATTTTGAAGAGGATCTCCGTCATTTGTCGAACGAGGAACTAGAACCCAATAAGTTAGGGCTCGTTCTCTCGAAAATCCAAATTAGGAATATCGCCTCAATTTTAGAAAAAGAAACTTATCCCGAAATATCGAGATGTTGAGTCCAGTAAGTTAGGGCGCAACATTTTGAATATCCGAGATTAAGCGTTTTGTTTAACATTTAAATTGCGATTTCAAAAGGGATATCCCGTTTGTTTAACTTTAACGAGAAGAAATCGGAACCCAGTAAGTTAGGGCTCGATTCACTCGAATTGCTAATACGGAACGTCGATTTTAAAGCTGGAATTTGTGATTTTAAAAGAGATCTTCCGTTGTTTAGCTTAAACGAAAACAATCGGAACCCAGTAAGTTAGGGCTCGATTTTCTCGAATTGCTGACACGAGATATCGATTGTTATGAGGATTGAGATGTCGAGAAAAATTAGCGCGAAAATGTGAAAACACGATGTTATATGCAAAAAGAATAATAAAAGGACACATGCGTATATATATACACGTATAAATACGAAGGATATATAATATATTGAAGGCATTTCATATAGTAACGTAGTAGAGAAAAAAAATGATGAAGTGATAATAATAACACGATATGGTAGTAATAACAAAGTATGTACATTGTGAAAATGATAATATGATAATGATAATAATAATATACTATATAAGAGATATAATGAGGGTAAGCATATTATAATGACGATAGTAATATGAGGTATAAGGAATATGATGAAAATAAATACATATATTACATTGTAATAGTATAATAACAATAATAATATTATAATATATATGTATGTATATGAGTGACAAAATTTATATGATATAAACTTGATAACATACAAAACAATTTAATACGTAAGAATTGGCTTTAGGATGATAAAATAATATATAATGTAATATAATATAATATGATACAATGTAATATAATATAACATAATATAGTATAATATATAGTATAATAATAATAATAATAATAATAATAATAATAATAATAATAATAATAATAATAATAATAATAATAATAATCAAGAATGAATAATATAGTAGTAATAAAATATATTAAATAATGGCCAAAAAGCCAAAATCGTGAATTAATTAAAGAGGGATCAAATTGAATTAAAAAATGAGATTTTGAGGTTAATTTGGAATAAAACAGAAGGGAAGTGGCATATTTGAAACGCGCGTGAAAAAGAGGGGACCAAAGGGGAAATTTTCCCAAAAATTAAAACGCAGAGTTTGAAGGGGGACCTAATCGAAACCGCAAAAATTATTGGGCAAATATTGCAATAATTAAAAGTTTGATTTAAAAACTAAAAATACTAAGGGCCGATTATGCAATTAACCCATCCTTCAAAAACACGCGATCCTCCTGAGAGGGTCTGTCACATGGAAACAGGCTAAACGACGCCGCTTTGGGGCCATCGACTCAGCCCTAAACGGCGCTGCTTTTGAAATCCTTATAAAACCAAAAATTTTCTTCCCTTTCATTTCAGCTGCTTACTAAAAATACGGTGGCTGGAATTTCAAAAAAGGTAAGTTTTTCCCCTTTTTTTTGTGTTTATTTCCTTTCTCTTTTTTAATGTTTCATATTTTTACATATGTACAAATACGGGAGAACCAGATCCGAACGTAAGAAGAAAAAATAAGAAATACCTTGCTTCTGACTTCGATCTTTCAATGCTTTGATTCTTCGATTTGCGATTTATCTTATATATTTTTTTTATATTTTTTTGGTGTAAAATCTCTTGTATTCTATTGATCCAAAAAACAAAGGAACCCCGACAATGTCCTTCTCCCGCTTTTATAGCCAAAAGAATAAGAAGAAAAAAAGGAAAATACATGTTCTCTTCTTCTCTGCTTGGTCCCGTCCTTTCGCTTTAATGTCGCAGTGCAACTTGAGGGGTGGTGAGGCGTTGGTGACCGGGCTTTGGCAGAGGCGGATGGGATGGGGGGAGGAGAGAAGTGGTCTCTAGGTGCTGCGCACCTAGGGTTTCTGCTTTTATTCTTTTAATTAGGGTTAATTAGGGATGGGCCAATCGGGTCTTGGGTTAGGTTATTGGGTTTGTAAAATGGGCTTCGGGTTTGGGTTTTGTTGGGTTTAATGTAATTGGGTCGTGGGCGGCAAAATGGGTCGACATTTATTATATAATTTTTTCACCGCCCAAATCATGGCTATGTTATAATCTAATAATAATTAACACATAAAAGGCACTAATTATTTTTTAACTTTACTCGTGGAGTTTTTGTAATTTTTTTGGGCAATGTATTATTGTTTGATATAAAGATAATGGAGTTTTTTTTTTTTTAACTTTCAAGTTTAATTATGAAATCTTAATTTTTATAACTCAAAAATCCGAAAGGTCGTTATCATATTTATTATTTTTGATACAATGCTTAAAATTACTCATAGTCCTTCGTCAGCCTTTAAATAGGAGGATAATGTACTCCACCGTACTTAAACTCACGTCCTCTTACACTGACAATAATACTGATACTAATCGTGCTAATACTCGATCGACAGAATCACCCATATTCTAACATTTTCGTTCGAATCATACTATATATATATATATATATATATTTATTATGATGACAAAATAGCAACCCTGTCAAGAATTGCTTTCTAACTGCAAATTCGAAAGTGCTTCTCTATAAATTATGTGACTTTTTTTAAAAAAATTGTGTTTAATTTTAAATATTATTGTGTATATTGTCTAAATTTATATAATTTTAAGTTTGAAATATTCTATTGTGATTTTAATGATAATTATTTGAATGTGTTGTAATTGTGATGGTATTTGAAAAATTATAATTATAAAAAATGATAATAAAATATGAAAAAAATTGAAACTCTCTCATTAAAATTATTAAATGTTAATCTATAATCATGATTAAAATTTAAGTTCATGCTGCATTATAGCCTTATAGATAACCTACATAAAGAATATATAGGCATATTAGGGTGCAAATTTTTCAATGCTTAAAGCTAATCATTTCATTAGCTAGAAAAGCTTGTTTAGGCCAATTGTTCCTATTATCTATATGGGACAAAATGAGAATAATTGTTGTAAACATGAAATAAATAATATATATATATAAAAAAAAACCCATTTTACACAGCAGATACTTTAGAAAATCATAGTTTTCTTTTGGCTAATTAGGCCGAAAAGTAGGCAAATGTTGGTGTGTTTCCATGGAAATTGGTGTATCAAAAGTGGTACTTTAAGTTGTTAATTTCATTTCATTTTATTATCCAAAACATGAACTTGGCTAATAAGAATGTGACACACGATTTGTTCTTATTGGATGTTGTATTTTATTAGAGTAAAATGAGGCGAAATTGATATAAATTTTTTTATGTTCTTCTTACTCATTTTTGTAGTTCATATTCCAAATTTGTAACTATCCCTAAAAAATTATCACTACGGTGAGCCCAAGGCAAACAACATTATTTTGAAGAGATGTAGAGCTATGGAATCTAAAGCGGGCTAGTGGCATTGGTTCCTATTATAGGACGTATCTTCAAATCACAGCCCCCATTAGTACCGACAGTTCCAAAGCACAAGCTTATATAAAAACTCAACAACTTGCCACCACGACTGGGGTCTTTTATTATTATTATTATTATTATTACCTTCTAGACTCATAGCCAAAACTATACATCACCTCCTAATCTTAGTATCATGTAAAACACTTCCCCAATAGGTATCCATTTCTTAATCTACATTTGAAGTGATTATGGTCGTCAAACACAGTTTGGGTAGGGTTGAGTCTATGTTTAGGAGATAACTTGTATTGATTATCAAGCAGCTTGACTCTCATAGATAGAGATATAAATGTGATTGTCGGATTGACAAAAAATTGATAGGACCGAAGTTAAATTTGTCCTAGATCTGTTTATGGATTTATTCACTTATGATGTTAATTATGTGGTTCAATGAAATCTCGAGTAAGTAAAAGACTATATGTGTTAACTCATATATTTTGATGTATTCAAAACTTGAGCTCTCATGGTAGTGGGTTGTACATTGGTACATTGGGTACATAACTTCTACATGGCATGACAGCAATTACAAATTGTGAAATTCATAACTCAAATAAAGAGTAAATGATATTCTCTCGCTAGCATTGTATAGATTAGGATGGAATATGACTTCGAGTCATTTTTCTGAACGAATGACTATAATTACTATTTGTATGTAATGATCATTTTCATCATGGAAGAAATAATGGTGACCATAGGATAAAATGGATCGAATTAGGTGAATAGATTTAACATGAAGAGATTAAGGATATCATGTGAGGTAACACACATATAACAAGGTCATTAGATAAAAGCGAAATACTTGTAGCTTTCACAATGGTATATAATAGAGACTTCAATCGTTGTACTTTAGTGGAATGGTTCAGTGACTAAATAATTCAAATATGTTTGATCGGTTTCTTCACTAGTTCAACACAACTTTGTACGGATTATGTAATAAGAACTGCATTTAATGATTGGACAACAATATTGAATAAGAAATAGATTGCAAGAATTATTATGTAACCCCCAAACCCTACCTAGAGTTTAGATCAATTCAGATGCTACATTGGTCACCAAGTGATCGTGAGAAAATTTTACAAAACCAGTTAACCTTAATTCCATTTTCAAAACCATTCACAGCTTTACGAACCAAAAACATTTAATCGTTTAAAATCCATTCAATAAGGTTACCGTTAAGTCTGATAAATAACCAGAATAAATGTACGAATGAAAATCTGAAGTGGAAACTGTACCATAGTCTTATAAAACCTTACAACAAAACAAGATAGTTTGAATATAATTTAGAAAGTAGAATCAAATAAGCTTCAAACCATGATCGTCGAGACCTTCGTATACCGAGTCCAACGTCGAATTCAAAAGGGTACCGAAAGGGAAACAGAAGAGGGTGAGCTACTCGAGCTCAGCAGAGAACAAAGCCGTCTAACTACATAATCGATACAAAAAGCCATAAAACAGTTCAAAAGCATAATATACTTACAAAGACTATACAAATCCAGATGGTAGGCTCGAGATGTAAGTTCCGGCAGTTATTACAATTCGAGCGACAATAACTCACAAATAGTCACAAGTACTATCATCAGACAAAACATTTAGAGTTCAAAACATCACATCCGATTCGTTAGGACGCAATGTTTTAATCTCGTAATCAAAGTCGTCTCGTGATTTGCAAAACTTGAAAAAGGGATGCTAAGTAATTTAGTTAAGCGAAAATCGCAACCCAAGACGTTAGGGCCTTTGTTTTCCAATTTCTAAATCTGAAACATTGCTTTGCTTTTAAAAATCTTTGGATAGAATAGGACGATTGCACAAAATGTATTTTTATTTAGCGAGATTATTGAAAATTGCAATAGCGATAATAACGCGAATAAAGAATGATTGATGACAATAATGATGACAGTGGTGATGGGTAACAATGCTAAACAAATGACAATAAAGATGTTATATGATGGTAATAGTAAATAAGAAAAATGAACACAATAACAAATAAAATATGTCCATGGATTTGGTATGTGAAAACAATGACTAACAATAGAAATAACAAACAATAGCGATAATAATAATAATAATAATAATGATGATAATAATAATAATAATAAAATGCTAATAATAAAATAGTGATATGAAATGTAAAAAAATGAGAATGATATAATAATAATGATATTGGTATAAAACAACGATAATAATAATAGTAACAATAACGGTAATTAAAATATATATATGTATATATATAAAAATAATATAATAATAGTCATAAATATAGGAATAATAATACATATAATACATAATAGTAGTATGATAATAATAATACTAATATGGTAATATAGTGATGATAATAAAGCGATTAATAAAAATAATAAAACGATTAATAATAAGAAAAATAGGTGAAAATAGCAAAGGGACTAAAATTGAATCAAAATGAAATTTGGGGCCAATTTAAAATAAAAATAGGAGGAAGGACCTTTCAGTAATGCGCTAAAAGCCGGGGGACCGAATGTGCAATAAACCCCAGCCCAAAGCGCAACAACAAGGGGACCAAATTGAAAACAAATTAAATGCACGGGCTAAATTTTAAAGTAATAAAAGTTTAATTGAAATTAATAAAAAAGCGGAAGGCTAAAGTGCAATTAGCCCTTCCGCTTAAAACACGTGGATCCTGTGGGCGGGTCGGATTGGTCGGATATGGCAAAACAGACGTCGTTTTGGGCGTTTAAACCCGACCCAAAGCGACGTCGTTTGGGAGGCCTATAAGTTTAAAACCTTAAAAAATCATTCCTTCACCTTTTTAAAAAAAAAATCTCCTTTCTTTCTCTCAATTTCCCTTTGCAGACGGAGGGATCCGTGAGGGCGCCACTCACCGTCTTGGCGTGAACTCCTACCACCACCAAGCGGTGGTGGAAAAAGTAAAATGTTCCGCTTTTTTTATTCTTTTCTCCTTTTTTAAAATATGACTTATCGTATATCGTGTAAATGTAAAAATATCCAAAAGCGAAAAACGCTTTTTTACCTCTTCCTTTGATTTTGAGTTCCTTTTTATTGAGTTTGTTGATCTTTTTGGTTTGCTATTTCCGTTGGTTTTGAAACGTTTTTTTCTATATTTCGATTCAAAGAAAAAAAAGAAACCCCTTTCACTCGAATCTCTCCTTTTTATCATTTTTGAAGAAAAGAACCCTTGTTTGCTTGAATCTTCCCTTTCTTTTTTGATTTTCAAAGAAAAAAAAACCTCTCTCGAATCTCTATTTCTTCTGTTTTCAAGTAAAAAAACCCCCATTACAAAATAATTTAGGGCTTAAATAGCGAAATACATCCATCTCTCCTTTTTCTGTTGCTTGCTTTCTTCTTTGTTGTTTGCGTGTTTGTCCATTTTGCGAGGCATGGGGAGCGGAGCAGTGTGGAGGCGACAGGCGAGTCTTGGCGCAGAGGTGTCGAAGTGAAAGGTCGGGGTAGGTGAAGGGTTGGTGGTGCGTGTGCAGAGGAGATTAGGGTTCCAGAACCTAATTTGGACTTTGGGCCTATTGGGCCACCGGTGTAAAGGGTGAGGACTTTTTAATTTGGGTCTAGGTGCAGGTCATTGTTTTATTTTTTGTTTTGGGCTTGTTTGATTTTTGGTGTTGTTTATTTTTATTTGTAATTGGGCCGGGCAATAATTGGGCTCTACAGCTGCCCCTCTTTGCTCATTGTCGTGTAACGATAATGGAGCAAAGACTTAAAGAGGCCCAATGTTGCCCGGCCTCGCCGAGTCCTGGCCTCTCAGGTGTTTTTCTTCAAGTAGCGTTGCTTCTGCCCACCACATCTTCTTACTTCGATCCACTTCACCGCTATGTGGCTTCAATCTACTCTTGCTGTGACTTCAATGGGATGTGACTTGTTTATTTTCGATCTGCTCTTGCAAATTTAGGAATGTCTAAACTGCTATCTTCAATCTGATCCTTGCAAACTCAAGGATCACCAGACTGATATCTTCGATCTTGCTTCTTGCCACTTCAGGAAGGTCAAATCCGCTTTCTTCAATCTGACCCTTGCAAACTCAAGGATCACCAGACTGAATCTTCGACCTGCTTCTTGCGACTTTAGGAAGGTCAAATTTGCTTTCATCAATCGATCCCACAAACTCGGGGATCACCGGTGAATCTTCGACCGCTTCCGCAACTCGGAAGGTCAAATTTCTTTCTTCAATCGATCCTTGCAAACTCAAGGATCACGGTGAATCTTGACCTTCTTCCTGCGACTTGGGAAGGTCAAATATCTTTCTTCAATCGATCCTTGCAAACTCGGGATCACCGGTGAATTTTCGACCTTCTTCCCGCAGCCTTCGGGAAGGTCAAATATCTTTCTTCAATCGATCCTTGCAAACTCCGGGATCACCAGACCGAATTTTCGACCTTCTTCCTGCGGCGGGAAGGTCAAATATCTTTCATCAATCGATCCTTGCAAACTCAAGGATCACCAGACTAAATTTTCGACCTTCTTCCTGCAGCTTCAGGAAGGCCAAATATGCTTTCATCAATCTGATCCCAACAAACTCGGGGATCACCAGATGAATCTTGACCTGCTTCCTACAACTTCGGGAAGGTCAATATGCTTTCTTCAATCTGATCCTTGCAAACTCAAGGATCACCAGACTGAATCTTCGACCTGCTTCCTACAACTTCAGGAAGGTCAAATATGCTTTCTTCAATCTGATCCTTGCAAACTCAAGGATCACCAGACTGAATCTTCGATCTTCTTCCTGCAACTTCAGGAAGGTCAAACCTGCTATTGTCAATTTGATCCCAGCAAACTCGGGGATCACCAGACTGATTTCTTTAATTTACTTCTTACTTCATGGGAACTTCGAAGAAATAAGAATTCAGAACTTTTCAATTTGCTTCCTTACTATCTTCAGGAAGACTTCAATCTTCTGCCTGCCCCACTACCATCTCGAGGGGACGAAATCTGAACTTCAATGTCGCTATACCGTTCTTTGAGGAACCTTTCTTGTAGAATTAATTTTATGTATTTATGCTTATGCAAATGATGAGGATGTTATGATCGGAACGACTCAAAGTCTCCTAACTGTCTGTGTTATGGACGACACTTGCATGAACGCAGAATGTCATGAGAATGATCTTTTTACAATAATCAGGATGCAATGAGTCGAATGCTCTTAACTAAACGTGCTTTGAAATGATGTATGAATGCGAAATGAAATGATCCCTTTTTAAATGCTTGGGGTCGTCATTGCTCGTCGTTCATCAGAGTCGTACAATCCTGATATCTCGCTATTGCTGGTACCTTTGCCAGAAACTCAAAGAAACAATCATATTTTGCTCAGACAATTTGCCCCAATGTGACTTCAAGGCGCACTCCACAGCACATACAGGACTTTAAGGCCTATACTATCTTTAGATCAACCCATTATGCCCTATGGGTATAGAAATTGTGTCATCTTCAATCCATCCCACTACGACTCAGGGGTGTAGAATCTATGTCATCTTTAGTCAATCCCGCTTATGACTCGGGGTATAGAATTTGTCATTGCACCTTTCCATTCACGTGGATTGTGACCGGTGTGCACTCATGATAATTATGTGGATACAAAATCGTTCTTTCTTGGATGATTCCCCATTCATATATCGCCCTTTTTATTGAGATGATACTATTTACGTAATACCTCGTCATTTGTTCAATCACCGTTTTCAATCCGAAGAGATAGCCTCAGTTCAAAATTTTCCTCCACCACTATTCCTGTCCCCTAAACTCGAGGAATTTTAAGCAATGGTCCTGTTTGTGTTTGAAACTACTTATAAGTTTCCTAGAGTAATATGTGAAACTCTTTTTTTTTTTTTTTGTGAAAGTGTCGTTAGTCCGTTATGCAAATGTCTGAAAGAGATCATAACTATGGATAAGAATGAAGTTAGTTAGGAGCATAGCTCGAAACCAATGGGTTAAGCAAAAGTAGCAGTGCAATCAGGAAAGGAATTTATTGGCAGTGTATCTTTGCAAGGTAAAAATAGAAATTAGGTGCCCCAGATATCGCAGCCTGAGCTTATCTGTTCAAACTTCTTGAGGACCATTTTAGGCTCAACATGTGTTTAGGGGATCCGGAGTACTCTGTCGATGCTCCAAGACGCAACATACTTCTTCATTGTTAACTCAAGCGTGGTAAGACTACCATGCGCCTTACTTTTGATCAAAATTTAAGTTGCCCTTCTCGGGTTTTCAACTCAAATCCCTTTGATCCAAAGCGCCTTTCATGGGTTTCGCCTCGACCTCTCTTTTTCCTTTTTCTCTTTTTTGCGTGTTTTTTGTTTTTGTTCTTTTTACTTTTTTTGCAAAACTCCCTTTTTTTTTTTTTTTTTAAGACTCTTTTTGTTTTTTTTTGTTTTTTTTTTTTTGTTTTTGTTTTTTTTTGAAATTGAACCCAATGGATTGGACAGGTCCTTGCCATCTATTTTGATTAGTATCCATGTTTCCTCAGAATAAGCCTTTTTTGCTGTATTTCCTTTCGGAGTCCTCTTGAATACGAAGAACCTTTCTTAATGCCGGGTCTTTCTCCTGAAATTCTTTTGAGCAAACATTTTTGTCATAAACCAATGGTAAAGATGCCGGTGAAAGTCCCGCCAACTTTTAAAAACCTAGAGGGTAAATGATAACTTCTATGCCAACGTTTACAAGTCTCAGTCATTTTCAAAAATTTTGAATGGTTTTGGCTATCTTCTTTGACCGGCGTGGTGTCTAATCTTTGGACAGACTATTAATTCGTGCTAGCGCGTTTCTTTCTGGCATTCTTTATTCGCCATTCTCTCTTTATTCTTCCTCTTCTTCTTCTTCTTCTCCTTTTTGTTTTTTTTTTTGTGTTTTTTTTTTGTTTTTTACTTTTTTTTTTTTCTCTTTTTTTTGAATTTGAAGTTGAAGTTGAAGTCAACGACTGCTGACTTTGTAATTTTGTCATGTGAAGCGGCCTTTACCCTCTTAGTAAGGTAACCAAAGGCCATGAATATGAATCAATGTTGGCTCAAAGTTATTGAGGAGACTGGCTTGATCGCGTCCATGCCTCACATATAGGAATTCGCGTTTCAGTGGTCTAAATGTCTTGCTTTATTCTTGCGGTGAGCTAAGCTTCCATCTTCATCTCCCTTGTTGGCTTGTAGTGCCGGCTAACATTTCACGAGGTAGGATCTGCCATTTTTAACAAGTTAGGAAGTAAGTTGCAATCTCTGTCATCTTCTAAGTCCTTAGATTCTTCTAGACACATATCTCACTAGAAAGGGAGTTCGTAACAACGTCGCTCAGGTCTTTGATATCTGGGACCCATATCCGGTATGAAGGCAATTTTCGGAGAATGAATGATTATTTATGAATTAAGAATAAAAGAATAGAATGTATAGCATGGAACAATAAAAAAATATTGGTCCAAAAGATGCATTTTATTGAAGTAGTAATTCAAAACACGAGCCTATTTCACAAAAGAGATCTTATTGCTTCTAGGCTTAAAGCAACAAGTATACTTCATACATTACTCTAGATAAGCTTCTAAATACTATGGGAATTACTTCCACAGTCTCATTGCTTAAAATGTTCTTAGGTTCATGCTTTTGCTTTTGGTGCGTCGCCTATCTCCACGACACCCATTTTGACGAATTTTTCCACCAACTTCTTGAAAGCTGTGCAATTCTCTATGGAATGTCCTGTAACTCCCGCATGATACTCACTTGGACATTTATGTTATACCATCTTTGGTATGGAGGTTGCGTGGCTTTATAAAATAAGGAGCTACAACATGCATATCAAATAAGTTCTGGTATAACTCCTTGTATGTCATGGGAATAGGAGTGAACTGAGGTTTTTCCAAATACGCTCCTAGGTTGGGTTCTTGCTTTGGTGGGACCGGGTGATCGGTAAGCTGCTTTCTTTGGTCGGCTTCTTTGTAGAACGGCTTGAATAACCCTTAGTATACACACTTCGTTTGGCCCCATCTTTATCCTTCCTCTTGGGGCTTTTGAAGCCCTTCTCCCTTTTCTTTGTCTTTGGTAGGCCAAAACAACGCGATTGGCTTGCTCATTACGAGGCCCATTAGAGAATTCAAAGACACCAAGTATTAGTCCTATATTGAGATCCGGTATCACGCGAGAATGTGCATCTGGTTGAGTTGGGACATTTATTGGGGAATAAACGATGTCTTCATCATTATCCACATTGTCGATCCAACATGGTCACTCTTTTTTTCAAGTCCTTGACTAATGGCGAGTTAGGCGGCCCATCGTGTTCTTTTGAAAGTCTAGCATTTGCTCGCATTTCTTGTTGAATTTGGGTCAATTGTTCTTGCATCTGTATTTGCCTTTGCTCTATCCTCACCAACCTTTGTTCCATGTTTTCGAGTTAATCGAAATAACTTCACCTTATTAGGGTTTTTCCACAAATTTTAATGCACGTGATATGATGCAATGTAAATGCATGAAATGCAATGCAAATACATGAAATGCAAAAAGAAAGAGAGGCGTTGGTTAGAATTCAATTTCATTAGAAGAACTTTTCTAGAAAATACATTTCTTTACATAAAATGGATTGCATATCGGCCTTATCCTCATAGTCGGTGAAAACACCAATCCTCTTCTTCGTATCCGGATGTTATGGTCGTGCCCCATGAACTTTCTCAATGGATACCTCTTCAGCTCCTTGTTGTTTGGTCCAGGTCGTACCTCCTCGCTCACTTATCTTTCGCGATGTTTATGGGCTTCTTTTAGAAAATGATGACTCTCGAATAATCTTTGTCGGCTTGAATCCTCGAAAGAGTCTGTATTCTTCGTGGGTTATCGGTCCCTCTCGTCGTTTACGGACTATGTTCGAACGACCTGTACTATAATCCACTTTATCAAGTAACACATTTCCTTATGATAAACTCTTCTATTTAGCAATCGAATATGAATCAACACCTTCTTTCTAAGATGATGCGGTGTGATGCAATGCAATAACAAACAAAACAAAACACGTTAGCACAAGAGAAATAAACAAAATAGAGTACCTATCCGGGTGACCACTAAGGGTTTAACATAGTTGTACCTAAGGTGGGCTCTTAGGGTTCACTACGTGGTTTGGTTCTAAAGTAAGGTACGAACTAGCGATTCCTCGATCCTTACCCATCATAGGCTCATTTAGACCGAGTTCGATTCGAGGAATACATTTCCCTATGGCTACGGAGATGAAAATCTCACGAAGACATAGGAAACGGATGTATCCGGCGATCCACTATCCTACACGGAGGTGAAAACCTCACGAAGGAGTAGTTTCTCACTCTCACTTAAAGGTGTGACCACAGCGGTCATGCAATGCAATGCCAAAATTGAAACAACATGCAATAAAGATCGTGATTTTAAAATAATCTTTCAAACTTGAGCAAAGGCGAAAATAATCAATTTATGGCTTGACTCTCTTTAAGGTTATCCCGGTGGAGTCGCCAAGGTGTCGTAACCATTTTTTGGAAGACGACAAAAGGGGTTTGACTTAGGTTTTTTAAAAATAAAAAAAGGGAGTCGCCACGACCTTTATTTGGTATGATCGGATCACCTTTATTTTAATAAAGCGTTTTGTTTTACTAAAAGCAGTGTTTTGGTCTCATGTAGTTTTGAAAATCGAATTCCGGAATTCGGTTCGCATACGAGGAAGGATTAGCACCCTCGTCGCCCAAAATTGGTACCAAAATGATTAATTAGTGTCTTAATGTCGGAAGTTTGAAAAGGTTTTAAAATACGGGTCTTTTAAAAGGTATTAGTATTTTTGAGATATCTTTGTTCAGGGAGGTACAAACATCACATCCAGCACGTTAGGACATGATATTTCTAACCTTCGTAATCAAAGTTATCTCATGATTTTACGAAATTTATCAAAAGGGTGTTTAGTGATTTAGTCAAACGGAAAATCGCAACCCAGCACGTTAGGGCACTATTCCCCGAATTCCTAAATACAAAACATTGCCTTTATTTTTTTAAAAAAAAAACTTTAAATGAAAGGTAGCAACTTTGCAAAATACCTCGTATCGGGTCAAATCGAGAGAAGGTTCGAGTCAAAACTTGAGATTTCTTTGATTCCGAAAAGATATAAACATCACATCCGATTCGTTAGGGGCCAATGTTTTAATCTCTCGTAATCAAAGTCGTCTCGTGATTTGCAAAACTTGAAAAAGGGATGCTAAGTAATTTAGTTAAGCGAAAAATGCAACCAAGACGTTAGAGCATTTGTTTTCAATTTCTAAATCTGAAACATTGCTTTGCTTTTAAAAATCTTTGGATAGAATAGGACGATTGCACAAAATGTATTTTTATTTAGCGAGATTATTGAAAAATTGCAATAGCGATAATAACGCGAATAAAGAATGATTGATGACAATAATGATGACAGTGGTGATGGGTAACAATGCTAAACAAATGACAATAAAGATGTTATATGATGGTAATAGTAAATAAGAAAAATGAACACAATAACAAATAAAATATGTCCATGGATTTGGTATATGAAAACAATGACTAACAATAGAAATAACAAACAATAGCGATAATAATAATAATAATAATAATGATGATAATAATAATAATAATAAAATGCTAATAATAAAATAGTGATATGAAATGTAAAAAAATGAGAATGATATAATAATAATGATATTGGTATAAAACAACGATAATAATAATAGTAACAATAACGGTAATTAAAATATATATATGTATATATATAAAAATAATATAATAATAGTCATAAATATAGGAATAATAATACATATAATACATAATAGTAGTATGATAATAATAATACTAATATGGTAATATAGTGATGATAATAAAACGATTAATAAAAATAATAAAACGATTAATAATAAGAAAAATAGGTGAAAATAGCAAAAGGGACTAAAATTGAATCAAAAATGAAATTTGGGGCCAATTTAAAAATAAAAATAGGAGGAAGGACCTTTACATGTGCGCTAAAAGCCGGGGGACCGAATGTGCAATAAACCCTCATTAAAGCGCAACAACAAGGGGACCAAATTGAAAACAAATTAAATGCACGGGCTAAATTTTAAAGTAATAAAAGTTTAATTGAAATTAATAAAAAAGCGGAAGGGCTAAAAGTGCAATTAGCCCTTCCGTTTAAAACACGTGGATCCCAGTGCTCCAAGGTCGGATTCGGGTCGGATATGGCAAAACGACGTCGTTTTGGGCGTTTAAGGCCAGCCCCAAAACGACGTCGTTTTGGGAGGCCTATATAAGTTTAAAAACCTTCAAAAAAATCATTCCTTCAGCCTTTTTAAAAAAAATCTCCTTTCTTTCTCTCAATTTCCCCTGCAGACGGAGAGGATCCGTGAGGGCCGCCAGCTCACCGTCTTGGCGTCGGACTCGGCCACCACCGCGATGGTAGGAAAAAGGTAAAATGTTCCGTTTTTTATTCTTTTCTCCCTTTTTTTTTTAAAATATGACTTATACGTATATGCGTGTAAATGTAAAAATATCCGTAAACGAAAAGACGCTTTTTTTTTTACCTCTTCCTTTGATTTTGAGTCCCCTTTTTATTCAGGTTTGTTGATCTTTTTGGTTTGCTATTTCCGTTGGTTTTGAAACGTTTTTTTTTCTATATTTCGATTCAAAGAAAAAAAAAGAAACCCCTTTCACTCGAATCTCTCCTTTTTTATCTGTTTTTCGAAGAGAAAAGAACCCTTGTTTGCTTGAATCTTCCTGTTTCTTTTTTTGATTTTCAAAGAAAAAAAAAACCTCTGCTCGAATCTCTATTTCTTTCTGTTTTTCGAAGTAAAAAAACCCCCATTACAAAATAATTTCCGGGCTTAAATAGCCGAAATACATCCATCTCTCCTTTTTCTTTGTTGCTTGCTTGCTTTCTTCTTTGTTGTTTGCGTGTTTGTCCATTTTTGCAGGGCATGGGGAGCGGAGCAGGTGACGGAGGCGGACAGGCAAAGTCTTGGCGCAGAGGTGTCAGAAGCTGAAAGGTCGGGGTAGGTGAAGGGTTGGTGGTGCGGAGCAGAGGAGATTAGGGTTCCCAGAACCCTAATTTGGACTTTGGGCCTATTGGGCCACCGGGTGTAAAGTGAGGACTTTTTAATTTGGGTCTAGGTGCAGGTCATTGTTTTTATTTTTTGTTTTGGGCTTGTTTGATTTTTGGTGTTGTTTATTTTATTTGTAATTGGTAGGGCAATAATTGGGCTCTCTGAGATACTAATCATGCTAATACTCGATCGACAGAATTACCCATATTCTAACATTTTCGTTCGAATCATACTATATATATATATATATATATATATATTATGATGACAAAATAGCAACCCTGTCAAGAATTGCTTCTCTAACTGCAAATTCGAGTGCTTCTCTATAAATTATGTGACTTTTTAAAAAAAATTGTGTTTAATTTTAAATATTATTGTGTATATTGTCTAAATTTATATAATTTTAAGTTTGAAATATTCTATTGTGATTTTAATGATAATTATTTGAATGTGTTGTAATTGTGATGGTATTTGGAAAAATTATAATTATAAAAAATGATAATAAAATATGAAAAAAATTGAAACTCTCTCATTAAAATTATTAAATGTTAATCTATAATCATGATTAAAATTTAAGTTCATGCTGCATTATAGCCTTATAGATAACCTACATAAAGAATATATAGGCATATTAGGGTGCAAATTTTTCAATGCTTAAAGCTAATCATTTCATTAGCTAGAAAAGCTTGTTTAGGCCAATTGTTCCTATTATCTATATGGGACAAAATGAGAATAATTGTTGTAAACATGAAATAAATAATATATATATATATAAAAAACCCATTTTACACAGCAGATACTTTAGAAAATCATAGTTTTCTTTTGGCTAATTAGGCCGAAAAGTAGGCAAATGTTGGTGTGTTTCCATGGAAATTGGTGTATCAAAAGTGGTACTTTAAGTTGTTAATTTCATTTCATTTTATTATCCAAAACATGAACTTGGCTAAAAAGAATGTGACACACGATTTGTTCTTATTGGATGTTGTATTTTATTAGAGTAAAATGAGACGAAATCGATATAAATTTTTTTATATTCTTCTTACTCATTTTTGTAGTTCATATTCCAAATTTGTAACTATCCCTGAAAAATTATCACTACGGTGAGCCCAAGGCAAACAACATTATTTTGAAGAGATGTAGAGCTATGGAATCTAAAGCGGGCTAGTGGCATTGGTTCCTATTATAGGACGTATCTTCAAATCACAGCCCCCATTAGTACCGACAGTTCCAAAGCACAAGCTTATATAAAAACTCAACAACTTGCCACCACGACTGGGGTCTTTTATTATTATTATTATTATTATTACCTTCTAGACTCATAGCCAAAACTATACATCACCTCCTAATCTTAGTATCATGTAAAACACTTCCCCCAATAGGTATCCATTTCTTAATCTACATTTGAAGTGATTATGGTCAAGTCGAAACAGGTTTGGGTAGGGTTGAGTCTATGTTTAGGGAGATAACTTGTATTGATTATCGAAGCAGTTGACTCTCATAGATAGAGATATAAATGTGATTGTCTGGATTGACAAAAAAATTGATAGGACCGAAGTTAAATTTGTCCTAGATCTGTTTATGGATTTATTCACTTATGATGTTAATTATGTGGTTCAATGAAATCTCGAGTAAGTAAAAGACTATATGTGTTAACTCATATACTTTGATGTATTCAAAACTTGAGCTCTCATGGTAGTGGGTTGTACATTGGTACATTGGGTACATAACTTCTACATGGCATGACAGCAATTACAATAGTGAAATTCATAACTCAAATAAAGAGTAAATTATATTCTCTCACTAGCATTGTATAGATTAGGATGGAACATGACTTCGAGTCATTTTTCTGAACGAATGACTATAATTACTATTTGTATGTAATGATCATTTTCATCATGGAAGAAATAATGGTGACCATAGGATAAAATGGATCGAATTAGGTGAATAGATTTAACATGAAGAGATTAAGGATATCATGTGAGGGTAACACACATATAACAAGGTCATTAGATAAAAGCGAAATACTTGTAGCTTTCACAATGGTATATAATAGAGACTTCAATCGTTGTACTTTAGTGGAATGGTTCCGTGACTAAATAATTCAAATATGTTTGATCGGTTTCTTCACTAGTTCAACACAACTTTGTACGGATTGCATAATAAGAACTGTACGAATGATTGGACAACAATATTGAATAAGAAATAGATTGCAAGAATTATTATGTAACACCCTAAACCAGGCCTAGGAGTTTAGATTGAATTCAGGATGCTACATTGGTCACCGAAGTGATCGTGAGAAAATTCTACAAAACCAGTTAACCTTAATTCCATTTTCAAAACCATTCACAGCTTTACGAACCAAAAACATTTAATCGTTTAAAATCCATTCAATAAGGTTACCGTTAAGTCTGATAAATAACCAGAATAAATGTACGAATGAAAATCTGAAGTGGAAACTGTACCATAGTCTTATAAAACCTTACAGCTCGAAAACAGTATAGTTTGAATATAATTTAGAAAGTAGAATCGAAATAAGCTTCAAACCATGACTGTCCGAGACCTTCGCATACCGAGTCCAACGTCAGAATTCAAAAGGGTACCTGAAAGGGGAAGCAGAAGAGGGGGTGAGCTACTCGAGCTCAGTGTGAGAACAAAGCCGTCTAACTACATAATCAGATACAAAAAGCCATAAAACAGTTCAAAAGCATAATATACTTACAGCACTATACAAATCCAGATGGTAGGCTCGAGACAGAAGTTCCGACAGTTATTACAATTCGAGCCACAATAACTCACAAATAGTCACAAGTACTATCAGTCAGACAAAACATTTAGAGTTCACGAAGTGCACACAAACATAGGTACTTTTCAGTCAATCAATATAGTTAGACCAATGCATATGAATGCTATTCAGTTATAAAACCCACCCATCCAGCCAACACAACTCTCCGACCCCCATCACTCCACATAAGAGCTGTTTGAACTCATCCAACCAATCACACCACATAGGACCTCGTAAAGCCCATCCAACAATGCACTCTAATAATGTCCACGACCCTCAAGGTATTGGGGCTAATAGTAAGTTGTACGGTGCCATGCGGTAAATCATGATCTGGACATGCGATATGAATCGCCGGATAGATAGAGAGAATACGCAATGAAGGCAGCGTAAATCTTGATACAAGGTAATGCGATAAATCGCTATACCGATAAAGTACAGTTAAACTGCCAGATCAGATAAGTACACGCAGCAAGGTTAACGTATGAGTTGTACGGTGCAATGCGATAACCCATCTAACAGCATAGTCCATGACCCTCAAGGTATTGGGACTGCCCTCGACCCTCTAGGTATTAAGGGCTAACAACCAAGAGATCGCCTATCGATTCGATTCGATTTCGATCTTCCTTCTCTTCATAATCCCACCCAAAAACATTATATGCATATGTATGTGTGCAAACAGATGAACATAATAAGAGTAAAAGATTACAGACAGTCATTCATATCCAGTCAGTTAGATTTAGATAGAGTATACTCAATTGCCCAGATTCAGATTCAATGGCTATGTAACCTCACAAAACAGTGACACCTAATCAGACAATTGAACAGAAGCATATTGCACATACACACCCCGTCACCGGGTTCAAAAACAGACATGTTACGCAACCAATCACTAATCTCGCCTAAACCGAAGTCAGAGCAGAGTCATAATTACCCTTATTAAAGCTTAGCCAAGGGTTGCAACTCACAAAGTCACAAATACGCTTAAATTGACCTAAAATTAATATTTGATGAGATAGGGCCACATGCCCGTGTGCCCTGACCGTGTGGGACAATCAAAGCCATGTAGGGGTTTAAATGCGTGTGAAGGGAGGATAGAGGCACACGCCCATGTGAAGCAAGGACATGGCCGTGTGAACAGGCCGTGTAACTCACTGTCCAGTTTCGCTAAAATCAAGTGAAGGGCAAACACGGCCGTTTGAGGATCTCACACGCCCGTGTGCCCACCAGACACGGCCATGTGTCCCGAAACACACGCTGCGTGGGATCCTTAAATCCCTAAATCAGTCACACGGACGCGTGGCCAGGCCATGTGACACTAAAGCTTAGAATCCCTAATTCCCAAACTCACACGCCTGAATGCCCAATGGACACGACCGTGTGAAAATCGACAAAATCTCCAAATCAGCCACACGGTCAGTGTGGCACCTAATTCAGCTTGAAAGCCCTAACGCTCAATTTCACACGGCCGTGTGAGTCGATACATGCCCGTGTGGCTACCGGAATGGTCACGAAACCACCCTTAAACTGCCTTGAAAACGTCGCTTTAGCCACCAAATACATCCCCAACCTTAACAAAATAAAAAATATATCGAAAATGGAGTATCACACTCCATTTCAGCCATCAAAACTCCAAAACCAAGGAGTTAGAGCACTCTCTCGGAAAGCTAAAACAAGTACTTGCAAAACAAAAGAAAAGTAGTCAAGGTTCGAATCCCACACATGTTTTGACGATGAAGGAAATGACAGATGAGCAGAAATCCCCGATGCCAAAAACCAAAACCGATCTTTGAGTAATTTTGTCAAAAGCGAAAAGAAAAGCAAAAAGAGCAGAGAAGTAGCAAAATGTAAAAACGGGAAAAACGAAAAATAAAAAAAACTTATATCCTAAACACATAATTTAATAATTCTAAAAGATTATAATTATTAACTAAATAAAAAACAAAACAAAATAAAAATAAAAAGGCTCTCCAAAAATGCGCACCCCAAGACTCAAACCTAGAACCTCAAGGTACACTGACACACATCCAACCACTAGACTAACATGCCTATTCTGTCACTAAATTGCATGACTAAACGCATAAGTGCAGCCTCCTCACTGTCCCTATGCTCAAATCCCAAAACTTCTAGGCCTAAAATTTGGGGCGTTACTTATTATCTGTAGTAAATGTGTTTTCTCAAAAGGACAATAGATGACTTAGAAATTATTTTAATTTTTGAGGTATTATTTAACTGTATGAAATTAAATAATTGAGTCCAAAGTGAAAATTGAATTAATAATTAGTCATCGTAGTCATACTTTAACTAGGCAATTAAATTAATTTATGCATAGATTCTATTACGATAAAGTTGTCATCATTTCAATAAAACTAAAATCGAATTATGTAAATTAATTAATATTAAAAATAATAGATAGAAAATGGTAAACCATAATATGAACATATATTAATCCCGCATTTACTATACTTTTGGATGATTTATCCCTTTATTGTGGAATTTGGTGTTCTTAATATTTTGTTTTCATGTTTTATACTCAGGAGAGCACCGGAAGATGAAAAGAATGAGAAACGGGCCAAAAACGGAGAAAATAGGCCAAAGTACGAATTACACACGGCCTGGGCCCAAAACACACGGCCGTGCCTCTTTAGCATATCCGACCACAGCCTGGATTCAATTCACACGGGCGTGTCCCTGCCACGGCAAAGAGGAGTTTTACTCGGATTAGGGTACTTAGAGGCAAAGAAATGCATTCCAAAAGCCTATATAAACACCTTAGATACAAACCTTTAGAGGGGCGTTCAGCTAGGCCAAAGAGCCAACCCAGAGAGGCAGAATTGTGGGATTCACTCGAAGAAAGCCAACTGATTCATCTCAAGAAGCCGGAATCATACTCAAGACTGAGGATCTCTCTTTTAATTCCTTCAGGGGGTTTTAAGGTTTTCTTTATGTTTTGTTTTATATTTTCTTCTGAGATGTATTCTTTTATAATTATGAACTAATCCTCTTAAATACCTGATGGGGATGAAACCTAAGACGGATCTTGTTATTGTTTTCTAAGTTGTATGATAAATATTTGATTTGTTCTTAACTACGTGTTCTTAATTCTTGATTTGATATTTCAGGATATTGATTCGAGCATTTATGCTCTTAGGCAGAGGAGGAATAGACCCTGTTTAAGAGTAGATCTAGCATAGTTAAATGGAGTTGATCGCAACCCTAGAGATAGGATGACGAAAATCTGTTGTATTAGGGTCAAACCTAATATGGGAGTCCATAGATCGAGTTAATGCAATTCTAGGGTTTTAATTAGAAAGAGATTTCAATTAATCAACCTAGGGTTAGACGTTAGTAGCCTCGAGAGAGGTATTAATATAAGTTGGGAATCCTACGGATCAAGTCAAGTGAATAAATCGTCAGTTCGAGTTAAATAACAAGTGAAGTCTAGGTAGATTCTTCCTGTATTGTCTCAATCAATTGGTTTTTCCCACAAGTATTTCCCCAATTCATTCTTTTTTCCTTCGCATCTTTAGATTAGTAGTTAGTTAATTTTAGGTTAAACAGTAATTCCCTTAATTCTTAGGCTGAATAATAAAAAGAAAGTTATTATTAGTACTTTTGGCTACTTTGGGTTCGACAATCCGGTCTTGCCACTAAACTATACTACTGTTCGATAGGTACGCTTGCCTCAAGTCGTTGTCACAGTTAGTTTTTAGGTTAGATCATTCATTATATAAATTTTTAAGACTCTGACACACGATCAGAAAATCTTTGTAACTAGATTGGATAATTATATGAACAATTATTTTGATACAGATTAAGACTGAAAAGCACATCTAATTAAACTCGATACAAATTGGCTTTGAGAAGCCTGATAGGGCATGTGTGCCATGACACACAATAAGTAAAATTCCTTGGCTTTGCCTACCTCCTCATTTGGGGAGGACTAGTGGACTCTATTTTTTATTAAATAATTATTTTTATGCTTATTTAATTCAAATATAACTCTTGTGTTTTTTTGTCTACATATAGAGACTTAGGGATATCAAAATTAATATGTAACACTAAGGGTAAATACTATCGAATTTTAGTGAAAATTTATTTGAGTTATTTTTTTTTTTTTGAACTCAAACAAATTTTATTTTTCTTGAGATTTCTAGTTATAAATTTATGAGATTATAATTGCATTCTTCTTGGCAATTATAATTCAAATATGGAAAATTTAATTTCAATTTTGGATCCTCCATTTAGAGGAAGTCGACTTCCCCCTTTAGGAAGTCCCAGTTTTCATCTTGTATTCAGTTCTTTAAGTTAGAGCCTACTCTTCAAGCATCTGCGAGTACGATAACAGTGGAGAAGATCATTTAGTTGAAAACTTGAAGAATTTGGATTCTAGTTGGATAGTTCAGCCTACTATATTTGATTAGATTTATTATTACAGATATCATGATAAATGTTTTGTTTTATGAAAAAGTTTAAAATTCCGCTATGTCAACTCAAACGTTTTTCATACCAATTTTTTTCAACAATTGGCCTCAGAGCCTAGGTTATATAAATTGATGATCAAATAGTTTCCGCTTTCTCTTGTGTGATTAAATTAATAGAAAGTGACATTCTCAATCTATTACATGTATGAATATACATATAAATGAATCATATATTTGTTATTATTTAATTTTGTCAAGGTTGTGGTTTCTAGAAATAGTGTAACACCCCAAACTCATTCAAACACTACAACCGGATCGGTATGTCGCCAAGAAAAATTTATCGAAATATGTATTTTAGGAAAAGCCCAAATATATTTTATATAGAATATGCTTAAGTAAAGTAAAATCCAAACTTAAATACTGCGTTTTAATTAAAATAAAAAGCTTAAACGACTTAAAGTAATAGAAGCCCATAATAAAACATAATAGCCCATGGCCTTATTACAACGAGATTTGAAGTCCATTAATTAAAATATAAAATAAAACTTGAGTCTCTTTTGGATGGCCACCTTATTCCTAGTTCGAATCACTAGGTATCACCGAAATGTTAATTAAAGGGTGAGTCATGAGACTCAAGTGTGCAAACCTCATGCACCACTAGAGTTTGGGCCTTAAGCCCTTAAACAAAATAAACAAGTAATAATCATAATAAAATTAATAGCAATTAATATGTAAGGCCCAACCCGCTTGCCTAGGTTTCCATCCGCTACACACCCCCGCACTCAACCGTTCACACCATTGGGGATTTCTACAATTGACCCACACCATTACACACCATGATGGCGGTCATGTCGCTTCATCCACATATGATGGTAAAGCTCTTATAATATATAATGGTCAAGCCGTATAACATTTAATGGTCAAGTCCGTATAATAGTTCATGGCATTAGCCGCTACTCATATAACGTATAACTTCCTCCTTTCATCAACCCAACCCATGCAATCACATACAAGCATTTTACTTATAACATTTAAACAGATTATTTACTAACCTGGGGATCCGCTTTTACCCTCTTTGGGCTTGCATCAATAAATCGAGATTTCGGTATTTATCAAAACATAAAAAAAAAACACATGAACATATAATAATAGGCAGATCTAGATGGTGGGGAGGTATTACACACCTGGTTACCGCGAAAATCTATTATCCCTAACGTAGAGCCTTATTTGTCGAATCCCGAAAATCCCTAAGAAAATGTCACCTTCCTACCTTCGGCTTTTCCACCAAAATCGGCATAAAAGACTTTTAATGAGACAGATTCGGCTACTAAAAACAGAGAAGGGAAATCGACAGGCCTTAAATAAGTGTTTGGGGTTAGATTTGCATGAAAAGAAAGAGTGAAATCGCATAGAATAAAATCCCGAAACTTACCAAATTACTAAGGAGTATGTGGCTTATGGTGCACCTTCGGGAAAACAGAGATCTCACTTGTAGATTCGGCTATGGGAGATGAGGGTATAAACAAAAGAATTGACTCTTAGAAAAGAGAAACGTGTAGAAGGCTTGGAAATTTAAGAGAACGAGAGAAGAATAGGGTTTGAATCAAATTGAAGAATACTACTCCCTATTTATGAGAAATTTTGGCATACCCACACACGAGTTGGAATTTCTACCAACTCTCCCTCTCCGATAGCCTTCATCTCATTTGATAACTCAATCCTTATCTTACCTTTAAGAGAGCCCACCTTAAATCCAACTCCTCCTTATTAATTATCAGCTTTTTAACAGTTAAAATAAAAGAAATAACTCCTAAAAGGTAGCCTAATTGCCGTCCACCCCCTTCCCATTTAAGTGCCGAATTTGACCCATCTTTTAAGGCCCAATCGGCCATACAAGGGCCCAATTCCTCACCTTTTATGGCGCCACCCTATGCCCACTTTATGTACTTTAATTCTTTGGGTCACAAGCCCAACTTGTCACTTAATTATCCATCTTCTTAAATTGTAAGCTAACACCATTTATTAGCCACCTAACCCAAATTTTAGAGCCCACTATTTCACTTTAAATTATCCGAGCACTAACCTTAACCTTAATCCAAATATTTAATCAAAAGTCATTAACCTTTAAAATCTTAATTTAACATATTAGAATATCATATAAATGCGTAGGCCCACTTTTAGGATGTTACGCTTCTACCTTCCTTAAAGAAATTTAGTCCTCGAAATTTCCAACTAACTAGAAATCATACTACCTAATTCTCACCACTATGCTTTTTACAAGACTCTAATTCTAAAGCCAAAATAAACACTTAGTATACTACTAGTAGGTACGCACCATTATTCACATCTCAAGCGTCTTCGTCCCCTTGTACTCATTCTTTCGATCGACGTTTATCGATTAAGAATTTTATGAATAATTAATTCTTCCTACTTATTAACCTCGAACAATCTTATGTAAAATCATTTCGATAGTAGTTCTATAAATATTGATAAATGGAAGAAGCAAAACTTGTAAAATAATGTCAAACTTTTGTGTTGCAACCATTATTTAAATCCTTTGCTTGCATGTTTAATATACATTGATTTGTTAGTTCTTTATCTGAACTCGAAAATTCGATTTGATCAATTTGAATCTTATTTTGATTTGAACTTGAATTGACTTAAATTTAAAATTGAATAAAACTCGAATCAAGAGCAAAATCAAGCATTTGGTGTTTGGGTCAAAATAAAATTATAAAAGAACCAAAACTAAACATTTTGTTTTAAAAAATCTAAATTGAATTATTGATAATTGAAAAGGACCAAAACTGATATTATTCGATTTAACCAAGGGAGATCAAGACCCTACCTATACCTTGACTTGAAATGACTTGAGCATGTATCTAAAAAATAACCCAAACTTATAATAACTCAACTTTGGAAAACTTAAACTGCAAACCCGAAATTAACTCTAATCGAAATAACTCGAAAATTTTAAAATCTAAATTAATCCAAAATTATATGTTTGTAAAATTGAAAGGTGCAAAATTTACTTATAATTCCAAATTTCTAATTTAAATGTGGGATTGTCAACCCACCTTCTATTATTTCTTCTTCGTACGTCTGCTTTACTGCTGTACCTTCTGTTAGGTATAAATACCTAACAATCACAGATTCTGACATGTGGGAGATGTCATACAATGCATGCTTATATATATAGTTGTTTTCATGATAGTTTCTTGAGATGTTTATATCTTATCTTAAAAGATAACATGGATTCGGATATTGATTTTTATGCACATTTGAGTATTTATGATGAAGAGAATTCTGAAATGAAGTGTTGAAAGGTCTTAATTCGTACCTGTAAGATCTTTAGGTCAAAGATTTGTCTTTTGAATGAAATGAATTGTCTTGTTACTCAATTACTTGAATTCAATAACTTAAAAACATATACTTGAATATCTTGGACCACAATATTCGATTCTTTGATTCAAAAATGGAAAATTTAAGTTTTCGTGGAACCATAAAAACTTTAAAAATATTAACTCTGTTCAATGGAAAATGATATTTTAAAAAATAAATAAATATTAATTTTATTTCAATTTGGCTTTATTCGAGTCCTTTTAATAGTATAGGGACTAAATTAATCCATTCAATAATAGAGGGACTAATTTAATCATGTTCCAATAATAGAAGGACCTCATATATGCATTCACCTTTTTGAACCCCAACCCCAGCCAAAAAGAGTATCGTCACGACACCATTAAAGATAACTGTCACACCAACCCCAAAACGGGATATATATAGGTCATATCTTAACTTGAATTTAAATTGGACTTTATCGAAGAGGCAATCATATTATGAGGGACTCAATCTAAATCCTCATTTTCCTATAAATATCCCTCTTGTCAAGATCAGATGTGAGGGTGATATATAAGAGAAACCATTAACACCATCTTGGACCTCCATCCTTAATGACTCTTCGCACCACTCTTAGTGTGAACCACTCTAAAACTTTGTACAACTTAATTGTTATAACGATTGGCACCACATGTGAAAATCTAGATGAAAAACTATGGTTCAATTGGCCCAAACATCCTAGAAGTGCAAGAACATTAGGTCGACTATGAGCATTACTAGAACCAATATTATAACCAGTATGGATATGGACATAACCAATATGGTTAGGGGGTAGTACTAGTACAATAATAAGTAGCAATATCGTCAGCAACAACCAAGGATGGAATATCAGAGGTAGTCTACTTACAGCCAATATGGTTAACCATTCAATCAAGGAGAATACTACCAACAATCTCAAGCTCAAGCTATATGAGTAGCTACAGCCTTAAGGAACCCCCACCATGCAGAATAATACTCTCGCATCACAACAATACTCCAAACTATATGAGTATCTCAAGCTCTTGCTAGAAAAATACAACCAACAAGAAGAGACTATATGATAGTACGCTCAAATCATTTGTGAATTAATGGTAGAACAAAATTACAATCTAGAAACAACAAATTTAACACCAAGGAATGACAATATAACTTCATCAACAACAAGGCATAGGAATCACCTAGGTAGGGCAAGATCGAGGAAGTAGGGAGTAGCCCAGAAGGAGTGGGCGTGGTGCCAACTGGCTCCCCTTTCGAACGATAAATGGAGGCATTAAGGAGAGAAATGGTCCAATTGAAGGAATTGAAGAAGCTAGGAAAGGCTTTATCGGTCTAATACAGAAATGGTCCATTGACTTCCTAGGTCGCTTCAGAGCCAATCCCAATTTCCTTTAATCTAGCAAAGTAGATTATAAGGGAATGAAAGATCCAAGAGACCACTTATTGGGAAATCTATAAAGGTTTATGTGGATGACATGTTGGTAAACTTCCATGGAACGGTGTGTGAAAATTTTAGCAAATGTTTTTACCATCTTGAGAAAACATGGTATGAGATTGATCCTTGCCAAGTGCACTTTTGCGGTTGGCATAGTAAATTTTTAGGACTTATGGTCTCACAAAGAGTAATAGAGTCCAACCTAAAAAATATTAAAGTTGTGTTAGGTCTTCACCCATCAAGGAATACTAAAGAAAACTTCAAAAGTTGATTGGAAGCTGGCTAGCAGCCCTCTGTAAGTTTGTTTTGATCATGTCAACAAGCAAATGTCTTCTATTCTTTAAAGCATTGAAAACCGCAACCATATATGACAAAGATCTCTCTTTCACTAAAAAATAACATCCTTTCACCTCAAAATGGCAATATATATCAAAGAAGTTCACTTTATAAACTTTTCTTCAACCAGACACAAAGTGCATTGTCACGATGCTATCAAAGACAATTGCCACATCAAACCCAATCTCATTAATGGTTCCAATTTCTCAAGCTTATCAAATTAGTGATTATAATGATTTCTATATGAGTAAAGTCCCATTAGATCCTCTTGCATGTCATGGACCATGTATTCGTAATTTAGTCCTTTTTTAATCTTAATTGATTTAAATATCAAAATACATCTTAAAGATGGTCTTGTTGAATTTATATATAATTTTAATTATTTAAATATTGAATCACATCTTAAAGATGCATTCTAAGAAAATCATAATTTTATGGACATCTTGAAGATGAATACCAATAAAACTCAATCTTTCTTTGACATTTTTATTGAATAACCTAACCCATAATTCAATAATTCTTTATTCTTCTTTGACTTAACCATACAACATATTTATTAAAAAAAATCGAATCTTCCTTTATTATTTTTTACGAATAGTTTAACTTATATTAATTGACTTAAATATTGAAAACATTAACGAACAAGAATATTTCATTTTTATTTTCACAAATATAACCAAACTCATGATAGCTTCACGACGTACACCAACGAAAACATGAACACAAATGATGATATGGAGGACAAAGAGAGTTTAATATTAATATGATAAATAATAATAAGAGGGCAGCTAGCTAGGTTATTATTATGGTCCCTAATTTGACTTTAATGTTTGATTTATATGTAACCTAAGATACATACAAACCAAATCAGCAAATCTTTGTAAAGAAGAAAAATCCGGCTGATGTCTCCACACACTAAATTTCTCTACAATATATATAACAATATGATTGATTCAAATCTCTAATCCGAACACGAAATAACTTTAACTTATAAGATTTTTTTCAAAAAAAAAAAAAACCTAAAAGAGAAAAGAAAATTCTTAAAGATCCTTTTGATGATTACCCAAATTTGAATAATAAAAGAAATTTGGAAACAAAGAAGATTTGGTATACGAGCCTAAAAATTGACCCATGCTTGATTACTATTAGCCCTCTAGAAAAAAAGAAAGAAAAGCAGCCCCACAAGAATGAAAAACCTGTGGGGGTCGGTGGCTGGCTGGCTATAGTTTATAACTTGAGAAATCTCTGATGATAATACCATAAAAAGATATAAAAAAAAGGTCTAACTCTATTTTAGTCCCTCTATTATGTTTAAATTTAGTTTGAACTCCTTTACTTAAAATTGACATAATTTGATCTTCTATTATTATAAAATTATTAGTAAGTCCAAATTTATAACGCTGGTAGCTATTGTTGTTAAAGTAATGACATGAGATTTCTTTTTATTGATATCTAGTCGCAACCAAAATCCCATGTGGAAATCCAATCAACTATATTCAACCTATTTAAAGTTGTTTTAAAAAAACAGTTTCACGTCAGAAATTTAGTGGCAACAGTTGATGGAGGTATCAATCTGGACTTACTAATAATATTATAAAAATAGATGAGCTAAATTATAGGGACTAAAATCAAAATTAGACCACAACACATACTTTAATTAGCCATTGGATACCGACGTCGTTTCTTCCAAAACCTTTCATCGTCTTCATGCAAAATTGCCTTCACCCTCCATTCATGTATTATGTATATATACATGTACGTGTACATATACATATACATACACTTCCCTCCTTTCGCCTTCTCTATAAAATGAACGACTCAAAGTCTCTTAAACCAAAGAAAAGAGCTGATAATCACCTTGTTTTCTTTCCCCTCTTCTTTAACCCTTCCTTTTACAAAGCTTTTGATTCACCATTAAAATGGCTGTAAGCTTCCCAATTCCATCATACTTCACAGCTATATTCATTATAAGCCGTTTGATGTCCATCATGGGGATATCAAAGCATTGGAACAATAAGCTTCTCCCCCCACTTGATAACATTACAGACAAGCTCTCCCTTGACCCTTCCGCCATTGAATCAGCTTCTCAAGATTTCGGTCACATTTTAAAATCCATCCCCAAAGCTGTTCTTCAACCTTCATCCATTGCTGACATTGCCTCCCTCATAAATTTCAGCTACAAGAGTTCGATTCCCTTTACTATTGCAGCCAAAGGGCATGGCCATTCGGTGAGGGGCCAAGCGATGGCCAACGATGGGGTCGTCGTCGACATGACGTCGATGAAAAAGCATCGGAACGGGACCGGAATCTGGGTCTCGAACGATGGGGTTTATGCAGATGTTGGTGGTGAACAGCTTTGGATCGATGTGCTGAATGCTACGTTGAAACATGGTGTTGCACCGGTTTCTTGGACTGATTATTTGTACCTTACCGTAGGTGGAACACTCTCTAATGGTGGAATTAGTGGTCAAAGCTTTCGATATGGTCCTCAAATCAGTAATGTTTATGAAATGGATGTTATAACAGGTAAGATATTTTCATTTTCTAGTGCTGAAAAAGATAATAAAACATCAATAAATTAATTAATAAATTAACTGACGGTTCATCTTGCTTTCAAATCTAGTTTTTCAGTCTCATCATATACAAATGTCATGTATAAATCATTAGATTTGTCATCCGCAGTTGTCATAAATAAATTTTGTAATATTATTAATTTATTTATGTTTTATATTAATTTAATTATATTTTGTAACTGTTACAACATGCATTTATAATTATTCTATACTTGTACTTATAAACTATAAAATATTAATTATTAATTTGGATTTAATTTTAAGGGTTTTAACAAGTTGGCTGCCTATAATTTATTATATAATGCCTATAAATGTATTCTTTAGGGCCCTACGATTAGGAAGCCAATGATATTAGGGCATATACATTAATACAATATATAAAATGGTAATGCATTATTAAAAAAATTAAAAGGGTGATTTAGGGACTAAACTAAGAATTGGGTTTATATTTTATGTACAAATCCTTATAAAATGATAAAAATTTTCAAGACTTTATTTACATGGCAGTATGTAAGTTTGATTAATTATAGACTAATAAATTGTTTGTAACACATGTTACGATTTACAGACAGGCAACATAGGATTCTCCAACATTATATATTGCTTGTTTGCATGCATGCAGTTATTATGGAGGGCTAAATTATATATTTGTGATTCTTAAATTCAGGAAAAGCTGAGATTGTGACGTGCTCTCCTAATAAGAATTCAGAGCTATTTTATGCTGCTCTTGGGGGCTTAGGCCAGTTTGGAATAATAACCAGAGCAAGAATCCCACTTGAGCCAGCACCAAAAAGGGTAAATATTACATTTAATTTAAATTAGGGTTTAATTCTGCTTTTGAATTTGTGAAATTTAATTTCTCTATTTTCATTTCTAGAAATTTTATCTCTCAATTTGTCTAATATGAAAATTGAAATTCAATTAATAACATTGTCAATAGATTTTCATTAAATTTAAATATGAAGAAATTTAATCGACTTAAGGCAAGCCGACTTAGGGCATTACTACTCTATTGCCCGAACAAGCCACATAATAAAATCCAATGAAATTAAACAAAATTAGTAAACATTATATCTCATTAAGTAAATGACCCAAAAGAGTAGACTTTAATCTTTAAATAAATAAGTACAGAGGGTATATAAAATTAAGGCAAAACCCTTTGTTTAATTAACCCCATTGCTACTTATTTCATGTTCATCTCTAACTTTCATTTCTTTTTTGGGTTGAAATTTAACTTGGGTTTATAACAGGTTAAATGGATAAGGATGTTGTACAACGATTTCACAGCTTTTACTAGAGACCAAGAGCTTTTAATCTCCATTAATGGAAGGCATGACAGTCATGCATTGGATTATTTAGAAGGTTCACTTTTAATGGATCATGGTTCACCAGATAATTGGAGATCATCTTTTTTTCCACCCAAACATCACCCAAAAATAACCTCTTCGATTATCAATCATCGCATCATTTATTGTCTTGAAGTTGTCAAGCACTATGATGATCAAACTCAAAACACTGTGGACAAGGTAAATTATAAATCAATCATCACATTATCATTTGATGAATATATGGTTTTAGGTCAACTTTCGTGTTTTAATTTGGTATAATTTAGTTTATCTATTTTAGTATAATATTATTATTTAATTTTTAGTGTTAGTTATTCTGATTAAAATGTTTATATATATAAATTTTTCTTATTGCAACACAGGAAAAAAATTTATCATGTGACGAGTTGGAAATGGTGTTTTTTAGAAGTGATAAAGTAACATTTAGCCCCTAAATTTAGAAACATTTTTCACCTTGATCCTTGAACATTTATTAGTTCACATCTGTCCGGAAACTTGATAGGTTTTCTTAATTTAGTCTCTAAACTTGGATTCTATTAAAGTATAATGATGTGGCACTTTGAAGCTTGTGCCCCATCATCACTTACAAATTTTTTATAATTTTTCTAATACTTTTTAAATAATTTTTTTTTTGTATATTTTAAAATCTCCAGGTGATATCATCATACAATAATGGAATTTGAGTTCAATGGCTAAACTGAGAAAAATTGTCAAGTTTTGAAATTAATGTGGACCAAAAAAAATATAGGAACCAAGTTGGGAAAAGTTTCATGGGCTAAATATTATTTTATCCCTTTTTAAGAAAAAATCATATGAGCATTTTAACTCAAATGTGTAATGGTCTAATTTAATGGGATTAATTAACATTAATTATGCCAAATTTAACTATAGGGACTAAAACCATAAGTTGACCAATGATTTTATGTTGAATTATAGGGTAATAATTATTATTTTCTTTTGTGTGTGTGTATATGTAGGAGTTGGAACAGCTTTTGAAAGGTTTGAGCTACATGCCTGGATTTATGTTCGAAAAAGATGTGTTATATGCAGAATTCTTGAATAGAGTCCAAAGAGGAGAGCTGAAAGCTAGGTCACAGGGGTTATGGGATGTTCCTCATCCATGGTTGAATCTTTTTATACCCAAATCTCAAATTGAAGGTTTCAATGATGGTGTTTTCAAGGGCATTGTCCTTGAACGAAACATTACTACAGGACCAGTCCTTTTTTACCCCATGAACAGAAAAAAGTAAATTGCTTTGCCTCCCCCCTCCTCTCTATTTTAGGGTTAAAAAGTATCAATATCGTTTTTGTCAGTCTAACCATCAGCTTAAACATTAAATGCTAGCTCTGGTCTAAAGTGAAGTGACACATGAATCATTTTTAAACACGTGCATCTACTACATGGCCAGCTTGAATCTAACGTGTTAAGAAAAATAGATTGTTCTCATTAACACAATATATCCAAGTTGCCCATGTGATAGGTACAAACATGTTTAAAACTTAACTCCATGAGTTTTAGATATGCTTCCTGTAAGATCCGAGCTAACATTTAATGCCTAGTTGTTGACAGCTAAACTGACAACAAGACTTGATTGATACGATAATAATACTTTAAAGACTTAATTAGAATTCGAGGCATATATAGTTCAGAGATGTCCGGTGGAATTAACCATATTATGATCCACAATTTTCTTGAGAACCAAACATCTTATGTCATGATATTTTGGCAGATGGGATGATAGGATGTCAGCTGTTATACCAGATGAAGAGATTTTCTACACAGTGGGGTTCTTGCATTCAAGTGGATTTGATGATTGGGAAGCTTTTGATGATCAAAATAAAGAAATATTGAAGTTTTGTGAAGAAGCTGGCATTGGGGTTAAACAATATCTTCCTCATTTCACTTCCAAGGATGAATGGGTTCATCATTTTGGTTCAAAATGGGAAACTTTCCAGCAGAGAAAATTTCAGTTTGATCCAAAACTGATATTGTCACCAGGGCAAAGAATTTTCAATAACAATTAAGTCCTTTCTCCTCTTTTTTCTTTTCTAGTTTTGATTGGCTTTCTAGGGGTTAAATGTAGTGTAAGTGTATAACTCTATGAGTTTAGCATATATATTATTTTTCAGAAACTTGACACAATCTTGCTATAGGCTTTTAATATTGTCTACATTTCATTTTATAATAATTGTAATTATTATAAGGGTTAATATTTTTAATGCATTAACTATATAATTCTATGCACTATTAATAAAATAGAAGAGGATACATAAAATAGATGAATTTAGTTTTAATTTTTTTGGATAAATATTAAATTTATTCATGAATTTTGGTCAAATGTGTAATTTGATACATAAATTTAATTCGTGCAATTTTATACATGAAATTTGAATTATAGTTCATATTTATACATAAAACTTTGATTTTAATTTAATTGTACACATTTGAGGCCTCCCCTCAAATGGAAAATTATTATTTTAGTCTCTTTTAAGTTTTAAAATTATAAATTATATTAATTGTAAAATTACACTTTGACTCCCAAAGATGAAAAAGTTTTCAGTTTAATCACTTAGAATTCCAAAATAACAAGTATATACAAAGATAAAATTACACTTTAACTCTTTCAAAATTTATTATTTAATTTTGAGCCCCAAAAGATAAACTTCTAACTTCATCCCTATTCCATACGTATAAGATTTGCCGCTGTGTTTGCTCAAAAAAAAAAAAAAGATTCGCCGCTGTGTATAATATTTGTCACATGAGCAAATCTTTTTATTTTAAAAATGATATACAATCCAATTTAACTAAATTCTTTTTGACAGTATTGCAGTTGGACTTTAATTGTTAAATCAAAATTAAAATTAAAAATAGAAAAATTAATTTTTAAATGGGAAAAAGTAAAAGAAATAATTAAAGGAGAATGATTGGTGTGGTAGGCAGCATTGCCTCCAATAGTGAAGGCACATCAATTAACACTACCACTTTATATCAAGGTAGCTAAACAATGTCTATTAAAAAGGGTACAGCTTTTAGGGTTTCATATTCCCTTCACTTTATTTATAAAATAAAAACTATAGTATTAATTTAGTATGTGAATTATGATGTTAGCCGCAAGAATCACATTAAAAATAATTTCTCTTCTCTTTTTTTTTTTTAAATGCTTATTATAATGTTTCACAATAATGCTGGCATCTCTTACTGCATATTCCTTAAAACCAGGAAACATAAACAGAATTTTGGCTGCTCCTTTTCCCATTATTTATTTATTACCAATAAAAGCTTGTTTGTGTTTTTAATTCTTTCTTAATCACTGTCTTATTCCAACACCATTATTATGTTGTAGATTATTAACATCTTTTCATATGTAACATGTTGTAGGATAAGCAAATATTTTCTTTTCAAATTGGTCTAATAGAGATTTAATCATCAATTTTTATATATTGTGTTAATTTAATTTTGATTCTAAAGAAATTAACCTCAATGTTTACACACCGTGTAATTTGATTTTTGTAATTTTTTAGTGACATTGAGGGTTAATTTTAAAATAATGAGAAAAGATGAAAATTGCTATCTTGGATTTTCTAGTATTTTTATTTTTGGTATATTTTAGATTAGTTGATAATTTTTTAAACTTTTAGGTGAAAGAAAAATAAACTACCAAAAAAACTAGATTGCACAATGTATAAATATTGAGAGTTAAATATGCTATTATGCCAATTTTAAAAACTGTCACGTCATCTTTTCATTAGTCATTTAACGACTGGTGACCAAAAAGACAAAATCGAATAGTTGAGTGACCAAAAAAGAAACTTATCAATAATTGGGTGAGAATCAATAATTTACCCTTTTATTTAATGATGAAAAATGTGTGTTTATAGTTAATGAAAAATGTTTTCTTTATGTAGATCAAATCCAATTAACGTGGAAAATTTAGGTTACAAAACTTTAGAACATTCCTAAAACTTCAAATACATGTGGAAGCAGTTTTTTCTTTTTGTTTATAATATATACTTTCCATGTTCTTGTGTTTCAAAATGAATTTCCTCTTAATTTCATAATATTCATTATTTCCATTGTTTCATTTTGGTACAAACATCTTTTCGGGTTTTTCTTTGTAACGCCTCGAATTTTGGGGCTAAAAGTTTTGAGTTTTGTGGTTAGGGTCAATGAGTTATTGGGGCTATTGTGGTTAGTAGCTCATTTAAGTGTCAGAATGAGCTTGCTGGTTTGGTGGTTGAATGATTATTAGTGAACTTCAAGGTTTTGGGTTCGAGTTCTTGTGTGGACGTTTTGGAAGATACTTTCGTTTTTATTATTTTGTTTTGTTTTAAGTGAATATTTTCAATTATTAATTGTTATTTTTATTTTATTTTTATTTTTTTTCCTTTTCTTCTTCACGTTTTATTTTTCCTCCCTTCTTTTTGGCTTTTGTTTTCTTTCATTGGATTCTTTCTTTTTGAATCGGTGGTGTGGTGGTTTCGACAGAGCTTCATTTTTCTTTGTCATCGAGTCGGCATCAAGACGTTTCGATCATCAAAACAGGTGTGGGATTCGAATCTTGTCTACTTTTAATGTCATGACTTATTGTTTCAGAAATTCTTGTTTGTGTTCTTAACTGTCGATTTTGGGGTGTTACTTGCTGAAAAAGGTTTGGGAATACGACATATCCCGATACCCTTCTGTCATTGCGAAGGTTAAGGCTATTGCAATGGCTGAAATAGTGTTTTCTGGCTTGTTCCGAGGTGGTTCCATGGCCACTGGGGTTTCCACACGGGCGTGTGCTAGCTCATACGGCCGTGTGCTTTTGGAAATTAAGGTTTTCGGGCCAATTTTGGTGCCACACAGCTGCATGGTCGACTTGGGGATTTTATCATTTCTCACAGTCGTATCCCTCGGGAACACGAGCGTGTGAGATTAGGGATTAGAGTTTCAGTGATTTGGTGCCACACGGCCTGGCCACACAGTCATGTGGCTAATTTGGAGATTGAAGGATTTCACATGGGCGTGTGTTTTGGGACACACGGCCGTGTCTGGTGGGCACACGGGCATGTGAGACCCTCACACGGCTATGTCAGCCCTGTACTCGAATTTAGTGTAATGGACAGAGAGTTACACGGCCTGTTCACACGTCCATGTTCTTGGTCCACACGGCCGTGTGCCCCTTTCACACGGGCATTTGACCTCTCACACGGCCAGAGCATACGGACGTGTGGTTTTAAGACACCAAAATTTCAGTTTGTGTATGTTTTGATTTGAAAATGCATTTGTGTGTTTCAAACCCTTAACTAAGCTTAAACAAAGGTAGTTAAGAATTCTGATTCGGGCTTCGTCCTGAGTGTATCTGTATGACTGTCATGTGAAATGTTTGAATTTGAATCGCTCATTAGGTGTGTGTGCGGCTATTATTCGTCTCGACTATCTCGATATTGTGTCTACGTTTCGTGAGTTTGTATGCATACATACATCTGCATAAAATATTTTGGGATGGGATTGTGAAGAGAAAGGAGACTGATTCTGATCTGATCTGGCAATTAAGCTACAATTTATCGGTATAGCGGTTTACCTCATCGCACTATACCGCATGTACGTTAGCTATGCTACGTACCTTTATCTGATCTAGCAATTTAACTGCAAATTCACCAGTATAGTGGTTTACCGCATTGCACTGTACCACATGTACGTTAACTATGCTATATACATCTGATTTGGCAGTTCAAACTACAATTTGATCAGACTACTTGATTTTCGACCTTTGCCTTGCAGACAAAGACATACATCAGCCTTGATGATTATATTTATTTGATCTAGTAATTCAACTGCATTCTGATAAGTCATTGTGGCCGAGCAACCCGGGATGACTCTATATGGTGTGTAGGGTTGTGATCGTGTGTCAGAGTCTTAAAAATTTATAATATGAATGATCTAGCCTAAAAACTAACTGTGACAACGACTTGAGGCAAGCGCACCTCTCGAACAGTAGTACAGTTTAGTGGCAAGACCGGATTGTTAAACTCAAAGGAACCAAAAGTACTAATACTAACTTTCTTTTTATTATCTAGCCTAAGAATTAAAGGAATTGTTATTTAACCTAAAATTAACTAATTATTAAGCTAAAGATGCTAAGACAAAGAGAATGAATTGGGGAAATACTTGTGGGAAAAACCAATTGATTAAGACAATAGCCGAGGAAGAATCCACCTAGACTTCACTTATTATCTAACTCGAACTGACATTTATTTATTCACTTGACTTGATCCGTAGGATTCCCTAATTTATATTAATACCTCTTCCGAGGCTACTAACGTCTAACCCTAGGTTGATTAATTAAAATATCTTTCTAATTAAAACCCCTAGAACTGCATTAACTCGATCTATGGACTCCATATTTGGTTTGACCCTAATTCGGCAGATTTTCGTCATCCTATCTCTAGGGTTGCGATCAACTCCGTTTAATTATGCTAGATCTACTCTTAGATAGGGTCTATTCCTTCTCTACCTAAGAGCATAAATGCTTGAATCAATATCCTGAAATATCAAAACAAGAATTAAGAACACATAGTTAAGAACAAATCAAGTATTTATCATACAGCTCAGAAAACAATAACAAGATCCGTCTTAGGTTTCATCCCCCTCAGGTAGTTGAGGGTTTAGTTCATAATCATAAAAGAAAACATCTCAGAAGAAAATATAAAACAAAACATAAAGAAAACCCTAAATCCTCTAAAGGAATTGAAGGAGAGATCCTCAGTCTTGAGTATGATTCCAGCTTCTGGGATGGATCAACTGGCTTTCTTCGAGTGAATCCCACAATTCGGCCCCTCTGGCTTGGATTTTTGGCCTAGTTGAATGCCCCCTTTAAGGTTGGCCTCTGGGGTGTTTATATAGGCTTTTGGAATGTCTTTCTTTGTCTCTAAGTACCCTAATCCGAATAGAATTCGAACAAGTCACGTCAGGGACACGCCCATGGCACACGCCCGTGTAAGTCGAGGCCAGGCCGTGTTCAGTCCGTTAATGAGGCACGGCCGTGAGACTCGGGGTCCAGGCCGTGTGGATTTCATACTTTGGCCCATTTTCTTTATTTTCGGCCCGTTTCTCTTTCTTTTCATCCTCCGGTGCTCTCTTGAATATAAAACATGAAAACAAATGATTAGGAGCACCTATTTCCATAATTAAAGGGACAAATCATCCAAAAGTATGCTAAATGTGGGATTAAAATATGTGTATATTATGGTTTATCAGGTTGATGGGCCTACTTGGTCCTAATTGATGTGTTTGGTTGGATGAGTTTTAATAGCTCTTTTGGGGTGTGATAGGGAGACGGAGAGGTGTGTTGGCTGGATGGGTGGATTTTTATCCAACTGCATTGCATCTGCATCTGTCTATGGGTTCTGACTGTAGGATTTGTTAACTTTATTCAGTTGTCTGCACAGCACTTGTGCTGAGTTTTTGTGTGAATCTGATGTGTTCTGGTTGTTAAGTTTTGGTGGGACAGAAGTCCCAAGTGTGCTTTCTGACTCCATGAGTAATTGCAAATCTGGTGTGCTACTGTTCTGAATTCTATATCTCTGTCTTAGACTTGTTTCGGCCTCAAATTGAGCTCGAGTAGCTCATTCCCTCTTAGTTTTCCTTTTCAGGTACCTTTTTTTTTTATTCTGACGCTGGACTCGGTGTGCGGAGGTCTCAAACAGTCTTGGTGGAAATAAAGGATTATTGGCTTATATTTTCAGTTTATATTTGTTTAAACGATTTTTGAATTGTAAGATTTTTAAAGGCTATGGTATAATCTCCGTTTTGATTCTTATTCATTTATCTAATTTTGGTTATATGTTTTACTTAATTGTAACTTTACATACTGTGCTTTAAACGATCAAATATTCTGGTTTAACTTGAGAACTTATTTTGTAAAAATTTAACTACGGTTACTCCGGTAACCAATGTGACATCCATAACTCGGTCTAAACTTCTAGGCCGGGTTGCGGATGTTACATTCTTAATCTCAATATTGAGCAAATTGATTCCTTTTAAAGAGATTAAAACAGTTTAATCTCTGCTAGTTTTGAAAATGAGTAACTAAAGACAATTATGCCTATGAACCCAAAAAAAGTTAATTATGCTTAAATACATTTTTCATACTACTATTTCTTTTATATTTACTAAATATGTTGTGAATGTATCATATTATCAAAGGTCTTAAAATTAGGAATAAAGCCAATTGAATCGATAATCAATTAGTTTGACAGTTCAATCATAAAGGCTAAACTAAAAAATTAGATAATCGAGTCAAAACAATGTTGTTTGAATTAGATCGTCCAGTTGAGCCAATTAGACCGAGAATAGATGAAGGTATCGATCTGAAGAAAGTTATTAGATCATTTGATCCGAAATTAATACAAATTAGTTAAACCAAACAAAAATATTGAACCGATTTTTAATTTTTAATAATTTATTTAATCAAACCGATTAAATCGATAACTTAATTGGTTAGATCAAGGGTCCAATTTTGAAAAACTGGAACCTTGAACCGACTGGACTTTTCATTATATTTTTATTCAACCCTGATCTTATCTATTTTGTGTTTTAGGTGTTAGTTCAACTATTAAAACCAATTATTATTCTATTCAATTCTAAAATGAGGCCTCTTCTTTGGAGGATGGGCCAACCAGCCTGCCTGGCCAGTAAAGCTCCTACACACCCACAAATTCTTCACTTAATGGATCTACCAGCCCCCTGGGTTTTAGGGTGATAACACCACTTGCCTACAAAAATCAAGTTCGAAACTTTAAAAATAATATTGTTGGAAAAAAAATTATATATTTAGATATTTAAAGATAACGGTGTAAAATATTTAATATTTAATTTAGATTTTAAAATTGATTTGAAAAATTTAATTGTTATTATTATTAAGTTTAAACTTTTAATGATTTTGTTAATAAAATAATATTAGTGTTTGAATTTGTTAAATTTTGTATTTGTCAAATACAGTCCTATGAACGTGATTTAATTCAAGTTTTAGGGTTGATTGATGAAATTTAATTAGCAATATTATGAATTTTCATCGAATAAACTCTAAAACACGAATTAAACACTAAGAAGTTAACACTGCTACTGTCATGTACCAAAATGTATTATTTTTTTCAAATACAAGCACCTTGGACCAAAAAAATAACATGGGTACCTCATCAGAAAAAATGTTAAACTCAAGTATCAAATTATGTATTAAACTTTTTTTTATTAGTACCTAGAAATATTCAAGCAGATAAATATATAAATTCAATATCGAATAAGTGTTGAGTGCAATAATAAAATATATCGTTTTCGTAAGAAAATAACGTAAATTCAAAATTTTAAAAATATATTATTGATAGAAATAATCATAAACTTTAAAAAAATTAATTTTTAAAAATAGTAAAATTTTAATTGAATGTTACTGATTGACAAAAATATTCATTTTCCAGGTGGGGCACATGTATAGTATCAATTAGAGGTGGGCCCAACAGCCTGCCCGAAAAATGGGAGGGTTCGGGTAAAAATATAGGCTCGAAATATGGGTTTGGGCAAAAAAATGAGGCCCGTTTAGAAAATGGGCCGGGCTCGGAAAAAATTTTGACTGAGCCCGGCTTACTTGCCCAAATTATATATTAAATATAATTTTTATTTTTTATTAAATATAATTTTTAAATTTACATATTTTTTATTTGTTTTAAAATTTTTTATTTAATGAAAAAAGAAAAAAAATTACATATTTTTATTTTTTTGTTTTAATATTTGTTTTAAATTTTTTTATTTAATGAAAAAAACTTAAAAAATTAAAATGGGACGAGACGGGCCGGGCTTGAGTTTATCAATTTTCTTTCGGGCCGGGCTTAGTCAAAATTTTATACACATATTTTGGGCCAGGCCGGGCCCGGGCCTAAAAACGGGCCTAAAATTTTATCTGGGCCCGGCCCATGCCCACCTCTAGTATCAACATCATATATAGTTGTCTAATCTTAATTCGAAATATGAGCTTCATATTTCTCTAAGTTTATTTATATTTGTAAATGGTTAACTTAAAAGCTAATTATTTCGTAAACAGACGATGGAAAGTTTTTACTCCACAAGCGAAATTTAAATTTTGATAGATGCCTTTAAAAAAAAAAGCTCAAACATATTATTTTTAATATTTTAATTATTATTTATTATTTAGTGATTTGATGTTTTTTCCTTATTTATGCGAATATAAACTTAACATATTTTTAATGCTAGTTTTTAATGTCATGCATGTAACATGTGATTCACAAATTTATTGTTTTAATTCATAAAATAAGTTCTTTTTTGAAAAATAAAATAAGATATTTTTATTTCATGTAATTAACGTAAAAAATATTATTTGAATTGTTTAACGTATTTAAAATATATTAATTATTTTGATAATTAAATATTAACAATAAAAGCTTCAAATCATAAATAAACTATGAATGAAAATGAAACCCAAACTTTTCGTGATATTTTAGCTATTAATTTAATGAAAATACATGAATGCTAATATATCTATTTTGTGGTAGTAAATTTTAAATTTACATTAATGAAATACCAGTAAAATGTAATTCAAAAACAATTTAAATTATAATAAAAGTGTAATTTAACATGGATAAAAAGGTCATTTAAAATTTATTAAATTTCATTCACCGAAAATTAATGGAGTTATGACGACATTTTAGATGGAATCCGGACATTTTGGGTTTAGATGTCTTTATAGCGTTTGAAAATCTATCTTTAACTTCAAACGCACTTTGAATTACTCAATTTTGAGTTTGAAATCTCAAGTTATGATTATTTTAGTTAAGACTAGGCGATCATAATTTCGGATTGGATTATTACGGAAATTACAAGTTTTAGGCTTGTAATTCCAGTTAAATTCATATTGGGTTCGACTTTTAAATTTAATTTTATTATATACGAACCCAATTTTTATTTATTCAATTTTAAATATTAAAAGGTTCAGCTTCCATTTAAGCACTTTTATAAATGTTAGACCATTATATGACCACTTTAAAATGTTAAACCGTTAGGAGAACATCCTCTAAAAGGTTAGATTCCAACATTTAACCTTGTTTTTTCCTCTTTTAAGTAGTTAGATCTATGGCCTCATTGGTCTTTATTAGCACGAGACACAAGTACTCTAACATCCCAAATAATATAAGGTAATCCTTCTCACACTTAACCTTGAAATACGTTTTGTTTGTTTGCACTAATCGTCCAATGCCAAATATATATATACAGAAGAATATTTGATGTACTATCAGTGCATAAATGTCATGCATCATAGTGATTAGTAATATGACACATCGCTAAACCCTTAAACACAATATCCTAAATTCGATAGTTATTAATATTTATTTATAATAGTTACAATTAATGTTTAATTATGTTTAAATAAATTTATTAATATTTATTTACAAGTCCTCTATTTATTTTATTTTATTTAATTTAATAACGATATTTTATATTATTATTCAGAGGTTACATTAAATCCTATTTCTATACGTGTGTGGTGTTGGGGATGTAGAAATACAAATCACATGCGGTAGTTACGTTAAAGAGAAATAGCCAAAAGTCTTAACCGTTCAAAAACATTTCTATTTCTTCGTCTTCACTTGACTTTTTCCAATATGGTAGGTAATTAGTAATAGTATTAATTAAAATAAGCTTGCTAATTATTAATGGAAAAATATTTGGTAAGACACAAGTTGAAGACGGGAGCATGTATTAATAATTCTTCCATAAGTATTTTCTTCAAACAAAAATCGAGTATGATAACCTGAGTCTTCAAAATTAATAACATATTAAAATCATTAGGAACAATTAGGAAAAAAATATTTTATTATAAAGTATTTTATATATTTTCACATATCAACATGAAATAAATAAATAAATAAACAACAAAGATTTTGCTTTCCTTTTAGATGTTCTTTGCTTGAAAAAACACTTTCTACTCCAAAAGACATTTGGAAGAAAAATCAGTAATGTTATTTTTATTTTGAATTTTGGCTTTTCGTAAGTGCTTTTTCTTTCCCAAAAGTACTTTTAGTGCTTAATTACTTTTTACCCTCTAATAACATAGTTCTTTTCTTTTTTTTTCTTTGGTGATTAATTATAAATGTGTTAAAATCATTAATTAAAATAAAAATATTTTTAAAATACTAATTACAAATATTTAATGGTTATATTTAAAATGTAGTTTATATATTTTAATTAAATTTTAAAAGTAATTAATATTTATTTCTTAAAATATTTAAAATTTATATTTCATATATTAAAATATTAACAAGTTATAATAATTTTTTATATTCTTACTAAAATATAATAATATTAACTAATTTAAATTTTATTTAAATGTATATTTGTTACTTGATAATAACATGTCTAAAATGGACATTTTATTTCTCAAAAGCACTTTTTGACAACAATACTAAACACTCAAATTTTAAACTAAACCTTTCAAAAGCACTTCTTAAAATTTGAACTAAACATTTCAAACGCACTTCTTAAAAGTACTTTTTCACATTATTATCAAACTAACCCGTAGAGTTAGTGACACACACTAAAATGGGAAAGAATTGTGTTCATACAATGGTAGACTCAATCCAACATGGATTTATAAAATTAGGGCACGGTGTTTTAGGTCATTAAAATAATTATAAAAGTATTTTCATATGTTTTATACTTATTTAATTTTATGTTATAATTGTTGTAAATGTATTTTTTATATAAAAATAAAATTAAGAACGAGATAATGTGATTCAAATTGTGTTAAATGAATATTTGACAAAATATTAAAATAAAAAATATTATAAAAACTAATTGCAATATTATAAGGGCAAATATCCCAAAAATACCAAAAAATCAAAATTACGGAAAGGATGGGTTTCAAAAATATTGACCGGAAGGGCAATTTCCCAAAAATCGCGTCCACGTCAACAAGATTTTTTGGGGAAGGCCTAAAAGCGTCCATGGGGGGCGCTTTAGTTAACTCAAAGAAAACGCTCCCACGAGGGCGCGCTAGTTGAAGTTGGCCTAAAGCGCCCCCATGGACGCGCTTTTAGTCAAGAAATCAAAAATTGACCGTTGGACCCCAACGGTCAAAAAAGCAACAGGAAAAAAACTATAAATACCCCCAACCCTTCATTTTTTCACACTTCAATCCTTTCTCATTTTTCTCTCAATTTTCTCTCAATTTTCTCTCAATTTGCTCTCAATTTTCTCTCAAGTTTCTATCAAAGCCCTTGAAATTTACACTTAAATTTCGAAATAGTCTTCTACCATTTACTTAAAAAGCCCATTATAAATTTTTTAATATATTTATTTTTTGGAAAATTTAAAAATCTTTATCGAGTACAATGGTTTGAGATTTACATCGCTTAGACAAGAATCACATTGGCGTCGAGCAATTGAAAATGGTAAGTTTGAATTTTAATTTTCAATATTATTAAATTTTTTAATTATGCAATTTTATTTAATTTTGAATTTTATTATTTTTAAACGATCGTAGATCGGTGTTGCAATGTTATATTCGCAACATGCCCGGTCCCCATCGCTATTGATCGAGAATTACTGCGGAAGCGGGTTTTTGGCACGTACACGATAGGTCGGGGTTCAAGTTGGACCCGGTTTTGATAAGCGTTGATAGAGAGGTGGAGACCGAGACGCACACTTTCCATCCGCCATGCGAGAGTGTACCATCACCTTAGAAGATGTGCGATTCTGATTGGGATTCTGGGTGGGCCGGGTTCGGAGTCACCGGTCCGTAACATCTCTCGATTGGATGGTCAGTATGCTACGAGCTCTGGGTGCCATTCCGGATAAATTGCAAGGAGGTCGGATCGATATGGTTTGGTTACGAGACACATTCCGCAAATAGAATGAAGATTCGATGAAGATGAAAGAATACGGTATGCACGGCATACATACTTCGATAATTGGAGGCTATCGATGCCGGACGTCTCTAGAAACCTCGTCCACCGAGATGGCTCCTAAAACTTGTTGATTTCAGAGCAACGGTGAATTGAGTTGGGGGTCTGCTGTGCTATCGAGGTTGTACAGGGAGATGTGTGGGCGACGGTCTTAGAATAAAGCAAAATCGGAGGTTGCCTATCACTACTGCAGTCATGGGCATGGTTTCGATTTCCATTTTTACGCCCCGACTCGACCGACCATATTCATTCCCATTGATAACGAGGTAAATTTAATATTATATTTTACAATTATGTCGTAGATTTATAGTATAATTGCATGCTAAAAGTTTATTTAATTAGGTGGAACCATCCAGAAGTCATGTTGGAATACCGACTCGCTTGAGGATATACTGGCTCCTATTGGAACAACATTCGGAATCACAAGTAAGTTTCAATTTCGTTATTATAATTTAGTATTTATGTATATAACTAATATTTTGGTAATGTTAATATAGTTTCAATGGACACTCAGACGAGGATCCCAAATTGACGATAATTTCGGGAGTTCCTCCAAAATCCGAACAGTTGGCACGTTAAGGTCCCGCTAATCACCTACGCGACCGTGGAGATGCACCGGTCGATCGGGTTCTATGACAATTTGGATGCCGCGGCCGATTCCGTGTCTCCGAGGTGCTCGATGATGAGCCTGAGTGTGGACTTACTGGCGGCAAAGACACGGATTGGCCAATATTTTGGTCGAACATATCGAGACGTGGAGAACCCGGTATGACTTTTTACCTAACCGGAACCGATCGTAGTTCTGAGTTAGCGTGCGTATGAGTACATGCCATGGTTTAGAATCCATGGCAAGTCGTATCTGTTGTCGGTCAAGAGAGGCGACGGCAAATTCGCGGCGAAGGAACGTCGGACCCTTTACATTCAAGGAGAAGGGTGATGAGACGGCCCAAGAATAAAGCGCTTACTACGATCCGGGCCCATCAACAGCGCCTATACAATCACGGGCCCATCAACGGCTTATACAATCACCGGGCCCATCGGTTCGGTGACAACACCGATAACACGTCGTCCGTTTATGCCGGTCGCACCGCCTTACATGTTTCCTCCTAACCCATATATGTTTCCTTTTCTAGTCCCCTGTGTTGGAATCCATGGCGGGTTCGAGTCCGTTCTCGACAACTCCTTTTAGCCACCGATCGTGAGGCCGACATCGGTGTGGGATTAGAAGATGTGCTGCGTCGGGAGCGCTTCTTTCTACCAGCTCCTTCACCAGACGGATGCGATCACCCGCCGTGGTTTATGCAAACACCTCCGGGTCATTATTTTATCAAGGTGGGTCATCATCGCAACACCTGAACTGCGGACCACCTTGGGAGGATCGGATTCCCTTTGAGGTTCCACAACCCACGGAAGCTAGAAGAAGGAGGAATCCAGCACAGAATAAATCGACCGCCCAGTGTGGCACTGGTTCCCATCAAGATCCGCACTAAACCCTAAACCCCTAATTTGAGTAATTGTAAATTAATTTATAATTTGAGTTTAATTTTTTTGTAATTAAGGTTTAATTTTTGTAATTAAGTTGTAATATATTTAATAAAAATTGAGTTTGTTTTTTTTTGTAATATAATTTTTTAATTTATTTAATTTTAATAACTTTGACAAAATAGGTTTGGTTTATTTTTTTTGTAATTAAGTTGTAATATATTTAATACAATTTGAGTTTGTTTTTTTTGTAATATAATTTTTTAATTTATTTAATTTTAATAACTTTGACAAAATAGGTTTGGTTTGTTTTTTTTTTGTAATTAAGTTGTAATATATTTAATACAATTTGAGTTTGTTTTTTTTTGTAATTTAATTTTTTAATTTATTTAATTTTAATAACTTTGACAAAATAGGTTTGGTTTATTTTTTTTTTGTAATTAAGTTGTAATATATTTAATACAATTTGAGTTTGTTTTTTTTGTTATATAATTTTTTAATTTATTTAATTTTAATAACTTTGATAAAATAGGTTTGGTTTGTTTTTTTTTTTGTAATTAAGTTGTAATATATTTAATACAATTTGAGTTTTTTTTTGTAATTTAATTTTTTAATTTATTTAATTTTAATAACTTTGACAAAATAGGTTTGGTTTATTTTTTTTTGTAATTAAGTTGTAATATATTTAATACAATTTGAGTTTATTTTTTTGTAATTTAATTTTTTTAATTTATTTATTTTAATTTTAATATCTTTGATAAGATAGAAATGATTTAAATTTTTAATTTAATTTTTAATTTAATTTTAATAACTTGAATAAAATAAAAGTGGTTTATTTTCGGCATCAACGTTGATTATGACGGGCTATTTTATTTTTAAATCGTTATAATTTTTTATTTTTAAATAAAAAGTTGTTTTATTATTTGTGTTTGTAATTTAATATTAATTATCTTATATTTAATAAATTTGAGTTATTGTACAAAAGTTCACCGTTTTCCGCCAAAAAAATAGACATTACATAGCCAGCAAGAGACAAACAAGCTAAGAACACGGTCAACTAGTCCGATTTGGACACGAGCGAGATGTATGGCCGGGTTCCTACACCACCCGCACCGCCGACTTTGGTTGGTCGGTTCTCTGATATCCATATTGTTGCGTATTCTAGTCGAGGAAGGTCGACCTTTTGGTTTCGTCTCAATTCTCTATCCCAAAAACTTATACGGTGCAAGCGATACCGATGGCCACTTACGTTTATCTCGGGATGGTGGGAATACGTGTCTCCACACGTTGTACATGTTTTCTAATTTGTAGACTTCGTCGACATAGCTCATGGGGTCAAGACGAAGATTATGACAAGCCGCAAGTACATGAGCACATGGGTAACGGCGCATCAAATATCCCACATCGCATGTCCTATTTGTCAAGTGTACACGATAATGCCCGCCAACAATACCTTGGCTCGGTCTCATCAAACTCCGTGACACGAAACCATAGTCGTCGCGGTCGTGACAAACCGTGTGCATAGTGTTCGCCCGTGCCTTCCCCGGTTAATTTCTTGCAAGACCTTCGCTCCATACATGGCCTCCTTACATCGCCCTTGATAACTCGGCCGCTTCTTCGAAAATAGTGCCACTAAACGAAAATATGTCTCCTGCAAAACCGCTATAATCGGCAGATGACGGGTTCCTTTTAGCACGTAATTTATGCATTCGCCAGTTTGTGGTCATATGACCATATCGTAGGTCAGTCATCATATGCTTATGTCCACTGCTCAAAAGGAATATTGCACGGTACTCTGCGCCTTGGCGTTATCTTCGCATAAACCGCCAACATCTCGTGAAAACGGTCTTTATTGATCTCGTACCGCCAATATATGTTGATATCGAAATTACATACCACTATTCAATTGCGAATAAATTGAAAATTTCAAAAGAAATTATATTAATAGAAATTTCATACCCATATCGGTCACTTGCCGTTTCGTCTTTTAGATCGGTGTTGCCCATAGTAGTTGGATGCCACATGCCTCGTGCAATATCGATGGTGTGTGCGATGCCACATGCTTCCTCGCGTCGTTCTATTGCCGCAAGTATTCCAGGCCCCGATCCGATATAACACATATGTCGTTGAGGCGGACATGCCTCCTTAACCTAGATAGGAAGAAGTCCCATCATCACCGACTTCGGTGTTATTGCGAACATAATCGGAAGGATTCTCCCACAACCGTCTTGTGCCACGACTAGCAATAGCCGATGCGTATATCTACCATACATGAAGGTACCATCAATTTGTACCAATGGCTTGCGGATGTAAAAGCATCTCGGCATTGCTTAAATGTCCGAAACAGCGTTTGAACACCGCGCATCCACGGAGCAGACGATCGTTAAAGACGCCGGTTCCGCTTCAATGTCATAGTCTTTCGGGACATATCTCTCCAAAGACTGACACCACCGCCACACTTCATTATATGAAGCGCCCCACCGACCGTGCAACTTTTCCAACGCTTCGCTTGGCTATCCAAGCCTTTTCAGAAGAGGGCGTGTACCCCATTTGGCTACGAATATTGCCAATTAAGGCCGCAGACAGTAGTTTTGGGATCGGCCTTCACCGTCGGATTATTAAATCACCAACATGTCCGAATCCATCCTCGGATGATCTTGTGTTACACCATCAACGGCACGTTAAATAATGCAATATTACATAATATTAGTGTTATTCAAATCATTGAACACATAGTGGTACTTGTCTGTAAGACATGTATGCGGACCTTTGTACTTCTTCACCTCCCACATTCCCGCCCTTTTCCTCAACGACGCCATGATTTTCCATGCACATGTGCCGCCTTGCACAATACACTTCGCCTCGCACCTATCGAGCTTTGATTTAACCATAGTGTAGTTAACCCGCTCCTCGATGTCTTTGTATTGTTTCAATGCACCAAGAAAAGTGTTCTTGTTGAAAACGGTTACCAACTTCTAATTGGTCCGAATCCAACGAAGATTTTGTACGTCACGCCGTCCGGTGGTAGTTCAGAAACTCCAATGCATCGTCTTGAGATAGATCGACATTATGCATGTGCTACCGGAGGCGAGTATGCCTTGAATAATGGATCTTCTTCTTCATCCGAACCGCCTCAACATCTTCAGTACAATTGGAACGGGCCCGGCTCGTAAAATAGTCCAACTTCGCCGTCGGGCCCCGGCTCCCGAGGTGGATCCACATCGGATTCATCGTCGATCCTCCATAACTCGCAACAAACGAGGGCCCTCATTGGTGGATGCCGTCGGTAATACATCATCCCTCCTTAAACATCTTTCGTAAAGATTCCAATCGTATGTAGAGTGCCATCCACTAGAAGTTGATGACGCCCCCAATACGTATTTCGCCATCCGACGCCGATTGATTTAATATGCATATCCCATCCACCAACGGAGTGTCGTGCGGGGTTATGTTTTCCATACTACCACCGCACACGGGCACTTCGTGTTTTGCCTCCCACTTACGTAGAGTGTCGACTGGGTCGTGTATTCCCTCGAACGATACTAGATGTTGAGGTCGCAGCCAGATCACTTGGAGATGAAAATTCTACATATAACTCGAGATAGGGTGATCCACTGGCAAAATGAGTCTCCACCATTGCCTCAAGGCTCCGAGGACCTTTGATGTCGAATGCGTCATATCTCACCGGATCAACCGAAGCGCAAAATCTATACTTAATAGACTGAACTTTCATTGGCGTTGTTCCGAATATTTTACGCCTAATTCTTTTGCGAAGTTCTACCAAATCGACGTTTCGATTAAAACTCAATCGCGCTGTGTTCTCTGATAAGAAAACAACACCATTTTCGTGTCACGACTTCACCATCGTAGTAAATAACACCATTAATACGTTCACTCATTTTCAATTTTTTTCTTTTTGCTTGAATGCTTTCGCCAACCGAGAATGCAATTTGGCCGATGATAGCCTAATTTTGCCGCGGTCACTGTAGCAAAAGTGCGTCCACGTGGGAGCGCTTTTCACCGCTTTGTAATAGTGCACCCTGCTGGAAGCGTTTTTGGCCACTGTTTGTTCAGAAACGTCTCCTCAAAATAATTTTGCCGGAGACCACTATAGCAAAAGTGCGTCCACGTGAGAGCGTTTTCGGTCACGGTTTATTCTGAAACGTCTCCTCAAAATTATTTTGCCGGAGACTACGCCAAAAATTATTTCATTTTTCACATTGCAAGTGGATCGGAAAGATTCCCAAAATCGCATCCACGCCAACGCGCTTTTTAGGAAAATGGTTTAAAAGCGTCCATGGGAGCGCTTTAGGCCACCTCAAAAAAGCTACCGTGGGAGCGTTTTTTTTGAAGTTGGCTCAAAGCGCCCCCCAGGACGCGCTTAAAGTCGCTTTCCCAAAAACGCTACCGACGCGGACGCGATTTTGGGAAAATGCCCTTCCGGTCAATATTTTTGAAACCCGTCCTTTCCTGTAATTTTGATTTTTTTGGTATTTTTGGGATATTTGCCCATATTATAATACATTTTATTTAACAAAAACACTTTAAATAAAAGAAACTTTTTTAAAGAAAAATAAAAATGGGGTAAAAGGAATCTGCATTCCCTGACTAACTATTTTCAAAGAAATCATGGAGAAGGAAGACTTTGAAGTTTGACCATTACTTTTCCATATTTTCTTTGGCTGGCTGGTGGGCTAAGGGGTCTGCCTATTCTCTTAGTTTAGGGTTAAATTCTATTTTAGTCCCTCTAGTATATTCAACTTGGGGATTTAGTCCCTATCCTTTAAATTACCATAATTTAATCTTTAGTATTTTCGTTAATATGCTTATACGAAGTTTTCTTTTAAAACCCTGAGATTCCTAATTTTAACCTCAAGTTTCAAACTTTTTTTTTTAAATCCACGTCACCCGATTAACAAAACTTTTTAAACGGTACTACTGATATAAACAAAGGTATAACATTTATAGCAATAGAAATTATGAAATTATATCTATAGAACTAACCTTCCACCAAATTGATTATAGTAAAGGACTAAAATCATAATTTAACCTTTTTTCTTTGAGTACCGAATACTTTTCCAAGTTCTACCCTTGTATATATATAAAGCTATGTTGCTATTTTTCAAAAAAAAAAATCTCTTGTAGCTCTCAGCTATCTTAGTTTCTTATCATTTATTTTTCTTAAAAAAAAAAAAAAAAAACCAATCAAATGACATGAACCCTAAACCAGCAGTATATGGATCCGTAAAAGGATCTACCTACTGCTAAAAAAAACCCAAAGAAAAAAATAGGTTGGAATAATATTTGATTTTCATGGACGCCATCTTCAACCTCGATGAAGCATCACGAGCTGAATTCCTGCATTTACTCATGCAATCAGCTGGCTGTTCTTACATTTGCTTATGGTCCTACTCTTTCTTGCAGCAAGCGAAGTATTTATCTATCTATCTCTCCTTCATCATCATCTCTTTTCTCTCTATATATTTCCTTTAAAATATATATATAAACACCATGCAGACATGGGTAAAGCATTTTGATCCTTTTAAATATTTGAAATTTTTGGGTAACTGGTGTTTTGTTTTGTTTTTCAAAAACAGCTTTTTAATCGGTTTGGATGGGTGTTGTAATGAAGAGAACAGCCAAGCTTTGGGGTTGTTTCTTGAATATAAGCAATTAATATTTCGTCTCGAAAATAATAAGTATGGGCAAAATTTTCTTACATGTTCTTTCTTTTTTTTTTTTTTTTGGAGGGGGGGTTCTAGTTTTAGACCAGTTTGCCATTAATCTGTGTGGGAATTTTTTGTATTACAGTGATCTAGTTCCAGGTTTTGCTTTTAAGAATAATCAACCTTACATTGAATTAAGGGAACTGGAGCTTCAAAACCGAGCATTCCATGAGACACAAAGGCAATTTTATCGGGTAATAAAAATAAAATGCAAATTTTACATTACAAAAGAACTAACTGTAATAAATTTTGGTCTTCACTTGAAAATAACCAGACATATAACTCTGTTTTTATTATTGCAGGTAGCGGGGATTAAGGTTTGTTTTCAAACCAATGTATGCTTATGGAGGTTTTAAACTTTTTGAATTACTTCGGCTTGATGTTAAGATTTCCCCAAAGTAGTAGTTTTGAATTTGTGTCATTCTGATTTATTTACTCCAAGTCATTCTTCTTTCTGATCATTTTGGATCCAATTTTTTTAGGTTTCTGGTGAATCAATGTATAAATTTCAAAGTATTTTTGTTAATTATGCTCAAATTTTCGAGTCAAACCATTTTAAATTTAGGTCATTCTAATTTGTTTTGGTTTTTGGTGAGCCAAGGTATCATTAAGTAGGTTTTAACATTTTCAACATATTTGAATTTGGACATTCTAGATTACTTATTTGAGTCATATCTTCGTTTGGAGTCATGTTAGATCCAACCTGTTTCGGTTTTTGGTGAATCAATGTATAATTAAGTGTAGATTTTAAATCTTCGAGGTCATTTTAGGTTTATGATGTTCAAGTTTCTGGGTCAAGCTATCTATGCTTAGGGTCATTTGGGTTTCGATTTGTTTCAATTTTTTATGATTTTGAGTTCGAATTTAATAGATTAAGAATGGTATTTTTTTATGGTGAAATTAATAGAATAAATTTATATTAACATCCTTCGTTAAAGCTTGGATTGTATAAAAAAATATAATCCTAACATGTACTTGATTATGTGTTATATAATTAAATATCACAGACGGCAGCATTCATGGCATGCAGAAGTGGAGAGATTGAGTTAGGGTCGTCAAGTGTGGTACAAGTAATCAAAGATAAACTCTCCACATATTATAATGCCGCCATTGCTTTTGTTTATTATATATATACATGTATATGTATATCTAATTTGTCAATAATTGTGAATGTATCATATTATCAAAGGTCTTAAAATTAGGAATAAAGCCAATTGAATCGAGAATCAATTAGTTTGACAGTTCAATCATAAAGGCTAAACTAAAAAATTAGATAATCGAGTCAAAACAATGTTGTTTGAATTAGATCGTCCAGTTGAGCCAATTAGACTGAGAATAGATGAAGGTATCGATCTGAAGAAAGTTATTAGATCATTTGATCTGGAAATTAATACAAATTAGTTAAACCAAACAAAAAATATTGAACCGATTTTTAATTTTTTAATAATTTATTTAATCAAACCGATTAAATCGATAACTTAATTGGTTAGATCAAGGGTCCAATTTTGAAAAACTGGAACCTTGAACCGACTGGACTTTTTCATTATATTTTTTATTCAACCCTGATTTTATCTATTTTGTGTTTTAGGTGTTAGTTCAACTATTAAAACCAATTATTATTCTATTCAATTCTAAAATGAGGCCTCTTCTTTGGAGGATGGGCCAACCAGCCTGCCTGGCCAGTAAAGCTCCTACACACCCACAAATTCTTCACTTATGGGTCTACCAGCCCCCTGGGTTTTAGGGTGATATCACCACTGGCCTACAAAAATCAAGTTCGAAACTTTAAAAATAATATTGTTGGAAAAAAAATTATATATTTAGATATTTAAAGATAGCGGTGTAAAATATTTAATATTTAATTTAGATTTTAAAATTGATTTGAAAAGATTTAATTGTTACTATTATTATGTTTAAACTTTTAATGATTTTGTTAATAAAATAATATTAGTGTTTGAATTTGTTAAATTTTGTATTTGTCAAATACAGTCCTATAAACGTGATTTAATTCAAGTTTTAGGGTTGATTGATGAAATTTAATTAGCAATATTATGAATTTTTATCGAATAAACTCTAAAACATGAATTAAACACTAAGAAGTTAACACTGCTCTTGTCATGTACCAAAATGTATTATTTTTTCAAATACAAGCACCTTGGACCAAAAAATAACATGGGTACCTCATCGAAAAAATGTTAAACTCAAGTACCAAATTATGTATTAAACTTTTTTTGTATTAGTACCTAGAAATATTCAAGCAGATAAATATATAAATTCAATATCGAATAAGTGTTGAGTGCAATGATAAAATATATCGTTTTCTTAAGAAAATAACGTAAATTCAAAATTTTAAAATATATTATTGATAGAAATAATCATAAACTTTAAAAAATAATTTTTAAAAATAGTAAAATTTTAATTGAATGTTCTTGATTGACAAAAGTATTCATTTTCCGTGGGGCACATGTATAGTATCAATTAGAGGTGGGCATGGGCGGGCTACTCGCCCAACCCGACGACCGCTTTCGAAAAATGGGAGGGTTCAGTAAAATATAAGCTCGAAATATGGGTTTGGGTAAAAAATGATGCCCAGATAGAAAATGCTAGGCTCGGGTAAAACTTTTTGACTTGAGTTCTGCCCTACCGCCCAAATTATATATTAAATATATATTTTTAATTTTTTATTAAATATACTTTTTAAATTTACATATTTTTATTTGTTTTAAAATTTTTATTTAATGAAAAAGCAAAAAAAATTACATATTTTTATTTGTTTTTTGTTTTAATATTTGTTTTAAATTTTTTATTTAATGAAAAAACTTAAAGAAAAATAAAATGGTCCGAGACGGGCGGGCTTGAGTTTATCAATTTTCTTTTCGGGCGGGCTTAGACAAAATTTTATACACATATTTTGGGCCAGGTCGGGCCCGGGCCTAAAAAATGAGCCTAAAATTTTATCTGGGCCTGGCCCAAACCCGGCTCATGCCCACCTCTAGTATCAACATCATATGTAGTTGTCTAATCTTAATTCGAAATATGAGCTTCATATTTCTCTAAGTTTATCTATATTTGTAAATGGTTAACTTAAAAGCTAATTATTTCGTAAACAGGCGATGGAAAGTTTTTACTCCACAAGCGAAATTTAAATTTTGGTAGATGCCTTTTAAAAAAAAAAAAAAGCTCAAACATATTATTTTAATGTTTTAATTATTATTTATTATTTAGTGATTTGATATTTTTTTTCCTTATTTATGCGAATATAAACTTAACATATTTTTAATGCTAGTTTTAATGTCATGCATGTAACATGTGATTCACAAATTTATTGTTTTAATTCATAAAATAAGTTCTTTTTTGAAAAATAAAATAAGATATTTTTATTTCATGTAATTAACGTAAAAAATATTATTTGAATTGTTTAACGTATTTAAAATATATTAGTTATTTTGATAATTAAATATTAACAATAAAAGCTTCAAATCATAAATAAACTATGAATGAAAAATGAAACCCAAACTTTTCGTGATATTTTAGCTATTAATTTAATGAAAATACATGAATGCTAATATATCTATTTTGTGGTAGTAAATTTTAAATTTACATTAATGAAATACCAGTAAAATGTAATTCAAAAACAATTTAAATTATAATAAAAGTGTAATTTAACATGGATAAAAAAGGTCATTTAAAAATTTATTAAATTTCATTCACCAGAAAATTAATGGAGTTGCGACGACATTTTAGATGGGATCCGGACATTTTTGGGTTTAGATGTCTTTATAACGTTTGAAAATCTATCTTTTAACTTCGAAACGCACTTTGAATTACTCAATTTTGAGTTTGAAATCTCAAGTTATGATTATTTTAGTTAAGACTAGGCGATCAGAATTTCTGGATTGGATTATTAAGGAAATTACAAGTTTTGGGCTTGTAATTCCAGTTTAATTCATATTGGGTTCGACTTTTAAACTTAATTTTTATTATATACGAGCCCAATTTTTATTTATTCCGTATTTTAAATATTAAAAAGTTCGGCTTCCATTTAAGCACTTTTATAAATGTTAGACCATTATATGACCACTTTGAAATGTTAAACCGTTAGGAGAACATCCTCTAAAAGGTTAGATTCCAACATTTAACCTTGTTTTTTCCTCTTTTAAGTAGTTAGATCTATGGCCTCATTGGTCTTTATTAGCACGAGACACAAGTACTCTAACATCCCAAATAATATAAGGTAATTCTTCTCACACTTAACCTTGAAATACGTTTTGTTTGTTTGCACTAATCGTCCAATGCCAAATATATATACAGAAGATTATTTAATGTACTATCGGTGCATAAGTGTCATGCATCATAGTGATTAGTAAACATAATATCCTAAATCTGATAGTTATTAATATTTATTTATAATAGTTACAATTAATGTTTAATTATGTTTAAATAAATTTATTAATATTTATTTATAAGTCCTCTATTTATTTTATTTTATTTAATTTAATAACGATATTTTATATTATTATTCAGAGGTTACATTAAATCCTATTTCTATACGTGTGTGGTGTTGGGGATGTAGAAATACAAATCACATGCGGTAGTTACGTTAAAGAGAAATAGCCAAAAGTCTTAACCGTTCAAAAACATTTCTGTTTCTTCGTCTTCACTTGACTTTTCCAATATGGTAGGTAATTAGTAATAGTATTAATTAAAATAAGCTTGCTAATTATTAATGGAAAAAATACTTGGTAAGACACAAGTTGAAGATGGGAGCATGTATTAATAATTCTTCCATAAGTATTTTCTTCAAACAAAAATCGAGTATGATGACCTGGGTCTTCAAAAATCAATAACATATTAAAATAATTAGGAACAACTAGGAAAAAAAATTTTATTATAAAGTATTTTATATATTTTCACATATCAACATGAAATAAATAAATAAATAAACAACAAAGATTTTGCTTTCCTTTTAGATGTTCTTTCGTGCTTGAAAAAACACTTCTACAAAAGACATTTGGAAGAAAAGTCATGAAACAAACTGCTTTTCTTCTAATTTTGGCTTTTCAGAAGTGTTTTTTCTTTCCCAAAAGTACTTTTAGTGCTTAATTACTTTTTTTACCCCTCTAATAACATAGTTCTTTTCTTTTTTTTTTTCTCTTTAGTGATTAATTATAAATGTGTTAAAATCATTAATTAAAAATAAAAAAATATTTTTAAAATACTAATTACAAATATTTAATGGTTATATTTAAAATGTAGTTTATATATTTTAATTAAATTTTAAAAGTAATTAATATTTATTTCTTAAAAATATTTAAAATTTATATTTCATATATTAAAATATTAACAAGTTATAATAATTTTTTATATTCTTACTAAAATATAATAATATTAACTAATTTAAATTTTATTTAAATTCATATTTGTTACTTGATAATAACATGTCTAAAATGGACATTTTATTTCTCAAAAGTACTTTTTGACAGCAATGCTAAACACTCAAATTTTAAACTAAACCTTTCAAAAGCACTTATTAAAAGTACTTTTTCACAGTATTGTCAAACTAACCCTTAGTGTTAGTGACACACACTAAAATGGGAAAGAATTGTGTTCATACAATGGTAGACTCAATCCAACATGGATTTATAAAATTAGGGCATGGTGTTTTAGGTCATTAAAAACAATTATAAAAGTATTTTTCATATGTTTTATACTGGTTTAATTTTATGTTATAATTGTTGTAAATGTATTTTTTATATAATATTAAAATTAAGAACGAGATAATGTGATTCAAATTGCGTGCTAAATGAATATTTGACAAAAATATTAAAATAAAAAATATTATAAAAATTAATTGCAATATTATAATACATTTTATTTAACAAAAACACTTTAAATAAAAGAAACTTTTTTTTAAAGAAAAATAAAAAAATGGGGTAAAAGGGAAACTGCATTCCCTGACTAACTATTTTCAAAGAAATCATGGAGAAGGAAGACTTTGAAGTTTGACCATTACTTTTCCATATTTTCTTTGGCTGGCTGGTGGGCTGGGCGGGGTCTGCCTATTCTCTTGGTTTAGGGTTAAATTCAATTTTAGTCCCTCTAGTATATTCAACTTGGGGATTTAGTCCCTATCCTTTAAATTACCATAATTTAATCTTTAGTATTTTCGTTAATATGCTTATACGAAGTTTTCTTTTAAAACCCTGAGATTCCTAATTTTAACCTCAAGTTTCAAACTTTTTTTTTTAAATCCACGTCACCCAACAAAACTTTTTTAAACGGTACTACTGATATAAACGAAGGTATAACATTTATAGCAATAGAAAGATGAAATTATATCTATAGAATCCACCAAATTGATTATAGTAAAGGACTAAAATCATAATTTAACCTTTTTGCTTTGAGTACTGAATACTTTTCCAAGTTCTACCCTTGTATATATATAAAGCTATGTTGCTATTTTTTCAAAAAAAAAACAATCTCTTGTAGCTCTCAGCTATCTTAGTTTCTTATCATTTATTTTTCTAAAAAAAAAAAAAACCAATCAAATGACATGAACCCTAAACCAGCAGTATATGGATCCGTAAAAGGATCTACCTACTGCTAAAAAAACCCCCAAAGAAAAATATAGGTTGGAATAATATTTGATTTTCATGGACGCCATCTTCAACCTCGATGAAGCATCACGAGCTGAATTCCTGCATTTACTCATGCAATCAGCTGGCTGTTCTTACATTTGCTTATGGTCCTACTCTTTCTTGCAGCAAGCCAAGTATTTATCTATCTATCTCTCCTTCATCATCATCTCTTTTCTCTCTCTATATTTCCTTTAAAATATATATATATAAACACCATGCAGACATGGGTAAAGCATTTTGATCCTTTTAAATATTTGAAATTTTTGGGTAACTGGTGTTTTGTTTTGTTTTTCAAAAACAGCTTTTTAATCGGTTTGGATGGGTGTTGTAATGAAGAGAACAGCCAAGCTTTGGGGTTGTTTCTTGAATATAAGCAATTAATACTTCGTCTCGAAAATAATAAGTATGGGCAAAATTTTCTTACATGTTCTTTCTTTTTTTTTTTTTTTTTTGGGGGGTTCTAGTTTTAGACCAGTTTGCCATTAATCTGTGTGGGAATTTTTTGTATTACAGTGATCTAGTTCCAGGTTTTGCTTTTAAGAATAATCAACCTTACATTGAATTAAGGGAACTGGAGCTTCAAAACCGAGCATTCCATGAGACACAAAGGCAATTTTATCGGGTAAAAAAAATAAAATGCAAATTTTACATTACAAAAGAACTAACTGTAATAAATTTTGGTCTTCACTTGAAAATAACCAGACATATAACTCTGTTTTTATTATTGCAGGTAGCGGGGATTAAGGTTTGTTTTCAAACCAATGTATGATTATGGAGGTTTTAAACTTTTGAATTACTTCGGCTTGATGTTAAGATTTCCAAAGTAGTAGTTTTGAATTTGTGTCATTCTGATTTATTTACTCCAAGTCATTCTTCTTTCTGATCATTTTGGATCCAATTTTTTAGGTTTCTGGTGAATCAATGTATAAATTTCAAAGTTTTTTGTTAATTATGCTCAAATTTTCGAGTCAAACCATTTTAAATTTAGGTCATTCTAATTTGTTTTGGTTTTGGGTGAGCCAAGGTATCATTAAGTAGGTTTTAACATTTTCAACATATTTTCGTTCATGACACTCAAATGATCAAGTCAAGTTATTTTGAATTTGGACATTCTAGATTACTTATTTGAGTCATATCCTCGTTTGGAGTCATGTTAGATACAACCTGTTTCGGTTTTGGTGAATCAATGTATAATTAAGTGTAGATTTTAAATCTTCGAGGTCATTTTAGGTTTATGATGTTCAAGTTTCTGGGTCAAGCTATCTATGCTTAGGGTCATTTGGGTTTCGATTTGTTTCAATTTTTATGATTTTGAGTTCGAATTTAATAGATTAAGAATGGTATTTTTTTATGGTGAAATTAATAGAATAAATTTATATTAACATCCTTCGTTAAAGCTTGGATTGTATAAAAAAATATAATCCTAACATGTACTTGATTATGTGTTATATAATTAAATATCACAGACGGCAGCATTCATGGCATGCAGAAGTGGAGAGATTGAGTTAGGGTCGTCAAGTGTGGTACAAGTAAGCAAAGATAAACTCTCCACATATTATAATGCCGCCATTGCTTTTGTTTATTATATATTTACATGTATATGTATATCTAATTTGTCAATAATTGTAGCTTAACATGGAGATGGAGATGAGAAGTTTCTTCTCAGAAGATCAGCTTCCTCAATCAACTGACCAGAATAGGCCGTCTTCGTCTTCGTCGTCGTTAAGATCGTTATCGACGAGTAGTCCGGATTCTTCTTTGATCTTCAACGTCCCAACCACTCATGAACCCGCGCCCTCTTCCTTGCAACAAGCCGCAATCACTCCCTCCTCGATCAACGATCCGCGTCGAGCCATGCAAGCCTTTTCTCAAACGCGGAGCAACATTCCGCTACCGACGTTGGAGGGCGAAAACGCCGCAATGACGAGAGCGATTCTCGCCGTTTTAACTTCTCCTTCTTCTTCTTCCTCCTCCTCTTCGACTCCCTTTCATCGAAACCAAAGTTTACCCTACAATAATTACCGGCTAAACCCTAAAGCTAGCGCGTTTAAGCGCTACGCGACTGGGTTAGGCGCTGGCCCGGCGACGCCGGCGAGGGCCAGTTTACGAGCTCAAGCTATGATGAAAAGGGCCATTTTGTTTTATCGAAAATTCAATTTAGCGAGGCGCGAACAACTACAGCGAAGCCGCCCCGGCCCCACTAGCAACCAGTTGCACCATATGATGTCGGAACGGAAAAGAAGAGAAAAACTCAATGAAAGTTTCGTGGCATTACTATCCGTTCTTCCTTCAGGCACCAAGGTACCTTTAACACCATTCCTCCCTTAATCACATTTCTTATTTTCTTTATTTAAAAATCTTAATCCTAAATTAAAGGGATAAAATCATATTTATTTTCTTTAACTTCTTAATTTTTCCCATCTTAGTCTTAGCTCTAACTTATCACTATTTCTCAATTTGGCCTTTCATTTTTAATATTTTTGTATTTTATATAATTTTTTTACGACACAATTTCAAAGTAGCACATCATCACTCTTAAACAAAATCCCTATTCAAGGGTCAAATTGAAAAAAAAAATCAAATTTTGAGACTAATGTGAACTAAAAAAAGTTCTGAGATCACTTTATCCCTAATTTAAACAAGGTAATTTAATTTTTCAAGTATAAGGACTAAATCTCAAACTTTGTTAAAATACAGGGATTGATGATAAATTTAACCATAATTTTGTTGGGTATTGATGTAGAGAGACAAAGCATCTGTGCTGACGACGGCGAGGGAATACTTGGTTTCATTGAAAGCTCAAATTATGGAACTCAATCGGCAAAAACAGTTATTAGAAGCCCAGATTTTGCCGTCCAAAGGAGGAGCTGCTGCAATAGAAGTTAATGATCCATCAAACGAGAGAGTTAATGTTCGGGTCATACCCGTACCCGAATCAACATCCGAAGAAAGACTAGCCGACCTGAGAGTTACCGTCAGAGGTGAACGACCGATCGTCGATATCTTAATCCATTTGCTTGAATTCCTGAAGCTCGATAGACATGTGAGCTTGATGTCCATTGAAGCTAACACCGGTGTATCGGAATTTGGCTCCGTTAATCTTGTTAGCTTGAGACTCAGAATCAAGGTATGCAAATTCTGATTGGTTTTGGATTGGATTAATTTGAGTTTAAGTTATTTTGAGTTTAAATTAATTTTTAGTTCGAATTTAATTTTTAGGTTTGATACTCGGGTTGGAGTGGTTTCGAATCAACTTGAGACTAGATTTGTAAGTTGGGAAGGGATGTTAGTTTCGGGTCGGATTAATGTATTTGGACCTTCCGAGTTATTTTGGGTTGGTTATTGAAAGTTCGAGTCAACTTTTATTTGGGTCATTTTGAGTTTGGGTTATATAAGCTTAATTCATTTTTGGTTCAAGTTTACTCAATTTTGTTAGTTGAGTTTTCGAGTTAAATACTAAGTTTAAATTATTTTCTACTACTTGTTTGAATCATTTCGAGTTAGTCACTTTTAAGTTTGAATAACACTGAATCTCCGCGTCAAGTTAGGAGAGAGCTTAGTTTTTTTAAAAAAAAAGGGTTTTAGTGAGATTTCTCAAAAACAAATAAATTAAAGATTTAATGAAAAATTGTTTTTTAAAAATAAGATTTGGTTCAAATTATTTGGAATTTCAAGTATTTTAAGTGAAATTATTTTAAATTCAAATTTGTGAAAATTTTGTAGGGCGATGGATGGGATGAATCCACCTTCCAGGAAGCAGTGAGAAGGCTAATCACAGACTTGGCACAGTGATTTAATCACCCTAATTGAAGTAGTCAAACTATTTTTTTCTGCGGTCAGCAGCTATAATTTGTTTTTCTTTAATACTGTAATCATATTCATTGACATTTAACCATTATAATATATAATTTTGAATTTTGATCGGATTATTCTAGTGAAATTTTTCTACGTGAAATTATAAACACGTGTACTTACGACATAGATAATTTTGATTTTAATGACACATCAAAATCCAAAACATCCATGTAGCCGGCATAGATACGTTTTTAAAATTTAATCATCGTGTTTTAAATATACTTCACTTAAATTAGAAAATCGTTTTGAACTTTGAATCATAGAGTGAGGACCACTAGAGCAATTAAACCTTATCAATCAAAGCTTTGCATGTAAAAATGAATTAGTTTGATTTTCTAAATGTATGACTAAATAAATTGTCGCCCAAATTGACTGAAAGTCTATGGATGACGTGGAAAATATGAAAGCAACCCCTGTTTTTGAATGAGCTAGCAACCCACCTATAAAATCCAAGAATAAAACTTTTAACAATATGCATTCAAAGTTGGTCCAAATGTCAATAATACTTTACTTTTCAGTACAATCAAACTATTGAAATTGAATTCCAGGTGGGTTGGCTAGCAACAGGGGCGGAGCGAGGGAGCTGGTATGTGCCTCAACCCTCTTAAAATGTAAAATTATTATTTAAATTTTTAAAATTTTTTAAAAATTTTAAATTAATAAAGGTAAAATTATATTTTAGCCTCCCTTAAAATTATAAAAATTCGATTTAATCCTTTACAAATTATAAAGATATAAACTATAAAAAATTAAAATTTTATCCGGCCACCGCTAAAAAATTGTCCTGGCTTTGCCCCTATATAGTAATGTATACCATGGAAATTATGGAATATTTATATTGTATTTAAAATTCTTAATTGACTTATTATTACAAGTCAATTGGGTATCAATTTAATTAAAAATATTTATTTTAGTACTTTTTATAAAATAAATTATATTACTACGAGGTTATTTCGTTTTTTGTATTTTATATAAAATATAATAAGACTTGAATCTTTGGCTTTTACATTTTAACTCTATCGTTTTACCTAAAACTTTATTTTATTTTTACGTCAGTAGTATCGTGGGTGTGTCATAATATATATAGTTGGAATTATGCATGTGTAATACCATGTTTCACAATTTAAAAGGTACAATGTTAAATTATGGTTTTAGTTTTTTATTATGTTAAAATTACAATTTAATCTCTTTATTTTAATTTGATTTGATCGATCATCTGCTTTTGTAATGTTATTAGTAAGTCCAGACTGTTATAATTAAAATGATTTTTTTTATACAATAGAATCTCGAACTCACACACTTATACACACAACCGTTTAAGCTACCACACAAGCACGACTTGTAGATTGATCTCATGATTTTGGGGATATGGTGAACACTCTTTACCAATAGACTAAATGTTGGGGTTCGTTGTAATCAGGGGCGAAGCCAAAAAATTTTTTTAGGGGGGCCGGATGAAATTTTAATTTTTTATAATTTATAAAGGATTAAATCAAATTTTTATTATTTTAGGGGGGCAAAGTATAATTTTACCTTTACTAATTTAAAATTTTTAAAAAATTATAAGGGGCTAAATAATAATTTTCTATTTTAGGGGGGCCGGGGCCCATGCCAACCCCCCTAAATTCGCCCCTGGTTGTAATTAAAATGATGATCATTAATTTAATTAGACATTTTTAAAAACGTAAAATGTTTAATTATTGTTTTGGTCTCTTATGCTAAAATAAATTTTGGATTTAATCCTTTTACTTTAACTTGACATAATTTAATTATTTATTTTTCGTTGTTATTAATAGGCCTAAATTGAAAATACTGTTAATTGTTATCGTTAAAGTGATATATATATATATATATATATATTACTATTATTCAATCATGCAATTAGGGTTACGTGATAATAAATTTATTTGTCAAGTACAAATAATTTTGTTTATTAAAAAAATCATATAATGGAACTAAAAAATGATGTTGTCAATTTGGACTTACTAATAATATTGTAGAGGTAAAAAAATCAAATTATGCCAAACTAATATAAAGAGATTAAATCTTAAGTTTTCAGATAATAACAAGACTAAAACTTGAATTAAGGGATTTTTTTTTCTAAATTATTTTTAGTGTTTATAGCATTAAAAGTATCACGGAGGTCATTATACTATGAATTAAATTGAATTTTGCCTCCTCTACTCTGAAAATGAATAATTAGTCCTTATATGTTAGACTAAAGAGTAAATTGGTCTTTTTGTTAAAAATTTCATCAATTTTCTATTGCTAAAAGCTGGTTCATGTATGCCAGTATAAGGTACACGTCGCACACCAGGTGTAATTGCCTAGTTATTTCGTTTGCCACGCCAGTTTTTAATAGTAAAAATGGATGAAATTTTTAATAGAAAAAACTAATTCACTCTTTAATCTATCATATAAGGTCTAATTTACCTTTTTTTAATAAACTGGGCAAAATATAATATGATTTCTAGTACAAGGGCTTCCATGACACTTTTACCCATTTATTTTTATTTTTATTTTTGAAGGAACTTATTTTTCTTATTTTTAAATTACAAATATTAAGAAAATAAATAAACATTTGACCAACCCAAAACTTTATTCCTTGCGTAATTTTTCCTTTTTGTTTTGTTTATCATTTTCGGGGGTTCAGACGGCGCTTTTGACTGAGAAAAATAGGCAAGTGGGACTTTAGTATATCCATGTTTTTTGATGTCTTGTTTCCAACTGACTTGTCTTAACCTAATCTCTATTGCTTTGAGTAGAGGATTTCGACTACACAGTGAACAATTCTAGAACATATAAGTTAAAATATTTGTTAGTACTTTCATGAAACTTGAAGTTTAGTCTTTATACTTTGTTGACATGAAGAATTAGTGAGGAGTAGATAGTAACGTTGATAGCAGTTCACCTTGATAAGCCGGAGAGCTGCAATATTCGATGGGGAGAGAAAAGTGGAGATAATGGAGAGGAAAGAGTGTTTGTAAGGTTTTGTTATGTGTTTAATGATCTCTTCACTGTAATAAATAAACTTATATATATATATGTGAGACAAAGAGTGCCACATGTTAGGATCTCGTTGACGGTAAACCAACTGCATCGCCGTGCCTGCTCCGAGGTGGATCCACACGGATTCATCGTCGATCCTCCATAACCCGCAAACGAGGGCCCTCATTGGATGCCGCTTTCAATACATCATCCCTCCTTAAACATCTTTCAGAAGATTCCAATCAGAGTGCCATCCACTGTTGATGACGCCCCAATACGATCGCCATCCGACGCCGATTGACAATATGCATATCCCATCCACCAACGGAGTGTCGCAGGGGTTATGTTTTCCATACCACCGACACCGCACTTCTTCGTGTTTTGCCCCACTTATAGAGTGCGACTGGGTCGTATTCCCTCGAACGATACTAGATGTCGAGGTCGCAGCGATCACTGGAGATGAAAATTCTACATATAACTCGAGATGTGGTGATCCATCGCAAAATGAGTCTCCACCATTGCCTCAAGGCCCAGGACCTTTGATGTCGAATGCGCCATATCTCACCGGATCAACCAAGCGCAAAATCTATACTTAATAGATCGAACTTTCATCACGCTGTTCAATATTTTACGCCTAATTTTTGCTGTTCTACCAAATCGACGCGATTAAAACTCAATCGGCCGTGTTCTCGATAAGAAAACAACACCATTTTCGTGTCACGACTTCACCATCGTAGTAAATAACACCATTAATACGCTTCACCATTTTCAATTTTTTTTCGCTTGAATGCTTTCCGCTAACCAGAATGCAATTTGGACGAGTACCACTTAATTTTCACATCGAAGAAAAGTGCGGCCCACGCTGGGAGCGCCACATCGCTTGCATAGTGCACTGAAGTTGCCATTAATCGTTTGTTCAAACTCCTCAAAATAATTTGCGGAGACCACTATAAAGAAAAGGCCCACGCAGTAGCCGCTTTCTTACCACGGCTTATTCTCAAACGCCTCTCAAAATTATTTTGCCGAGACTACCAAAAAATTATTTTTTCACATTGCAAGTGGACGGAGATTCTTCAAAATCGCATCCACGCCAACGCGCTAGGTTTAAAATATCGACGAGAGCGCTTAGGCCACCTCAGAAAAGCGCTACCTCGGAGCTGCGTTGAAGTTGGCCCAAAGGCCCCCAAGACGCGCTTAAATAGCTTCCCCAAAACGCTACCGACGGACGCATTGGGGAAATGCCCTTTCCTATAATTTTTGAAACTGCCTTTCCATTTTTTTGGTATTTTTGGGATATTTAATATTATAATACATTTTATTTAACAAAAACACTTTAAATAAAAGAAACTTTTTAAAGAAAAATAATGGGGTAAAAGGAATCTGCATTCCCTGACTAACTATTTTCAAAGAAATCATGGAGAAGGAAGACTTTGAAGTTTGACCATTACTTTTCCATATTGGCTGGCTGGTGGGCTAAGGGTCTATTCTCTTAGTTTAGGTTAAATTCTATTAGTCTCTAGTATATTCAACTTGGGGATTTAGTCCCCATCCTTTAAATTACCATAATTTAATCTTTAGTATTTTCGTTAATATGCTTATACGAAGTTTTCTTTTAAACCCTGAGATTCCTAATTTTAACCTCAAGTTTCAAACTTTTTTTAAATCCACGTCACCCGATTAACAAAACTTTTTAAACGGTACTACTGATATAAACAAAGGTATAACATTTATAGCAATAGAAATTATGAAATTATATCTATAGAACTAACCTTCCACCAAATTGATTATAGTAAAGGACTAAAATCATAATTTAACCTTTTTTTCTTTGAGTACCGAATACTTTTCCAAGTTCTACCCTGTATATATATAAAGCTATGTTGCTATTTTTCAAAAAAAAAATCTCTTGTAGCTCTCAGCTATCTTAGTTTTTATCATTTATTTTTTAAAAAAAAAACCAATCAAATGACATGAACCCTAAACCAGCAGTATATGGATCCGTAAAAGGATCTACCTACTGCTAAAAACCCAAAGAAAAAATAGGTTGGAATAATATTTGATTTTCATGGACGCCATCTTCAACCTCGATGAAGCATCACGAGCTGAATTCCTGCATTTACTCATGCAATCAGCTGGCTGTTCTTACATTTGCTTATGGTCCTACTCTTTCGCAGCAAGCGAAGTATTTATCTATCTATCTCCTTCATCATCATCTTTTCTCTATATATTTTTTAAAATATATATATAAACACCATGCAGACATGGGTAAAGCATTTTGATCCTTTTAAATATTTGAAATTTTTGGGTAACTGGTGTTTTGTTTTGTTTTTCAAAACAGCTTTTAATCGGTTTGATGGGTGTTGTAATGAAGAGAACAGCCAAGCTTTGGGGTTGTTTCTTGAATATAAGCAATTAATATTTCGTCTCGAAAATAATAAGTATGGGCAAAATTTTCTTACATGTTCTTTCTTTTTTTTTTGAGGGGGGGTTCTAGTTTTAGACCGCCATTAATCTGTGGGAATTTTTGTATTACAGTGATCTAGTTCCAGGTTTTGCTTTTAAGAATAATCAACCTTACATTGAATTAAGGAACTGAGCTTCAAAACCGAGCATTCCATGAGACACAAAGGCAATTTTATCGGGTAATAAAATAAAATGCAAATTTTACATTACAAAAGAACTAACTGTAATAAATTTTGGTCTTCACTTGAAAATAACCAGACATATAACTCTGTTTTATTATTGCAGGTAGGATTAAGGTTTGTTTTCAAACCAATGTATGCTTATGGAGGTTTTAAACTTTTTGAATTACTTCGGCTTGATGTTAAGATTTCCCAAAGTAGTAGTTTTGAATTTGTGTCATTCTGATTTATTTACTCCAAGTCATTCTTCTTCTGATCATTTTGGATCCAATTTTTTAGGTTTCTGGTGAATCAATGTATAAATTTCAGTATTTTTGTTAATTATGCTCAAATTTTCGAGTCAAACCATTTTAAATTTAGGTCATTCTAATTTGTTTTGGTTTTGGTGAGCCAAGGTATCATTAAGTAGGTTTTAACATTTTCAACATATTTGAATTTGGACATTCTAGATTACTTATTTGAGTCATATCTTCGTTTGGAGTCATGTTAGATCCAACCTGTTTCGGTTTTGGTGAATCAATGTATAATTAAGTGTAGATTTTAAATCTTCGAGGTTTTAGGTTTATGATGTTCAAGTTTCTGGGTCAAGCTATCTATGCTTAGGGTCATTTGGGTTTCGATTTGTTTCAATTTTTATGATTTTGAGTTCGAATTTAATAGATTAAGAATGGTATGGTGAAATTAATAGAATAAATTTATATTAACATCCTTCGTTAAAGCTTTGATTGTATAAAAAATATAATCCTAACATGTACTTGATTATGTGTTATATAATTAAATATCACAGACGGCAATTATCATGCAGAAGGAGAGATTGAGTTAGGGTCGTCAAGTGTGGTACAAGTAATCAAAGATAAACTCTCCACATATTATAATGCCGCCATTGCTTTGTTTATTATATATATACATGTATATGTATATCTAATTTGTCAATAATTGTGAATGTATCATATTATCAAAGGTCTTAAAATTAGAATAAAGCCAATTGAATCGAGAATCAATTAGTTTGACAGTTCAATCATAAAGGCTAAACTAAAAATTAGATAATCGAGTCAAAACAATGTTGTTTGAATTAGATCGTCAAATTGAGCCAATTAGACTGAGAATAGATGAAGGTATCGATCTGAAGAAAGTTATTAGATCATTTGATCTGAAATTAATACAAATTAGTTAAACCAAACAAAAATATTGAACCGATTTTAATTTTTAATAATTTATTTAATCAAACCGATTAAATCGATAACTTAATTGGTTAGATCAAGGGTCCAATTTTGAAAAACTGGAACCTTGAACCGACTGGACTTTTCATTATATTTTTATTCAACCCTGATTTTATCTATTTTGTGTTTTAGGTGTTAGTTCAACTATTAAAACCAATTATTATTCTATTCAATCTAAAATGAGGCCTCTTCTTGGAGGATGGGCCAACCAGCCTGCCTGGCCAGTAAAGCTCCTACACACCCACAAATTCTTCACTTATGGGTCTACCAGCCCCTGGGTTTTAGGGTGATATCACCACTGGCCTACAAAAATCAAGTTCAAACTTTAAAAAATAATATTGTTGAAAAAAATTATATATTTAGATATTTAAAGATATGTAAAATATTTAATATTTAATTTAGATTTTAAAATTGATTTGAAAAGATTTAATTGTTACTATTATTATGTTTAAACTTTTAATGATTTTGTTAATAAAATAATATTAGTGTTTGAATTTGTTAAATTTTGTATTTGTCAAACATAGTCCTATAACGTGATTTAATTCAAGTTTTAGGGTTGATTGATGAAATTTAATTAGCAATATTATGAATTTTATCGAATAAACTCTAAAACATGAATTAAACACTAAGTTAACACTGCATCGTCATGTACCAAAATGTATTATTTTTTCAAATACAAGCACCTTGGACCAAAAATAACATGGGTACCTCATGAAAAATGTTAAACTCAAGTACCAAATTATGTATTAAACTTTTTTTGTATTAGTACCTAGAAATATTCAAGGTATAAATATATAAATTCAATATCGAATAAGTGTTGAGTGCAATGATAAAATATATCGTTTTCTTAAGAAAATAACGTAAATTCAAAATTTTAAAATATATTATTGATAGAAATAATCATAAACTTTAAAAAAATAATTTTTAAAAATAGTAAAATTTTAATTGAATGTTACCGATTGACAAAAGTATTCATTTTCTGTGGGGCACATGTATAGTATCAGAGGGGAGGGCACGGGCTACTACCAACCCGAAATTCGCTTTAAAAATGGGAGGTTCGTGTAAAATATAAGCCCGAAATATGGGTTTGGGTAAAAAATGATGCTCAGATATAGAAATGCAGGTTTCGTAAAACTTTTTGACTTGTTCTGCCCTAATACCCAAATTATATATTAAATATATATTTTATTTTTTATTAAATATACTTTTAAATTTACATATTTTTATTTGTTTTAAAATTTTTATTTAATGAAAAAGCAAAAAAATTATTTTTTATTTGTTTTTTGTTTTAATATTTGTTTTAAATTTTTTATTTAATGAAAAAACTTAAAGAAAAATAAAATGGTCCGAGACGGCGGGCGGCTTGAGTTTATCAATTTTTTCGGTCAAGTAAAATTTTATACACATATTTTGGGCTGTCGGGCCGGCCTAAAAATGAGCCTAATTTTATCTGGCTCGCCCAAACCTGCTCATGCCCACCTCTAGTATCAACATCATATGTAGTTGTTCATCTTAATTCAAATATGAGCTTCATATTTCTAAGTTTATCTATATTTGTAAATGGTTAACTTAAAAGCTAATTATTTCAAACAAAGCATGGAAAGTTTTTACCCACGTTTAAATTTAAATTTTGGTAGATGCCTTTAAAAAAAAAAAAAAACATATTATTTTAATGTTTTAATTATTATTTATTATTTAGTGATTTGATATTTTTTTCCTTATTTATGCGAATATAAACTTAACATATTTTTAATGCTAGTTTTTAATGTCATGCATGTAACATGTGATTCACAAATTTATTGTTTTAATTCATAAAATAAGTTCTTTTTTGAAAAATAAAATAAGATATTTTTATTTCATGTAATTAACGTAAAAAAATATTATTTGAATTGTTTAACGTATTTAAAATATATTAGTTATTTTGATAATTAAATATTAACAATAAAAGCTTCAAATCATAAATAAACTATGAATGAAAAATGAAACCCAAACTTTTCGTGATATTTTAGCTATTAATTTAATGAAAATACATGAATGCTAATATATCTATTTTGTGGTAGTAAATTTTAAATTTACATTAATGAAATACCAGTAAAATGTAATTCAAAAACAATTTAAATTATAATAAAAGTGTAATTTAACATGGATAAAAAAGGTCATTTAAAAATTTATTAAATTTCATTCAAAATTAATGGAGTTACATTTTAGATGGGATCCGACATTTTTGGGTTTAGATGTCTTATAACGCGTTTGAAAATCTATCTTTTAACTTCAAACGCATGAATTACTCAATTTGAGTTTGAAATCTCAAGTTATGATTATTTTAGTTAAGACTAGGCGATCGTAATTTCTGATTATTAATAAATTACAAGTTTTGGGCTTGTAATTCCAGTTTAATTCATATTGGGTCTTTTTAAACTTAATTTTATTATATACGAGCCCAATTTTTATTTATTCCGTATTTTAAATATTAAAAGTTCGGCTTCCATTTAAGCACTTTTATAAATGTTAGACCATTATATGACCACTTTGAAATGTTAAACCGTTAGGAGAACATCCTCTAAAAGGTTAGATTCCAACATTTAACCTTGTTTTTCCTCTTTAAGTAGTTAGATCTATGGCCTCATTGGTCTTTATTAGCACAAGACATAAGTACTCTAACATCCCAAATAATATAAGGTAATTCTTCTCACACTTAACCTTGAAATACGTTTTGTTTGTTTGCACTAATCGTCCAATGCCAAATATATATACGAAGATTATTTAATGTACTATTTGCATAAGTGTCATGCATCATAGTGATTAGTAAACATAATATCCTAACTGATAGTTATTAATATTTATTTATAATAGTTACAATTAATGTTTAATTATGTTTAAATAAATTTATTAATATTTATTTATAAGTCCTCTATTTATTTTATTTTATTTAATTTAATAACGATATTTTATATTATTATTCAGAGGTTACATTAAATCCTATTATACGTGTGTGGTGTTGGGGATGTAGAAATACAAATCACATGCGGTAGTTACGTTAAAGAGAAATAGCCAAAAGTCTTAACCGTTCAAAACATTTCTGTTTCTTCGTCTTCACTTGACTTTTCCAATATGGTAGGTAATTAGTAATAGTATTAATTAAAATAAGCTTGCTAATTATTAATGGAAAAAATACTGGTAAGACACAAGTTGAAGATGGAGCATGTATTAATAATTCTTCCATAAGTATTTTCTTCAAACAAAAATCAGTATGATGACCGAGTCTTCAAAATCAATAACATATTAAAATTATTAGGAACAACTAGGAAAAAAATTTTATTATAAAGTATTTTATATATTTTCACATATCAACATGAAATAAATAAATAAATAAACAACAAAGATTTTGCTTTCCTTAGATGTTCTTTCCTATTTAAAAAACACTTATTTCAAAAGTAACATTTAAGAAACAAATCGCTTCCTTTAATTTTAAGCTGTTTTTTCTTTCCCAAAGTATTTTTAGCTTAATTACTTTTTTACCCTCTAATAACATAGTTCTTTTCTTTTTTTTTCTCTTTAGTGATTAATTATAAATGTGTTAAAATCATTAATTAAAAATAAAAAAAATATTTTTAAAATACTAATTACAAATATTTAATGGTTATATTTAAAATGTAGTTTATATATTTTAATTAAATTTTAAAAGTAATTAATATTTATTTCTTAAAATATTTAAAATTTATATTTCATATATTAAAATATTAACAAGTTATAATAATTTTTTATATTCTTACTAAAATATAATAATATTAACTAATTTAAATTTTATTTAAATTCATATTTGTTACTTGATAATAACATGTCTAAAATGGACATTTTATTTCTCAAAGATTGACAAAGAATGCTAAACACTCAAATTTTAAACTAAACCTTTCAAAAGCACTTAAAAGTATTTTTCACAAGATTGTCAAACTAACCCTTAGTGTTAGTGACACACACTAAAATGGGAAAGAATTGTGTTCATACAATGGTAGACTCAATCCAACATGGATTTATAAAATTAGGCATGGTGTTTTAGGTCATTAAAACAATTATAAAAGTATTTTTCATATGTTTTATATGGTTTAATTTTATGTTATAATTGTTGTAAATGTATTTTTTATATAATATTAAAATTAAGAACTAGATAATGTGATTCAAATTGCGTATAAATGAATATTTGATAAAATATTAAAAAAAAAATATTATAAAAATTAATTGCAATATTATAATACATTTTATTTAACAAAAACACTTTAAATAAAAGAAACTTTTTTAAAGAAAATAAAAATGGGGTAAAAGGAAACTGCATTCCCTGACTAACTATTTTCAAAGAAATCATGGAGAAGGAAGACTTTGAAGTTTGACCATTACTTTTCCATATTTTCTTTATGGCTGGTGGCTGGGCGGGTCTATTCTCTTGGTTTAGGGTTAAATTCAATTTTAGTCCCTCTAGTATATTCAACTTGGGGATTTAGTCCCTATCCTTTAAATTACCATAATTTAATCTTTAGTATTTTCGTTAATATGCTTATACGAAGTTTTCTTTTAAAACCCTGAGATTCCTAATTTTAACCTCAAGTTTCAAACTTTTTTTAAATCCACGTCAACAAAAACTTTTTAAACGGTACTACTGATATAAACGAAGGTATAACATTTATAGCAATAGAAATTATATCTATAGAATCCACCAAATTGATTATAGTAAAGGACTAAAATCATAATTTAACCTTTTTGCTTTGAGTACTGAATACTTTTCCAAGTTCTACCCTTGTATATATATAAAGCTATGTTGCTATTTTTTCAAAAAACAATCTCTTGTAGCTCTCAGCTATCTTAGTTTCTTATCATTTATTTTTCAAAAAAAAACCAATCAAATGACATGAACCCTAAACCAGCAGTATATGGATCCGTAAAAGGATCTACCTACTGCTAAAAAACCCCAAAGAAAAATATAGGTTGGAATAATATTTGATTTTCATGGACGCCATCTTCAACCTCGATGAAGCATCACGAGCTGAATTCTGCATTTACTCATGCAATCAGCTGGCTGTTCTTACATTTGCTTATGGTCCTACTCTTTCTTGCAGCAAGCCAAGTATTTATCTATCTATCTCTCATCATCATCTCTTTTCTCTCTATATATTTCCTTTAAAATATATATATATAAACACCATGCAGACATGGGTAAAGCATTTTGATCCTTTTAAATATTTGAAATTTTTGGGTAACTGGTGTTTTGTTTTGTTTTTCAAAACAGCTAATCGGTTTGGATGGGTGTTGTAATGAAGAGAACAGCCAAGCTTTGGGGTTGTTTCTTGAATATAAGCAATTAATACTTCGTCTCGAAAATAATAAGTATGGGCAAAATTTTCTTACATGTTCTTTCTTTTTTTTTTTTTTTTTGGGGGTTCTAGTTTTAGACCAGTTTGCCATTAATCTGTGTGGGAATTTTTGTATTACAGTGATCTAGTTCCAGGTTTTGCTTTTAAGAATAATCAACCTTACATTGAATTAAGGAACTGGAGCTTCAAAACCGAGCATTCCATGAGACACAAAGGCAATTTTATCGGGTAAAAAAAAAAATGCAAATTTACATTACAAAAGAACTAACTGTAATAAATTTTGGTCTTCACTTGAAAATAACCAGACATATAACTCTGTTTTTATTATTGCAGGTAGCGGGGATTAAGGTTTGTTTTCAAACCAATGTATGATTATGGAGGTTTTAAACTTTTTGAATTACTTCGGCTTGATGTTAAGATTTCCAAAGTAGTAGTTTTGAATTTGTGTCATTCTGATTTATTTACTCCAAGTCATTCTTCTTTCTGATCATTTTGGATCCAATTTTTTTAGGTTTCTGGTGAATCAATGTATAAATTTCAAAGTTTTTTTGTTAATTATGCTCAAATTTTCGAGTCAAACCATTTTAAATTTAGGTCATTCTAATTTGTTTTGGTTTTTGGGTGAGCCAAGGTATCATTAAGTAGGTTTTAACATTTTCAACATATTTTCGTTCATGACACTCAAATGATCAAGTCAAGTTATTTTGAATTTGGACATTCTAGATTACTTATTTGAGTCATATCCTCGTTTGGAGTCATGTTAGATACAACCTGTTTCGGTTTTTGGTGAATCAATGTATAATTAAGTGTAGATTTTAAATCTTCGAGGTCATTTTAGGTTTATGATGTTCAAGTTTCTGGGTCAAGCTATCTATGCTTAGGGTCATTTGGGTTTCGATTTGTTTCAATTTTTATGATTTTGAGTTCGAATTTAATAGATTAAGAATGGTATTTTTTATGGTGAAATTAATAGAATAAATTTATATTAACATCCTTCGTTAAAGCTTGGATTGTATAAAAAATATAATCCTAACATGTACTTGATTATGTGTTATATAATTAAATATCACAGACGGCAGCATTCATGGCATGCAGAAGGAGAGATTGAGTTAGGGTCGTCAAGTGTGGTACAAGTAAGCAAAGATAAACTCTCCACATATTATAATGCCGCCATTGCTTTTGTTTATTATATATTTACATGTATATGTATATCTAATTTGTCAATAATTGTAGCTTAACATGGAGATGGAGATGAGAAGTTTCTTTCAGAAGATCAGCTTCCTCAATCAACTGACCAGAATAGGCCGTCTTCGTCTTCGTCGTCGTTAAGATCGTTATCGACGAGTAGTCCGGATTCTTCTTTGATCTTCAACGTCCCAACCACTCATGAACCCGCGCCCTCTTCCTTGCAACAAGCCGCAATCACTCCTCCTCGATCAACGATCCGCGTCGAGCCATGCAAGCCTTTTCTCAAACGCGGAGCAACATTCCGCTACCGACGTTGGAGGGCGAAAACGCCGCAATGACGAGAGCGATTCTCGCCGTTTTAACTTCTCTTCTTCTTCTTCCTCCTTCGACTCCTTTCATCGAAACCAAAGTTTACCTACTAATTACCGGCTAAACCCAAAGCTAGGCGTTTAGCGCTACGCGACTGGTTAGCGCTGCCCGGCGACGACGGCGAGGCCAGCCGTACGAGCTCAAGCTATGATGAAAAGGGCCATTTTGTTTTATCGAAAATTCAATTTAGCGAGGCGCGAACAACTACAGCGAAGCCGCCCTGGCCCCACTAGCAACCAGTTGCACCATATGATGTCGGAACGGAAAAGAAGAGAAAAACTCAATGAAAGTTTCGTGGCATTACTATCCGTTCTTCCTTCAGGCACCAAGGTACCTTTAACACCATTCCTCCTTAATCACATTTCTTATTTTCTTTATTTAAAATCTTAATCCTAAATTAAAGGGATAAAATCATATTTATTTTCTTTCTTCTTAATTTTTCCCATCTTAGTCTTAGCTCTAACTTATCACTATTTCTCAATTTGGCCTTTCATTTTTAATATTTTTGTATTTTATATAATTTTTACGACACAATTTCAAAGTAGCACATCATCACTCTTAAACAAAATCCCTATTCAAGGGTCAAATTGAAAAAAAATCAAATTTTGAGACTAATGTGAACTAAAAAGTTCTGAGATCACTTTATCCCTAATTTAAACAAGGTAATTTAATTTTTCAAGTATAAGGACTAAATCTCAAACTTTGTTAAAATACAGGGATTGATGATAAATTTAACCATAATTTTGTTGGGTATTGATGTAGAGACAAAGCATCTGTGGACGACGGCGAGGGAATACTTGGTTTCATTGAAAGCTCAAATTATGGAACTCAATCGGCAAAACAGTTATTAGAAGCCCAGATTTTGCCGTCCAAAGGAGGAGCTGCTGCAATAGAAGTTAATGATCCATCAAACGAGAGAGTTAATGTTCGGGTCATACCGTACCCGAATCAACATCCGAAGAAAGACTAGCCGACCTGAGAGTTACCGTCAGAGGTGAACGACCGATCGTCGATATCTTAATCCATTTGCTTGAATTCCTGAAGCTCGATAGACATGTGAGCTTGATGTCCATTGAAGCTAACACCGGTGTATCGGAATTTGGCTCCGTTAATCTTGTTAGCTTGAGACTCAGAATCAAGGTATGCAAATTCTGATTGGTTTTGGATTGATTAATTTGAGTTTAAGTTATTTTGAGTTTAAATTAATTTTAGTTCAATTTAATTTTTAGGTTTGATACCGGGTTGGAGTGGTTTCGAATCAACTTGAGACTAGATTTGTAAGTTGAAGGGATGTTAGTTTCGGTCGGATTAATGTATTTGGACCTTCCGAGTTATTTTGGGTTGGTTATTGAAAGTTCGAGTCAACTTTTATTTCGGTCATTTTGAGTTTGGGTTATATAAGCTTAATTCATTTTTGGTTCAAGTTTACTCAATTTTGTTAGTTGAGTTTTGTTAAATACTAAGTTTAAATTATTTTCTACTACTTGTTTGAATCATTTCAGTTAGTCACTTTTAAGTTTGAATAACACTGAATCTCCGCACAAGTTAGAGAGAGCTTAGTTTTTTAAAAAAAAGGGTTTTAGTGAGATTTCTCAAAACAAATAAATTAAAGATTTAATGAAAATTGTTTTTAAAAATAAGATTTGGTTCAAATTATTTGGAATTTCAAGTATTTTAAGTGAAATTATTTTAAATTCAAATTTGTGAAAATTTTGTAGGGCGATGGATGGATGAATCCACCTTCCAGGAAGTGAGAAGGCTAATCACAGACTTGGCACAGTGATTTAATCACCCTAATTGAAGTAGTCAAACTATTTTTTCTGCGGTCAGCAGCTATAATTTGTTTTTCTTTAATACTGTAATCATATTCATTGACATTTAACCATTATAATATATAATTTTAAATTTTGATCGGATTATTCTAGTGAAATTTTCTATTTTCTATAACCATGTTATCGACGTGAAATTAAAACATGTATTTACGATAGATAATTTTGATTTTAATGACACATCAAAACCAAAACATCCATGTAGGCATAGATACGCTTAAAATTTAATCATCGTGTTTTAAATATACTTCACTTAAATTAGAAAATCGTTTTGAACTTTGAATCATAGAGTGAGGACCACTAGAGCAATTAAACCTTATCAATCAAAGCTTTGCATGTAAAAATGAATTAGTTTGATTTTCTAAATGTATGACTAAATAAATTGTCGCCCAAATTGACTGAAAGTCTATGGATGACGTGGAAAATATGAAAGCAACCCTGTTTTTGAATGAGCTAGCAACCCACCTATAAAATCCAAGAATAAAACTTTTAACAATATGCATTCAAAGTTGGTCCAAATGTCAATAATACTTTACTTTTCAGTACAATCAAACTATTGAAATTGAATTCCAGGTGGGTTGGCTAGCAACAGGGGGAGCGAGGGCTGGTATGTGCCTCAACCTCTTAAATGTAAAATTATTATTTAAATTTTTAAATTTTTTAAAATTTTAAATTAATAAAGGTAAAATTATATTTTAGCCTCCTTAAAATTATTATAAAATTGATTTAATCCTTTACAAATTATAAAGATATAAACTATAAAAAATTAAAATTTTATCCGCCACCGCTAAAAATTGTCTCTTTGCCTTATATAGTAATGTATACCATGGAAATTATGGAATATTTATATTGTATTTAAAATTTTAATTGACTTATTATTACAAGTCAATTGGGTATCAATTTAATTAAAAAATATTTATTTTAGTACTTTTATAAAATAAATTATATTACTACGAGGTTATTTCGTTTTTTGTATTTTTATATAAAATATAATAAGACTTGAATCTTTGGCTTTTACATTTTAACTCTATCGTTTTACCTAAAACTTTATTTTATTTTTATCGTAGTACGTATGGTGTGTCATAATATATATAGTTGGAATTATGCATGTGTAATACCATGTTTCACAATTTAAAAGGTACAATGTTAAATTATGGTTTTAGTTTTTTATTATGTTAAAATTACAATTTAATCTCTTTTTTTTAATTTGATTTGATCCACCTTTTGTAATGTTATTAGTAAGTCCGCATCGTTATAATTAAAATGATTTTTTTATACAATAGAATCTCGAACTCACACACTTATACACACAACCAAGTAAGCTACCACCCACTTGTAGATTGATCTCATGATTTTGGGGATATGGTGAACACTCTTTAATAGACTAAATGTTGGGTTCTAAATTGTATGCAAGCCAAAAATTTTTTAGGGGGCCGGATGAAATTTTAATTTTTATAATTTATAAAGGATTAAATCAAATTTTTATTATTTTAGGGGGCAAAGTATAATTTTACCTTTACTAATTTAAAATTTTTAAAAATTATAAGGGCTAAATAATAATTTTCTATTTTAGGGCCGGGCCCATGCCAACCCCTAAATTCGCCCGTTGTAATTAAAATGATGATCATTAATTTAATTAGACATTTTAAAACGAAATGTTTAATTATTGTTTTGGTCTCTTATGCTAAAATAAATTTTGGATTTAATCCTTTTACTTTAACTTGACATAATTTAATTATTTATTTTTCGTTGTTATTAATAGGCCTAAATTGAAAATCGTTAATTGTTATCGTTAAAGTGATATATATATATATATATATTACTATTATTCAATCATGCAATTAGGGTTACGTGATAATAAATTTATTTGTCAAGTACAAATAATTTTGTTTATTAAAAAAATCATATAATGGAACTAAAAAATGATGTTGTCAATTTGGACTTACTAATAATATTGTAGAGGTAAAAAAATCAAATTATGCCAAACTAATATAAAGAGATTAAATCTTAAGTCAGATAATAACAAGACTAAAACTTGAATTGGGATTTTTTTTCTAAATTATTTTTAGTGTTTATAGCATTAAAAGTATCACGGAGGTCATTATACTATGAATTAAATTGAATTTTGCCTCTCTACTCAAAATGAATAATTAGTCCTTATATGTTAGACTAAAGAGTAAATTGGTCTTTTGTAAAAATTTCATCAATTTTCTATTGCTAAAAGCTTCTGTATATGATGTTACTACGGACACGTCCGCACACCGGTGTAATTGCTGTTATTTCGTTTACACAGTTTTAATAGTAAAAATGGATGAAATTTTTAATAGAAAAACTAATTCACTTTTAATCTATCATATAAGGTCTAATTTACTTTTTTTAATAAACTGGGCAAAATATAATATGATTTCTAGTACAAGGGCTTCCATGACACTTTTACCCATTTATTTTTATTTTATTTTTGAAGGAACTTATTTTTCTTATTTTAAATTACAAATAACTTTTCTTTTCCTCTTCTTCTTTGGTTTCTTGATCTATAATGTAAAATATTTTCACTCATTAGCATATATTTCATTTCTATTTCACTTCATAAATTATGCTCTTCAAATTTCGAAATTTCCTTTTACCCTAAAATTTATAGTTTTTACAATTTAGTCCCTACTTAATTCAGCCATCAATTGAACTAATTTTTCTCAATCAACACTTTATTCTATCATTACAAACTATTTTACAACCTTTGATATTCTGAATTTCAAGACCAACCTCTAATTCACAACTTTTTCACAATTAGGTCCCGAATATCATTTCCATCAAAATCACTTAATAAAACCACCTCATAAATATCGTTGTATTTGGAGTCAAATTACATTTTGCCTTTATCGTTAGATTAAAAAGTAAATTGGTCCTATTTGTTAAAAAATTCATCTATTTATACTTTTAAAAATTGACATGGTGATGAAATAACTAGATCACAACATGTGGCGTACCACATGTAACTCATGTTGAGTTACAAAATTAGTATTTAATATTAGAAATTTATGAAATTTTTAACAAAAGGACCAATTTATTTCTTGAACTAATATATAATGACTAATTTACTCTTTTTTTTAATAGAAGAGATAAAATATAATTTGACTCTTAATACAAAAACCCTACTACACTTTTACCGTGAATCAAAAAAGTAGAAAGATTATAAATTTATGAAATGAGCAAGATATAATACCTTTAATCTCATCCTCCCACAATCCATAATTATTGGTGGAAGGAAGATCAGGGCTTATTAATCCAACATTTAAACCCAACTTAGCTGACTCTGCAGCAAGGGCAAGACCAGCTGGTCCACTGCCAATGACCACTTGTTCTAGTATATTATCTCCGATTGATATTGGTGGTAACTGTGGAATAATATAATATTTATATGTTACTTTAAAAGATAAATATATATATATATATATATATATAGGTATAATGTTAAATTTTGATATTTATTTATTTTATCTCTTTGATTTTTTTATCACTTTGAGTTGTAAGCTTTAAATTATAGTTAATTTGCTTTTTTAGGTAGAAAATTTTATTGAAATGTTAAGATTTTAACGGTAGTGATATTATAATTTATATGGCATGGTATTCTATATATACTTCATAAAATAAAAATTAAATTAAATTTTCAAATAAAAATAATGAATAATAATAAATTTAGCTTTCAATGTTTATTTTTTTAATCAATTTGGGCTTTTTTTAAACTAAATTTGATCTTCAACCTTCTAAAATGAATCGAATTTGACCATCAACCTTTTAAAACTTAGACAAATTTCCGCTTGGAGTAACGGGTCATAATTCTCATAACTAATTTTCATTCCTATTTCATGACCTTAATTCCCCCTTAGAAATATTATAAAAAAAGATCCCTAAATTATAGGATAGAGAATAAGTTGGTTAAACCCATTTAATTGATTTAATTATTTCCATAATTTATTTTTTCCATTAAATCTGTTAAGGTCTGTATAAAATAAATATATGTAATATGAGTTGATTAAATTTATTGATGTTTTAATATAAATAATTAAATTATATATCATAATGTGATGTGTCAAGTCGGGTCATAAACTTATTTTTTAAGTAATAGTAAGACATGAGCTCAAAAATTTTACTTAAGGTTGCTATTTTAGTTTTGAAATGCTTTTGAAAAATTCAGTTTGGAAAAAGTGATCTTGTAAAGTATTATGAAAAATATGGGTTGTTCATTTTAAGTGTTCAACATTATTATTAAAAATTTTAAATATAATTTAATATAGTTATACATAAAATATCATTTTAAATAGTTTGATATATGATATATTTTGAAAAATTAAATATAATAATAAATAATATTTGAGCAATTTAATATAATAATTCATAAAATATATTTTTAAAATTTTAAATATATTTTAAATAATTAATGTAAATAAAAATATTTTGATAATTTATCTTTTTACGTTTAGATGAAAAAATATCTGTCCACTATAATTTCATATTTTCAATGTGATAAATTTTATAACTAATTTCCATTCTTATTTCATGACCTTAATGTCCGCTTCGCGCAAGTCTATTTCAGTTAATTCGACTTTTTATTAAATCATTGATTAGGATTATTTTATCAATTATTAAAATTTATAATCAATTAATTTAATTGACTTATATATTATTTTAATATATAATAAATATTTATCAATTATAATGCTTTTAATATATATATTAGGTCTTATTTTAACAAAGCAATTAATATTAATTTAAGAGTATTTTTGTCTTTTTATATAATATTTACTCAATTTTTCCATTTGAACCAAAGTATTATTAAATATTAATATTAATTTTAAATAAATATAAGTTGATTAATGGAACAAATCAATTGATGTTATGTTGATTCGGTTAAATAATCAACAATACTAAAAATCGATAGATTCATTTGTAATAAGATGATGATTATCATGTTACTCACAACTGAGTAAATTTAATGGCGAATAAAACACTACTTTATACACTAAAAATGGTCTGATCTCCGAAAGTGAGAGATTTGGTTGAATAGAGTTTTTAACTTAATCAATCATAATTTCAAATAATAGACTTATTAAATTTTAAAGTATAAATTGACTTGACTTCATCTTCATCGGCATTTTTATGAAATTAATTAACAGTAACCAAAAAAACTTAAAAAAAAAAGTACGAATAAAATGAGTAGGGAAAAAGAAATGAAAACCTTGTCCGCTAACTTCGATTGCTCATCCATTTCCTTGTGCTGTTGCATTTGAACGAAGAGAAGTTGAGATCCGCCGGCTTTTACGTAATCGTCTTCATCGGCGAAACGTTCCTTAACCGCCACGTAACTCTCCCTCGCCGCTCCGCTACCACTCACCTCCAACGAAATCAACCGTTGATTATTCGAAACCGCCATTTTCGTACTCACCGGATCTGTTCTCCTCCGAGACCTCCAAGTGGCGGACTTAGAAACCGCCACGGCCGCGAAGTTCCGAGCTCCGACAGACGTCGTTATCATCATCACCACTGAAATTGACAAATAAAAATAATTTAAAAAAAACTCTGTCTCTCTTCTTCACGTCGCCATTGTTGTTTTCCTTGAATGAAACGAAGTGCGGATATTGAGAACAAAAGGAAATGATTCTTCTTCTTGTATAAACGGAAGAATTTTTGTTTTGTTTTCTTTTTGGTTAAAAGACATTTCCGATCAGTCCCTTTAAATTGAATCAATTAATTATTGTCAAATTCAAAAAGTAAGGAAAATCACAAAATTAACCTTTTTCTCAGTTGTATACAATTTTGATTGGTATATAATATATTTAGTCTTCAAAATTTACATTTTATGTCAATTTAGTCCTGACTCCTGATCATGGGTCGGGCCACCCGTTCAGGCCCGAAGGCTTACCCGAAAAATAAGAGGGTTTGGACAAAAATATAAGCTCGAAAAATAAACTTTGACAAAAAAATAATGTCCGTTTTCTAAACGAGTTGGGACTCGTGTAGGATTTTATGCCCAGGCCCGACTCGACTCGACCCGGTTTGTTTCGCTGATGTGTTGTTGCAGTTTTGGTGTTGTTTTATTGTCATTTCGCTATTATGTTTCTACTATTTTGTTATTATTGTTTGGACATTGTATAACTCTTATTTTATTGTTAATTTTGCTACTATTTTAGAAGTTGATACTTACTAAGTTGCAACTATATTAGTATTATTTACTTTAATGTATCTTCAATTTGTTGGGAAATATTTATTTTGATGTTTTAGTTTATTTGATATATTATATTTAAAAATATTTTTATATAAAATAATCTAAAATAATAATATGAATGAGCCGAGTCGGACTCGAGTTTAGCATTTTTAATCTGGGTTGGGCTTAAGCAAAATTTTAGGCAATTTTTCAAGTCAGACCAAGCTTAAGCCTAAAATTTTTCACCAACTCGGCCCAATCCATGATCAGGTTTATTTAATAGAATGTATAAATATTACAAGTTATACTTGTTAAATAAATACTAAATTGATAGAATATGCAAATCTCATGAGTTAAATTTGGACTAAATTGATATAATGTGTAAAATTAAAAGTTAAATTTATTATTATATCGATAAAATTTATGTACAATTCATGAAAAATATTAACTTCGTAATTAATTGTCTTTAGTTACTTACTTTCAAAACTGATAACGATTAAATTATTCTATTCTTTTTTAGAATGACCGTTTTGCTTGATATTAAAATTGAGAAGGATTAAAATGGTATAATCACTTTTCTTTATATATATATTGTATTTTTGTTTATGTTTGAATTTTGCTCAAATGTTTAGCTGTCATCACTTATTCAATTGGACAACTCTTTGCAAAAAAAAAAAAAGCCTAAAACGCAGCCGTCTTAAATATTAATCTCAAATCCTTGCCAGCATGTGGATAATATCAAAATTACCTTCATCAAAATAGATATTTTATCCAGAAAAGTCGCATGAAGCTTTGGGGTTAATTCAACTATTAAGTCCCCATGTTTTAGATTGGTCTTCCACCTTTAAAATTAGGTGATTGACTTTGTAGTTTAGCTAAAAACTCATCCAAACAAGATTAGTAACAATGAACCAAACCTATCAATAACCTAAGTACTCTCTTTCAGATTTAGAAAAAAGTTATCAGATATCTTTTTTTCCTTTTGGAAGAAACAGGAGAGAACAATCAACATATTGATATTAGAAGACCCAAAAGATTCTTCTAATGTATCATTTCTAGGTCCAATGGAATTTTTAAGTATAGGAAGAAGCCCTGTCAAATAGAGATTTTTTTCTTTAGACCATATTTCGATTGTTAATACGATATATAAGAATCGCTACTACAAATAGTACTATACCCTTGATTGTGAAATATCAATTGCTTGTTGAACCTTATGAATTGCGTGAAAGTAGAACTCCAAATTCGGGGGTCCAAGAGTTTTATAAAACGTTCTAAAATTAGTGGTTTCACGAGCCAGATCTAATTTAACTTGCCCAAAATTTGCCCTTATCCACTCATATTTGTAAATGATCAACTCAAGTCCATTTTAATTCACCAATAGTATTATAGATTTTTTAAACTTTTGGGCTTGGACAAGTAGCTCCAAGGTATATGAATGTTTTATAAAATGTAAGTTCAAAAATTATGATTAATTGAAACCAAACTAAATTATATTTTTATTTAATATATTATTAATTTTATGTTTTATGATATGAAAATAAATAGTTTATATTTAAAATAATGAAAATAATTTGAGAGTTCTTAAAAACTATTTTTTTACAAATATTAATAAAAAATTATATAAATTTGTCAGACAACATTGAAAATATACATAAAATAATGTTGATTTTATCAAAATAAATTTAAAAATTAAAACAAAAATTAACCAACCCAACATAATCCAGTCAGCAAAAAAAAGGCAAAAGTCCACTCAGAAGCCATAAAAACAAAACGGTGCCGTAGTAAAGAGAGGCAAATTCTTGTCTTTTGTAAGCCGCCACGTGACCCGAGAGCATTCAAACCATTTCAAAAGCTGAAACGTCACCGTCGTTATAGAAAAGAAAAGAAAAACTAATAACAAAAATAATAATTAAAAAAAAAAACCTTTGCTGCCGAGTGGCGCTCACTGGCGGCAGTAGCGGCGGCTGCCGGAAGCAAAAAAATCGTGTAGCTCATCGTCGTATGTGATAGTGAGATGGGGAATCCAAAGCAGAAGTGGACGGCGGAGGAAGAAGAAGCATTAAGGGCGGGAGTGGCCAAATACGGCAAAGGGAATTGGAAATTAATTCAAAGAGACCCTGAGTTAAGCCCTTTCCTCTTTGCTCGCTCCAACATTGATCTCAAGGTTCCTTTTCCCTCTCTAGTATTTTTATTTATTTATTTATTTATTTATTTATTTTTCGTCGATTTTGAAAAAAAATAGGACAAGTGGCGGAACTTGAGTGGTGGTCCCGGCGGCCATGGTTCACGGGAAAAATCAAGGGCGTCGAAGCCCAAGCAGAGCTCCGACGGTTCGCAGGGCGCTGTTGTTGTTAAGCAAACTGCATTGCCTAAACCACTTGTTGATGATTCGTCGAAAAGCTTTGCTCCAAAGTATGTAATTTTTCTCTTTTTTTTTTTAAACCCCTAAAATGAATCTATTTGGTAAATTTGTTCTAATATGTTGACAGTTCTGTACTTGAATGAAGTTTTAGATTTAATCTCTGCACTTAGAAAAGTTAATTTCGAGTTAAAAATCTCAGTCTATTTAGTGATACTGTTATTATTTTTCGATAAAATTTGTAATCAATATACTCATGCAATAAATCATTATGAATTCAGTAAGCAATTGACAAATGATACTAATTGCGGCAATGATTGGACTAGAATTTTTAAACAGAAAAGTAATAATGTTCACAATTTTTGGGGACAAATCACAATGCTTTATGGTTAATTGATGCATAGGGTTTTGCTTCATGGAATATAACTCATTTAGTTTAATTTATCAAGAAGAAAAGGTTTCTTTTTCGTCTAATACAACATAAAAGGGTCTAGCATGCTGTTTATTTTAAAGATGTTTTGATGGTTTAGTGCTCTGTTGCTCTCTTTGTGATGAGCGTTTTGTTGTACTGTGATGTTTGACATAATTACATGAGTGTAGCCAGTACAATGACATGATTATTGAAGCCATATCAGCGTTGAAAGAGCCAAACGGATCAGATAACAGAGCGATTGTCGGCTACATTGAGGTAGGATTTAATTTTCTTTTTTGTCACCATTTCATTTTTTTTTTTTTGTATCCTTCATGTCCGTTTTACAGTCCATGTTTGGGGTTCGTGGCTGCCCTTCTTAACAATGTCATCTCCAAGTTTCAAACTTGCGTTCTCCCTTTGGAAGTGCAATGTGCCTTACCATTTCATGAATATTTATTAATTTTACATGTTGAAAGGTAGCTGTTTGATTAGGAAAAGAACCATTTTTTTTTATTTCATTCATGCCAAAAGTATATATGTGACAAGGGAAGACTTGATTTGTGCTCCTACATTTTGTATATGTCCAGATCAGTTTCTAGATATTGTTTCTAATCATCATCATGGTTGAACTTAATTTTGAATGAACCATACATGTTGTTATTGATGATAAGACTGAACTTGAGAAACTATACATCTCGTTATTGGTTTAAAGTTGTGTGTGATCAATGGCTGAACTCAGAATTTTCTCTGGCTAACTACAACCTCCATTAAGCTCCTTGCCTCATATAAATTCTCATTAAGACGCATGGAAATATAATCGATGGTTAACTTTGAATGCTTTGATGTGCTATTCAAATTTGCTAATGCTATATGAATTTTATGTCCATCTATCTCAACATCATAGCCTAGTTTATCATTAATTATGAGCTTACATTATCAAAATCGTGAGTACGTTATTTCCTTAATATAATACCAAATGCATGTTAACCTTGAAAACTTAGACATGGCATGGAAAGTCACTTATGCTTGACAATTTCTAGTATCTCATGAGTATGATATTTCCTTAATATATTACGCAGCAAAGGCAAGAGGTACCTCAAAGTTTTAAGAAGCAGTTATGTTCAAGGTTGAAAAGGCTGGTTGCTATAGAAAAACTAGAAAAGGTAAATCATAAATGGTTTTATCCTTCTTTTTATCAATTGCCATTTACTAGTATTATTCCTACTTAAAGGGTCACATATTGTGGAGCTGACTTTGGGTTTCTTTGGTGTTCCATGGTCATGGCACTTCTATAGTAAGATCAAAAGCAATCTATTGAAATGAGTTCTGGGCAAGAGACTGAATGACCTTTAATATGTTTTTTTTATTCATTGGAATGGAAGGAAAATATAACTAGACTTAAATTGCTGATATAACTTTTTTCTAAACACATAAATGTACTTATTCTCTGTCAATGTGATTTTTATTAGTAGAACTGCTTCTGATAGATTCATTCAATCGAGTAGAACTTTGTTGCCTTATAATAGCAAACTGTTATGTTTTAGAGTTAGCCCAGTCATTTAAATGATCCAATCACTCCTAACCCTGTATTCGACTTATCATTCTCGGGATCAACATAAAGGAACTTAGGGATGTCTATAACACTTACGGTATGCTTATTGTTCAAAATTTTTCCCCACTTCAAGGAACTTCAGAACCATTGGTCATCGAAGTTGAGCTAAAATAAGATTGACAATACTTGTGCTTAGAGAAGGAAACATTAGGTCTGATTATGGTTTTATTCCCTCTACTAAGTAGAAATTTGAGGAAGACATCTAAATTTATTATCGGTTGAATCTGGCCGACTGGATTTTCACATGACCTTAACTGTGTGCCCGAATAGTAGTTAAAAAAAATCCATATCATCACTTTAAGTAGCAGTTAAAAAATGTTATCAATTTGAACCTACTAATAACATTATAAAAGTATAGGAACCAAATTATGCTAAATTAAAGTATAATGACTAAATCCCAAAGTTTAGCATAGTAAAGGAGCTAAAACCATAATTAGGTATTTTCTTTACAATGAGTAAAAGCAACTTTAGTCAAAAGTTAATCCAATCATTGTAGGCATTCTTTGAATCAAGAAGAAACATATCTAAGTTGTGTAAATACCGGTAAGATATATATTTTTCTGAGAATAAAATTGTGTTCACAGTTTGTTTTGTTAGCTTAAACCCTATATATGGAATTTGTTTTGCTTTATCTTTGTAATAATGCAGGTGCAAAATCGGTACAAGATACGAAAAGATGAGACATTCGGGATGAAGACGACAAGCCCAAAACAAAAAGGCACGAAGCTTAAGCAGTCGCAAAATGCTGGTCATACAACTTGCGATGCAGTTGAAGAAGCTTCAATGACTGCTGCCTACCTCATTGCTGAAGCAGAAAATAAGTCATTTGTTGCAGCTGAAGCAGTTAAAGAGGCAGAAAGAGTCTCGAAAATGGCTGAAGATGCAGATTCACTACTACAGTTGGCCAAAGAGATTTTTGAAACATGTAATGTTTCTGCGACTCTTCATTTTTTTTCAAGTTCTCGTGTTTGATACCATGCTCGATCCATATATGGACATACATATGAGGATATCACTCTTCAAACACCCTTAGGATTCATAGAAAATGTACTAGAAAAAATAAGTCTAGACCTATCAATTTTGACTGGAACTTAAAAACCTTGCCCAATCACCTGAAACCTGAGCTCGATTCAACCCAATTTGATCATAAATTGTCACTAACTTGAATCCTCCCAGCCTGAACTTGAAACTGACCTAAACCCGAAATGATACCACCCCAAAAACTCGAGCATTAAACTGACTGTGTTGAACCCAAAACCAAAATGATCAAAACAGTTAAAATAATTTATATTTACTTGATTCAAAACCAACTCAATTAATCCAATTAATGGTAAAAGTACCATGGAGAGCCCTTTTTATTCAAAAAAAAAAAAAAGGTAAATTAGTTCTTGTCCGAGATCAAAGAGCAAATTTATCTTTTCTGTTAAAATTTTATTCATTTTTACAGTTAAAAATTAGCGTGGCTGACAGAATAATCAGATAATTATACATGGCGTGTTACATGTAACTTATGCTGATGTGCAAATACCACTTTTTAACAATAGAAATTGATTGAATTTTTAACAGAAAAATTTTGTTTGCTCTTTAATCTAACTTGCAAGGATTAATTTCCCAATTTTTTAATAGAGAAGACAACATAAACTTAAACTCGGCTTTTATGATTTTTTACCCCAAGTTGAACACATTCTTGTACTCAACACTCACATTTGAAGGTCAAATAAACTTCATGATGAACACATACCCGGATTTAGCACTTTCAGCCCATACTTTTGTTTCTTTTTAGGCATTATGTTTCCATTCTTATGAATTTTGCATCTTTTCATTTGGTTTTTGCAGGTTCTCAAGGTGAAATTGTGCTGGTGGCATAATAGGACATGATAGAGATGATGACCCCTCCCCCCTTCAATTAGAATATGTATATAGTGTTTTCTCTTGTTTCTCTCCAGATTTTAACTTTGACTAATTTGTATGACCGACAAAACTCGACTATTTTGAATATTTATTAATTTAAAATCATTTCTGAAATATTTATAAAGTACAAAGTTATGAATGAGTTAAAATTTATATAATATTTTAGATTTAATTATTGAAAAAATCATGGTCAGAATCGAATCTACCAATAGAATCAGTTGAACTGAATATTGGTGTACTAATATCATAAAATTGGAAAATGGTTGAACTGAGAAAAATCGGTGTTATAATTTTAATAAAAGCTTACTATATCATTTATTATTTTTTAATTTAGTGCTTATATTATTTTTGGTTCAATATAACACTGTATTTGGCAATTGATATCAGAGTTAATGTTCTTAATTAATTTAATTTTTTTGAAATAATGAAAATTCGTAATTAATTAATAATATTAATAATTTACTTTCATCAAATTTTAAAATTAAAATCGAAATCAAATCAATCTTAAGATAAAATCACAAACATTTTTATTTAAGAAATTAAATATAAAATTAAATAAATTTACAATAACTTTATTTATTCTATTACAAAATAATGAGAATTCAAACTTAATAATACTAGCAATTAACTTTTATTAAATCAACACTAAAACTTGAATTAAACTCTAAAAGGTAAATATTGTTACCTCTGGATACTAAATTGTATAATTTTTCTTAAATATAAGAATCATGTTTGATCAAAAAGTAAAAAGTAATACAAGTATCTTACTAAAAATGTCAAATTTAGGTATCAAATAATATGATAGCCTTTATAAAATTATATTTACATCAAGGTTTTCGGAATTTTATCGGTGGTTGAATTAGCCAGATCATTGATTTCTCGATTCAATCAGTTCCATTAATAATAATTAAAAAATCATTAAAATATTAAAATTTCAGTTCAACCGGTTTAATACTTTTCTTCGAACTAGTATTCGATTGGCTCCAAATTCAACTAGTCAGACCAACCAGGTCGATTTGGTTCAAACAACCTTGATTTGTGTTTCTATCATTTGTGTTTATTAATTTTTATGATTTTTTTGGAATGATTTTATTTTATAACAATTCAATCAATAATGTAATAGTTGAATTGAAAATTGATAATCAGTCCATTTCATCATTGATTTGGTTGTTCAATCATTAAAAAAAGGGTTAAATTATAATTTGAGGCTTAAACTTGGTAATTTTTCTTATTTTAGGTCTAAACTTTTTTCTCGTTCAAGTTAAGTCCTAAACTTAACAATTGTTCCGATATCGAGATTTGAACTTGGTAACTTTTCCCACATTGGACCTAAACTTTTTTTATCCAAGTTAAGTTTTGAACTTGACAATTATTCCCATATTAGAGCAGAACTTTGGGACTTTTAAAGATTAACTTGGACAAAATAAATTTCAAGTTTTAATAAGAGAACATTCGCCAACTTCATGACTTAACTTGGACAAAAAAATGTTTTAAGCCCCAATGTAGGAATCATCGTCAATTTCAGGACTTAACTTAGATAAAAAAAATTTCAAGCACCAATATAAAAAAAATTATTAAATTTAAACCCAAAATATGATTTAACCAAAAAAAAAAAAAAATCCCACCATCCGAATGTATTTGTCACCTATCTGAAGGTATGGTGGATTGCATTTTCTTTACCTTTTGTTGAATGGGACAGCTTTAATTATCCCAACAATTAACTTTTTCCATAGTTTTGATTCACACTACTAATTAATTATTAAATTTCGACACAAAGAATATATTAAATGAATCCATTAAAATGGTCTAATAATATCCTAACATCATTAATTTTTATTATTAAATGAAATATTAGGGATTTAGGGCCAATTGATTTGCTTTATCAACCTACATTGATATGGTTGGGATTTAGATTTACTACATGAATTTTAAATTAAAAATATGGAGATTCAACCAAAGTCTTAAAATTATAAAAATTGATTTAATCATTTACAAATTATATATATATATAAACTATAAAAAATTAAAATTTCATCCAACCCCCTAAAAAATTATTCTGGCTTCGCCCCTATCTTGCGAAAGTAATAGTAAAGGTAAGGGGCTTAGCCAAGTCTGCAATATAACCCTTAGCCCCTTGGATAAATGGAAGAATACAATTATCAATTATTTAACTTTAGGTCTTTAAACAAAAGTAATTATATTTGGCATCTCAAAAATTTAAAATTTTAATTTTGAGTTCTTTAATATCAAATTATTGTCATCACTTGTATATTGATATCTTTTTTGGGTCCCTTATAATCCACGTGTTTAGTAATGGGAGGTTGTCTATCGAGTCATGGAGGAGTTTTGACATGTGTACTTTTTATGTGATTAGAGTATATATGGGCGTAGTTAACGAGGCCAAGCAGTGGTTTTAGCCCCAAAAATAATAAAATTATTTTGTAACCTATTTAAAATTTAAAAAGTTACGAGTTAAAGTAATGATGAATTTACAATTTGACCTTCAAAGTTTTATGATTTATCTCTAACTTCTATGATTCAATTTCCTAGTTTCATCCTTGAGATCTCCATGTAAGTTCGGATGTGATTAGCAAGGACCAATTAAGTAACATTTTTCTTTCTTTTGTATCAAGCAAAGCGAATGTGGTAAAAACTGTCTAGAGGTAATCATGGGTTGGGCTATCCGGTCCGGTCCGGCCCGACGGCCCACTCGAAAAATGGGAGGGTTTGGGTAAAAATATAAGCCCGAAATATGAGTTTGGGCAAGAAAACGGGCCGGGCCTCGGGTAAAACTTTTTTGCTCAAGCCCAGCCCGAATTATATATTAAATATATATTTTATTTTTAACCAAATATACTTTTTAATTTTACATATTTTTATTTTTTTTTTTGTTTTAATATTTGTTTTAAAATTTTTATTTAATGAAAAAAGCTAAAAAAAATTAATATAGGCAGGGCCAAGCTCGGGTTTATCAATTTTTTTTGGGACTAGGCTTGAACAAATTTTTAAGCCCATATTTTGGACTGGGTCGAGCTCGAGCCTAAAATTTTGACTAGACCTAGCCCAAACCCGCCCGACCCATTATCACCTCTAAAACTGTCCAATTAGACAAAAAAAATTGATGATTTTTGGATTTTCTTAGTGTTAGATTAGATCCAAAAATTATTTCGAGGTTTCCAAGTATGCTTCTTCTTGATTTTAATGATTATATTTGTATGCTTCAAGAGAATATTAGACAGGGCAATGGGAACTTTTTACCTAATGGTAAAATTTTCCTTAAAAGGTAAAAAAAATAACGAGGAAAACTAAAAAGATAGTAACGTATTCAATTTTTTTTTCATAAATTATCGACACAACAGTGAAAATAAAAGGTCAAGTTTGAAGTTAATCACTCAATTATACGAAAAGTTTTTATTTTATCACTAAATTATAAAATGTTATGATTTTGTCACCCTGCTAAATGGCTAAAGGAAAGATAATGCATTCTTTTTAAGTTCATATAATAATAAATTTAACCTTCAATATTTACGTATTATGTCAAATTGGTCATAACTCTAAAAATTAACCTTAATCATCTACATATTATTTCAATTTGATATTAATTTTAAATAATATATATAACTCAAAATTTCAAATTTTAAAATTTATGATAAATTAAAGTTGCATTAAATTTTTAGAATTATAAAATGGTAAATTCCACTAGTGATCACCCAACTATTAGTATTTTTTTATCACCCAACTATGAAAAGTTACAAAATGGTCACCCAACTACTAGTGAATTTCTTTTTTATCACCCAACTATAGAAAATTACAAAATGGCCACCTAACTATTCAATTTTGTCATTTTTTGTCACCGGGCTAGGGTAGTAGCTTTTAGAATTGGCATAATAACAACTTTAACCCTCAACATTTATAAACATGTCAATTTAGTCTTGATTCTAAAAAAAAATTTAAACTTCAACATTTACATATTGTGTAATTTTATTTTTATTTTTGCAATTTTGCTTTTCTTTATGACATCAAAGGTTAATTTTAAAACAATGAGGAAAAAATAAAATTATTATCTTAGATTTTTGTGTTTTCATTTCTTGTGTATTTTCAATCAAATTTAGTTGATAAATTTGTTTTTTAACTTTTAGGGAAAGGGTCACAAAAAAAAAAGTAAAAGCGCAAAAAGACCAAATTACACAATGTGTAAATGTTGAGTATTATATTTTTAGAATCAATACTAAATTGACACAATGTATAAATGGTGAGGGTTAAAGTTACTATTATGCCAAATTTAAAATTTTCATCGTTAGCCTTCGGTGACCAAAAAGAAAATTACTAATAATTAAATAAAATTTTGAATAAGTTTATTACATAATTTGTCAATATTTTCATAATTTTTAATTATGGATTAAATTTTCAAATAAATTATAAGTTTAATCATGTAAAAATTTGGCAATGTTGTATTTTTATTAGAATTCATTTTATCGCTATTGTTGTATTCATTTTCATAATATATTCTCACTACAATACTTAATTTCACAACAACCACAATTTTCATTCTGTTAAAGGAGGTTGACGTCTTCAAAATAAAATTTTAAAGTGTTATTCGTTAGGCAGTTGACCGAATCCCCAACAATGTCAAGTACTATTCCTTAGTAGAGGCTTTTGTCTCTCATACTTTGTCGAGAGCCAACATACCTTGAGCGATTACCCGATGGGCCTGGTTCACAAAGTCAAGGGTGTCTTGATTGGTGGACCTACAAAACTCAAGAGAGATGTTAGTGAATGAGGCAAAACCTTTATCAATCTAATAAGTTGTCTGATAAATAATATTAAGAAAACTTTTTTTAAAAGAGACTTTACTCATAAATTTTGTTTAAATATATTTTAATTTTACTGAACTTTATATTAATTTGACTCAAATTATAGTTAGTCAAATACGTTTTAGAAAAAAAAGTTTAAATGAAATATTTATGTCCTGATGGATTATTAGAAGAAGAATATCATCCTATAGAAAGAGAATATTCTGACAATTATGCCTACAAACATCACTTTAATTTTATTTTATTTATTTCATTTCTTTTGTTGTTTTTCTTTTATATATATATATATATATAGTTAGGTGGTGGGGAGATTCGTTCTATGGAAAAATTAAAATTATACATAAATTTGAATTCAAAGTGTAATTACATATATATAATTTTTATTTAAATATATATATAATTTTATTTTTATTTAATTATATATATTTAACTAAAAATATTAAATTATTTTTATATTAGATAAATATAATTATTTGTGTATGCAATATATAAACATAAATGATATTATATAAATAATTATGTTAATAATTTTTAGAATTGAATCAAATTAAAAATCATGTATAAAATTACAAAAATTAATATTCATATATAAAATTACATATTAAACTAAAATTCATGTATAATTCAAAATTTATTATTTTTAATAAATTACATTAATAATCACTTAATTATTAATAAATTTTTTTTTTATTATCTAACCGCTGAAGGTGCAAAATAACCTATTTATCAATCAATCATGGTGGCATAATACTTTAAGAAGAAGCACAAATTCCAAATTCAGATGCCACACAATATATTAATATTATATATATCAAGTGGGAGTTTGAAACATAACCAAAACCACTAATAAATAAAGGAATGTTTACACCTTTATTAATTTAATCTTAATTTTTAGTTAATTTAATAACTAACTCTTTAAAGAGTTGATTTACTTTTTAACGAAAATATTATTTTTAATCAAGTTGGAGTGACAATGCATAAACAGTTTATGTTTATTTAATATTAATATAATAATATTTGTATAACAATGTCAAAAAATAATTTAAAAATTATAAAATATTCAAAGAAATTTTAAAAATAAAAAAAAAATAAAAGTACGGGTTATTATATTTAAAATTTTAACATTTTAGCGTTAAAAATAACAAATTTATTTATTTTAAAATGTTGATTTTTTTAAAAGGATGAAGTCTAAATTAACTCAAAACGGACTAAATTGGCAAATATATATATAAAAATTAATTTATCATTAAATTTAAAACAATTGTTAAACGTAATTACTAGATATTAAAGAATCTTGGAGAAAAAAAAAATGCAGAAAGAAATAAGATAGGCATCAGAGAATGAAATAAAGAGAACAAAGGCATCAAGTTGTAGCTGAAGTTTTAAATTATAATTTTCTTTCCAACTAAGAAAGGGCAAACCGAAATTGAAATTGGAGTGCATTACGTAACACGTATTTGGTCCCTTTGACTTTCCCGTCACACAAAACCAACACGCATTGCTCCACCTCTTTAATTCTCCGTACGCACAACGCCAGACGACAAAAAAAAAACTTAAAAATTGTATGTTACGTCACTAAATATATAGAAGCATTTGTACACCATATTAGATTATATTTTTATTTTTTATTTAAAAAAAAGTAAATTAATTTATGTATATTAAATTTAAGAGAAAATTGATCATTTTCTGTTTTTTTTTATTTCTACTATTAAAGACTAAATAATCAGTTGTGTACCTTATTTTAATGTACATAGATTAGTTTTTAACAGTAAAAATAGATGAAATTTTTAACAAAATTACCGGTTTGCTCTTTGATCTAATGTATAGGGACTAATTTTCTTATTTTTTAGCAAAGGCAGTAAGATGTAATCCAACTTCTAGTATAAAGGTCTTCATGGTACTTTTACCTAGGAAATATAATACATAAATAATAGAATTAATGTTTTCAGAACTGGATCGATAATCCAATTGATTAATCCACCGATTCCCAATTCAACCGATTCTAAAAACAATGAATGAAATAATAACTACAGAGTTTGAATTCTAGTATTTGAGATGCAAACGAGGGGTTTAATACTACACAAGCAGTGAAAAGTTTTTATTTTACAAGTAGGGTTGAGATTTTGTAATATGTCTTATTTATTTTTTGAATACAATTAAATGACATGTGACTTGTGGAGTTAAAATTTTCTCGTATATGAATAAAATATATAAAAATTATTTTAAATATATAAAAAGTGTGATTTAAACTAGAGGTGTGCATGGGCCGAGCGGCCCGGCCTGGCCCGACTTTCGTAAGAGGGTTTGAGCAAAAATATAGGCCTAAAAATGGGCTTGGATAAAAAAATAAAGCCCTTTTTAAAATGGGCGTAAGCCATTCGAGTAAGCTATTTTTTTTTCATTAAAAAAAATTACTTTTTAATAATATTTTCTTATTGTTTTTCTCATTATTTTACTACTATTTTACTATTATGTATTTATTATTTTGTTGTTATTGTTTAGATATTATATAAAACTTATTTTATTGTTAATTTTGTTATTATTTTAAATACATTTGTTAATTTTGTTATTATTTTAGAGGCATTTGCTTGTTAAGTTGCATCTATTTTAGTATTATTTAAGTCTACATATTTTTTAAAATTTATTTTCAATTTGTTGAAAAATATTATTTTGATTTTTAAGTATTTTTTAGTATTATATATATTTAAAATTATATAAAATATTATAAAAATTAATACTGGTGGGCTAGGACGAGCTCGAGTTTTAGCATTTTTATATGGGTCGGGCTTGGGTAAAATTTTAGGACTATATTTTGAGCCCGGCCCGGCCCGAGCCCAATGAACATGCCTAAATTTTTAGTTGAGTTCGGCTCGGCCCGACCCATGCACACCTCTAATTTAAACTAAATGGAGAGGGGCTTTTTCTAAATTATAAATAATACATATACCTATTATTAGAATTATAGTTATACTTATAATGAGATTTAAATTAGAATTAATTTTGGATTAAAAACTTAAATTTTAGATCTTAAAATCTCTTGTTATTTATATTGTTGGCAAAAGTCGAGATCTTTAGAATACGAGACATGGAAGGAAACTGGTTTTCTTAAATTGGAAAATGTAAATTTGTAAAATAAATTTGAAATAAAACTTAATAAATCAGGATCTATCATGTCAAATCATCAAGAATAAATGAAGAATAAAATTAAATGCAAAAACGTACCTGAATTCATGAATTCCTTGCAGTTTTACTGAATTTTAGGGATTTGATCTTCCAAATTAGCACACAAGAAATTTAGAGAATATATGTTTTCTCTTTCCTAATAATAAGATATTAAAAAGATATTTTATGTATAATTTGAGACCATAACCCTAATATTTATAACATTGGCATATTAGTTCTAATCAAATTCTAATTAGCCCATCATTAATTAGAATTTGATTAGAAGAGTATCTACACATATTTAACCCATACTTTATTTAATAATTAAAATCCAATAAAATTTTAACCAAATTAGATCATTTTAATTTGGCTAACCTATCATGATAATAAATAGTAACATGTAATTATCCTTATTATATATGTGATGTCCAAATTTTCCAACATGAAAATTAAGTTTTAGACCTTTAAAGTTTTTAAAATTATATATTAATATATGATAAAATTATAATTAAGTCCCAAAATAATAAATATTTGATCTAATTCTTTTAAAAACTATAAATGCATAAATCAATATAACGATGAAAATATATTTTAACTTCTCATAAAGATATATACCTTAATCTCGAGATCTTTAAAAAAATTTCTACCTTCACATGCGGATTCAAATCTCATCATGCACAATTCTCATGAATAGATTTTAGCTTGGATTATTCCAAAATTTTATTTTATTTATACTTAATATTAATATTAATTTAATTATAAAATTTAACATCAAGTTGAAACGCTTAACAAAGACATTTGACCTTTCGACAGCTTTTATTTTATGTAAAAAAAGGAAGCAATAACAACAAGTAAAATATAAAATAAAGTTCTTTAAAAGGATTTTTATTTTCCCATATTTATGTTTTAAATGTAAAATTTATCTCAAAGTTTTTTTAATTCCTTTTCCAAAATTATTTTTATTTTTGGTTTGGCAATCGGCAATACAACGGAAATTAGTTAGTATAGACCAACTTGACCTTACTTGCAAATTACGTAATACATTGGATTAACCTTGAGTTGGTCTTATATAGTAATCATGAAAAATTAAATGGATAATATTTTATCATTAAATGCAAAATTTAAAATTGCCATATGAAAATTTTAAATAATTATTTAAAATATGAGTTAATTCCATCGTATATCCCAAATTATAACATTCATTAAAATTGGATCTTAAAATTTAAAAAATTTTAATTATATTTTTAATTGTCAAGATTATATCAAAAAATATTTCTATTACTAAAATCGTTAAATAATATATCAAATATTATATTACATAATTTTAAAAATAGTCAAAGAAAAATAAACATTCTAAAATTATTTATTTTCTTTTTTGATTCTATTTTATTTTTAATTTTTAATTTTTAAAATTTTATATAATATTTGATATATCAGTTAACGATTTAATTAATTAAAATTTTGATTGATATAATATTAATAATTTAATGTATAATTACAACGCTTTAAAATTCGAGGTGAATTGAAAATGATAATAATAGTTTGAGAATGTATATTAATATCAAATCTCAAATAACTAGAAAATATATACTTCTATATATAATGGTTCTTAATCACAAGCATCAGTATTATCTATCTTATAGTGAAAATGCCTAAATGTTCAATTTAGGCAATGCTAGTAATTATGGTATAAATTCGAATTATATTTGGATTTAAATTATTTTTTATGTTTGTTTTATAATAATATTCTAATTTTTAAGAAAAATATTCAAAAATATTCTATAAAATTTTTATTTTTGAAGAGATTATAATTGAATTTTAAATTTAAAAAATCAAAATATAATTTACTAGTAAATTAATTTAAAATCTTACTGTTCCTAAGAAAGACAAGTTCCTTTTTCCACCCTATTTTGCAACGTTAACAAACAGGGAAGTAAGGAGCAAAGTTCTAGAGGGACCAAAGCGGCTAATTTTGGCGATTATGATTCACAATCGCCCTCCTATCACTACACCGCTTTTACGTCTTTTTTTTATTATTTTGAACTTTATATATAAACATAAAGTTTTATAGTTTATTCGAGTTTATATTTTGACACCAAAAACCGTTTCAACTTTCCACTCATTCATCGCCACTTCGCGTGATTTCGCTTTTGCCTCTGTGTATTCGCTTTTTTATTTTTAAAAATATTTTGAATTTTATTTGCATGGATGAATTACTTATTTATGTTTAAGTTTGTGATTTTATTCTAATTCGTTACACGTTTATTCCTTTCTAGAATTCTCTTTCTCTGTTTTTGTGTGTGTGTGTTTTGAATGGCGATGTCCGAGTCACCGGAGATTTCAGGGAGTAGTACGGCGACGGTGATCGGTACCTCACGTAGCGAGTCAGATCTTAATCATTTTGCGCACCGTCGTCGAGCCGTGAATAACGCGGTCGATGCAGGGACTAGAGTTGTGGAGCGTAACAATTCCGGTAATGGCGAGACAGTGGACGCTAGGGATCGAATGGAATCGGCTAATTTCTCGAGGGAAAACGTGAATGAGAATCCGACTAATTCAGATACGAGGTTCACGTATCGGCCTTCTGTTCCTGCTCATTGGAGGATCAAAGAAAGCCCTCTCAGCTCTGACAATATCTTCCAACAGGTTACGTCTACATGTGTTTTTTCATTTGAGATGTTCTTCATCCCGCTTTGTGTTGGAGGTTTTTTTTTTTAATATTATTTTCTTTTATGTTGGTTGTGCTAGTTAGTTTAGGTTTTTTACCGTTTATGACGAGCTTAATAGCTAAAAGAAACAGTAAAATGCTTGAGTTGTGTTGAATTTAGCATTTCTAGCTCTGATTACCCATTTTTCTTTGTAACATAAGCAGAGTCATGCAGGCCTGTTTAACCTATGTGTTGTAGTGCTTGTTGCTGTAAACAGCCGGCTTATTATTGAGAACCTGATGAAGGTCTGTATCTTAATTTTAGTTCCCTTGGTGGTTGGTTATGAACTTATGATTATCGGATTAAAGTCTTGTTGTTGATAAATGCTGCAGTATGGGTGGTTAATCAGATCTGGCTTTTGGTTTAGTTCGAGATCATTGAGGGATTGGCCTCTTTTTATGTGCTGGTAATGCTTCCTTAATCTAATCCTAATTTTAGATTTTCTAAGAATAGGTTAGGGCTAGGCTTGCCTTTTTGTGATTACCATTTTCATGTTTATTAATTGAACTCGATCATTATTTAACTTATTATCCCTATCTGCTGGTTCACATTGCAGTCTTTCTCTCCCAATATTCCCAATAGCGGCCTTTGTAGTTGAAAAGTTGATGCAACGGAATCATATATCTGAACGAGTAAGTGTTTCAACAGTAGTTTGCACCTATTGCTTTTGTTATTTCTGTACTTGAAATTTTAATTGAAATGAAGCGGCAATTAAGAAATTTCTTTGCTTTTTAATTATGTTTGGCTTCAGACATTAATGAGAAGTGTACTTATTCTTCTTAGAGAACAAAACAAAACTATGTCTTTTGAAGTTGCAAAAAGGTTGACTGCTAATTTCTATATTGCAGACTCTTATTTTACTTCATATCATGATTAGCACGCTTGCAGTTCTATATCCAGTTGTTGTTATTCTCAGGTGAACTTTTTTCCACCTTTAAAAGTTTTCAGTTGATTTTTTTTTTTTTTTCCAAGTATGTGGTTATCTGTTGATAATCTACTTAACATTCAAAGATGTTACGATTGTCAAATTTTCCAATACTAGGATATATATATATATATATATATATATGATATGTGTCCGAAAGGAGTATGTGTCAACATTGTAGACTCCTTTCTTAAAAGAAAATGCACATATTTATAGGATCATATCTTCATGATCATGTCTGAATATATGTCAGACACAAGTGTCAGCCACATATACTTTGGCGAAAACAAGGAGTCTAGGTACATAGATACCCAATAATGTAAATTTGCATTAGATGAATGCCAGAAAAGCTCATTTAAGGAATTTTAAGTCCTTTTCTTCAATCATCACTAAACAATTTACCTGTTCTTCTTGGAGGTGGCTTGAGATTGGCAACTTTGCCAAAGTCTGTTTCCTGTCTGCTTCGTTCTTTTCTGTTTGAACTTTTGTTTTTGAGGTCTTCTAGTTGTCTTGTGCCTCATTCAATTTTCTCATGTTATTTAAAAATAAAATATGAAAGGGTAGTTATTGAACAGTCTAAATTGATTGGACTTACTCTGAATTGTGCAGGTGTGATTCTGCATTCTTATCAGGCATTGCATTGATGCTATTTGCTTGCATTGTCTGGTTAAAATTGGTATCCTATGCTCATACTAACAGTGATATGAGATCAGTTCTGAAGTCGATTGAAAAGGTAGGCTGCTTTCTGGTAGTAGCATGTTTGTATTCATTGATATAAAATGAAAAATTGTGCAGGCTTAATACAGACAACAGCATGTAGCTCTATTTATGCTTCCCTGCAGTTCCTCTTTCTCTCTTTTTATAGTTGAACCACATGTGAAATTAACAATTTCTTAATTGTTTTTGAGGTTTGTTTGGGAATTGAGAAATATGGTCCGGAGAAAAAGAAGTTGATCATAAATGCTTCTTGCTTCACATCACAAATCTTGTTAAAATGTTGGGTACATTTTAATTTGCATTAGAATCAGAAGGGAAATGCAGGGAGGTTTTTTCTAATAGCTGTTCACCAATTTCATTTTTCAACCCAAGGCAAAACTGGATAGCCAACCCATTTAGGGAATTTGGTAGCCAACTGGTCTTCAGGTGGGGATACAAACACAGTTTGATCTGGGGCAGAGCTTTCCTTTCATTACTTCTTTCACCAGCTGCATTTGCATCCCCCACCTCTGAGTCAAAGGAGAGCTTCCACATGTCTCTCTATCTGTATCTTCTCCTTGTTTCCAATTTTTCAGTGTTATATTCTCTACTTAATTATTATTGGTTATTCAAATGATGTTGTTGCTGTTAGGGAAGTGAAGGCTGCATGTACAATGTTAGCTTCAGGAGTCTGGCATACTTCATGGCAGCTCCCACATTATGTTACCAGGTAACAATATTATACTTTTTGCTGCACTGTAGTGCATTTTAGTGCCCAGTGCTTAAGCCAGAATCTATTTTTTCTATGTACGTCATTTACCTAAATAGTTTTTTTTTTTTTTTTTTTTCATTTTTAGTTTTGGTATGTTCACCTAGACTGTGATTATGATTTGTCTTAAATTTGTGTTTCTGTTTTCATAATTCTGATTCATATTTGTATTAAACAACATTATGATTCATCTATTGTTCTAAATGTTGTTGAATTCTGTGCAGACAAGCTATCCTCGTACTGCATCAATTAGAAAAAATTGGGTGGTTCGTCAATTTATCAAGTTAATAATATTTACTGGACTCATGGGTTTCATAATAGAACAGGTGAGTGTCAATTCTTCAATTTCTACTACCGATGTTCATTTTTCTACCTGTTTTTTTAAGTCAGAATTTTTTGTCAAATGTTAAAATATTTTGTCTGTGTTTATAATTCTGCAGTATATCAATCCTATTGTTCAGAATTCTCAGCACCCTTTGAAGGCGAACTTTTTATATGCCATAGAAAGAATTTTGAAGCTTTCAGTTCCAAATACATATGTCTGGCTTTGCATGTTCTACAGCTTCTTTCATCTCTGGTACATATCCAGTTATTGTTTCGGAAAATACAGACGTTTATCTCTTTTGATTTTTTATGGAAGTTCTGAAGTATTTCATATTCTGATTAATTGCTGCAAGTGCTTCGTTTCTGCTTTTGACTATGTACATGTGAACTAGCTCTTTGCTTGATCATACAACTGACTAACTAGAACAGTATTGAACCACTCTCGAGCACCCACATCTCTTCCCTTAATGATTGTTAGGGGGCTAGGAAATGCCATCAGTCTTTTCCGACCATGGTGCATCTGTTTTCTTTCTTTACCAACTTTTCTAGAATCTGCTCCTCAAGATGGATTGTTAATGCAAAACATTGCTTTTGCTGTTCATGCACTTGCATTAGGTTACGTGCACAATAGACCTAGATCAACCTTTTCTGGACACTTAAAAAGCATTGGCAGCATGATATTTATATTGCATGCTGCGTTTTACCCTTACTTATAGTTATAAATACAGGTTAAATATACTGGCTGAGCTTCTTCGTTTTGGGGACCGCGAGTTTTATAAAGATTGGTGGAATGCAAAAACTGTTGAGGAGGTAAGTTCTAGAATCTAGAGCTCCTTAAATGCTTTCTTCGGTTACATTGAGGGCAATGGTTTGGTGAAATTCATTGAACCTTTTCTGTTCCTTGCATGGGTTTCGATTTATGGCTATCATCAGTATTGGAGAATGTGGAATATGGTACGCTTCATTTTACTCTCTCCTCATTGCTGTTGCATTATAGTGGTGGCCAAAATTCTAATGCTATATTTGTAAGATGAATTCGAGTGAATTTTATTTACTATATAAATTATAACAAGGAAATGCACATGCTATGCACAAATTAGTTTTGAAAATTAATATATTGTGTTTTAACGCATCACACTAGTTTTGAACTTTAAAGACCTTAAAATCCAAGTTTCCGAGCACGACCTAAATGTTTTTATGATTTTCTTGTTTCCAACTATAGCATTCAACGTTATTGGGATTTAATGCATTGTTGAATGTTGAATCCCCGTCTCTGTTTTTGCTCTCCTTAATTTTAATAAAATTTCAGAATAAAATGGCTTCCATTGCGTTATATCTACTCTCCAGCTTTCTATATTTTCCCTTCTCCTGATTCCCATTTCACACTCGTAAGGAAAACATCGCTGACTGAATTTTATTTTATTACAGCCTGTTCATAAATGGATGGTTCGCCATATCTATTTGCCATGCTTAAGGAACGGTATACCAAAGGTGAATTCCCCCTTCTGAATAGTTACGATTTTTAACTCTTTAGTGGCAACATAAATAATTTAATTTGTTTTCATTTTTTCCTTGTTATTCAGGGAGTTGCTGTTCTTATCGCCTTCTTGGTTTCTGCTATATTTCATGAGGTATGTATTTTCGCCAGAGTCTCTTATTCTTTTCACTCGCCCTCGTTAGAGAGTTATGTTTCTCGTAATTATTCAACTTTCTTTAATTGCATCACTGTTTTGCCACATTGACTTTTGCTTATATTGCTTCGTAACCGTGTTCGATTCATTGCAGCTCTGCATTGCTGTTCCTTGCCACTTATTTAAGTTATGGGCTTTCTTTGGCATCATGTTTCAGGTACTACCAACATACTCGTTTCTTGTACATGAATATAGCAAAGTGAATATCAATAATGATCACTTATCAACTAATATCAGGCATTGAGATTTGTGAAAACGTTTCTTTTCCTTTTTAAATATTTTATCAGGCTCCCTTGGTCTTGATCACGAGTTATCTTCAAAATAAGTTCCAGAGTTCAATGGTATGTGCCTTTTCTTTTTTAAGTTAATTGTATCAAACATTTTCTTTGAACTATGGTTGAGAATTTAAATTGGTCTCGTTTTAATCTAGTCTTTAAAATATGTATCAGTCAGGTTCTTCCGTCAATCTAGCGTAACATATTTAAAATTATTTTAGACACTTGTATTCATATTGCATGAACAACTTTTATCTAATATGTTAAAAAGTCTCCTTAAATTTCAATGACATTGTCCATATTTCTTAGAACGTACGATTATGCAAGCTGTTCATGTGATCAGCACCTTTCACATCAATGGTGAAGCTAGCGGTGGCAGTGGCCTTGGCCACCCGAATGTGGTAGAATTGCTTTAGAGCCCTTTTAAAATTTTAAGAATACAAATTAATCGTGGTAAAATTTTATTTTGCCCCGCCAAATTTTTATAATTCGCTTCTGGCCCCTCAAAATTTTATTTTGACTTCCTCCTATTTCACATCATACCCTAGGTAGCATGTAATGCGTGGCGGCTAAGTTGACCGAAGGACTTGATTGAAATGATATTATATTTTGAGGATTTAATTAGAACATTCTATTGTTTTTTGTTGGTTAAATTATGTGTGGTAATGACAGGTGGGAAATATGACATTCTGGTTCATATTCTGCATTCTTGGTCAACCGACGTGCGTACTTTTATATTATCATGATTTGATGAATCGCAAAGGATCAGCAGATTAAAAACTTACTTAAAGGACCATAACAAACACTTCAGTCCCTGATTAGAACATAATTCAGTAGCTGCTGAAGGTCTGGTAAATTTTTTATTTATTTTGTTGTGCTTTGCTTTTGGATTTTTTGTATATTCTTCATTTCATCATTCCACATGCTGTTCCTCTATGCTGGGAAGATCAAATTCATAAGCAATTTTGGAAAGAAGAAAAATGCAAAAAAAAAAAAAAAAAAAAAAGAAAAGAAAGAGAGAAGCATAAAGCACTTGCAAAGTCAAAAATGTAATTCCCTTCTTACTTTGTTATATCAGTATTTAGATGATGATTTAGGCTTAGCCTCTTTGTCTTCTGTTTAGTGTTTTTTTTTTTTTTTTAGATTTGTGCCGTAATTTAGTTTTGCAGTTTTAACAATTAGAGGTTTCTTGGTTGGTCGGTTTTCAAATTTAAAAAAAAAAAAAAATATTTTTGTCAAAATGTGGTCCTAAGTCCAAAAATCCAATAAATGTATTTTCAATATTAATATTACAAAATTCCCATGCGTATCAAATATTTAGTTTTTTTCATTTTATTTTTGGATTTGGGCTGGCTTTTTCCCTGGTATGGGCTAAGAATTTTGGCCTCAAAACATAAAAAAGCAATTCAACTGGTTTCTGATTTGCGGTTCAGTTAATCTAATTTCTATTGATTTTGGTTACAATTGGTTTGATCGATCTGATTTAAACAACATAAGGTAGAACCAATCATTTGAAGAAGTAGATTTTGATTTTATTTTACATCCATGATTAAAGATGAAAAAAATCGAAGAACCGAAAATTGGTTAAAATCGTAATATTTGAATGATCTTTTCAATACAAATAAAAATAACGTGGTTATTGAAAAAATTCAAAAAATCTGACCGAACAGAAACATCAATGACAATGACCCAATCTTGGTTGGTTCTGTCATTTAAATTTAATCTTATTTAAAGTCAGGGCATGAAAAACTCAACAACAAGAAAAATGGTCTCCTCAATCCCGATGAAAAGGAGGAAACAACATGGTATATTTCTGATTTTAGTTCCTTTACTTTGAAGTGTAAGATTTGATTCTCACCATTAGCTGTTGTCATTAAAGAGGCAATGGCAGTGTTTTTCTTTATCCCGTCAATGTTTAAGATTGTTTAGAAAAAACATGTAATCACTTCAAATATAGACTACTAACAATGTTATTAATTTGAATGTAAAATAATCAAATTATATCAATTTTAACATAATAAAGGAGAAACTTTCATAGTTAGACACATGATTTGGTTTTATTCAGTTACACAGTCAAAAGTACTCAAAATTTAATTAATTATTTTAATCAATAAGAAAATTTATTTTAAGAAAAATATATATATTAAAATCTCAAATTTTGACGTAATAAAGGGATTAAAACTATAATTTTCTTAATTCCCTACACACAAGGCTCCAAACCACAAAAATCCACTCATTTTATTGGGCATATCAGCTCGCACAGCTGTAGGCAGATAAAAACTAAAAATGAAAAAGAAAAGCTAAATGCTCCCATAGAAAGAACAAAGGTATTCAAATTTCAATTCCCTTCTTCTTCTCTTAGAGCCATTCCATGGAAAATTTTAGATCCAAGTCATGTAGGGAAGGAAAGGCTCAACAAATAGAGAGCAAGAATGGTATCAATGGCATGCAAGATCTAAGGTGTTACAGTGCTTCCAATGGTGGTTCAACGATGAACAATGGACAAACCCAGATCCCGAATAACGTCGATAAGTTCAAGAAAAGCAAATCCAGCAATGGGTCTTGCTCGAAAAGCTGGAATCTCAATGACCCAGAGTTGAGGAGGAAAAAAAGGGTAGCTAGTTATAGGGTTTATAGTGTTGAAGGGAAAGCGAAAGGGTCATTGAAGAAGAGTTTTAGATGGCTTAAAGAGAGATATGTTAGGGTTGTTTATGGATGGTGGTAATATTAATAATAATTTATTAGTAAATTTGGATTTGGTTTTATCTTGTTTTGTTTTTCTTATGCTTCACTGAAATGAATTCTCTCGTTTTTCTTTTTTCGGGGTTTGTACAATTTGGTTGGTGGATTTAAGTTGAGGAATGTTGATTAATAGAAGTATTCGAAATTTTGATCCAAACGGTAGGATAGTAATTAATTTCTGTGTTATTGTAAGTTTTAATTCATGTTTTTTAATTTTATCTTTTTAATGCGTATTATTTTATCAATTGAATGCCTTTTAATTATTAAAAAGTCATTTTATTCGCTTATGTTACATTTTTTTTACTTTTGTATATGTTTTAATTACTTACGTTATCGTATCGTAATATTTTAGTCATTGAGTATTAATTGTTGTTAACAGTTTAACATTAAGTTGATGTGACACGTTTAATTATTATTTTAAATAAAATTTTAGGTTAAATTATACAATTAATTTTTATATTTTTTTCATTTTGAGCAATTTAATTTTTTTATATTTTTTTTACTTTTTTTCTATTCTCTTCCTCTTCTCCTCTATTTTTCTTCCTTTTTTATTTTTTAACATAAATTTTCTATTTTTTCATTTGTTAAAATTAATCCTTATACTTTAATTTTGGTATTAAATATTTCCCATCGTTCTATTTAATCTTCTTTTTAATTAGTTTTTATATGTTTTCAGTTTTAGGTAACAATTTTGTATTGATCTTCAATGAAAATCTAGAATAATAATTTTATTTTTATTTTTATTTTTGCTTATTATAGACAATTGTGAATTGAGATTTTATGATATTTTACAGTTATTGCTGAAGCTATGCAAATGATCTAAAATATATTATTGCAGTGATTTTATAGAATTGCTTGGACTTGATATTTCAATGGAGATTTTCATGAATCTGGTTAACCTTTTTGATCTCCAGAGGGTTAGCTTAGTTTCTAGTTCTTGGCATAAATTTGATAAGCAAATCAATGCCTTTGGTAGAATCTAGCTTGGTGTTCTATTATATATCGAAGAAGAATTGGTATTGGTTAATTTAATAAGATCAATTTTATTCATTTTGGAGTGATCGAAAACAGCATTTGGGTTTACACAATTAGTATGTAATCAAATATATTTGACTTTAACAAATAAAGAAATAAAAAGAAAAATAAATTATTAAAAAAGTAATATAGGTGTTAGTTTTAACAAATAGAAAACATAGAAAAACTAAATGGAAAAGAGATGAAAATAGAGTAAGAAACAAAAGAGAACGAAAAAAAAGAATTAAATTGCTCAAAACAAAAAAATATAAGAAACAATGGTATAATTTAACCTAAAATTTTTGTTTTATATGATAATTGAACTTGCCACGTTAGCTTATCGTTATACTGTTAACGGCAATTAACGTTCAGTGACTTAAATGTTACAACACGATACTGTAAATGACTAAAACGTAACATTTCAAACATAAGTAACAAATGCAACTTGAGACAAACAAAAGTATTTTGATAATTTAGCCTAAAATAATTTTAAATTATCACAAATCTACGAATTAAATTCAGATTCCACATTGACTACAAAAATAAAATTTTATAAACAGATAAAAATACAAAATTAAAATATATAAGTTAAATTTTACTATTAATGCTTTATAAAATTAGATTTAATCTTTATATTGTAATTTAATATTTTTAATTCAATCTTCATCATATCTATTAACTTCTTCAAATTTTACTATTTTCAAGACTTAATTTTACAAAAAAATTATCATTTGTAATACTTTATCAACTTGTTATTTTCACACATTACTCATTAAAATATAATTAATAAATTAATTACAATCATTTACATCAATACTAAAATTTTAAATTTCAAAAATATAACGATTCAAATACTAACTAAATTTAAAACTACACATAATTAAAAACTAATAATTGAATTTAACATTACTATTGTTTAGATCAAAACCAAAATTTCAAAATTTGAAAAATACAAAATTAAAATTAACTAATTCAAAAATACAAAACAAAAACAAAACTGATTAGATTAAATTACAAAGGCTAAATCCAAAATTTTTGCAAGTAGAATTCAAGCAAATATATATATATATATACCATCAATGCATCAAAGAGATGTAGCACAAATAAAGAAAAGATATGAATACAAGTAAATAATTTACAATGCCATATAATTTCACATCTCAAATAATCAACAACCACATGACTGACAAAACATATATATCTTTAAAAACAGGAAAGCAATAGCATTTAATTAAAACAACAAAAATAAGACATGCCATACCACAAGCACTGTTAAAAACTTTTGACAGCCCAACACCATCCAAATTTTAAGCACTCAAAATGTTTGTTTACTTCACAAAGCTTTCCATCATCCAAGTGGATCACAAATTTTATGCTTTTCGGTGTGCACTTGCCCACCCCACTAGTCCAAATCAAGGAGAGCTCCAAGTTGCAAATTCCTTGGTAACTCGGATCTTCCCGAATACTCTGTTGGAAAATGTATTAGTACATCAACCATTTTCACGGTTTTACAACAAATTTTGTATACCCAAGCGTTTAATAGTGAATTCTCTCGTCGCTTTCAAATTGCAGGCCCTCGATTCCTTTGAGGGCCGCTTCATAGTTCTTGACATGACTGGTGTTTCTTGCAGACATTGACCACTTAGGGTCGGCAGAATCAATGGGACTTCTTTGTCGACTTGAATTCTTTTGCAGTGCTCCGGGGCTAGCGTAGGCTGTACGAGAACGTTGTGGGTCAACATCGCTACCAGCAAATGCATCACGACTGCTAGAAACACCAACTTGCCTTGAAGATGATCCACCTGACTGCCCAATAAACTTGGTTGAAGTAAAATCCAAATTAGCTGGCACTTGAAAGATAATAACGAAAATATAAAACAGTAATGAGACTACTTCATAGGAACAGTTCAAAACAATACCAAAAACATGTTGCTAATTGAATTAAACGGTATCAAAAGCACATATCCAACTTTGGAACGTGCTTCTTGATTTAATGAAAAAAGGTGACAAGCTTGCGCCAGAGAAATTATGGAAAATTATTAGCATTTAGGTTAATGTTGGTCTCAACTACTAACACAAATGAAACCTTACAGATATAGATAAAAATACTATGGAGGCTCCTGTACTAGGAGTCGGATTGCATTTTGCCCCCTCTACTCAAAAAATGGGTAAATTAATCCTAGTATGTTAGTTCAAAGAGCAAATTGATCCTTTCTGTTAAAACTTCAACCATTTGTAGAGTTAAAAACTAGCATGGCTGACTAAATAACCAGACTGTGATATTGGCATGTCCCGTGTACCTCATACTGACGTACAGGGACTAGTTTTTAACAGTAAAAATAGATGAAACTTTTAACAGAGGGGCCTGTTTGCTCTTTGATCTAACGTACAGGAACTAGTTTACTAATATTTTTAATAGAGGACAAAATGCAATCCGACTCCTAATACATATATCATAAATATAAAGTGGAAGCAAGACAGTAATTGAAATGAAAGATTGACAAAAAAATATTGAACAACTATATATGCATAAGCACACAACCGTATAATGAAAGAATTATAATACTCTTTTAAGTACTTACATGATCATTTGCAACTGGACTCTTCTGCTTTGCATAATTTCCAGAACTCATCAAGGGTCCTGATGCTCTCCACCGAGAAGAATCCAAGGATGACAAACCAGCTGCTCGTGTGTCCTCCGCAGCTGCAAGCAAGAGATGTAAATGATCTAGTTCCAAGCATAACTTGATCTTTTAGCTTGAAAGAAACATAACAGCAATTCAAGTAATATCAAAGAGAATTTGAAAACACGGGAAAAGGAATAGCATGCCAGGTATGCAAACCATGCATGTATGTGTGTAACACGCACTTGAGTAACCAAAAACATAGATAGTAAAAACTAAAACTATTTAAGACAATCATGTGGAGGAGAAAAGTAACCTGTGTGTCTGTCAGCATTCGCAATGGCAGGTGGCAGGGGAGAACTTGTTCCAGCACCGAGGCCCTAACAAAGACAAGCATTACAAAAGATGAATTCCACAGTGATTACTACTAAAAGATGTAAAACACTCTGCAAGCACTCACAAGGGCTCGAGCTGGAGGATTGGTCAACTGTGATTGCTGATACTTCAAAATGGTCCAATCAAATACATAATCGAACTGGAAGCCTATTTTAGCAAGGAACAAAAACAGTACAGAGAAAATGCTGTGTCAAATTGATCTTCGTATATTAATACAAGTTAACAAAACAGACTGCTAAAAAAGTAAACCCGACCTTCACGAATAAAGAGGTCACGAAGATTCTTTTGAGATAAGCATAGTCTGGCTTATCATCAAACCTTAGTGAACGGCAATAATGGAAGTATGAGGCAAACTCTGTAGGATAACCTCGACATAAGGCCTGCAACAATGTCAATCTTCAGTCACAAGTTCACATAAAAATCATAACCTCTAAGGCATAACTCTACCTGTTTTTATTACCTCAAATTCTCTTTATAAAAAACCTATTGCAACTGCAAGATTTAAGAGATCATTACCTCAATTGAAGTAGAAACTTTCTTCTCACTAATTTTCTCGTATTTCTGTTTTTTGGTGCCAGCTTTCAGGCCTTGCCAAGGAAGACTGTAAAAAGAATAGGCATTAATATTGAAAATTACCAAGGAATTGAACGCAAGACAATAAATAAATAAATAGTAGTGTAGATGGCAAGAATCACCTTCCTCTTAGGAAGTACATAAGCACAAATCCAAGAGACTCTAAATCATCCCTACGGCTTTGCTCTAGATGGTATAGAAGGGCCAAGAATCAAAATTAAGAAGACTTCAAGTAAGGTCTATATGTTGAAGAAAGGAGAACAGAAATAAAGATTGATCGTACATACCAATGCCCAAGTGTGTATTCATGCTTGCATATCTTGCAGTTCCAGTCAGATTCTTATTTTCCCTGAAACAGACATGACCAGGTAAATATATATATAAATGGCTAGGAACATCAATAATTATCACAGAATAAATCAGCAAGGGAACACTGAAACATAGACATGCCGGTGTCAATAAGTTCGTATATCATCATTACCGCTGCTACAACAAATATGCAATGTGTAAAACAAATCATTAGGAGTCATGTGGGTTTTTCGTTTTCTTTTGGGGAGGGGGGGAGGATGAAACAAATCCAGGTCTTTAAAACCATACGTAAAATACAACAGATTGCATGCAAGCTAAGTTCTTTCACCTGTATGGAATGTGCTGATGGGTTGAACTGTCTCTATATTTCTTAGCTAGACCATAGTCGATGATGTATACCTACGTGAAAGTGAAAAGAAATAACACATTAATTCTCCTGCAACATAATATATGCATATTAATATTTTGCACAGAAATCAGACACCTGATTCGCACGCCTTCCCAAGCCCATAAGAAAATTATCTGGCTTAATATCTCGATGTAGGAATGCTTTTGAATGAAAAAATTCGACACGGTTGATCTGGAGAGAAAATAAATAAAATGGCACGAAGTGACAAGACATTATCGGAAGAGGAACTAAAGTTGCAAATTTATGAGTCTACAGTATTACCATTTGATCTGCAAGCATTAGAACTGACTTCAATGAGAGTTTCCGACTGCAGAAATTAAATAGATCTTCAAGGCTAGGACCAAGCAGATCAATAACCAGGACATTATAGTCTCCTTCAACTCCAAACCATCTCAAATTTGGAATCCCAGCTGCCAAGACAAAATGTCATGAGTAGCGCCCGTTACCATAGCTTATTGAGAAGAGGATATTTAACAATTGCAGTCAGAAGAAACAAAAGTGAAAAAGAAATAAACATGAAATTCAGAAACAACCACAATTTGAAACAAACATTTTATGTTTTAGAAAGACAAAGAAAATTCATATCATACTTCCTCCCTGCAGGATCCTGTATAACTTCGATTCGTATAACAACTGAGGATGCTTTGTCTTCACATTTTCCTGATCATTAAAGAAAAGGTCATTAACTTCCTCAGGTACCAAAAAGAATTTATTATAGCTAAAACAACCACAACATAGGAGAAACCACTACCAAAACTAAATATAAGCAAGCAATTCTTGTACAGAACATCAAAAGTTTAAAGTTTAAGTAATTAAGACAAACCAATAACTCGAGCAGAAAATTAATATAACTGAAACTGAATGCCTCCTGACAGAAACTTATAAGCATCATTGATTGATTGATAAACATTAAATGAATTCAGACCAAGTGAGAGAAAATAATGAGAATAACATGCATAGAATGATAAATCGGTAATCAACACTAAAAAGGAAGTCACCCCATTCAACCTTATTTATCTCAGGATATAACCATCCAGAGCATGTTCTTCTTGTCCACTATGATGCAAATATTCACTTATTAACAAATTTGACCCTCTTTCTGATGAGATATGATGATCCTATCATTTTGAACCATAACTAATAATATGCTTTCCATTTTACCCGGAGTTTGTTAAAAACCATAAGCATAATGTCAAGTTGCTACAAACATCAGCACAATTTCCATGCTTCCCCTGAACCACCTCAAAGAAATCGGAATAGAATTTCTCCTTCACATGCACCTCGGCTAGAAGCCAACTAACTAATGAATAAAAGATTTCCACAACTCCTTACCTTAACATTATCCTATGGCTCGACTGCATCACTAAGTTCTAAACATTAGTTAACACATGAAATTTAATAGACACAAGCTCAGGTTAAAACCTAAACAGAGCAGCAACTACATCGTTACTTTTAAAATGTTAAACTTAAAACTTAAAAGCAACAAACTACAGTCACCATACAAGAAAACAACCAAAAAGCAAGAAAATCAACAAAATAGAAAGTAAATTTTAAACAAAAACTACTCACAAGCTTAATGGCAACCTCTTCGTTGGTCTGAATGTTCGTACCTGAAAAGGGAGATTATAAAAAATTAAAAAAAAAAAAAAAACCAACTTACACTCAAATAAGCAAAGGGAAAAAAAGAAGCATGGAACGAACCCAGATAGATCTCTCCAAAAGAGCCACTGCCGATCTTACGACCAAGTCGAAACTTATTACCAACACAAGGTTCCATCAATCAACTTCAAATAAGTAATTAAAAAAAAGGAAATTCACAACCCTAAACTGTAATCCGAAACCCTAATTTAGAAAAAAATCCCTCACGTTAAAAAGCGAGGAAATTATACGGCGACACTAAACTTCAAATCAACCCCATCGACAACCCATAAACATCCAGATGATCAATCAAGTAAAAAAATCTAAAAATAAAATAAAATAAAAGAAGGAGAAAAAACTAGAATTCCGTCTTTTACCTTAAACCACAAATAAAATACAAAATTAACAAGAACACCAAAAAAAAAAAAACCTAGGGTTAGGTTAGGTTAATCTAAATGCGAAGAAGAAAGAAAAGAAGAAGAAGGAAAAGTATCTACGAAATCATAATTCTCTTTTTTTCCTATCACTATCTAAAAAAATAGCTTAATTTTCAATCTCTAAAAAGCAAAAAAAAAAATGTTTTCCCACTCTGATGATTTGATCGTATCGAAGCAAAGAAAAAAATTAAAACTTGCTTTAAACGACGGAGATGGATGTGTGTGCTTTTTTTTTTTTTTTTCCTTAAATTGAATGATGTTTGGGTCTCTCTCTTTTTTCCCTAGCTTTTCTAAATTCTAATTCTTGTTTTATTTTTAATATTAATAAAATAAAATTCTTTGTCGAGAAAGTGAGAGGAGAGAGATGGGGGAATGGGTAAGCCACGCGTTTTTACTACGCGTGTAAAGGATGCGAAGGTTCCTCTAAGGAAAAGGTTTATTTTCCCCAAGTCCCTATATCTTTTGGATCATTGAAATTTAGTCTTTCTAGTTTTAATTTCAAATTTTAGCCTTGTTTGCTTTAAAATTTATAATCATTATTAAAGGAACTTTCATTAAATTTTAATATTCAAAGGGCTTGAATTTAAATTAAAAGTTGTATTCATTAGAAGTGTGTTTAAACACCATAGAGTAAATTAAAAAAGAAATTATTAGACTAATAATTATACTTTGTAATTATAAAAATTTAATTCCTTAAATATGTTTGGCTAATAATAATTAATAATTTTTAGTGCGAACCGTAATTACACCACTATATAATCAGAAAAATATTAATTATCATAAAAATTATCAATAATGTTTGAAAACAAAGTTCTCTAAACAAGTAATAAAAC